>OU342476.1:7500-1432500 GCA_910589355.1 Parapoynx stratiotata | reverse complement strand
AAAAACTTAAACATCTGTTAAGCAAGTGTTTTAAAAAAACGTTACCACAAGACCGTGTTTTACGATTGTCTAGAGCTAGACGCGGCTTAAACATAGCCTAAACAAAAATTAAACAGGCGTTGAACGCGTACTTAAACTTTAAATAGTGTTTAGTTAAACAAGTGATAGACAACTGTTCTATTTGTCTTTTGTGGTAAGACGGTTTGTGTTGCCAAATGAAAAAAAATCTTTCTTTTTCCATCATGCCTCAACCACCCAACGCTAGTTCAGTAAAGTAAGGACCCCTCTTCAGTTAGGACAAACTTCGGCGAATATTCAAGTCTATCCGTCTACATTAGGTGTACGAGGTAGTGGCTAAGTAAACTGGTTGGTGGTTGGAAAAGTAATGAAATTTTGCTTCTAGACAGTGGCCTTATATAGACAGGAATGATCAAAATTAATGTACATACAGACAATCACACCTGTTATCCCCGAAGGGGTAGGCAGAGTCCAAGGAGCACTGTTCCTTAGGACCAAAAGAATGTGCCAACTGCCTTTTCTTGCCTAGCATGTCGTAAAAGGCGACGGTGTATTGGGTACTGGCTCTGTGATTGTGTACGCGATGAGCTAGCCACTTGTTACTACTCGTTCACGATTTTCCATCTGACCAAACCCAATTTTTGTATGGCTAAATGTGGTCTTAAGGAAATTAATGTAGATATTTTGATAACAATTTTACACAGTTTCACTTTCTACTCATAGTTAGAAGTATGTGGTATGACGTCACATGGGTTTCCTCTGGTAAAATATTTTGTTCTTGTATACAAACAGGTTTAATCAAAAAATATAACTATAGGTATTTTGTATGTATTAAATTCGAGCATAGATGATATTTAAACCGAAGATTTCTTATCATATCATATCACTTATCAACAACCAAAACACTCAAACTTTATCTATAAGGAAAATCATACACAACATTGTGTCGCCAAAAATATGATATGCCATGCACCGGGCACTGTTAGATGGATCAACCCCCTTAAAAATTAAGGGGAAGTAATTAATTGGGCAGCCATTTAATTATTTGGTCAGCAACAAAATAGTCAGCTGAATAATCATTTGGGTAAAAAAAAAATTTTGTCAGCAGTATAATTATTTGGGCGGCAAAATAATTATTGGACAGCAAGATAATTATTTGGGCAGCAAAATAATTAGTTGAGCTGCAATTATTTCGGCAATATAACTGGAAATGTATAAAATAAAGGGAAAGGATCAATGAAATGAAATTCGTAGGAAATGTATTCTGATGACCCCTAACAACAATATTTGTGTCATCAAAACATATTAAGCAATTTGGCAGCACTGAAAACATTTGAGTTGCTGCCCAATTAGTTATTTTACTAAGCAATTTAAAAATATTTGCTGCCCATAAGCTGCTGACCGATTAGTTATTTTAGCTGACCAATTGTTTTTTTTCTGCTCAAAATTCGAATATTTTTCTGGCCGTTTAAATAACATTCAAAATTAAGCAATAGGTAAACTCACCGTTTCAATAAACGTTGAACTAAACTATCTTCCTTCCTGCTTCTTGGCTTTTAACTGGAAGAGAAAAACATATAGTTAGATATTGTTAGCAAATATTATGCAGAGTAAAAGATGTTCCGGACATGTAGTTCAACGTTGGTGTAATCCGTTCTAATGGCGCAGTCCTGCGTGTACGCATCTGACAGCTAAATAATTTTTGGTATTACCACACCAGTGTCGTTAATCGAAACTTGGTATTACTTAGGGCGGATTCGACCAAGTTTCGATTAGACGTTTAGCAAGTTTAAAGATGAATGCAAGTGGCTAATCAGACGAGCTTTGTGAATTCAGCAGCAACTTTAAAGACGGATGCAAGTGGCTAATCAGACGAGCTTTGTGAGCTTTGGGAAGACCAATACGACCTTTAAAATTTTAAAAAGAGAGTGTATTCCCTCCTTATGGGTCGGCAACGCATCTGCAACTCCTCCAGTGTTGTAGATGTCTATGGGCAGCGGTAATCACCCACCATCAGGTGAGCCGTCTGCCCGTTATCTCCGTTTACATAAAAAAAAAATTAGTATGCGTTGGTCGTGTAAGTTAAAGGCCAGAACCCGGGTCAGGGAGTTTCAGTAGGTACAGGTGAAAACTTCGAAATGGTTCCGAAACTGGAATATTTCAGGAAACTACCGGAAGTATTCTTAATAACTTCCAAAATTACCAGCAACTCTGGATGTTTTCAATATAGATTATCGACTTATTAAACTGTGGATACTTTGAACATTACTGTGTTACTATTGCCAAATACTAAATATTACGAAATACCTATTTAGTATTGTCATCAATCAAAATCAACAAAAGCCGCTTCATCGTAGTTTTATATTTCTTATCTTTATTTAAAGTATTTAAAGTGCGTACCTATTATATTAGGTCCTTACCTATGAAATTGGTGTTTTGTATGGAGATTTTAGGGATATCTGCATTTTACATACTAACATTTTATCAGTTTTCTTCACAACGACAAATCCAGAGATAATAATATTTGGCATGTATCATTAGACAAGCTTTAGCAATATGTGTGTACGCTTGATAAAAATTATTCATCGTTTTTATGTAAATGCAATTCAAATGATGTATCTGGGAGGCAGTTAAAAATAATTGTCTTTGTGTCTAATTTTAACACAATTAAACATACAAAAAATTATCAAATTAAATAATACGAGCTCAAATATATGGTCTATTTTTAGAAGAGGCAATTATTTTATAAGAATGTTCTGAAACTTAATAGTTACGGACAAATTGCTAAGACAGAATAAAAATACCAATTTCATAGGTAAGGACCCAATATTATAAGTATCATATTATTTAACTAAATTATTGTAATATTTTATGTTTTTTTATTTATTTAGACACACAACAGAGTACAGTGACATATAATAAATTAAATATAATATTTATTAATTATTTGATCATATAATAAATTAGGTATAAATATAGGGTTATATTATTTATTATTAGGGAATATTTCTATTATTGTTGTTTAAGTACCAAATAAGTAAAAAAAATATTATGATAACTTCTAAAGTTGCCGGAAGTTTAGGAAGTTTTTGGGAATAATTCTTTAGAAATTGGAAAATTTCATGGAAGTTTTCACCTTCTGGTGAGTTCCCTACACTCCAGCCAGCCAGCGGTAGGTACAACCCGTAAATAGATTCGTTCTCTAAATAGGGGAATTTCAAGGTATATTCGGAAAAACCGAGAGTAGTTATGATAACTGAATTACACACATTAGATTGGTGGTATCTACGACGAAGACAAGAATGAGACAAATTGTCCAACGAAAATATTTACATGTATATTTACGGCATATATCTTTGTGTTGACCGTCAGCCAATCGGCGCTCAGCATCTCATTTTATCAGTAATCGGCGGCCGACGAATGGCTTTCCACTCGTACATAAGTCATGTTTGCGCCATGTAACGGTGGCGAGAATGTTGCCTTGCGCCGGGCATAATGTAAGACGAGCAATATATCCAAAATAACTGTACATAAGTTTTATTCAAACTCACTGGTACAGGTGGTGGGATCGAACCCGCGACCTCTCGAACGAGTAGTGCCCCCTTCGTCTCAACTCGCTAACACTGCCTATTAGATTATTATTTCAAATATTACATATAAAATTCAGAATTTTATGCAAATATGGCAACTGAAAGAAATTAAATAAGTGCACTAAAATAGCTGATGGACATAAATAATGATTGTTTGATTAAAAACTAGTATTTAATGAACATATTATTTACATTATGATGACATATATTAATAATAACAATTGTTAAAATTAATTAAAAATGCTTTAAATTGCAATTAAAATATCATTACTTTGTTTACATCAATAACAATATATTTTAGTTCAAACAACTTGTTATGACATACAACTCATAATAACGCAAGCAGGTTTGCAGACGAAGTATTGTCGGCATCAAAAACTATCGGAAAAATTTTGTCACTTTTTACTAAAATGTTAAACTCAACAGGTGGTCATATAAAGATATGGTAGACATCACTGTCATTAATAACGGGGCACTACTCGTTCGAGAAGGCCACGGGAATTTCGGGTTTGATCCCACCGCCTGTACCACTGAGTTTGAATAAAACTTATGTACAGTTCATTGTGAATATTGCTTGCCTCACATTGTGCCCGGTGCATGGAAACAGGCTCGCTATCTGTTACATGGGGACACTTAAAACATAACTGGCAAAATGTGGGAGTAACACCTCTTTCTACCCCGCGAAAAAGATATGATGATATGTTATGTGTTTTTTATTGTAACTTGTTCTCCTCTTATTAAAACTTGTTAAATTTACTAAATATTCTTGTTAAGTTGTTTTACTGTAGTAACAGTGTATACCAACAAATTTGTCTTGATTACAAAGCTACAAGAAATAATATATGCAGAAAACAACTTACTTGCATTCACTGAGTGTGTAAATAAGTATGTATATTTGAAACCCTATAGAATAAAGATTTTGAGCAAATTTTGATAATTGCTTTTAAAAATTATGTGAGCCCACATTTCATGTGATAAGATAAGTCTTCAAAAAACAGGTCATGTCTCCTGTTGCTATGCACTGAATATGAGACTACTGCCACAGAGCTCCTCAAAAATAAATTAATAGTAGAATAATGTACAATTTAAGTTAATAGTAGAAAATTTTAATCCACTGTATCAATCACTTTTGCCTTGCCAAACACACTATAGTGTGGAAGAAAACATTTCACCAACTTTGCAATTTGAATTGTGAAGTCAAAATGTGTGAATTAAGTCAATACTTATTCTATGTAACATAATAATATCACATTACTGACTAATTTATAAGTCAAAATGTTCTTAGAATAATAACAAAACAGGAAAAAACACACTATTGGACACTTCAGTTTATAACTTACCTAAATAATAAATACAGTTTCTGTGTTGGTTAATAAGCAAAGAAAAAAAAGCAAAGAAAGCAATGAAAAAATATATAAATTGGAAAAATCTAGTTTTATAGAAAAATGAGTTTAATTTATGAAAAAATAAAAATATGTAATACGTACGCCATTGCAGGATATTCAAAACGAAGATATAAATTATTCAATGTAAACTGCGCGTTATTATCAAACTTATAGGAAAAAGTCGCGAGTTACGACCGCAGAATTAACAAGTAATGAATTTAATGAAACAATAGGGATTCTCACTTTAAGTGACCCGCTTATTGTCTAGCCCGCTAGCCGAAACACAGCCCGAACCGAGCAAAGCAAGACCCACAATTTCTACCTGTATCGAACGATTCCTCAGCCCGCAGCAATGAATTCCCGTAACTGATTCCAAGAATTTTTGACGTTTACACACACTAACCACACTTTACACGCGCGCCTCGCGCACACTACGGCAAGAGATTAATTTTAGCTGTATCAACAAACAATGACCTTTGATAAAATACATACCCCGTTACTCTTTTATTGAATGTACAGGCGCACTGAATAGATTTACATTATAATTGCACTAAAAATTAGATGTTAATTACCTACAATAGATGAGTTTTTATCAAATTGAAAGCGACACACAAAACCGGTGACAAGACGCACGCAAGCTTGAGAACACAGAAGATAAATTATTCTGACATTCATGTCATCCAAAGCATACGTCATTCATGGTATTTTGACTTTTTAATAACTCTTGCAATAATGTACGACAAAGGATTACACCTATACAGCCGCAGCGAAATGAGAGTAAAAACCTTATTGGATGGAACCTTAACATAATCTACTGCTGCGTAGACAACATGCGCAGACTGTCAAAAATATTAAATAAAAAATATGAAATTGTTAAAAAACATTTCAGAAAAATGTTAGAAAAATATTAAAATTTTACAAGACAAAGGTAAACTTACTGCAAATATAACCATGAACATGAAAACTAAGCCAATAAGAACAATGTAAGTAATTAATCGTTCACATTCGGTAATCACCACTAACTGTCGCCATGCTCTGTCTGTTCGTCTGTGCTTCCCTTTCACACAACCGATTCGGAAAGGAGAGCATTGTTGTATCACATTTAAAACAGAGCCGTGGTAGAGCTTTATTGATAATTGCGCTCCGATCTATGTGAACGGGCCCTTATCCTTACATATAATAAAACTTAAGATGTCGAATGTCTGTACATAGGAAAAAAATGCTCAAATCCAAGTCTGTAAAACAGAGGGAAAAAATTTTTTTTTCCTCTGCCTGTATGTACGGCCTAATCTTCGAAATGGCTGTACCGATTTCCATGAAATTTTGTAATGAAATAAGTGAAATGTAAATATAAACCTTATTACAATATCAAAGGTCTGTTTTTAAATAGGCAAGTTGACCCTTTTTTATTCGGCCCCAAATTAATAATTACTGATAGCACCATAAAAATCTTAAACCTATAACACAATACATTTTAAATAAAAAATCACGTTTTAGCTTAAATGTCAAAAACGCCTTCGATCCTGATGGTCTATGAATTATCTGTGTAGTGTCACGATTATTGTAAACAATTCAATACGCATGCGTGACATACCAGACAGTTATGCTTGATTGGTTGCGACTGACGTTTGAAGGAATTTTACCATTCGTTGTAATTGTTTACATGAAGCGTTACTCAATAAATTTCACGAACATGGTGGATAGCGTTTTTGGCAGATGAAAAAATACAACATATTTAAATTGAATTTCTATAGCAATCCCTTAATTATACTTAACGAACTTGGTATATTTCGGACCCTTGTACTAAATACTATGTGAATGACACATTATTTTCAATCCTTTTAATATGAGTCAACTAGCCTATTTCCTCAAAAATGAGCCGGTCTGTGTGAAAAGACCCTCAGAGTATCTAATGAGAATAGGCCGTTTGGTGCTGCCAGTCGCTGTTGCAATCGTTTCTATTCACTCCAATTGTCATTCTTTTGTACCATTTTCGGATAAGCAGACTTGGAACTGAAAAATTACTCCTACTCTTTTATTACAAACAATGTTTAGTGGCGTAAATTTGTCCTTAATTTTTCTGGGAGGCGTTATTTAAATTTTTGAACATGCGACACCCGCATGGCACCCGTTCCCATGGGAATATCGGGATGCAAGATAGCCTATGTCCTTTCTAATGCTCTTGGAGTAGTTTTGACGTGAAGGCGAGACACACTGACAGAGTTACTTTAGCATTTATAATATTAGTATAGATTAAGAATGATTATTTGTTTGTCTTCAGACAAATGAAATACCCAGCTCCGTATTCTCTGTCAGACAAGGAAGAAGGCCCCGAGTACCTGAGAACTATTAAGAAGAGTAAAAAAAAATTCAGTGTTACCAGCAATATGTAAGACACACGTTTCTATAGACATATTCACAAAATACGTTCCAAAACACACACACGCACACACAAACACACGCACGCACACACACATCAAGTCTTTATCATGCTCAAAACTCTCACATACATTTTTCCACCACTGTCGGTTGAAATTAGGTGATCAATATTTTGAAAAACTATCAACAAACATTTTTTTATCTTGTAAAAATACTTTTTTTTGGTAGCAAAAGAACCTATGAATGAGGAGAGCAACTTTTTACGAATAATTTGGTTTAAAAAATACCAAAACAGGAATATGTCATTGCGATATTCAAAAAATTCGTCTCTAGGTAAAGATTTTTCGGAAAATTTTAAATAACTTTAAAACAAAAAAAATCACTGAACATAATAATATATTCAGTTTTTTTAATAGATATTGATCCCAGCTATCACCCCTTGTAGGCCTAGCACGGGCCAAGGAAAAAATGTCCCCGGAGACAAAAATGTTCATTACCCCTCGCTTCTTCGTTCGCGCGGAAGCGAGAGGCAACGAGCCTTTTTGTCTCTGGGGACTTTTTCTCTCCGGCCTGTGCTAGGCCTTCTGCAGTATGTCTTTGTCGTACTATTTTTCGGACACCCTAAATAGGCTGAGAACGAAATATAAATCTTAGCCATCGCAATGCATGAAGTTGTACTTCAACCATTTTTAATACTTACACATGACCTATCCATAGTTTATTTCGTTGCAGTTCAAATAAGCAAGTCTACTCTAGCACCTGGGACAGTGATAAAGCGGATGAGAAGACGAAACGCAGACTCAGGACTGGAAAGTAAGCATACGTGTTTGACCTTCAACGATTCGATTCGATTTTTATAGGCAGCGGTGTAGCCGAGTTGGGACGGACGGGTTCGATCCCACCGCCTGTACCATTGTGAATATCTCTTGCCTGACATTGTGCCCGGTGCATGGCAACAGGCTCGCCACCTGCTACATGGCTTAACATATCTGGCGAAACGTGGGTGTGAACTCCTCTCCTTTGTTTGTAGTACTTATGTTAGGTATAAGTTATACCATCGACCCCTCCCGGTTTCGCTCTGTAGTGGAGCTAGACCCTCAGCAGGTTGCGTTGGATGTGTAGCGTAAAGAAAAGAGTGGACTGTATAAAAAACTGGTAGTTATTCAGGGAGCAAATGTACAAATTTAGCCCAACAAACGAACGTGCGTTCTGCGTGATATATTGGTCGCAAGTGTGAGACGCGCGGCCGGGGCCCGTCGCGATGTGTGGCCCCCTCCCGCGCTCCTTCTTCATACCGCGGGCACCGGCGGCGTGGTGTTGTCACCACCACTCTGGCTACCTCTGTTTTGTCCCCATATTGGTGGAGTTCCGTAAAATCCGTTCTTAGCGGAAGTCCAGACTCTTTGAGGAACCTAGCTGCCAAATTTCATTTTCGTGGGTGTTGTAGTTTCTAATATTTGAGTTTTTTAACCGCCTCTCTGGTCTAGTGGTTGGCACCACCGGGTGTAGATCGGGAGGTCCGGGGTTCGATTCCCCACGGGGGTAGGGGTTTTTCTGCTCGGTTTGGTTGGCTAGAGGGCTCTAAGCCCGCCGGGCTAGCTACCACCGTCTTACCTAAATTTGTCGCCATAATAACAACGTTACAGCAGTGTTCCGGCAATCAGAGGTAAAATAGCCAGTTCCTCAATTGATGAGGTGAAGCCGCTTCCACCTTCGGCCTTATCAGAGGAGATGAAGGCCAAGAGCATAGCTGTCATATAAAAAAAAGATTTCGTGATTAATCTGTGAGTAGTAGGTATTTCGCTTACAATTATTTGTTTGTAAATTCCCTTGTCTTCCTTAGGCAGCTGATGCACCAGCACCAGCTACCCCACTCGAAGACACAGAGTAGCGAGAAGGAGATAGGCAGAGTTATAGGAACATCCTCACCCAGGCGGTAAGTCGAATATCTACGGCGAACACTGAAGACGCAGCCACACGCGTTCATGCGATTCACGCGTCTACATGCGGCGAAACAATGCACCTACGGCCGTGAGTGCGACAGACGCAAAGATTGAAAGGATGGTCGTGCGTGATTTTGACAGAAGTGCTAATTAGTAAAGCCGTTCATATATAACATTCTTATAAAATAAAAATAAAAGTTTCAGAACATTCTTATAAAATAATTGCCTCTTCTAAAAATAGACCATATATTTGAGCTCGTATTATTTAATTTGATAATTTTTTGTAAGTTTAATTGTGTTAATATTAGACATAAAGACAATTATTTTTAACTGCCTCCCCATTATGATTTGCATTAGCATAAAAACGATGAATAATTTTTATCAAGCGTGTCCACACACATATTGCTAAAGCTTGTCTAATGATACATGCCAAATATTATTATCTCCGGATTTGTCGTTGTGAAGAAAACTGATAAAATGTTAGTATGTAAAATGCAGACAACCCCAAAATCTCCATACAAAACACCAATTTCATAGGTAAGGACCTAATATATCCTCGGTCTTCCCAGCCTCCTATCCTTCAGTCAGAAGTCCAGACGAGCTGCAGAACTGATCGCCGCCCCGGTGAGACCGCGCCGCCTCCCGGACCCCACCGCACCGCATCTCAAGTACGGCATCTTCAAGCCGAAGAGACAGTCGCGGGTAAATAGGTATGGGTGTTATTTAAACGGTTAGCAAAATATTCGTATTTTGGTCAGGAAAAAAATACAATTAGTGAGCTAAAACTAATTGGTCAGCAACTTATGAACAGCAAATATTTCGAAATTGGTCAGCAAAATAACTACTTGCTCAGCAATTTATAGGCAGCAGATATTTCTAATTTGTCAGCAAAATAACTAATTGGGCAGCAACTCGAACTATTTTCTTTGCTGCCAAATTGTTTAATGTTTTACTTACAAACATACATCACGCCTATATTCCCGAAGGGGTAGGCAGAGGTGAACTAGCACCCACGTTTCGCCAATATGTTATGTCCCATGTAATCCATCACATTATCTCAAAGTATATATTCTACGAGGACGAACTCGCGGGCAAAAGCTAGTTTATCTTTATACTTATTTCACAGGGTGCTGCCCATTAAAAATTGTGGTTCAGACTCCTCATCTATGGACCGATCCAGCAAGAGAGATATCAGAAGAAAACATGGTAGGTGTGGTATTCCCAGATGGATAACACTAAATGAAACACCAGATGTCCGGTCCATCGACCATAGTGTAAGTGCACGTCTACTCTGACCAAACGCTCTGTCACAGACCGACTGACTCGTCCGTCGCTGACGTCACCATACTGTGACGTGCATTAAATTTATTTAGTTAAACACCACAGTAGATAAGACTGTCACTCGGGGCTAACTCTTTTAACCACTCAAGGTCGAGGAGCTCGCTGGCGTAGTCGTTAGTACGCTTTGGCTTTCGATATCGAAAACTACCTTCACCATGGTAAACTAGGAGGGGTGACCAAACTTTTGGGATCTCGAACTCCACCATGCTTCGGGAAGCACGTTAAGCTGTTGGTCCCGGTCCTATTGCACCGTTGGACCAGCGTGGTGGAGTTACGGCCCATAATCCTCGTGTGTTTCTCCATGAGGAAGGCCTGTGCCCAGCCGTGGGGTGTGTATAGACTGAGGACGATCCACTAAAGCCTCGATAGCGGGATACGAGAGCAAAATCTAATGTGTTTGCATGCCGAGCGGGTTAAACAAATATTACCTACATTGTGTTGACAAACGTGTTTGTATATAACCCATCTCTTACCTTGGGTGTCGTAAAAGGCGACTAATGAACTAACTGCACAACATCAAATAGCTTATAGCGGCGACGGGCTCACCACCTGTCACGCCGAGTGCAGACTGCTTGGTGAAGCGCGGACTTATGGCAATGGAGTGCTTTAATTTGCGGTGCTTTTGCCTAATCTCTGACTTACCCTTAAGTGATTATATGTATGTATGAAATAAAGAAAGACAACAAGGCCGCAAACTTATGTTTGTCTCTTTTTTACACAAAAGAAAGATACAAAGTTATTGTATGCAGTGCAATCTTCAATGTTATACAGAGTAATTTTAATGTATCAATACCTCACCACGCAAGACTGGGTGTTTAACATCTTAAATAACAACATTTGTTCTGAAGTTTTACCATATCTCAATACATTTTTTTTTTGTTACAAGCTTATCTATAATGTACTGTCGTGACATTAGTAAGTCTATGTTCCATTCATCATACGAAGAGTCGACACGGCCGCGACGTTCGCGATGCGCACAGAGCTAAAAACGTTCAGACATTGATTTTTGTTTTTGTATGAAAGTAAAATATGTCAAATTATTAAAGTCGTAGAATAAATGTTGTTATTTATGATGTTAGCTTTCTGGTCTTGCAAGGTTGTTGATTCATTTAAAATAACCCTGAATATTAACTTCTTGTTTCAATACTAACTTCTAAATAATATGTCCTACACAGATAACCCCCCAAAAGCATACGCGTCAGAGACCCCCCTAGTGGTGGTTCGGCCCACTGACACTCGCCGCCTGTCCGTCTGTAAGCTCACCAACGTGGACATTCGTCCCACGCGGTCCAGGGCGTCCCGGCGTGACACGTGATTTAATAGTCCCAATTTTTTTGCAATATAAAGTTTATACTTTGTCTACAAGAAGGGCTTTTATTTATTTTTTGCGAACGTCATCATTGTCCTGCCTTTTTCCCAATTTCATTTGGGGTCGGCGCAACGAGTCTTTCTCCTCCACTCTCCCCTATCACACGCCATATCAACATTCACTGCCATCCTAGCCATGTCCTCATTCACACAATCTATATCCATCTCTTCTTCGGTCTTCCTCTCACTGCATTACCATCCGCTCTCATATTTATAATACTTATTTTTGCGAAAGTGTAACAAAGATTTCTGGACATCGCATCGCAGTGAATATGAATATTGCACACAAACGAAAATCACGTCTTTCTTAGGGGCAGGCAGTGATTAGTTCTTTCCACTTGCTACGGTACGGTTCTTACATATTTCTTTCGCTTCATTTACTTTCAAACAGTCTTCATACATGCTCGGCGATTTCGGGGTACTTTTGACCTAGCCTTTCTTTAAAACGCTTTCGATTTGTTCGAAAAATTGTCAAGAATATTGCAGCGTGCGCGAATATCGTAGCGAGCGATATCGTCGTTGAACTCAGAGTAAACAGAACTTTTTTTTACTCTGAGTCGTTGAATGAGAATACAACAACATTAACAAGAAATTTCGCATGGAGAAAAATTATCCCTACAGAAAAAAATTTAAATAAATAAATTAATATCTTCAGACATTCACATCTATCAATTAGTCCCATTTGAAACGACTAATGCGGCTTGTGTTACGGGCACTAGATGACGGATAAATAAATTTAATAGAAATATATTCTGAGTAATTTTATGAATGAAATGTAGAAATATACAATATAAACATCCAAGACTGGAGAATAAATGCCTGTATTCATCGCACAAACATCTGTCCCCGAGATGGCGACGCCTTGAGACCGGCGCGCCGGTCTCGGTATCACATATGACTGATACTTGTGCACATGGTACGGGTTGCAACAAAAAATAATAACTTAAATAAATAATAATAAATAATCATATTATTTTATATCTGAAGCTTAATCCCAATGGTGATTTATACCTTCTTATAAAAAGTGAGTTGATATTCTAATAATTATTATCAAAATAAATTAAAAAATCTGTCCTGTCCAGAGCTACATTTTTTCCTAAAGATAAATTTTGACATAGATTTACCTTAAACATTATTACTTTAAATTAATTGTATTAAAAAAATATCTAAGTGCCACAAGACATTCCCAGATAAACAAAAAAAAAATTTTTTTTTCTGATGTCCATAAGATGCAAGGCTGCAAGTGTCTGCACGTGATTTATTTTTTTTTAGGTTCAGAATGACTTGAACTTAAAGAAATTATTATCCAAAGTTTGATCAATTGTAATCATTACGAGAAAAAAAATAAAACATATATTTCTCCATACAAAAAAAGTTTCATTATTTTTTTTCTCGAAATCTATGAGTTTCAAGCGAAAATGTTATAGAATAAAACGTGTTTGTATTAGTGTGAACTACCTTAGAAAAAAAATCAGGTTGCTATCTTCACTTTTGGTCCAATGTCCACTGATTTTCAATTTGGAACCACTGTGCGGCGTACAGAGTACGGAGGTCGTTAATGTAAGTATATCTTAGCGGGTGAGAATTTTGTACACTTAACCAAACTAAAGTCGCATACTTAAAAAGATAAAATTGGAACAACACCATAAATATAACATCTTTTTATTGAACAATATTGAGATCGATATATTTATATTATTTTATATCTGATAAAAGTTCTCTTACATTAAAGCTTACACCACATAATTATGTTGTATTTCTCTGCCAACACCGAAGCACATTAGTGACGTTCTGATGTTCCGTTTACGGGAATATTACCGGGAACGTTTCCGATTTCGGGGAGAATGTGCCGTGGAAAAAAAGAGATAGATATATCTCTTTCTTTATTTTTAAACTTCAATGACGTAGTTTATGACATTTTTTAAATGTTGCTATGTAAAGGGAGGGTAGAAACTTGCTGAGTTTCTTGCCCGTTCTTCTCAGAACAAGGCCTCCTGCTAGTTTCGTGAACGGATGGCGTAGTTTTTTTTTTTTCACGAAATATTGTAAAATGTTTATGACATTCATAAGCATGCGCTAAGACGCATCTAAACTAAATAAATGTTTTTGATTAATAATTTTTTTTTGATGCAGGAACGACGGAAGGTTAACGAATATTCCCAGGGAACTTTCCCGTAATTTTTGGAATTTATTATTGAAAACTTGTATTAGTTTTATATAATTTGCGTTCATAAAATAAAATCTGATAAATGGAAATGTTAATATGAATCTTAAAATTATCTAATATTTTCATGGGAAAATACGATTGTTAAAAATTTTACTTTTATAAAAAAACTAGCTGTTGCCCGCGACTTCGTCCACAGTTACTGGTTCTTTATCTATCCCACGGGAACCCTTTAATTTTCCGGAATAAAAAGTATCTAAGATGTTGACCAGGGATATAATTTAATCGAAATTGGTCCAGCCATTTCGTGATTAAGCTGTACAATCAAACAGAGAAACAAACCCCCAAAAATGTCTTATTTCGCCTCTTTTTACATCCCCCTAATTTGATTTTAAGCATTTTTTTTCTATATACACACATTCGACCTCTACAGTTTTATTACATGTATAGATTTTGTGATGATTCTATGATTAGACTGGATTAAACAACAATATACGCGACAGTTGACATTTCAAAATGAAATTGTCGGTTAAAAAGGACGCAACATGACGAGGTTTCTTATATTCCTGATCAGGTTATACTTTTGATAAAGCTACCTTTTGATATTTCTCTTTACTCTTATTGACCGTTCAAGATGATAAAGTTTCATCGGCCTTTCAGTGGTGATGATAAGTTTGTGGGGAATAGGCTGATGTAGTATTTACATAGAAATTGTTACAAAAAGTAACACAAAAGTAGGTGAATATTTCAAACCATAATGATTCTGGGATTATTAACATTACAGTTTTACTAAAGTCTGACCGGCATATTATTAGGAATGATGAAGAATTTTGTACGGCACTCCGATTTGTAGGTCTTGTCTTGGAACCATTTAGTCTGATTCACTACCACTAGTTGTGGACAAAATGGCGCCACCACTCGCTAACTTGATGCACTGTACAATCTCTGTTCTCCTTTCTAACCACATTTAAGTAGCGGCATATAACTTTGGTTTAACCGTTAGTCAATCGGTGCTCAGCATCTTATCTCAACCGTAATCGACGGCCGCCAATTGGCTTCTCTAGTCGTATTACGTCGTCCTCATCCGCCGTCGGAGCCACGTCAGAACCCCATGCGCAGCTATTGGCTATCACTGGTCACGTCTGTCAGCACAAAGATGTCTATTTCGCCAGCATGCATATTGACTACTTGGTTGTGGCTATAGCCACTACGATATGGCAAGTTATAACGTCTTCACAATACCCAGAAATTACCCTGACATTGACCCCCAGGGCAATTACAGATGGTCCCAAAATCAAATGCTGTGACCATCTTCTTTGAAAGACGTCTGTGTTTGCGCCGAATTAAAACTTAGTAGAACATCGGTTTTTAAGTTAGATCTTACCTCTCCAGTTTGCGTTTCTGTCGAGGTTAGATTTATATTCGTTGGGCTTGAAGACACACTGTCGAAAAGTCTAAACTTCTGTCGAGGAGAATCGTATAGACAGACACACGTTTGAGTTTCTTTTATGCTCAAATCCGGCGACTGTGTTTCTGAAGTTATCGTTTCCTTGTTCGATCGACTTAGTCCAAATTCTAAGGGGAATGTTTGAGTCTGTATATCTGATAGAGAGACAGTTTCTGAGAAGAATATGGATTCGTCTTCGCTCGTTTGTGATTTTATTGATAGTAGGTCTTCAAATACTGTCTGTGTGGATATCTCATCTGTTTTAGCTTCGCTAAAGTCGCCCTTATTTGGCAATATCCAAGGGACAAGAGAAACATCGTTCTTAATATTATCTTCGAGCTTAGTTTGGGTAGCGAAAGATCGTTTCGGACTGTCACAAATATACTCTTTAAACCTCTCAGAATCAATTTTCGCTTTCTTACTCTCGCTGTCGATCTTCGCCTTTCTCTTATTCGCTCTCCGCTCGCTTTTATACTGCTTATGGAGGTCTGGATGTTTCCGCATAAGATGCACCATTAGCTTCTCATTGCTATTATATTTCGCATCGCAAACTTGGCAAGAAAAGGTCACGTTGCAAGTCCTAATATGCCTGGTGAAGTCGGAACTAGTCGCGAACCTCATCTTGCAAAAATTGCAAGAGAAAATCTTCAGTTTGTGCACTTTATTAAAATGTTGGTTAAGGAACTTCCTTCCTGAAAACCATTTATTTGCTTTCGATAATGGATGGTAGGAACAATCCTTGTAATTACAGTAATATTGCAAGTCTATTGTGAAGGTTTTCTCATCAATTTCATGCCGTTTTAAAATGTGGTTGAATAGGTCTTGTTTCTTAATGAACTTGTCGTCACATTCGTAAGGGCATGGTAGATATATCTTGTGTTTGGTGTCAGCGGCGGTGATCATGATTACCAGTTGGTTGTTGTACATAATGCAAGAGGCTAAGTTATCTTCTGGCTCAAAATGAGGTATTTCTATTTGAATTGTTTTTTCTTTATCCTGTAATTTTCAAACATTGCCAAATTAGTTTTTTTTCACAAATGGCAAGCCTGATGTTCTAAAATAAGGATACCTGATTTGATAAAATTCAACATACAGAAATTTTGCTTGTATAGAATTTTAGTACTGTTATTTTTATTCATACTATTTCACTATTTTATACCGTTAAGCAGTTCGAAATCATAGCTAATCACCTTTGCAAGCCTCTTGAGCGCAGCGTCTGAGTGTGCACATTGTGCCTGGAACAGCTTACACCTCCCCAAGTTGTCTTCACACGTTGTGCAGAGCAGCTGGGATATTACTTCTGACTTGTCTATCTGTAACGTCAAAATAGCAAACTACAATGATGTCATATTTTTACCCCAGTCATGGTTCCCTATTATATGGTACAGTCAAGTACAAAAATATGTATACACATTTAGGGGTGGCAATCTTTATTTCCTTTTAATAAGAGTCATTTACTGTCAAAATTGCTTACCTATTTTTGGAGTTGACTTGACTCAACATTGAAGTACACATTTAGCAAATCATAAAGAGGTAAAATTAATTGGGCAGCAATTTCATTATTTGGCCAGCAAGCAAATATTAAGTCAGCATAATAATTATTTGGGTGGCAAAATAATAATTTTAGGAACAAAATAATTAATGTAATGCAAAATGATTATTTGCGCAGCAGAGAAAACCTTTGGTTGCGGCTCAATTAGTTATTTGGCTGACCTATTTCAAATAATTGCTGCCCTTAAGTTGCTGCCCAAATACTTAATTTAGCTGACTATTTGTATATTTTTCCTGATGAAAATTTAAATATTTTGGTACCACTGACTAAACTTATAAACAAAATGTGGCTGTAACATCTGCCTGTCACACACATAGATAAATAAAACTCTTCAAACAAAATACAGAACACAAAAAGGTCATTCAACAGAAAGATGTGACCTTTAGAGGTGAAATCATCCAGGAAATTTTCCAATTCTAAGGAAGTATTCCCAAAAACTTCCAAAACTTCTGGCAACTTTAGAAGTTTTCAAAACTTTTTTTTTTACTTAACATTAGGTAAAATAATACAATAATTTCATTACAATTAGTAAGTTGACATCAGTAATGTTCAAAGTATCCCCAGCTTTTTAAGACAATAATCTATTTTGAAAACTTACAAAGTTGCTGTAAGTTATTAGGAATACTTCCGGTAGTTTTCTTGAAGTATTCCAATGTTTCAAAAACATACCAAAGTTTTCACCTTTAGTGACCTTGCCACTAATAGCAAATTACACACTAAACTAATTTAAAATTATTAAAATTTACAGTGGGATAGTTGCTTCTAGTTACATAGAAACTTATATATAATAATATTTGGCGTTCAAGTACAGCAAATGGGATTATTACCTTCACAGAGGTGACCTTGGTAAAATCATCGACAAGTCCCCATTCGAACATGTTCTTCATCTCGCCCGAGTTCGCGAGACAGCCCCGGCACAGCACGGAGGCCTCCTCAAGCGGCCTTTGAAGTTCGTTGAACGGGGCACCCATTTTTATCGAAAATTCGAGGCAGACTAGATTCTGGGTTATTTATGGAAACTTTAGTTCATTAGTTAACAACTCAATAAAATCATTCCCGCATAAAGAAATCACCTTATGTGTCACTAATTTATCAAAATAAGCTGAAGCGAGAATTATTGGCAATAAAAACAACCACAAAAATACAAAACAAGACTCCATGAAAGAAATGTCAATGTCAATTATTTTGACATTGCGTTTTGTTGTTAAAAAAATTTCAATTAAATAAATATGCTGAATGTATTTTGTAATTTTTAACAACTTTAAAGCAAGTTGGATTATTTTAATTAATCTCATAAACATAAACATGTGAATTTATGGTATTTTTGGTACTGTAATGGGGATTGTCTCATTTTTTTTAATTGTTATAAAGTGAAAACCATTTCGAGGAATAAGGTTGCTGATCGTAGCCTATTAGTTAGAATGCGAAAATAATCATGGATTATTAATATTTTAGCCTTTAAATGAATAACCTTCATTTGCCCTTCAAATGACGTCACTGTTGGCTGAATATCAATAATGTGTTTGCTATGACAGCAATGACAGAAATGACATTTACAAACACAAGTGTCATAAGTCACAAACAACAGGAAAAAGCGCGGGAACCTTGAAAAAGAAAGGCGCCCAATTTTAAGTTTCTGATTTAAATATTTTTCCCACCCTTGTATTTGCCTGTAAATTTGTATTTCTTTGTGAATAGTGTAGTGCGTAAGTTATAAATATTGAATAAAAACATGGGATCAAAGAAGAGGAAAAAAGCAGAACCTCCGGATGATCACTTAGCCGGCCTGGAAGCTTCCTCGGACTCTTCAGACGACGAAGGCACCAAGAAGTACCAGGTTTTTAAGGTTCCTGGGTACTCTAGGAAGTACCCAGAAAATAGCCCGAAAAGGGAATTTGTTGTTTTTTTGTCACATACAAACGAAACTAAAGTCTTCTCGGACAAAGATCGGCTAGCAATTTCTCATGCAATTCGCAAGTATTGTGTAACAGGCATACTGCATTTGCGTTCAATAAATAAATTTAAAATTGCCATTACTTTCGATCTGTCGAATAATGCAAATGTATTTTTACAAAATAAAAAGTTACTGGACGAGCTAAATTTAAAAGCCTCCATACCCGCTGCAGACACCGAGGTGACTGGGGTTCTGACTTCAGTCCCTTGTGACCTATCTAATAAGAGAATATTTTCTTTAATAGGCAGTTCTAGGAACATTATTCAGGTCAGGCGATTCATGCGACGTGTGCGCGCTGAGGCGGGCGGCGTGGTCTACCAGCCCACTCAGACCGTCGCTGTCACTTTTGCATCAACGGAACTCCCGCAGTACGTTTATCTCGACTCGTGGAGGCACGAGGTTAGCGTGTACGTTCCTCCGGTTAAACAGTGCTTGCACTGTCTTAGATTTGGGCACATAGCTAAATATTGTAGAAATGCAGAGGTCTGCTCCATTTGTGCGGAAAACCATAATTTTAAGTCGTGTAAGGTAGATACAAAAGACGCTAAATGTAAAAATTGCGGTGGCAATCATATTGCTATATCAAATTTATGTCCCCAAAAAAAATTAAAAATTGAGGAAAATAAAATAAAATCTAGAGCCACAACTTACTCAGGCCTTTTTAATGAAAAAGATTTCCCCCAGTTAACCATGTCTAATATAGAGACACAAGTAAAAAATCTTTCTAACTCTGATTTTTTCTTAAATTTATTAACTCAAGCAATTACTAAAATTATTTTAAATCAAAAAGACACCCCAATAAATTCAACTTCGATTAAACAAACCATACAGCAAACATTAGTAAATAGCTCTTCCTTAAAAAATAATGGATCTTAATATAATGCAGTGGAATGCACAGAGCATATCTAGCAATAGAATTTTATTCACGAAGTTTTTATTTGATCTTAATATTCATATAGCAATCATATCAGAAACTTGGCTCACCCCTTTAAAGGATTTTACAATAAAAGGTTATCATATAGAAAGGAATGATATTGGCAACAATCGTAATGGTGTAGCTTTATTTATTCATTCTAGCATACAATATAAAAACATAATAACTTATTCTGATGCTTCTCTACAAAATATTTGTGTAAGAATTACTGTAAATAATAAGTCAATTAGTATTGTTAGTTTTTATTGTCCCCCGAGGTGCAATCCTTCTTTCAGTAAACAGAAATTTGAGACTTTGATAAGATCTATCCCACAGCCTATGATATTTGGCGGCGATTTCAATGCCCACCACACATCATGGGGATGTAACTCAATTGATGCGAGAGGTAGAGATGTTTTAGAGGTCTTGGACGATAATGGTTTAGTTTTGTTGAATAACGGCGACGTTACGACTGTTGGCTCATTGTCGTGGCGTCCAAATGCTTTAGATTTGACTTTTGCATCTCCATCAATGGCTCTCTGTTCAGATTGGTCCGTGCACAACGATCCTCTCGGAAGTTATCACCTTCCTGTAATTGTAAAGGTGTTTGTAAATAGTGTAAATAGTAGTTTATTAAAGGATAATAGTTCTATACATCTGCCCATCCAACGTAATTTTAAAATGGTGGATTGGAAAATGTATAAACTTAATGTAGATTTAGTTTTGCCAAGCATTCAGGGTCATAATTCTTCTCCATTAGAGGCATACGAAAGGTTTTGCGAAATTCTGCATTCTGCAGTTGATAAATCTTCCCCTTGTCGTAATTCATATGTTGATTCTGCACAAAATACCTTTCCCAATAGTAACTCTCACAGGAAAGACATGAAACGCACACCCCTTCCATGGTGGAATAATAAATGTTCAGAAGCAGTTCAGAACTCTAAGTCTGCCTATCTAAATTTTAAGAATAATCCTTCAGATGAAACTTACATTGAGTTCAAAAGACTACAGGCTCTTAAAAAACTCACCTTAAAAAGAGAGAGATTGAATAGTTGGGTTGAACTGTGTAGCTCTTTTAACAGGTGTACTCCCTTGTCGAGAATCTGGAAATTCATGAGAAAATTTAATAAATCTTATTCCTCTATTGATAGTGACGACAGCTGGATTCCGGACTTCCTGAAAAAGTACACTCCTGATTATGTTATTGATAAACCTAAATTGTATTGTACAAATGACATAAATTCTGTAAATAGTTTCTTAATTAATCCCTTCACACTGCAAGAGTTAGTTTCAGCTTTGTTTTCCAGAAGAGACACTGCTTTTGGTTTGGATGGAGTCCCTTACCTTATGTTAAAAAACCTTAGTCAAAAATCCTTATTATACTTCCTCGTAATATTAAATAATTTGTGGCAAAATAATGATATTCCCTCGTCTTGGAAAACAGATTGTTTGGTACCCATATTGAAACCCGGTAAGCAAAAAGCCAATCCTGACTCTTATCGTCCTATAGCTTTAACATCTTGTGTAGGAAAAGTCTTTGAGCAGCTTCTAAAACAAAGGCTAGAATTTTACATAGAAAAAAATAATATTTTACCTTCAAATCAATTCGGATTTCGTAGGGGTATGTCATCACGTGAAAGTATTTGCCAATTGCATCTTGATATCCAAAATTCCTTAAATTCTAAACACTCCCTTGTATCTGTCTTCTTTGATATAGCTGGTGCCTTTAATAGTGTCAACATTGATGTGCTTTTTGCAGAACTGCTTGCCATTGGTATTCCAAGCAAAATAGTTCATTGGGTGTATAAGTTTTTGTCAGAAAGAAAGGTTCATGTCAAATATAATGGTAAAATTTATGGCCCCAGGCTTGCTTCTCTTGGTACCTGCCAAGGATCTATTATTTCTCCTCTCATTTTCATTTTGTACATACGTAGATTAAATTTGATTTTAGGTCCTAATGTTAAAAGTCTGCAGTTTGCCGATGATCTAGTTGTATATGCAGCTGGAAATAATTGCACAAACTTAATAAATAATCTTAATAATTCCTTAAAGGGGTTGCATAATTACTTTTCTTATTTGAATCTCAGTGTAAATACATTAAAATCTAATTGTGTTATTTTTGGTAAATCTTGTAATGTTATTTCTTCTGTGCATTACAATAATGTCCCAATCCCTGTTTCCAATGAGGTAAGATTTCTAGGAGTCACTTTTACTCATAATGTTTCTTGGAAAAAGTATGTTGAACTAATTACAACTAGAGCTAATCAGGTTTTCAATGTTCTGAAAACTTTGTGTAAAACTTCATGGGGAGCTGATCCAAAAATATTATTGCTTCTATACAAGTCTTTGGTGCGGAGTCACTTCGAATATGGTTTCCTATGTTATGCTGGCGATATGAAATTAATAGATATTTTGGAAAAAATTCAAAACAAATGCCTAAGACTCATTACTGGGGCCTTTAAGAGCACTCCTATAAACTCTATGCAGGTTGAGTGTAATCTTCCCCCTTTGAATATTCGATTCACTTATTTAAAAGAAAGATTGTTGTTAAAATTATATAGCAGGAGCAATAATCACCTGTTCCTTAATTTAAAGCATTCATCCTCTATGTTGTCTCATAACTCTGTATATATTCTAAAAGGTTTCACTCAGTTTAATAATTTTCTTGAGTCACTGCCCATATACAGGTCCACTCTTCTTCCGTGTTATCAGAGAGACTTCAATAGTAAGTTCCCTGCAATGAATATCATTATTGACAATAAGTTATCAACCAAAGAAGAAGTTTATAGTAAATTTTCTGAGTTTTTAAATCATAGGTTTTTATTCACTGATGGGTCCAAGACTGAGTCTGCTGTCTCTTTTGCTATATTTGATAGCTCACTTAAAATGGGTAATGGTTACAAAATAAATTCAAATTTAAGTATATTTACAGCTGAGGCTGTGGCTATACTTGCAGCCTTAAAGCATATTCAGCTTAAAAATCAAGGTCATAAGGACTGGATTATAGCTAGTGATAGCATGAGTGTTCTAGAAAACTTAAAAAATAACAAATTTCATGCTAACACTAGCTATTTAATTGCATCTATAAAAGAAACTTGGGTAGATTTGTATCATGTCCACAGCATCAATGTTTTGTTTATTTGGGTCCCTTCACATATTGGTGTTTTGGGGAATGAAAAAGTTGACTTCCTTGCTAAAGCTGTTACCAATTCTCCTGATATTGTACCTGATTCCAGTAGCTCTTTGAATGTAACAATTCCATTTTCGGATGTAGTCCCTCTCTTGAAGAGAAGGTCTATTGAAGTATGGAAAAAGCACTGGAATCATGTTTTACAATTTGAAAGAAAAGGGTTATGGTATGCTTCATACAATGTTCCTATTGGTTCCTCACCTTGGTTTTGCAAAAATAACATCTATTTTAGTCGCAAATTTTACTCCACTGTCTTAAGGCTTCGTTTTGGTCATTGTCGTCTTAATTTTCATCTATTCCGTTTAAAAATGGTGCCCAATTCATATTGTGATCACTGTAATTCACAAGCAGAGCAGTCTTTATCTCATGTTTTCTTTGATTGTTCGTCCTTCGGCATTCAGCGCCTTGTGCTGTTGGATGAGCTGATTGAAATTTATGGAGATTCTAGCTTGGTACCGCGCTCCATTCAAGCTCTTCTTGTAAATACTTGTACATACACCGCGTTGTATAAATTTATTGTAAATACTGTTGGTCAAATTTAGACGGTAGTCTTTCTTTGTGTAATATTTTTTTATAAAGTTTATTTTTGCTTGGCTATTCGCTGTTTTCTTTATCAACATAGTATTTTAGCAATCTTATAAATGTGTTGTTTTATATGTTTTTGTGTTTGTTTTGAATGACATCTCTCTGAATGACAATGACATTTGTTTGGGCCGCTCGTTGCCCAATGCCCGATACGAATTGGGATTTTGAAAGAAAAGAACAATTATGTTGTTCACTCTCGGACTAGAGTATTAATGAATTGTTACAGATTTGTTTAAACATTCAACCAATGACGTTAAATTACTTTATAATACTAATGAAAAAATAATTGACTAATGACTAGGCAGCATGGTCCGACGACCTTCGCCTGTTCCACAACGGAACAAAAAAAACCAAAAAAAGAGTTTTTGGCGGCATTCAACTATGGCGGACGTGATTTTTATTTCGATTATTGTAATATTGTACGGAGTGGATATTGTTACGTAAAATCAGTGTAGTTTTGTGTAATAAGTGTCTGTGATGATGTGCAATGTGGAGGATAATCGAAATAAACGTCAAGTGGTGTGAAAAGTGATGAGTTTTTTATCGTGGTAATCCACCTCATCCAAGTAGCACCACAGTGTCTGCCATCGATCGTTTGACGCCAAACTCTCCCAAAATGCATTGAAATGCATTACACTAGCATTTCAATGCAAACTACTGAAGATATATATATTGCAGACATGGCTGTATGGGCTTCGTTCCCTTTGCCTTCCCTACGGGAGAATTTTACAAAAAAAAAAAAAAACCAAAAAAAAAAAAAAGTCACAAACAACAAATTATAACCTTACATTGTAAGGTAAATACGATTTGTTCTCATTGTTTTAATAAACAAACGTTTAATAATTATGGAATATGGAAAGTGCTTTGTTCTTACCAGTAAGGTAATTATTACCAATGTAAGTTAATGAACCAAGAACTCAAACTCATAGCGTCGGCTTCACTTCGTAAAATTGCTCAAGATGCAAGCGAAGACTGTTCAGAATTGAGCAAGTTACTTGAACAACCTACAAGCAGTAGCAGACCATTGAAAAGAAAACGTGAGGAAATAGTAATGCCCAGTAGGTACTTCTACGTATGGTAGGACTACCATGCCCACAAAGGTAAAGTTTATTTTACTGAGAAAACAATGCTAAAGAAACAGTATAATTAATAGTCGCGAAGATATTTTTATATCTCTATATTATTGATAAATAATATTAACGTTTGTTTTACAGATGAATGTTGCAACACAGTATGAAATAAAAATGGTGCATAAGAGCACTAACTATATAAGTAGAAAACCACTAACTAACATTGCTACAGTGGAAGTGATATCTTCACAAGAAACATCATCTGTGACCACTCCTTTGCTTGGATGTACAACAGAGACTGAGGAATCTATCTACAGTGCATGAATCAACTAAGAGTATCTTCCCGTCTAGAAAAATTATGTTAGGCACAGTATTTAAGAAACCAGAAATGTATTTAGGATGTTCATGTAGAGAGTTATTAGACGTGTAAGAGAGTATGCTTTATTTAAACCTCGCTCTGTAGTGAACTATCAGTTTGTGCCATATTTGGACGAAATAGTTATTATAGTAAGTGGACTAATCAATTTACAAGGAGAAATAATAAAAAGTTATTGAGTAAAAATGTTTTTATTAATACACTTTCTTTTTTCTCTTTCTAGATAGAAAATATTTTAAAAGATGTTTATTTTTTAACACTATCAAGTAATTCAAAAAATAAATAATAATATGTTGGCTTCATTATAATCCACCCAAACAATATGGATGTTCTTGGTGGTTTCAAATAAAGGATCAGAAACACAAAATAACCCCTCATTTTTATTACAAGTCATCATTTAACACATGACTTGTGTTCTAATTTATCCGATATTTCCTCATTTTTCATGTATGTGCCAACAACTTTCTCTGAAGCTATTCTGTACTGTTCACTTCAAGTTTTTGGCTCCTCTTATTTCAGCAAGGTTATGTTGGTTATTTGTAGACATATATTCCAAAATCATAACATTCTCTACTTTCGGCAGATTCCGTGAGTCCGCTTTGACAAAATTATTTCACGACATAGTAGTTTTTTCACGAAATAATAAGAAAACTGTTAATTCGCGTCGCTTTTGGTATTTTTACAGTAAAAAAAATAAATGAATGAGTGACACTTGAGTGTTGACATTTGTTTGACGGCATTCTTTTTTCCCTTGAAGCAAAGGTGTTACACAATGTTACGCCAACAGTGACGTCATCGTAATAAAACGATCACGTTTTTTCAAAATTCCGTATAAAAGTTATTACTTTAAAAATAACGAAAATATTGAAATTAGTTTCTCAAATTGATCTATTTTATCCATTTCAACTATAAAAACAGCATGTCGAAAATATTAGACAATCCCCAATGTAATATCCTTATTTTATGTGTAATAATAATACTAGACGCACAGACTAAGTAGAGATACCTACACGCTTCTATGACTGCGTTCAGTATGTTTTAATTTTGTAGTAAAGTTATTTAAATAATTTAAAAGGAAGAATAATAAATGTTATTGATCCTTTAAAAAAATCTCTTGTTAATAAATTAATAGTGTATATATTGACTTTAAAAGTAGTTTCCTTTGATATTACTGGCAACATAAAATATCAGTTCACAAGAGCACTGTAATTTGAACAAAGAACAACTCGTCACTTTGACATAAATTGACAAACATTTTGGCTTAGCAAAATTTACAAGAGTATGATAGTCGCCTAGAAAGGTAAAAACTAATTTATTTTGATTTATACTTCAGTAGCAAATCTAGCATTTCAAAAGTAAACACCGGCATTTACATTGCAGTGAAGTTTGTTAGTTTTGGGGCTCTTTAGTTACTCTGTACGAAGTTCACGTTGGTAGCCATTTGCGCCACGAAGGCTGGCGCTTGTCGTGTGTGTAGATTTGTGAAATAGAGGTTATAGTGCCAATTTAGGAAATTATAAGTGCGTCAAAATCGCCAACGCTGGCATAGGGCACAACAAAAGACAGTTAGATGTCCTAAGAGCACAAAGCACGCCACTGGAGTAAGTATGTTTTGTAATATCCATAGCAACTCGATTGCAAAGGACACGTGCTGTATAATTTATAATTATTTGCCAACTTTTTATAGTTTGAGCCCACACATTGTTGTGTTACTAGTTGTAGAATATGTGCCACTTAGTGCTCGATAAAACATTGGTATCTGTACTCCTTTAAGGTGTTACTAGCTGTGTGTTATTTATTTTCGATTCTGGGTTGATCTATTTTTAAGCTAGGCCTATAGTACTTATTCTTGCATCGATATTTAAAAATAAGTGTTCTGTTTACATTCGATACCTTTCAATCGTATAAATTCAACACGTACTGTATATGTATAGGTTCCGTTAACACAACAGTTCTACACAGAAAGTCAAATCCAAAGTACTTACATCCTCATTCAAATATTGACATGTTATTCCATAACTTTGTAGCGATTACACTCAGAAAATTGTTTAAAACTGCTTAATATGAAGATATACGCGAAAAAGTTTATTTTAACGTAATAAATATTTACGTTTTTAGATTGTCATGGCAATATTTCAGATTTGCATTACAAGTACCTATACGAAGTTTCAATTACTTATCGCCGAGTGTAGAAAGGCAAAGAATAGCCATGCTGATTAAAGCAACACTCATATAAAGTTATATAACATGAATAGATTATACTGTCTGTTTTTATTAGTGAAAGTTGCAGACCAAAACATATTTTCTAAATTAGTAATTCTATATTTTGATTATGCAGACAGAAATAACTAGCAATCTCTTATGTATGTTGTGTACAATATTATTCTATACTTCTTGCCATTTCTTTTATTCCCCTTTGTTTCTTGTTAGTTCATCACATCATTACTTCTAATATCAATTTACACATACTCAATTCACTTCATCTTTGGTCTTATTGGCATTTTTTTTATAATCACCTGATGGTAAGCAGTAGATAAGTCCATATAAGGATGTCAGTCCATATAGGCAGCACCAAACGATGCATGCCTAGCCTCCAACTTGCTGGCTCATAAGATGCCATTTCACGCCCCTTGAAGGAACCCATGCTGTAGGAAGGAGGGAACTCGTGTACCGGTAGAGAATTCCCTGCTCTGGATGTACGAGCAAATTATGATTCCTAAAAAAGGTCCAATTAAAGGTATTCTTCTTCTTCTTCTTGCCCTTTTCCCACTCCAGGTGTGGTCGGCACAACATGTCTTCTTCTTCCATCCTCCTCTGTCACTTGTCAGCTCAGCATCCAACTCTTATTCTCATATCTTCACGCATTCAATCCATCGCTTGTTTGGTCTTCATCTCACTCCAGGTCCGTCCACATCCATGCTCAGCGTCCTTCTTGTAATGTCCAATAAAAGGTATTATTGGGTATTTTATGTTAAATGTATCCATCAAAATATACAATGTAAGCCATTTTCCTGCTCTTGTCCCATGTTAAGTGGGGTGGGCACATGTCTTATGATGTCTTCCTCTTCCATCTTCTTCTGTCACATATCAGCTCTGCATCCACTTCTTTTATTCTAATATCATTCTTCACACATTCATTCTCATTTTATCCACATCTATGTTCAGCATTCCTCTTGTTATGTGGTATTCATTGTCTATTCTGTTGTCTAGGCTTCATGGTGACTAGAGGTTGTCTCCAATACTTCTTCTATGTCCTACTCTGTTCCCAATTCTATTATTTGGGGTCGGCGCAACATATCTTCTTCCACTCTCTCCTATCACTCGCTAATTCTATGCTCACTCCCTTCCTCATCATATCATTCACATAATCCATCCAACTTTTCTTTGGTCTTCTCTATACACTCATCAACTTCTCTTCAGACATTCTAGCAACCAGGAGAAGTGTGAGTATAGGAAAACTTAAAACAAAAAGTTTTTAGGGTTGGATAGCCGCATTTCTTTACACGACTATTGCCAAAGTCTAATTTGAAGGCTTTTTTAAACTTTATGGCCAGGAGCTCGGTGGCGTAGTGTTATTAGTGTTAGAGAAAATAAAAGGCCTGGATAGTGTGTTTATCAAAAACAGACTGACGTTTATAAATTTTTTCCATCAACGCTTACAGCTTTGTCTATGATACAAACTATTGAATTTATACACTAACAAATAGATACTTTGGCTTTCGATATAGAAAATAAAGCTACCTGTCCTGTAGTCAGGCCTTGGATGGGGTACCAAAACTTTGTGTTCTTAAACTCCATGCTTCCGAAGGCATGTCAAGCCGTTGGTCCTGGTTGCTATTGCTGCCTATTTTTGCAAGTGACTGTACACAGCTAGTGACTTTTGTACAAAGCACAATTTGTTCATGGGAATTGACACAATGTTGTAGTATTACACACGCACACAATCACGCCTGCAATTCCTGATGGGGTCGGCAGAGTCCAAGGAGCGCTGTGTTCCTTAAGACCACATTTAGCCATACAAAAATTGGGTTTGGTCAGATGAAAAATCGTGAAGGAGTAGTAACAAGTGGCTAGCTTATCGCCTACACAATCACAGACCCTTAGTACATTATTTGGTTTGGTTTGTTGGTGACGAATAAATTTATCACACGGCTCAGTTTTCTGCGGTGGTTAAGATATGTTGATATGATTCCGTATTTAATGTGTTATTTTTAATTTGTTCCAGCAGCCTCTGAAACCAGAAATGAAAATAGATAGCATCACAACAAACAGTGAACTTATGAGAGTGCCCACAAATTCGCACGCAAACTAAAGTTAAAGTTAAATAGTAAAGTAATAGTTGACGGACTCACACAAACAGTAAAAGGATGAAAATTCCGGAGACTTCTGCCAACGTTGGAGCTTATTACGGCAACGAGGAAAATGGACAGTGGCAGGTGGGCATTATTAATTTATTGTTATGCGAATGCAGCAGAAGGCAGCTGTAGCCGAGTTGCTGACGCTCGTTCGAGAGATCGCGGGAAACGTGGGTTCGATCCCGCCACCTGTACCTAAGTTTGAATAAAACTTATGTACAGTTCTTTGTGAATATCGCTTGCCTCACATGCCCGGTGCATGGCAACAGGCTCGCCACCTGTTACATATCTGGCGAAATTTCCTACACGGATATACACGTGAGGAGTATGGGCCGTAACTCCACCCTTTTGGAGCGCAAAAATGCAAAAACGCTTATGCTCTTTCCGCGTTTGGGAACATATTGCGACGCGGAAAGAGTGGAACTCGACACCCAAAGGTCGTGCCTACCCACTAACAATCCCCCCCGTGTACCACCACCTTCTCCTTACCTTACTCCCCGAGTTCCCGGGTCGAGCTGTGACCCTCTCCGTAACACCACCCGACCGGGACCAACGGCTTGAAGTGCCATCAGATTACTCCTGTTGAGCTTTAATAGCTCGCAGTGTGTGCGAGTATGGTTGTATTAGTGCTTTTGAGTGGGTTAAAAGTGCACGGAGCTTCTGGCGCTGGGGCAACCGCAGCGGCTCTCTAACTAGGATCGACGGTCCGTTCGCTGATTTAGGTATTTCACTCGTATTTTTAAAATAAATACATACATACATAAGTCACGCCTTTTTCCCCACAGGGGTAGGCAGAGATTACATCCTTCCACTACGATTCTTGCATATTTCTTACGCTTCATCAACTCTCATTACAGTCCTCATGCATGCTCGGCGATTTCGGGTACTTTTGACCTGGCCCTTCTCTAGAACGTCTTTAACTTGGTCGAGGAACGTTCGCCTAGGTCTGCCTCGTCCCGTATCTCCACTCACACACGATTCATATATCCCTTTAGTCAATCTATTTTCATCCATCCTTTCCACATGTCCAAACCCTCTTAGCACACCTTTCTCTATTCTTGTCACTACATCCTCTTTCAAACCACACTTCCTTCTTATCCTATCATTATATATCCTGTCACTCAATTTTACTCCAGCCATGCTTCTCAAAGCTCTCATTTCTACCGCATTTATTCTACTTTCGTGTCTCTTCTCCCATAACCAACATTCACTCCCGTACATCAGTGGTGGGGGCGCATCTTTGCAAGTTAAACCTACGATTTATGCATGCTATGTATTTCATTATAAACCCTATATTATAATGCATGCATAGATCGTTAGTGTTAAAGTGATCGTTATTAGTTAAAGATGCGCACCACGTTTGAGTGACCTCACACACTCATTCGGCTCCATAAGCAAAATAATAATTACAAGCATTATTATTTTGCTCTTTTAAAAACGTGGGATTTTTAGATTTTAACATACCCGTAATACGCCTGTAATCCCCGAAGGGGTAGGCAGAATCCAAGGAGCACTGTGTTCCTTAACACCACATTTAGCTAGACAATAAGATTTTTTTTTTCTATCGGTATTTTTTCTGTGGTTGCAGCCGAACGGCGTAATAATTGACAGCGGTGTCGGCGGCGGCGTCGTCGGCAGCGGAGACGCGGGTATCCACCGGCCTCCCGTCTACCCCGTACACATACCGCGAGGACATATACCCGGTAACGTACTCACACAGCATTCACCCCCCTTCACATCCCGTGAAGACTTATTAGAATTTAAACTTTCGCGTTGCATTGTATATTGGGTCCTTACCTATGAAATTGGTGTTTTTATTCTGTCTTAGCAATTTGTCCGTAACCATTAAGTTTCAGAACATTCTTATAAAATAATTGCCTCTTCTAAAAATAGACCATATACTTGAGCTCGGATTATTTAATTTGATAATTTTTTGTAACTTAAATTGTGTTAAAATTAGACACGAAGACAATTATTTTTAACTGCCTCCCGAATACATCATTTGATTTGCATTAACATAAAAACGATAAATAATTTTTATCAAGCGTGTTCACACACATATTGCTAAAGCTTGTCTAATGATACTTGCCAAATATTTGTATCATTAGACAAGCTTTAGCAATATTTGTCGTTGTGAAGAAAACTGATAAAATTTTAGTATGTAAAATGCAGACATCCCCAAAATCTCCATATAAACCACCAATTTCATAGGTAAGGACCTAATATAAAGGTTACACTATTGGGACTACATCACGGTTGGTGTAACCCAGCCGAAACGTCAGGCAGTAAGTAGTATCTATATACTACATAATGTACGTCCGACGAAGACTTATTATAAAATATACTCGGGAAGGGGCTATCCATTAGGAGGGTGGGGTATAAAAAGCTCAACAAATAAATAATAAATATAATAAATAAATATCTTTTAGACATTCACACCTATCAACTAGCCCCATTTTAAGCAACTAATGCTGCTTGTGTTACGGACACTAGACGACGGATAAATATATTTAATAGATAAATACATATAAATATGCTGAATATATATAAACATCTAAGACTGGAGAACAAATGCATGAAAATTCATCACCCAAACATTTGCCCCCACCGGGGATCGATCCCAGGACCTCTCGAGATGGCGACGCCTTGAGACTAGCGCACAGACCACTCGACCACGGAGGTTATCAAAAGTACTTTTGACTCCACACTACCTGATGATAAGCAGTAGAGGAGTCCATATGTGAAGATAGCTAGAGCAGCATACTGCCCTAGCCACCCTCAGCTTGCCGGCACAAAACATGCTTTTAAATTGAGAAAATAAACAAAGTAATTATGAAATTTGTAATTTCTAGATGTAAATTCGCAAAATGTGTGACGTCGCCCTGGGGGGGACGGGACTTACAAATAATAATAATAATCTTTATTGCACAGATAAAACACAGTTACATACTACACTGTTTTACATGTAGGTTAACAATTTGTGCACAACAGAGTTTGAAAGTTACATAAGTAATCAGGGGTCCCCAAACTAGGCTTTGCCTGTATCTTGGGGAAGCCTTATAAGTTTAGTGGATTTATAGAAGTGTAACATTCTTAAACAAGCATTTCTTTACAATGTTTACATTATTTACTTTATAATATTTATTACTTTATAATATTAATAGAAATGTGACAAGGAAGGGGGAGGGATGGAAAAATCACGAAATTCGTGTGACGTAATTTATGGATGGCCCTTAATATGCTCACTCGTTATGCATAAATGACTATATTCATAATTTTTTACTCTTAAAAACAATATTTTTAAGGATCATAAGAAAAAACCTTAACCTAACATTTTCAGTCTAAACCACTTTTGATCAATCTGTTGAGTCAAAAGTACTTTTGACTGATTTTGCTAGTCTAATGTACTTTTGACTGGTAAAAGAGTTTTGACTTCAACATATATATGTATGTACGTGCCTTCTGATACACGGAGGAGTTCGAGATCACAAAGTTTCTGTCACCCATCCACGGCCTGACCACGGCGAAGGTAGCTTTGTTTTCGATGTCGAATGCCAAAGCGTAAGCACCACTACGCCACCGAGGTCCTTAGTAATACAGTAGTCGAGTATAATATAGAGACAATAGGGCTGATTCCGTTCTCACAAACTAGACAATTGTGTATCTATCCTTCTCTTCTCCTTAAAGTTAGAAAAGGACAAAAACATCTGTATACTATAGGCAAAGCTGATGACCCCACCTGTAGATTGTGCGGTGAAAACAATGAAAGCATGGAGCATTTATTATGTGAATGCGATGCTCTAGGGAGCAAGCGAGTACGGTTTCTAGGGGCGGGTTATCCCAAACCCGAGGAATTTATAGGCATGCCTCCAGCCAACATCAGAACGTTCATTCAAGACATTTTGGGTGATGGCAAAAAAAAGATCCCATAGGGTCGAAGTGCCCTGAGCTATCTCAGCCCCGTCACAAGAATAAGAATAATAGAAAAGGACAGATACATAATTTAGTTTAGTTTAGTTAGTGACAACGGAATTAGCCCTAATACGTATGTCGCTTCGTGCAGGCTACGTGATGGCCGGGGCGTTCTACCCGCCGGCGCCGCAGTTCGCGGCGCCTGCGCAGCCCGACGACTTCGAGGACTACATGTGGATGGAGAACGAAGAGGAGTTTGACAAACAGGTGAGTGCTTCAGCCACGCCCACTGCTGGGACATTGGCTTCCCCAAAAGCCCCTCTGGATCTTGAAGCATCTTCTAACTTTATTAACTGGTTGAGGTGCAAGCGAGCGCCGGCGTACGCTTACAGTATATTTTTCATTTGTGTCTCGTCACACGTCACACACACATGAACAGCGCGATATTATATTTATCACGTTTTACGACCGATTAGTAAATTCCATAGACAGATAATCTTGATAAAATCGCGATGTATAGTTTATTTCGTTATATGGTATCCATGCTGTAACGAGGCGCCCCGCGCCATATGAGCGACTCGTTGCTGTCATTGCGCTCTTCTCTGGCCATTTTTCTCTTGACTTCCGTTTTTAAATTTACTGTCTGTCTCTTTTTATATGTTTTGTTCTCGAAATTCATTCTTACATGAGTCAGCGTGTAGAGCGGCTGACTCACCGACAATAATTTAAAATATTATTTTAATGTTTTTTATTTTGTTTTAATCAAGTTGCTTATCCTAAAGTTACAAAACCACAAGATTCTCGGTCATCAGTTCCAGCTATATTATAAAGTCCATAAGTTTATTTAAGGCACTATTGTAAGTAGCCCTACCTTTTATATTATGTTTTAGTTTTAAAAGTGAAATTGTTTTTGTGTATTTTGTGAAATTTACCCTTTTTAGGGTTCCGTAGTAAACTAGGAACCCTTATAGTTTCGCCATGTCTGTCTGTCCGTCCGGGAATAATCTAAGTCACCTTGAACACTAGAGAGCTCAAATTTTGAATAAATATGTTTATTAATAACGCCGACAAAGTGCACAAATCAAAAGTGGAATGAAATATTAAATTAGGGTAATGTAGGGACTGATTTTTTTTCCTCTGGACCCTAACCTGGGATATGTCGTTGGATAGCTATTCAAAAATGAATAGGGGTTTCCTAACATAATTTTACGATAAAATTTATATTGTCTGAAATAATCGCTCTGAAAGTTAAAAACAAGGTGTACCCCCCCTTAAACTTTTGAACCATAAGTTCAAAAAATATGAAAAAATTGCTTTCTAGGAAAATTATTTTGATCTTGATGGGTTGAACAGTTTTTGATAAATTTTACAAAATGGAAAACTACGTAACCCTATACTGAGCGTGGTCCGACACGCTCTTGGCCGGTTTTTAATATAATTTTTTCAGTTGTGCCTTTAATCTTAAAATATATACGACAGCAATAAGTGACGACAACTGCTTTTTCATTTATCCCCGGGCTCACCACGCCACAATCCTAAGAGGGCAGGTTCAATCAACATCAATACTAGATGACCACTTAAGTACCTTGTCGACTTAAATGTCGTACATTGAAAATGTGACACAGTCCTGAAGTGATGAGCTAACTACAACGTCATTGAAGTGTTAGAAGTAAAAAATAATTTTTGTATGGCTAAATGTGGTCTCAAGGAACACAGTGCTCCTTGGACTCTGCCTACCCCTTCGGGAATTACAGGCGTGATTGTATGTATGTATGTGTTTGGATATACAATAGCTAAGTAGGCCGCGATCTGTAGAGAAGTGAAGTGGTGTCGGGCATGGGTTTTGGCCGTTGGTTTAAATCCCATTTTATTTGTGACAGGTGATGCAGCAGTTAGAAGAAGAAGCCCTTATGGAGCAGTGCATAGAAGCGATGCTAGAAGACGAGCAGCGAGAGAGGCATCGACCCGTCAACGGGCACAACAAACACTACCCCACGTAAGACATATTCTACAAATTCAACATATAACCGAGAAGTACTAAGACCATCATACTTCATTTAGTTTCTTTATAAATAAATCACGCCTATCAGCTAGCCCCATTTTAAGCTATAGTACGTCTTAATGCAAGTTGCCAAAAAGGTAAACAAAAAAGCCGATTTACCGAATTTGTTATTCAATAATCACACTTGTTACATGGACATTGGCACGTAAATATAATTAACGGTAACAATTGTTGTCCGTTTCAATTGATTTCAATTACCTACAGTCATCACAAAACATTTTAGAGATTAAACATTACCTTTGTTTTGTTTACCTTTTTGGCAGAGACGTACTATACTAACGCTGCTTGTGTTACGGATACTAGATGACGGATAATAGTAGTTTATGTAACTGTCACATAATATAAGAAAGAAAGAAAGAAAGAAAGAAAGAAAGAAAAACATTTATTGACCACAGGCACAAGCAAGACACAAAATACACAAACAATCACATATAAGGTTAACTAGGACCCGACCTCAGCGTATGCTGCATCAGGCGAAGCTGATACAGCGCTGGTATTCTGGCCGGGCCTACATACATACATATTATAATATAAAATAAAAATAAAATATAGGTTATTATAATACCGAGTTATGTGTTATGTACACACTACTTAATCTACACTCATTATTCAAAGAAATAAACTTCTTGTTTTTAATTTTACTTATTGTTGGCTGTCTGGAAAACATTTGCCATAGTTTTGTGCGTTTTAAGGAAAAATAAGTGGAGTTTTTGGCGGCATTCAACTATGGCGGACGTGATTTTTATTTCGATGATTGTAATATTGTACGGAGTGGATATTGTTACGTAAAATCAGTGTAGTTTTGTGTAATAAGTGTCTGTGATGATGTACAATATGGAGGATTATCGAAATCAACGTCAAGTGGTGTGAAAAGTGATGAGTTTTTTATCGTGGTAATCCACCTCATCCAAGTAGCACCACAGTGTCTGCCATCGATCGTTTGACGCCAAACTCTCCCAAGATGCATTGAAATGCATTACACTAGCATTTCAATGCAAACTATTGAAGATATATATATTGCAGACATGGCTGTATGGGCTTCGTTCCCTTTGCCTTCCCTACGGGAGAATTTTACAAAAAAAAGGAAAAATAAGTATTGCTTAATGAGTCCAACCTGTTGCATAAAGGTCATTATGTTACAGTTTCAATTTTAAAATTTTCGTTTTTATCATCTGTGTTAAAGAGTATGTCATTATGAGTTCGAGTCTGAGTTCATAATTCGAACATTATAACATGAGCGCAGATAAATATATATATCCGTCATCTAGTGTCCCTAACACAAGCAGCATTAGTTGCTTAAAATGGGCCTAGTTGATAGGTGTGAATGTCTGAAGATATTTATTTATTACAATGTGTTTTGTTACAGCACAAGCAACGGTAACCCGCTGTCGCTCGAAGAGACGGTGTCCAGATCCACCCTCAACCCGTTGGCGGCTGAATTTGTACCAACGGGCGCCAGGCAAAGCACTGCGCCGCCGCCAGGTAATACATACATACAATCACGCCTGTAATCCCCGAAGGGGTAGGCAGAGTCCAAGGAGCACTGTGTTCCTTAAGACCACATTTAGCCATACAAAAATTGGGTTTGGTCAGATGAAAAATCGTGAAAGAGTAGTAACAAGTGGCTAGCTCATCGCCTACACAATCACAGAGCCAGTACCCAATACGCCCTTAGTCGCCTTTGCGACATGCTAGGCAAGAGAAGCAGTTGGTACATTCATTTGTGTCCCGGACCAACACGGGACCAGGTATGTTGAGGTCGAATGTCTGTTTGTTTCTCTGTCTGTTCGTCTGTTGGTACGGGCTAATCTCCGAAATGGCAGGACCGATTTCAATGAAATTTTGCATGGTGATACCTTATATCCCAGGTCAACATCTTGTATACTTTTTATTGACAACTTTTTACTGACAACCTCCGTGGTCGAGTGGTCTATACACCGGTTTCAACGCGTCGCCATCTCGAGAGGTTCTGGTTTCGATCCCCGGTGGGGGCAAATGTATATGTGAACAGGCATTTGTTCTCCAGTCTTGGATGTTTATATATATTATATTCAGAATATTTATATGTATTTATCTATTTAATATTTGTCCGTCATCTGGTATCCATAACACAGGCAGGTGTCTAGTATGGGCCAGTTGATAGGTGTGAATGTCTGAAGATATTTATTTATTTATTATTTATTACGGAAATTTAAAGGGTTCCCGTGGGATAGTTAAAAAACCAACCGGTGAAGAAGTCGCGAGCAACAGCTAGTATTTTATATATTATTTAAACGCCTCCTGCACACAATACACGTATTATTTGTCATGTAACCTGTATTCAAAACAACACCTTATGTTGGGGAGTCAGGGTTTTCCTTTCAATAATGCGTTTATTAAAAAGTGTAAATTTAAACGTATATGCACACCGTGCCTATCGTTGGTCGTCTAATCGCTTCTTCCACGGCTTCTTTCAACGGCTTCTTTCAACGGCTTCTTCCAGCGATGTTCCGCCCCACCTCTCACAGATGGCGCTAGTTACCGCGTAGACACCTTATGCCCAGAATTGAAAATTTACTTCTACTCTATTATTAGAAGCAAACTTCATAATGGCGTATATTTATCCTTCATTTTTTTGGGTGACGTAATAAAAATTTCTTAACATTCACCCGCATGGCACCCGTTCCCATGGGAATATCGGGATAAAAGGTAGCCTTTTTCCGTTCTCAGGCTCTAGACTATCTGTGTACCACATTTTTTTTAGTATAATGTAAAATCTCAATACGTGTATATTAGGTTACGGATTTACGGTCTATGAGCGCTCGTCCGCACTCAAGGTGTCCGCGGAAGACCAGCGTCGTGGTGTTCTACGCCCGACATATGCTCAGTGCGACTCCTATTCAGTGCCTTAACCTGTAATAAATAAATAAATAATAAATATCTTTCAGACATTCACACCTATCAACTAGCCCCATTTTAAGCAACTAATACTGCTTGTGTTACGAACACTAGATGACGGATAAATATATTTAATAGATAAATACATACAAATATCCTGAATATATATAAACATCCAAGACTGGGGAACAAATGCCTGAAAATTCATCACCCAAACCTGCCTCCACCGGGGATCGAACCCAGAACCTCTCGAGATGGCGAAGCCTTGAGACCGGCGTACAGACCACTCGACCACGGAGGTCGTCGAACCTGTATTGTTTATTATGTCATTATGTATTGTCTTTGTCTATGTTTGATTATTTTTTATGTTATTTCTTACTATATGTGTACTGAATAAAATTTTATTCTAATCTATTCTACCAAATTTCAGTTAAATTGGTTCGTGAAAGCGAGACAGACAGAGTTACTTTCGCATTTATAATATTAGTATGGATGAGTAAATATTAATTTAATATCATATGTTTTAGGAGAAAGACCGGATTCACCGGAAGTTCCGTCAACATCGGTAGCGGAGGAGAGCAAGAGTGCCGCGCCGGAAGTCGAACCTGAACCCACGGCGGAGAGTCCCCCCGCGCCTGAACCGGAACACACCACAGAAGGTATAGTGAATTTCTTATTTTTTTAATTTCATCCTTTTTACAATAAGTGTTTGGTATATTATTTGATTAAATATTATATTATTCATTTATGAACCTCCAGCATATGCTACGCCAACCATTCGTAAAACCCGTACGTGTTATCATCCACGTTTTTTTAATAACTGTAATGGCCTGCGCACGCGACGGAATTTTTTTCCGCGGCGGAGAAAAAAGTACGCACCGCGAACAAAAAGTCCGCCGCGGATTAATCGCAACCTCCGTACACTTGATCATTCTCACATCTTCAGGTAATCCACTCTCGAGTTCACAACGCGGACTGAAGTCCGCCATGTGCGTTGCTTCGCCTAGACACGGGAGTTCTATTTATTTCGGGGACTCAGCCGTACTTTATTTTAGCGATTTTTTGTACACGGTACTTTAAAACCCTCGTTTGTGTTATTCGATACGGTTGTATGCGATCTATTTTACATAACATATCATCACGCCTCTTGCCCCGAAGGGGTAGGCAGAGGTGTTAACACCCACATTTCGCCCATATTTCTAAGTATTCTATTTTTGTTGGTTTTTCAACTTTTATTGTACCGTCGTTTTAGCTCTCCTCACGCCGCTTTCCGGTTGACTAGTAGAGAATGCCTCAAGGCATTAAGTACGCCTTTGTACGTCGTACATAAAGATTAAATAAATAAATAAATATGTTAGGTCCCCATGTAACAGGCGGCGAGCCTGTTGCCATGCACCGGGCACAATGTGAGGCAAGCGATATTCACAATGAACTGTACATCAGTTTTATTCAAACTCAGTACAGGCGGTGGGATCGAACCCGCGAGTCCCGCGGCCTCGATCAAGTGCCCCGTCCGTCACAACTCTGCTACCGCTGCCCTGATCTATTTTAGCGGAAGAAAGTCCGCGGAAAAAAGTCTGTCGCCTGTGCAGACCCTAAGTTATATAATGTGTATATTTGTTGTTGTCCCATGTTGGTCCGGGACACAAAAAGAAGGCGACTAAGGGCGTATTAGGTACTGGGTCTGTGATTGTGTAGGCGATGAGCTAGTCACTTATTACTGCTCTTTCACGATTTTTCATCTGACCAAGACCCAATTGTTGAATGGCTAAATGTGGTCTAAAGGAACACGGTTACCTTGGACTCTGTCTACCCCTTCGGGGTAAACAAGCGTGATTTTATATATTGGGTCCTTACCTATGAAATTGGTGTTCTTTTTCTCTCTTATTATTTTGTCTGTAACCATTAAGATTCAGAGTATTCCTAAAAAATAATTACCTCGTCTAAAAATAGACTATATTTTTGAGCTCTTTTGATTTGTTTTGATAATTTGTTGTAAGTTTAATTGTGTTAAAATTGGACACGGAGACAACTCTTTTTAAGTGCCTCCTGAATACATCATTTTATTTGCATTCACTTAAAAACGATAAATAATTTTTATGAAGTGTGATATTACACATATTACTAAAGCTTGTCTAATGATACTTTCCAAATATTATTATCTTTGGATTTGTCGTTGTGAAGAAAACTGAAAAAATTTTAGTATGTAAAATGCAGAATTCCCCAAAATCTCCATACAAAACACCAATTTCATAGGTAAGGACCTAATATGTATGTATTTGTTGTTTCCAGAACCTACCCCCCAAACAGAAACGCCAGAAGTAAGCGCGGCGGACGCGCAGACGCAGGACAAGGACAAGCGGCCGAAGGACAAGAAAGAGGTTAAAAAGAAGGAAGAACCCAAGAAACTGGTTAAACAGGTTGGTAGTTTGATTACTTATTGAAAACAAAGCTACTTTCGCTATGTTCGGGCCGTGGATGGGTGACCAAAACTTTGTGATCTCGAACTCGAGCTTCGGAAGACACGTTAAGCCGTTGGTCTCGGTCGCTATTGCAACCGTTTCTATCCACCAACCCTCATTGGGCCAGTGGTGGTGTTACGGCCCATACTCCTCATGTGTTTCTCGATGAGGAAGCGTTTTATCCCGCAGCAGCCGTGGGACGGTATGCATAGATGTTTTAATAAGTACATACATACATACATAAGTCACGCCTTTTTCCCACAGGGGTAGGCAGAGATTACACCCTTCCACTTGCTACGATCCTTGCATATATCTTTCGCTTCATCAACTCTCATTACAGTCCTCATGCATGCTCGGCGATTTCGGGTACTTTTGACCTGGCCCTTCTCTAGAACGTCTTTAACTTGGTCGAGGAACGTTCGCCTAGGTCTGCCTCGTCCCGCATCTCCACTCACACCCGATTCATATATCCCTTTAGTCAATCTATTTTCATCCATCCTCTCCACATGTCCAAACCATCTTAGCATACCATTCTCTATTCTTGTCACTACTTGTTACTACAATTTAAGGGGACATAAATTAAATTTATCCCACTTTTTGGGAAACAAACTTACTTTTAGGCACTTTTTGGCAATCAAGTTGTCGAGGCATGGAATAAATTGCCAGCAGAAATAATATCAGCGAAACTCTCAACCGATTTAAGAACAGTCTAGACAAACACATAGCAGAACAATTATAGGATACAGGCGACCATCAGTGGTTTGACCAGCTTGTAATAATAATAATTCCACTTATTATTATGGCCATTATTATGGCCTACTATGGATCCTCTATACGCTTTTGTATATCATGTGTGTGCGCATGTGCTGGTGCAAATGATTGGTGATTTGACGACCTCCGTGGTCGAGTGGTCTGTACGCCGGTCTCAAGGCGTCGCCATCTTGAGAGGTCCGGGGTTCGATCCCCAGTGGAGGCAAGTGTTAGGGTGATGAATTTTCAGGCATTTGTTCTCCAGTCTTGGATGTTTATATATATTTATATATGTTCGACCTGTTTGTATAACAAACCTTTTTTTAAATTTAGGACACCCTGGCCGTCTATATGTTTTTACGTCAATTTTATATTGTGAATGTTTATTACTCTCTCTTGTCTCTTTGTCTTTCGTCAATACACGTATATACAAAATACTACATATTTTTCTTCCTGCTAACTCTACAATATATATTCAGGATATTTATATGTATTTATCTATTAAATATATTTGTCCGTCATCTAGTATCCGTAACACAAGCAGCATTTAGTTGCTTCAAATGGGACTAGTTGATACGTGTGAATGTGTGAGGATATTTATTTATTTATTTGATTGACAGGACAGCAAACCGAAAGCGAAGCCGGTGACCGTCAAGTCTGAGCCCAAAGTGGTGAAGAAGAAGGAAGTGAAGCCGGTGAAGAGCGAAGCCAAGGTCGAGGAGACCGTCGAAGCGCCCAAGGTGAGATTTATACACGTTTTTAGGGTTCCGTAGTAAACTAGGAACCCTTATAGTTTCACCATGTCTGTCTGTCTGTCTGTCCGTCCGTGGATAATCTCAGTGACCGCTAGCACTTGAACTGAAATGAAAAAAAATATATGCATATAAATAACGCCGACAAAGTGCACCAATCAAAAGTGGAATTAAATATTCAATAAGGGGGGATGCGGGACTACGTACGTTTCCTCTGGACCCTAACGTGTGATATATGGTTGGATAGCTATTCAAAAATGAATTGGGGTTTTGTAACATCATTTTACGATATAATTTATATTTTCTGAAATAATCGCTCCGAAAGTTAAAAAAAATGTGTCCCCCCCTTTTGAACCATATGTTCAAAAAATATGAAAACAAATCTCAAAAGTAGAACTTTATAAGTACTTTCTAGGAAAATTGTTTTAAACTTGATGGGTTGAACAGTTTTTGATAAATTTTACAAAATGGAAAACTACGGAACCCTATACTGAGCGTGGTCCGACACGCTCTTGGCCAGTTTTATTGGCAAATAAAGAGGCCCTGAATATAGGCGACAAATTTAAATAATAAACGTATGGCAAATTCATAATATTTGTTCTGTTGTAATTGTCAATGTCGGGGGGAGCTCGGGAGCGTAGTGGTTAGTACGCTTTGGCTTTCGATCGAAAACAAAGCTACCTTCGCCATGGTCAGGCCGTGGATGGGTGACCAAAACTTTGTGATCTCGAGCTCCTCAGTGCTTCGGAAGGCACGTTAAGCCGTTGGTCCCGGTCGCTATTGCGGCTCTTTCTACCCACCAACCCGCATTGGGCCAGCGTGGTGGTGTTACGGGCCATACTCCTCGTGTGTTTCGCCATGAGGAAGACCTGTGCCCAGCAGTGGGACGTTTAAAGGCTGAGGACAAACATTGTCTTACTAACCTAAGAAAACGGTCATGTTTTTGTTTTAATACAGCATCATTGTTGTATTTATTTTTAAATTTTAAGTTTCTGGGTGTTGAAAATATTCATTATTCTGCTTCACATCATATGGGTTAGTCAACTTCGAAGAGTATAAATATACATACATACAATCACGCCTGTAATCCCCGAGGCGGTCGGCAGAGTCCAAGGAGCACTGTGTTCCTTAAGACCACATTTAGCCAAACAAAAATTGGGTTTGGTCAGATGAAAAATCGTGAAAGAGTAGTAACTAGTAGCTAGCTCATCGCCTACACGATCACAGACCCAGTACCCAATACGCCCCTAGTCGCCTTTATGACATGCTAAGCAAGAGAAACAGTTTTCACATTCTTTTTGCGTCCCGGACCAACACGGCAATATAAATATAATGTAGACATTTATCACATTTATTTAAAATTAGTTATTAAAAAAACCTTCTCCACAGCCCGCCCAACCAGTAGAAGAACCATCCATAGGCCCCAAACCAATCAACTACGCCGCGGCAGCGAAAGCGAATAAACCCAAAAAACCCACCAGCCCACCCCCACTCAAAGTGGAGAAGAAGGTAGAGAAGGCAGATAAGACGGCACCCAAAGAGAAGACTCTGCCGAGGAAGAACTCCGCTAAATAAGGGTAAAATAAGATTTTATGTACAAAACTCTGTTTCTAATCCGACAATTTGTGAAATGACTAGGTTCTTTAGACTGGACTTTTGCTCTTACTAATGAGACATAAATGATATGTTAATAAAAGTTACTCAATCATTATAGTTGCGGCACGCTATGATGGCCGTTTTGACATATTACAAAAGTGATAGAAATGTCAATTTATTCTCGAAAACAAGTGGAAGTTGTACGATCCTATGTGACGATCGTATTAGATTTCATTTAAAAAAAAAATTGATATTCGAAAAACAAATGCCGAGTTGTGTGGTAAATAAGTACACCAATAATTATTATCTTATAAAAATAAAATTAAATGTTCGCGGGACTCTAATGTATATAGTTTAGAAATCAATGTAATTAAAAAAAATTTTGTCCTAAAATGATAAATTCGATAAATCTTATGACTGACTGCACGTCACTATTGACAATATGGAACAGCAATTCGCTCCTTCAAATGTAAATATTAAATTACGAAGCTTCGTGAGTGGGCAACGTTAAATCGGCCATCATAGCGTGCCACAACTGTAACAGCAATTTAAAGTGATTATATGTCATTTTAGGAGCTAAGGTTGTAAGCTTTTATTAATAAATATATAGTTTGCAAGGCAAGCCTATCGCCGTCTCCCGGCACTGCACGTACATCACCACTCTGTAATTCAAACCAAAATTCTATCAGCCAATAAAGATGTTACAGCTAAATAGATTTTTCGAGTTAAGCGCAAAAGTCGGACTATAGATCCATGATATTTGACAGACGAATCGCTGCCTAGGTATTTTATAAAATGACGGACACGCTAAGTTCCAACGTTTAAACTCTGATACCGTATTAATATTCATATTTAAGAGATACATTTAATTATTGTAAGGTTTCATTGTGTATAAACTTCGGTTCAAGATCTTTGAAATCGTCAAGTAGGTCTATAAGGCCTAATTTTAGTCACTAAAAACAACTAAAACTAAATTTATTCGTAAAAGCAATGTGACAAAAGGTTTGTCCACACAATAAATTTAAAAAAATTACGCATAGTGACAGTTAACGAAATATACACGAGTGAATAAATTGATAGAATTATGGAAATAAAATTGAATGTAGTCGACCATAAAATTGCTTTACCGCCTATGGAGATATTTGTATTATCTTAGCAGAAATTATTAGTTAAAGAGACCTATCTCATTTTGTTTGTTATGTTCAGTGTAACATAAACAATTAAATATGTAACTTTTATATAGAATATTAGTGGCTTTTAACCTATGCACTGATTATCATGTATGAACGTTATTAATGAGATAGTCTTAGTGAAATTCGATTTGGATGGAAGACTTTTTTCAAAAGAAGTTAACCAAATTTATGGTTGACTAACTTATTACAAACTAAAGTACCAAGCTACCAGAAGTATCTAAGACATGTTTTGCATATTGTTTAATTTATTAAACATTAAAAAGGTTTATTCAAGAGTATTCATTTGTAAAATTTATTGTGTCATTTATACGCGCAGGACGCGGGACTGTCACTATGCGTGGAACCCAAAAATGTTACGTTTTATTCGTTTTTCTTGCTTGTATGTAATTAGGGTACATTTTTTAACGTATTTTGTGATAAATTTCACACGATTGCATTTCTTATGAGGAAATAATAAAAAAAAATCTAAATAAATTCGGCTTTTAGTAATGTGTGTAATTTAGGGAACTTTAGGCAATCTATATATTGCCTAGTCAAATTGTTTTATTGCATTTGCAATTTTCATTATAGGGAGTGGTTTGGTAATACATATGTTATATGCCTTGCACTGTCATAGTCAAAGACTCCTTCATTACACATATTGCGAGAGGCAAATATATAAAATAAAAATAAAAAAGTTGTGTATTATATATATAACAAATAATAATTATTAGCTGTGTAAATTTATTTCTAAGACGAATTTCAATTAGTAAAGTTGTTCATTTGGTTTGGCAACACTCGCTTTTTCACAAATTTGCACATGGCAACTATAAGTGATGAAAACTAACACAGTAGTTTTAACAAATAACGCTTGGTAGGTTTTTAGGGTGTATACAGCAACATTGTGTACCTAAAGCTACCAACTAGGTCTTAGAATGGTAGTTTTTTATAAATTCTTCGTTTTTTGATTTGACCAAATGAATAACTATGTTTTCTACAGGGTGGTATTAAAATTTGTATTGTTTGTTTCCAAGTCTAACGGAAATTACTACTGTTTATGAATAATAATAAATATTAATATATTATATTTATTTTAACTACTTAATAATGTAGTCTTGATTTCTACAGGTTGTATAAAACATTCATCACTAGTAAAACAGTCTGAATAGCAATATTATATTTGATCACGCTAATTTGCTAGCCGTGTCTCTGATCTAGTTCACATAATTGGGTGTTGATCGAGAGATCCCGGTTCGATTCCCCATGGGGGCAGAAGTTTTTCTGCTCGGTTTGGTTGGTGGTAGGGCTTCTAAGCCCGCCTGGATAGCTACCACCGTCTTACCTTAATCTGTCGCAAGCATTGTTGTGTTCTGGCAATCAGAGGTAAGATAGCCAGTTGCTCAGTTGCTGAGGATTACAGATGAAGCTCGCTTCCACCTTCGGCCTTTTCGTCACTTACCATCAGTTGAGATGAAGGCCAAGAGCTTGTCATAGGTAAATAAAGGGGTGGACAAAGGAGCATAACACACCAATCCTTTGCCAGTAATGTCGTTGGCCCCACGTAATAAGGACAAGTACATCGTCGTCTCCGGCACTACAGAACATCCATAACTTCTCTGTAATTCAAAATTTCAATAGACGACAGATGTTACATTAATACTAATAATTAATACAGTTTTAATACTATCCTGTATATTTTAAGATAAAAAAATATAGCCTAAAAATAAGGCAGTCCATTGTCCTTGTAGATTTAAAAAAATAATTGTACATTTTGTCGCTATAGAAATGTACATTTAAAAAAATTGCACCTCTTTGAATGGGTTATTTAATAGTTAAACCGTTAGAGTAGACGTGTGTTTTGGTTTAGTGTTGCCAGGAATTATGCTAGTGTTGCTAGTAAAATTATTTGAATCGGCTATCCCAGTGATTTTTCCCAATAAATTATGTACTATTTAAGTACTGTCTGTAGTCTATGCCATTCATAGACATGTAAATACATTCTCGATTAATCAGTCGATATTATTAACAACACTAGCATAGTTATCTGGTGAAAAATCGTTTTGTTTTATCTGTACCACGGGAAATATTATGTTTACTATTATTATTAATTCTAATTTTATTTTAAACCCTAGTTATAGGTACTACGCTATATAAATTATAACTTTAAAGGTTCTCGAACCTTAACTTTTAGTTTTAAAACTAAAATCGCGTTGGTTTTTTCATAGATTATACTAATTCTCTTAATTTGAAAATGCTAATGAAAATTGGATTTTATTCATTTATTTTTAAAGTCTAGGATACATTTCAATGGAGTTTGATCGAACCTTTTTACTCATACACCTTCAAAATGTTTTTGAAGGCGTACTTTTTACACAAAACTAAACATATTATTTATAATTCATAAATGGTGTTGCAAATGTACATTGATGACGGCGATTTTTTTTATTCAATAAAATATAATAATAATGTTATATAAACGAGGTATTTAAATAGAAATATGGATCTAAAGTTCTTTCAAACTATTTGAGGAATTTAAGATCAGAAGATTTTAAGGCATTTTATTACAATTGAAATTTCCAAACATAAAAATGTCATAATTGTTTATTAAGTGCTATATATTTTTTAAATATCGAGTGTTTTTGTAATCTATGACTTACCAACGTTTGAATAGAGCTCATTATGTGTTTTAATGTTAAATGCTATGTTTCTAAGTTTAGTCACAATATTATCGTATGATTTGATTGTAGGTTGTCCCATTTACGCGATATATGAGTGTAGAATATTCGATTGTAGGCTCTAATGCGGTGCACTGAAGGCACAGTTTGCTGTGGCAAAGGATTTGTTCTCGTTCACGCGATTATGTGTCTACGGTGTACGTGTTAAGATACATTGGAGGTATATCGAGTTATATATCCTTAAATGCGCGTAACTTTCGTTGGTTAGAAAAGTTAGTTTTTTTTTATTAAAATGACGCATTGTTTATTTTTCGGTAATATTTGTTTTTGAAGTAATGTTTGTTTTTTGGGCCCTGTGTATTACGCTCTGAGAAAATAGTTTATACTACTCCCTTTTAGACTACTGTCGTGTCGTTTTTATGTTATATGGAAACCCGATGTTCACGTTTTAAGATGGCAAGGTCCTTTAGATTCGCTGATTACAGGATTTTCCATATTTAAGTAGTGTTTACTTGTACACAATACAATAATATATAGATGCTTTTCTGTAATGGTCCGCAATATAATTTGTCAAGCTGACGTCACATTTTGGCGTTCCAATTGGCGTTATTGGTCTAGATTTTAACTATTGAGGTGACTATTACTATGGATTAAAAAACTTACCCTTAGAATTCTGCAGAGCTTTCCCTAATGTCGATAAGCCTCTTTGTTAAGCAAACTACAACCTTACGCGTTTGAAATAAGACGTACAACACTTTAATTTTAACCGTTATATATCCGCTGAAAGGCTTCTTAAGACGTGCGCGTAAGGTCGAGAATTGTTTAAATGCAATGTCTTATCTTATATTTGTCCTCTTTGGATGCGGCTGAAACCACTCAGAGCAATTGGACCCTTTTAGATCTTTTGTTAACCTCCCTGCCATCAGATTTCCTGGAAGAACATTATGATGGTGGCTTCGGACAGGTCCATAATTTCCTACGGTCCGAGATAAGCCGTGCTTACAGTCCTTAACTGCCAATGGTCAAAACGAGACACAATACAACCATTTGTCCGCGAAAGCCGACGTTCGCTTGACCCTCAAGAGGTCGTCCACATCATACAAGTTGGTACGTTCATCTTTTATAAAAGGTGCCCGATATACACCCAGTTGCAGAAACGAACTTTAAAATTTAATGTCGGCATTATCCCTAATGCTCCATTAAATTTATTGATTGAAGTGTCAAAAGAACACCTTAGCGTAGTTTTTACGTTGCACAAAACGACATTAGCACCCTATCAATGCTAAAGAGACATTAGCTAGAACTATTTTGTGTTCCAATTTTAAATTTAATGAACTTTAAAGTTTTAATGTCTCATTACTAAATGTCGTCTTTAAAAAATCTTTGTGCAACTGAGCGATAGAATTATAAAAGTTAATGGTTTTTTTGAGTTGCAAAGAACTTTTTACATCACTATTGTCTTTACTTGTATAAGTGCATGTATCACAAATATTGTTTGTATCAAATACGGCACAGTGGATTTTGATGTGCCGAATTTTGATCTAAAACTTATGTTATGATGCAAATGCGCTTTTCTGCGAACGTTTCTTTAGCCTAAACCTCACAATGGTCACAACGACAAAAACGAGGTATAATAGAAAAATTTTGTTTGCTGGACTCTCAATCTCAAGAGGTTAAAGCCAAATAGGTATAATGGGTTGCTTCAGGAGGCGTAAAAAATCACCTTATATACGAGGGTGGTGCCCAGGCCAGCTCTTTCTGATTTATAAGCGTCCATTATTAGTTATTACCCACCTTTAAACTACCCTCTTCTTAAAAAAGTGAATTACTTAAGTATTGTTGTCTCATTTTCTCCCAGTGCATTTTCCCGAAATGCCTAATTCTATCTCTCTCTCTTGGTAGAAAATAAAGAATTGTTTATCAAGATTACAAAATGGTTCAATGTATGGTCATCTCTTTTTAACTGTATTGTAAGAATTAGGATGGAAGTAGTATCTAAAATACAAAAGTGAATATTATTGTGGTTCTTTAGATCGGTTTTAAATTTCTCATGTTTAATGTTTATTCCTAGTGAATCTTTATATTGGGATTGAACTTTGCCTAAAATTTAATCTAGATTTGTCCACTATGTAAATATATAAAACACTGCCAGATTTTATCAGTATTTGTCACTCAGCCCATACACTTGGTACCTTCGAGTAATTTTTATGTGTATCTTTTATGATACATATAAATGTATCAATTTTAAACTAAATTTCGTTTTTAATCACCACGATAATTTTTTTTGCATATTAATGTTATATTGACATTATCAGCCCACATTAGTCCACTGCTGGACAGCTGGTCTACCCTAATGTGTGCTATACACATTAAGTGTCATAATCAATTGGCACGTGTCTCTCTTCAACTACTGATTGCCTTTATAAAGTAGTGAAAATATCATAGTGATTTATTACAAAATTTATGTTCAAAACTGATACAATATGTTGTAACATAAATAATGCATATTATTATGTACTCGTGAATAATGTATACTTATGAAAAAAATATTTTAGCAATGCGAACGAAATGTCTTTCTGTTTACTTTACACAGCGGATGAAAATAAATCATGCGCATCTGTCGAAATTCTTACTTTGTGCCCGTAAGTGCCTATAGAGTTAATAGTATGGTTTGTAAATTGATTATAAACACTTCCGAATACTTAAAACAAATTTAAACAAAGTTTAATAAATAAAATTTTAGATTTTAGTATTTAGCTTAAATTAGGGGAATGCATCGATAATACATATGTCTCCGTTTCAAATGGTGCCTCAGGTGTGAATATTATTAGTATGTTTACCCTATTTCTTTTAAATTGTATTTCGTTGCGTATATAGGAGTTAAACGTAAGGTTCTAGGTATACGATATTGGAGGCGCCAATTTGAACTATAATAGCAAACTAGTGTACCAAAAATATTCTAAAATAAGTGTTCAATAGTATATGAGTGCTATTGTTATGTGGCATGAAAAAATGACCCCCTACGGCATTCCGGCATACTAACAGAGATTTTGCTATGAATGAAAAAAATGACAATATAAGATTTATCAGTCTATATTAAATCCATTCAGTCCATTGCTGGGCACTGGTCTGAGTTTAAAAAAAAACTTGAATATTCACGAAAACTGAATTGTCGCTAAAACTAGATATATAGAAATATTATAATGCAATATTAGCACATAATTAAATTATTATTTGTGCATCATAAAAGATATGTTTGGTGAATTACATTGTCATAGTAAGCTTCACCACCGACACTCGATATAATTCGATAAATCGTTTTTCAAAACTGTTAAAAATTTCCGCCATCTTCAATTTTTTTGACACGACTATTAAAATCACGTTATCATAAAGTTTCCGGACCTTTTGTATGTATCAAATATGCGTCATAGATAAATGTATCACAAATGTATACTGTCTTACTGATTTATGTATTGTCGATGTTTTTCCTTGGAATTGTATATTATTTGTAAATTTTTGATAAATATCATCGCATGTTATAGTATGCTAGAGGTTTATGTATTCTGAAAATGTTTAGGAAATTAAAACTATTATGGTATGAGAAAATCAAATGGTTGTTTTTTTTTGGACTGTATTTACTGTGGGATAGCGTTCTTAATTAAAAGAAGTGGTTTTGGGTTTGTGTTGAGCATATAACAGCCAGGGAATGTCCACTGCTGAAGCCCCTGAAGCCACAATCCCTTTATCCATTATTTTACATACATTTATTATTACATTCTTTGAAAACAAGTAGATATACGAGTAATTCTAATAGCTCTAAACATGTTCAATAAATTAGCGACAATCAAAAACGCTATTCATCATCGGTTCATCGTAAGCATATATATATCGTAAGGGTAGTATATAGGGGAGTACCTACACAAAATAAAAATCAATCGCAACCTTAATTTGATACTACATATTAATTTACTTTTAGGCCTGTATTATGGAACTAAACTCAAGCGTAGATCTCTGCTTGAGCACTGTTAGAGAGGGATGGCGCTATTGATCCCACACAGCGCCATCCCTTAACTGCGCTCAAGCAGAGATCTACGCTTGAGTTCGGTTCTGTAATACGGGCCTTAGAGTGTGCTCACTCAGTGCACACGCACACCTCTTACTGCCGCACTCATTAACTTAAAGGTTACTTGGAACAAAAATTAAACTTATTTGAATACCCATAAAGTCGATTTTAAAATTGGTTCGATTCCCAGCTGGGCTGTTGGCGGTGATCTTAAAGTTAAATGCGTGAAGAATGATATGAGGATAAAAGAAGTGGATGCTGAGCTGACGAGTGACAGAGTAGAATGGAAGAAGAAGACATATGCCGACCACACCTAGAGTGGGAAAAGGGCAAAAAGAAGATCTTAAAGTTTTTTAGTGGTTATTAAACATTTACACTTAAAACTCCTACCTACCTACTTATCTATCATCATAGCTATATTTTCCTGGTAGATAAAGGTGGTTATCACCACCATTCCTACATACATACATATAATCACGACTATGATCCTCTAAGGGTTAGTCAGAGACTAGGCAAAAGCCCCGCAGAAGCACAACGCTGCCATAGTCCACGCATCACCAAGCAGTGACTGCACTCAGCGTGACAGGTGGTGAGCTCGTCGCCGTATTACTGCATGATAGGTAAAATTCCTCCTCTGTAATATTTAGTCCATGGAGGAAAGCGAGTAACTAGCAATAGCAAGGGGTTAGTCTGTTGCAAGGTAAGATAGATTTCTGGTCTGCTGAAAGATAAGTTAAACTTCAAAATACACGCTTGCTTTTTAGTTTTAATTTTCTTTGTTTTTTGTTGATCAAGGGTTTTCTAAAAACGGACTACGACAGATGGCAGCACTGTAGCTTCGGGTCCATGAGCTGTTAAAACATATAAATATGCAGATCCGCACAGGGATTGATACATTTCCTATGACCATAGGTGTAGATTCGTGCAACTCTGTGTTATCTGACAGCTGCTGGACCCGACCTTGGGGATATCCTCTTCCTCTCTTTCTATCCATAGTTTCTGTCTCACCTGTCATATTTACCCAAGGATAGCCTTCATTCATAAATTATGATAGAATAACACCTACTGATCGCGACAAAACATTGCCTCATGTTAGGGAGCGCATGTTTTCGCATAACGTCAATTGTCATAACATCGTTTGTCATACATCGAATGGCATAATCATCAAATAGCATAACGATCATGTCACATATTCCTTCTTAATCATAACATTTAAGTGGCATAACTCTCTAAAGGCATATTATTATAAAGCATAACTATAGAAATTCCTAATTTCATTTAGCACAACATGAGGTAGTCCTAAAATGAATCGAATAATCACCCAGATTCGAAAGAACCAATCCCAAGGAAATGTGTTCTAATAAATATTAGGTTAAGGTTATTTTTTTATGACCCTTAAAAACTATATTTGTGTCATCGAAATATATTTAGTTAACAATTTAGGGCAGAGAAAAATTTTATGCGTTGTGATCATTATGCTTTTCATTAGTTGTGCGTTTAAAATTTATGCCTTTTAATACTTATGACAAACAATTTTAGCCGATACAATATTAGGACTCTCAAAATTATGCGTCGCAATTTTATGCGTTTTGATGATTATGCCTTTCAATATTATGGATCTTCATATTATGACAATAAACGTTATGCTTAAAATTACGGAGCCCTCATATTATTGTATGAGAGTTTGGTATCCATCATAGAGTATAAAATATTTTGACCCAACTTTTATGTGTGCTGTCTGGTGACAGAAAAAGTATAGGAAACTTGAAAATATTGTATACAGATTTATTTTCCTCCAGCGATTCTCCTAGCACAAGTGCTATTTGCGCTAAACACCTTTGGAGGACACCGCGAACGCCGGTGCTCGCTAACGATAACGTTTTTGATGAGGAATCAAGCTCTGTAATTGTAAAGATCAATATATGTTAAATAAAATATTTTCATTTTCCATATAAAACTGCTTAGGTTTTATTCAAACTAAGTGGTACTCGCAGGCATTGAACCGGTGAGCTCGCAAGAGAAACGGTGTTTTCCCAACTTAGCATATGCTTACAAAATTTTTAGCTCTGTGCAAATAATTAAAATATTAGGGGGATGCTTTCTGGATCGGCCACCGTTACGGAATTAAAGGTTTACTAATTTTTTTACCATTATTATAACTTTTAAACAATTACCCCTTTGGATTGATCACCTGTAGGTATATCAACGTTTTTAGCATAGCCTTAATATTAAAATCCGTGATGGCTGACCTAGGACGCATCGTTCCAAATATTCATTAGAAAACAAATGAAGCGCCACAAAAAATTACATCTATTTTGACATCTGTCATTTCAACATCCAAACGTCAAATACCTGTTTTTTATTTGCTTCTTCCCCATGATTGAAACACAGAAAACTTTTAAAAAATTTCTGAGGTTTCGATTCTTCAATTAAAAATACAAGGTCAAAGAACCATGAACGAGAAATGTCAACTTCTGACAATTGAATAGATAGTACTCTTCTCTGTCTACGAAGGTTGAAATACGTATCGATTATCCTAATACGCATGCTCTGCAACGACGTCGTATAGACATTCGTTGCTTTAACATTTTAGCAGGCGCCCGTTTCGCGGAAGTAAAAAATCTTGTGCCAAATTCGTGCATTTTATCTTTTTACTCGACCAAATTACCATGTACGCTCCGTAATACGTCAAAGAAACTACGTTCGCGTTTGTACCACGGAGTTCTGAACAGTTTTTTATTAAGGAAAAATTAAATTAGTTAAAACGGCGTCCATAAAAGAGAAATTTAAAAAACAAATGAATATAACGGCTGATGCCGTTTGTGTATATATAAGTAATTTAAAGTTAGGTTCGACGGAGTCTGAAGACCACTTTACGTACGCCAACTCTTTACCTGCTCCTCCGGACATTGAGACGGATAAAACATGTCATTGCCAAGAGAATTTATATTTGATCAGGTGAGTACTTACACATTTACTTCATTACATTTACTTCAGCATCATGAGATATTCTACAATATTCCCCATTGCATTTGAGGACCGCAACATGTCTTCCGGTTCCATTATCTTAGGATTCTTAGATACTACCATTCACAATCACTCCACCTCTCCTTCACGGCTAAAGATGGGAAGGCTTGTATAGTATACAGCCAATCTATCTATACTTCGATCTGAATAACATCACCAAACAATGTTATAAACAAAAGAAGATGCGTCTAAATAATTCCAACTAAATCATGTTTTACTTGCGAACCTATACGTTATGTATATAATAAAAATAAACAGAAAAGGTTGTATTAAGACAATATTAGAAAAAAACATTAAAGAAATGTACCAACGGCGTAAAATAGAAACATCTAGTAGTCTAAGTATTTAGCGAATCAGTTTTCATAACATTACCTACTCACGCATTACCGTGTGACATAATATTTAATTGTTGCGAAATCCTTCTTAAACATTTTTATTACGATATAGGTTTTTTCCTAAGAAGTGGAAGAGGCCAAATGACCACAATTATAGCCAGTGAAGGTGGTTGTCTTGTACCTACATAATGTCCAATTTTATTAGCTATATTTTTTTGATGGCAAGGACGCATTGATGAGTCATTTCCTAGGCTTTTATTAAAAAAAGTGTAAAACAAATGACAAAACAATTTCCGAAATACACTGTCGGGGTGTCTCGAGTTTATTCGCGTCTTTTTTATCTCTGTCATGTTCGCTATGACTGAAAAGGATGAATACCCGAAGTCTAGATCTGGACTAAAGTTTATTGACCTGTTTTTAGACGGGAGCGTAAAGTCTTCATCATTGAATGTTGGGAAACAGATATATGTCTGATTAAGATTGAATGTTCTGAGCTAATACATACATAGAATAGAATAGAACAGAATAGAACATACTTGAATAGAATAATACCTAATTCACAATAACAAATCAAATTAAAATAATAAAAAACCTAGTAACATACATATCACAGTTCTATCCCCTCTTGGTAGGGACAAGTGTGTATGTGTGCGGTAGGGTCACTTCGTCCAATAAAGTTCCCATGTAACAGGGATGAGCCTGATGCCATGCACCGGGCACAATAATGATGTATCATCGTTGTTGACGATAATAATGACAATTTCAGAAAAAAAAACTATTAGTTTTATATTAATCGAGGAGCTCGGTCAGTGTTTACAACACTTTGGCTTGCGATTTAAAACAAAGCTACCTTCGTCATGGTCAGGCGGTGGATGGGTGACCAAAACTTTGTGATCTGGAACTCATTCGTGCTTCGGAAGGCACGTTAAGCTATTGGTCCAGGTTGCTATTGAAACCGTTTCTACCCACATGCCCGCATTGGGCTAGCGTGGTCGTATATAGGCTGAGGAAAGACGACTATTATTTTTGTTTTTATTTATTATCTTGTTAAATATGCAGACTGCTCACAGGATGATAAAAGGGCATCTATTAAAACTGACATAAGTAAATTTTTTTAATAGAGATTGCTACGAGGATTCCAGCTACGCTAGGAGCGTAGCAGGAATAGTTCTCGTAGCATCTACGGCGTAGCGCTAATGGAACGAAAAACACATGTTTTCAATAGAGCCCGAAGGCTACATGACTCATAAAGATGATTCATGTAAGCAATGAAATTGTATTCATTCCGTAGCTATGTTTTGGATGAGTCGGTTATGGTGACAATCTTCGATTCTAAAAATTCAAAAATGGACATATATTTTTTTAAACAGCTTAGGGTGAATTTTTTGATCCGTACGAGAGGAGACTACCTCAATAGTTAAAATCTAGATCAATAGCGTCCATGGAAACGCCAAAATGTGTGACGTCAGCTTGACAATTTGTTAGCGATGAAAATTCTTCTTCTTCTTCTTACTTTAATGGCGTTGACTTGCTGGAGTCCGCCAATATCAAGTGTTCTGCTTAGACTTTTTGATTATTCAAAGTGTCATGAGTGCACAAAGTAGGAATATTAAATATTATTAAAGGTTAATTAACTGACTGTTGAGTTATATGAAAAAGAAAACACGAACACAACAGTAATATATACACATATGCAGTAATACTTCTTTAGTTATTAGATGAACAAACGGCGATGAAAATTCGAAGCAATACATCAGCAAATTCTTGACATCAGCTGTCCCGCCAGCCGCCATTATACTAATCCCATGATACTGGGTTGTGGTTAAATTGTCTATGATTATTTAGCTTTTGATAAATCTGAAAATTTTATCGGACAAGCTGTCATATCACCACATCATACGTTTTCGCCATTGCTCCATAAATTAACCTACTAACCTGACCAACGATCAAAAACTGACCTACACTCAGTTGCACAAAGATTTTTTAAGGACGACATTTGGTCATGAGACATTAAAACTTTAATAGTAGATTAGTAGCCAAGGGCTGTAAGGCATCAATTGCAGCCCGAGATATTTAGGCGCACGAGCGCAGCGAGGGCGCTTATAGTTCGAGGGTGCAATTGATGCTTACACCCGAGCTAACTACTCTGCTTTACATCTCGATTGTGAGGTAAGTGGAAAAAAAGGCATTACAAGAATAAATAAATTTATTTTCAAGAACTAAATTTAGCTTCGCCGTTCGATATTCAAAATTGATGAAAACAGCGAAGCGACCTCTTTTGTCATTGGGCTGAATCTCGCTGAATGCATGATGTCTAGGGCCAGTAAGATGGTTAGATGTACGCGAACTTTTTGAAAGAGTTTTTTTTTATTACTTACCGCCCTAGGGCGTTTCTAGCTTCATTATTAACCTAGGGCGGTAATTGATCACCTACAACCCGCATCTGGGGGTATTAAGGACCTACTTACCGAACATGAGAGATGTAAAGTTAATTAAAGTTAAGGTTGTCACACAAAACAGTTCTAGCTAATATCTTTAGCCCTGACAGGGTGCTAATGTCGTTTTGTGCAACCTAAAACTACGCTAAGGTGTTCTTTTGACACTTCTATAAATAATTTTAATAGAGCATTAGAGATAATGCTGACATTAAATTTTAAAGTTCGTTTCTGCAACTGTGTGCTAGTCTATTACATAAATAATGGTGAAAGCTTTTAGTTAATTAATCAATCAATAAGTTTATTGCTAAAACAAAATGTGCATAAGATGGTCAGGATTAAATGCAAGATCATTATGGACCCCGCCGGGCACGCAATTTACTATAGTAGAGAAGAGGACGTATTTTGTTGACATATATTTACTTAATGGTGATCAAATTTGTTACAATTTAAAATTATAATGGGATAACTTTCGACACAGTAATATAATGATTGCCGGTTCGATCCCGGCCTGTAGCACTGAATTTATTTAAATAAAAACTTTTTTAAGTGCATGTTGTGAATATCCTTTGCCTCGTTTGCCTCACATTGTGCGGTACACGGCAAATGGCTCGCCCTCCCCGTCATGCGGACTTATAACTGGCGAAATGTAGGAGTTGACCTGTGTCTACCGTGAACTCAGCAAGTTTAATCATGTCCTAAGCCTATATACGTCCACTGCTGAGCACAGGCCGCCGCCTGTCTGGTCTAGAGGTTGACACTGCCAGGTGTAGATCAGGAGGTCCGGAGTTCAATTCCCCACGGGGGCAGGGGTTTTTCTGCTCGGTTTGGTTGGTGGTAGGGCTTCTTAACCCGCCTGGCTAGCTACCACCGTCTTTCCTAAATTTGTCGCCATAACAACAATGGTATAAGCATTGTTGTGTTCCAGCAATCAGAGGTAAGATAGCCAGTGCCTCAATTCTTGAGGATTACAGGTGAAACTCGCTTCGTCACTTACCATCAGGCGAGATGAAGGCCAAGAGTTTACCTGTCATAGCTAAAAAAACAGGCCTTCCTCATGAAGAAACACATGAGGATTATGGACCGTAACACTGCCATGCTGGCGTAGAAACTGTCGCAGTACCAACGGAACGGGCCTTGTGAAGCACGGAGGAGTTCAAAGGTAGCTTTGTTTTTAATCGAAAGCCAAAGCGTACTGGCCACTACGCCCCGAGTTCCTCCATTTAAGGGCAATATATTGCAATGTTTGCTGAATTATTCAGATCGTTATTTTTGTACGAGATCAAATTACTATTTACGGAAATTACCTACACAAAGAGGATGTTCTAAATGATACACTACGTTTGTTAGTCTCTAATCAAAGGTAACCCGTATTGATTGCCAATCGAAGCGGGCCGGTCAACGCCTGGCACGGCTTCGCGATCAATACCGACAGCTGTCTGCTAAACAGGATGGGTAGTCGCAGAACACCCTTATTCTAAACTGTCGGAAACTTTACGAAACACGGAATCTCTATTGCTGTCACTTTTTATTGCGGCGAATTAGAGCGAGAGGACCTGACTTTCCGAATTGAATCCGTGAACCGACAGCATAGAATAAGGGAGTTGGTCTTGTGAGTCAACAATGATTTTGGTATTCAAAAAATTGGTCACCCGATGTCCGGAGCAATCTAATACATTAATTATAAACCATACGCCATTGCGAATCCGGTAAAAACAACACCTTTTGTTAGCTCGTTCTGGATTTGAATATTAATCGAAAATATTTTGCTTACTCAAATTCATACTGTTCAAGATATTACACTACGTATGTCATCATCAATCGTTTAGTATAATTAGGTATATATTTATTTATTTATTGGAGCCGTGTGGTAGCGGTTCTTTAAAAGACTGTTCATAATAACGATGTTAGAAGCATTGTTGTGTTCCGGCAATCAGAGGTAAGATAGTCAGTTCCTCAGTTGTTGAGGATTACAGGTGAAGCTCGCTTCCACCTTCGGCCTTATCGTCACTTACCATCAGGTGAAGGCCAAGAGCTTACCTGTTATATAAAAAAAATATACTTCCAAGCCTCTCTCCCTTGGGTGTAAAAAGCGACTAATGGACATAGAACTGCACAACATCCAATAGCTTATAGCGGCGACGGATCCACCTGTCACGCTGAGTGCAGTCACTGCTTGGTGAAGCGCGGACTATGGCAGTGGACTGCTTTTGCAGTCCCTTTGCCTAGTCTCTGACTAACCCTTAGGGGATAGTAGTCGTAATTATATGTATGTATGTTTGTATTTATTTATTCGATCGCTTTATTATTCCCCATAACTAAAGAATGTTCTAAAGAAAACTGTGGAATTTTGTTTACTTGTAATCATTTTGTTTACCATTTCACCTGTTCTGGTTCGGTTGTATAAGTAATTTATGGAAAAACAATGTGTCATGCCGGTCTTCACTCGCTACACAGGAAGCCAATCAAACGCAAGGTTATATTTCATTTCATTTTTATGTTTAAGGAGTTTTATGTAACGAATGAAATAGAGTTGGCAGCGTAGTTGTTTGCTTTTCGATTTAAAAAAACAAAGCTACGCCATGGCCTGACCTTGGATGGGTGACCAAAACTTTGCCAAACCAAGTGCAGTAAAAATCAGCTTTACGTTGAGTTGTAAAAAATAAAAAATAATAATTATAAATCTTAAACAATCCCAATATTATAAATGTGAAAGTAACTCTGTCTATCTGTCATTCTCGCTTTCACGTCAAAACTACAGAATCTAAATTTGGAACACTGATAGTCTAGAGTCTGAGAAAGGACAAAGGTTACCGTTTATCCCGATATTCCCATGAGAACGGGTGCCATGCGGGTGAATGTTAAATAAAATTATGTAATGCCTCCCAGAAAAATTAAGGACACATTTACGCCACTCTGAACTTTGCTTCTAATAATAGAGTAGGAGTAAATTTTCAATTCCACCAATTGAAACTACTGTTCAAATTTGAAATAACCTTTCAGTGTTGAATAGCCTATTTATTGAGGAGGCTATAGGCTACATGCCATCACACTATCTCAAAGTAGCGTCAAAGTGCCTTCTCTTGACAAAGCCTCCCGGTTGTGAACAGGAAGAAAAAATGTGAACAAGAAGAAGTATATAATTTGTTTGTTAAGCTTTATAGTTTCTGACACGTCATAAGTGTAACTACTTGTTACCTAAATGATTATCATTTCATTTCATTTCGTTTCGTTTCGTTTAGTTTCCTTTCGTTTCATTTCATTTACTATTCTACGCGAACGAAGTCGCGGGCAAAAGCTAGTATTACTACGAGTATATAAAAATGTATCTCTGTTGTCGTGTCATAAATTTCGGGCTTGTCCCGAGTCATTTTCTTATAAATTATTAGTTGATTAAGTAGCTATGATGTAACCTGACCTATTACAGAAGCCGTATAACCACAGATTAATAATAAGTGGTACTCGTATAACTAGGTAGATAGATAGATAGATAAACTCTTTATTTGCAATAATTACACACACACATACTTACAAACAAATATAGGTATAACATACAAATTTCTTATATATATATTATTACACATAATATTACACATACTAGGTACATCATATCACAATAAGTTGCTAAACCGAGATATATCAACGTTTCAAAAGTAGGTTCACTAGGTGTACAGGGATGTGAACTTGTGATAAATAAAAGCCCGGAGATGTCACTTGTGGTATCTTTATTAAATATAACTAAAAGGTGACTGACTGTCAATGTGATGTATCAACGCAAAGCCCAAACCACTGGACGAATCGGGCTGGAATTTGGTATGCAGGTAGATGTTATGACGTAGGCATCCGATTAGAAAGGATTTTGATAAATTCTACCCCCAAGGGGATAAAACAGGGGATGAAAGTTTGTATGCAACTTTGTCAATTTTAAACCGATCGGGCTGAGACTTTGAGAGAAAAATAAAGGGTTCCCGTGGGATAGTTAAAAAACCATAGTAACCGTGGACGAAGTCGTGGGCAACAGCTAGTATATTTATAAAAAACTTAAGGCACACTGAAACAATTTATTCAAAAGGTAAATTTCACAAATCACTGAACATAAAACTTAAAGATATTATCATACGTATACAAAAGTGCCTTGGGAAAGGTATTGGACACTTTTGAACATTTATCGTTATAGTTTATTAAAATATAAATAAATATAATTTTATTATTACTGACACTTAATTTTTATAATCATTTGCGTCGAGACACGAACGCGAGACGCGAGACGCGAACTCTGTTACAAAGAGTATACAATAACTACCTCTGATAGGAATAAATTGGAGACCAAAAACAAAAAAAAGAGACAGATGGTTAGTTTAAAAACAGAAACAAAGAGAAAATGGCCAGAGAAGAGCGCAATAACAGCAAAGAGTCGCTGATACTGATATAGCGCCTCGTTACAGGGTTACTGGGAAAGTACTGAATATTGAAGGAGGTTATTTTTCACATCATTTTTGTTAGATTTGCTTGTGTCATATCGGGTCCTAAACCTAACCGTTTGGAGATAATGAATTCCAAAGATTTATTTGTATATCCCATATTTTTTGGTTTTTTGTCGTTTTGGTCACCCACCCGAAGACTAACCATGGCGAAAGTAGCTTTGCTTTCGAACAACTACGCCAATGAGCTATGCCTATAAAAACATACCTGTTTTTTTTCTTTATTTACGTTTTTAGCTACTTTTGCTTCCAAATAAAAATGTACCCTTTACTGTAATTTAGTCAATATTTTGATTAATTAATGTTGTACCATTTTGAATGCTAAAGAGATGTAGAAGTTAATTAAACTTTCTGCAAAGAAGTTCCATACAATTTTTTTTTAACAAAACTCTTCAATGGTAATGCCAGTATTAGAAAATTCTTGATTTTTTTTGTGACCTTTGTGAAGCAGTTTTGCTTAAGCTGTTAGTAGCGGGTTTTGTTTTTGGTGATCAATTTTATTAATTTGTATGTCTACTAACGTGACACATCAATAAACCGATCCCGGCTCAAATCCTATAAAAAAACGACAAAAAGCCAAAAAATATGAGATTTATAAAAAAAAACTTTATCACAAAAAAAAACTTTATAAAAAAAAAACATCTCCTTAACAGTTAGGTTTAGTACTCCATATGATAGAAGCAAATCTATCGCAAATGATCTGAAAAATAACCTCCTTTTATATTCAGTACGACATTCCCAGTAAGCATGTATATCGGGTTTCTATCACGTTCAACTGTCAAAGTACTGTGGAATTAGACCATTGGGCGTGATTAAGATGTGTTAATATCATCGCGCTCATGCTGGGCCGGTAAAATAAATATAGAAAAAAAAATACATAAATATATTACGACGATCCCGTAAGGGTCAGTCAGAGACTAGGCAAAGGCACCGCAGAAGCAGTCCACTGTCATAGTCCGCGCTTCACCAAGCAGTGACTGCACTCAGCGTGACAGGTGATGGGCCCGTCACCGCTTTAAGCTATTAGATGTTGTGCAGTTCTAAGTCTATTAGTCGCCTTCTACGATACCCAAGGGAAGAGAGGGGTTGGTAGTATTCTTTTAAAGAGCCGCTACCACCCGACTAGTGAAAATAATGCGTTTAAATAATACGTCGAGATTAACGGACGAATTTGTATTTGTTCTTATATTTGTGGGTCAACCCAAAAATGTTAGGCATGGCTAAAATCTTACCATATAGGTTAAAACTCTAAAACTGCCTTAATAGGTAGGTTTAATATTTGACCTTAATGCCTAAAAGCATTCTGTACCGGTAAAGGTCACTCACTGGTCATTTTAGGGTTTATTCATCTAAATATTGGGTCCTTACCTATGAAATTGGTGTTTTTATTCTGTCTTAGCAATTAGTCCGTAACTATTAAGTTTCAGAACATTCTTATAAAATAATTGCCTCTTCTAAAAATAGACCATATATTTGAGCTCGTATTATTTAATTTGATAATTTTTTGTACGTTTAATTGTGTTAAAATTAGACACAAAGACAATAATTTTTAACTGCCTACCGAATACATCATTTGATTTGCATTAACATAAAAACGATGAATAATTTTTATCAAGCGTGTTCACACACATATTGCTAAAGCTTGTCTAATGATATATGCCAAATATTATTATCTCTGGATTTGTCGTTGTGAAGAAAACTGATAAAATGTTAGTATGTAAAATGCAGACATCCCCAAAATCTTCATACAAAACACCAATTTCATAGGTAAGGTCCTAATATATAAAAAATCTGTGTAGAGGTCGAATGTTTGTACATAGAAAAAATATGCTTAAAATCGAGTCAGGAGGATGTAAAAAGAGGGAAAATACAAAAAAAAAATTAGTTTTTGTTTCTCTGTCTGTTCGTCTCAAGAATTTTGTACTTTATGATGGATTCCAAACTCCCATACAATAGCATGAGGCAATGTTTTGTCTCGATCAGTAGGTGTGCCTTCTCATTCTATCACTTTAATGAATGAGTTTGTCATTTCGTAGTAAAGCTTTCTATTACTACTAATGACGTCACACAAAAATACACACAAATTTCTCAAACAAATACTCTTATTTAATATGTGATTTTTGACTCACCTGTGAAATGATAAGGTCTTTCCAGGATATCACTCACATACACAACATAACGCACGTGATCACCAGTTTTATAATTTTTTATTTAAAATATTGAATTACAAAAATTTTTAACAATTTTCAGTCAAGGTGTCAAAATGGCGTAAATATGACAGGTAAGACAGAAACTATGGATAGAAAGAGAAGAAGAGGATATCCCACGGTTAGCCTTCATTCATAAATAGTGAAGGAATGAGAGGGAACACCTACTGATCACGACAGAACATTGCCTCATGCTATTGTATGGGAGTTTGGCATCCATAAGATTCTTGGATGACACTGACAAGAAATGTTATTTTCATTATTTTAATAATTAGAGGTTTAGTTCAACTATTTACAATCAACATTTTGCTAATAAGAGGTAGGAATGTAGTGTTGAGCACTTTGTAAAAAAACAATTCAGTGTTAACAAACATAAAATCATTTTGTATACTTTTATCGGCGTTAAATCAATAGCCACGCGAACGATGTCGTACTTATTACCTGTCTACACATTTAGTTTTTCAATATTTTAACAATTGGCTTAACTTAATGTACCAAATAACTGACCGATAGTTTGTTTGTTTGTTAGATTATTAATTCGAGCTTCAGTTAATGTATTATTAATTACGGTGTTGTATTCAACATCGCTGTAATTTTGTTTGTTTGTCGATATTTTAAAGGCAATCAACGGTGACGCTTTTATATTGATGGTAGTTCGTTTATTTATATTACAAATAATGGGCCCAAAATGTTACCTTGAGGAACTCCAATGTCACGGTAGCAGCATAAGTTTAAACGATTAAATTTGAAATGTAGGTACATCACCAGCCTATATCCGTCCCACTGCTGGGCACACGCCTTGCTAGTCTTTCTAAGTACATGTAGAAATATTAGGTCCTTACCTATGAAATTGGTGTTTTGTATAGAGATTTTGGGGGTGTCTGCATTTTCCATACTAACATTTTATCAGTTTTCTTCACAACGACAAATCCAAAGATAATAATATTTGGCATCTATCATTAGACAAGCTTTAGTAATATGTGTAATATCACACTTCATAAAAATTATTTATCGTTTTTAAGTGAATGCAAATAAAATGATGTATTCGGGAGGCACTTAAAAAGAGTTGTCTCCGTGTCCAATTTTAACACAATTAAACGTACAACAAATTATCAAACAAATCAAAAGAGCTCAAAAATATAGTCTATTTTTAGACGAGGTAATTATTTTTTAGGAATACTCTGAATCTTAATAGTTACAGACAAAATACTAAGAGAGAAAAAACACACCAATTTCATAAGTAAGGACCCATTATAATAATAGGACTGTTGGTTTTATTACCTCCACTATGACCTCCATTTTCCTCCCTTATTCAACTCTTTCTCTTTCTTTTCTCTTCTCTTAAAACTCCTTATTGAACCAAAAGAAATAGATATACCTACCTAAGCAATACCAACTACCAACAGTATGCAAGGGCTTGCATCTTTGATAGAGACCTCTTCCAGTCATCCCATCACAGGTGTGTGATTATTTCCTCCTTAGGTCCTGTATTATTGACTAACTGTTGCCCGCGACTCCGTCCGCAGTTACTGGTTTTTAACTTTACCACGGGAACCCTTTAATTTTCCGGAATAAAAAGTATCTAATGTTGACTAGGGATATAAGCATATAAGGTATCACCATGCAAAATTTCAATGAAATCGGTCCAGTCATTTCGGAAAAAAATTATATTACAATATTGTTTACATGATAGATTACAAAGGTTTGGTCACCAGCCATTTACCACCAGATACATTTACATAGAAGACGCAAATGCCTGTACTGCGCGTGTTCGAACCCCGACCAAACGTCGGGGTTGGCCGGTGATAACTAGTCCTCAAACGCACATTACTGTTTTAGACTTTTCTGAGTTGCTTTTAATGTAAGAATATATTGCTAAATAAAATATTTAAATTGGTTTATAGCATTTATGATATAGTATGTAATTTTATTTATGTATATGTATATAATATATTATGTAATTTATATACAGTAGTTTATATATGCACCTTATATATGTAAGTATATTACACCTACCTTTTCTTTAATTCTCTCTCTGCCCAAAGGTTGCCTGGAAGATATTGCTATTAGCTAAAAGGCCGCCTGTGTTGCATTGTATTTTTTTCTTTACTTTAGTTCTGTGTTTTTATTAGTTGCAATAAAGAATTTTATCTATCTATCTATCTTCGCGCGTCCGAATGGCTGCAAAAACTAAAAAATTACCTCGCTGTGTGATAATTGACGACATTTCATTTTTTAATACACCTTAAAATAAAAAAAAAACATCAAAACATTGAAATATCGCTTTTTGTTTTCGAGATAAACTGAAAAACTAAAATCGTACGCGTGACGTCATACATACGGGGAATAATGATTCCCGCTTGCCAAATTCGAAACAGAAAAAAAGTTAATGTCATGGCCTTGTTATTTCTATATAATCTGTGGCCATGTCAACAAATTTGATTGAAATCAGCGGATTGAAATCCTGCGCTCACTTTCATGGTGTAACAAAAATATCAAAGTACTAAAGTAACTAAAATTCTCGAGCAAATTGATAAGTTTCAAACCATTTTCAAACACAGTTCTAATCAATTTTGACGGTTACAAGTCAAACGTCAACGTCAGTATATGTTTTTTAAACATAGGCAAAAGCAAAACGCTATTCCTCCATGAATGACGTCATTTGGCGCTTACGACATTTTAGAATGAGCTGATTTTAAACTAAAAAAGATGAATGAAAAAGTCGATATTTTGAAAAATTAAAAATGTTTGTATGTGTCTCTTAATTTTTTATCTAGTTTTATTTACCATAATAAAATATACACCTTAAAATTTTGAAATGTCGCCAATTGGCGGAGGGGCGTCGGCGGATTTGGTATCTTTCAATCAGTTTGGATCTGTCGCCACAAAGTCGCAGTAGACTTTAAAAACGCTTGGTTTCAATATAAATCGTAATACCTGTGTTATCATAGTAAATGTATGTGTGGTCACCAATCCAAGGTCCTAGTGAAGGCCACTTAGTTTCCAACATCGATACTAAGCCGTTCACTGTCAACGAAAATCAATTGTCCCTGAACTAATGTCATCGATTGTCTATTTTAGTCTTGATAATAATTATTTATTAAAACGTCGTGCCATCGACACGCAATTACTAACCCTGATATTTTTTCTGAGGTTATCCACAGTGCGACGTGGTGAATGCCGGAGAAATAAAAACCCGGAGATGTCGTCACTTGATATATACATTCATACATTCAATCATGCCTTTAATCCCCGAAAGGGTAGGCAGAGTCCAAGGAGCACTGTGTTCCTTAAGACCACATTTTGCCATACGAAAATTGGGTTTGGTCAGATGAAAAATCGTGAAAGAGTAGCAACAAGTGGCTAGCTCATCGCCTACACCATCACAGACCCAGTACCCAATACGCCCTTAGTCGCCTTTACGACATGCTAGGCAAGAAAAGCAGTTGGTACATTCTTAACTTGGTTCTGTACTTGATATATGTATATTTAAAAGCACACTGAAGCAATTTATAAAAAGGTAAATTTCACAAATCACTGAACATAAAACTTCAAGATACTATCAAAGTTAGGGCTACTTACAATGGTGCCTTCGTAAACTCATTGAAACTTGAACAATTTCTGTTATAGTTTATTATCAATATAAATATTTTTATTATTGTCACTTAGTCTTTATTTTTTATAATATTTTGATAATTATTTACGTTGAGCCAACCGCTCCAGACGCTGACTCTAATAGGAATAAAATTGGAGACCAAAAACAATGAAAAAAAAAGAGATAGAAGGTTAGTTTAAGAACAGAAACAAAGAGATATAGCGCCTCGTTACAACAGTATACCATGGTTGTTAAGGGATTTGATCTCTGAACAAGGCCGCCTGGTACGAGGGATGGCGTAGTTTTTCTCTTTCACGAAATTTTGTAAAATGTTTTTTACATTAAGCATGTGCTAAGACGCTAAACTGAATTACTTTTTGGAATACTTTTGAAATGTAATTTGATGAGACAGAGGAAGCGTTCTGATGAGGATATCGTTAAATATAGAACAAAAATAAAATTACTCGATTTAAGCTAAAACATTGATTCAATTACATACATACATATTGTCAGGCCTATGTCCCCGAGGGGGTTGGCAGAGGTGCATTATACACCCATAGTTTGCCAGTAATTTCCTTAGTCCCACGTAAGAGGGGGGCAGCCTATTGCCGTTCCTGGGCACTATACAACATCCATAACCGCTCTATCAAAACCTAACCCCAAGCAGCTAGGACCGATTTCTACACCACTCAATAGTCCCTGCAGTCCGAGCCAAAAAATAGTAGTTTATGTAACTGTCACATAATACCGAGTTAGGTGCAGTTACATACACTACTTTATCTACACTCATTATTCAAAAAAATAAAACAAAAAAAAATTTTAATTTTATTTATTGTTGGCTGTCTGGAAAACATTTGCCATAGCTTTGTGCGTTTTTATGAAAAATAAGTGTTGCTTAATGAGTCCAACCTGTTGCATAATTTCCATTTTAAAATTTTCGTTTTTATCATCTGTGTTAAAAAGTATGTCATTATGAGTTCGAGTCTGAGTTCATAATTCGAACATGATAACATGAGTGTAGATAAAAAATATTTTATACCAAATGGGAGTGTTATAAACCTCTGCCTACCCCTTCGGGAAGAGACACGTGATGATATGTTGTTGTCGATAAACAAAATGGTAATGTAGAATGCAACTTATGTACAGTTCATTGTGAATATTGCTTGCCTCACATTGTGCCCGGTGCATGGCAACAGGCTCGCCACCTGTTACATGGGGACTTGACATATCTGGCGAAATGAGGGAGGTAACACCTCTGCCTACCCCTTTGGGAATTACGAGTGATAAACTCAGAGTAAACAGAACTGGAGTAGCCTTTGTCTAACATTCCCCTCTGCCAAATGCACAAGCATCGGATGCTTGTACGTTTAATAAAACTAGTTGAGCCGCCATTTTGACAGCCATAACATTGTAAACGTTGCGGCGAACAGAGCTCCCGCAAAAATGCCTGCCTGTGCTGTTTTTTGTTGTAAAAATAAATAGAAAACATCGAGTATGCTAAAAGATGGTGTCACCTTTTATTTGTAATTATAATTTTTAAGATTTCATGATTATTTACTTCATTATTTCATGTTTTAGAATTCTACGATTTCCAATTTCGAACGCTAGTCTCGTGGGGAGTGCGGCTGTGACGTTGTCAAAACGCACACCCCACGTGACTATTTTAAGCGTGTGTGCGTGAAATTTAAATTTGTGTGTCGAATTATGCATGTGTGCATTTGTAAAAACGGCTGGCTTTGAGTGTAGTGGTAACCTCACCCCCCGCAAGAAATGGCAGAAAAAAATGTTTGAGAAATTGACTAATGGCTACTCCAGTTCTGTTTACTCTGAGGTGATAAATAATTAACTAGCGTAACATTACTCCAAAAAGTCCTTGGTATACGTAACGTTTCACGATATGGGTGGCCACATCATGTAACGATCAATTCTACGAAAATAGGTCAGGGAAAAAAAATCCGCATAATATGAAAGTTTATCGAACCGGCCAGTTAGAAATTGGCAATGAAACCTTGTTTTAATATTTTAATTTAATTTTTACAAATTAATAGTCAGAACTCTTTGATATTATAAATATATATTTAATAGGCTAGTTGACCCTTTTTTTATTCAGCCCCAAATGATTCATTAGTGTTATCCAACACCATTAAAAAAAAAGGGTTTTTTTTTGCGGCATTCAACTATGGCGGACGTGATTTTTATTTCGATGATTGTAATATTGTACGGAGTGGATATTGTTACGTAAAATCAGTGTAGTTTTGTGTAATAACTGTCTGTGATGATGTGCAATGTGGAGGATTATTGAAATAAACGTCAAGTGGTGTGAAAAGTGATGAGTTTTTTATCGTGGTAATCCACCTCATCTAAGTAGCACTACAGTGTCTGCCATCGATCGTTTGACGCCAAACTCTCCCAAGATGCATTGAAATGCATTACACTAGCATTTCAATGCAAACTACTGAAGAAATATATACTGAAGACTTGGCTGTATGGGCTCCGTTCCCTTTGCCTCACCTACATGGGAGAATTTTACAACAACAAAAAAATTGAGGACTTTATCACAATAAATTTTAAATTTTAATTACGTTTTTGCTTGACAGGCACAAACGCTGTCGGCCGTGATGGTCTATAAATTTTCTGTCACGATTTTGGAAATCAATTAATACGCATGCGTCACTCAGGCCGACACAGCCGACAGATATGCTTGATTGGTTGCGACTGGCGTTTGACGGCTTTTGACCATGCGTAGTAATTATTTACATGACGCATTACTTCACCAATTTAACGAACATGGCGGATAGCGTATAGCGATGAAAAAAAATTAAAAAAAAACACGTTTAAGTTAAATTTGTACAGCAATCCCTTATTTATATTTATTAAACTTGGTATATTTCGAATCCTTGTACTAAATACTATGTGAGTTAAACATTATTTTCATAACTTTTGATATGAGTTACTGGCCTATTTGCGTTTTTGGTCATTGGTAGCAATAAATTGTAAAGTTTTATATTGTTTTAATAAATGGGCTATAATAATTAGAAATCCCTCTCCTATCATTGTTTTCAATTGGTTAGTTAGAGGAACTTTCGGGTCACATTATTTAAGAGTAGATATTGGCAAATTTCTTAAATTTTCACACGGTAAATAGAGTTTGAAAGCAAGAAATAAAATTTTTGGTGTTTCGACACGTTTCCTGTTTAAATAATATTTGTTTCCCATAAAACATCATACAGTCACTAACATGAGAAAATTTGTGTAAGTACAAAATTGTTCGGTAGGTCAATAGTATAAAAATGCACATTGGACTGCTACCCGGCACGGTATACTTACTTTACTGTTTAGCTACTAAATTACTCGGCACTCGACGAGAATACCAGCGTAGTCCGAACAAGACTAACGCGTTAGAACAAAACCCTCGATCTCTTGATCTTCAGTAGCAAGCCTGTGTAGCGATACCACAGATTACTAACAAGCTCAGAGTAAACAGAACTGGAGTAGCCATTAGTCAATTTCTCAAACATTTTTTTCTGCCATTTCTTGCGGGGGGTGAGGTTACCACTACACTCAAAGCCAGCCGTTTTTACAAATGCACACATGCATAATTCGACACACAAATTTAAATTTCACGCACACACACGCTTAAAATAGTCACGTGGGGTGTGCGTTTTGACAACGACACAGCTGCTCTCCCCACGAGACTAGCGTTCGAAATTTGAAATCGTAGAATTCTAAAACATGAAATAATGAAGTAAATAATCATGAAATCTTAAAAATTATAATTACAAATAAAAGGTGACACCATCTTTTAGCATACTCGGTGTTTGCTATTTATTTTTACAACAAAAAACAGCACAGGCAGGCATTTTTGCGGGAGCTCTGTTCGCCGCAACGTTTACAATGTTATGGCTGTCAAAATGGCGGCTCAACTAGTTTTATTAAACGTGCAAGCATCCGATGCTTGTGCATTTGGCAGAGGGGAATGTTAGACAAAGGCTACTCCAGTTCTGTTTACTCTGAGCTAACAAGTTACTACGTAATACCCCCAAGGTGCTACGTGCTACGATGCTACGAGAATGATTGCTACGTTACGTAGACAAAAAACGATAGGCTTGCTGCCTGGCAGCTATTTTATTGCGTTCACACAAAGAATAATATGTTATGGATTGTATTTATTGTACTTATTTGTATTTTTTTATGTTTAAATGTACTGTACTAGTAAAATCAGTCTTTGAATGTTGAACGCTATGTAATATTTTTTGTGCCAATGTTTCTTAGGTGCAGCGCAGACGACACACTTTTTGTGCGGCACATTAAAGGTCTGTATAGCGCGCAAAAGATCCTTCGCGGATTGTTCGCACGTCATATAGGCATTCTGCATATAGTTACAGAGGCAGTGCGGCGTAGTCTGTGAAATTTCAATGGATTTTTTATGCGGCACACTTTTTGTACGTCATATGCGTTACTGCATTTAGTTCAATATGTTCTATTTTTACAGACTTACAAGTCTGTCACAGATAGTCCGTCGTCAGCGCTGCATCGTATAGTGCAATAAAAAAAAATACAACGATGATGAGAATGTCTGTTAAGGTGTAAGGTGGGAACTATATAATTCGTTTGATTACCGTGTATTGCATTTAGGGAGTAGTGTTAGAGGCGTGATTAATATCTTTTAGAGGGAGAGGGCGCCCCTCGCACGTTAATAATATTTTTCCGTATATTTCTGTCTTAGAAACACAATAAAAAATATTTTAAGTGTGTATTTAGAATAAAAGTAAAGTGATTAATCTGTGAAACATAAACGTGAATATGAAAAAATACTCTGAAATAGAAGAAACCTTTTCAAAACTCATCAGGTTAAAAACATTATTGTGAACAACATGTAAATTGTTTGAATTAAATATATTAATAAAATATAATTGTTTGTTAAATTAACTTTACATTTTTGTTGGTGTAGCCAACAAGTAGGAACAATAAAATAAAATTATTAATGCCTTTTCTCTTTAATATTAGGTCTTACCTATGAAATTGGTGTTTTGTAGGGAGATTTTGGAGAATTCTGCATTTTCCATACTAACATTTTATCAGTTTTCTTCACAACGACAAATCCAGAGATAATAGTATTTGGCATGAATCATTAGACAAGCTTTAGCAATATGTGTAATATCACACTTCATAAAAATTATTTATCGTTTTTAAGTGAATGCAATTAAAATGATGTATTCGGAAGGCACTTAAAAATAGTTGTCTCCGTGTCTAATTTTAACACAATTAAACTTACAACAAATTATCAAAACAAATCAAAAGAGCTCAAAAATATCGTTTTTTTTTAGACGAGGTAATTATTTTTTAGGAATACTCTGAATCTTAATAGTTACAGACAAAATAATAAGACAGAATAAAAACACCAATTTCATAGGTAAGGACCCAATATTTTGCACTGTCAAATCCATCCAAAGGTTGTCAGGAAAACATCGCTTTCAGCGATAGGGCCGCCTATTGTACTACTTTTGTAAAATTTCTCTATTTATATTAAATAGTGTACAATGAAGAATATTTTCATTTCATTATCAATTTACCCTCTGAAACGATAGCGCGAATCAATGACCACAGCGCCATCTAGTACCAGACTTCGAAACTAACTTGACTTGTATAGAAAGTCGTATAAATACAAACTCCTGTCGTGTGGTAGCGGCTCATTAAAAGAATTCTACCAACTCATATCTTCCTTTGGGTGTCTTAAAATGCGACTAGTAGACTAACTGCACCAACCATCCAATAGCTTATAGCAGCGACGGGCTCACCACCTGTCACGCTGAGTGCCCTGTCACGCTGAGTGCCCTGTCACGATGCTTGGTGAAGCGCGAAACTATGGCAATGGAGTGCTTTTGCGGCGCTTTCTGAGTATGTCTTGTGATTGTTCCAGGAGCTGTCAAAGCTTGATAGCCAAATCTTGGGCACGTCAGCTCCACCAGCGGCCAACGCGCCGCTCTCCTGCTCCATATACCTGCCCACGGAGTCGAAAGCAGAGGTATGGACTATGTTTAGATAATGTTTTTATGTGATAAGGCCCTTACATATTGTATAAAAAATAAAGGATATAAAGAAAGACTATAGAAAAGAAAGAAAATAATTTACCATTGATACAGCACCTCACAACACCAACCGACTTCTAGATCGTCTTCCTCAGCCTATACAGAGTTACTTTTAATGAATAAATAGGCTATTTGACCCTTTTTCCCAAATGATTCATTACTTGATAATTTTTTGAGGCATATAACACAATAAAATTAAAATTTTAAATTACCGTTTTATTTAACTGTCAAAAACTCTCGATCACTCGGTCATGATGGTCTATGAATTATCTGTGCCGTAAAGTCAAGATTTTGGTAAACAGTTCAATACGCATGCGTGACACAGGCTGACACAGCCGACAGACATGCTTGATTGGTTGCGACTTGACGGATTTTGACCATGCGTAGTGATTGTTTACATGATGCGTTACATCACAAATTTAACGAAGATGGTGAATAGCATTTTTGGCTGATGGAAGAAAAAAGTAAAAATAAAACATGTTTAAATTAAATTTCTACAGCAATCCCTTATTTATATTTATTGAACTTGGTATATTTCGGACCCTTGCCCTTGTACCGAATAATGTGTGAATTAAACATTATTTTCATTACTTTTATTATGAGTCAACTAGGCTTTAATGGGTAGTTAACATTATAAATAACAACATTTGTTCTTTGGAACATAGACTTACTAATGTCACGAGTAGTCACGACAGTATATTATAAGCTTAGAAAATAATTTTTAACTAATGTATTAAGTTATGTTATGGTAAAACTTTCAGAACATATGTTGTTATTTACGATGTTAGCTATTTAGTCTTGGGAGGTTGTTGATTAATTAAAAATAACCCTGTATACTACTGGATACAGGCTCTTCTACGTGTAAACTCGTGAGGAGTACAGGCCGTAACGGGATTGTATGTTTTCGCATAAATTCGATTGTCATAACATCGTTTGTCATACATCGAATAGCATAATCATCAAATAGCATAACGCTCATGTCACATATTTCTTCTTACTCATAACATTCAAGTGGCATAACTCTCTAAGGGCATATTATTATAAAGCATAACTATAGAAATTCCTAGTTTCATTTAGCACAACATTAGGTAACCCTAAAATGATTCGTATAATTATAACCTAATAAGTATAACCGTATAAGTATAACCCAGATTCGATAGGACCAAATCCAAGGAAATGTGTTCTGGTAGATATTAGGTTAAGGTTATTTTTTTTTATGACCCTTAAAAACTATATTTGTGTCATAGAAATATATTTAGTAAACAATTTGGGGCAGAGAAAAATATTATGTGTTGTGATCATTATGCTTTTCATTACTTGTGCGTTTCAAATTTATGCTTTTTAATACTTATTACAAACAATTTTAGCCGATACAATATTAGGACTCTCAAAATTATGCGTCGCAATTTTATGCGTTTTGATGATTATGCCTTTCAATATTATGGATCTTCATATTATGACAATTAAAAAAAAATTATGACAATAAACGTTATGCTTAAAATTACGGAGCCGGCCGTAACACCTCCACGCTGGCTTAAAGCGGATTGGTGGGTAGAAACGGTTGCAATTGCGAATGGGACCAACGGCTTAACGTGTCTTCTGAAGCACGGAGGAGCTCTAGATAACAAAGTTATGTTCACCTAACCAAGGCCTGAGTTTGTTTTCGAAAGCCAAACCGTACTAACCACTATGCCACAAGATCCTGAGAAAAAGACCGCTTAAGGCAAAAGAAAATATTTGTATTCAATTTGAGTGTGACGGTCAATTACGAAACGATCTAGTGGCATCTCATGCAAATACTTTTTGGTACGGTACTGGTGGTATGCCCTGATGTAGGGGCAGTCTTAACTGATCTGACTGGAGTTAATACTAACAAATAAATGTATCCAGGCTGCTATGTCCCCGGAGGCCGGCGGCTCGCTGCTGTCGGTGCAGTCGGCGCCGCCCGAGCCCCGCGAGCGGCCTGCCAGTCTGCTGCTCGAGCTGCCACTAGCTACGGTCAGTATCAGAGCCCAATGCTGAACATAGGACTTGCAGGAGCTTCACACCCGTCAGCCGCTGAAAACATCCTTCTACAGATCTTCCGTCTACTGTTAGATATAGGACTCTTGATCTTCACAAAGATCGGCCCCTTCCAAACATCCAGCGGCTAATGTGACAGATCTGCAGTCATTATTATTATTCTGGACATTATTATTATTTGTGGTAGTCGGGGCTTTTTCGCATCAATGCGACCTAATAAGATCTATTGTGACCAGCCTCCTATGTAAGTTCTATAAGGCCGAACAGTAGCTCCATCAACTGAGCACTGTCTAAGAAAGATAACATGTTCCCAGTTGGATTGTTTTTATTTCATCTAGGTTAAGGGTGTGTTTCCCCAGGTGTCTGCTTCTTTTGTGAATCAGCGAACTTCTGGACATAGGCGTCTCCTAAAAACATCCACAGCGATCGTGCTGCAAGCATCCAACGACCGCGACCTTGAACAGATCGACAGTCTATTGCTGGACACAGGTCTCCCTCAAATGTCTCTACAACGATCCAACAATCTAGGTGGCCCTTAGACCAGACTCAGACTCAGACTCAGACTTCCCGATTAACACCCGATGACTTCAAATGGAAATTACTCTGCATACAATCCTATGGGCGTAAAAAGGCACTATGCATGCCGACAAGGTGAGGGTGGCTGGTATTCTGTTTCGTCTTGCCGCTCTTACCCCTGCTTCTGGACATCTTAGTAAGATGGTGTCATTTGTTTGGTAAACTTTATAAAGTGCAATGGCGAGGGTTATGCTTGGAGTTTTTCGAGGAACGAGGAGATACGCAGCAGAAGGTGTGGCAGTGGACAGGGCATATTACTCGTAGAACTGGCGGCCGCTGTTTGGGGAGGAAGGGTCTCGATTGTCGGCCACGTATTGGAAGTCCCAAGGTTGTTGAGGAGGTCATTAGGAGAGTCTTAATTCCAGCAGTGGACGTCTTCTGGCTGTTGGATGGACTATAAAAAACACTAAACCAAGTAAATTGACCTTGTTATGTGTTCCAGGGCGTGGGCGCATACCTATCAGCGATGTCCCCGACGGAACAGGAGGAGGACTCGCTGCTGACGCTGTCGTCCGTGACGGCGCGCCCGCTGCTGGCCGCGTCCAGGCAGCTGCGGCCCCCCTCCGACACTGCTGAGTAAGTGGGGCATGAGGGGGCGAATTCTACATCAAAATAAAAAATTATTTTACTTTATAGGCCAGACTTGGCACTAAAACTCGTCAACATTTTATTTAACTTATAATGATTAAAAAGTATTTAAAGTTCATTACCGCTTGCAGCAAGCACAACCACAGGCAACGGTATCAAGTAACCGAGAAATGGTTGATCAGCGAAAAGTACGATAATGAATAATAACATTGGAGTCACTGGAGTCAGTAATTAATACTAGACCTAACTGGCTGTAGCTGCTATAGCCAGTTAGGTCTAGTATCAATTACTAAATTAGTCGATTAATTTGACAGATAACACTAAAGAGCGAAAAGGACGGATGCTTTCGTCGATCAAATATGGCGACTGTCGAAGTTCTATGTTCGCACTGCAGGTTTCCAAATCTTTTATGTTCCTTATTGCCAGTAGCCAGTAGGTCTAGTATCAATTTGACTTCAATGTTATTATTCACTATCGTACTTTTCGCTGATCAACCATTTATCGGTTACTTGATATATATGATATATTGGGTCCTTACCTATGAAATTGGTGTTTTTTTTCTCTCTTAATATTTTGTCTGTAACTATTAAGATTCAGAGTATTCCTAAAAAATAATTACCTCGTCTAAAAATAGACTATATTTTTGAGCTCTTTTGATTTGTTTTGATAATTTGTTGTAAGTTTAATTGTGTTAAAATTGGACACGGAGACAACTCTTTTAAGTGCCTCCCGAATACATCATTTTATTTGCATTCACTTAAAAACGATAAATAATTTTTATGAAGTGTGATATACACATATTACTAACGCTTGTCTAATGAATCTTATGATAGATGCCAAATATTATTATCTTTAGATTTGTCGTTGTGAAGAAAACTGAAAAAATTTTAGTATGGAAAATGCAGAATTCCCCAAAATCTCCATACAAAACACCAATTTCATAGATAAGGACCTAATATATATTGGTGGCCGTATTTTAAAGCCTGGTAGAATCTATCGATCGACGCTGACTAATCCATTCTACAATTGATCGATGCTGTCGATCGACAATCGATCGTTTGGTCCGGTTACACGCTTTACAGTGACATTCAGACATTCAGATATCAGCTATCAAATAAAGACATTCAGATATCAACACCATTATTTTATCTTCCTCTTGTCTTTAGCACCGGTCCTCCAGACGGCGGGTACGGTTGGGTGGTAGTGTTCGGGGCGTTCATGGTGCAGTTCTGGGTTGCGGGGCTGTTCAAGTCCTACGGCGTCCTCTACGTGGAGATCATGGAAACCTTCCCTGACTCCTCTGAGTCTGTAGCGTCGTGGATACCGGCGGCGTTGTCGACTTTGTGCTTAGCGCTTGGTGAGTTCATTTTGGCTACAGGTTCTTTTGTGTATTCTTAAAAAGCATCAAATCAAATCAAAAATATCTTTATTTTATAGGCTTGATATACAAACACTTAAAAACGTCAATTTATGAATAAGTGAATCTACCACTCTCTCGGAACGCAGACATCCCCGAGAAGAGCGAGCCAGAAACTCGAGGGTTGCTCTTTTTTCACATTTGAACATAGATTTTTAGCATTATAATCAGGCAGCATCACTCTTTTATTGATCATCACCAGTCTATACATATGAAGGCATGTATAGTTCCACTGTGTAACTGTGGAACGTTCCTAAAGGAATGGAAAGTAATTAATTGGGCAGCCATTTAATTATCTGGTCAGCAACAAAATGATCAGCCGACAATTCATTTGGGCAGCAAACAAATATTTTGTCAACAATATAATTAGCAAAATAATTATTTGGTCAGCAGAATAATAAATTGGGCAGCAAGAAAATTAATATTCAATAATTAATCCGGCAGCAAAATATATGTTACCGAAAATATATAAAATCTGGGAATAGGATCAATGAAGGATTATGAATCAATTCCTAGGAAATTAATTCTGATAGATATTAGGTTAAGGTTATTTGTTTTATGAGCCTTCAAAGCTTCAATACAATATTTGTGTCAACAAAACATACCTATATTAAATTTGGCAGCAGAGGAAACTATTTATTTGCTTCCTAATTAGTTTTTTTGCTGACAAATTAGAAATATCTGCTATCCAATAGTTGCTGCCCAGTAAGTTATTTTGGCTGATCAATTGTATTTTTTTGCTGACTAAAATTCGAATATTTTGCTGACAGTTAAAATAACACCCATAGAGGAATATGTTAGGGATAGAAACTTTTGCAATAGTAACCTTCTGACATGAAGCACAGATTTACGATGTATGCACAAGATGCACATGCGGCCTTTCTCATGGAGAAACACATGAGGAGTATGGGCCGTAACACCACTACGCTGGCCTAATGCGGGTTGGTGGGTAGAAACAGTTGCAATAGCGACCGGGACCAACGGCTTAACGTGCCTCCAACGCCAGACTAATGAAGAGGTAGAGGAGAGAAGTACCAGGCTGTTAGAACAAGAGAGGAAGGAAACTAATGATGTAGATATGTTAGAACCTCACCTTAAGATCTCGGGCGGCGTGCGTGTCCTCATTACACTTGACGGAGGAGCTCGAGATCACAAAGTTTTGGGCACCCATCAACGGCCTGACCATGGCGAAGGTAGCTTTGTTTTCAATCGAAAGCCAAAGCGTATTAACCACTACGCCGCCGAGCTCCTTAAGTATTTTGATGGTAAATGTCAAATTTATTCGTCTAGTATAATAAACAAGGGGGACAAGGGCGAACAAAGGGCCGCTATGGCCTCTTAATACTCGCGAAAACCTGACATGACTGTCATTGTCATACAAAACTCCTCGTTAGTGTTAATCTCTCAAACTACAATCATAGCCATCTCCAGTTTCACTCTTTTTTATATGACAGGTATTCTTTTGGCCTTCATCTCACCTGATGGTAAGTGACGATAAGGCCGAAGGTGGAAGCGAGCTTCACCTGTAATCCTCAACAACAGAGGAACTGGCTATCTTACCTCTGATTGCAGAAACACAACAATGCGTATAACATTGTTATTATGGCGACAAATTTAGATAGGACGGTGGTAGCTAGCCAGGCGGGCTTAGAAGCCCTACCACCAACCAAACCGAGCAGAAAAATCCCTGCTCCCATGGGGAATCGGCCCCCGGACCTCCTGATTTACACCCGGTGGTGTCAACCACAAGACCAGAGAGGTGGTTACTTTGTCCTTCCTCTACCAACTTTGTCCTATCTCTACTTTGTCCTACCTCTACTTTGTCCTACCTGCACTTTGTCTTACCTCTACTTTGTGTATTTGTGTGCAGCCCCGCTATCGTCAGCCCTTTGCGAGAAGTTCTCGTGTCGGCTCGTGGTGTTCATCGGGGGGCTGTTCTGCGCGACGGGGCTGGCGCTGTCTTACTTCAGCACGGGACTGCTGCATCTGCTGCTCAGCTTCGGGGTTATGACTGGTAAGTTGGCAGGTCCTTAGATACGATCCTGTGAAGCCACGAAATGCTTGCAAGTTAGCAGTGCTACAGGTATACGTGGCGATCCCCCACCATATATAGACTAAAGATGCTGCTTGAAACATAGTTGTGGCATTCACATCCAACACCTGAGATAATAAGCAAAGAAATGAGTTTGAGATGAAATCGGAAAATGCTCAATGGGCGAACTAAATGAGTGTTTTGTTGACAGGTATAGGAGGAGGGCTGTCTACGACTCCGGGCATAGTGATAGTATCTCAATACTTCGACAAGCACAGGTGAATATATCACATTTATAGCAGCATAGATTTAGGCCAAAAAGATACATGAAACGCGAGAGCGAGAAATCCTAATCTAGTACAAACCGCCCGAGAGGAAAAGAGAAAGCGAATGAATGACAGGGGTCGTGTTTTTGCGAGTAGAAGCCATAGCGTCCCCGTTTGTTCTACGAGACGAAGAAATTTGACATTTAGCAACACAATGACATTTTGGCATGTTTCTAAGCCGCTTAAGTGTATCCTGTCTTGTACATCCTAAATCTATGGATGACAGTCCTCAGCCTATATTCGTCCCACTGCTGGGCACAGGCCTTCCTCATTAGAAAAACATGAGGAGTATGGGCCGTAACACCACCACGCTGGCCCAATGCGGGTTGGTGGGTAGAAACAGTCGCAATAGCGACCGGGACCAACGGTTTAATGTGCCTTCCGAAGCACGGAGGAGCTCGAGATCAAAAAGTTTTGGTCATCCATCCACGGGCTGACCATGGCGAAGCTTTGTTTTCAATCGCAGAGGAAATCTGCTTACCTATAACAGCTAGGCCAAAGTCAAAGATAAAGTTATTTATTGCGAACTAAGTGTAACATACATTAGTTGTTGAATGAATATGGTACTTCACGACTTAGTTGCCTCTTGCAACATTACATAATAATAATTAGCCTCGTTACATATGAGGAGTGTGGGCCGAAACACTACCTCGAAGGACCAGCGGCCTTCCAGAGCAGATCGCAATTCTTTGGTCATCTATCCAACGAGAATAAATTGACGTAGGCGACGACCTTGCGTTCGACGGCATTAGAGACGGCTTTAGAAACTTCGCTATAAAATGATTATATTAGTTACATCCAAAGTATTAATATAGATAATTACGTTTGTCACTTTCAGAGCCCTGGCAAACGGCATTTGTGTGAGCGGGACAGCGGCGGGTAGCTTCGTGTTTCCAATGCTCATTGAGAAGTTGGTCGACATGTATGGATTACATGGAACCGTCCTATTGTTAGGTGAGTCATCATTTCAACTTAGATGCCCATTGCAGTTCATTTGCCTTCAGTGGATAGATGATCTATTGATGTCTATAAGTTTATGACTGACGACTTCCGTGGTCGAGAGGTCTGTACGCCGGTCTCAAGGCGTCACCATCTCGCGAGGTCCTGGGTTCGATGTGATGAATTTTCAGACAATTGTTCTCCAGTCTTAGATGTTCATATATGTATAATATTATATAAATTCAGAATAATTATATGTATTTATCTATTAAATATATATGTCAGTCATCTAGTATCCGTAACACAAGCAGCATTTAGTTGCTTAAAATGGGACTAGTTGATAGGTGTGAATGTTTGAGGATATTTATTTATTTAATTATTTATATTTCTAACATTTATACAATTAATTATCCCTGTATAATAAATAGCTTATATACATTACTAGCTGTTGCCCGCGACTTACCGCGGTTAATATGGTTTTTTAACTATTCCACGGGAACCCCTTAATTTTCCGGAATTCATAAGTATCTGAGATGTTGACCAGGAATATAAGGTAACACCAAACAAAATTTAATTGAAATCGGTCCAGATATTTCGGAGATTACGCCGTACAAACAGACAAACAGACAGAGAAATTATTATTATATTAATATTTTTTTTTAAATAAATCATTTTTTGGTATTTTCCCTCTTTTTACATCCCCCTAACTTGGTTTAAAGTATTTTTTTATATGTACAGACATTCGACCTACAGTACTTTTGATATGACAGACTCTCTACATTACTTTTGATATTAGTCAACTAGCATAATACATTATGCTTATTAGGCCCGATTTCTCAATCCTCAGATAAAATTATCCGCTATTTAAAATTATCACTGTCACTTTCTAAAGTCATAAAAAGAAAAGAGACAGAGCTAACATTTGACTGACAGATAGTTTTATCTGGGTATTGAGAAATCGACCCTTAGTAAAGTTATTAACACTTTCGCGGATGAGCATGCTCTAGCGTTCTTGTTGGACAGTTTAATTATGTCGCGGATGCTACAGCATTCCAAGTTTATTGAATTTTTTTGACAGTGATGCTCGAGCAGTTGCTTTTTCAATATAATATATGGGTTCTCTATTCCTTACTGTCACTGCTGATACAACCTCAGATCACTAACTGTCCCATGTGACGTATTCTGCTAAAAAAACAATGTTTACTCCTCCTCTACCCGCATGGACCAAAAATTTTGTACTATAAGATGGATGCCAAACTCCCATACAATAACATGAAGCAATGTTATGTCTCGATCAGTAGGTGTTCCTTCTCGTTCTATCACTATTTATGAATGAAGGCTATCCTCTCTTTCTATCTATAGTTTCTGTCTCACCTGTCATATTTACGCCTTTTTGACACCTAGACTGAAAATTGTTACAATTTTGTGTAATTCAATATTTTAAATAAAAAATAAAACTGGTGATGACGTGCGTTGTTTTATGTTGTGTAAATGAGTGGTATCCTGGATGTACCTTATCATTTCACAGGTGAGTCAAAAATCACATATTAAATGAGAGTATTTGTTTGAGAATTTTTGTGAGACGTCATTAGTTGTAACAGAAAGCTTTACTACGAAATGTCAAACTCATTCATTAAAGTGATAGAATGAGAAGGAACACCTACTGATCGAGACAAAACATTGCCTCATGCTATTGTATGGGAGTTTGGCATCCATCATAAAGTACAAAATTCTTGGGGGCGACCCATGCATGGTGCATCGTGACGGAAATGCTAGAGCAATCGCAAAAATCCCATACAATAAAATAGTGCTAAAGCAGGGTGACTCACCGTCCGCGAACGAGTTAATCATTTTGCTCTTAACGTCTAAAGTCGGATAATTTAGTCGCCTTCGTGAATATGCAATATCTATACAAAGCAATCTCTATCCAATTTTTGTATGGCTAAATGTGGTCTTAAGGAACACAGTGCTCCTTGGACTCTGCCTACCCCTTCGGGGATTGCAGGCGTGATTGTATGTATGTATACTAAGGTTGCTTATGTGTCACTAATGAGTTATTTCTTTTCCCATGATTTCAGGTGGCGGCATGCTCCACGTGTGTGTGTCGGCGACTCTGTACCGCGCGCCGCCCGCCGCCGCCGACGCTGCGTCGAGGACCCCCACTACCACCACCACTGAACACAGGACGCTGCTCAGCGACCTCTCTGAAGGTATTACAGGCAAACACACTGCCACGCACCACGCAGCGATGCGCGTGAATGCGCCGCATCCAATGCGTGTTTTTATACAAAGCAAAACACATAAAGCGTTAAAAGAGGCGCACGCACGCACGTGCGCAGACGCATCTATCGCACGGTCTGCCTGAACGCGCATGCGGATGCGAGCGCCGCCGAGCCGAGGCTCCGATAACTCACGCGTGAATAATAGTAATGAAAAAGTCACAGTGTGAGAAACATGTATCAATATGGGCCTGAATGCAGTGAAATTAGAGCCATCTTATGAGCAAGTGTTGAAATATTTATTTTTCGTACCACTTGCTCAAAAAAGTGACATTCTATGCCACAAAAAGTGAACATAACAATAGTCATTTTTAATCTGTTAAAAACAGGGAAAGAAAATTGTACTGAATTGCATTCATCCTCTAGGGGGAGAATGTGATTTAAATTTAGAATACTTACCGAAATTTTTACTGAACTACATCTGTGTTTACACCATTGAGTTTGAATATAAAGCATTATACATCTTTTTGAAAAAGGAATACGCATTTATTGTGCAGTTATGATTATTAAATAAAATTACAAAAACCGGCGAGGCCGTATGAGCTTGATGCCTTTGCTTTTCCGACAAAAAAATATTAGTCTAGGAATTTGCCGCGTTTTTGTTTTCTTGAAATACATAAACGTTAAGTTTATTTTAATTTGTTTTTATAAATAATTAATGTTCTAAAAATACGTTACGATGTTAAATAAAAGCGACAGTGACAGTGAATTGTCGGTATACTATCTACAATAAAACGCAAGTTCCTCAGACGCAAGAACAGAGAAATACTCAAATCAACTCATCAACAATAAATGTAACTCTCTCTATCAATAATTGGACCAATGTTTCGAATCTTAACTTTTACTTTTAATTGTCATTATTTTTAATAAATGCTTATCTCATATTATTATTGTGTAAATTTTTTCGCAAATGGTACGAAAAGTAGAGTATTTTCCTCGGTGATAAAGCTGTCTTAGTCTTGGGTGAACTTAAATCCCTCGCTACGCTCGGGAGTAAACCTCGAGTCCTTCGTTACGCTCGCGATTTAAATCGTTACCCGCGACAGAAGACATTGCTTTATCCCCTTGGTTAATAATCTACTATTATCTACTCATAATGACATACTTTTTAACACAGATGATAAAATCGAAAATTTTAAAATGCATTATGCAACAGGTTGGACTTATTATGAAACATTTATTAAAAACGCACAAATCTATGGCAAATGTTTTCCAGACAGCCAACAATAAATAAAATTTATTAAATTCATTGTTTTTTTTTCATTGAATAATGAGTGTACTTAAAGTAGTGTATGTAACTGCACATAACTCGGTATTAAACCACGCTCGTGTTTTAATAACCTATATTATGTGAATGTTACATAAACTACTATATCTACACCTTTTTCCCTAAATAGTGAAATCGGAGACCAAAGACAACCGCCTCGAGCGGCTGTTCCAGCCAGACTCCGAGCTGGCGCTGAACCACAAGAACGCGCTGCTCTCCGACGACGCCAAGCGGACCAACCTGATCACGGAGATCATACACCCGAGCCTTATTGAGGTATGTAACTATAGCCGAAAAAAAGTAGTGGTATTGTCAATTTTAGGATAATTATAATTTATTTTGTTTTGACTTGTCAAAAGTGTATTTGATGATACCAATTTGTTTAAATGACTGAGTTTGAGTGAGTTTATAATAGCAGTATTAGCGACTCTGTGTTGTTATTGCGCTCTTTGACCATTTTCTCTTTGTTGCTGTTTTTAAATTTACCGTCTTTTTCTTTTTCATTGTTTTGTTCTCGACATTCATTCCTATCAGGGTCAGCGTCTGGAGCGGTTGGCTTAACGTAAATTGTTATAAATATAATATTCCCATGTGGCGGATGAGCTGCTCTCCAAAAAGTCCAAATAAGTAGACACCTATCTTCTTTTTGGACCTTTAACGACTTTGACGACCTCCGTGTTCGAGTGGTTTGTATGCCGGTCTCAAGGCGTCGCCATCTCGAGAGGTTCTGGGTTCGATCCCCGGTGGGGGCAAATGTTTGGGTGATGAATTTTCAAGCATTTTTCAAGCTCCAGTCTTGGATGTTTATATATATTTATATGTATTTATTCAAGATATTTATATGTATTTATCTATTAAATATATATATCCGTCATCTAGTGTCCGTAACACAAGCAGCATTAGTTGCTTAAAATGGGGCTAGTTGATAGGTGTGAATGTTTGAAGCTATATTATTATATATTTTAGGAGTGATCTCCAAAAAGGTCGAAAATTTTAATACCTTCTTTTAAAACTGAACCATTTGCTTCTTCGCAGGTGGCACGTCCGCTCCAATCGCAACACTCAGACTCTGAAGACTCGGAAGTCATGGACGTCCTAGGGGTAGTTGGTGAGTCAACTTTAAGAAAAAACTTCTTTACAACTCCCGGCAAACTTGAACAATGACCGTGACTGCGCGAGAACCGCTTTTAGTACATTTTCAAAATCCTCCATTACTCTCTAATTATCTTCAATGTCTTTAAAGTATTTCAAAGTAGGTATGTTTTAAGTTACATACAGCACGAATCGATGTCGATTTCGAAGTCCAAAAATGATGTGAAATTTTCTAAGTGTTTTAAAGCACTTTAAATCGCTGCAAAATCGGACATGGATTCCCCGTCAACGACTATAAAGTTCAAGAAGTTTGCCGGGTACTGTACTTATGATACCAGCAAATTTTTATGTCAAAAGACCATGTGTGTTAAGTTTGACAGCACCCCATAATAAAAATGTTCGAAAATGGACATACTTAGCAAAACTATGTTACTGCCGTGTGGAAGCAGCTCATTAAAAGAATACTACCAACCCATCTCTTCCCTTGGGCGTCGTAAAAGGCGACAATGGACTTAGAACTGCACAGCATCCCATAGCTTATAGCGGCGACGGCTCACCACCTGTCACGCTGAGTGCAGTCACTGCTTGGTGAAGCGCGGACTATAGCAGTGTACTGCTTCTGCGGTGCTATTGCCTAGTCTCTGACAAACCCATAGGGGATAATAGTCGTGCTTGTATGTATGTATGTATGTATGTTAGACTTATATTGATGGCGGGTTTATGAACCATTAATTGGCAGTCTTAAATAGTCCATACTGGCAGTAAAAATATTTAAGTACAGGAGTACTAACCTATTTGTAATTCGCCAGGGTTGCCCAGAGAAGTGGCCAAACTACGACTGAGGCCGACGCGATCGTCGTCCATACTGCACTCCGTGGAAGACTTGTCGACCGACAGCACCTGCGTATACAAAGCCAGCAGAAGGAAAATTAGCAGGTATTCAATATCGTTTATTCAATTTTGATGCGTCTTAGCACATGCTTATGAACGTCAAAAGCATTTTACACGTGACAGCGATCTACGCCATCCGTTCACAAAACTACCAGGAGGCCTTGTTCTGAGAACGGGCAAGAAACTCAGCAAGTTTCTACCCTTCCTTTATATCAACATTCACAAGACTGTTAATTGTTTTATAGGAATCAGCATAAGAATGAATAATGGCTGCCACAAAGTTTTATTGACTTGCCCCTGCATAAATTTAAATCAACTGTTAAAAGCTGTTTAATGAAAAAGGGGTATTATAATGAGATAGAAGATTATTTTAAAGATAAAAATTCGTGGCTACAATAATTTGCTCCTCTGCACATACTTATTTTACAATATTGAAAATGTTCTAAATTCCTTTTGTTATTATGGCTGTTTAAAAAAGGCTAACTGTTGAGTTTCTTGCGGCACTTCTTCTCAACAGGCCATTCACGTCGAAGATCTAGTAGGAAAAAAAATGTTTGACGTGCAAAAGTATTTCATGTAAATCTAATTGCAGAATAAATGATTTCATTTCCTTTCATTGTTTTTTTTTATATCTTAAACTATAACGTCTTTGAATTTTTAGAAGTAAAAAAAAATATCTTAGCTATATATTCTAGAGTTCACCACATTTTTCCATTACAAATATAGGTGGTCTAAAATATTACTTAAAGAAAATAATATTAAGATTGTGTTGATTTAGTAAAGAAAATTGAAAAAGTATATACAAAACCATACAGTCCAAAAGAAGAAAACGCTATTTCTACAACATGTATAGTACGGTGTAGTCGATGAGACGAGTGACAGAGACGACGAGGAGTATGCTGTGCTGACTATAAGAAGTACCAGGTTCTCATAACAACAGATGATTTGTGGTACAGGCTAGTGATGAAGACGTCCTCAGCCCATATACGTCCTACAGTTGGGCGCTGGCCTTCCTGAGGTACGGCCGTAACACCACCACGCTGGCCTAATGCGGGTTGGTGGGTAGAGACGTTAAACCGTTGGTCCCGGTCGCTATTGAACCAGCGTGGTGGTGTTACCGCCCATACTCCTTATTGTTTCTCCATGAGGAAGACCTGTATAGGCTGAGGACTTGGAGACGAGGACATATCCTAGTAGATTTCGTGAACGGATGGAGTAGTTTTTCTCTTTCACGAAATATTGTAAAATGTTTATGACATTCATAAGCATGCGTTAAGACGCATCTAAACTGAATGAAATATACCTGATTAATTAATTGACTGAGTGACATCTATATACATTCTATATACATATAATAAAACTATAGAGGTCGAATGTTTGTACATAGAAAAAATCCAAGTCAGGGGGATGTAAAAAGAGGGAAAATACCATTGCTTCTCTGTCTGTTTGTACGGGCTAATCTCCGAAATGGCTGGATCGATTTCAATAAAATTTTGCACGGTGATACCTTATATCCCTGGTCAACATCTTAGATACTTTTAATTTCGGAAAATTAAAGGGCAGTCGTGGGCAACAGCTGAAGCTATTAATAAAGAAAATAAAGAGTTTGATCAATGATTCAATTATGATCAATTTTATAACCCCCTTGACCTTTTCACAGATCGCTGTACATCCGACCTCCATTCCCGAATCGGCTGTTCCCAAGTAAACTGTCGGAACCAGTGCTGGTGAAGCAAGAACAAGAAGTACAGAAGGAAGATGTCTTGCAGCAGAAAGTGGAGAAGAGAGGATGTATAGAGAAAATGTCCAAGTAACTATTATGAGCTTTAAATTTTTTCTGTTGTTGTAATCTTCTCCCATATAGGGAAGGCAAAGGGAACAAAGCCCATACAGCTAAGTCTTCAGTATTTTATTTCATCAGTAGTTTGCATTGAAATACTAGTGTAATGCATTTCAATGTATCTTGAGAGAGTTTGGCGTCAAGCGATCGATGGCAGACATTGTGGTGCTACTTGGATGAGGTGGATTACCACGATAAAAAACTCATCACTTTTCACACCACTTGACGTTTATTTCGATAATCCTCCATATTGCACATCATCACAGACACTTATTACACAAAACTACACTGATTTTACGTAACAATTTACACTCCGTACAATATTACAATCATCGAAATAAAAATCACGTCCGCCATAGTTGAATGCCGCCAAAAACTCCCTAAATTTTTTCTGTTGTTGTAAAATTCTCCCATGTAGGGAAGGCAAAGGGAACAGAGCCCATACAGCCATGTCTTCAGTATATATTTCTTCAGTAGTTTGCATTGAAATGCTAGTGTAATGCATTTCAATGCATCTTGGGAGAGTTTGGCGTCAAACGATCGATGGAAGACACTGTGGTGCTACTTGGATGAGGTGGATTACCACGATAAAAAACTCATCACTTTTCACACCACTGGACGTTTATTTCGATAATCCTCCATATTGCACATCATCACAGACACTTATTACACAAAACTACACTGATTTTACGTAACAATATCCACTCCGTACAATATTACAATCATCGAAATAAAAATCACGTCCGCCATAGTTGAATGCTGCCAAAAACTCCCTAAATTTTTTCTTTAACATCTACTCAAATGAACAAAGACGTTCCGTTAGCTAAGCCTCCTTTCATTGTTTTACTAATAATTTCATAAAAATAAGTACAACAAAAATACAATTTAATTTATTTCTTGTTCTAGCTCTTTGGAAATCATTTTTCATGGTTTTGTTACATTTTGAAAATTAAGGTTCAAGTGAGCTAAAACAAAAACCACAGTAAAACAGTAAAACGAGTACCGCGCGGGCGTGGTTATCAATATCTGTTCAACCCAGTATTATGTGACATATTCCGTCAAAATGTAATTTCATTTCGAATTTGAAAATTTCTTACTGCATTGTAAAATAATGACACGACAACAGAGATTTATCACAAGAGATTTATGACAAGAAATGTTATTTTCATTATTTTAATAATTAGATATTTTATTTCAACTATTGACAATCAACATTTTGCTAATAAGAGGTAGGCATGTAATGTTGAGCACTTTGTAAAAAACAATTCAGTGTTAACAAACACACAAAAAACTTTTTGTAAACTTTAAGAGGCGTTGAATCAATAGCCACGCGAACGACGTCGCGGGCACAGCTAGTGCTGTAATAAATCGAATCTGTAGAGCGAGCACAGACTCGACATACATAATCGACAAACGCATCAGTCCTTTTTATTTCTTAATACCGATTTTATCGAATTTCTCTTATGGTGTTCAGTTTCGAATACACAATTGGAATAATAACACACAAGAATCGTAAAATATTGGGTCCTTGGTAACCTATGAAATTGGTGTTTTTTTTCTCTCTTAGTATTTTGTCTGTAACTATTAAGATTCAGAGTATTCCTAAAAAATAATAACCTCGTTTAAAATAGACTATATTTTTGAGCTCTTTTGATTTGTTTTGATAATTTGTTGTAAGTTTAATTGTGTTAAATTGGACACGGAGACAACTCTTTTTAAGTGCCTCCCGAATACATCATTTTATTTGCATTCACTTAAAAACGATAAATAATTTTTATGAAGTGTGATATTACACATATTGCTAAAGCTTGTCTAATGATAGATGCCAAATATTATTATCTTTGGATTTGTCGTTGTGAAGAAAACTGAAAAAATGTTAGTATGGAAAATGCAGAATTCCCCAAAATCTCCATACAAAACACCAATTTCATAGGTAAGGAGCTAATATAATTGAACCCCTTCATCCCCAGATACCTGGACGTGTCGCTGCTCCGCTCGTGCCGCTTCGGGCTGCTGTGCGCGTCCGTCGCGCTCATGTCGTGCGGGTCGCCCTACGCGCTATACTACCTGCCCGCGTACGCTGTGTCCAAGGGGCACTCTAAGGGGGCTGCGGGTGAGTTTACTGCGGGGGAGGAGTAGCGAGGAGTGGGAATCAGTAAGGAGGAGTAGTGAGGAGTAAGGAGGAGTAGTGAGGAGTGAGGAGGAGTGAGGTGTAGTAGGGAGGAGTGAGAAGGAGCAGGGAGGAGTGAGAAGGAGCAGGGAGGAGTGAGGAGGAGTGAGGTGTAGTAGGGAGGAGTGAGGAGGGGTGAGGTGGAATAGGGAGGAGAAGGGAGGAGTGAGCGTGGAGGAGTGATCAGGAGTAGGGAGGAGAAGGGAGGAGTGAAGAGGAGTAGGGAGGGTTGAGCGGGGAGTAAAGAGGAGAAGGGAGGGTTGAGCGGGGAGGAGTGAGCAGGAGTAGGGAGGAGTGAGGAGGAGTAGGGAGGAGTGAGGAGGAGTAGGGATGAGTGAGGTGGAGTAGAGAGGAGAAGGGAGGGGTGAGCTGGGATGAGTGAGCAGGAGTAGGGAGGAGTGAAGAGGAGTAGGGAGGAGTGAAGTGGAGTAGAGAGGAGAAGGGAGGAGTGAGCAGGAGTAGGGAGGAGTGAGGAGGAGTAGTTCACCCTACACACTATACTGACTCTGAACTACTCAGGAGTATAGGAGTCTAGAGTAGAGTAGGAGAATGAGTTAGAGTGAGGAGTAGTGCTGAGAAGTACGTGCAAAAGCCTTCCGAATCTTAGTCGTATAGAGATTGAAAATAGACTCTTTTAGATATACCGAGTTTTTTACCTTTTAGTAATAATATTACTCTTTGTTATTTCCAGGTCACCTGGTGGCCATCAGTGCGGTGCTGGATCTGTGTGGGCGCCTGGGGCTCGGCTGGCTGTGCGATCTGCATCTCTTCTGCCGAAGAAAGGCGTATATTGTCAGGTACGCATATTTTTAATTGTTATTATGCTTGGCAACAAAACCAGCCAGCGGAGCAGTGTGGTAGCGGCTCATTAAAAGAATACTACCTACCCATCTCTTCCCTTGGGTGTCGTAAAAGGCGACTATTGACTTAGAATTGCGCAACATCCAATAGCTTATAGCGGCGACGAGCTCACCACCTGTCACGCTGAGTGCTTGGTGAAGAGCGGACTATGGCAATGGACTGCTTCTGCGGTGCTTTCACCTAGTCCTAGGGGATTACCAACAGCAAAGTAATCAAAACCTTTTTTTTTGTTCAGCATCCTCGTGGCCGGCATTGCTGTACTGACTCTCCCGAGCTTATCATCATGGTGGGCTCTAGCGGTTGCATCAGGTTAGTCACAAGAAAATTCTCTAATCCTGTTTTGTAGGGCCCCAACTGTCTGTCATCAGAGATTGTTTAGGTACAGTTTCATAGGATGTAACCCTTGTTGAATTTCTTTCCAGTTTCTTAAGTCAAGGCAATAACAAATCAATTGATGTGCAATTTTTATACTTATGTAATTTGACCTTTATGTAATTGTGACCTTTAAGAATGAATTTGACTTTAGATTTTTTGGCTCTCTTGACGTTTGTTGTTTGAACGCCATAATGACGGGGTCAAATTAATTTGCGCGCAGCGTGTTTTATTTGATTTGAAATATTTAATTTAACCGACTGAAGTGTTTCTGCTCGGTTTGGTTGGTGGTAAGGCTTCTTAGCCCGCCTGGCAAAGTACCACCGTCTTACCTAAATTTTTCGCCATAATAACAATGTTTTAAGCATTGTTGTGTTCCGGCAATCAGAGGTTAGATAGCCAGTTCCCATTTGTCGAGGATTACAGGTGAAGCTTGCATCCACTCGGCCTTATCGTTACTTACCATCAGGTGTGATGAAGGCCAAGAGCTTACCTGTCATATGTCAAAAAATATATAAAAATAATTAGGGGGAATTCCGGTAATGCCGGACGGCACCCACGAAATGACACTTCACTCTGCTCGTTCTATTTATGCAAGTGTAAACCTGTTCGATTCACAATATAAGTGACAACAGGATCATGAGCCACAGCTCGCTAGCGAAACATGAAAAAAAAAAAATAAGAAATAAAATGGAGAAATAATAATAATGATGATGGAATAATATGGAGAAATATCGGCGACAAAATCGATTGAATTTCTCGATATTTCACATTAACCACGTTTTAAATTAATTTCTTATTAATCGCTAAATCGAAAACAATTTTTACTTATTTTTATTTACTTTACGATCTTTTCTTTTGGATTCAACTAAGTCATTAACTTGCTAATTTGGTTTGTCACTATTTTTATAAATTTAAGGTATCGAAAGATGTTAGGCATGCAGGTGGATGTTATGACCACGGCATCCGCTAAGAAAGGATTTTGATTAATTCTACCCCCAAGGGGATAAAATAGGGGATGAAAGATTGTATAAAATCTTCTTAGATTTTTGACTGATGGAACTAAAATTAAAGATTTGAGCTACGATTAAGACGTTCGCTTAAATAGAATTTATCGAACTAACTATTATACGCAGACGAAGTCGCGAGCAAGAGCTAGTTTGTAATATAGCTGGCTGATAGTTATTAAGAGGTTCAATAATACTGTTTTTGCGCATGGACAGCGTACATGCTCAATTTAATGCCTTTTTTAGGCGAACATGTGACTTCTATAATAAGTTCATAGATGGAGAGGAAATAGACATATTTTCTGATTCTCTTAATGTTTTTAAACGGAAAATGGGTGAAAACATTTTTTGATTTTACTGGAGGGATTTTTATTTCACTATTCACGTATTACGAGTAATATATATATCACTGTCACTTATTGCACATATGTTTGTATTTAATTTATGGTACTTTAGGTCTATTTGTAAACTTTTTTTTTACTATTATTGTTTATACTGTGTGTTACCTGAATAAATAAATAAATAAATAAATAATATTTGCCTGCCCCCAGGAGCGTACGGGCTCTGCCTCGGCTGCTGGTTCCTCCTCGTGCCGGTGCTGCTGGCGGACTCGTTCGGCACGGCGCGCATCGCGTCCTCCTACGGACTCGTGCGCATGTTTCAGAGCATCGCTGCGGTCTCTGTGCCGCCTACTGCTGGTATGAACTTTAGGGCTTTTTGAGCTAATTCCAAATTTATATAATGTTTATGCATTGCAGAGTCAGGAGCGACAAGAGAATAATTAGAGTGTGTGACACTGACACAGTGTGTTCTCTAAGTTTGAATTCAGGTTGACAGCAAGTAGTTTCAACATTATGGTTGATTGGTAAAGAACGATTTAAGTCGTTGAGTCCACAATATGTACATTCTGAGTGTAATGGACGTTTAAGTTTAAATAAATATAAACTTCGAGTATCTAAGTCTCTTACGGCGCTTTCTTGACGACCACAGTGCACGCCGCTTTCGAGGCGTTGCAATTTAGAGAAATTCGGGGTTGATCCTAGGGTTGTTGAGGAAATGATTATGAGGAAGAGACGGAGGAAGAGGAATGGTCAAGTACAAATTTTGGGGATGCGGATGAGGATATTTTTCGGCAAATTCATACTTAAACCCCTATTCATTCATCTACATGTAACTTAACTATAAACTCAGCCACGTGTAATTTACCTATAAACTCAGTCACACGTGATTCACTTGTAAACTCAACCATATTAAATTTACCAATAAACTAAGCCAGTTATGGGATTTTAATAAATTCACCCAACTTTTTGTTATTAAAACATATTTTTTTATTTCAGGTCTTTTACGCGACGTAACCGGCGGATACTCCTGGTGTTTCTACGGCATGGGGTCCTGCATGGTCCTCGGTTCGATTCCCGTTATCGCCTTCCATCTGTGCACTAAAAACGAAGACTCCGATTCATCTGTCGATTGAACCAACTCAGCACGAAAATTTGGCTTCATTTTAAAATGTGTAATGATTCTTTTAAACGGAGCATTTCTATAGAGTTTTTTAACATTTATGTTGTGGACGGAAACTTAAGATAAAATAGTAAGAATATATTATTTTAAAGGCAAACAAAATAATCAAAAAGGTATAATTTTTTATAACAAATATGTGTTTCTAAGGAGAACAGTTGAGCTGTCTTGTCTAAACTAAATCGAGTGAATCAAAAAGGAAATAGGTAATTTCCTTTTTGTATTTATATCAAACTCACAAATTCATTGTGTCAATGCTTAAATAACTTTTCAATTCTACAGTTATAGATATAAGTTTGTACTTGAACGCTTAGAAGGGAAATGCTTCATGAAGTATTAGTAAAATGACATGTCCAATTTTTTTTAGTGCGCGTTCTATCTTTGTCTGGGGGCATTTATAATGTAAGCTAACAGTTAAATGACATAGGTCCATTTGCGAGAAATTGAAATCTAGTTTACAACTAAATTTTGTAATTTTAAAAATGACATCGAGTTTTAAATTGGATTTAAAATTTCCTGCAAGACAGGAATTGTAAGTATTGATGACATATCGTCTAGGTTTCATGTTTATCATGAAACCTAGAGCACGATTTACGATTTATCACTATAAGCTGTCAAAATTCATTCAAATTTTTATGAATTTTGACAGTTTATTGCGAGAAATTTTAAATAATGTCGTCTATATAACTGGTTTAAATGTAAAGAGAAAGAAAAATAACGTATGAGTCAGAAAAACAAGCGAATAAATTTTTACGGTGTTATTTTGAAACCGAATTGTCACACTTTTATCAAAGAAAAGGATATAGGAAAAAATACTACTTATAATCATAATTTAAGTTAGCCCACGTTTTGCTTTTTTATACAGTGGAGTGGAGTATGGAGTTCATTATTTTATAAATGTTTTTTAATCAGAATAGCTCTTAAAGGACGATAATTTTTATCTTGGTAGTTAAAATGTTTGAATCAATTACATTGAAAATAATAAGGTTCTTGAATTATGTCGTGAACAGGCTGTATTTCACTGGATAATATTTAATTGAAAATATCACTGTTATCGAAACAGTTTCAACAAATAACGTAACTAAAACATACTATGGCTAGAATTTCTATTGATTACGGTAAGTATTATAAAATGGCACACTTAGCATTGCCTCGTCGTCAATATTATGAAAACCAATATTAATTCGAATATCTCTCGTTTTTAAAGAACTATTTTACGTCACTGGTTCTTAAACAATAATAAATAGTAAAGGGAAACTTTAAAAGCTATGAGAGAGAGCCTGACCAGGAATTTAAAAAACCTCGCCTTATTGCGGAAAATTGATGGAACTAATTTATTTTCATGGCAACAGTAATAATATCTGTCAATTTAATTTTGAAATGTCAACTGTCACATATTTGGTTGTGCAATCATAAAATGGCTATGGTTGTTTCATAATTATAAACATCATAATATATATTTCGTTTCATTTTCATTGTTTTTTTCCATTGTATTGCTCAAGTTGTTAAAAATAGCTATTACTTTCATGAAAAAGTAGCGTTCTTAGTGTTGCAATAACATGAAAATTTCTGGCGCCCTCAGAGCAGTTTTCATTTATTTGGTCAGCAACAAAAAGGTCAGCCGAAAAATCATTTGGGCAAAAACAAATATTTTGTCAGCAGAATAATCAATTGGGTAGTAAAATAATTATTTAGGCAGCAAAATAATTTGTAGAGCTGCAAAATAATTATTTGGACAGCAATATAATTATGTTACCGGAAATGTATAAAATCTAGGAAAAGGATCAATGATCAATTCCTAGGAAATGTATTCTGATAGATATTAGGATAAGGTTACTTTTTTACTTCTGCCCATAAGTTGCTGCCTTAATAGTTATTTTGCTGGCCAATTTAGAAATATTTGCTGCCCATAAGTTGCTGACTAATTAGTAATTTAAGATGATCAGTTGTATATTTTTGCTGACCAAAATTCGAATATTTTGCTAACCGTTTAATTTCATTTCTAGTATAAATTCTTTATCCGGTTCGAAGGACCAAAAATACGAGATTTGGCACAATTGTTAAAAAAGGTGATATTGGCACAAGATTTAATTTTTCTTCTTTTTCTTTTGTGTGGAGATAATAATGAAATTAAATATTCGCTTTTTCACGGCATCTCTTTAAGCCTGGACTAGAAAGATAGTGGGCAAACTGGCTATATTTCCAATCATTTATCAAAGATAGAGACAGAGAGGGAGAGCAAATAGAAAGAGAAGGATAATAAGTGGCTTTATTGATGTTGTGTAGGCGTGTCTTGTCTGTTGTATAGAAAAAGTTGAAGAAGATCATTGCTAGGTTATAAGAATAATAAATAATGGATATGAAAGGATTTCAACATAAAACCAATACTGTTTTAGATAAGTTAACTTTTTTAACCAGTATGTTGTATTGTGTCATCCCATAGTTCATTATTTAAACTCCTACATTCTCAACTGTCGATTTGGAAAGGCTCGTGCCGTCTCGCTCTGTCTCGCTCGCAAGAAAGAGGTTCAGCTATTCGTTTGTTTTCCGACAGTTAAGATTAATGTTAGACCACTTAGGTTAGGGGTATATTATACAGAGTTATTTTTAATGACAGACAATTTGGATAAAAACTTGGGATCTACGAGTTTTATCATAACTCAATACATTAAATAATAATGATAATACAAGCTTATAATGTACTGTCGTGATATAAGTAAGTCTATGTTCCCTTCATACGAAAAGGCGACGCGCGCGCGTTGCACCAGATCTTAAAACATTCAGAATTTATATTTATTTTTGTATGAAGGTAAAATGTGACAAAATTATCAAAAGTTTTAGAACAAATGTTGTTATTAATGATGATAGCTATTGCATTGATTCATTAAAAATATTCCTGTATAATTCATTTCTGCATTATTATAGTACATTAAAATAAGAGTCTAAGGGCCTGTTTCACAATCCGTAAATAAAGTTCTGATTAAGCTACCTAAAACATAAATGCTAAGTAAACACCCATCTTGCGTTTCACAATCTCTGAGTAAGGCTAATCACCACATTATCTGTGTAAACAGCACGCTATTGGAGGGGATATCATTAAGAAGTAAATTATTTGTCAAGTATTTAATTATGAGTTTACTTATAGATTGTGAAACAGACCCTAAATCTTTACATATCCATTATTAGGTAAATACAGAGACAATATTAAACAATGATGGCTATGTCATAGGCGCTCGTATTGTTTTTTTTAATTACAGACACACAAACTACCTGTAATAGGTATAACAAATTGCGAAATGTTTAATTAAATCACTCAAAAGCTTACTGTATCCATGGATGCAATAGAGATGGATGCGTGCCTCGTTTATCGATGTACACAATATCTACAAAAATAAAAAAAGTAATAAAATTAAATCAAAAAGATATATAATTTCTTTAGTAATGTGTGCGTAAAATACAGTTATTGTATTTTAAAACTGTTCTAAAATTTTCTATCCTTATTCTATCACCATGAAAAAATATGAAAATGGTACTTATATAATGTTTTATTCGTTTGATAACCTACACAATTTTGTTTGCAATGTAAGCATTTATGACATAACTGCCTATAATAAAACGTATTTGAATATTTGTGAAGGTTACGTACCGTCGTTGTTAGTATTTGAAGACGTAAGACCGGGCCCCGAGTAAATATATTTTAATATATCGATGTCGTGATGTGATGTTGAGAATTAATGTAGTCACAAAATATATCGTTGGTTTGACACCTGTCACCGTGTTCTCTTATAAAAATTATAATAACTAAAATAAAAAAAATACAGTTTTAAGGACTACACAGACGGCAGCTATAATGTATATTACATAACAATATTATCACGCCTTTTTCCCCGAAGGGGTAGGCAGAGGTGTTAAACACCCACATTTCGCCAGATATGTTAAGTTCCCATGTAACAGGCGGCGAGCCTGTTGCCATGCACCGGGCACAATGTGAGGCAAGCGATATTCACAATGAATTGTACATAAGTTTTTTATTCAAAACTCGGTGGTGGCGGCGGTGGGATCGAACTCGCGAGTCCCGCGGCCTCTCGAACGAGTAGTGCCCCGTCCGTCCCAACTCAGCTACCGCTGCCTTAATAATGTATATTAATGTACAATAAATCTTGAGATGTATAGCTTTCGATTGAATTTAGTATTTATGACATAGAATAGTATGCCATATATAATTATCTGCTTCCTTTTGTATTAGCATCCATAAGATATGAAAATGTAATAATATATATTATAGTTGCCGTGTGTTATCCTGATGATTTCTATAGAGAGATGTATCGTGCTATAATATGCTGCCGTGTGTGTACTCCTCTACGTACGGTACTGCACACAGCAATGTTCCTTGTATGTCAAACTGACAAAATAAATTAATAAACTTGCACCTTATATCAATTGATTGAGGTTGAATTCTTATTGAAAAAAATGAACAGTTCCTTCAAAACGGATGTATGGTTGAACGTAGTAGTCTACGCGAAAGATATGACTGTAATAATGTAAGGAGTCTTGAGGTCAATGATTATGGTATGAATAACTGCCATTTGGCAAAATTACGTTTGTTTTATAAATGAGCTTTTTATTTGACACACATTCAAGTTAACAGTCAGGTCGTGTGACAATTTAAATTAACAAATTATTATTCTCTTGGAATCAAAGAGTAGTTCACACCTCTTTAAAAAAAAATATGATTAAAAAAATACAAAAACATCTAAATGTATTAAAGTAAATGAGTTGTGAATATAAAAAAAAGATGGTATTATTATTAACGATGTGAACAAAAAAGCTACACGCTCTTTGCGTTACGAGGGTAAAACAAATGTGATTTTGTCAGCCCTATACTTAGGATAATCACACATGGAAGAAGTCATTATATCTTATAGACTTATAGAGAAACACGACCTTGATCCTGCTATAATATTATACATAGTTTTATTAAAAGCAACTTTAATTTCGGGCCAAGTAGATAACACTTTAGAAAACAACCCAAATAAACTTTTAAAGTGCTTTCAACCTAATTACGTTTGGCGTAAAGTAGAAAATTTATTGGAAAAAGACATTTCTATGTGTGTATTATTCTACGACAAAAAATATGAGTTTTTGACCTGCTTTATGTATAATAAGTCTAATTGATGTGTTCAATTATGTACAGGTATTCCTCTTCGTGGTTTTAGAATGGGCATTGCCTTTACTACCAAACTATTCTGACAAGGACGAATAGCATGAATAGCAGAAGCTTATCATTGATGCTTTACAACTGTATATCCATTAAATCAGTTAGCGATTAGTTAATAACGTTAACTATAGTCATTTGTCAAAAAAGTTTGATAATAAAGCGGTAAAAGGTTACAAATTTTACTCGCTACATATATTGCTTATATTGTCTTGCGAAGCGAGTAAACTGTAACCCGATGTATGGTGGATACTTCTATTGTTATATCATTTTTAAAGATTCCTAAATACAGTTTTTTGTTTATAAATGTCGATATTTGTACTCGATACTGTCGCAGCACTATTGTTTGACATTGACTGACATTTTATTTTTTAATTTACCGCGTGGGAACAAAGTATTTTGGTCTTTAACGTGGTATAACGAAGAAGTATCAGATTCAAGGGTTTGTTGATATTTTACACTGGAGTGTATGAATGTCGGGAAATATTTCCTTGCATGGCTTCTAGAATATCCGCTTTATTTAATGTACGCTGTGAATAAAACCATTGAATGAAAATCTACAACTTTTAAATTTTAGCGTGTAATATTTTGTTTAATAAACGCTTAGTATACAAATTACTTTTGCGATAATTGTAGTTTTAAGAGCAATAATGTTAGTTGTAGATTTTTAATTCAAAAAGGTTTATGTACCTTGACTGTATTACACATACCTATTGATAGTTTACTCATGTTATGTATATAATTTGTGTGAGCGAAGGATCGAAACACATTGGGTATTTGAGGAAATATTTAAATATAATTTTATCATGAAAGTGTTCTAACATATGTTTCATTTAAAGTTTATGTACATCTCTTGCTAAATTTGTTTAATATCCGAGCTATCTATATCTAGAGTAATAATTTTTAGTACTCAGCTAATAAACGTAGACCTAACTTCTACTTGAGTTAAACCAAGAACTGATTTTATATAATTGTGTATAATGTCCGAATAACGTACCGCTTTATTAATAAACTAAGAATAACTTTTTGCCTTGTTTAACTAAAAATACTGCTTAGCAATATTACACATAACACCTAAGGTCATAAGGCATAATATTGCTAAGCCGTATTTTTGGTTAAACTGGGCATAAAGTTATTCTGTGGCAACAGTCTCGGTATAAATCGGATTGTTTACCGATTACCTTTATTTGTAGATTTTTTTATGTAATCACTATTAATACACCCATATTAAGGTGCGTACAATATATGTAACATAACATATTATACAACATTGTTATACATATAATATGTATGTATAATATGTATGTGTGTGTGTATGTAATATGTATGTATGTATAATATGTATGTAACATTGTTATGTATATGTATGTATGGATTATTATTATGTAGGTATGTTTAATATTAAAGTTTTTCAATATTGTCTTCTTTATGCATTTGTATCCCCTATAATCTATTTTCTCAACTTACTTTCATGGGTTGGCAGGCAGAGATCTCTGTTAGGGATATGTCCGCCCTTGCAAACATTTGTTAACAACCTTTTTTATGTACGTGTTTTTAAATTGCAATAAAAAGTATATATATATATATATATATATATATATATATATATATATATATATATATATATATATATATATGTATAGCTTTAAAAGCGGCGTGAAAAGGCGTCTTATGAGCCAGCAAGGTGGAGGTCGCTAGGCCTGCATCCTTTGGTGCTGCCCTAGCATCTTTCGCGAATGGATTTATCTACTGCTTACCATCAGGTGGCGTGGAGTCATTTGCTGGGCTGATTATAAAAAAAAATGTTTCAGATAATGAGTTATTTACTATGTTATTTAATATGTTATTTGTTTATACAACAATGTTGTATAACTTAGCACAGAAGAACGTCAAAGGTTATATAACATTGTTGTGTACAGTATTGTTTTATGTTGCAATGATGAATAACAAGGTTACATAATGTGGACGTGTTATAAAACACAGGGTATATAATATGTTACATAATTTATACGCACCTTTAAACATATTGACGTGAATACTATCAAAAGTATCGATACTAAAATTATCGATATTTGGACAACACCAATTTAAAATATAGCTGTAATTAATAATTCAATAGAAAATTGAATTGACCATGGTTTCCGTAAATAATAAATAAACATATGCAGTCGTATTTCATGTGTTAAGCTTTATAGTCAAATTAATTATTACCGTTATTATAACTTTCATTGATTCGGATTATTGTTGGATTAAATTGCATACACTACTCACGTAGGTAAATTGTAAGATTTCTTATATTATCATAATTTTCAAATACCCAATGTTGAAAGGTGAATACTTATCAAAATGACAAGGGAAATAAAGGACTGTAGAATTATTTTTCGTGTTTTATTAAAAATATATGTTTTACTAGCTGTTGCCTGCGACTTCGTCCGCTGTTGGTTTTTTAACTTTCCCACGGGAACCCTTTAATTTTCCGGAATAAAAAGTATCTAAGATGTTGACCAGGGATATAAGGTATCATTATGCAAAATTTTATTGAGATCGGTCCATTTCGGAGAGTAGCCCTTACAAACAGAGAAAAAAAAAATTAAGAAAATCTATTTTAAGTTTAAGTATTTTTTTCTATGAACAGACATTCGACCTCTACATTTTTATTATATGTATAGATATGTTTTATTGGGAGTTTAATATATCTGGCTAACACACATGGCAAGTTTATACTTTTGTTGTATTTTTTTTAAATGTAGTTGTTTTAATAATCATAACATAATCATCTTGGAGGAGGAACTCGGTGGTGCTTTGGCTTTCGATATCGTAAAAAAAGCTACCTTCGCCATGGTCAGGCCGGATGGGTGACCAAAACTTTGTGATCTCGAACTCTGTCCTTCGGAAGGCACGTTAAGCCGTTGGTCCCGGTCGCTATTGCAACCGTTCCTGCCCACCAACCCACATTGGGCCAGCGTGGTGGTGTTACGGCCCATACCTCTCATGTGTGTCTCCATGAGGAAGGCCTGCGCTCAGCAGTGGGACGTATATAGGCTGAGGACGGAACATATCATAAAGTCTTTTTTAGTTAGGAGTTTATGGCAGACATAAAAATAATATTTGAAATAAAAATAAGACTAAGTACAAAATAATTTATTTGTAACAACACCAAAGTTTAAAAATAAACAATAAATTAAATTATATTGTTCGAATATAAATAACACGCATTATTCAGAGATTTCCTGTAAAAAACTACAATCGCCACCGTCAAAATGAGTAGGTACAATATTAAATTAAATAATTTTTTGGCTTAAAAGTTATTAAAAATAATTTTGACTTTATTTACCTATATTAAATTTTGTTTTCATGGTACAGTCGACTCCAAAAATATGTAACCACATGACTTTTATTAGAAGGAAATAAAAGACAAAAAGAACTCTAAAGTGAGTGTACACTCGACTGTACCTACATGAATTTTTGGGTTTTCTTACAACATAATTATCATCAGACGAGCCTGTTGCCATGCACCGGGCACAATGTGAGGCAAGCGATTTTCACAATCAACTCTCTATATAGATTTTATTAAAATTCACGGGTCAGGCGGTGGGATCGAACCCGCGACCTCTTGAAGCAGTAATATATAATTAGATTTTTTACTAGAGTTGTTTTATTTTTAATCTACGAAGGGATTAATTTAGAATACAGCTGGACATAGATAAATAAATATCTTCAGACAATCACACCTATCAACTAGCCCCATTTTAAGCAACTAATCCTGCTTGTGTTACGGATACTAGATGACGGATAAATATATTTAATAGATAAATACATGCAAATATTCAGAATATAAACATCCAAGACTGGAGAACAAATGCCTGTATTCAATACGAAAACATCTGCCCCACCGGGGATCGAACCCAGAACCTCTCGAGATGGCGACGCCTTGAGACCGGCGTGCAGACCGCTCGACCACGGAGGTCGTCAATCTCCCCATTGTGCCTAGAGCTCTTAATGATCTTCCCGTAATTCATACGAATATTTCGTACGAATTTGAACCTTAAACATATGATTATTAAAGCCAACGTTTCAGTTTACACTACTTGCAATATTTACAAAACAATAATTATGCTATTAACTAAAAAATAGGTTTTACTATCACATTTCTGAATTTTTTTTAATAGAGTACAAAGACCGAATACCCGAAATAAAAATTAAATCCAGAAGTCACAGGTTAGTCCGTTTCCACAATATTATTATTATTAATGGACAGGCTGGCAGTTGAAACAACTGATAGTCGCCTGTATTCCGTTATTCTTTCGCGTGTTTATCTAGTCTGTTGTTGTAATATGAACCTAAAACAATCTTCTTAACGTCCATAATTGATTTTCCCTCAAAATTTACAACAAGGTTTTGTCTCACTCTCATTGCTATCTCCTTTCTCTTTCGCACAGCACGTGCCTGGATCTCTCCGCCCCTTTCCCGCTAAAGGTCTGTCTTTCTCGTCCCATACAACGACACCGTCGCAGGCGCATATTCGCTTGGGGTTTTGGAATATGCCAGCTGATCGCGCGATAATGCCACAGGCGATGCTAGAAAAAGATTACATTTTAGTCCCAATGCTGGGCATAGGATTTGTTTCACGTTAAACGGGGTAAATTCGTTCAAACTTAAATTTTATTGAAATGAAATGAATCAAAACACCTTGCATGCGTCCATAAGCGACCTTTCGCACTGACCAGCTCGGAGAAGAGAGCATTTATTTATCACGTTTATTAAGTCATTGTAATAAGATTTATTAATTTATTTTGAGGGAAACAAAAAATCACAACAAAACTTATAGGAAACAAAAAAAACACAAATTTGTTTATACTTTTCACTTATCTTGTTATTCGTTTTTACGAAAGTGAAACGTAAAAATAAACCATATTGCAATTAATCAAAACTCTATTTTAGAATGTAATAAAATAATGCTCTGCTCTCAGAGCCGTCTGTGAGGGTAAGGACGCTGGATGGATGGTGTACCGAGGCGCTATATCAGTTTTAGCGACTCTATGCTGATATTGCGCTCTTCTCTGGCCAGACCATTTTCTCTTTGTTTCTCTATTTAAACTCTTTTTAAACTAACCATCTGACTCTTTTTCACTGTTTTTGGTCTCCAATTTTAATTCCTAATTAATAATATTAAATATTAGGTCCATACCTATGAAATTGGTGTTTTGTATGGATATTTTGGGGATGTCTGCATTTTACATACTAACATTTTATCAGTTTTCTTCACAACGACAAATCCAGAGATAATAATATTTGGCATGTATCATTAGACAAGCTTCAGCAATATGTGTGTGAACACGCTTGATAAAAAATATTCATCGTTTTTATGTTAATGCAAATCAAATGATGTATTCGGGAGGCAGTTAAAAATAATTGTCTTTGTGTCTAATTTTAACACAATTAAACTTACAAAAAATTATCAAATTAAATAATACGAGCTCAAATATATGGACGGACAAATTGCTAAGACAGAATAAAAACACCAATTTCATAGGTTACGGACCCAATATAAACTGTCATAACTACACGCCTAAATGAATTTCTAAAGTATCGCACAGTAAATTTCCAAACAACCTAAATAACTTTTCCAAGACAGTATTTTTGCCTTTTGAATTCTATATAAATTAAATGACTACATCTCAGGTTTTTATTTATTACACCCCCTCCCCCCACGACATAATGGTAAGTGTGTGTGTTGTAAAATTCTCTCATGTTGGGAAGGCAAAGGGAACGAAGCCCATACAGCCAAGTCTTCAGTATATTTCTTCAGTATTTGCATTGAAATGCAAGTGTAATACATTTCAATGCATCTTGGGAGGGTTTGGCGTCAAACGATCGATGGCAGACACTGTGGTGCTACTTGGATGAGGTGGATTACCACGATAAAAATGTCATCGTTTTTCACACCACTTGACGATTATTTCAATGACCCTCCACATTGCTCATCATTATTGACTCTTATTACACAAAACTACACTGATTTTACGCAACAAGATCCACTCCGAAACAATATTACAATCACTGAAATAAAAATCACGTTGAATGGCGCCAAAAACCCCACACAATAGTAACCTCTTTTAGATAATCAATGGTTGTTTAATTCCTCAATTATATCGTAGGTATTTGGGAATATTTTTAACTTGTCTAAAAAAGACTGTACAACATTTTCAACTATAACTCGTTAGGCATTCGAAACCTTTCATCCGTTTGGGACACATACTGTAAACTCATAACACCCCTCTTTTGGAGGGTAAAAATAGGTGTCATAAATACTTACGGAGGTCCACTGTTGCCATCTATCCGTGAGCTCGGCGATGTCCCCCTTCCGAGGTCATCTTGTTTGTCTGAGATTGCTATAGACCTGCCTACTACATCCCATATCTGAAAGAGGCGATCTTTATTTTATATACCCCACAAATAACGTAAAACATATTTTTTAAATTATAGTCTGACCAGAAATAAAAGAAAACCTGCTCTGAAGACGATAGAATTCTTCTATGGGTGTTATTTAAACGGTCAGAGAATATTCGAATGTTGATCAGCAAAAAAATACAATTGGTCAGCTATAATAACTCATTGGTCAGCAACATATTGGCAGCAATTATTGCTAAATTGATCAGCAACTTATGGTCAGCAAATATTGCTAAATTGGTCAGCAACTCAAATGTTTTCTCTGCTGCGAAATTGTTGAATATATGTTTTGATGACACAAATATTGTTTTTAAGGATCATAAAAAATAACCTTAACCTAACATCCATCAGAATACATTACCTAGGAATTTATGCTTTATGCTTCATGGATCCTTTTCCTAGATTTTATACTTTTCCAGCAACATATACTATATTGCTTTTAAAATTAATTATTTTGCAGCTCAACTAATGATTTTGCTGCCCGATGAATTATTCTGCTGACCAAATGATTACTGTGCTGCCAAATAATTATTTTACAACCCAAATTTTTCGGCTGACCTTTTTGTTGCTGACTAAATAATTAAATGGCAGCCTAATTAATGACTTCCGACTCATTAAAAGAATACTACCAACCCATCTCTTCCCTTGGGTGTCGTAAAAGGCGACTAATGGACTTAGAACTGCACAACATCCAACAGCTTATAGCGGCGACGGGCTCACCACCTGTCACGCTGAGTGCAGTCACTGCTGGTGAAGCGCGGACTATGGCAGTGGACTGCTTCTGCGGTGCTTTAGCCTAGTCTCTGACTAACCCTTAGGGGATAATAGTCGTGATTATATGCATGTGTATGTACAAACAGCGGAATAAAACTGACAGCGTTATGACAATGACTAAAGTACCTTCAAAACCCGATCGGTGATCCTAAAAGTGGCGCGTCCGTGGTCGTCGGCAACTATATTCCCGAGGTCGCCCGCGTGCCTGGCGCCGGGCGCGTCGGCGGGCGCCCCGTGGGGGGAGTTCAGCGGGTTGTAGTGCGGCCCTATGGACTTGCAGCCCTGAAGGAACGTTATAGATAACAATCGCGAGACCAACGAGGAATATTGGCGAAAAAATGTATTGATTTTGTGACCGAAAACATGGCTCAGGGTTTTTGATCTGTGGTCATTTTAAAGTATGGACCAATAGCGAAAACGTATGACGTCGTGACAGCTTGTTCAATAGTCGAGATTTCAAATATTACTTGACGACCATGGTCGAGTGGTCTGTATGCTGGTCTCAAGGCGTCGCCATCTCGAGAGGTTCTAGGTTCGATCCCCGGTGGGGCAAATGTTTGGGTGATGAATTTTCAGGCATTTGTTCTCCAGTCTTGGATGGTTATATATATATTTATACATAATCAGGATAATATTTATATGTATTTATCTATTAAATATATTTATCCGTCATCTAGTGTCCGTAACACAAGCAGCATTAGTTGTTTAAAATGGGGCTAGTTGATAGGCGTGAATGTTTGAAGATATTTATTTATTTATTACTAATAAGTAAAAATTCATACAATTCGTCAAGCTGACGTCACACGTTTTGGCGTTTCCATTGACGCTATTGGTCTAGAATTTAACTATTGCGGTTACTATGACTACGGATCAAAAGAGTCACCCTAAGGCCCGGCGCACATTATCGGCATCGGCACTTCTCAGGATTTTAGGTGATAAATAGTATTATACATTAAATACATGGCAAGATAGTAGAAATTTCCATGATATATCGCCGTTGTAAGAAAAATACCGGTTCGGTATGCTTGAGGTTGCTGCGTCGGCGGCCTTGAGGTTGCTTCGGGGTACTTCGGCATCCTTCAGTACGCCGCCGCCGCGCCAAGGCAACACTCGGGGGTAGTTTGGACGGTACGGCATGCTTAAGGATGCTTCGGCATATCTAGGCACGTTGCAGCATGCCAAGGCATAGTTGCCAACAGTGTGCGCTTGCATGTAGGGATGCCGAAGGATTCCTTTCCTTGCTGATGCCGATAATGTGCGCCGGGTCTAAGTGAAATTCTATTTGGATGGATGGATTTTTGTCAAAAGTGGTAAATCAATTTAATGGTTGACTATACCAGGCTTCCATAATAACAAAGGAACTTTGGTGTAGGCTAAAGGAAAATGCTGAACTGACGACTGACAGAGTACGGAAGACGAAGACATGTGCCGACTTAAATACTACCAGGCTCTCAGAGTAAACAGAACTGGAGTAGCCATTAGTCAATTTCTCAAACATTTTTTTCTGCCATTTCTTGCGGGGGGTGAGGTTACCACTACACTCAAAGTCAGCACACATAAACAATAACTTATACCGTTTTTACAAATGCACACATGCATAATTCGACACACAAATTTAAATTTCACGCACACACACGCTTAAAATAGTCACGTGGGGTGTGCGTTTTGACAACGTCACAGCCGCACTCCCCACGAGACTAGCGTTCGAAATTTGAAATCGTAGAATTCTAAAACATGAAATAATGAAGTAAATAATCATGAAATCTTAAAAATTATAATTACAAATAAAAGGTGACACCATCTTTTAGCATACTCGATGTTTTTTATTTATTTTTACAACAAAAAACAGCACAGGCAGGCATTTTTGCGGGAGCTCTGTTCGCCGCAACGTTTACAATGTTATGGCTGCCAAAATGGCGGCTCAACTAGTTTTATTAAACGTGCAAGCATCCGATGCTTGTGCATTTGGCAGAGGGGAATGTTAGACAAAGGCTACTCCAGTTCTGTTTACTCTGAGCCAGGCTCTCATAAGGCACAAGAGTTTCTGCTCTCTACTCACCTCGCTAAGGTCTCCCGCATCATGTACATGTAACCCGTGGATGCTGTGAGGGTCCAGCCCGTCTATACTGCCGTCTGCCACCAGGCAGTCATCTGACTGCTGCAGTCTGATCACTCCGATGATGGATGGGCCGGTCACCATTGCGACTGCTGATTGGGTTTCTGGGATAAACGGTAGCAGTTACAGATGTCAGGAGCTACAAGAGTTGATGAATATATGGTGTTGCGTGACAATATTGTTAGCTGGCTGGAGCGGGCTGGAACGGCCGAAAATGGCGTGCATTACGGGAGGCCTATGTCCAGTGGTGGACAGGCGTGGTCTGATGATGATAAAGATGCAAAAATCTACTCAAACAGTAATGTTTCACTTTCTTTACTCTCATTACTAACTTCATAAATGCTCATTGATTTGCGGTGGATTTGTCCTCGCCCTTTTTCAGAACGTCGCCGATTTCACCCGCGCGGTACCCGTTCCCATGGGAATATCGGGTTCAAAAGTGGCCCATGTCTTTTCTCAGGCTCTAGACTACCTGGCTACCAAAATTTCGATTAAATCGGTTCAGTAGTTTTGACGTGAAAGCGAGAGAGACAGAGTTATTTTCACATTTATATTTGTATGGATTTACCTCCAAATCCTTGGAGCACTGCCCTCTTCCCCGAGGTCTTGGAGACCAGATCCAGGACAACTGTACTTGGCAATGTTGTTTCTACCATGAACGCACCATTCTTGAAGACTACCTGTAAGACATGACATTTGGTTAGATGAAGGACCAGCTAGCCCATTCTGGAACCCAATGCCTATCGAGCGAAATTTATATTGTGATGTTCCTTCTTCAGGGCCATAAATGAATTCAAATAGTGCGGATAATGAGTGACTTAAATGACATTGACAACAAACAAACATATCATCACGCCTCTATCCCCGAAGGGGTAGGCAGAGGTAAAGACCCACTATTCGCCAGATATGTTAGGCGATATTCACATTGAACTGTACATAAGTTTTATTGTTTGGTGCAGGCGGTGGGATCGAACCCGCAATTCCCGCGGCCTCTCGAACGAGTAGTGCTCCGTCCGTCCCGACTCGACTACCGTTACCAAATGCCAAAGACATTGAGTTTTGCTAAACTTTTGTCCCTTTGTTTGTCCGTGTGGTAAGGGGTCATTAAAAGAATACTACCAACCCATCTCTTCCCATGGGTGACGTAAAAGGCGACAAATGGACTTAGAACTGCGGCGACGAGCTCACCAACTATCACGCGGAGTACAGTCACTGCTGGTGAAGCGCTGACTATGCCAGTGGACTGCTTTTGCGGTGCTTTTGCCTAGTCTATAACTAACTATGGGTTAATAGTCGTGATTATATGTATGTATGTATGTTTATACGGTTGGATTTTTGTAACTAAATTTTTTTAGAATTACCAAAATATTTTGGATTAAAATTTTAGTTTCAGTGTCATGTTATTACTTATTATTCATGTAAAATCTGGAAAATAATGTGTACATTTTAAAATGATGGTTTCTATATAGGTTTAAGTTCTATTGCGACTTTTTCTACCCACCAACCCGCATTGGGCCAGCGTGGTGATATTACGGCACGCACTCCTCATATGTTTCTAGATGAGGAAGACCTAGGCCCAGCGGTGGGACGTATGCTCTGATAATTAGTACCATAACATACCTCTTTGACGCCGACTGTAGATTTAAGATCCCGGACCGTTTTGTCAACCAGCTTCTGGTCCGGGTTAGCGCCAAGCTCGACCAGGACTTCCAGCTGGAAAAGAATAATGTTTTTGAATCTGATTTACATATGACAGGTAAGCTCTTGGCCTTCATCTTACCCGACGGTAAGTGACGATAAGGCCGAAGGTGGAAGCGAGCTTCACCTGTAATCCTCAACAACTGAGGAACTGGCTATCTTACCTCTGATTGCCGGAACACATAATGCCTAAAACATTGTTATTGTGGCGAAAAATTAAGGTTAGACGGTGGTAGCTAGCCAGGCGGGGATAGAATCCCTACCACTAACCAAACCGAGCAGAAAAACTTCTGCTCCCATGGGGAAACGACCCCGGACCTACCGATCATCACCCGATGGTGCAAACCACTAGACCAGAGAGGCGGTTAAAAAGGCGTCAAAAGCTTAGCATTCCTTTCGGCATCGAATGCATGGCATCAAACGGAATTTTTCATAATGCGTCCACCTGATCGGCAACAATTCGCATTTGTCGCCACACTATTAGCAATCGGATTGCTGATACTACTTCATTCATTCGTGCTAAATAAATAAATATCTTCAAACATTCACACCTATCAACTACCCTATTTTAAGCAACTAATGCTGCTAGATAACGGATTAATATATTTAATAGATAAATACATATAAATATGCAGATTTTATATAATACATATTTAAACATTTAAGACTGAAGAATAAATACTACTACTCATCTCACAAACACTCCACCGGGGATCGAATTTAGAACCTTTCGAGATGGCGACGCCTTGAGACCGGCGTACAGACCCTGAGACCACGGAGGTCGTCTATGAGGTGTCTTATACTTAGCTCTAAAGGTCTTCTTCTTCTTCTCCCTGCCCTTATCCCACATAAAGTGGGGTAGGCACGTGTCTTCTTCTTCCATTCTCCTCTGTCACTCGTCAGCTCAGCATTTACGTCTTTTCTTCTCATTTCAGAATTCATTTAATCCATCGCTTCTTTGGTCTATCCACATCCATACATACATATAATCAAGATAACTATCCCCTAAGGGTTAGTAAGAGACTAGGCAAAAGCACCACAATAGTAGTTCATTGCCATATTTCTCGCTTCACCAAGCAGTGACTGCACTCAGCGTGACAGGTGGTGAGCCCGTCGCCGCTATAAGCTATTGGATGGTTGTGTAGTTCTAAGTCCATTAGTCGCCTTTTACGACACCCAAGGGAAGAGATGGGTTCGTAGCCGATATCACACGGCTCCATCCCCATCCATACTCAAAATTTTTCTTCGTAAATGTCATTCATCCCAACTCATGACGTGTTCGAACCATGCTGACTGTAGGCGACGCAAAATGTTAATATAATATTATTATTTATATGGAAAAAATAGAAATAAGTTTTAATAGATTGCAACCTCCGCGGGCGCGCCCCGTACCCGCGTGCAAGGAGGTTATGATCAGCGCCGTGAAAAAGAGAGCGATCGGCTTTTGTTTTTTTTGGCTTGTCATCTTGTCGTCTCCGAATCCGCGCGCTATCTTTATAATTTCTTTGTTTAGTTTCTTAATGTATTGTAAATATATAAAGTAAACGACCTGTAAATAGTGTTTCGAGTTTTTATTTATTTGGTTGCACCGGCAACTCTTACACTGACCTTTCTCTTACTGGCGCCACGTTTAAACTTCCTCTAATGCCAAAAAGGACGAAACCAGAAAATAAGTCAAAATTTATGGATTTAAATATATACCTGACTACACAATAGAGCTGCAAAATTCGGGACGAAAGAAGACTACTAATTTAAAATCTATCTATTTAAAATATATCTAATATCAGAAATGAACTATTCATTTCTGAACAAACATGAAAACACTATTAAATTTATAAATATGGTGTAATTGTTCACGGCCAATATAGTTTAAAATGCTTTGACAGATAAGATGATATGTATTAAGTTATCTACGAAAGAATTGTTTAGATATTAATAAATATAATTTAAAGATAATGTCACTATCAGGTAAAGTTTTTTCTACGCGCATACGGTGGTTAGTACGCTTTGGCTTACGATATTGTAAGCAAAGCTACCTTCGCCATGGTCAGGTTTTGGATGGGTGACCAAAACTTTGTGATCTCGAACTACTCCGTGCTTCGGAAGTTAAGCCGTTGGCCCAGCCGCTATTGCACCTATCGACCCGCATTGGGCCAGCGTGATGGTGGTACGACTCCTCTTATCCTTGCTTGCGCCCTACATAAGCTAGTACATACGATACGGGCGTTTGTGACAAACGCCCGCTACATTAAAACGAACGCTTGTTCATTGGGCACAGGCCTTCAGGATCACAAAGTTTTGATCACCCTCCAAGGCCTCACCATGGCGAAAGTAGCTTTGTTCTCGACATCAAAAGGCAAAGGGTATTAACCACTACGCTAATGATATTACATCGACAAAGAATCCGATCTTTTTACTTGTAAAGCGGCATCCAGATTTAAGATAATAATTATAAATATTTTTTTTTTAAAACAATCTTGATTTTAAATGCAATGTGACTCTGAACATAGACAACTAAATCACTGCTGATGTTTTGGTATTTGACCAATGGTAAAATTTGCAATGAAATTTTACAGCAATATACATCAGCTGTGGTGCTCTGTGGCATAGTGGTTAGTACGCTTTGGCTTTCAATCGAAAACAAAGGTACCTTCGCCATGGTCAGGCTGTGATGGGTGATCAAAACTTGTTGATCTTGAGCTCCTCCATGCTTCGAAAGGCACGTTGAGTTGAAAACATCAACATCAAAAAAATTGGACTATTGGTCAAGCAGGAGATTTATTTATTTATTGAGAGAGAGAGAGATACGTGAGAGTTACATCTCTTATCTCTCTCTTATAGCCAGGAATTGTATTAGGATGTCAGAGGTCCAGTATAAAGTCTAAGTTATTGATGTAGGACTAACATTCTAACCTCATTTGAGTACTTGATTCCAATTTCCACATAATAATATTTAGAGGTCTTGCTAAAACTGTCTAAAAAAGAAATCATAAAAATAAATAAATAAAATAAAAATGATCTTTATTTCTAAAGCAATTTTACAAAAGTGTGGTGAGACGACTCCACAAAGTAATTGTCAAACAGAACAGAAAGTGTCGGGGTGTCTCGCTCTTCCTTAGTGCTATTTATTCATAAGTTTCTTAATATAAGACATAATGCTAAACATTTAAATAACTATTTTATATAATATTATAATAAACTTAATTGTATTTAATGTGTGTGTGTGTGTGCGTGTGCGTGTGCGTGTGTGTGTGTGTGTGTGTGTGTGTGTGTGTGTGTGTGTGTGTGTGTGTGTGTGTGTGTGTGTGTGTGTGTGTGTGTGTGTGTGTGTGTGTGTGTGTGTGTGTGTGTGTGTGTGAGTGAGTGTGTGTATATTGATAGTTAATTGGTAGAGGATAATTAGTGTGTTAATTAAATAAAATTATTTATAATAATGGGTAAGCAAATAAGATTTTTAATTAATAAATTTCATGTTTTAAACCTAAAACCGCTTAAGTAATTTTATAAATAATTAAGTCACAACAAGAGTTTTAATTATTTAAGCTTAGCAAAATAAATAGTTATCGTCCCATACGCATATTATTATGTAAATTTGCTAGAAAAATTTAATACGAAATTTCCACAATATGAAAACCTATATGTTTTGAATCATATTCGGTTCGGACCGCATATAGTTTCTGACCTACGTCACGTAATTTTAATATCCCTGACCTTTGTATACGTTATTTCTTGCAAAATCATTACGGTAATAATAAGTCGAAAACCGCATACTAATAAATATCACGAAAACTACTACAAAACTTAATTTTTCACGCCTAAATTACTTACTTTTGTCGGCAACATGATAGCTAATCTTGAAACACAGGATTTTATTCTGACCTTTTCACTAAAACTGAGGTTTTTATGCGATTTTAAATGAAAACAAAATAGAAGTTGCGTTCTAATACAGTGCACGCATGATTTTGACGTTGAGTTTAACATTGACAGTCGAATTGTCAAAAACAGCTTTTCTGTTAGTTATCGGCAAAGGAAGCTTGTCCATACAACTATTTATATTAGTTTATTGATTCAAATCGACATCGTAACATCGTTTTACTGTATAGCTTGTCCTTCCATTTTCTTATTCTCACCCATTTTTTACTATCTTTATTATGGAGCATTTGTTTTAATTTTTGTTTTTGTTTGTTTTGGATCTTGTAGTGTAGAGATAAATATAACTACTTATTCACTAATTATAAATAGAAACAAGGTAATTTAAATAAACTTTATTTAGAGAAAAACAATGCACAATTATAGAAAAGTTTAAAATGGTATAAACAATGTGGAATAAAATGGGACAATTTAGTAATTATATGAATTTTTTTTTTCTTGTGGCAACACTAATTAGGGGTGGACTTGTTGCGGGTAGCTCATGTGATTGTCGATGGATGGAGTCATCGAACGACATTTCTGGAACAAAACAAAAAATTTTTATATATATTATTGTAGACTTATTTATAAAACGGCATCTGTGAAGTCACTAGTCTATAAAAACGTCCCACTTCTGGGTACAAGTCTTTCATTATGATAATGAACACATGAGAGAGTAGTACCTGTTGTTACACCACCCACCACGCTCTGGCCCATTTATATTTTTTTCAATTATAAGCTCAGCAAATGACTCCACACTACCTGATGATAAGCAGTAGAGGAGTCTATATGTGAAGATAGCTAGTGCAGCATGCTGACATACTGCCTTAGCCACCCTCACCTTGCCGGCACAAAAAATGCATTTTCACGCCTCCTTTGAAGAACCAATATTGTAAAGAGGGAATACGTGTGCCGGTAAGGAATTCCACGCTCTAGCTGCGCGACAGAGAAAAGAGTCACGAAATCTCTTAGTGCGCAAAGTAGATGTAGCGACAGTTAAAGAGTGACTCCAATTGATCGTTCTCAGCCTATGTACATCCCACTGCTGGGCACAGGCCTTCCTTGGGAACAAACACATGAGGAGTATAACGTAAGTAAACACGACTCAATGTGGGTTGGTGGTAGAAACGGTTGCAATCGTAACCGGGACCAACAGATTAACGAACCTTACGAAGCACGGACGAGTTCGAGATCACAAAGTTTTGGTCACCCATACAAGGCCATGCCATGGCGAAGGTAGCTTTGTTTTTAACCGAAAGCCAAAGCGTACTACCACTACGCCACCGAGCTACTCAAGAGATAATGAACATAATTAATACATCAATAAGATCCACCTCTTTCTCAACATGTATAAGCGATTTCTGATCTAAGTTCTGGACTAGTTAGTACTCCAACTGCTGATGGTTAAGGAATAATGTATGTATAATAAGTAACACAGCACTACAGGGTGAAATCGAAAATAATTGACAAATTTAAATGGGGGGCGTCTAGTGCTATAAACATCATATTTGTGAGGGAGAAAAAAAAATCTATGTTAAAAAAAAATTTCAAATTCAGTTGCCTTTACTCGAAACTGGTAAATATACATATTAAAAACATAAACCATAAAAAATTACATGTAAAATTTATATAACAAAAATATGATTTATTCGCTTAATGACAGATTCGCGATATGACGGATTCGTAAAGACAGATGTACAGATAGTAACATAAAGTCGTTTGAGTCGTTTCATCGTGATATTTCAATTGCAATGAGCTTAGTGCGTTCACAATGTCAACTTTGGAATGTTTAAAATATTTAGCGAATATAAGTGATACAGATAAAAAAAAACATGATTAATTTTTGGTAGTAACGATGTCTGTTCGGTTTTCTTAACTTTCTCTAATTTGATTTGCTTAGTACACAATGATGTTAGATTTTTTTCATTTCTACATGTTTCTTATTAAGAACTAAAACTTTTTTACCTGACTATACCGTTTCTGTCTATATGCAAATCCGTCATATCGCGAATCTGTCATTAAGCGAATAAAGGAAAAATATTACATTAAATTCGATACACACTTTTGTTTACATATGTAAAAATGTTTCATTCAATAACACAGCGCGACAGCTTGTATTTTCTTACATAATGTTTCATTACGATTTTAATTGTTATTATATCGATTATTATAACGTTTAAAATGTCCTGTAAAATTTCGAATGATTTCAATTTCACCCTGTAGTAATCTTACCTCTCTGTAATCAAATCAGCCTCTGCGATAACCGAAGTTAGGGTCTCTACTCGCTTCAGCGGTTACTCCCAGTTCTGGACTATCTTATACTCCAAATGTTGGTCAATGGATAATGTGCCTAATTGACACAGGACTAAGGCTCACCTCTCTGTAATCAGCCTCTGCGATAACCGGAGTAAGTGTTTCAACTTGCTTGAGCGGTTTTTGCTCCATATTGTGAACAAGCTTGTATGTCTCCGACTGCTGGAGGTGGTCGAGGGACACGGGAGGCTTTTCGTATTTCATGAAGTTGATCCTAGCGGAAAGATTTATGTTAAAATACAAGAAGTAATTTGTGAAATTAAAAAAAAAACTGTTTTCTTTTACTTATACGTCTAGAACTTTCTAGATTTGTTTCTAATCTGTCAAAAATAGAAATTAGGCTTTAGAACTATTCTTAATTGAGCAGTAAAATGGTTAAGGAAGGATTAGGGGCGCTGAAAATAATAAGAACAATAGATTGAGTACGGACCTGTGATGAGGAGGAAGAATTAGAAAGAAGTAGACGGATCGAGACAAGAAGAAGACCAAAGAAGAGACGTATCGATGGTGTATAAAAAATATATATTATGTTAAGATAAAGGAAATAGAGCCAAACACATTTAATCTGGTACAAGGACAAAAAGAAAAAGGCACTATCTATCTAGATTGTTCTAGGCGTATTAAGAAGGCTTAGTGCTAGGAAGGTTTAACTAACTTCTTTTGAAACCTTATTTAAAAATATCATCATATATTTTTATGGATAGATATTTGGCAGTATTAATGCGACAAAACTATACTTATAGTCAATGCGGTATTTTAAAAAGTGATGTGAGATTTACGAAGTTGTCGATAGAGTTTATATCGATAAACATGTTCTTTTTCATATGGGTATGGATTATCTATCAACTATGTACACTTAAAAATTGAAAGAAAAATATTGATGCTGATAGAATAACGAGTCACGATTTATTTTGTTCTGTGCAATGAAGACAAAAATAATAATAATGGCTAATGGGAAATCCTTGTTTTTAAGTATAAATGACTGACGTGTATATTAAACCCGCGAAAGTACAAAAAAATATATTCTCACCAATGATTATGTACTTTAACATTATTATTGATGACAATGGAAATAAAAAATCTTGAATTTAGTTCAAACTTCAAACGTTATGTGATGTAACTTATTTTCTTAGAAAAGAAAATGGTTTCAAAATGGAACACAGATTCGTCAGTCCATGTCTTCAATCCATGCAAGTGACACTCACTTCAATTAATTTATCATAATTTATGATATACATCTCCCGAACATTATGAAAGTCCACTAGGTGGCAGTTTGACTCCCTGGAACGGTGTATTTAATTAAATAAGTAGGTAACACAAATGTGACAGAACCATTCCCTAACAGGGGTTTATAAAAGAAAAAAATTGTTACAAATCTGACCGTCTGCCGATTCTGTCGACTCCTTACTAAACAAATCGACAAAATTTTTGGAGTTCAGACACGTTTAGGTACTAAATTACTCGCCACTCCTCTTAAATACTAGCCTATTCCGAATAATAAGGAACGAATAATGCTTACGAGGGAGTAGATACGGGCAAATATTGACCGTTGTACACAGTAGATACGGGCAAATATTTACCGTTGTACCATCGATGTTAGACAGGTGCAAACTAGCGTAGCAGTGCGTTTGAATAGAGAAAAATATGTTTAATTATGGAGTAACTTTGCCACATACACTTGAATTTAGAAACGTCCATTCATTACCATTAGCTACTTAATAGGTATCCATTTGTATACAAATCGTAACTACAGATTTCGAATACTGTTGTTTTATTGTTGCCGTGTATCGTATGGTACCATATTTTAAAGGTGTACCATAGTACTACTTATGTCAATAAGATATGATCAATAAGATAGAGATATACGACCGGGACCAACGGCTTAACGAGCCTTCCGAAGCACTTCTCGAGCTCCTGAGACAAAGTCTTGGTCACCCATCCATTGCTTTGTTTTCAATTAAAGCCAAAGCGTACTAAACACTACGCCACCGAGCTCCTCTCAAAATATATCATATATAAAATATATCATAGATAAAATAAATAAATTATTATTTGGTTGATAGGCCAGTCATTCCAATGATTTGTAAGTACATACCTATATTGCCTACAATGAGATTTGTCATCCCCCCAAGGCCAGATCTCGTTCAAATTCTCTATCTGCCACCGCGCAGACACATGCAAACAAACAGACAAACAAAACATAAAACAAACATATGAGCAGTATATACAATATACATATTGATTATTGGTGTTTGGTACTGAAGCTGATATAGTAGTGAATATTATTATTATCTTTAGTTTTATTATAATGAGTTTAATAATCTTTACGGGACTTAATACGATTTTTAAATATAGGGACGGCAAAGCTTTAAGTCTACCATGAAGTTAGCCAACATATTTTAGATCTGAGGTTCCCAGTCTTATTTGTCTCACAGACTACTTTTAAAATTTATCTGGTTCCGGTGGACCCCCTGTAGCTACATTTCTAACATATTTCCAAACTCAAAAAAAATGTGAAAATGTGAAGACAACTAGACTCCGTCGAGTCCCCCTTGGCCCCTAGGGGTCCACCTCGACCATTTTGGGAAGTAATGACGTCTTAGATTTTTCATTTTTCATTTTTCATTTCAAAAGTAACATTTTAACATAAAATGTTAGAAGTGCTAAAGCGTGTTAAATACTTGAATAATTTGTAAATTATATCAAGTAAATATTCTTTAGCTGTAACTTTTAACGGAAACAAATCAGCAGATTTAATGTTGTACTTCTTATTCAATTTTGTGAACCAAACCAAAAATCTATGATATGACTTTCTAATAAGTACACATAATTATGATTATACAGACACATATTACTAAAATGTATTTCTTCAACTAATTAAATGTAAGTAAAACAATCAAATTACAAAAGCAATATACATAGCAATATACAAAACAAAATGTACATATATCATTTAGGCACTATTACATTACATCGCACAGCTGGATATATCTATGTGAAAAGCATTTAAATGTTTAAATGTACACATGATACAAGTGAAATAGATAGATTCATAGCAACATAACACCTCAAAGAACATAACAGCATTTTACGGTAAATTTATCGATACTTCCGCTTATCGATAGCTTAACGTCATTACTAACAACGTTCCGTCAAGTAGACTAGAACTACACTAGAAAATGTCATGTCAGTTGCTCGAGGCATAATTAAAAATTATGCTTATGAAAAACAGACTTATTATTTTTATTTTAAGGTATATTCTTTGTGAGTAGGTATATAGTTTTTCCGTCATTAAAGTTGCCAAATAAAAAAAATCCTGCAATTTTATAAGTTATCAGAACCAGTGGATAAATAAAAAAAGATAAAACCCGCAATTTTATTTTATCTTTATTTTTAATCTGCAGTGGGAACAGGAACATAAAATCAAAAACTGCAAAGAGAGAAAGGGATTCATAACAAATTAAAAGCAAATGATTATAAAAGATTGCAACAAATGGCTTATAAAAACTGGCGCTGAAAAAACTCCTACTCAATTTCTAATGTCAAGTCTCAGATAAGTCATCAGAGCATTTTTTTTTATTTTAACCCTGAGTAGACTCGGAGGACTCGAATCTAGTAGGTACATCACTATTCATGCTCCCATTGCATAAGATAATCTGAATACCATAGATTTTAAAAAGCTTATTCGAATACGGGTTTCAGTTTTTAGGCTGGTTTCACTATCTCCAGATAACCTTTATCCTACAGATAAATCAAAGATTGTTATAGAGTTCTTGTAAAACCAACAGTAAGTGTATTTATTAGTAATTTATCGGGAGGTGATGAAACCAGTCGAATCTTATGAATAATGTATGACAAACCTTTCATCATAAGGTAGAATGTGACTTTCGAATGACCTATAACATGACAAATGTATGTATTATGACATATGACAAGAAAATATTATATATGTTACGAAAATTCCGAATAAAACTTCAGTAAGGTTCATGAGCATTAGATTGTATTTAGACAACTTTTCAATTATTATTTTCTTAACCAATATAGTGGTCAAAAAAGCACTTTTCCTGACAACCAATGGTCAATTAAGCGGTTCGCTATGTTCTCATACATGTAAATATACATATCTATCCCTGACAGCAAGCAGCTAAAGTCTAATACAGGTAATATTACAGTGCTACAAGAACTGCCAAGACCCCAAAAAACCCAAAAATTAATTGCCTGTTAAGGCAGAATTGTATTTTGGCTTGAAAGTCGAACCCTTAATATATCTACGCGATTATTACTATTTTACTCTATATCAGCGTTAAATAAGATATTTATACAAGTATATTGATGACATTGTACAACTAGTAAACTAGAGGCAAAAATTATAAACATTTCACACCCGCTTACAGCCTTTGACGATAGTTTATACTCAGTCTTATATAGGAATTTGGTAACATACTGCATGCAAAATATAAGATTTAAAACATATGTAACTGTTCTAAAAGTAGAATAGAAAATTGATTGACTGATACTTCGAAATAATAAAAGTATAAAAAACGGATGGCTTAGACAAAATCACATAAGGGTGGCTGCCTCTTGTGGTTGTCTGATAATCAGGTCAGACTAACTGAACAAGCCATTTGCCATGCACAGCGAACAGTGTACGGCCAACGATCCACAAAAATACTGTTTTCCCCATTCAAATATCGCTATATTTATTAACTGTAAATGAAATTAATGAAAAAAATTAACCAAAACTACAGTGATATTATTATAATGACAATGTAGCTAGGCGAAATATTTATGTTGAGCATTTTCACAAATATCTAATTCTCTACTTAACAGATAAACTAGAAAAAAGCGACACAATATTCACTATTACTACTCAAGTTACATAAAGAATGGAAGAGCCTAGCGTAGAATATAATAAACACAGTGACGACACACTATACGAAACTGTAAACTTTTTGTTCGAAATAATTTTTAACACAGATTGAGACTATTTGACAGATTGTGTGTAATAATAATATGATGATATAAGATACCCATATCTGGCAAAATTTTGCAATAAAATATTTTTTCTAAACGTTTTATTTATAAAAAGAGTTTATAAAAAGACGACACTACCATATCACTAAAACACTTAAACGTATTATTAAATTTAAGCCTTCACTTCCATTCTCTATCTAACAATTAATCGAAAGCCCTAAAAATACCCTTTAGCTTTTCCCTGGATGATTTCCGCTTGCGCTGTCAAAGTCTCAGCAATGAACTGTTCGTTGTACGCGTCTTGAGGTTTCCTCCACTTCCGTCCCCCTGGGAGGACCAGAGGTCTCTCCTGGGGTACCGGGGGTCCGAATACAGGCCTTGGCTTGCCAACCCTCGGGGTCGACCTTTGTTTGACTTGTCTGGACTCTTGTTCTAATCTCATTTGCTCCATAAGTTCCTGTTGTAGGAATTCCTTTGCGTATATTAAAAAAAAGTATATAGAGGTCTCGTGTCTATGGTTGTGAGTCAATGAGTGAATGAGATTGAGGAGCTTTGTATTTATTTTTCAGGTGTTTAGAATAATCTCATCCTATAGTCCATCGTGTAGAAAAAAGTTTGACTTTTAAAAAGTAAAAGTTCTATAATGTGCTTTTTAATTAATCATCAAAGGGTAGCTTGAGTTGCGTGTAAGATAAAATGCTTAAACAAAATGATCTACACTTAAAAATTTAATATATTTATGTGTTGTTACTGTGTTCTTTCAATTGCGACGTGTTTGTGAGTTTTTCTGTATACAGAAGCAAAGAAGTGTACTCTTTTATGATATAAATACTTACACTTTCATATTAACTATTATTATGTAAAATTAAAGTTATTAAGAATGATTCCTCCCTAAATAAATATGGAAGAATCCTGATAAATAAATTTTCCTACTGCTTTTCTTAAGCATGTCCACAAAATGTTAAATCTAATGTCATAATCTTATAATTTTCAATTTGTTTTTATTTTCCAAATGTTAATATAAGTCTCTCTCCTACCTTCTTCTGTTTCTCAATCCTCCTCTGTTCTTCCAACATCTCCTCTTCTTCCCTCTTCATCCTCCCTATTTCTTCCTGCGTCAGGGTCGACTTTGTCTCTCCTGCAGCTGGTTTTGTTTCTTCTACGATTGGCTCTTTTGCTTCTTCTACATAAACCTCTGGTGACTTTTGTGCTACTTCTGTTACGTCACCATTTGTTTGAGGTTGGGATACTGGAACGAAATTAAGACTAAGATAAAGATTTAAATCATTGTTCAGCCTAAGCCCAAGTCCTCCCCTAGTGTAGGACTTTGGCTTTCTCCATATCTGTATATGTTTTTAATGTTTTCACTTTATAAATAAAAACCGTACCTTCAACACTTTCCTCAGCTACTTCCTGCACATCAGTAACGGTTTCTGACACTGTTTGATGGGTTTCCTGAAAAAAAAAAACAATAACAGATAAAAAAGTGTATCAAATTCAAAAGCTGTTAAGCTCGGCGGCATATCACTTGGTGTTGCCGCATTAAGATCCTACATTACAAGTGGAGGGCAGCAGTGGGCTCGATGTTAAACGCGACATGGATTGGGATTTTACTCAAAGACAGGTACCTGCTCCGAAAGCTGGCAGAGCTGCTTTGTGACGAGCTCCAGCGTGTGCTGGATTACGCCAGGCAGCTGCGCCAACGCCGCCAGCTGCGCGCGCATCTGGGCCAGTTGCTGGTCTACGCTGGCGTTCGGGTCTAGAACATAGTAAAGTTATGACTTCCGGTGTATATTAATAAGTTATCTAAATAGTATGTATAACACAAGTGGCATTAGGCTCCTTAATTTAGGCTCGGGCTCGTGTAAATATCAAAAGATGTTCATTTTATATGTTTGTGACGTGGTGGGTGGAGATGTAAACATAAAAGCCTTCATGTCGTCACCTATTGTATATTAATTATTAAGAACTTAAGGCACACTGAAACAAAGGTAAATTTGACAAATCACTGAACATAAATCTTAAAGATATTAGCAAAGGTATGGCTACTTACAAAAGTGTCTTGTAAAAGTTATTTGAAACTTTTGAATATTTTCGTTATAGTGTATAACTGAAATATATATATCATAATTTTATTATTAACACTTAATTTTTATAATTTATTGGCGTCAAGACAACCGCTCCAGATGCTGACTCTGATAGGAATAAAATCGGAGACCAAAAACAATGAAAAAAGAGGCAGCCGGTCAGTTTAAAACAGAAACACAGAGAAAAGCGCAATACACAAACAGCAAAGAGTCGCTAATACTGATATAGCGCCTCGTTACTTGCTTATATTCCCTTCCTCCTTCTAGACATAGGCACAATAAAATAATTGTTTTGCAACAAAAAAAATTTCAAAGGTCTTAAATAATATATACAGTAAATTGTATTCAGTCTGTGTACAAACTGTCACAATAAGATTTTCATAATGTCTTTTATAACATTAATATAATATGACTATTGATTCCAGTCTAAATATTTCCTCAAGAATCTCCATCGAGATCGATTCTACACCTGCATTGAGGGGCTTCTCGCTATTTTTGCCACACCTTGTAAACGTACTACCGACGCTGCTTCTGAACTGCCACATATGTTGATGACCTTAAAGTAATTACACATGTATCCCCATGTACTTACCAACCATATTCTGCACACCGTTCATCAGTTGTTCTGCTAAACTGTTCTGTTCCATCTCTGCTGTACTCTCGGGCTCTTCTTTAACTTCTACTACTTCTTCTGCTGGTTCTTCAACAAATGGTTGTTCTTCAACTGGCTGTTCTAATTCTTCTTCTTGATTAGAAGTTGCTTCGGGTTCTTCTGTTTTTGGTGGTGGAAGTGGAATACCTGGAAAATTAATTTGAACGTTTTTTAATCCTGTTGTTTAATTTTATGGGCTTATTATTAATGAGTGCGACTGAAGTTGCTTGTTCAAGAGACTGCGGCTTGTGGGTTCAATCCCACCGCTTGTACACTGAGTTTAAATTAAATTTATGTACAGTTCAGCTTGTCTCACATTGTGCCCGGTGCATTGCAACAGGCTCGCCACCCATAACATGGGGACCTAACAAATCTGGCGAAAAGTCAATGTTAACACCTATGCCTACCTTCGGGGATAGAGACGTGATGATATATTGTAGTTGAAGTTGCTTAACATGTTCATGACCAATATATCAAAAACGTAAATTATAAAACTCATCATAGAAACTGATAATAATATGAATGAATTCGAAAGTTCGATTTCCAATTTTCGTGACACACGAAGATATTTCAGAGGACATTTACATCTTACTTCACATCTGTTAAGATGATGCAATATGTCCGGAACTAAAGAAAAACAATTGTTACCTGTTTCTTCCAAATCTGGTATCTCACTCTCAGGCAGAGGGTCGACAGCTTCTAAGAACTCAGGGAGTTCCTCAGGGATGAGTATTGGGTCCTCTGCGTCCACCGGAGGGGGTGGCGGTTCGTTGAGCGCTCGCTCCTCCCAAGGTAGTGGACCGGTTTCGAAGACCTACCAAAAGTAATCACCATCATCAGACGAAACTAGAACATCCTACTTCGTACGGAAATAACACTAGGGGAGTATTATTGGCCGCAGACCCCAAATTAGAGGTAAAATATGTTGTGATAGCTGATCAGATCTGATCAGAGACGACCAACTTTGATTCACAATTTTAGAGTAACGAGAAATCAATATCAATTTTGATCTCAAATCTAAAATCTGTCCGTAGCAAAGGCGTTTTGCCACCAAGCCTTTCAACAATTTCAATGTTTTTTTGTTTTATTATCTAAGCTACAGTGCGGTCATAGAACTTCGATAGTCGCCACATTTGATCGACAAAAGCATACGTCCATTTCACTCCTTAGAGTTATCTGTCAAATTGATCGAATTTGCCGACTATGATCTATTTTAGATGTGAAAGGCTTATCGAAAGTCTATGCTCGCAGCTCAGAGTCTATTTTATGTACAGATGCAATTGATGAGTGCGCGTCAATCATTAGAATTTTGACTATGCTTAAACATAAAGAGGGTAGCCAACCGCAGTAAAAAAATGCAAAAAATAAAAGTTTAATTATTTACCTTGGGCTTATAATCAGGAGCGACCTTGGGTTTCGGTTGTTTAACTATTTTCACCTTATACGGCTCCTGTAAATATTTTGAATAAATTCGTCATCGTCGTCATCGGCCTATATACGTCCCACTGCTGGGACAGGCCTTCCTCATGGAGAAATACATGAGGAGTAAGGGCCGTAACACCACCACGCTGGCCCAATGCGGGTTGGTGGGTAGAAACAGTCACAAATGCGACCGGGACCAACAGCTTAACGTGCCTTCCAGCTTAAAGCACGGAGGAGCTCGAGATTACAAAGTCTTGGTCACCCAATCATGGCCTGACCATGGTGAAGGTAGCTTTGCTTTCGACCGATGCCAAAGCGCACTGATCACTAAGCCACCGAGCTCCTCTATGAATAGATTATTGAAGGGAAAACTGATGTTGTTTGATATATTCTGACAGTGTATGCAATCTGCGACAGGGTGGACCTGCTTTCATCTTCGACAAAATATGCAAGGTACACTTGCTGAAGTATGAGGGTGAGGGTATTCACCACAGATCGTTGATCATCTACTCAGATGGATCCAAAACAGGCACGGGAACGGGAACACCTGCTGGTTGATCTCTTCCGACGACCTTAGCGGAATGTGCCGTTATCATACTAGCCGCTAAGGCCATCCTTTGGGGAGTCACGGAACACAACACTACAGTCCTCTCAAACAGTAATCTGTTTTGGCATTGCCTAGTCGATCCCAGAAGCGACTGGCATACTGAGTAAAACGACTGTACTTATAACACATTTAAACAAGATTATACTTGCAGTGTTCACGCAAGCATAAAGGCTTTGCTACGAGTATGAAACAATTATCTGAACATAAACTTCCATAAATTGCGGTTGGAAAAACTGTTACTATTCCTAGCTTGGACAAAGCTAAAGGAGGTATAATACTAGATATAATAGGTGATGGTTCATTCAGGGTAGGGAAGAAGCACGGATGCTTTTTTCGAAGAAATAAATAAAATAATGCAAAGAGAATTTTCAAGAACTGATTTCAAGAATGTGTCCAACGTAAAGCTGTCTCTAAGAGAAACAAGTGATGAAGATTCTAAATTTGGGGGCCAAGGCTTTACAAAATGTCATTGTAACAAAAAATGTTAAATGTCATAATGCCTCACCATCACTATGTGTGAATAAACTATTTTTTTTAGTTTAACTATGACAATATATCAACAATAAATATTAAAATAAAATAGTTTCTTTAGACCAAATAAAAAAAATAAGACTTTCTAATACCTAATTGAAGTAACTGATTTCATTAAATTGCCTGACCAAATTAGGGTCAACTAAGTTTGACTAAAACTTTTTAGTCAGAGGCCGATAAACTTAATTTGTTTGGGCTTTGACTTAGATTTCATGACAGACCTGAAGATTGATAAATATAATTGTATACAACTATGGAAAAAACAAAAAGTTTACTGGGCTTAAGTGTCACAAGGTCGATTGTGTTTATAAAAAAAATCGGACTTCCAGTTTACAAAATCATAAGTAATTTAAATATTAACATTGATCACAACTCTGAGTAGGCTCTAAGCTAAAAAAAACTATTAGAGAAGTAAGCTCCTCGTATAAACCTAAATTCTGTTAGACTTTTTTTTTATCTCGTCTAAAAATCCGATATATAACTACTCTTCATAACTTGATTATTTAACTACGAAGAATCACCAACAGGAACACGGAAAAGCCATTTGAAAGTAAAGATCAAAATCTCAACTAAAAACCAAAAAATCCAAATTAGGTAAAACAAATTCAAATTAAAATATTCACCAAGACAAAACCGCTTCACACCAAAACGAAAACACAACTGGCATTTAGAAAACTAAACCGACACCGGATGTTGTCTATGGTATTGAGTTCCCGCCAAAAGTATATCAAATGCCACCAATATTAAAAATAACGTAGCAACGTCTACTATCAGAATGGATATAATTATGAACGTGTATAATAAATAGTGCATTGTTACTTCCTTTATAAGATTTAAAAATATTGGGCGATGCTATTCAATCAATACGTCGATATTATAAGACGAATTGCAAATTGTAGCCTTGTAGAAAATTAAAAATATACTGAAGGTTATTTAATCTGTATGTCAATAGAGATGATGCCAAAAACGATTATGCATCATCGTTCTGTTAAAGGGACTAATACATTCTTACTGCCTACGTAAAGAAACAAAAAAATAATCACCACGCTGTCTGGTGGGTCGAAACGGCAATATAAACCAGAACTAAGTACAAAAGACCAAGCCAATGGCGTCAATCAGAGTCTGTACAGTAAGAGGACAGCTTCGGAAATAAATGGAACTAACATAATTATCCAAATCGGCTACTGCTGCCTTGAAATACATAGAAATTTTATAACATAATTTTTTAATTATAAATAAATAAATAAAAAATTAATATCTTCAGATATTCACATCTACTAGCCCCATAGGCAAATAATACTGCTTGTGTTACGGACACTGGATGACGGATAAATATGTATAAAAGATAAATACATATAAATATCCTGAATATATAAAAATATATATTAACATCCAACACAGGAGAATTGGGAACAGGGCAGGAAAAAGAAGATATAAATATCCTAGACTGGAGAACAAATGCCTGAATTCATCACCCAAACATTTACCCCCCTCGGGGATCGAACCCAGAACCTCTCGAGATGGCGACGCCTTGAGACCGGCATATAGACCACTCGACCACGAAGGTAATCAAAAAATTATCAAATTATACATATAACAGTCGAACTTTTTGTTTTTTGATGTAATAGTGCTTTCAACATAGCAAATACAGTAAAATAAATCGAATAAAATCTAAATTTGGTACACAGGTAGTCTGGAGTGGAGCCTGAGAAAAGCTACTTTTTATCCCGATATTCCCGTGGGAACGCATACCACGCGGGTGAAACCGCAGGAAGCCACTAGTATACTTTATAATTAAATGGTAACTTCACTCACTTCTATAACTTCTTCCTCTTGTTCTTTGTACCCGAAATATCCAAACTTGGCTCTCGGTACTGGCCTCTTTGGCTTCTGCAAGAACGTCGTCCATTTTCTCTCCTCTTTCTTCTTTTCCTCTTGAGTCTTGATCAGCTCATCGTTGAGAGCCTTTAGGACTTCCGAGTCCTTCAAAGACTCGATGATCGGCTTTATCTTCTTGAAGTCAACGCTGGAATCATCAGGGCGGTGCATGTGGGAGGAGAGGACGCGCGAAAGCCTGTTTTTCAACCATTTTGCTGTTTGAGTTTGTTGTTGAAAGTAGGGTAGTGATGGAAAGTTTATGGATCATCTTCATCATCATTTGACAAAAGAACTTTGTCTCCTAACTGGGCTTAGAGACAACATTGACTTTTAGGGACCCCTTACATTCAAAAGACACATTCGATATTAGGATAAATGTTAGAAAATGCTACATTAGAAGTATGAATGGATATAAAATATTAGGCGACTGATGGACAAAAGCTCACCACCTGCTAGCGTACTTTTGAACGCAATACCAAACGACGACATTGAGATTGTGATGTTTCTTACTCTTCTGTGGGACACTAGGGCCATAATGGGTTCAAATTCTGCGGATATTGAGTGGCCTAAATGACATTGAGCTTAGCTAAAATTGGTACTCTCGTAGCGCCTCTCTAGTCTCAGTATTTCGAGATATTGGATTGTGTTATTATTGAGTTTTAGTTGAGATTGCCTTCGAGAGTAGGCTAGCTGTCACGCTGAGCACATCTGCAGTCACTGCTTGGTGAAGCGCGGACTATGGCAATGGACTGCTTTTGCGGTGCTTTTGCCTAGTCTCTGACTAACCCTTAGGTAGATAATAGTTGTGATTATATGTATGTAAGAAATAATAATGATGTACAACATGTAAATAAAAGTGATAATGGAAAAGGAGCAGTTATAACAATAACCTGTCTCCTCGAAGAGAATAAGCAGATGCGTAAATACGTAATTTAATAATAAATAATAGACATAATGTACGAAATATGCGAACAAGAAGCGAATCTCAAAAAAAATGAAGGGACAAAGAACTGCATCTCTTCTATCATGGGACAAAGAAGGATTCAATGTGATAATGTCGTAATGTAAATGTGAAACATAAAATGGCTGAAAATGAGGCTATGCTTATTTATAAACGCAGAAAATGAATCGTCAGTGAGTAGAAGAATAAAATTTATCTATAGTACGTCTCAATCCAAGTTGCCAAAAAGGTAAACATAACAAAGGTAATGTTTCATCTCTAAAATGTTTTGTGATGACTGTGGGTAATTGAAATCAATTGAAACGGACAACAATTGTTACCGTTAATTTTATTTACGTGCCAATGTCCATGTAAAAAGTGTGATTATTGAATAACAAATTCGGTAAGTCGGCTTTTTTGTTTACCTTTTTGGCAACTTGGCTTGAGACGTACTATACACTCATGTTATAATGTTCGAATTATGAACTCAGACTCGAACTCAATGACATACCAAATAACACAGATGATGAAAACGAAAATTTAAAAATGGAAACTGTAACATAATGACCATTATGCAACACTTATTTTTCTTTAAAACGCACAAAACTATGGCAATGTTTTCCAGACAGCCAACAATAAATAAAGTTAAATTTTTTTTTATATTTCTTTAAGTAATGAGTGTAGATAAAGTAGTGTATGTAACTGCACATAACTCGGTATTAAAACACTCGCGTGATACTATTAAAAGACTCGCCGAGGCTCGTTTTTAAAACCACGCTCGCGTTTTAATAACTTTTATTATGTGACAGTTACATAAACTATTATAAATGCATGATAATTATAACAATGAAGCTGAAGGACTTGTAAAAAAATTGGCAACTTTTAACATACATACAACACGTACGACGTGTTCTTTACTTTCAAGCTTCAAATTATAGAACTCAAAGCAGTTATGCTTTGAGTTAAACTAAAGAAACACGCGATCCACGAAGAACGTTTACTTTTAATTTTTTTTTAATATGACAGGTTATTTCTTGGCCTTCGTTACCTGCTGGTAAGTACAATAAGGCTGAAGGTAGAAGCGAGTTTCACCTGTAATCCTCAACAACTGAGAAAACTGGCTATCTTACCTCTGATTGCCGGAACACAACAATGCTTAAAACATTATTATTATGGCGACAATTAAGAGCAATTAAAGCACATTTAAAAATTCACAAGTCACGAGCTAATTAAAGGTATATACTTAGTTACCTCTTTATTGTTAACTTAAAGAATAAAAAAAAACAAAATAATAATCACGCGATTAATATGAAATATCTACTTGCAAAATGTGCACAATTTATATAAACTTACCCCATAACATGAGCCTCTCTCAACATCTCTGATTCACCAGATATTAGAACTGCTATCTTCTCCTCTGTGATGCCAGGTTTGCCCAGTTCCTCTATACATGAACATTAAGAAAATTCCATAATAAAATTATTAATATACATAATATTTATAACCAAAGTTTCCTTATGGTAAAATGGAGAAGTGCCTAGCGAAACTCCATTGTAGGTAATGTAGTTTCGCTAGGCACTTCTCCATTTAGAAACATAGAAAAATACTTTCTTAATCCGAATAACAGCGATGATTTGTACAGATATTCTCAAATTGAAAATGATTTTACGTTTTACGTTTGTATGAAAAATTCACTGTTCGCCGGACCCTTAATAAGGGAGGATGAAAACTGGCTGAGTTTCTTGAACATACTTTTCAGATCAAGGCCTCCTGATAATTTTTAAGTGTTCTGAAGAGTGACGTTCATAAGTGAATGTAATGCTCTTTGATTTGATTTATCAGAACAGTCTTATATCCCTAGGTTAATAATGTGATGTTGTGGAGTTTTCCAGGGCAATAATACTTACTTGCCACATCAGCATCCACAACAGCTTCTTCCAGTCCGTCCACAATGCCCTGGTGGGTTCCTAGTAACTCCCCGCTCGCGTCCATGTAACTGGGAGATGACTCTCTTTGCATGGGTGCCTGGAACATTATCTACTGTTTTACTGATGTCTGTTGATTAAGTTACTAGTCAACTAATTGCTATCGATTTATTTTTGTATTAAGCTGCTTATTTTTGAATTACGATCTTATTTTAATTGTAAATTTCGTATTTGTTTTGTATAAGCTATTATTGTATAATTCTAATGTACTCTTTTACTCGCATCTATCAGTTACCGAAGCATAGATAAATAAAGTAGTATATATCGCTATTCCCGTACATGGGTTTTTTTGTTCGTCTAAAAAATATTGTTGCTTGTACATACCCCTTCGTTCGACTTATTACGTTAGGTGGCGCTACTATACTAGCAGAATCATAGATAAATTAAGTAATTCCGCAGGCAAGGTGAGGGTGCTAGGGCTAGTATGTCAGTATCCTGTATGCTGGAAATCTGACAAAATACTGTTTAAATAAAGTATAAAACATATCATCACGCCTCTATCCACAAAATGTACTATCCACAAAATTTCTAAGTCCTCATGTTGTTACAAAGGGCGAGTCTTTTGCCGTGTACCGGGCACAATGTGAGATAAGCGATGTTCACAAGCAACTGTTCTAAGGTTTATTCAAACTAACTGGTACAGTGGGATCCATCCGACTACCTCTTGTTTGAAAGAAGTCCTTTAGATTGAACAAAATCTGCGATCGCGAGCAAAACCATGGGTGTGTGACATAAAGCAAAACTTTTTTATTTATTTAACATTCAAAATAATTTAATCAGCTTCAGCTTACCTTTACTTGTAAATGTATACTCTGTAAGCCTCTTCTTGCTGCGATTAATTCTTCTGGATTGAATTGCACAGGTCTGTACCCTTCCAGAGGATCTTTTTTCTGTTCTACAACTTCTTTTTTCGTAATTATCTCTTCGGTTTTCACTACTTCCTTCGTCTCTTGTTTCTCTTCTATTTTATCTTCAATCTCATCTTTTAGATACCTAGCTAAAGAAGTGTCGATAATAGCAGCAGTTTTAAGTGGAAAGGGGATTACAAAATCATTTGTTGATGATTCACTGGTTTGATCGAGATCAACTCCATTTGAAATAACTTCAAAATTTTTTATAGTTCCATCTGTATGTGCATTATCAAGGTTAGTTTTTATATTGTTCTCTGTTACAAATGTCTTTTTAACTTGAGTGCTTGATTTTTCACTCGTGGCCTGCATTTTTGTATGGGTTTCTTCATTCGCAAAACCATTTACACAAGCCGTGAGATCTTTTAGCCTCTCATTATTTTCAGTAACTTGTTTGTCAATTTTATTCCATTCATCTTCAGTTTTACTAACAGAGTTAAAAGCTTTCATTTCGACTTTAGCGTGTCCGTTATAAATAATAGGTTCAGTGTTGTTTGTTTCTTTGGGTTTATAATCTTCTATGACAATAAATTCATCTAGTTTATTTGTTTCTTTGGGCTTATAGTCTTCCATGAAGATAACTTCATCTAGATTATTTGTTTCTTTGGGTTTATATTCTTCCACGAAAATAACTTCATCTAGTTTTTTTGTTTCCTTGGGTTTATAATCATCCATGATGATAACTTCATCAAGCCCTGTCTTCTTTGTGTCTAGTCCAACCTCTTCTTTGTACTCTTCTATACTCTTAATAGTTTCGTCAATAGCAGAAGCGAGAAGAGAAGATTTGCGTTCGATCTCTAATATTTCTTCCTGTTCACAAATTGATGTATTTAACTTTTCGATTATGATTGTTTTTCTTTCATTATAAGGTAATAACATTAAATTAGTACTTAGGATTAGTAAAGTTACAATTGAAGAAGACCGAAACACGTTGGTGTTCTGGTCTGTCCATCTTGGAATGGTTATATTACTAGAAAAGAAAAAGTAAAACATCAGAAATATCACTTACACAATTAATAGTTAATTAAAAAAACGAAGAAATGAAATGAAAGGCGCTGAAAAAATGGCTGAATTTTTTACTTAAATAAAAAATAGTTTTGAAAAATAATTAATTTATATTCTTTTAAGTCAGCGGAAAATCCATAAAAAGTGAGAGTAGAACCCTCTAGTAAAAAGTAAGTACTACTATAAATTCTATTACATTCAAATTAAGGATCTGGCTGTGTATTGGGAAAGATGAACTAATAAACCAAGTAATTTAAAATATTTTAAAATACATGATTACTTTATTACTCGTAAGCCAAATCCCCTTCGGATTAACTATTAGGTCCTTACCTATGAAATTGGTGTTTTGTATGGAGATTTTGGGGAATTCTGCATTTTCCAAACTAACATTTTATCAGTTTTCTTCAAAACGACAAATTCAAAGATAATAATATTTGGCATCTATCATTAGACAAACGTTAGTAATATGTGTAATATCACACTTCATTAAAATTATTTATCGTTTTTAAGTGAATGCAAATAAAATGATGTATTCGGGAGGCACTTAAAAAGAGTTGTCTCCGTGTCCAATTTTAACACAATTAAACTTACAACAAATTATCAAAACAAATCAAAAGAGCTCAAAAATAAAGTCTATTTTTAAACGAGGTAATTATTTTTTAGGAATCTTAATAGTTACAGACAAAATACTAAGAGAGAAAAAAAACACCAATTTCATAGGTAAGGACCCAATATTATAGTCGAAAAATAAAAATCTGATGATATTGACAGACCATGGATCGTTGATATGATTTTTGAGATAATACTTACCTTTCTGCGATAAAACAAAGGTACACCAGACCCACCTCGCAAACCAGGCTTAGTGTACATAGGTGACTGTACCTTATCAAAAGAAGGGGAGGGTAAGGGGGGATCATAAATAATAGGAGACTCTAGAAAAGTATCAATATGAGGCACCAATTTCTTCTTAACAATATTGGGATCCTCATCCTCCGGTTCTTCTACTTCTGGACTGATCTCTCTAGGTACAGGAGTTAGTCCTTTCGGTACAGTAGCTTTTAGTTTAAAAACGTATTCGTCAGTCAGAGGCGTTGGAGGAATTGTAGAAGGTGTTGGTGTGGCAATTGTACTTGGTGGATCATTTACGAATGAACTTTGGCTCTGTAATCTTCTTTGCTCAGCTGTTACAATATCTAAAGACAGCTTCTTACGATCATCTAAAGATTTTGCTATAAATGATTCTCGAACCATTTGCGTTGACTCATTACTCTCCATTGTGGTTTTCTGCATAGCGGAAATTTGGTTTCTTAACTCATGGATCTCTGTTTGTTTATTTATTAGCACATCTGACTCTTCAATCAGTTTCAACGTCTGTTCAACCTCTAGAACTTGTTCTTTCACTATTTTAAGTTCTGCAGAAGCTTCGCCTATTGTAGGAGCTGGCTTGGCTTTGATGTGCAATTCAGTAAACACTTCCTCTACAACAGGCTCAACTACTATCTCTTTAGATTCAACGGTTTCAAGATTTATATCTTCTATAATAGCTGCTGCCTTTTCTTCATTTTTAATTTCTCGTGATTGAATGATTTCATGGCTCTCTTCGTAAACTGACACTTCTTCTTTTTCACTAACAGTCAGTTGATGTTCTTCCTCTTTTATTTCCACTTTTTGAGTGTTTTCTTCAATTTCAAGTTTCTTTATTTCTTGTACTTCAGATACAGGTTGGATAATTTCTTGAATAATTTCCTCTTGTACATTTGTCACCTCAAGAGCTTTTTCTTTTTTTACTTTTTCGACAATAGCTTTTACTTCCTCAGCTATTTCGACAGCCTCGCTACGTGCATTCACAATAGCTAGTTCTCGCGATTGTTCTAAAATACTTTCATCTTTCTCATGTGTAACTTCCTCACTTTCTTGTACATTTTTCACTTCAAGAGCTGTTTCTTCTTTTACTTCTTCAACAATAGCTTTCACTTCTTCTGCTATTTCAACAGTCTCGCTACGGGCATTCACAATAGCTAGTTCTCGTGATTCTTCTAAAATACTTTCAGCTTTCTCCTGTTTAACTACCATGCTTTCTAAAGAAACTTCTTCTGTAGCTACCGTCTCACTTGCTTGGAGAGCTATGTTAATTTCATCTGCGCTTTGAACTGAAGACGTTTCCGAAAAATCTTGCAGCTGTGCTTCAAATATAGCATCTTTATTAGTGAAAACATGGGACTCTACGATCGCAACGTACATTTGTTTTCCTTCTTCAGCCTTTGAGGTTTTTGAAACTCGTATTTCTTTTTCGCTTGCAACCTTTTTACTTTTAACAGTTTCAGAACTAAATGACTTTGTTTCAGACTTAACCTCTCTTATTTCTTGCGAATGTGTCTCCTGTTTAGATAACCATTCCAATGGATCGCTTTCAAGTGCTACTTCTTCTTCGATTCTGCTTCTGCTTCTAGATCTTCTTTCCCGTGCCTCTACAGTCTCTTCGATTCCAGCTTTAACTTGGAACTCTGTAATAACCGCATCCATTTTGTGAGTCAACTCCTCAGATTTCTTCTCAGTTAGCTGAGCCATTTTCGCCCCAGAAAGCATTCGTGTCTCTGAAGCCTCTTCGACCTCAAGATATTCTTTTATGTCATTTTTTGCTTGCGCGTACTCGATTATTTTACCTTGAAGTTGTTCCTGAGCAACTGCAACAATATCTTGCTTTTTAACAACAACATCTTCAACTGCCAACAGTTCTTCTTCTTCTCGAGCGACTGATTCAACTTGTTTAGTTTCTTGTTTCTCGACAATGACAGATTCTTTTTGTTTTTCTTTCACTTCATCTACAAAAGATTCCTCTATGACATGCTCTTTTTGTACTGTAGTGTATTTAGTTACAGAGTCATCCTTGTCTTCTTTTTGGGATTCTTCTTTATTAAATACACGTTCAGTTAGTAAAAATCTAGACAGAGCTACCATGACATCTGTGAGATGAAGGAAGAAAGTTTGTAATAGTAAATTGTAGTGATAGGAAGAGTGTATGGTACCCTTGATGCTTGGAATGGTTTTTAAGCCAATAGTATATGCCCTTTGCTGGGATGTTTTACTGTCAGTTGTTGACTTAGGACCTCCTTTTTGTGATGTGCTAATTGTTTCTGTCTTAACTTGCCCAGATTTCTGTGTACTGTAACTAGCTGTCTCCACTTTTACTGATTGCTTTTTAACATCTTTTTCCGCTGTTAATATTTTGTCTTGTACAGTTGATATCTTCTGTTCTACCTGTTTCGTATCTACAGATTTCTCTTTAACCTTTTTATCAAATGCCTCTGACTTTATTCGAACAGTCCCCGAAACAATGGTTTCTTCTATCTCTTTTTTTGCAGACAATTTTCTTTCATCGATAGTAACTTGTTTATCATTTGTTTCTATTTTTTGTTCTTGATTTGCAACGGTTACTTTGGATTTGCTTCCATTGAAACTGGCGACGGCTTCAGTAGTTTTGTCAATCATTTCAACTATTTCACTTGCTTGCATAAGTGCTATTTCACTATGAGCTTTATCTGTTACAACTAATTTTGATTTGTTTTGTGTGCTAGTTCCATTTGTTGATACAGATTCTTCAACTTTTGTGGCAACAGATTCAGATTCAGATAATTCTAATGCAATTTCTTTTTTAATCTCATCAGCAACCGACACCGCCCTCTCAATACTTTCATCCACAATGTTCACAGCTGTCATTTCAATCTTTTCCATGTCAATATCTTTCTTCAATTTCTCCATAAACTTTATTTCCTCCACCATCGTCTTGTGCTGCATTTCCTTCGAAATTTTCGTCTCCTCTTTGACCCTTTCCTCGTAAGTAACTTCTTTTCTTGTCTGTACAGAGAATGTAGCATCTTTTCCCATACTCTGTCTGCGTTTTTTACTACCATCAGGGTCATACTGTTCTGATATTGGTAATTTGAATCTGGTTTCAGGAAAAACATCTCCATCTTGAAGTGTGCCAAAGTGGTCAGAATAATTAGGATTAAGAATTATGGGGTCTTCTAAGGATGGGATATCAGGGAGAGGCTCAGTTGAGAAAGGTCGGTAGGGTCTAGTAGGTAGGATAAAAGGCGAAGCAGTTATAGAACGGGAGTCGATCATTCCTGTAACATCAGGGCCTGGTGTTTCGATGTCTCTGAGTTCTGGGAGTTCCACAGGGAGCTGTATTGGGTCCAAAAATTGCTGTATTTGGAAAGGTTGTACCTCAGTTGGTTGAGATGGTTGGTCGAAATCTTCCGGGTCTATCGGCTCGTAAATTGGCTCGTAATCGTCCAGCACCGGGTCGTAGAGCCCACTGGAAGCAAACAAATGCCGTATATCAAAACACAACAAAGCAAAAGCCATTACAAAACTCAATTTTATTAAATACACTATTTTTGAAGACGTGCTTATAACAAAGCATCATACAAATTGTACCCTGATGACGATTGCATGATATTTATGTCCTTGTGTAACGAGCAGAGCCTAAGGTAGCATACGAGCAGACGCTATAAAATACGGCAACCGCTTAGCAATAGATGGGCCGTATAATCACATAAATAAAAGATTTTATATAAAGATTTTTTGGCTTAAACCTTCTCAAAAATATAATTTAAGTTTCGAGGTAAGTTATTATTGCTTCAGGGCCCTGAATATGCTACATAACAAAAATTTCGAACCAACAAAATTTTTATAATGATATGAACTAAGTCAAATATTTCTAAATTAATCAGCACAATAACTAATTGGGCAGCAACTTTAATTATTTCTCTGCTGCCAAATTGTTTGTGTTAATTGTTAGATGTTTTGTTAACACAAATATTGTTTTTGTGGGTTATAAAAAAATAACCTTAACCTAATATATATTAGAATACATCTCCTTGGAATTGATCCTTTATCCTTCATTGATCCTTATCATAGATTTTATACATTTCCGGTAACATAAATATTGCTCCCCAAATAATTATTTTGCTGCACAAATAAATATCTTGCTGCCCGATTAATTATTCTTCTGTCACGGTCGCCACAAATGTACAAAATATTACCAAATAAAAATGCGAGTGGAGCGATGTAGAACAATGACAACTATATTTTATCTTAAAAAAAGTGACGTAACACTCCGTACGTCAACAAACCAAATAATTATTTTGCCGACCAAATGATTTTTCGACTGTTCTTTTCATTGCTGACCAAATAATTAAATGGCTGCCCAATTAATTACTTTCCTTAAAAATGTTTCACAATCGAATTGTTCCATGAAAATAATAGCCAATTGCAAAATCCTGAGCATTGCAACGTTGCGTGGTTAGTACGCTTTGGCTTTCGATCGAAAACATTGTGATCTCGAGCTCCTCCGTGCCTCGGAAGGCACGTTAAGCCGTTGGTCCCGGTCCATCCCGCATTGGGCCCATACTGCTTATTTGTTTCTCCATGAGGAAGGCATGTGCCCAGCAGTGGAACGTAAGTAGGTTGAGGACGAATAATGTTTGCATGTCTATTAACATGTAGTATTTCGCAGCTTATATTTTGCATTACATCTTTAATTAAATTATTAATTAAAGGGAAGTAATTAATTGGGTCATTAAATTATTGGGTCAGCAACAAAAATGTCAGTTGAACAATCATTTGGGCAGCAAACAAATATTTTGTCAGCAATATAACTATTTGGGCGGCAAAATAATCAATTGGGGAGCAAGATGATTGCTTGGGCTGCAATCAGATCATCTATCAGAAAAGGTGGTAATAGCCAGCGGTACCAACGGCTTACGTGCACGGAAGCACGGAGGAGTTTGAGATCACAATGTTTTGGTCACCCCTCCTAGGCCTGACCACGGCGAAGGAAGCTGGTATACTTAACTCCCCATGTAACAGGGAGCGTGTCTCTTATTATGCACCAGTCAGTAAAGTCAGTCAGCCAGTAAATAAAAAAGGATTGTTTTTTCTTAATAAAAGGTGTGAGCAGTTAAGGCCGAAGGTTTTAAAAAATTAATAATTTGATTTACATCGAAGCGAAAAAAAGGTTTATTTGTAACCAAAATGATATAAAAAGAAGATGAATAGCAATGAAAATAAGCAAAAGCTTTTTTAAACTATATTGAAGCTTTTTTGGAGAGTAAAAATTAACTACAGCAAATATTTTAAAGAAAGCAAAAATAAAAAGCAAAGAACACGATCCCTCTGCCAAGCCTCCAAAAAAAAAGCGAAGCCCCAGCCCAAAACACTTCACAAAACAAAAACATTTCAAATTCATTCCAAAATTAAAAAATTGGAATTACACTATTCCCGCTTCGGTAGTATCTTGAAATCACTATAGCCATTAACGACACTGTAGGCACTTGCTCGCTACTCATTCTTAATTTTAAAAAATAATAAAAACAAAACTGTCAGATGCTCACTTATTTTTATAGACCAAATAAAACTTCATGATTTCGACCAACCAACGGTAAAAAGTTAAATTAAAACTAACTGTGATCTCGTTTTCGTTTCAGACTCGTAAGTGGACAAAAAGCGAGATCGTTTCTGTACCACATTAATATTTATTTTGGTTTAAGGTTATTGCAAACTTGTATCGAGAGACGGTAGAAATAGGAACTAAGGTTTGGCAGTACATTTTCGCTGCAAATGTACGGAAGGTGGCGCCATTGGCAACTGCAAAGGCCTATTGGATTTCAAGTATTTGCCTTGACTATTATTGGTTGTATAATTGACAATGCTTGAGTGATAGATGTTGGCGTAGGTTCGATAGTTAAAAATAGTAATAAACATTCACCCAGTTGCAGAAACGAACTTTAAAATTTAACGTCTGCATTATCTCTGCAATGCTCCATTATATTTATTTATTGAAGTGTCAAAAGAACACCTGAGCGTAGTTTTACGTTGCACGAAACGACATTAGCATCCTGTAAATGCTAAAGAGACATTAGCTAGAACTGTTTTCTGTAAGAACCTTAACTTTAATTAACTTTAAAGTTTTAATGTCGCATTAACAAATGTCGTCCTTAAAAATTTTTTGTGTACTAAAGGGTACTAAAGTATTGTAATATTAGTTATACAGTACACTGTTGGGCTCTAAGGGTCTGCTCACACTTATTCAGCTCCATTCAGTTGTTAGTTTTATATAGAGCTTGTTCATCTGTCCGCGTCTGTTCAGACTCGTAAGCGTATAATAAACAATGACGAAACATTTGCTCGCTAACAAAAAAATCTTTTGTTAGACATGGAGTTATATTCAACAAAAGATTTCATGAATTGACATACGTTATATTTTTTTTTTCATATCAATTATTTTTTCATATATAATTATTAGATATGACTTTACACTGAGTAATCATATTTTATAATATTTTAGTAATATCTTGACATTTAATTTATTATGTGACAATTTATGGTTTTTTTATACCATTATTAATTGACATTATTTAAATTATTTCCCATTTTTAATGAATATTGTATGTCAATAAATATATTTAATAACTTACCAAGAAATATCAGGAATAACCTATGAAACCTATGAATAAATTCAAACAGAGACTAAAAAAATTGGTTAATCGAGAACTGTTTTTATTCTATTAAGGAATTTATGGATTTCTGTAATAGAAGACGATGACTAAATCCAAGATTTGATATCTTCATAATCTTTATTTTATCATATTGTGTTAAGCGCTAAGTTTTGTATGCCAGCATCTGGTGAATTGTGTGCTCCTTAAAAATTTATGTAACACCTTTTGCACCACTTTTCATACAAATAAACGTTATCTTATCTATCTTATCTTATCTTATAATTTTTTGTCACAGCGAAGACGGTATTGGAATGGGGTGACAAATGGCTGTTTTCAGAGCCACCAAAACGGCATTTTTCAGAACAGCAGCCATTGACACGAAAAGAAGAAGAAGAAGATATTTTTTTGCTATTAGATATGTAAGATTCAAATCGTTTTACATATGAAAACGCCGAATGGAGATGAATAAGTGTGAGTAGTCCTTTAAACCGAAGGACATGTATGTAATCACATAACAATCTTCATCAAGGATTTTGGTTTGAGGGTAGAACCAGTAATGAGTAGGTGTACCTACTGGGTCCCAGTACGCTCCCTTGAAGCACGCCTCATTTTTTAACCCACTTCAAAAAGGTAGGAGGTTCTCAATTCATCTGTATTTTTTTCTCTCCTAGCTCTTGTGTTAATAAAACGATTTCGATAATTATTTTTTTAATTGAAAGGTGTGATTCGTGTGGTTTTATTTCAAAATCAAGAACTGATTAGGCTATAGTGATGGTTATATTGTCGAAATGTGTATTTATTTCAATAATACTATATTTTTTGATTATTTTGGCATTGTTAATGGTGCTTTAAGGGTCTAGATTTTATTTTTGTATGTACTTATTTATTTATTTTTATGCAAGCGGTGTTTGCCTTTAAGAAGTTGTAACATTTAGCATGGCTAGATTGTAAGTTTATTTTAAATTATACTTTGATGTATAAAACTGTTGGTAGCCCTAATTAACTAAAAAAATACGAAAAAATTAGCGCGCATACCGTTCATCCTAGTTAGAGCGGCTGCGCTTGCACCAGAAGCTCGGTGCACTCTTAGTCTTAACGAATAGTAAAAAATTGGGTCCTTACCTATGAAATTGGTGTTTTTATTCTCTCTTAGTATTTTGTCTGTAACTATTAAGATTCAGAGTATTCCTAAAAAATAATTACCTCGTCTAAAAATAGACTACATTTTTGAGCTCTTTTGATTTGTTTTGATAATTTGTTGTAAGTTTAATTGTGTTAAAATTGGACACGGAGACCACTCTTTTTAAGTGCCTCCCGAATACATCATTTAATTTGCATTCACTTAAAAACGATAAATAATTTTTATGAAGTGTGATATTACACATATTACTAAAGCTTGTCTAATGATAGATCCCAAATATTATTATCTTTGGTTTTGTCGTTGTGAAGAAAACTGAAAAAAATTTAGTATGGAAAATGTGAATTCCCCAAAATCTCCATACAAAACACCAATTTCATAGGTAAGGACCTAATATCCACTTACCGCTGCACTCCTAAAGCCAGCATCTCCTCTGCACTGTCGACGACTTCCTTCGCGCCGCTGTGCGACAGGTCGCAGGCGTCGCTGTCGCTGATGCGGCTCACCACGTCCCCATTCTGCAGTCCTGCGGCGTCTGCTGGCGAACCTGGGACCACCTGGATTGAGGGTCATTAATAAAGTGGGGAAAAAAGTGTCTGATTGTTCTGGCAAATTCTGCAGGTATTACAGAAGTGTGGTTGTGTGTAGATATACATGTCGCAGAATGATAGATATCAAATCAAATCAAATCTTTCTTTAATCATAAAAAAAATTAGAACAATACATATATATTTATTACATAAGTACATCATATTCATGAAGAAAACCATATAGCTATGCCCCCTCACTAGGATTTTCTGTGTCATGGAGACCAGTGCCTTCCGTAATATATATATAACTATTTCCCAATAATACTGCATATATGTGTATAATCTTCTTTGTAACAAAACTAATAGACATTTAAGTACCTAGGTATAAAAATAATATAAAATAAAAATAATTAAATTAAAACGACAACGTTTTACAAACAAAGGAAAAGTTAAATATAATAAAATATACAGCCGTATTATACTAGCTTTTGTCTGCGACTTCGTCCGCGTAGATAGTTACGTTAGATAGTGTGATGGTAGCTTATATTACGGCTCCAGCAGGAAGGTAAAATTCAGCTGCGCATGCACTTAGAATAATAAGGTAGCTTACTGAAGTTGAAACGACGAGATTAGTTAATTTTAGCTATTTTCACAGCGTAATGTCGTATGGTTTACTGTTCCGCTCCGCTGCTGACATTCAGACTATCTTTGTACTTCAAAAGAGAGCCATTCGTGCAATATACAACCTTAGACCACGTGACTCGCTCAAAGAATTATTTAAGGAAATTGATATATTAACTGTGGCGTCTCAATACATCTTTGATTGTATTATGTATGCACGTAAACACTATGATACCTTCCTTAAAAATTCTGACTGCCATAGCCTCAACACCAGAAAAAGCATAAGCTCGCCGTTCCAAGCCTCAGACTTCACAAGACTGTTAAATGTTTTATAGGAATCAGCATAAGAATGTATAATAGGCTGCCGCAAAGTTTTATTGACTTGCCCCTGCATAAATTTAAGTCAACTGTTAAAAGCTGTTTTATTTTTATTATTATGAGATAGAAGATTATTTTTAAGATAAAAAATCGTGGCTACTATAATTTGCTCCTCTGCACATACTTATTTTACAATATTTAAAATGTTCTAAATTCCTTTTGTTATTATGGCTGTTTAAAAAACGCTAACTGTTGAGTTTCTTGCGGCACTTCTTCTCAACAGGCCATTCACGTCGAAGTGCTAGTAGGAAAAAAAAATATTGACGTGCAAAAGTATTTCATGTAAATCAAATTGCAGAATAAATGATTTCATTTCATTTCATATGTCTACCCAATATGGATAGAAAGAGAGGATAGTGAAAAGGGACAAATTTTTTGCCTCACATTCTAATATATTATGGGAGTTTGGATTCCACTTATAACTAAAATTCTATGGTTGAATCACTACATAGATTTTAACGATTTTAATGAAAACAACGCCATCTAGCAGCAGTTCGTTGTACTAATATTTCTACAGTAGCGGTCTCGATATAGATCTGTTACTCAATCGATACCAATGTCTAGATCACTTGCCAATTATGTCGGTACTAGATTTATTTTGGACATGTCAATGTCAGCTGTTGGCAATTGATTCGCGGGCACAATCACAATGAGAAATGGTGTTTTTTTTTACTATTGGTTTCAATTTGGTCTGGTTTATTATCAATTAGCGACTTTCGGTAGCGAAAACTAAGCCTTCCTCATGGAGAAACACATGAGGAGTATGGGCCGTAACACCGTGGGTAGAATCGGTCCCAATAGCGACCGGGACCAAAGCTTCGCACAAAGCTTCGGTCACCCATCCAAGGCCTGACCATGGCGAAGGTAGCTTTGTTTTCGATAAAGCCATACGTACTAACACTACGCCACCGAGCTCCTCTCTTTCATATCACTGTTATCTAATAAAAAACTGCATCGAAATCCGGGAAATAATTATAAGGACAGACAGCAGTATATAGAGAGTTGTTGAGGAGCAAGTGCGTGTTTTAAATGTGGTGAAGGATTAACGTCTTGTTCCCCCGAAGGGGTAGGCAGAGGTATTACCTCCCATATATCGCCAGATATGTTAAGTCCCCGTGTAATAGGTGGCGAGCCTGTTGCCATGCACCGGGCACAATGTGAAGCAAGCGACATTCACAATGAACTGTATAAGTTTTATTCAAACTCGGTGGCGGCGGCGGTGGGATCGAACCCGCGAGTCCCGCGGCCTCTCGAACGAGTAGTGCCCCGTCCGTCACAACTCGGCTTCCGCTGTACATTCTGTCTGTTTGTACGGGTTAAGCTCCAAAATGGCCTGACCGATTTCAATTAATTTTTTCATGGTGATATACCCTATATCCCTGGTCAACATCTTAGATACTTTTTATTCCGAAATAAAAAATGTCTATCTAAGTAATCTCTTGGGATAGTTAAACAACCATAGCGACCGCGGACGAAGTCGCGGGCAACAGCTAGTAGTTTTTAAGAATCGCCAAATTGTTTTAGCAAACAACTGGCAACATCGAGATCAGAGGAAAATAAGAAGGAGTTTCTGACGGCATCCAACTATGGCGGACGTGATTTTTATTTCAGTGATTGTAATATTGTTTCGGAGTGGATCTTGTTGCGTAAAATCAGTGTCGTTTTGTGTAATAAGTGTCCAATATGATGAGCAATATGGAGATAATGCAAAATTCAATGCAAATACTGAAGACAACAAAATACCGAAGACTTGGCTGTATGGGCTCCGTTCCCTTTGCCTTCCCTACATGGGAGAATTTTACAACAAAAAAAAAGGAAAATAAAAAGTAGTGTTCATATGTCAAATTATTTTAAAAAAGGTTAATATTTAACATTATTAAACATACGACATAGTATACTACAAACTAGATGCACATTAGCGCATTCAAGACGGAATTAAACATTTTGAAATAGAGATTCCTGAAATTGTTTCTCCATCTTTTTAAATCAATGTCCATTACAAAAGTACTTAAAAGGTATGAAGTCAATACATTATTAATCTCACTAAAAATCATGTTACTCATGTCAACATAAAGATTTCATAGACTACTCGTATTGGTAGTTTAGTATAGTCAACTTTTATTTTAACATCGCCTGTAGTGACACGAAACGTATGTACATGTTGTCTAAGTTGTTTCCGTGGCTAAGCAAAGTAATTGCAAACCGAATAATTCGGCCGAATATCCGGTTCGGTAAAGGTTAAACCGAATAATATTTGGTATTCGGTTAATCGGCGAAACCACTATTCGGCGCATGTCTAGTAATAAAATACGAGAAAATACCTTAACCACTGTGAGGGGCATGTTGAAGTCCTTCCCCCCAATGAGGCGGAATCCCCAGGACTCCTCCGCTTTCCGGGTCAAATGGACATCCAGACTTGACTGTCAACAACATATAATTACATTACACAATAGGTTAGTTGACCCTATTTTTATTGGGCCCCAAATGATTAATTACTGATAGCCAGTTAAAAAGTCGCTAAGCGCGCCATGGAGAGGGCTATGCTCGGTATCTCATTAAGATATCACATTAGAAATAAGCGCATTCGGCATAAGACCAAAGTCATCGCCATACCTCATAGGATTAGCGTGCTTAAGTGGCAGTGGGCCTAACATGTCTGCCGTAGGGCCGACAATCGTTGGAGCAAACGTGTCTTGGAGTGGAGACTGCGTTTAGGCAAGCGTGGCGTGGGACGCCCTGTGGCCCGATGGGCCGACGATTGCAAGAGGGCTGCTGACAGTGGTTGGATGAGGGAAGCCCAGAACCGAGCATTGTGCGGTGGCATGAAGGAGGCCTACGTTTAGCAGTGGACGGTGTGTGGCTGCTGTTGGAGCCTTCACCATAAAAAATAATTTAAAAATATCTTAATCTAACACAATAAATTTTAAATTATAAATTGTTTTTTTTTTGCTTAAATGTCAGAAACGCCTTCGGTCCTGTTAATCTATGAATTATCTGTGCCGTAAAGTCACGATTATTTGTAAACAAGTTTGTAACAATACGCATGCGTGACATAGCCGACGAATAGCGTTTGACGGATTTGGCCATGCGTAGTAATTGTTTACATGTAGCGTTACTCAATTAATTTCACAAACATGGTGGATAGCGTTTTTGGCAGATAAAAAAAATAAAAATAAAACATATTTAAATTGAATTTCTACAGGAATCCCTAATTTATAATTATCGAACTTGGCATATTTCGGACCCTTGTACTAAATACTATGTGAATGACACATTATGATCGGTCGTTGAGGAGCTCTTTGAGGAGATCTTTGAAGAGATCTTTGTGGACGACATGGCTGACAGATGAATGGTTAATTTTAAAACTTGTGGTGGAGGTTTTATTCTATACTACGTGTGTAGCATCTGTCCTGCTTGGTGGAGTTTTGGTTTTGATTTACAGAATGGTTATGGATTTCCTATAGTGGTAAAGAATGAATAGATAGATTGTGTAAATGAGACATGGCCAGGATGGGAGTGAACGTGGATATGGCGTGGGTTGAGGACAATGGAAGAGAAAGGCCAACTCCAAATAAAATTATTGTTAATAGGGCATAGAAAATGATGTTGTTTACTAGCTGCTGATACTTTGCTTGTAGTAGTTATAAGTGTCTGCGAAGTTGTTAACATACATTCACGATTATCCCCTAAGGGTCTAATCACACTTATTTAGCTTTATTCAGCATGTTTCTATGAAAAACAATGATTTTATATGAGATTCTTACGTGGCTGAACAGACACTGAACAACCTCCATACAGAACTGGCATTTTCTATAGACGTACGCGGAATGGAGCTGAATAAGTGTGAGTAGACCCTAAGGGTTAGTCAGAGACTAGGCAAAAGCACCGCAGAAGCAGTTCACTGCCATAGTCCGCGCTTCACCTAGCATTGACTGCACTCAGCGTGTCAGGTGGTGAGCCCGTCGCCGCTGTAAGCTATTGGATGTTGTGCAGTTCTAAGTCCATTCGCCTTTTACGACATCCAAAGGAAGAGATGGGTTGGTAGTATTATTTTAATGAGCCGCTACCAGACGCGAAGTTGTTTGTTTATTACTGTTACCCTTCCCAGTGTGTTAACCGAAAATAAAATACGAGAGTTTTTGGCGGCATTTTTATTTCGATAATTGTAATATTGTTTCGGAGTGGATATTGTTACGTAAAAGTTTTGTGTAATAAGTGTCTGTGATGATGTGCAATGTAGAGGATTATCGAAATAAGCGTCAAGTGGTGTGAAAAGTGATGAGTTTTTTATCGTGGTAATCCACCTCATCCAAGTAGCACCACAGTGTCTGCCATCGATCGTTTGACGCCAAACTCTCCCAAGACGCATTGAAATGTATTACACTTGCATTTCAAATACTGAAGAAATATATATCGAAGACATGGCTGTATGGGCTTCGTTCCCTTTGCCTGTCCTACGTGGGAGAATTGTACAACAACAACAGAGAATTTTACAACAACATTAAAATAATACGCACAAAAATAAAATTCATTTAACTGAATTTTCTGATGATTAAACTGGATTAGACAACAAAATACGTGACAGTTGACATTTCAAAATAAATTTGACGGTTAAAATGACTCTTGCCATTTTATAGCGAGGTTTTTTTATATTCCTGGTTATTTGCGCCTCTAGGAACCAGTGATGTGAAAACGAAGTATTAAAATACCTAGTGACAATTTTGTTCGTGACTATTTCTTACTATGAAACCTTTTTTTAAACAATAAAAAGGGCCGATGGACGAGGCCGTTTTCGCACCATACTTAATCGCGGAAGGATTGACGTAGACCTTCTAAATCTTTATTCTTTACCTTACCTTGTTCGACATACGGGATATACGAGTCCACACTAGTCCATAAGCTCACTAACCACTGCCACAGTTACACACAAACTGACTAGTTTTTTGGCAGCGGTCATTTTGACCGCATTGCGATTTAGTTAACTGATTTGTTAACTGTTAGGTTGGGTTTAAACTGGCGTATGAACTATAATTTGTATAAATTAATGAGGATCGGTAATGTTTTAGCAAATTAAATAAAACTAGGGGTGTTATTTAAACGGTAAGCAAAATATTCGAATTATGGTCAGCAAAAAATACAATTGATCAGCTAAAATAACTAACTGGTCAGCAGCTTTTCGGCAGAAGATATTTCTAATTTATCAGCAAAATAACAAAATGGGCAGCAACTCAAATATTGTCTCTGCCGCCAAATTGTTTATTGTGTTTTGATGACACAAATATTGTTTATAAGGGTCTTAAAAAATAACCTTAATCAGAGGTACATTTCCTAGAAATTGATCCTTCATTGATCCTTTTCCTAGATTTTATTTTATTTCCGGTAACATATAGACGACCTCCGTGGTCGAGTGGTCTGTATGCTTGTCTCAAGGCGTTGCCATCTCGAGAGGTTCTGGGTTCGATCCCCGGTGGGGGCAAATGTTTGGGTGATGAATTTTCAGGCATTTGTTTCTCAGTATTGGATGTTTATGTATATTTCTATATATTCAGGTTATTTATATGTATTTATCTATTAAATATTAGGTTGGGGAAAAAGTCTTTTCGCATTATAGTATGTATAAACTTGTAATAAAATCTCTTTGGCTATACTATTTGTATCTGGCTGATTTTGGTATCATTGAAAGTTTAAATTTTAAAGAACATAATTCCAAATTCAAATTAGGAAAATGTGTGATTTTCATTTGTTTTTCGTACCGCCAAGATGAGTGAATCTAATGAAGAAATTCGATACATTTTAAAATTTTACTACAAAAAAGGTAAAAATGCAACGCAAGCCGCGAAAAAAATTTGCGATGTTTATGGACCTAGTGCAGTGGCTGTGAGAGTAGCACAAATTTGGTTTAAGCGTTTTCAATCCGGAAATTTTGATGTCAAAGATGCACGTCGCTCTGGTCGCCCTATTACAGATAAAATGGATGCCATTTTTGAAAAAGTGGAGCAAGATTGGCATGTCAGTAGTTACGACGTAGCTGAAGAACTGGGATTTGACCACAGAACAGTTTTGGCGCATTTGAAAAAAACTGGGTATACAAAAAAGCTCGACATTTGGGTACCTCACGAGCTCACTGAAAGAAACCTAATGAACCGTGTACTCATTTGTGATTCTTTATTACGACGTAATGAAACCGAATCATTTTTGAAGAAGCTGATAACTGGTGATGAAAAGTGGATCACGTACGACAAGAACGTGCGAAAAAGGTCGTGGTCAAAGGCCGGTCAGGCTTCACAGACTGTGGCGAAACCCGGGTTAACTCGCAACAAGGTGATGGTTGATTCCGCCGTTTCGCGCAAAAAACATCGTTCCGTGGAATAAAAAAAAATATCGATTTAAGTTTTGTTTCTTTTTATTGATTCATCTCAGAACATCCCCTGATTCTAAAAAACGGAAAGGCACTTTTCTATCTTATTTAGATACGGAGAAAATAACAATTAAAAATTACCAGATGGACGGTGATGAAAACTGTAAGGATTGTAATGAACTTGCAAGCGATGGTAATGATTTAAGTCGCGATGGTAATGAATACCGCAGAACAGTACTGTAACTTGATGGCATTATAATGAATTATAAAAGGCGTTAATTTATGATAGAAAAACAAAACAGCACTATTCTATTAATAAACGTTTTTTATTACTATTTTGCCTTTTAATTCAGTATCGAATAGTAACCTAATTAAAGAATGTCATATAGTAGCCAACTAACTAACACAATCTCACAATATTTATTTAAAAAAAACAACTAACAATTCTATAAAGGTAATTTTGAACGCTAGAGAGTGCAAAATCACAATATACAAACTAAAAACAATATTCCTTATCTTTATTATAATTTTCTGATATATAATACCTGTATTCGCAATAAATGAATTGAATTGAATATAATAATAATATATACCCAGTAATAGGAACTTAAGTAGTGTTTTGGGTCGTTGTCGCATAATCACAGTATTTACTCATAAAAACAACTAACACATCTATAAAAGTAATTTTGGATAGCTTAAGCTAGAGTGCAAATCACAATATAATAATATACTTACATACAAAAAAAATATTAAAAAATCCTTTATCACTTATCACTTCTATTATCATAATCAACACCGTCTATAAACTTTTATTATGTCGATCTATAAATTTAAAGTATCTATAAATTTAAAGTATGTTGTACCTAATCATCACTATCATCTGAGTCGTCGAAAAAAGTGTGCTTTTAAAATTGTTTTTCTGATGGAGTTGATTTAATGAAAGTCTCAAATTGCTGTTGGTGTTCAGAAGTTTTACATACTACATCTAGTTGTTTTGGGTTTCGATTTTCCTTTGGTATCTTATAAAATGTATTTTTTCTCAACTCAAACGTACATCAGATAATATTTTGACTGTAGGAGATGTTGGTGTAGTAGAAGATGTATATACATTTATCAACGGTGAGAGCTGTAAGTCGCTTGGACCCTGTAAATATCTAATTCATCCATGTTGTTCAAAATTGTTGTTGTATCTATACTTAATACTGACTGATTGTCAAAAGAGGCTTCGATTTTATCACACTGATTATTGGATTGACCTCTCTCCATATCGCCGTAATTATCAGAATGAAGAAAGCCTATAATTATGCTTATTATGTATACAATAAGTGCAACCTTGACAATTGAAGCTACTAAATGTTAAAGTTTTATTATTATCAGCAGCTCAGACGCATTGATGAACTTGCATTGATCCCTTAAATGTTGGAATGTTGGGCGGAAATGTTTTACCTTCAATATCACTCTCTGTTACCATATCAACATGTACATTTCGTATATTTTTAGTAACTAACGCCCAAAAATCTTCATAACAACTAACATCTCCGCCATGCTTAATAAAATTGTTAGCAGTTCTTTTGACGACGGCACCAATCCCAAACAGAGCTCCTTGCCTTGGCCGGATTCTTGATAATTCCATGTGACCTTAGTTATATTTGGGTAATAATAGTGCAGAATGATTTAGTTTTATTATTTGCGTTACTATCTTTATAGTATAGAATTCCAGTATGTAGGAATGCTTGTTTTCTACTTCCACCGAAATTAAAGGACTGTATCTCTTCATTAAACTTCAGGTTATAATTCTCGCTAAAGTCTACGTGCACGAGTATCTCTTTGTCTTTTAAATTTTGTTTACGTTGTTTGATAGCTTCATATTGTACTGTAATATTTAGATTGTGTTTTAAAAATGTGTCTAGAGTTGACTCTAATACAAATACTTCATTACCTTCCGAAACAGTTCATTACCTTCCTGCAAGAAAGGTGGAAGGAACGGATGGTAATGAGATGGAGATGAATGAGAAATTTAAACATTTATTTTAATAATTTCGCTACAAAATGTATTATAAACTTGATATTAATATTGGAATATAATTATTAATAGAGAAGAACATATGGGGTAAATATAATAATCTACTTGTTAAAATGCCTTAAGAAATTGCAGGAATGTAATGAACCGATTTTTGAACGAAACACTATCAACAAGGTAAAGAACGTAAATAATTTTGCTAGCAATGCACACACGTCCACCAAGATCAGTTGTCACCTACGACTGGCCTGTAGAAACACGTTGAAACTAGAACTTTATTAGGGATGTTACAATTATCGACGATATGAAAGAGTTTCTCAATACAGATGGCGATGACATTTTTTCCGTAACAATTTTAAAAGTTGGCTGTTCTTGTATTATTGTTGAAATAAATACATAATGAAAATACTTAATTAAAAGGGTTTGAGTTTAGGTTTCATATAAAATATTAACAAATATCATAAATTAAAAAGCAAACTAATAAATGTGAAAATTCCCGACGAGAATCCTATCTGGTAACAGAGAGGAATGATTTTTGAGGTAGTTTTTTATTTTTGTTTCATAAACTAACTGATTAATTTGAAATATTAACGATGCAACTTTTAAGGATTTTATGTTTGTTCTTACTGTAAAAATTAGAATTAAGACAAAAACATGTAAAATAGGGAAATTCTCATGGAATTGCTTTTTGCACGAAATGGCGGAATCAACCTGATGCTGTGTGTGTGGTGGGATTGGAAGGGCATTATTCATTATGAGCTGTTACCACCAGGCAGGACCATCGATTCTGAACTCTACTACGAACAACTGATGAGATTAAAGCAAGAAGTTGAGAGAAAGCGGCCGGAATTAATCAACAGAAGGGGTGTGGTTTTTCATCATGATAACGCTAGACCTCACACATCTTTAGCCACTCAGCAAAAATTAAGAGAGTTTGGCTGGGAGGTGTTAATGCATCCGCCGTATAGTCCTGACCTTGTACCTTCAGATTTCCACCTGTTTCGGTCTCTTCAGAATTCTTTAGGCAGTGTCAGGTTAACATCACGAGAGGACTGCCAAAACCACTTGTCGCGGTATTTTGACCAGAAGTTCCAAAATTTCTATAGCAATGGGATCATGTCCCTACCTACAAGATGGCAAAAAGATATCGAACAAAATGGTACCTACATACTTTAGTTAAATGTAAATAAACTATATTCAAAATGTTTTGAATTTTCTTAAAGAATGCGAAGAAACTTTTTCCCCAACCTATTATATTTATTCGTCATCTAGTGTCCGTAACACAAGCAGCATTAGTTGCTTAAAATGGGGATAGTTGATAGGTGTGAAGTGGGTGTGAATGATTGTTTGAAGATATATATAATATATATATTGTTGCCTAAATTATTATTTTGCAGCTCAACTAATGCTACTGACCAAATAATTATTTTACCGCCCAAATAATTATATTGCTGACAAAATATTTGTTTTCTGCCCAAATGATTTTTCGGCTGGCCATTTTGTTGATGACTATATAATTAAATGGCTGCCCAATGAATTACTTCCTTTATTAAAGTATAGAGGTAGATTACTTTTTGCTAATTTACATCTCACCATGATGGGTCACCAACTTTTTAATTAAAAGGTTCTGGATTCAAATCCCAGTGTGGACAGATATTTACGTGAGATGGTTACAAACGTTTCTTCTCGAGTCATGGTCGTTTATATGTGTATGTTGCTAGCTGACCGGCGAGCATCGTAGCGCCAAGTCAGTGAAAGTAGTGAAAGAATTATTTATAGACAGACTAGTAATTACATACATAGGTACGTATGTATGTAAACATGTATATACGTATGTAATCACGACTATTATCCCCTAAGGGTTAGTCAGAGACTAGGCAAAAGCACCGCAGAAGCAGTCCAATGCCATAGTCCGCGCTTCACCAAGCAGTGACTGCACTCAGCGTGACAGGTGGTGAGCCCGTCGCCGCTATAAGCTATTGGATGTTGTGCAGTTCTAAGTCCAAGTCACCCTTTACGACACCCAAGGCAAAAGATGGGTTGGTAGTATTTATTTTAATGAGCCGCTTCCACACGATTAGTAAGTAATGGCATCAAAGACAATAACAAGTAGCCTTGTCAAAACTCAGTTCATTTCTTAATCCGAATATTAGCAAGTTGGTTCAATTATCTGGTGCTCACAATAAGACCTTTTAACATACATTCATACAGGTCAAGCTGGGAGCCTCCTTTTGTTTAAGGCGGTAAAAAAAGTTTATTTTAATTCAAATAACTTGTTTTTACGCCAGGATCTTCGATCGAGACAATAGAAGTGAGCGCTCCATTTCATTGTTTAATTTTTATGAGTATTAGGAAATAATAAAAGCCAAATAAAAAATAGCATCAGAATAATTAAGGCAATGTAATTTCTTTTTTTTTATTTAAAGTGTTCATAATTTTATTAAAGTTTCTATAAGTGAATTTCAAAAATAGTCCGAAACGTATGTACCTATCCTTGCATTTATAATAATCTAGTAGCAAATATGCGCTTTGAGCCTGTGAATCATTAAGAACAGTATATATTTTTTCTGAATAAAAATAACCTTGAGTAGATGCCTTAAAACCTACAGCTTAAAACTCAATCAATACAGCAGTGCGAGCATAAAACTTCGACAGTCGCAATGTTTGATCGACAAAAGCATCCGTCCTTTTCTCTCCTTAGGGTTATCTGTCAAATTTATCGAATTTTTCGACAATTGTCGATCTTAGACGTCAAATTTGCCTTATTGAAAGCTCTATAACCGTAGCGCTGTTCGATTTGTAAGAACCTGTGAAAAACCTGTTTGTAAGAAACCATAAATAGAATAGATTTACTTGTAAGCGCTTTATAAGCGGAATATTTTTTATTTGCTTACTCAGTAACTGCTTACAAAAAGTTTAGTTATATTAATTACTCGTTGCTGCTTTTAAAATATTTCACAAAATCTATTTCAGCTGTTCAAAATGAAACAAAACTTTAAGTGTCGCCATCTCTGGGTATGAATCGGAACTATATTATTCTTTTAAAATTTTACAGGTCACATGCTTTATTCCCATCCAATAGTCGTCATTTACTGTCAAAATTGCATACATATTTTTGAACCCGACTGTACCTTATAGACCGACTAGATATCAACATTTTGAATTCAATTTGGCTTTGAAATACATAATCAAATATTACGTAAAACGAAAATATTTTAATTCAAAATGAAGGCATTTATATACTTGCTTGTTTTGATATCAATAAATAGCGCTTTTTCAAAAAATAACGTGAAATCTTTGACTGAGTCTATGGGACAAGAAATTATTGAAATTGGACTGCCAAATAAAGGTAAGTCGTGGTGTTTCGGCCCATACTCCTCATGTGTTTCTCCATGAGTAAGGCCTGTGCCCGGCAGACGTGAATTGGCTGAGAACGACGAATCGTCATACATACATATTGTCAGGCCTATATCCCCTAAAAGGTAGGCAGGTGCATAACACAAACTTTGCCAGTATTTTCTCTGCCTCACGTAATAAAGGCAAGCCTATTGCCATAAAAAAGTCCATCCATACTCCATAGTCACTTTAATTCAAACCAAAAATCCAACCACCAGGAGTCCAGGACAGAGGCAGATGTTACGTCACGTCATATCAAATGAAACCGTGAATGAATGATCTACCCAAGCAACTAATGTGGCTAATTATTATTACTTATAAAATAAAATACCAACTAGGTGCCAATGCGTATATTAGAAAATGTACCTAAAGTATATATATCGTCTCAGCAGTATCGTAATACCGCGATGCGGGATTGAGCGCTATTTACACTGTATACACTACGATTGTTAACAGCGCCATCTAGTGGCGGACTCAAGAACTAATAATTCTATACAGAGTTATCCATAATATAAAATCTCTGCAGTCCGAGTAAATCGTCATCAGCCTATACATCTCACTGCTGGACGGTGCCTTCCTACATTTAAGGAGTTTACAGACAGACATACACTAGCTGTTGCCCGCGACTTCGTTCGCGGTTACTATGGTTTTTTAACTCTCCATGATTTTTAACGAGCTACAAGAATATGACATACCTACCTAATAATATTGGGTCCTTACCTATGAAATTGGTGTTTTTATTCTGTCTTAGTATTTTGTCTGTAACTATTAAGATTCAGAGTATTCCTAAAAAATTATTACCTCGTCTAAAAATAGACTATATTTTGAGCTCAATTGAAGGGTTCCCGTAGGATAGTTAAAACCATGGTCACCGCGGACGAGGTCGCGGGTACCAGCTAATCTACTATAGAATCTCTCAAATGCCCCTGCTATGCATCAGTTCTGAAACATAGCATCAGTTATTGTTATTACATTGCTATGTCGTGGTTTGAAGGGTAATCTTAAAAACTTGACAGGTCTACCTTCAGATCTGGAGGAAGAGCCTTCAGCGGAGCTAGAAGAAGATGAGAAGGTCACCACCACCATGCTATCTGCTGCTACCAAGAAAGATACGAAAAAAACCACTACGGTATAGATAAGATAATTAAAAAAATCGTTTATTCTGTCTAGATATTTGACAATACGCCGATTTGTTCCTGATTCGTCATATTGCTTATTCGACACTTTCATAACTGGTCATATTCCTGATTCTTCATTTTCCTAACTCGTCATTGTACAGTGAAAATGAAAAATCATTCAATAATTCATGATTCATTCAATCATTTCATTGTAAATGAAATGGCGATGCGTATTAATATGTATGGGGATGCAACTAGAAGTATTATACATATTATTAAATTGTACTTACGACACACTCCTTTTAGTTAAAGTACAAGACTTATTTGTTACAAAGGCGTACAAAGATCCGAGAAGCTAGTGGTTTTAACCTGCCTGTACCTGTGAATAATTAGGTTTAAGGAGATCATTCATATTGGGTCCTTACCAATGAAATTGGTGTTTTTATTCTGTCTTAGCAATTTGTCCTTAACTATTAAGTTTCAGAACATTCTTATAAAATAATTGCCTCTTCTAAAAATAGACCATATATTTGAGCTCGTATTATTTAATTTGATAATTTTTGTATTTTAATTGTGTTAAAATTAGACACAAAGACAATTATTTTTAACTGCCTCCCGAATACATCATTTGATTTGCATTAACATAAAAACGATGAATAGTTTTTATCAAGCGTGTTCACACACATATTGCTAAAGCTTGTCTAATGATACATGCCAAATATTATTATCTCTGGATTTGTCGTTGTGAAGAAAACTGATGAAATGTTTGTATGTAAAATGCAGACATCCCCAAAATCTCCATACAAAACACCAATTTCATACGTAAGGACCTAATATTTTTATACTGTTGCTTTGTTAATGTTGTTGATAGGCTGAATTGCCGCATAATACCAGCGTCGTGCAGTTACCTACTGCCACGACATTTTGCTGAGCGGGGACCATTTTGGTACCTATTTGTTACTGTATTTATTTTCTTCTTTTTGTTCTATAACTATTTTTGAATTCTTTTTTTTGTATGTGTAAGAGTAAGTAATTATGGTACCAAATAAACAATTTTCTATTCTACGAGTATTCTATTCTAAAAAAACACGGGTCCTGAGTTTCAATAATAATACCCTATTCTTTAACTTTGTCATCAGCCAGAAACTAGGAGAGTAAACAAGGAACAAAACAAAATAGACGACGAAGAGGAGAAGATAGAGAAGGAATTGGCGGAGATCTACAAAGATAACTTAGGTAAGGACTACACACCCATCTAGCTAGAGTTGTGACGTGGCGCACCCGGAGATAAATAAAAGACGCAGGTCGTCACTTATTATATTCTATTGATGAAAACTAAACTAAGGCAGGAGGAGGAGGAGCTCGGTGGCGTAGTGGTCAGTGCGCTTTGGCTTCGATCGAAAACAAAGCTACCTTCGCCATGGTCAGGCCGTGGATGGGTGACCAAGACTTTATGATCTCGAGCTCCTTCGTGCTTCGGAAGGCACGTTAAGCCGTTGGTTCCGGTCGCATTTGTGACCGTTTCTACCCATCAACCCGCATTGGGCTAGCGTGGTGGTATTACGGCCCATACTCCTCATGTGTTTCTCCATGAGGAAGGCCTGTCCCAGCAGTGGGATGTATATAGGCTGATGACGAAACTAAGGCACTCTAAAACAATTTATAAAAGGTAAATAACACAAAACACTGCATAAAACTTAAAAATTAAGAATAATTTATTTGCCATAAACAAATGAACTTAGTTTAGTACTGGACTTATGATTAGTCCATCCATAATTTATGGACTAATGTTTGGACCAAACAAAGTATGGTCTGTATTCTGTACTGGGGGTGGTTGGTTACTCTGTAGTTCTGTAGATGCTCTATATACTAATGGGGTTTCATAAAGTTCGAAATAAAACTAAAGAAATTGTTTTAGGTCAGTAACAATTAATTAATATGACCCTCAGAGTAAACAGAACTGGAGTAGCCATTAGTCAATTTCTCAAACATTTTATTCTGCCATTTCTTGCGGGGGGTGAGGTTACCTCTACACTCAAAGCCAGCACAACGCACAACGTTTTTACAAATGCACACATGCATAATTCGACACACAAATTTAAATTTCACGCACACACACGCTTAAAATAATCACGTGGGGTGTGCGTTTTGACAACGTCACAGCCGCACTCCCCACGAGACTAGCGCTCGAAATTTGAAATCGTAAAATTCTAAAACATGAAATAATGAAGTAAATAATCATGAAATCTTAAAAAAAATAATTACAAATAAAAGGTGACACCATCTTTTAGCATACTCGATGTTTTCTATTTATTTTTACAACAAAAAATAGCACAGGCAGGCATTTTTGCGGGAGCTCTGTTCGCCGCAACGTTTACAATGTTATGGCTGTCAAAATGGCGGCTCAACTAGTTTTATTAAACGTGCAAGCATCCGATGCTTGTGCATTTGGCAGAGGGGAATGTTAGACAAAGGCTACTCCAGTTCTGTTTACTCTGAGATATGACCTCTTATGATATATGCGTTGCATCGCGGGCAATCGTAAGCGCGATGCAACACCGAGCAGCGCCATCTTTTGGCGACGTTCGGAACTAACTTTTTTATACACCATTTTACATGCACTTTCTCTTAAACAAACTTATTAACTAGCGAACTCTGCATAAGCTCAGCTCGTACTCGTACTGCAGAGTACCCTGCAGAGTAACCCCATTAATACAGAGCATGTAAAGAACTACAGAGTAACCAACCACCCCCAGTACAGACCATACTTTTATTGGTCCAACCAAACATTAGTCCATAAGTTATGGACTAATCATAAGTCCAGTACTAAACTAAGTTCATTTGTTAAATATTATATGACAATTAAATTATTCTTATTTTTTAAGTTTTGTGCAGTGTTTTGTGTTATTTACCTTTTATAAATTGTTTTAGAGTGCCTTAGTTTCGTCATCAGCCTATATACGTCCCACTGCTGGGACAGGCCTTCCTCATGGAGAAACACATGAGGAATAAGGGCCGTAACACCACCACGCTGGCCCAATGCGGGTTGGTGGGTAGAAACGGTCACAAATGCGACCGGGACCAACGGCTTAACGTGCCTTCCGAAGCACGGAGGAGCTCTAATTACTAATTTATAAAATAAAATACAAGAAAAACACAGAAACAAGAACAATCAACAAAAACAAGAAAAATCAATAACTAATTAGACTAGTGACCCGATCGATGCTAGATACGAAGTGTCCTCGGCGACGACGCACGTTAACCCGATGCGCATCGCCGTAGTCACGTCGTTGGCGGTCTTGCGCTGCGGTGTCAGCGTTTTCATTGATAATGAAATACGTTACGACGTCAGCGTTTAGGTAGCTGCGAGTGTTTCTATGGAGAGTGAGTAACTAGCTCTGCTACCAACCAAAAATTTATTTATCTCCACTCATGTTATAATATTCGAATTATGAACTCATACTCGAACTCATAATGACATACTTTTTAACACAAATGATAAAAACGAAAATTTATAAATGGAAACTGTAACATAATAACCATTATGCAACAGGTTGGACGTTTACTCTGAGGGTTGGACTCATTATGCAACACTTGCTATTCTTAAAAACGCACAAAACTATGGCAAATGTTTTCCAGTCAGCCATAAATAAATAAAATTAATTTAATATTTTGTTTCATTTCTTTGATTATTGAGTGTAGATAAAGTAGTGTATGTAACTGCACATAACTCGGTATTAAAACACTCGCGTGGTACTATGAAAAACTCGCCAAGGCTCGTTTTCTAAAACCACGCTCGTGTTTTAATAACCTATATTATGTGACAGTTACATAAGGTTGATTCCGCCATTTCGTGCAAAAAGCAATTCCATGCGAATTTCCCTATTTTAAATGTTTTTGTCTTAAATCTAATTTTTACAGTAAGAACAAACATAAAATCCTTAAAAGTTGCATCGTTAATATTTCAAATTAATCATTTAGTTTATGAAACAAAAATAAAAAACTACCTCAAAAATCATTCCTCTCTGTTTCCAGATAGGATTCTCGTCGGGAATTTTCACATTTATTAGTTTGTTTTTTAATTTATGACCTTTGTTAATATTTTATATGAAACCCAAACTCAAAACCTTTTAATTAAGTATTTTCATTGTGTATTTATTTCAACATTAATACAAGAACAGCTAACTTTTAAAATTGTAACGAAAAAAATGTCATCGATATCCGTATCGAGAAACTCTTTCATATCGTCGATAATTGTAACATCCCTAATAAAGTTCTAGTTTCAACGTGTTTCTACAGGCCAGTCGTAGGTGACAACTGATCTTGGTGGACGTGTGTGCATTGCTAGCAAAATTATTTACGTTCTTTACCTTGTTGATAGTGTTTCGTCCAAAAATCTGTTCATTACATTCCTGCAATTTCTCAAGGCATTTTAACAAGTAGATTATTATATTTACCCCATATGTTCTTCTCTATTAATAATTATATTCCCATATTAATATAAAGTTTATAATACATTTTGTAGCGAAATTATTAAAATAAATGTTTAAATTTCTCATTCATCTCCATCTCATTACCATCCGTTCCTTCCACCTTTCTTGCAGGAAGGTAATGAACTGTTTCAGAAGGTAATGAAGTATTTGTACCAGAGTCAACTCTAGACACATTTTTAAAACACAATCTAAATATTACAGTACAATATGAAGCTATCAAACAACGTAAACAAAATTTAAAAGACAAAGAGATACTCGTGCACGTAGGCTTTATCAAGAATTATAACCTGAAGTTTAATGAAGAGATACAGTCCTTTAATTTCGGTGGAAGTAGAAAACAAGTATCCCTACATACTGGGGTTCTATACTATAAAGATAGTAACGCAAATAATAAAACTAAATCATTCTGCACTATTATTATTATTACCCAAATATAACTAAGGTCACATGGAATTATCAAGAATCCGGCCAAGGCAAGGAGCTCTGTATGGGATTTGTGCCATCGTCAAAAGAACTGCTAACAATTTTATTAAGCATGGCGGAGATGTTGGTTGTTATGAAGATTTTTGGGCGTTAATTACTAAAAATGTACGAAATGTACATGTTGATATAGTAACAGAGAGTGATATTGAAGGTAAAACATTTCCGCCCAACATTCCAACATTTAAGGGATCAATGCTAGTTCATCAATGCGTCTGAGCTGCTGATAATAATAAAAATTTAACATTTAGTAGCTTCGATTGTCAAGGTTGCACTTATTGTATACATAATAAGCATAATTATAGGCTTTATTCATTCTGATAATTACGGCGATATGGAGAAAGGTCAATCCAATAATCAGTGTGATAAAATCGAAGCCTCTTTTGACAATCAGTCAGTATTAAGTATAGATACAACAACAATTTTGAACAACATGGATGAATTAGATATTTGCAGGGTCCAAGCGACTTACAAATCTCACCATTGATAAATGTATATACATCTTCTACTACACCAACATCTCCTACATCCAAAATTTATCTGACGTACGTTTGAGTTGAGAAACAATACATTTTATAAGATACCAAAGGAAAATCGAAACCCAAAACAACTAGATGTAGTATGTAAAACTTCTGAACACCAACAGCAATTTGAGACTTTCATTAAATCAACTCCATCAGAAAAACAATTTTAAAAGCACACTTTTTTCGACGACTCAGATGATAGTGATGATTAGGTACAACATACTTTAGAATAGTTAATAATATGTAAAAAGAAAAAATTTATAAGAAATAATAAAAGTTTATAGACCGTGTTGATTATGATAATAGAAGTGATAAGTGATAAAGGATTTTTTAATATTTTTTTTTGTTTGTGAGTATAATATTATATTGTGATTTGCACTCTAGCTTAAGCTATCCAAAATTACTTTTATAGATGTGTTAGTTATTTTTATGAGTAAATACTGTGATTATGCGACAACGACCCAAAACACTACTTAAGTTCCTATTACTGGGTATATATTATTATTATATTCAATTCAATTCAATTTATTTATTGCGAATACAGGTATTATATATCAGAAAATTATAATAAAGATAAGGAATATTGTTTTTAGTTTGTATATTGTGATTTTGCACTCTCTAGCGTTCAAAATTATTTTTATAGAATTGTTAGTTGTTTTTTTTAAATAAATATTGTGAGATTGTGGTAGTTAGTTGGCTACTATATGACATTCTTTATTTAGGTTACTATTCAAGACTGAATTAAAAAGCTGAATAGTAATAAAAAACGTTTATTAATAAAATAGTGCTGTTTTGTTTTTCTTTCATAAATTACCGCCTTTTATAATTCATTATAATCCCATCTAGTTACAGTACTGTTCTGCGGTATTTCATTACCATCCCGACTTAAATCATTACCATCGCTTGCAAGTTCATTACAATCCTTACAGTTTTCATCACCGTCCATGTGGTAATTTTTAATTGTTATTTTCTCCGTATCTAAATAAGATAGAAAAGTGCCTTTCCGTTTTTTAGAATCTGGGGATGTTCTTAGATGAATCAATAAAAAGAAACAAAACTTAAGTCGATATTTTTTTTTATTCCACGGAACGGTGTTTTTTGCGCGAAACGGCGGAATCAACCATAACCTACTATTATATTATAAGTGGATACATTGACTTTTCCACAGACTACAAGGCGGAGACTGACACCACCCGAGATGTAGCCACCTCCAGTGAGGATGACGACACCTTAAAACCTGTCGCTAGATCCCGGAACAAGTGCGAAAAAACCTAGTATACCCATCTACTTTTTCATACACTCAAACCTGGCTTAGGTTGCCAGGTAGAGATCGCTCCAAGCGATAAGCGATGATGACTGGATCATCATCATCTAGCTAGCTGTCGATGCGTGGTCAACTAGGCGTCTGCTAGCTGTCAATGCGTGGTCAGCTGGGCGTCTGCTAGCTGTCAATGCGTGGTCAGCTGGGCGTCTGCCAGCTGTAAATGCGTGGTCAGCTATGCACCTCTGCCTCCTTGGGGGATTCACGCGTGATGATATGTATTTTTACGACGCAAATTTCGTTTGATGAATACAGGCATCCAGGTCTTGGATGTTTATATAAATGTATTGTTTATATTCTAAATGTTTCATATATTTATCTATTAAACGTATTTTGTCCGTTTAGTATCCATAACACAACTAGCATTAGTTTAAAATGGGTCTAGTTGACAAGTGTAGTATCTGATGATGCTTATTTATTTATGCACCTCTGCCTCCCCCTTCGGGGATTAGCGCGATGATGTATTTCTGTCTTCCAGTTTCAAGTTCCAGCCAGACATGAATAACAAGGCCGAGGTGGAAAGGTTCAGGACTTCAGTCGACGACATCAGCTGCGACAAAAGAGTGAACAGACTAACCGGTAATAAAGAGGTATGGTGAGGAATTTTGTATTTTTTGTTGTTGTAAAATTCTCCAGGAAGGCAAAGGGAACGAAGCCCATACAGCCATGTCTTCGGTATTTTTGTCTTCAGTTTTTGCATCGAAATGCAAGTGAAATATATTTCAATGCGTCTTGGGAGAGTTCGGCGTCAAACGATCGATGGCAGAAGCTGTGGTGCTACTTCGATGAGGTGGATTACCACGATAAACATCTCATCATTTTACACACCACTTGACGCTTATTTCAATGATCCTCCACATTGCTCATCATTATTGACACTCATTTCACAAAACTACACTGATTTTACGTAATAAGATCCACTCCGAAACAATATTACAATCACTGAAATAAAAATCACGTTCGCCATAGTTGAATGGCGCCAAAAACCCCCTTAGTATTTTTTCTATAACAAAAACCCCTACCCCCATGGGGAATCGAACCCGGACCTCCCGATCAACACCCGGTGTTATGAACCACTAGACCAGGAAGGCGTCTCTTCCCTTGGGTGCCGTAAAAGGCGACTAATGGACTTAGAACTGCACAACATCCAATAGCTTATAGCGGCGACGCCGACGGGCTCACCACCTGTCACGCTGAGTGCAGTCACTGCTTGGTGAAGCGCGGACCAGGGCAGTGGACTGCTTCTGCGGTGCTTTTGCCTAGTTTCTGACTTACCCTTTGGAGATAATAGTCGTGATTATAAAATAAGCTTAAAAGCGTGTACGTAATTTTACACGTGACTCTACTTATATTGGGTCCTTACATATGAAATTGGTGTTTTTATTCTGTCTTAGCAATTTGCCCGTAACTATTAAGTTTCAGAACAATCTTATAAAATAATTGCCTCTTCTAAAAATAGACCATATATTTGAGCTCGTATTATTTAATTTGATAATTTTTTGTAAGTTTAATTGTGTTAAAATCAGACACAAAGACAATTATTTTTAACTGCCTCCCGAATACATCATTTGATTTGCATTAACATAAAAACTATGAATAATTTTTATCAAGCGTGTTCACACACATATTGCTTAAGCTTGTCTAATGATACATGCCAAATATTATTATCTCTGGATTTGTCGTTGTGAAGAAAACTGATAAAATGTTAGTATGTAAAATGCAGACATCCCCAAAATCTCCATAAAAAACACCAATTTCATAGGTAAGGACCTAATATATAGTGACGAGAATAGAGATAGGCATGATCAAATGATTTGGTCATGGACAAAACGAGAGAAAGTAGATGAATCGGGATTGAGCAAATATGAAATGTTTATCGACCAAATCGTAAGCGTCCTGAAGGTAGGCAACGTCATTGGAACCCAAAATCGCCGAACATGTTAGAAGACTGCAATGAGAGTTTCTAGATGAAGCGATAGACATGTTAAGAATCTTAGCTGGTAGTATTTCTAATGCTCGTTTCCGCTTCACTCAACAAATACTGCTAACTTTCAAATGGAAAGTAATTAATTTGGACGCCATTTAATTATTTGGTTAGCAACAAAAAGTTCAGCCTAACAATCATTTCGGCAGCAAACAACTATTTTGACAGCAATATAATTATTAGGGCGGCAAAATAATTATTTGGACTGAAACATTATAATTTTGTCAGCAGAATAATTAATTGGGCGGGAAAGTTATTAGTTGAGCTGCAAAATATTTATTTGGGCAGCAATATACATGTTACTGGAGATGTAAAAAAAAATGTGTAAGGTATTAAAACATTATATTAAACAATTTGGCAGCAGAGAAAATATTTCAGTTCCTGCCCTATAGTTATTTTGCTGACAAATTAGAAAAATCTGCTGCCCAAAATATTTGCTGCTCATAAGTTGCTGACCAATTAATTATTTTATCTAATCAATTTTATCATATCAATTGTATTTATTTTACTGACCAAAATTCAAATATTTATCCCTTTCAAATATAAAAAAACAACACAAAGATTGCTAAATAAATGTTTTCTGTGCCGCGAGTGTGCTGCCCAATTTTTCTGCCAAAATATATTTTTTTCTGCCATAAATAATAAATTACCGAACAATTGTATGATTGTTTGCTGAAGAACAATTGCAGCCAGCTTAAAATGTGCTCGGGAAATATTTGTTAGAAAAATCGGAAAATTTTTTTGGTTGATTTTTTTATTATTCTACTTATTAAATTGCTGACTAATTAATGAAGTACTACTTGAAGTTCGGCTGCCACTTCTGCGGAATCCCTCAAACGGCGCAAATATAGTAGCCTCTGTGAAGATTACTTATTTGAGCCTTTTGGGTAGAAACGCTGGGACCCTGGGGACCATCTGCTCATAAGCTCTACAAAGAGATTTCGAAGCGGCTCTGCGACAAATCTGGTGACAAGAAGGCCGGTCTGTATTTTGCTCAAAGAATAAGCGTTGCTATTCAGAGGTAATTCAGCCCGCCCTTTTTGGTACATTGCCAGTGACGGATATACATGCAGACGATTTTTTCTTATAATATCTTTTTTTTTGCTATATTTAAATTTACAGTTAGATTAAGGTTTTTTTTTGTTCTCGCGAGGAGATAAGCTGTTTTTGTTGTTTAGTTTTCCTTAATGTCAATTTTGTCTTATATACTATATAATACACATATATTATATTATTAAATGTATGTTGCCACTTATTATCATACACAATACATTCATTGAATAACTTTAAATATTATTTAGATTATTTATTTCGTATAATTTTGTCTTTATGCTAAAGGTATTTTTATCTTTTATGGTGTATGAGAGTAGCAGTGCACTATCTAGGATTGAAGTACATACATATTTTTTTGTCTTTTTTTTTTCTTGGCATCTACGGAAGACCAGCGTCGGAGCATTATTCAGATGCATCGACTATGCTGAGTAGATACCTATTAAGTATCGTGATGTATACAACATGTCGAATCTATTATTATATTCAGTGTATCATGGTTCTTAATAAAGTTTCTTTCTTTCTTTCTTTCTTTCTTTCAATTTGATAAATATCCTAACCATTATTATAATGAATAATAAATTGTAGTACTTCTTAAAAAAGGGTCCAGATTACCTAATTAATCACACGGTACCTAGACTCTATCGATTGACGTCGACTATTCAATTTTACCATCGATCCATGTCATCAATCGACGATCGATCGACGGTAACACTTACTAAGAACGGACTTTAAGTAACGGGATTTCTTTTCAGGGTTCCTCGGGTAACTCAGCAATGAGGTTCTTCTCCAGCATCATCATCAGCGCTGTTCTTCCCGCCACTATCTTCTTCATGTAATTTAAACCTTGGTTTCTGATGGACAGACCGACTTTGAGAAAACCATTCTTTTAGTAGACATTCAAAATTACAGTGCATTGTGATTTTTGTATGAGAGAATTTAGTTAATTATATAAATAAATGCGAATTTGTTTCATTTCAATCATTTATTATTATTGTTTGGGTTATTATACCTTTGGAATATAATATAAGTATAATCAAATAAGCCCTACCTTTTGTACTAAATTACCTGTCTTTTTTTTTGTATTGCTTTTGTGTTTTTTTTTGTGTGTGCAATAAATTGTTAAATAAATAAGGTTCAAAATTAAATCAGTTATATTGCTCTGTAATAGGTACATATATTGCAATTCACGAAGGCGACTAAATCATTCCACTTTAGACTTTATCTTAAGGCGTTAAGAGCGAAGCGACTCGGCATCTCGTAAGGGCTCTAATTCACGACGGCCATGCCATTCGGAAACTCTGAAATTTAAAAAAACTTTCTCCTTTCACTTGCTACCTCTCAATTTGCCAGAATTATAACATGCGTTTTTAGCATCGAAATCCATCGATTTGTCTTCGCCCTTGAACGCAATTTACCACCTTATGCATATGCGATATGGTTGAAAATGCAAAGGAAATCTTGATTGCGATAATCGGTTTTATCATAGTGACTCACTACTAGATAAAAATTACATCTTATCATTATTAAGATAACCCGTGCAACTTTAAAAGCCACAGTAGTTTATTATTTAACTAGCCATCTACCCGGCTTCGCGCGGTTGTAATATTATTTTGAAAACTTTCTTCTTGTAACACACTCTATCTTTGGAAAAATGCGCATCAAAATCCGTGTACAGTTTAAAAGATCAAAGCATACATCCATACTAATATTATAAATGCGAAAGTAACTCTGTCTGTCTGGCTTTCACGTCAAACTACTATACCATTTAACCGAAATTTGGTACACAGATGATCGAAATCCTGAGAAAGGACATAGGATACCTTTTATCCCGATATTCCCGCATGGCATGCGGGTGAATGTTGAAAAAATTTAATTACGCCTTCCAGAAAAATGATGACAAATTTACGCCACTATGAACTGTGCTTCTAATAAGAGAGTAGGAGTAAATTTTCAATTCCACCAATTCAGGCTACTGTTCCAGTTGGAAAAAATCTTTCAGTGTTGAATAGCCTATTTGAGATAGGCTACATATCATCACATCTCAAAGTAAGTTGCGGGCAAAAATTAGTAATTAAATAAATAGGGACAAACATGCAAGCTATTTTGTTTTATACCTTAAGAAATAAAACAAAGAAAGAAAGAAATAAACTTTATTAAGAACCATGATACACTTATGAACCTATTATAATAATAGATACGACACATCACGATGCTGATAGGTGTCTATCTACTCAGCATAGTCGATGCATCTGAATAATGCTCCGACACTGCTGTTCTATAGATGCTTAAAAAACAAGAAAAAAAAAGAGAAAACAATATATACTTAATAAAAACGTATTTAAGAACGAACTAGATCGCGCTAAATAAGAAGTATTTACCACAACGAAATCTCAGTCGAAAACGTTAAGTTAATCCTCCGGTGACGACCTCCGTGGTCGAATGGTCTGTATGCCGGTCTCAAGGCGTCGCCATCTCGAGAGGTTCTGGATTCAGGGTGGTTCAGTTGATAGGTGTGATTGTTTAAAAAAAAACACACTCTACGAGGCAACACAAGAGAACGCGAGAATGAGAATAAGGAGTGTAGATGGACCATAACGTTTGCGACTATGATTTGCTTGTGGCAAACCTGCATTTGACGACCTCCATGGTCTAATGGTCTGAACGTCAGTGTCAATGCGTCGCCATCTCGTGAGGTTCTGGGTTCGATCCCCGGATTTTTCTTTTCTTGAAGGGCCTTGAACTGACGCCTCTGACGGCTACTCAGCTGTCACCGGATTTTTTAAAGAAGGCGAGAACTGTGGTGGGTCCTCAAGCCTGTAGTGGCGAACCACTGAAGGGGTTCTCTCAGGAAGGCATCCCCCCAAGGGGGTCCCGCTTCCAGGGAGAGAGCCTTCACGGCGCTTAAGCCGTATTCGTCGATCCCAGGTGGGGGCAAATGTTGGCATGAAGAATACAGGCATTTATTCTCCAGTCTTGGATTTTGTACATGTATTGTATATTTTCTGAATATTTATATGTATATATCTATTAAGTATATTTATCCGTCATCTAGTAACCGTAACACAAGCAGCATTAGTTGCTTAAAATGGGACTAGTTGATAGGTGTGATTTTTTAAAATTCCTTAAAAACAATAAAATTTACTACTAATATGAATAGTACTTAAATGTATGATTTGTTTTCCATACATTTACTACAGTCAGTTCCTTAGATTAAATTTAGTAAATGTTTACCTAGCGACATACAGATCCATTTGCAAGATAACGTTGGGTATTGTGTGCTTTTTAATTTTGCCATGTGTTAATGTTGATGTAGGCAATATTTTGTTGGTCAGAAGTTATTTACCCGTCGACAATGGAACACCCTGCGTTTGCTGAAGCCGGCTCCGAACCTGGGACCGAAATATGGGCTATAGAAGTAAGTACTATACTTATTAAATAAACTAAGCGACAAAAAAAAACAATTTGACATACTCTATGCGACTCCATGGCACTGATCCACCCACGAAGTTTTCATCTCGATAAATAAGATATCTGTGGCCGAGTGGTCTGTACGCTGGTCTCAAGGCGTCGCCATCTCGAGAGGTCCTGGGTTCGATCCCCAGTGGAGGCAAGTGTTTGGGTGATGAATTTTCATACATTTGTTCTCCAGTCTTGGATGTTCATTATATATGTATTATATTATGTATATTCTAAATAATTATGTGTATTTATCTATTAAATATATTTGTCCGTCATCTAGTATCCGTAACACAAGCAGCATTTAGTTGCTTAAAATGGACTAGTTGATAGGTGTGAATGTCTGAGGATATATATGCTTTAGATTTCGATTGAAAAGAAAACTACCTTCGCCAAGGTCAGGCCGTGGATGGGTGATTAAAACTTTGTGATCCGAAGCACGGAGGAGCTCGAGCTCCTCCGTGCTTCGGAAAGCACGTTAAGCCGTTGGTCCCGGTCGTTATTGCGACTGTTTCTACCCAACCCGCATAGAGTGCATGGTGGGCATTACGGCCCATACTCCTTATGTGTTTCTCCATGAGGAAGGCCTGGGCCCAGCAGTGGGACGTATGTAGGTTGAGGACATGCAAATTAACACTACAAGTTAAAAAAACCCTGCAAATTAAACACGATCTTGGACTAAAGGAGGATTCAACGAACCTATTATATTAGATCTTCTCTGTCGGGGTGAGGGATAAACTACCATAGCTTTCTGACGACCCCCGTGGTCGAGTGGTCTGTACGCCGGTCTCAAGGCGTCGCTCTATCGAGAGGTCCTAGGTTCGATCCCCAGTGGAGGCAAGTGTTTGGATGATGAATTTTCAGACATTTGTTCTCCAGTCTTGAATAATAATAAGACTGAATAATTACATATAGTCTGACTAATTATTATGTATTTATCTATAAAATTTATTTGTCCGTCATCTAGTATCCGTAACACAAGCAGCATTTAGTTGCTTAAAATGGGACTACTCGATGGGTGTGAATGTCTGAGGATAATTATTTATTTATTTATCGCTCAAATCCTGTCAAATCTACAGTGCGTCCCATGGCTATGCCACATGGAGGGAAAGTACCTTAAATATTGCAGATAGAACGTTTTACTGAAAGAAGCTATTCTACGCGAACGAAGTCGCGGGCAAAAGCTAGTAATTGTATAAAGTGTAATAATTAGAGATGCGCCGAATATTCGTTTTGTATTCGGTATTCGGCGTATTCAGCATCATTTCACTATTTGTATTCGGCTGAATTATTCGGTTTTTGTACCGATTATATTCGGTTGTAATTTCTTAGCTAGAAGACCGGGTATAGATCGAAAGAGACATAACTTCTTCTGTAAGATTTATGTTACTCATGTCAACAGGCTATTGGTGTTTAGTATAGTCAACTTTTATTTTAACATCGCCTGTAGTGGCACGAAAAGTACGTGTTGTCTGTTTCCGTGGCAAAGCTAAGTAATTGTAAACCGAATAATATTCGGTATTCGGTTATTCCGCGAAACCACTATTCGGCGCATCTCTAATCATTATATTGTAATATTATCTATTATAGATATTGCAATTCACGAAGGCGACATTCAACTTTAGACTTTATCTAAAGGCGTTAAGAGCGATGCTACTTGCCATCATAATTGCAACAACTATATGAGATTGTGCGATACGCACAGAGCTAGGAACATTCAGAAATTGACGTTTATTTTTGTATGAAAGTAAAATGTGGCAAATAATTAAAAGTCGTAGAACAAACGTTGTTATATAAGATGTTAGCTACCCAGTCTCGAAGGTAGTTGATTAAAAAACCCTGTATAATTTAATTCCATATATACATTCACAATTTGAATAATGATATACCTAGACACTGATACATTTATAATGGTAGAACAAGACATTGAGAGAATGCCTTATACGGGTTAATTAATATAGGAAATAATTAAGCAACATTAAGATTAGAATAAACAATCATACCTATAAAATATTATTTCTAAACCACTCTTATGGTTTTAAGTTTGTGAACTTTTTGTTGACGAGGAGGAATTTACGGTCCGTAAATTTTACATAGCTATTACATAAAGTTGCGGCACGCTATGATGGCCTTTTTACATAAAGTGATATGAAATGAAATGAAATGAAATCATTTATTCTGCAATTAGATTTGCATGAAATACTTTTGCACGTCAATTTTTTTTTTCCTACTAGCACTTTGACCTGAATGGCCTGTTGAGAAGAAGTGCCGCAAGAAACTCAACAGTTAGCCTTTTTTAAACAGCCACAATAACAAAAGGAATTTTACAACATTTAAAAGATTGTAAAATAAGTATGTGCAGAGGAGCAAATTATAGAAGCCACGAATTTTTATCTTTAAAATAATCTTCTATCTTATAATACCCCTTTTTTTATCAAACAGCTTTTAACAGTTGACTTAAATTTATGCAGCGGCAATTAAACTTTGTGGCAGCCTAATATACTTATTCCTATAGAATATTTAACAGTCTTGTGAAGTCTGAGGCTTGGAACGGCGAGCTTATGCTTATTTCTGGTGTTGAGGCTATGGCAGTCAGAATTTTTAAGGAAAGTATCATAGTGTTTACGTACATACATAATACAATCAAAGATGTATGTGGTGGGTGATGGGAAACGTCAATTTATTCTAGAAAATAAGTAGAAGTTGTACGATCCTGTGACGATCGTATTAGATTTCATTTTTAAAAATTTTGATATTCGAAAAACAAATGCCGAGTTGTGTGGTAAATAAGTACACCAATAATTATAATCTTATATAAATAAAAGAATAAATGTTAGTGGGGCCCTAGTGTATATTGTTTAGAAATAATTGTAATAAAAAGTATTTTTTATATTTTTATGTAAAGAAGGGGCAAACGGGCAGACGGCTCACCAAGTGTCTTAAACTGATAAATTCTAAAATTTTAAAATTTTATAACTGACTGCACGTCACTGTTGACAATAAAGAACAGCAATTCGCACATTCAAATGTAAATATTAGGTCCTTACCTATGGAATTGATGTTTTGTATGGAGATTTTGGGGATGTCTGCATTTTACATACTAACATTTTATCAATTTTCTTCACAACGAAAAATCCAGAGATTTCCAGACAAGCTTTAGCAATATGTGTGTGAACACGCTTGATAAAAATTATTCATCGTTTTTATGTTAATGCAAATCAAATGATGTATTCGGGAGGCAGTTAAAAATAATTGTCTTTATGTCTAATTTTACCACAATTAAACATACAAAAAATTATCAAATTAAATAATACGAGCTCATATATAGGTCTATTTTTAGGAGAGGCAATTATTTTATAAGAATGTTCTGAAACTTAATAGTTACGGACAAATTGCTAAGACAGAATAAAAACACCAATTTCATAGGTAAGGACCCAATATTAAATTACGAAACTTCATGAGTGGGTAAACGCCAAAACGGCCATCAAAGCTTGCCGCAACTTGTATTGCCGTCTTAACTCTATTTTCCCCACCTGGAACCGATCCTAGACCCTCTAGACATGGGGACACCTTGCAACCGCCATAATTCATACAAACCACTCGACCACGGAAGTCAACGAACACAAGCAAAATTTTGTATTTTAAAACTTATGTACCAACCTATCTAAGCGGTAGGTTCGTGTGAGACTCGCAAGTGCACTACCCACAGATATATTGACATGACTCAAAAGCATATATTACGCGTGTCGTTTGTTGGCCGCTGATAACTCGTCAGAATGGCTGCAAAAAAAAATGCCTCGTGGCGGAGAGGCCTCGGCGACATCGGTATCTTTCAATCAGTTTGGATCTCGCGTCGCAAAAATTACGACTGTGACGTCACAGTACACGTTAAAAGTTGACACGCTTGGTTTTAACACAATGCGTTACATAATATCTTTAAAATTAAACAAATATCTTCGAACATTCACACCCATCGACCACTTATCCCTTCACCCCTATCAACTAGCCTCATAGCTAGCTATCAAACAACTAATGCTGCTTGTGTTACAGACACTAGATAACGGATATAGTTAATAGACATATAAATATTCTGAACTTAAGATATATATATAAACATCCAAGACTGGAGGATCACCCAAACATTTGCCCCCACCGGGGATCGAACTTAGATCCTCTCGAGATGGCGACGCCTTGAGACCGGCATACAGGCCACTCGACCACGAAGGTCGTACACTTGCGTCCGTAAATAAATCTGTGGAACTACCCCTAACACCCATTCGACACGCGGGTTCTGCCGATACGAGGCCATTCTGCCATACTGATACAGTGACCTTTTCGATACTTACATTTCCATTATTTCTTTGTGGGACCTAGGATTAAGATTTAAAATAAGATTAACAATTATTTTAAAAATATTTTTTCAGAACTTTGAGCCAGTCGCCATAGAGAAAAAGAGTCATGGAAAGTTCTTCAATGGCGATTCTTACATCGTGTTAAAGGTAATAATTTGAACAAATTACTAGGTGCAGTTACAGGGGTCAAATTACAATGAGATCGGTAGCGTTGTGGTTGGTACGCTTTGGCTTTCGATTGAAAACAACGCTACAGTCGCCATGGTCAGGCCGTGGATAGGTGACCAAAACTTTGTGATCTCGAGCTCCTCCGTGCTTCGGAAGGCAAGTTAAGCCGTTGGTCCCGGTCGCAATTGCGACTGTCTCTACCCACCAACCCGCATAGGGCCAGCGTGGTGGTGTTACGACCCATACTCCTCATGTGTTTCTCCATGAGAATTGCCTGTGCCCAGCAGTGGGACCTATATAGGTTGAAGACTTGGCGTTACAAAACATTCATCTTTCCTGTAAAAACGAAAATAGCGTTGTTTCGAGTTATCATTTGATTAGAGTATTAAATCTGGTAATGATATAATTTTTATTGAGTATTTTATCAAAACCTGATAATATTCATTATCAGGTTTTGATAAAAGCGGCGTCTATGTCATTGGAGTTTTGTTGTATTACATCTACCAACAGTTATATATGGGTAATACTAAGTAAACCCGGGCAAACCTAGCATTACCCGTAACATAACATATCAATTATCATCGCTTCGCCAGATATGTTAGTTCCCCATGTAACAGGTTGCGAGTCTAACCCATAACATACATACATGCATACATAAAATCAAGCCTGTAAACCCCGAAGGGGTAGGCAGAGACCAAGAAGCACTATGTTCCTTAAGACCACATTTAGCCATACGAAAACTTGGGTTTGGTCAGAAGACAACTCGTGAAAGAGTAGTAACAAGTGGCTAGCTCATCGCCTCAATCACAGACACAGTACCCAATACGCCCTTAGTCGCCTTTCACGATATGCTAGACAAGAAAAGTGGTTCATTCTTTTTGTTTCCCTGACCCACACGGGACCCCGTAACGTATTAAACATAAACATATAAAAGCTAAATGTTAATAACTAGTTATTGGTAAACACTGCTTGCATATTAGAAATATAAAAATAATCGTAGCCACAAAAGCACAAATTCCAAAATTTTTTAACATACATACATGAAATCACGCCTGTAATCCCCGAAGGGGTCGGCAGAGTCCAAGGAGCACTGTGTTTCGTTAAAATTTTGAAACCTATAGAAATAATAACGAAAAATGTGTGATTTGAGAAATTATTCATATAAATACACAGAACGATAGCAATTCACTGAGCCACTCGACTGCGAAGCTAAGAAGCTATAATATAAATAACATAGATCACCTGTAGACTGGTAACACACATTTGTCTGTGGTTCCTTTAGTAAGAAGACTAAAGGAAGTCTTGGAAGGTAACACTTGTACAATACATAATTATAAGATTGTGATTTCCTAGAAAGTATAAGCAATTAAACATTCTTTATCATTTTCGTTGTTTTTGTTCTGCAACACCTATAACTATTATATTAAACTATATTTATGTTTGGCGTAGTTTTTATTTTTCACGTAATATTATAAAATGTTCATGACATTCATAAGCATGCGCTAAGACACCTCTAAACTGAATAAATGCTTTTGATTTTTATTGATCATCATCCCTTTCTCAGACAACAGGCGACGACAAATCCACCTTCAAGTTCGACGCGCACTTCTGGCTGGGGTTCAAGACGAGCCAGGACAAGAAGGGTGCGGCGGCCATCCTGACGGTGACCCTGGACGACATGCTGGGCGGAAGAGCCGTCCACCACAGGGAGGTCCAGGGCCACGAGTCCAGCCAGTTCTTGGGGTACTTTCAACCAGGTACATAGACAAAAGAGCTTATACGAAAATAAACTAATCTCGCAATTTCAACATCAGTAAGCTTTTTCTAACTGTATGCACAGCTGAACTTTGTCTTTCTGCTAGAGCCATAATATGTGGACCCCACTGCAGTTAAGAGTCTACAGTAATTCCAAGAAAAGTTGTAGAATTAATAATTTCTATAGGTTCCTTGTTTATACAAATGTATTTAAGACAAACGAATACTTATTGATAAATGAACCTCTTCACCAACCCGCATTGGGCCAGCGTGGTGGTGTTACGGTCCATACTCCTCATGTGTTTCTCCGAGGAAGGCCTGTGCCCAGCAGTGGGATGTATATAGGCTGAGGACAACTAAATATTGTTTAGGCTTGTAAGACTCCTCACCATGGAATGGCACGCCGAAGAACACGTTAATCCTAGTTTGGTTGAAGGTAGCCTCAACTTCTTGCATGAATCTTCTTCTTTTTCGTATTTTTCTTGCTTCTTATTTGGTAAAAATATTGTTCCCAGCAATAAGATACTTCGAAGGCGGCAGCGAGTCAGGGTTCAACCAGGTGGAGACCAACGCTGGCGCCGAAAAGAGACTGCTGAAGCTGTCAGGCTGTGACAACATGAGGATTGAGGAGGTAACGATCTCAGATGTAACTTGTATTCTGAATACTGGGGTCGTGTACCTCGTGCGACTTAAATGTACACTCCGCTGGAATGTAAAATTGATTTCGGAAAGGCCAAAAACATACATCTATATATATATATATATATAACTCAAAGATGACTGACTGACATAGTGATCTATCAACGCACAGCCCAAACCACTGGACGGATCGGGCTGAAATTTGGCGTGCAGGTAGATGTTATGTTATGACGTAGGATGAAAGTTTGAGAAACAGCTTAAATTTTATATTTCTTGTTAAGTTTTTAATTAATTATTATTAGTATGGACCTTTAATTGGTTATATTGTTTTTTAATCCCAACTTTGTGGAGAGTTTAGCGGCATTTGACTAATGGCGGACGTGAATTTTATTTCGATAGTTGTAATATTGTTTCGGAGTGGATATTGTTACGGAAAATCAGTGTAGTTTTGAGTAATAAGTATCTGTGATGATGTGCAATGTGGAGGATTATCGAAATAAGCGTCAAATGGTGTGAAAAGTGATGAGTTTTTTATCGTGGTAATCCACCTCATCCAAGTAGCACCACAGTGTCTGCCATCGATCGTTTGACGCCAAACTCTCCCAAGATGCATTGAAATGCATTACACTAGCATTAAAAAAAAGGAGAATTAAAAAAAATCCCTACTTTGTATTTGTGTTTTTTGTAACTGTTGGTTTACCATGAAAATAAAATAAATAAATATGTATAAAGTGAAAATAACCTGCTGCTAATAACGTAACGCACGGTTTTTGGCTCACAACATTGAAAACCAAGCTATACTTAATTTTCTGAAAACCGGCTTGTTTTCTCGACTTTTACTAGCTCTCAATCAGTCCCATTCATAAAGGGTTGTGATTTGTGAACATTTGATGAGTTTTGATGATGAAATAGCAATAAAACCTTTATGGATTTAAACGACTTGAATGTTTGTGAAAATCACTTGAAGTCGGAGTAGGGACTTCACAGAGGTGTTTGTTTGAAAAATGTTATATCTTAAACAAAATAATGTAACGAAGTAATAAGATAACATAATTATATTAATTATATGGTCCTCTAGCCCACAAACGATAAATCACATGATTTACATTCATATTTGTAATCTTTACCTACCTAATATTTTGTGTTTAAGGTACCTTCAGAAGCGTCATCCCTCACCAAGAACCACTGCTTCATCCTGGAGGTAGACCACGACATCTTCGTGCTGATGCCGGAAGGAGCCAAGGCCACGCAGCGACGGAAGATCATCAGCGTCGCCAACACGCTGAGAGACGACTACCACAATGGGCGTGCGACAATTGAGATTATTGGTAAATAATTACATACATAATATCATCAGGTACTGTGCATTAGCTCAGGATGGATGAAATGGCAACAGGTCACGGGAACTACATGCGACTCACACATTTCCCCTAGATTGAAAGGGAACATATATTATATAAACCAATCATAAGACCTGTTGTTATGTATGGATTGGTATATTGGGCTATAAAAAAGATGGATGAAAATAGATTGCATGTGGCCGAAATGTGTGTGGGTGACGAGGATTGATAGAGTGAGGAATGAGTATATCAGGAGATGCCTGAAAGTTGCTCCAGTGATAGAGAAGTTGAGAGAAAAGCGGCTGTCCTGACAAGAAGAGTTATGAATATGAGAGTGGATGGTACTCGTAAGATGGATAGATTGTGTGAATGAGGACATGGCTAGGATGAGAGTGAATATTGATATGGCGTGTGATAGGGGAGTTGCGCCGACCACAAATGAAATCGGGAAAAGGGCAGGCATTAATGATGATCTTCTGGTTCTGTAGTGGTTCGTAGTTCGTACGCTTTGGGTGACCAAAAACTTTGTGATCTTTAGGTCCTTCGTGCTTCGGAAGACACGTTATGCTGTTTCACGTTGGTCCCAGTCGCTATTGCAACTATTTCTACCCACCAACCCAAAAAATGGCCATACTCCTAATGTGTATTTCGTGTAGGATGGCCTGTGCCCAGCAGGGGGACGTAAGAGGCTGGTATATACACATCAGGTCTGGTATACCGTAAACCCCGAAGAGGAAGGCAGTCACACTCATTGACACCACCAGAGCTTGTCATATTATCATGTAAAAGGTGGTATCTGTGACACAGGCCCGACATGAAAGAGACCTATCTCATTTTTTTTGTTATGTTCAGTGTAACATAAATATTTAATTTTTATATTGAATATAATACACATATAAATATGTTGCTTTGTATTTTCCTCAGGCCTATGAAAAGATAGATGGAAACTATTTTTTCTCAAGTCTGGATGTTTGGAATGATGCCCCGGTCATCATCATATGCTCATAATATAGTCAAAATAACAAAACTTCGTTTCTTAATTTTTTTTTTATAATCAGCCCAGCAAATGACTCAACACCACCTGATGGTAAGCAGTAGATAAGTCCATTTGCGAAGGATGCGAGGGCAGCACCAAAGGACGCAGGCCTAGCGACCTCCACCTTGCTGGCTCACAAGATGCCTTTTCACGCTTCTTTTGAAGGAACCCATGCTGTAGGAAGGAGGGAACACGTGTGCCGGTAAAGAATTCCATGCTCTGGATGTACGAGCACAGCTAGATAGATTAGATTCCCTAAACCTTTAGTACGCGCGGGCAAAGAGGTCACCGTATATGCGTGGCTCCGCAATCCGGAAGCTTCTTGGCAAGAAAGGGGAGGGTGGGATAAGGTTAAAAAGCTCTTCAGAACATTCCCCGTGGTACATCAGGTAAAAGGCGCTTAACGACGCAACGTCGCGACGTAGTTGCAGAGATTCAAGAGTGTTTGTGACCTCTGCAGCGCCAATGATACGAACGGCTCGCCGCTGCAATCTGTCAAGAGTATCAAGCAGGTACTTTGCGGAGCCATCCCACAAGTGCGAGCAGTATTCCACGCAAGACCGGACCGACGCACCTTGTTCAGGACACCGAGTCCATCTTTATCATGCTGCGCTTGAGGAAAAACAGAGCATTCCAACAGCTAGGACAGATATTACATACCACTAAATAGAATCCCTGCAGTCCATTATTCGATTGGAAAAAACAATACCCTTTTTCAAAACAAAAAAACAGTCATGTCAACGCAAACATTTCGAGCAAACGCTAAAATATTCTAATTTTCAGATGACTTCTCATCCGATGAGGACTACGACCTGTTCTTCACGGCTCTCGGCTCAGGGTCTAAGGATGACCTGGCTGATGATGATTCTTCCATGGTGAGAATTGCTCTTTAGAGTTGGCTTCTCAATTGCGTTTGCAATTTTAACCCTTTCCACTGCCTCCTAGGTTGATCATTAACATCAGTTCTTCTGTAAGCATATAGACTACCCATAACCACAGAACGTTATCATTAATTATCCTTTAATAGTCCACTCCTGGACATGGCCCACTTATTGCGCCATTAAGTAATCTGTAATTAAATTTCTTTATTTTTTTTAATTTGACTAGATTTACAATTAAGGAAAATTCAAACATGATCACATAAGATAACGTTTTACAGAATTAATACTAAAAGAAGATAAAAACTATACAAAAAAACATCTCCTAGCGAAAATATATAAAAAAAAATCTAATCTAACAGTAAATTTAAAGATAACAAAAAAAATATTATATGAAAAAATCGTCTGCAAGTACATCCATCGCTGGAAATGTACCAAAAAGGCTGGCTGAATTACCTCTCTGAATACTAACGCTTAATCTTTGAGCGAAATACAGACCAGCCTTCTTGTCACCAGATTTGTCGCAAAATAATTATTAAATTATTGTTTTCCAGAGATACGCTCGCGAGGACATCTCCGCCGTGTTCCTGTACCGAGTGCTGCAAGGAGACGACATTGATTTGATAGCAATTAGCAAACCGTACAAGCAGACGCAGCTCTCTACTTCGGTGAGGCCCTGGTATAGCAAAATGCAGAGTATGTATGTGGATAGACTTAGAAGGAGAGGAAGGCCAATGAAGAAGATAAAGTACTATCACTACTATTCTTTTTTTCTCTAAAAAAGGCAGCGATAGCCGATCCTCTAATTCTGTACGTGTGGCCTTCTGCTCGCACGTACGGACTCATCTGTCCGATACGATCGGCCCACTTTGGTCCCGATTGTATATCTGGCGCACATGCCCTAGCCCTAGTAAGTAGCTAGGGCAGGGCACCTCTCCCTTCCCTGAGGGAGGGGGCGCTTTCAGGTTATGCTGAATTACCAAGGGTGGTGTTTAGTCGATAAGAGTCGGACATAACCCCCGGCCTGCCGACGGGTATCCAATGAGGGATTCATCACCTCCTCCCGCATGGGAAGGTAAAAAGACCTCCTTTAGAGGCTTGATAAATAAAAAGTGACGGACGGGACACTACTCGTTCGCTCGCTGGACTCGTGGGTTCGATCCCACCGCCTGTACCACTGAGTTTGAATAAAACTGATGTACAGTTCATTGTGAATATCGCTTGCCTCACATTGTGCCAGGCGCATGGCAACAGGCTCGCCATGTTACATGGGGCCCGAACATATCTGGCGAAATGTGGGTGTTTAATACCTCCGCCTACCCCTTCGGGGAAAGAGATGTGATGATATGTTATTTTATGTTTTTTTTTCTCTGATGGCCTCCGTAGTCGAATGGTCTGAACGCCGTTCAAGGTCTCAAAGCAATGGCGGGGAAATTGTTTGTGTGACGAATACAGGCATAGTTGATCTCCGGTCTTGGATGTATATATATTTATATATATTCAGGATATTTATATGTATTTATCTATTAAATATATTTGTCCGTCATCTAGTCTCCGTAACACAAGCAGCATCAGTTGCTTAAAATGGGGATAGTTGATAGGTTCAGACAATCTCTGAAGATATTTATTTATTTCTAGGAGATCTATATCCTGGACACTCCATGCTCCGGGGTCTACGTGTGGCTCGGCAAGGAAGTGGATGCAGAGACCAGGAAGAATTACAACGATATCGTCCAGAAATACCTCGCCGCTAAGGATTACCCCGACTGGGTAAGAGACGACGACATTATTGTACTATCTAAAACAGAATAACCGTAGCCAAGTGGCAGTTCTAGGTTTTGCTGCATACTATGGCCTTGACACTCAATAAAGCTCCAAAGTTATACCTGTATTCATTTACATAGAATTATTGATAGATATAGCACGACTACTTGGGATGTTATACCTACTGTTCACTCAGTGATAGGCACTCACTACTAAATAAAACGATAACGAAGTATTCACGTTGTTTACTTTAACAACAATCACAGTATTATAGTTATTGCAAATTACTAAGAATTACTAAAATACTAACTACCACATTACAAGATTTTTCCCCTATTCCACAGATTAGGGAGCCATCTTATATTTCCTCAGTTGGTGGTTCGCGGTAGCGCAAAGGCAACAAACCCCGCGTTTTACGTTGCGTTCGTGCTACATAGACTTTCAATCTTATAAAAAAAAAATTGAACTGGATCCTAAGGGGAGACGGGAATGTTTCCGAAGACTCCTCGTCACCCTCCCACTCCCACTAACAACTTGCCGCTTCGATTATAGCACTGGTTCCAAGACAAACGGTTGGAGACCAAAAACTAAGGTTCTTAATGTTTATCTTTGTCCAGGTGAACGTGACGAGGGTGACAGAAGGCACTGAGTGCTCCAACTTCAAGCAGTACTTCCACAATTGGGACACCGTCACCGCGGGCGGCCGGTCCACCATCACGGAGAACGGTAAGTATTATTACACGCTTTTATTTAACTCATACTCAACTCATGTTTGTATGTATTATGTATGTTGTCTACGTCAAAATTTGGAATCTTAATCTGACCCACTTTCCGGTCTTCGATTAGGATGAAATTTTACACACGCTCTGAGTTCTGATGACAATACATGACTAGCTTAGAAACGTCATTACAAATCCAATATGGCGGCCTCCCCAAGATGGCGGACTGGCTGTTTGAAATCCACCTCCATGATATGGATATCAAATAAAAGGTTTTGCTGTCATGAATACGAAAAAAATAGTCACATGACTTAAATCCAACATGGCGGACATCCAAGAGTGCGGATTGGCTATTTGAAGTGCACCCCCATGATATGAGTATTAAACAAACGCTGCCTGATACCGAGTTCTTGAAGGGTCGTGTGGAATTCGGTCCATGAAACCCTAAGCATTCTTCGCTAGCACCAAATTTCTAGAGCGTCTTTTCTTTGCTTTTCAACATTGTTGCATACTTGTAAATTCGTGGTGCAGTGGCTGGGCCGCTCAGGTCGCGCGGAAGACTCACCACCTTGGCTTCGTGGCGCCATCCGGTTGTTTATCACATGTCGATAAAACAGACTATAAAAGTCAGCTTTCGGCTTATAACTACTTTCATCTTGCTTTCCGGACCCACCTACTTTCTGAGTATACATACATACATATAATCACGACTATTATCCCCTAAGGGTTAGTCAGAGACTTGGCAAAAGCACCGCAAAAGCAGTCCATTGCCATAGTCCGAGAATCACCAAGCAGTGACTGCACTCAGCGTGACAGGTGGTGATCCTTTCGCCGCTCTAAACAATTGGATGGTTGTGCAGCTCTAAGTCCATTAGTCGCCTTTTAGGATACCCAAGGGAGAAGATGGTTTGGAAGCATTCTTTTAATGAGCCGTTACCACAAGGCTCACTTTCTTAGTATGTATAATGATCGATCCCAAAAAAATTGTCTTCTCGCAGATGCTGGCTACTTCTCGAGCGATGCTGAAGAGTCAGCGGCCGCAGCTAAGAAGATAGGCAAGAGCGCTGCCGCCAGAGGGTACATGCCTGACAGTGGAGACGGGACATTCACTGTAACCAGGTTCGTCGCCAGCCTATATACGTCTCATTGTTGGGCATTGGGCAAATGCCTTCCACGTGATTGTAACCCTCCACGAAGACCCAATGCGGATTGTGAGGAGAAACGGTTTTTAGTTGTTTTAAAAAGCTCAATTTATATGGGAAACGTAAAAAGCGTCCCTGGTGGAAAGTTGCTGGTATTAATAAAAGGTGGGTAGGTAGAAACAGTCGCAGAGGCGGCTGCGACCAACGACTAAACATGCTTTCCGGAGCCCCGAGGAGCTCGAGATCATAAAGTCTTGGTCACCCCTCCAAACCATAGCGAAAGTACCTTAGATACAATATCGTAAGCCAAAGCGTACTACGCCACCGAGCTCTTCCTGTAACCAGGTATAACGAAGTAATATCGAATTTATTTATCTTAACATATACAAATAAATATACATATGAAAATAAATATCATCAGACATTCACACCTATCAACTACGGACACTAGAGGACGGATAAATAATGGGTGTACCTATGAAATTGGTGTTTTGTATGGAGATTTTGGGGAAGTCTACATTTTCCATACTAAAATTTTTTCAGATTTCTCCACAATGACATATCCAAATAATAATTTTTGGCATGTATCATTACACAAGCTTAAGCAATATGTGTGATATCACTCTTCATAAAAATTATTTATCATTTTTAAGTGAATGCAAATAAAATCACCTAAAAAATATGGTCTATTTTTAGAGGAGGTAATTATTTTATAACAATATTCTGAAATTTAATAGTTACAGACATAATACTAAAAGAGAAAAAAACGGCAATTTCATAGGTAAAGACCTATTGTATTAAATAGATAAATACATAAATATCCTGAATAGATATAAATATATATAAACATCCAAGACTGGAGAACAAAATGCCTGGATTCATCACCCAAACATTTGCCCGCACCGGGGATCGAACCCAGAACCTCTCGAGATGGCGACGCCTTGAGACCGGCGTACAGACCACTCGGCCACGGAGGTCGTCAACAAGTATCAAGGCTCGTCTCCTGTTACATTAGATATAACACGTCTAACTCCAGAATCTACAGAAAATATAGTATAAAAACATAAATTATTATTCCACCAGGGTGGCAGGTGATGAAGAAGACCTGACGGAACGGTTCCAGTCAGGACTGTCTATCCTCTACCAGTCTGAGGCCTACGTCTTCAAGTACCAGTACACCGACTCCAACGGAGATGATGCTTACATTGTCTACTCATGGATTGTAAGTATATGGATGTGCGTGTAAGGAGAAGGAGAAGAAGAAAGGGAAAGACGGGTGGATTGTTGAATGGTTATTTATAATATATGTATTGTATATCGTGAGTCATCTCTTCCCTTGGGTGTCGTAAAAGGCGACTAATGGACTTAGAACTGCTCAACATCCAATAGCTTATAGCGGCGACGGGCTCACCGCCTGTCACGCTGAGTGCAGTCACTGCTTGGTGAAGCGCGACTATGGCAGTGGATTGCATCTGCGGTGCTTTTGCCTAGTCTCTGTCTAACCCTTAGGGGAGTGAGAGTGGAAGATGAAGACATGTTCCTTCCGTCCTCAGCCACACGTCCCATTGCTGGGCACAGTCTCTTCATAATGATTTACTAAAAATCTTTCTAAGGGTTCCGACGCTAGCGCAGATGATAAAGCAGCAGCAGCGAAGCTGGCCTCTTCCACAGAGGAAGAAACAGAAGGAGACGTGACCGTGGTGAAAGTGCCGCAGGGAAAAGAGTCCAAGCATTTCCTCTCCATCTTTAAAGGTAGGATTATCATCTTTTTAGGGTTCCGTAGTAAACTAGAAACCCTTATAGTTTCGTCATGTCAGTCTGTCTGTCTGTCCGTCCGCGGATAATCTCAGTGACCGTTAGCACTGGAGAGCTTAAATTTTGAATAAATATGTATATTAATAACGCCAACAAAGTGCACAAATCAAAAGTGCAATAAAATATTAAATTAGGGGGGGGGGTTCCCATGCATACACGTAATGTAGGGACTGATTTTTTTCCTCTGGACCCTAACGTGTGATATATCGTTGGATAGTTATTCAAAAATGAATATGGGTTTTCTAACATCATTTTACGATAAAATTTATATTTTCTGAAAGAACACGCTCTTGGCCGGTTTTTATTGTATATCTTTGCACACACTTCTGCCTACCCCGTCGGGGATATAAGAATATGTAAAAAATATTCGGGTATACCCCAATGTGTAAATATTCGGGTATACCTCATATTTACCTCCTCGAATTCAAAAAAGCAAAGCCAACCTAAATCTTAATCTTTCTATCTCTCAAAATCTCCGTCTGTACAGAACAGACGGAGATTTTGAGAGATCTATTTATCTTCTGTTGAAAATTAATATTAGGTCCTTACCTATGAAATTGGTGTTTTGTATGGAGAATTTGGGAATGTCTGCATTTTCCATACTAACATTTTATCAGTTTTCTTCACAACGACAAATCCAGAGATAATAATATTTAGCATGTATCATTAGACAAGCTTCAGCAAAATGTGTGTGAACACGCTTGATAAAAATTATTCATCGTTTTTATGTTAATGCAAATCAAATGATGTATTCGGGAGGCAGTTAAAAATAATTGTCTTTGTGTCTAATTTTAACACAATTAAACTTACACAAAATTATCAAATTAAATATGCGAGCTCAAATATATGGTCTATTTTTAGAAGAGGCAATTATTTTATAAGAATGTTCTGAAACTTAATAGTTACGGATAAATTGCTAAGACAGAATAAAAACACCAATTTCATAGGTAAGGACCCAATAATAGAATTAATCGAATGTCTACCTTCAATCCTCAGGTGCATTGGTGGTTCTGTATGGAAGCAAGGAGGATGAATACAAGGCTGTGAACTTCAACAACACTTATGACGATGACAATGTTCGTCTATTCAGGGTAAGCCAAGTTTTTCCGAGGGGTAAGGAAGGACTCAAAATTGTCATATCCAATATTATCGATATTTTACTTTCAAGAAAATTTAATTCGAAACTGCAAGGTTTGGTTTCAATTTCCTTTCATCTCTCTTATAATGGCTCTGTTTGAACCTCGGTCTGCGTATAGCAATGAGTAGAGAACAATAATAGTACATTATGGTACAAGTGTGTAATGTTGGTGATTACCGTTGAGGCGCATTGAGGCCCGAGCCGTCAGGCGAGGGTCTTAAGGAGCCGAGGACGGTAATCATCAATACACACGTGTATCATACAACGTTTTTCAACACACTTCTGAATAATAGATATTTTTCCTTTGAGTTTTCTGGTAGTAAACTTTCCATAACGTTCTGGGCTTCACATCTTATATCGGGCGGTGTACAACATAAATCATTTTCTTCATAAATTGTATTTGCAGACATCTTAATTAATAACTAACTAAATAACTTCAAAAGAGAAAACGAGACGAGTTGTGAAAAATGTTTCGTAATGGCGGGAAAAATTAATCAGTTTTCCTATGCGCGCGCATCGGCCATAGACTAATAAATTTCGTAATGGCGGGAAAAATTAATTAGTTTTCCTATGCGCGCGCATCGGCCATAGACTAAAAAATGAGGTTTCTTTTTTTTGGGCTTTTCGCGGATAGCTTTTTAGCGCAAATATAACCGTAACTCAACCAATAATATTAAAAAAAACTATTACTCACTCGTGAATAATAGTAATGAAAAAGTCACAGTTTGATTATAGGTGTCATTATGTGCCTAATTGCCATAGGATTAGAGCCACTTTATAAGGAAGTGTGTTGAAAATAAATTAATCCCATTGAAAAGTTCTTAATTCCATAAAACCATCCGATCTATATATGGCGATGCAAGGAACTCATCAGCGTGATGCAATGAACATACAGATACAACGCCATCTATTGTTAATTAACAGAACTAACATTACATACATTCTGTGTAAGTTATTAGAACACCGAAACCATGTTATTTTTAGGAACTTATGTTATTAGTTTATATATTATTATTATTTATTACAATATTTATCAAATATGGCGTAAACAGAGCGTAAACAGCTCAGAGTAAACAGAACTGGAGTAGCCATTAGTCAATTTCTCAAACATTTTTTTCTGCCATTTCTTGCGGGGGGTGAGGTTACCACTACACTCAAAGCCAGCCGTTTTTACAAATGCACACATGCATAATTCGACACACAAATTTAGATTTCACGCACACACACGCTTAAAATAGTCACGTGGGGTGTGCGTTTTGACAACGTCACAGCCGCACTCCCCACGAGACAAGCGTTCGAAACTTGAAATCGTAGAATTCTAAAACATGAAATAATGAAGTAAATAATCATGAAATCTTAAAATATATAATTACAAATAAAAGGTGACACCATATTTTAGCATACTCGATGTTTTCTATTTATTTTTACAACAAAAAACAGCACAGGCAGGCATTTTTGCGGGAGCTCTGTTCGCCGCAACGTTTACAATGTTATGGCTGTCAAAATGGCGGCTCAACTAGTTTTATTAAACGTGCAAGCATCCGATGCTTGTGCATTTGGCAGAGGGGAATGTTAGACAAAGGCTACTCCAGTTCTGTTTACTCTGAGGTAAACAGGCACCTCCATATATAGTCCTTGTTCGATTCCTTTGCCACCATGACGTCACGCGCCGATGACAGCGAGAAAGAGAGACGAGCCGTAGCCGCCATTGCGTCCGCCATTTCCTGTTCACGCAACATCTAATTTGTATCTTAGAACGAATTTTACAAATTAAACCTATTATTATCTAAACTGGGATTTCTAATATTGTACCTACTACAACAACATAATCAATGGTGACCAGCGACGCAATCAGTCCTAATATAAACGTCTCTGCTGGGCACAGGCTTTGCTCATGGAGAACCACATGAAGAGTCTGGGCCGTACCATCACTACGCTGGCCCAATGCGAGTTGGTGGGTAGAAATAGTTGCAATAGCGACCGGGACCAACGACAATTCCAAAGTTTTGGTCACCCATCCAAAGCCTGACCATGGCGAAGGTAGCTTTGTTTGTGATATCGGAAGCCGTTCTTACCATTACGCCACCGAATGGGACCTTGGTCTTCCATTAATAACATAGTGGATGTTACGCTTACCGATGATGTGATGCACATTTTTGCACAGTTTTGCACATTTTTGAGACTTCCATATATCACTTCCAGCAGAACAAATAACCATCAATATAACTAAAATACCAATTTCTTTTGTCAGGTTGAAGGCACAGAACCTGGGGTGGATATGCGAGTAGTGCAAGTGAAGGAGTCCGCTGAAACTCTAGAGGATGATGACGTGTTCGTTCTAGAAACTGCCGACAAGGTCTTCGTGTGGAATGGGAAGGTAAGAAAAAAGTTAAAACAAAAAAGTTTGTTACAGTGCAATATCCATTATGAATGCGAAAGTAACTCTGTCTGTCTTGCTTTCACGTCAAAACTACTGAACCGATTCAATTGAAATTCGGTACACAGATAGCCTAGAGCCTGAGAAAGGACTTTTTATCCCGATATTCCCATGGGAACGGGTATTGCACGGCTTTAACCGTGATTCTCAATATCTGCTCGACCGTATTATGTGACTTATTCCGTCAAAATGTAATTTCATTTCGAATTTTAAAATTTCTCGGCATTGTAAAATAATGACACGACAACAGAGATTTATCACTGTGACAACAATTAATCAGATGAATGATATTTGGAATACAGAGAGTCTAGAGCCTTAGAAAGGACATAGGCTACATCAACAACCTATGCTCGTCCCCTGCTGAACATAGGCCTCCCCTGATGCACGCCACCGCTCTCAATCTTCCGCCGTTCTCATCCAGCCCACTCCAGCTAGCCTACGAATATCGTCATCCCAACTTGTCACTGGGCATCCTATTTGTTTAATGTACTTAATGTGTTTTTTGTGTAGTAAAATAATTAAGCGAGTAGGTGACTAATGCACTTAGAACTGCACATCATTCAACCTGTCACGCTGAGTGCAGTCACTGCTTAGTGAAGCGCGTAGTCTCTGGTTAGGGGATAATAGTCGTGATTTTATATATGTAAAATAATTATCCGTGCTTCGGAAGGCACGTTAAGCCGTTGGTACCGGTCGCATTTGTGACCGTTTCTACCCACCAACCCGCATTGGGCCAGCGTGGTGGTGTTACGGTCCATACTCCTCATTTGTTTCTCCATGAGGAAGGCCTGTCCCAGCAGTGGGACGTATAGGTATAGGATGATGACGAAAATAATTATGTTATAGGAATCGCATTCATCCGAGCAAGAAGCAGCGGTAGCCTTCGTGGAAACAATCGTGAACGAGAAGGAAGTGGTTCCTCTGGATCAAGGCGACGAGCCTGATGAATTTTGGGGCGGTCTGGGTAAGTACGTGATGAGGCGTGCGCGTGATGGCGTACCAACCCATTGGGCCAGTATTACGGCCCATACTCCTCACGTGTTTCTCCACAAGGAAGGCCTGTGCCCAGCAGTGGGTGGGACGTATATATTTCGTGATGATTGCAGATAAACAAAGAATCGTACCGTATCGTGCTTATATCCCTGGTGAGAATTACAGAATAGTTATGAGAACCTGTGGACCAGTGAATGTGGACTAGTCGAGGCATAGATAGATAAACACTTTATTGCCCAAAAACAAAGTACATAATATCCTCTGTGTGTTGTACAAAGGGCAGCTTTATCGCATAGAGCGATCCCTCCCTGGCAGCCTTAGGATACAAACATACATACATATAATCACACCTATAATCCTCGAAGGGGAAGGCAGAGTCCATGGAGCACTGCATTCCTCAAAACCACATTTAGCCATACAAAAATTGGGTTTGGTCAGATGAAAAATGGTGAAAGAGTAGTAACAAGTGGCTAGCTCATCCCCTACACAATCACAGACCCAGTACCCAATACGCCGTCGCCTTTTACGACATGCTAGCCAAGAAAAGCAGTTGGCACATTCTTTTTGTGTCCCGGACCAACACGGGACGAGTTTTAGGATGGAGAGGGAAAATATCCATGAGAAAGTGAGGGAAGACGGAGGAGCAACAAACTCATACAAAAGAAAATAGAAACTAATTAGATAATGCCTACATAATCAAAAATAAATTACAGTTATTTACCAGCACAACGAGCTCACCACCCGTCCGGCTGAGTGCAGTCACTACTTGGTGAAGCGTAGACTGTGGCAATGGACTGCTTTTGCGGTGCTTTTGCCTAGTTCCTGAATAAGCCTTAGGGGATAATTGTCGTGATTGTATGTATGTATAAGGAGCTAAAACAATGCCAGAGACGAGGCATAGTCACTATATACGTCCCACTGCTGAGCACAGGCCTTCTTTGTGGAGAAACACACATTAATCATAACCCTGTATATAGGAACCATCAGATTCCTAAACTCCTTACTTTATACCCACCAGGTGGCGCACCAGAGGAGTCAGAAGGCAAGTCGGGCTGGCGTACCGCCGCCAGCAGACGCGTCACCACCGACAGCAGTCTGACAGCGGTGACGGTTTCCATCACCGGGAAGATCAGCTTTGAGGAGCTGCCACCAGACTTCACGCAGCAGGTATGTTACCAGAAGATTTCGAGGATATTCCTTATTAAAAGTCTGAATTCTCAAAACCTACGGTGCCGAGACGTGGACACTCACGGCTCGACTAGTCCACCAGTTTAAAGTCGCTCAGCGAGCTATGGGAAGGGCGATACTCGGAGTAACTCTGAAGGACCGTCTTAGGAATGATGTGATCCGACAGAGAACTAGAGTCACCGACATAGCCTACCGTATTAGCAAACTGAAGTGGCAGTGGACTGGTCACATTAGCCGCAGAACTGACGACCGTTGGATTAAGCTCTTGAGCGGAGACCGCGACGGCGAAACGCAGTGTGGGACGCCCCGTGACAAGATGTCAGTGGGCAAAGTCTGACGAAATTTTCCTAATGAAAATTTCAATAAAATTTTAAATTTCATGATCCTCCTTTCATTGAAGATTCTATGTTCCTTAGAAAAAAATTATCCTTATGATTAACCCTTTCGACCCCTTTGTTTTTTTTTTCCATTTCGCAAGTTCGATTCCCAGTAGAGGCAGGCGATTTTAAATAAACCAATGAATGCAGTTCCACTTATTATAAAAAATAAAATCATATCTTCTTTTAGTAAAACATCCTACCTTCAATATTTAATATATTGGGTCCTTACCTATAAAATTGTTTTTTTTTTCTCTCTTAGTATTTTGTCTGTAACTATTAAGATTCAGAGTATTCCTAAAAAATAAAACCTCGTCTAAAAATAGACTATATTTTTGAGCTCTTTTGATTGGTTTTGATAATTTGTTGTAAGTTTAATTGTGTTAAAATTGGACACGGAGACAACTCTTTTTAAGTGCCTCCCGAATACATCATTTTATTTGCATTCACTTAAAAACGATAAATAATTTTTATGAAGTGTGATTTTACACATGTTACTAAAGCTTGTCTAATGATAGATGCCAAATATCATTATCTTTGGATTTGTCGTTGTGAATAAAACTGAAAAAATTATAGTAGGAAAATGCAGAATTCCCGAAAATCTCCATACAAAACACCAATTTCATAGGTAAGGACCTAATAGATACTTGCCGTGGGACATCCTGTATACTTGAAATAAATAAATGTGATACATTAATAGACCCGAACATTATGATAAAATGGTTTGTATCTGTGAAAAAAAAAGACATGTGGCACTCGGGGACTGCCGCGGTAAAGCTATTGCATAGCATTTTGTATCATTTTATTTATTTATTTTATTCATGCAGTATTTCTTTTTCTTTGATATTAATTCAAGTTACACTTTTTGAGCGTGGTGACCGATAAGAAAACAAATTTTTCTATTATTAAATAAATAAAAAAAGTTAATATTGTTTAAAATATTTTTTATTATTTTACAATACATATGGGTTTTATTATCTTAACGCCGTGTCGAAGACTGCCGAACTAAAACGACGTTAGACGATGCACGGCCTTCAAGCCACACCTCCTTGCGCATCGGAGTGGGGAGCGTGAGGTTTTTTCGTTACGGAATTTCTGGATTCGGTCCCCGCGCTCAAGGCCCGCGATAGAAGCTATGCAATAGCTTAATAATATTTCTGTCCAAGACTCTTAAAGGCGCCCATGGCATATTTTTTTTATCTGCCAAAATCGCTATCCACCATGTTCGTGAATTTAGTGAAGTAACGCGTTATGTAAACAATTACATACATGGTCAAAATCCGTCTAACGTCTACCAAAATAAGTTCATAGACGAAGGCGTTTTTGACAGCTAAGCAAAAACGTTACATTTAAAAATATGCCGTGTTAAAGGCCTCAAAAAAAATTATATTATTTTTTATAGTGATGGCTAACAGTAATTAATAATTTGGTGCCCAATAAAAAAAGGGTCAACTAGCCTATTTAGAGGTAAGATAGCCAGTTCCTCAGTTGTTGAGGAATACAGATGAAGCTCGCTTGTGCCCTTTCGGCCTTATCGTCTCTTACCATCAAGTGAGTTGAAGGCTAGGAGCATACCTGACTAAAGTAAAAAAAAAAAACTTAATCTGAAAGGAAGAAATTATTCTTCGTAATCTATAATCGTGAATTGTGATTAAGAGACAGACACAATAGAAAAATCTATTGTTATGCCCGTTGGCGTAGTACTTCGCTTAAGCTTTCGATATTGAAAACAAAGCTACTTTCGTCATGGTCAGTCCATGGTGAACTAAAACTTTGAGATCTTTAGTGCTCCTCCTGCTTACATTGAACTTTTAACTGGTCGTTATTACAACCGTTTCTAACCCCCTTCCCCCCCCCCCATCAGCATTGGCCCTTAGTATGAATGTGGCGAAATCCACATTGGGGCATTGGTTCTGGTTGAAATGTGGTGTTACAGCCGAGTTCTGGGCCACAAAGGAAGACGGTGACGACGGTATATTAGATCTAGAGACATAGACGTATATTAGATCTTATTTACTACGCCTTTATTATAACCTTACTTTAAATTTGGCCCAACTTCCAGGATCTGTCTGATGACGGAGTGTACATCCTGGACACTGGAGAAGAGTTGTACTTCTGGCAGGGCGCCAACACCCCGGAGCGAGTGAAGACAGCCCGAGACAACATTGTCAAGGTAAGGTCTACTTGTTAGGACAGCTTAGTCGAGTGGTCACTCGCCCTATTCTCATACATACATAATCACGCCTATATCCCCGAAGAGATAGGCAGAGGTGTATTACACACACACACACTTTGCCAGTCAAAACCTGATGGTTCAGCCACCTGGGCTATGGATAGGAATAGGATGGCAATAGGATCTCAATTGTCAAAATTCCAACTCAACACTAACCAATGAAACCACTTTGGTTCCAACCTTTAATAATATTTAATATTCCTACTTTGTGCACTCATGACACTTTTGATAATAAAAAGTCTAAGCAGAACACTTGATATTGGCGGACTCCATCAAGTCAACGCCATTAAAATAATAAGGAGAAGAAGACTACGAAATGTCAAAATACTATTGCCATTATATTGTCATAGTAGTAAATTAGCAAAATCTGGGCCCTGGTCTAGTGGTTGACACTGGCCACCGGGTGTTGATCGGGAGGTCCGAGGTTCAATTCTGGGCAGGCTTTTCAGGTCCAGCTAGCTATCAACGTTATAAGCATTGCTGTGTTCCGGCAATCAGAGGTAAGATAGCCAGTTGCTCAGTCGTTGAGGATTACAGCTGAAGCTCGCTTCCACCTTCGGCCTTATCGTCATTTACTCAAGTGAGATGAAGGCCAAGAGCTTGACTGTCGTTGGTCCCATGTAATAGGGAGAAAACCTTTTGCTGTTAAGAAATCTCTGTAGTCCGAGCTTCTTCTTTTTCTTTCTTTTCTAGCCCTGTTCCCAGTTCTACTTGGGGTCAGCGCAATATGTCTTCTTCCACTCCCTTCCTCATCAAATCATCATTCACACAATCCATCCATCTTTTCTTTGGTCTTCCTCTCCCCACACGCCCATCCAGTTTCAAATCCATAACTTTCCTGGTGGCATGATCATTCTCCTTCCTCATTACATGTCCTAGAAAGTCGTTTTTCTCTCAGTTTATCATTTAGATAATTATTCTGTATGCTCTATAGTCCAAACATAAACAATAAAGTTTCAGTTCCTCAATGATACCCACGAGCGAGTTTTACGGTCATCTGGAAACTTGACTCTGTCAACTCCAACGCATTCCAAAAATTTTACAGCAAGTCCTTCGCTGTGCAAGCCGCTTGTTTGTGGAATGCATTGCCTGTTACGATTAGAAGGGCCCAAAGTATAAGAGTCTTCAAGAGACTGGTAAAGGAACACTATTCGGCACTGTAACCAGCCATTTCGTCATAATTATTGTCATGTGTATTCGTATATCATATTTATTTATTTACATGTATTTACTTATTTTATGTATGTGTGTATCTATTTCTTATATGTATGATTACGGACGCACATTTCAATAACTTATTATAATATATCTTTGTAATTAAGTTTGTCATGCATCCAAAGCTTCCTCTTTCAATTCACATATTTCCTCTCCATCCTAAGGTTGTCTGGTAGATATCGCTCTTAGCGATAAGGCCGCCGATTGTACAAATGTTATGTAAATTTTTCTTTGTTAATTATTATTAGATGTGTGTACAATAAAAATAAATAAATATCTAAATACCCGATTGTTGAATGTTACCAGTCGTACATCGAGGACGACGGCCTAGAACGGACTGTGGACTCCGCCATCGTGATGGTGGTGAAGCAGGGCAAGGAGCCACAGGTCTTTAGGAAGTTGTTCTCAGAGTGGGACCCTGACATGTGGACCGTAAGTTCATTTATTACTTAAGTACGCCTAGGCTTTCGATATCGAAACCAAAGCTACCTTCGCCATGGTCAGGCCGTGGATGGGTGATTTAAACTTTGTGATCTCGAACTTTGTTCTTCGGAAGGCACGTAAAGCCGTTGGTCCCGGTCGCCGGTCAAATATTAGACGGTTGGTCCGGGACACAAAAAGAATGTGCCAACTGCTTTTCTTGCCTAGCATGTCGTAAAAGGCGACTAAGGGCGTATTGGACGTACTTACTATTAGGTATTTACCATGGGTTACCCGAATTAAATCATGGGCCAAATTTAATCTTTTACACTTATTTTTTCAGAACCAAACATCTTATGAAGATTTGAAGGAGCAGACAAAGGCAGGGAATCAGAACTAGTACACTTCATTTGAATTTTTATTTATTTTATATTTACAATATTAACATGACATTGCACAATATACAATAAAGATATCAATTGCGAAGCATTTTATTTATCTATAAATATAATTGACGACCTCCGTGGCCGAGTGGTCTGTACACCGGTCTCAAGGCGTCGCCATCTCGAGAGGTCCTGGGTTTGATCCCCAGTGGAGGAAAGTGTTTGGGTAATGAATTTTCAGACATTTGTTCTCCAGCCTTGGATGTTCATTATTATATGTATTATATTATATATATCTCAATAATTATATGTATTTATCTATTAAATATATTTGTCCGTCATCTAGTATCCGTAACACAAGCAGCATTTAGTTGCTTAAAATGCGACTAGTTGATAGGTGTGAATGTCTGAGGATATTTATAATTAAACCGTAGAGGTCGAATGTCTGTACATAGAAAAAAAAATGCTTAAAATAAAGTCAGGGGGATGTAAAAAGAGGGAAAATACCAAAAATCCAATACCATACAGGCACACGTATTCCCTCCTTACAATAAGGTTCCTTCAAGAGGCGTGAAAAGGCATTTTTCGGGCCGGCAAGGTGAGGGTGGCTAGGGCAGTATGTAAGCATGCTGCACTAGCTATCCTCACATATGGACTCCTCTACTGCTTATCATCAGGTAGTGTGGAGTCATTTGCTGAGCTTTTTATATAAAAAATTTTTCAAACATTCACACCTATCAACTGGCCCATACTAGACAACTAATGCCTGTGTTATGGATACCAGATGACGGACAAATATATTTAATAGATAAATACATATAAATGTTCAGAATATAATATACATATATAAACATCCAAGACTGGAGAACAAATGCCTGTTCACACAAACATTTGCCCCTACCGGGGATCGAACCCAGAACCTCTCGAGATAGCGACGCCTTGAGACCGGCGTACAGACCACTCGACCACGGAGGTTAAAAAAATAAATTTTTTGTTTCTCGGTCTGTTTTTACGGGCTTATCGCCGAAATGGCAAGACCGGTTTCAATGAAATTTTGCATGATGATACCTTATATCCCTGGTCAACATCTTAGATACTTTTTATTCCGGAAAATTAAAGGGTTCCCGTGGGATTGTTCAAAAACCAGTAACCGCGGACCAAGTCGCGGGCAACCTCTAAAATGTGTTTTTGTACTCACCTGTACACATGTACGCTACTGGTAAATACACAAACGGGACTACACGCGACATACATTATGTAGTATTTAGATACTACTTACTGCCCGAATCACGGGCCCGAGCCCGAGCAGACGACCAGCAGACCAGTGAGCATGTGACCACGGTTGGTGTAACCAAGCCGAAACGTCGGGCAGTAAGTAGTATCTTTATACTACATAATGTATGTCGCGTGTAGTCCCGTTAGTGTAACCTTTAGGTACATATACAGTTAAAAACATACAGTATGTATAGCATCTGAACTATCAGAATGTTTTTTGCTGCCTTAATACAGACAAAATTATTTTACCTTTTGATGGTCAGAAAACTACAGAAAAAAGGAACATCTATAATATTTATTTTGTTGTAAAATTTTACGGCTCTGGTTGCAGGACCTTTTGAGCCACACGTTAACAGTATAATACTTTTCTTTAGTAGTTTGAATTGAAATGCTAGTGTTATGCATTTCAATCCATCTTGGGAGAGTTTGGCGTCAAACGATCGATGGTAGACACTGTGGTGTTACTTCGATGACGTGGATTACCACGATAAAAATCCCATCGTATTTCACACCACTTGACGATTATTTCAAAACTACACTTATTTTACGCAACATGATTCACTCCGAAACAATATTACTATCACTGAAATTAAAATCACATCCGCCATAGTTAATGGCGCCAAAAATCACCTTCAATGTTCCAATCAATGTTTATCACCTTTGTTACCTGTAATAATGAATGAATAAATATCTTATCTTATCTTAAAACTTAGATTACTACTCAATTACTACAGTTCTCAGAGTAAACAGAACTGGAGTAGCCTTTGTCTAACATTCCCCTCTGCCAAATGCACAAGCATCGGATGCTTGCACGTTTAATAAAACTAGTTGAGCCGCCATTTTGACAGCCATAACATTGTGAACGTTGCGGCGAACAGAGCTCCCGCAAAAATGCCTGCCTGTGCTGTTTTTTGTTGTAAAAATAAATAGAAAACATCGAGTATGCTAAAAGATGGTGTCACCTTTTATTTGTAATTATAATTTTTAAGATTTCATGATTATTTACTTCATTATTTCATATTTTAGAATTTTACGATTTCAAATTTCGAGCGCTAGTCTCGTGGGGAGTGCGGCTGTGACGTTGTCAAAACGCACACCCCACGTGATTATTTTAAGCGTGTGTGTGCGTGAAATTTAAATTTGTGTGTCGAATTATGCATGTGTGCATTTGTAAAAACGTTGTGCGTTGTGCTGGCTTTGAGTGTAGTGGTAACCTCACCCCCCGCAAGAAATGGCAGAATAAAATGTTTGAGAAATTGACTAATGGCTACTCCAGTTCTGTTTACTCTGAGCTACAGTTCAATACATAGCTTTTTTAATTCTCCCTTAAAGCAAAGGGAACTAAACCAACAGGCAAAGTTTTTTTGTCTTCAGTGTTTGTATTGAAATGCAATTGTAATACATTTCAATGCATTTTGGGATAGTTTGGCGCCAAATGATTGATGGAAAACATTGTGATGCTACTTCGAAGAAGGGGATTACCACAATTAAAAATTGAACCTTTTTCAAACCATTAGACACTTATTTCAATGACCCTTCAAATTGTACATCATCATAGTCTTTAATTACACAAAACTATACTGATTTATGTAACAATATTCACTGTGAAACAATATTACACTTATTATAATAAAAATCACGTCCCATAGTCAAATGCTGCCAAAACCCCCAGTTCAAAACTTAGTTATATCCTCTGTTCAAGACACACTCCTGGCAAGATATTTTAGGCAAAACTACAAGCACCTTATGTTGCTATCGAGATTTGCTGGGCGTCTTGATTACCTACATACATTACATATTATATTATATTTTTTACTACTACCTGTTTAACGTTAGAACTGTAACCTTGTCTTGTTAATCTATTACAAAATTCAAAGCATACCGTGTTGGGTTTCATTTATTTGAGGCTCCTATATGTTCAAGTTGAAGAAGACATCCTCAGACTACATCACAGCAACACACTGGTTTATAATCTGCACTAGGTTATTGTTCTCAAGTGCAGCGGCTACTCGCTCCTTGTCGGCCAGTTGCTTGTTCACCGCATGCTCTGATGCGTGTGTGCCTTCTGTCACCGTCACACTCACTTTGAACCGGCTTGGGAGGGCTCGGAGAAGCTGTACCCTGATTGAGAGACCTGGAAGAGATGTGCATTGTTAAGAACTGTATGATAAGGTGAAATTTGCGGTTTTTTAAGTTTACGCAAATTATAGATTTTAAGGCCTTTCCTAATGGATTGAACATTATTTGTGTTTACTAATGGGTGTAAGGTCTCTCTTTTCTGCCAAATTGTCTATGTATGTTTATTTTTTGATGACACAAATGTTGTTTTTGAGTGTCAAAAAAAATAACCTTAACCTAATATCTATTAGAATACATTTCCTAGGAATTGATCCTTGATCCTTCATAGATCCTTTTCCGGTAACATAATATATTTTGCTGCCCAAATAATTATTATGCAGCTGAACTTATTATTTAGCTGCCCAAATAATTATCTTGCTGCTCAGTTAATTGTTCTGCTGACCGAAAAATTATTTTGCAGACAAAATATTTGTTTGCTGTCCAAATGATTATTTGGCTGACCTTTTTGTTGCTGACCAAATAATTACTTCCCTTTACTAATCTAAGAGTGCATCTATGACATAAAAGGTACAGCTAAAAAATCTTGGAGGTTAATCAACATTTATAGAAGAAAAGAAACATTTTATACTTTTTTTTTTGGAGTTGCCCTAAAATGATGCATCTGACAGCTACTCAGCTATCACCGGATTGCTTTAAAGAAGGCGAGAACTTTGGTGGGTCCTCAAGTCATCCCCCTAAGGTTCCGCTATCAGGGAGAGCCTCAGGGAGTCTCAAGCCAAATTCGGGTTTTTGTACTTTGGGCCTGATATGTGTAAGATCCTATTTTACAAGGAGTGTGTTGTCAGGCAGCAGGCGCTGAGCAGAGCTAGCGATGTTCACTATTATCAGTACTAATTTACAATGAGTTCTGTGATAAATATATATGTAAAGGGAGGATGAAACCTTACTCTGACCTGAGTTTCTTGTCTGGTGGTTTTGCGAATGGATGGAGTCCCATATTTTTGACGTTCATAAGTATATAGCAAATATTTTTAACTTTGATAAATATCAAAAATACTAACCAATTAAAGTAGCCATGCTACAGTGAGGAATAGTCGGCGTGAATGTTACATCCACAGTGTTTTCCTTATTGTTAACCTTAATATTATTTTCTTCCACAACTCGTAGTTCTTCCAACGTCAACGGGTGTTCCGGATCGCTAATATTACGAATAATATCGAATATTTCACGCTCGTCAAATTCATCTGCAACATCCTCGTCACGTTCTGCTGAACTAATTTCACGCTCCGAACCCTTCTCGAATATTAAGGGATTCACGTTGTCTGCTGTTTTGGTCATTTTATTTATATTTCAAAGAAACAAAATAAATTATTTATCAAAAGTTCCCGAATCCGAGACAGAAAAGGAAATATTTCGCAAAATTGACAGTTACCACTACCAGCAAAGAGTATACAATAACTACGTAAACTACCAGCACTGCGCCACTGCCTGTCACTGTCAGTCAGTGTAACTTGCTTCGTTCAGAAATTTACATTGCAAAATAGAGTATAAATAGTATATAATGCGAAAGTAAGCATTAGAATAATTGTCCTTCTACGATATGAGGGTTAATCATTCAAGATATTTTATTTATATTGTTTTGATCATGAACATGAATAAGTACGTATGAACATTAAATTACAAATGAAAATCAAAATATTACGCAAGATGAAAGTGGGGCGAGCAAATGAATAAACGAATTTTCAAACGAAACTGTCACAATATTTAACTGACAGTTTACGTCCGATCAATATTTGCTAGAAAAATTTCGAGCAAGTTTCCAGCAAAAGAAAAATAAAAGGGGGCGTTTAAGAAGTTTTAATTACACCCAAAACATTAACGCAGGTACCATTTTGTTAATAATTTAATACTTTAAGGTTTTTGAGACGAAACAACAGCGTTAACCAATTTAGAAAGTTATACGATTACTCAGTCCCACAATTTCTGCTTTTTCTTTAACAGCCGTTTACTTATAAAGTTACTTTAGCTAAAATTGCCATAGAGTTTAAGTTTTAGTTATTATTTACTGTGAAAATTACAGAAAATGTATATTTCGTATCTGTACAATACTTTAACTTAAAAACTGATCTGGAGCTCAGTAACGTTTACTTTGTCTCAGTTTTATTAAACTGATAAGATTTAGTTCAAATATAACCTTGAATTATTGTTTGTACTATTTTCTCATTATTTAAATATCTAGAAATTAGGATAATGCCACTATATGATGGAATGATATGTTATGTGATGATTAGGGATCGGATATTTGGATGCATATTTACCTAAAGTTAAGATGTTAGGTATTGTGGGAAGCAATTTATTATCGAAAATTAATAAATATTTTGTAATGGTTAATGGAGAACCTGGAAGGGTATGGAAAGCCCAAGATAGAAATGAGTGGCAGTCTCTGGAAGAGGTCTATACCTCAGGGAGGGTTCTGGTGTGACAAAATTAAAATTGTGTATATATAAGTTATAACCTAAAATACCAGAAATAAAGCCTTATTTTATTTTTTATTTTATTTTTTTAATGGAGAACCTAGTTTAATAAAAAAAGTAAATTTTTTTAATATTTTAAATATTAATAAAAAAAATTTATAACCATCTTTTCTCTGACACCCTTCATCAAATTGTAACCTACCATTTTATGTATGTATGGTATACATACTTGAATGGTAGGTTAAAATTTAACATCGACTAAATATGTATCTTATTAGTTATGCAATCCCAAAATCCCTGGATTTTATATTTAATAAACATATTTTAAGAAGCAGCTTCCATAATGTACCATAATAATGTTCCATAATGTATGTAAGGTGCCAAAAATGTACTTTAGGTAAATATGCATCTGAATATCCAATCTCTAGTGATGATATTATCATAATGATCATTGCTTGCTACTCCATTGCTGGATGTTGATCTACCGTAATGTGTGCCATGCCATATTATTCTTAGTGTGTTTCTAACTTTGTATATGTTTTTCCTTAGATCATTGAGCTAGGTATATGATGCTATGGTGTTTCGTTTTGTGACTGTTGAGAGGTTAAAGAGGAAAAGTTACATAATGGAATAAAACGGGTGTTATTTAAAAGTTCAGTAAAATATTTGAATTTTGTTCAGCAAAAAAATACAATTAGTCAACTGAAATAACTAATTGGTCAGCAACTTATGGGCAGCAGATAATAATAATAATATCCTCAGACATTCACACCTATCAACTAGCCTCATTTTAAGCAACTAATGCTGCTTGTGCTAGACACTAGATGACAGATAAATATATTTAATAGATAAATACATATAATTACAGATATTTCAAATTTGTCAGCAAAAAACTAATTGGGCAACAAATAAAAAGGTTTCTCTGCTGCCAAATTGCTTAATATGTTTTGATGACACAAATATTGTTTTGAAGGGTCATAAAAAAAAATACCTTATCCTAATATCTATCAGATTACATTTCCAAGGAATTGATTCTTGATCTTTCATTGATCCTTTTCCTAGATTTTATACATTTCTGGTAACATATATATTGCTGCCCAAATAATTATTTAGCAGCTTAACTACCTAATTCATTTGCAGCCCAAATAATTACATTGCTGACAAAATATTTGTTCGCTGCTCAAATGATTTTTCCTCTGACCTTTTTGTTGCTGACCAAATAATTAAAGGGCTGCCCTATCAATTACTTCCCAAATAAAACATTAAGCCTGAACCAGATGTTATGTATTTTATTTCTCTTTTAATTCACAGTCCTTAAATAGAAACATTTTAGTTTTATAATTGTTTTTATCTAATCATAATTAATTATTATGTCAAATACAAAAGTGACTTAGCAATGAAAATCATCGATTAAAACATTTGCCAATTAAAATCTGTTCCTATTATCCTTTGCTTTTTCTTTTGGAAACCTCTTACGGTGAAGTCTGTTGCCTGCCCTATTCCATATGGTTCCTTTTCCCAATATTCAAAGGGCAAATAGTATGCGTTTTCATCATAAACATTATGGTGGTTTTCGAACGAAAATGGATTGACATTCGTCGATATCCATTTATACTTATGTGGTGCTTTAGGCCTCTTCTGGTTCGATTTGTACCAACCACCACCGTTATATTTCTCATGGTTTATAATTTCGTTTATCAACTCAAACATTAGATACGGCTCAGAGTTGTCATAGATGTTTTTCACAATGAACTGGCCGTTGTACTTATTTAAAACGATCCGGTACTTGTATCTTTCATTTTTTGGTATTCGGGATATGATTCTGGTGACATCCTGTAAATAAATACTGTATTTAACACAGAAAATAGAGTACGAGTGTTTGTACGCCTTTGCTTTCGATAAAGAAAACAATGTTACTTATGTATAGTCAATCCAGAAGGCCTAGCACGGGCCGGAGAGAAAAAGTCCCCGAAGACAAAACGCTCATTGCCTCTCGCTTCTTCGTTCGCGTGGAAGCGAGATGCAATTAGTAATTTTGTCTCCGGGGACTTTTTCTCTCCGGCCCGTGCTACGCCTACTGGGTGACCATAACTTTGATACCTATCTTAAGTTTCGCCGTGCTTCGGAAGGCACGTTAGGCCATTGGTCCCGGCCGGTACTGCTACCGTTTCTTCCCGTACCTCAGAGTAAACAGAACTGGAGTAGCCTTTGTCTAACATTCCCCTCTGCCAAATGCACAAGCATCGGATGCTTGCACGTTTAATAAAACTAGTTGAGCCGCCATTTTGACAGCCATAACATTGTAAACGTTGCGGCGAACAGTGCTCCTGCAAAAATGCCTGCCTGTGCTGTTTTTTGTTGTAAAAATAAATAGAAAACATCGAGTATGCTAAAAGATGGTGTCACCTTTTATTTGTAATTATAATTTTTAAGATTTCATGATTATTTACTTCATTATTTCATGTTTTAGAATTCTACGATTTCAAATTTCCAACGCTAGTCTCGTGGGGAGTGCGGCTGTGACGTTGTCAAAACGCACACCCCACGAGACTATTTTAAGCGTGTGTGCGTGAAATTTAAATTTGTGTGTCGAATTATGCATGTGTGCATTTGTAAAAACGTTGTGCGTTGTGCTGGCTTTGAGGGTAGTGGTAACCTCACCCCCCGCAAGAAATGGCAGAAAAAAATGTTTGAGAAATTGACTAATGGCTACTCCAGTTCTGTTTACTCTGAGTCCCGTACCCTATCTAGGAAAAGCGGTAATCGAGTTGCGACGGACGGGGCACTACTCGTTCGAGAGGCCGCGGGAAACGCCGGTTCGATCCCACCGCCCGTACCACTGAGTTAAAACTTATGTACAGTTCATTTTGAATATCGCTCGCCTCACATTGTATGTGCATGGCAACAGGCTCACCACCTGTTACATGGTGACCTAACACCTGGCGAAATGTGGGTGTTTAACACTGCTGCCAACCCCTTCGGGGGAAGAGGCGTGATGATATGTTATGAAAACCTTTGTGGAATGGGACCTAGGCTACTGAAGATGATAAACTCTTCCAGTCGTTGCCAAAAAGTTGAACAAATGTAGACGTGCGTGTGGAAGCGAGAATATCGTCACCCCACCTTAACGCAATAGACCAATAATATACTATTTATTAACCTACATACATATCATATGAGGAGTTCGGTGGCGCAGTAGAGTACGCTTTGGCTTTCAATCGAAAACAAAGCTACCTTCGCCATGGTCAGGCCGTGGATGGACGACCAAAATTTTGTTATCTTGAGCTCTTCCGTGCCTCGGAAGGCACGTTAAGCTGTTGGTCCCGGTCGCTATCGCCTATACGCTATAACCATCTACCCGCATTGGGCCAGAGTGGTGGTGTTACGGCCCATACTCCTCATGTGTTTCTCCATGAGGGAGGCCTGTGGGACGTATATAGGCTGAGGACATATATATAAATCAAATCAAATCAAAAATCAAAAACCCCTAAGGGGTGGGAAGAGGCGCATTGCAGACCCACACTGCCAGTAATTTCATTGGTCCAAAGTAATAAGGGTCCTGTAATGCAGTTACCGGGCACTTTAAATAATCCATAATGTATAACTACTGAACTGCCTTTACACAAATTCAAACTATGTGTCAAACAAAATTTAATAAAAAAGGGTTACCATACAGTTCAGGAATATTTGGATGATAAAAATGCGTGGACAGATTGACACGTCTTTATGTTACATATTGTGTTGACTCGTAATGTGGGATGTTGGCAGCCGCTTCTTAATTAATTAGTTTTATCGCAATTGCGTAGCGAATTTCAACATCGTTCATTATTTCAAGTGCTTATAATTATATTATTCTAAAAATCTATGTTCATAATCCACCCACTTGATTGTACTAGTCTAACATTTATAAAAAACAAAAGAATTATAAAATAAAAAGACGTGTGGCACTCGGGGACTGCCGCGGTAAAGCTATTGCATAGCATTTTGTATCAACTTATGCAATTATAATTTTATTTATTTATTTTATTCATGCAGTATTTCTTTTTCTTTGATATTAATTCAAGTTACACTTTTTGAGCGTGGTGACCGATAAGAAAAATTTTTCTATTATTAAATAAATAAAAAAAGTTCTTTATAGCAGTATTATATTTTCAATTCAAAATTAATACTGCATTTGTGATAATAATAAAATGTATGTATATAGAGTACTCACTCATTTTCTTTCATTATTTTTTTTTTGCGACTTTCTTCATTAACAATAAATGCACTTTGTTCATTCATATTTACGCACACAACGCCGTGTCGAAGACTGCCGAACTAAAACGACGTTAGACGATGCACGGCCTTCAAGCCACACCTCCTTGCGCATTGGAGTGGGGAGCTTGAGGTTTTTTCGTTACGGAATTTCTGGATTCGGTCCCCGCGCTCAAGGCCCGCGATAGAAGCTATGCAATAGCTTAAAAATGTGAAAAAAAAGAGCAACCCTCGAGTTTCTGGCTCGCTCTTCTCGGGGATGTCTGCGTTCCGACCGAGCGGTAGATTCAATTATTTATAAATTGACGTTTTTAAGTATTTGTTTATCAAGCATATAAAATAAAGATATTTTTGATTTTGATTTTTGATACTTTGTTCCCTCTTAATAAAATTAGTTCCGTGTGACGCCAAGATATGGCGCTGCACGCTCTTACATCGCGCTAACGATGTTTCTTGCCTATGAAATATAGAGTAAAGAAAATTTGTACGTAGGTAGCTATCCAATAAACCTAAGTATACTTATGATTCATACCTAAGTATACTGGACGTTTTGGTACCTTGACAACACGGTGGTTGTACACATAACCACTCTATAATTCAAACCAAACTTGTTACAACCAGGATTGACATTACATAATTATCTACCACTACATAGAATTACCAGCTACATAGAAATACCAGCGGACAAAGTCGCGAGCAAAAGCTAGTAGGTACAATTATTGTACTAGCTTTTGCTCGCGACTTTGTCCGCGTAGAATAGTTACTAAATGTATGTAGCCTTCCTTATTAAATAGGCTATTCAGCACTGAAAGATTTTTTCAAATTGGAACAGTAGCCTCAATTGGTGGAATTGAAAATGTACTCCTTCTCTATTATTAGAAGTAAAGTTCATAGTGGCGTAAATTTGTCCTTCATTTTTCTGCGAGGCGTTATTTAATTTTTATAACATTCCCGCATGGCTCCCGTTCCCATGGAAATATCGGGATAAAAGGTAGCCTATGTCCTTTCTCAGGCTCTGACTATCTGTGTACCAAATTTCGGTTTAATTGGTGCAGTAGTTTTGACGTGAAAGCGAGACAGACAGAGTTACTTTCGCATTTATAATATTAAAGTATGGATTTATACTTACATTTATACTCAAAAGTACGTGATTGTTTCTGAAATCTGTTTCGTGGTTGTAAACCTCGATTGGATACGCATTGATTTTTTTATGTCTGTGTTTCTTTTTCTTTTCCAAAGGCTCTTTTAAAATATTGTTAATACTGTAATCTGTATCTTCGGTTGCCTCTTTCTCTTTCATATCTTGCAAGAGAGATAATTTCTCGTCTTTAAAGTCCTCATTGTAATTTTCTGTTGATTTTTTCGAAATGTCCTTTAACTTGTCTAAGACCTGTGTAATTTTTATCACTATAGATGTATCGACGTTATGGCTTAATACCTTACGAGCAGTTTGACATATATTTTTGACTAGTAACTCTGCAATCTTTTCCTCAACATTTTCATCTATGTGGACAGTTTCTGTCGGTTTTGTTACACTTACAACCTTTTGGTTATTAAACTCTTCATTATTATCTTCTGTTTCTCTCGGGCCATCCGTTATTGCAATAGCTGTCCCCTCTGCTGCTGGTTCTTGCTTTAAAGGTATTGATTCTACTATCGGCTCCAAATACACATCGCCTGCAACTTTTCCTTCATTGGAGTTTTCTATGTTCTCTTTGGAATTGCGATTCTCGTTGGATGCCTATCAACAAAAAAGATCTTAAGATTAAAACGATTACAAATATAATATTCACGAAGCTATAGTGAATCTTAATGGGAATATTATAAATTATAAATTTGTGCTCAAAGCTTTACACGCATTTATTTTTGCAGGCCTTTACAATCGATCATGTCAGTTATCTCGCTCGCACTTGCTTCATTATCCATCTCTGTCACCCATTTAAAGCGCACGCGCCGCCCTCGTCTTTGTTTGGTTTCTGCCACTCCACTGAGCAGTCACCTACTAGTGTCTATATATTTCAACATAAACATGAAAAGATCATGTAACATTGCATCATCCGTTCATCCACTGTCGCGACAACCTCAAACGCATGTGACTCCATCAGCATTACAATTTGTAAAGAAGACCTGGCAGTTTTTCTTCATTTCCCGATTCCCAGCCCGTATATAGGGTAAAGTACCTTGTTACAATCGAAAACGTTCTAAAGTAGGGTCACGTCAGCCGGCCCTAACCGAAAGACATTTATAAAGACTTATAGAAAAGAGAACGCAAATGTGGAAGTCAGGAAGAGCTGCAATCCGTGCCTGCCCCAGCAACAAAAGGCAAGAGTACGCAGCACTTGATTACAATGATTCTTCTACTATGGATTCCATCAATCAAAATAATCCGAATAGGAACCATCTAAGGAGATATTACCCCCTACCATGTCCTTCTTTTACGGGAAACGAATCGAATCCCGAAATTTCTGTCTGTCACTTTCTATTGCGGCGAATCAACGAGAGACGATATTTGACTTTCTTAATCTTATTCGTGAACGGAGTGTTTTTACTTCGACCTGCATCCGAAGTCTGTTCATCCCCTGGACTGACACTAATCCTGTTTTGGAAGAGACACAATTGATTTTCCATTGTATCTTCAGACGTATCAGGTATTGAGCTACGAACCTCTTAGCCTGCTATGACAAACAACACTTAAAATACAATTATGAAACAAAATTTACTTAATATTCTTTTCACCACTTACCTTATTTCTCCACGTATCCTTATTCGGCCCGAAAACATGTTTTAGTGCTTTGACTTTAAAGGCCTTATCATCTTTTACCTTCTGTGATTTTTTACCATTTGATTTCACTTCTATTTCGTAATCCTTACTGATATCTCCGATATTCTGTGAATCTCCAAACTCATAACCGTTTGCATAATTTTCTTCTTTTTCATAATTTTCTTTAACATTCTTGAAATACTTTTCTTCTTCATTCCCTTGGCTTTCCGCAAAATTTTTAAATTGTTTCACCAATAGTGCAGAGTTTGGATTAGTTCTATAGTTATTTATTAGAAGCTTTTGTAAATTTTGCAAGTAACGAGAACGCTTCGTGATTTGGTTGCTAACTCCTTTTTCGGAAGTTAGATCTCTGTGCGTTTGTTTTGCTGCTCCTTCTCTTGCCTTGCCTTTATATCTTCTTCTGTAAACAATTCTAACGATTTTCTTTTTAGATTTAACTCCACCGCTCTCATTACTATCATTATTATTCAAGACAGATTCTTTATAACCTGGATTGTTTGCTACAAGTTCGTAATTCGATAATTGTTCTCGATCTTGTTTTGATCTAATACTGTGTGTGTGGAGATCGGGCATGTCTCTCTGGAGATCGTATAAAGATTTTTTTGTTGTGTTTTCAACGCTTTTTGAGAGGACATGGTGAGGTATAACTGTTGATGATGTTAGAGAGGTTTTGATCTGAAACAAAACGAATATACCAGTTGTGTTATCACGATCTAAAACATTATTGATAAGCTCGGTGGCGTAGTGGATGGGCTTTGACTTTCGATATTCAAAACAAAGCTACCTTCGCCCAGGCCTTAGAGAGGTGACCAAAACTGTGATCTCGAACTCCTTCTTCTTACTACTTCTTACAATAATCCACTTATTAGGATGTCGAGGTGTTGCAATGAGTTGGCGAAGAGCAACCCAGCTGTTGACGTGTTTAACTGTACCCGTTGTAAAGGAAGATCATCTCGGATTTATTAAGGCCCGGTTCTCATACATACACATACGTACATAAAGTCACGACTATTATCCCCTAACGATTAGTCAGAGACTAGGAAAAAGCACCGCAAAAGCAGTCCACTGCCATAGTCCGCGCTTCACCAAGCATTGACTGCACAGCGTGACAGGTGGTGAGCCCGTCACCGCTATAAGCTATTGGATGTTGTGCAGTTCTAAGTCCATTAGTTGCCTTTTACTACACCCAAGGGAAGAGATGAGTTGATAGTATTCTTTAAATGAGCCGCTACCACACGGCTCAATTTACGAACAGCTTGTAGAAATGACAGCCGGCTCTGACAGCCGTCGACACACGCGCGCGTTTAAACCCGCACAATAATACGATCGAGGCTCCGTCGACAGTGTGAGAATCGCCTTAATAAAACTGTCGATGGTGGTGCCATCTATGATTGGAAACATAAACGACTAGCTGTTGCCCGTGACTTAGATAAAATAGTCGTGATTTATATGTATGTAAGTTCGTAAATAACGCACGAGTCGGTGCGTTGTTTCTCCGCATGTAGGCGCTTGAAACGCATCTACGCGCATAGACGCGTGTAGAACTGTGCGTTTTTTCTATGCTAAAGTGGATACTTTCATACAACTTTGTACCTTTTCATACACTTACCAATTTCACAGCGAAGAAAAGCACCAACAACTTTAAATTCATTGCACAACTCTCCAAACCTAAATAAAGTTTACTTTCTTTGTTGCCTTTTAAATAATGCCCCGTAAAATTAAATTTTATATTAAACATAATATATTTTATGTCACAGGTAATGATCCAAAGAAAAATTGATCGATTTCTCGCTCTTATCGATTTAGTTACACTGCTGAAGAATTTGATATAACGACAATAATGCCCCAGCAAAATATTTATGGCGGTAAAATAAAAAATAACGGTGGTTAGAGCTTGAACGTGTAAATATTTATAAATTTGCATGTTTGCTAGCATTTTGATTAATAAAATTAGGTATACATAACAGTGATTGTTGTAGTAATAAAATGATTCAATTACGCCATAATAATGTGCCGGCATAAATTTATAAACAAAGTATTGTGTATTGAATTCAAAAAGTCTGTTGTGTGAGTTAGCGCTTAAACACACACGAAAAGGATTTCAGAATATCTGGCGCGGGAGGTAGTATGTAACGAGCTCCCCATACCGCATCGGAACGGTGATTTAGGAATCGTAGGTTTTCAGGGGGTATGCTCCCGCTTTTCGGGGGAAGACTCCCACGTAACCCAGACGGGCTCCTCTAAAGCCTGGATGCAAAGGGTTTTCTTAGGCTAAAAAAAGGGAATCTCATAATATTTTCAACAAACCTTACTAACCGTTTTCCGGAATAAAAAGTATCTAAGATTTTGACCAGGTATATAAGGTATCACCATGCAAAATTTCATTGAAATCAGTCAAGCCATTTCTGAGATTACCCCGAACAAACAGTTAAACAGACAGACAGGAAAGCTTTAAGCACTTTTTTCTGTGACATTCGACCTCTACAGTTTTATTATATGTATAAATTGTCATTTAAAATGGCCTGTGATTCAACCTATCATTAACCAATATTCGTGGTAACATAACACTATTTATTTTTACATAATTCTCAAAAGACCATGCATAATCCAATAAAATACCTCACACATCATTGTACAGTCGTGAACCGTAGAAATAGCTTTTGCCTTTGAGTTTGCCAATGTTTATGTGAGTTGTTTGTATTTTGACAGATCAATCCAAGATGGCCGCCGACCCGTGGGTGGTGCGGCCTCACGAGCACGCGAAGTTTGCCGAGCACTTCCGAAACCTCGGCCCGGTCAACGGCACCCTGACTGGAGAGCAGGCCAAGCGGTTTATGCTGCAGGTGAGGCTATATCAGCAAAATAACCAAAAAATTATGCAGACCATTATTTGGTCTGCATAATAATTATTTCCTTACGTATTCCCTCCTTCTTACAATATGGGTTTCTTCGAAAGAGGCGTGAATAACATTTTTTGGGCCGGCAAGGTGAGGGTTGCCAGGGTAGTATGTGAGCATGCTGCACTCTATCGTCACATATGGACTTCTCTACTGCTTACCATTAAGTACCTATTTCGATCCATTTTGATCTGAGACAAAATGTAAACAAAGAATTTGTGGTTCTCAAACTTTTTATCCAATTCTGGAACAAAAAAAATATGGACTCAAATAATTATAATTTCTAATAAAATAGTAAAAGGTGTAGCCATACTTATTATCATTATACGAATATCGTCATTGAATATAAACATTATTATTTTTTGAAATGAAGTAACTCATGTTTTGCAGTGTATTATGTATAAAGTGTATTTAAACACAAGCTATATTGGTATCATCAAATATATTAAGAAATAATGAAATAAGAATGAAAATAAAACATTGAGGTAATTTATAATGACAATGTTAGTTTCAGGTGTCATGAAAATGTCATGATTTTTCATCTTAATTTGGAAGTATTTTAAAAGCATAAACGTTTGAGAGCACCATTCGTATTAGGTCTTTTTTAATAGCAAATATTAACTTAGTAATCTAAACTTACATTTAAAAAATATAACAATAATGAAAATTGACGAAAATGATTGAAAATTGACGAAAGTAATTGCTTAGTTATCTTAATTTAAAAAGTCTGTATTAATAAAATATTGAATAGTCGTATATTTTTGACAAAACCTTTCGGCAATGAAGTAATGACATCATAAAGAACCCTTTTTATGGTTTGTTTACCTTTAGTCTCAGATCCAAATGGTTGGACTATAGTGTGCAGTCATATACAGCTGAGATATATTTACCAGTTATTCGTCCCGTAACTAATAGGTAAATAAAAGCATCCCTGGCTATTGTACTGGCCTCCTTTTAGACAAGAATGCGATTGGTCAACTTTGACCATCAGTAGCTTAGCTCGTCTGTCCATGTAATTAGAATGCTAACCGCACTGTTGCCAGAGTCCAACGTTCGGCTTGTGGGTCGAACAAAGTTTTTTAATAACGCCTTTGTCTAGCAGAGGAAGATACTCTTGACTTATATCATGATGAAGGCCGCCTTTTGTTGTAAGCTTGCAACCTTAAAAACCTCAACCGAATAAATAAGGAACACATGTACCTACATGTATTTTCCCCCCTTACAGTCTCAACTACCTCCCCCGATCCTGGGACAAATCTGGACACTGGCAGATACGAACGCTGACGGAAAATTGGATCTTAAAGAATTCTCCATTGCCTGCAAGGTACAGTGGCTGACTCATTTATATTCCAGAGTATTTAATGTGTGCAATATCTTTCTCGAAATGTGCATATTTATATTTTTAATACAATTAAAGCTATATCGGCTTTGCATTGTAGTAACTTCCCACAATGTCTAGAATGTTTTATAATAATATAAACTAGCTGTGTCCGCGACGTCGTTCGCGTGATTATTGATTTAACGCCTATAAAAGTTTACAAAAAGTGTTTGTGTGTTTGTTAACACTGCATTGTTTGTTTACAAAGTGCTCAACATTACATTCCTACCTCTTATTAGCAAAATGTTGATTTTAATAGTTGAACCTCTAATTATTAGAATAATGAAAATAATATTTCTTGTCAATGTCATCTGATTAATTGTCGTCACAGTGATAAATCTCTGTTGTCGTGTCATTTTACATTTTACAATTTTAAAATTTGAAATGAAATTACATTTTGACGGAATATGTCACATAATACTCGGTCGAGCAGATATTGAGAATCACGGTTACAGCCGTGCAATACCCGTTCTTATAGGAATATCGGGATAAAAAGTAGCCTATGTCCTTTCTCAGGCTCTAGACTATCTGCGTACCGAATTTCAATTGAATCGGTTCAGTAGTTTTGACGTGAAAGCAAGACAGACAGACTTTCGCATTTATTCATACAATCATGCCTTTTCTCTTTTCTGTAACATAAAACATTAATTTGCAGCCGTATTTTAACTAATCGATATAATATTTTGGTGATATTCACAGATAATCAACTTGAAACTCCATGGCATCGAAGTCCCGAAAGCTCTGCCGCCATCTTTGATAAGCTCCCTCACCCCAGAAGGTAACTTAAACGCTAACCTTTATCTGCCACTTCAATAGGGTATCGCTGCTTTTCCTCTAAGCAACTGGACGCAGTGTGGTAGCGGCTCATTAAAAGGTGACTAATGGACTTATAACTGCACAACATCCAATAGCTTATAGCGTCGACGGGCTCACCACCTGTCACGCTGAGTGCAGTCACTGCTGGTGAAGCGCGGACTATGGCAATGGACTGCTTTTGCGGTGCTTTTGCCTAGTCTCTGTCTAACCTTTAGGGGATAATAGTCGTGATAGTATGTATGTAACTGGAAGCAGCTCGGTGGCGCTTTGGCTTTCGATCGAAAACAAAGCTACCTTCGCCATGGTCAGGTCGTGGATGGGTGACCAAAACTTTGTGATCTCAAGCTCCGCCGTGCTTCGGAAGGCACGCTAAACCGTTGGTCCCGGTCGCTATTGCAACCGTTTCTAAACAGCAACCCGCATTGGGCCAGCGTGATGGTGTTTCGTCCCATACTCCTCACGTGTTTCTCCATGAGACAGGCCTGTGCCCAGCAGTGGGACGAATATACGCTGAGGGCGAACTGGTCCACTAATAATCCACTAATAAGATTGCTTCATTTTGAATCACATACATAAGTCACGCCTGTAATCCCCGAAGGGGTCGACAGAGTCCAAGGGTCACTGTGTTCCTTAAGACCACATTGAGCCATACAAAATAGGGTTGGTCAAATGAAAAAATCGTGAAAGAGTAGTAACAAGTGGCTAGCTCATCGCCTACACAATCACAGACGCAGTACCCAATACGCCCTTAGTCGCCTTTTACGACATGCTAAGCAAGAAAAGCAGTTCGAAAAACAACATATATTTTTGCAAGTATACATTGATACAATTACGGATATATTATATCTGTTTTTTAAAAAATCAACCTTGTGGCCAATATGTTTTCCATATTTTTTTTTACTTTCATCATTTTTAAACATTATTGGCATTTCATTCTTGACGCTATTTCTACTGTTTTAACATTTTTTTATGTGAAAGTTATTTTCTTTACCGTATATGTATTTGTCCACATATGTACCAATTAAAGTGCATTTTTTCGTCCAGGAAAAACTACAATTTTCTCCACTACACGCTTTAAGTTCTAACTGATTTGCAATCTTACTGAGACAGTATAGATTATGTACTTTGTATGATCCAGTAAGATTTAATCAATTTTTTTTTATTGTCTCACCTGATGGTAAGTGATGATAAGGCCAAAGGTGGAAGCGAGCTTCACCTGTAATCATCAACAACTGAGGAACTGGCTATCTTACCTCTGATTGCCGGAACACAACAATGTTTAAAACATTGTTATTATGGCGACAAATTTCGGTAAGATGATGGTAGCTAGCCAGGCAGGCTGAGAAGCCCTACCACCAACCAAACCGAGCAGAAAAACTTCTGCCCCCATGAGGAATCGAACCCGGACCTCCCGATCAACACCCGGTGGTGTTAGACCAGAGAGGCGGTTAAATTATTAACTATTTCTTACTTTCCAGGTGTACAGAAACAAATCACTCCCCCAGCTAAACCACCAATTCCTCCCATGCCTACCATGCCCCCCCAACCGCAGCCTTTGATCAGCGGGCTACCCCCACAACCAACACAACCCTTGACTTCCTTACTAGGAGATTTCGACGGGAGCCAACCTTTAGTGAACCCTGTACAAGCGCCTTTATACCCCCAACTAAACCCGCCTTCGAAGCCCGCGCCTTCCGCCGTACCTGACCTAATATCCGGCGTAAAACCTAATACTCAACCGTTGATTGACGCTTTAGGCCCTCAACCAATGGCTTCATTAGTTCAGCCAACTCAACCTTTAATACAAGCACCTTTGATACCCAATCAGACAGCTGCGCCTTTAGTTCCCAACCAGCCGGTCGCGCCTTTGTTACCCAATCAGACGGCACCTTTGATTCCCAACCAACCAGTCGCGCCTGTAAGTCAACCTTTAGTAGGACCTACCCCTTTGATACCATCATCCCAACCACAACCGGTTCTAACCGGTCCGCAACCAGTAATGACTCAACCTACAAATGGACCGCAATCTTATATGGGATCCCAGCCTTTGGTGGGAGGTACAACGGTCGCTTCTCTTATTAATAGTCCACCAAAAGCTATGAATTCTGTTGCTGGTTCTATCCTGAATCAACCTGTCACTTCTACCCCTATTACTGCTGTCAAGAACGAAAATATGTCGAAACCTGGTAAGTTTTTATTTATTATTTATTTGTTTATTATGCTTATTAAAAAAAACTTTAATGAAAAAAGGCTATTACAAAATCCAAGAAAAAACGGTTATTTGCTATCGTTCGTTATCATGCATGTTATGAAAATAATGTAAAACATTAAATACTGACAATTATTATATGATTGGCTATAAAAAAGTGGCTCATGTTAATGTATATTTATGGCGTGGCCTATTTCTAAAAGAAATCTATAAATGTCGGGCTATTTATTCGTTTTTCCAAATTTTTCGACGATAAGTTTTTGTACTTGACAAATATTTTATAGGTTCCGTCGTGACCAGCCCCATTGATGTTCCCATGGGGGTAGTGAGCCCGCCTCCCATCGAGTGGGCTATTCCACAACCTCAGAAACTAAAGTAAGTTAATCAATATAATGTTCCATTTATTTTGAAGGCGCCTAACGGCCGCACTTAGAGACGTCATTTAACTTACAGTCATCACAAAAAAGGCCCGTTTTGACACCCATGAAGATTTCTATTTTTTACCTATCAAAATGTTCTGGAATTAATTACGTTTTTCATTGTTGACCAAATTAAAGACGTACTAGAGAAGGGTCAGGTCAAAAGTACCCGAAATCGCCGAGCATGCATGAGGACTGTAATGAGAGTTGATGAAGCGAAAGAAATATGCAAGAATCGTAGCAAGTGGAAGGATGCAATCTCTGCCTACCCCTGTGGGAAAAAGGCGTGACTTATGTACGTATGTATGTTCATTGTTGGGTACCGCCCACTTGGCTAAGTGCTGTGCATAACGATTTTTCCACAGACTAGTTAACATCGGTTATGGAATCACGCTTAGACTTATTTATTTTAAATACTAATGTATACACCAATTAATTACTGAAATTCGACATCTGTGTGCTGTTTACCCATTAACGTACACGGTACACGTTGCCCGTCTTGAAATTGCTCAAAATCATTTTTTTAAAGGCTCACAGGCTACGAAACGGATAATATTGTTGTATGTTCTTCAACGGAACTGTAGGTCTTTTAGTTTTAAGAATTCGTTAATTGAACTGTATATATTATGTGCATAACACTTTGTTTGCCTCTTTGTAATATTAGTTCCGTGTGACGCCAAGAGATGACGCTGCACGCTCTTACATCGCGCTAACGATGTTTCTTGCATATGAGAGGGTAAAGAAAGTTAGTATGTATTGAGCTATCGATTAAACCTGTTTGTACTTTTGTACTGGGTTTCTTTGTTTTTATGGTTCATACCTAAGAACACTCGACGTTATTGGTGCCTTGACAATACGGTGAAATGAAAAAAAAATAAAAAGGTGGTTGTACATTATGACTGTTTGTTTTCCTAAGTAAATAAATTTAAAAAAAAATGGTAGTGTCCACCGTAAGGAGGCTGGCGCTCCGTTAGAGTAACCATCAGTGGTGACGAGCCGTCTCCCGCAGATACACGCAGCTGTTCAACGCCACCGACCGGTCGGCGGCGGGCTGGGTGTCGGGGGCGCAGGCGCGCGCCATCATGCTGCAGTCGCGTCTGCCGCAAGCCGCGCTCGCGCAGATCTGGGCGCTGGCCGACCTCGACGCGGACGGCCGGCTGGGTGAGACACGCACACACACACACACACACACATCATGCTGCAGTCGCGTCTGCCGCAAGCCGCGCTCGCGCAGATCTGGGCGCTGGCCGACCTCGACGCGGACGGCCGGCTGGGTGAGACACGCACACACACACACACACACACATCATGCTGCAGTCGCGTCTGCCGCAAGCCGCGCTCGCGCAGATCTGGGCGCTGGCCGACCTCGACGCGGACGGCCGGCTGGGTGAGACACGCACACACACACACACACACACATCATGCTGCAGTCGCGTCTGCCGCAAGCCGCGCTCGCGCAGATCTGGGCGCTGGCCGACCTCGACGCGGACGGCCGGCTGGGTGAGACACGCACACACACACACACACACACATCATGCTGCAGTCGCGTCTGCCGCAAGCCGCGCTCGCGCAGATCTGGGCGCTGGCCGACCTCGACGCGGACGGCCGGCTGGGTGAGACACGCACACACACACACACACACACATCATGCTGCAGTCGCGTCTGCCGCAAGCCGCGCTCGCGCAGATCTGGGCGCTGGCCGACCTCGACGCGGACGGCCGGCTGGGTGAGACACGCACACACACACACACACACACATCATGCTGCAGTCGCGTCTGCCGCAAGCCGCGCTCGCGCAGATCTGGGCGCTGGCCGACCTCGACGCGGACGGCCGGCTGGGTGAGACACGCACACACACACACACACACACATCATGCTGCAGTCGCGTCTGCCGCAAGCCGCGCTCGCGCAGATCTGGGCGCTGGCCGACCTCGACGCGGACGGCCGGCTGGGTGAGACACGCACACACACACACACACACACATCATGCTGCAGTCGCGTCTGCCGCAAGCCGCGCTCGCGCAGATCTGGGCGCTGGCCGACCTCGACGCGGACGGCCGGCTGGGTGAGACACGCACACACACACACACACACACATCATGCTGCAGTCGCGTCTGCCGCAAGCCGCGCTCGCGCAGATCTGGGCGCTGGCCGACCTCGACGCGGACGGCCGGCTGGGTGAGACACGCACACACACACACACACACACATCATGCTGCAGTCGCGTCTGCCGCAAGCCGCGCTCGCGCAGATCTGGGCGCTGGCCGACCTCGACGCGGACGGCCGGCTGGGTGAGACACGCACACACACACACACACACACATCATGCTGCAGTCGCGTCTGCCGCAAGCCGCGCTCGCGCAGATCTGGGCGCTGGCCGACCTCGACGCGGACGGCCGGCTGGGTGAGACACGCACACACACACACACACACACATCATGCTGCAGTCGCGTCTGCCGCAAGCCGCGCTCGCGCAGATCTGGGCGCTGGCCGACCTCGACGCGGACGGCCGGCTGGGTGAGACACGCACACACACACACACACACACATCATGCTGCAGTCGCGTCTGCCGCAAGCCGCGCTCGCGCAGATCTGGGCGCTGGCCGACCTCGACGCGGACGGCCGGCTGGGTGAGACACGCACACACACACACACACACACATCATGCTGCAGTCGCGTCTGCCGCAAGCCGCGCTCGCGCAGATCTGGGCGCTGGCCGACCTCGACGCGGACGGCCGGCTGGGTGAGACACGCACACACACACACACACACACATCATGCTGCAGTCACAGGAAGGATGTCACTTGGAGCTAGATTAATCCGTTAATATGTGAGCGTTACTCCTCATGTGTTTCTCCATGAGGAAGGCCTGTCCCAGCAGTGAGACGTATATAGGCCGATGAAGACGATGTGAGCGTTTAACTCAATATTTTTAATATTACTACATTTATTTAAAAAAAAGTTTAGAATGTGATTTTACCCATTGGGTGACGCACTTTTTCTGATATCCGTTATATTTACGGAATAATCGCCTGGCCACACCCTGTAGACATTAACTGGCAAACATTGATCAAGGTATCTATAATAATAACTATATTTCGTTTTATATTGTTCCCAGGTTGCGAGGAGTTCGTCCTCGCGATGTATTTGTGTGAGAAGGCCACCCAGGGCGAGCCGGTGCCTGCAAAATTGCCCCCCGAGCTCATACCACCATCCTTTAGGTGAGAATAATTCAATAACATTCACTCCAGACCATAGTACGATTTGTTGGACTTTGAGACACTCGGCAGTTGTCGGTAACCGTCGGGATACATCGGAAGTACTATCGAACAAGCAGATTTATGACTCATTTATAATTCGATAATAATTAATAATAATTAATATAATATAATAAAAAATAATAATAATTAATAATCTCATAATTCGATTACAACTGTTTTTACGTGAGTTTCCAAGAAAACCTGTATACAGGTGAATTCAACTTGAATTTAAATGCACTTAGAACTGCACATCCAATAGCTTATAGCGTCGACGGGCTCACCACCTGTCACGCTGAGTGCAGTCACTGCTTGGTGAAGCGCGGACTATGGCAGTGGACTGCTTCTGCGGTGCTTTTGCCTGGTCTCTGACTAACCCTTAGGGGATAATAATCGTGATTATATGTATGTAAATAATACGACAAAATGACATTATTTTATTTTTTATTTTATTTATTTATTTGGCACTGTTACAAGGTACAAATCATGACACTCGTTAGAAAATACCTCATATGTGTAAAAACTTACATAAATTTATATCCCTATAACCCTATAACCTACAATGTGTGGTCTATATTAAAGCAAGACACACCGTTAAATTAAAATAAAACAAAGAAGTACATTTTTGTTGACTAAATATAAACAAATGCGTTGAGAAATAATAAAGAATTACAAGTGTATGTTGTTAGCAAGGAAACTTAAGTTCTGAATAAGAACATACTGGTTTTACCATAACTCAATATATTAATTAAAAAATATTTTACAAGATGTCCCGTCGCGGGTATGTGGGTACTAGCAATCACCGTGGTCAGGCCTTGGATGGGTGATAAAAACTTTGTGACCTAGAACTCCTCCGTGCTAGGGAAGGCACGTTATGTAACTTGGTAACCAATAATTATGTGTTTTTATTGATTTCACGTACTTTCAAAGGATTTCAACAAGGTAATATTAAGATATTAATTAAAATTTGTTTAGTTTCTTAAACTCTTAAACTCGTCCAAGACGAAGCCGTATGTACAGTCGACTCCAAACATATGTAACCACTTTTGACCGTAAATGACTCTCTCTTCTTCTTCTTGCCCTTTTCCCACATTAGCTGTGGTCGGCACATGTCCTCTTCTTTCATTCTCCTCTGTCACTCGTCAGCTCAGCATCCACTTCTTATATTCTCATATCATTCAGCACGCATTCAATCCGTCGCTTCTTTGGTCTTCCTCTCACTCTAGGTCCGTCCACATCCATGCTCAGCATCCTTCTTCTCATCACATGTCCATACCACGCTAACCTATTGCTCCTAATCTTTTCTGTCACTGGCGCAAAGACGCCAGAAAGCCGAAAGAAGAAAATGACTCTCATTAAAAGGAAATAAAGATTGTCAACTCTAAAATGTGTATACATGTCATGTTTTTGTACTCGATAGTACCACAGAGCTTGAATAAAACTTGTGTACAGTTCATTGTGAATATCGCTTGCCTCATTGTGCCCGGTGCATGGCAACAGGCTCGCTGTTACACATGGACTTCAATACATCAGACAAAATGTGGGTGTAATCACTCCTGCCTACCCCTTCGGCGATACGCGAAACGTATAGCCTGACCAGGATTCGGATGTGCTCGAAAGGGTCTTGTTATTGCAACACCAAGAATACTTTTTTAAAACTTGCCGGTTGCCCGTTCTTCTCAGAACAAGGCCTCCTGGTAGTTTTTGTGAACGGATGGCGTAGTTTTTCTCTTTCACGAAATATTGTAAAATGTTTATGACATTGTTACAACTGTTATGAAACTGACAAATGTTATGAAACTGAATAAATGCTTTTTTTTTTTTAAGTTGTAAATTTTTCCACAATCTTCCATGAAAATAGCAGCTAATTCTAACATCCGGGGCACTACAGTCTACAATGCACTAAAAAAAAAAAAAAAAAAAAAAAAATCTAAATAAGATGTTGACCAGGGATATAAGTAAATCGGTCCAGCCATTTCGGAGCTTAGCCCGTACAAACAGAGAACCAAAAAATTAAAGAGCTTTTTTTTGGTATTTTCCCTCTTTTTACATCCCCCTGACTTGATTTCGACAATGATGTGATGAGGAATGAGGATGTGAGTGAGTGTTGACTTGACGAGTGATAGAGGAGAGTGGAAGAGGAAGACATGTTGCGCCGACTACAAATAGAATTGGGAACTGGGCTGGAAAAAGAAGAAGAGGAGACATTCGACCTCTACAGTTTTATAATATGTATATTAGGTCCTTACCTATGAAATTGGTGTTTTGTATGGAGATTTTGGGGAATTCTGCATATTCCATACTAAATTTTTTTTAGTTTTCTTCACAACTACAAATCCAAAGATAATAATAATATTTGGCATCTATCATTAGACAAGCTTTAGTAATATGTGTAATATCACACTTCATAAAAATTATTTATCATTTTTAAGTGTCCAATTTCCAATTTTAACACAATTCAACTTACAACAAATTATCAAAACAAATCAATAGAGCTCAAAAATATAGTCTATTTTTAGACGAGGTAATTATTTTTTAGGAATACTCTGAATCTTAATAGTTACAGACAAAATACTAAGAGAGAGAAAAAACACCAATTTCATAGGTAAGGACCCAATAGATTAGATAGCAAAATACGTGACAGTTGACATTTCAAAATCAAACTGACGGATAAAGTTACTGTTAACGTTAAAATAAATTAGTTCCATAATGTTACGCAATATGCCGAGGTTTCTTATATACCTGGTCAGTCCATACATAATCAATACTTCTCCCTCGCACCTATGTCTGTCCTGTCTGTTGGAATGTTGATTTGTATTACAGAGTGGTCGTGAATGTTGTATAGTGCCGGAGACGGCGATAGGCTTCTCCTATTACGGGAGAGTGGGACAACGACACTGACAAAGTGTAGATAACAAATAAATAATAAATATCTTCAGACATTCACGACGTCGTTGACGAGCTCCGTGGTCGAGTGGTCTGTGCGCCGGTCTCAAGGCGACGCCATCTCAGAGGTCCTGGGTTCGATCCCCAGTGGAGGCAAAGTGTTTGGGTGATGAATTTTCAGACATTTGATCTCCAGTCTTGGATGTTCATTATATATGTATTATATTATGTATATTCTAAACAATTATATGTATTTATCTATTAAATATATTTGTCCGTCATCTAGTATCCGTAACACAAGCAGCATTTTGTCGCTTAAAATGGGACTAGTTGATAGGTGTAAATGTCTGTGGATATTTATTATTATTATTTATTTATTCACACCTATCAACTAGCCCCATTTTAAGCAACTAATGCTGCTTGTGTTACGGATACTAGATGACGGATATGTATACTTATAAGATACTAGCTGTTGCCCACGACTTCGTCCGCAGTTACTATGGTTTTTTAACTATCCCACGGGAACCCTTTAATTTTCTCTCAAAGTCTCAGCCCGATCGGTTTAAAATTGACAAAATTTCATACAAACTTTCATCCCCTATTCATCCCCTTGGGGGTAGAATTAATCAAAATCCTTTCTTAGCGGATGCTTACGTCATAGCATCTACCTGCATGCCAAATTTCAGCCCGATCCATCGAGTGGTTTGGGCTGTGCGTTGATAGATCACTATGTCAGTTTGTCAACCTTTGGGTTATATGTATTTAGTTATACATATAAATACTCAGAATATATACAATACATATATAAACATCCAAGACTGGAGAACAAACGCCTGTTTTCATTACACAAACATTTGCCCCCACCGGAGATCGAACCCCGAACCTCTCGAGATGGCGACCCCTTGAGACCGTACAGTACACCTTTGCCTATATATAGGCGTGAAGATAATGTATCCATTCTCTTGTTTTATCAAGACGCGAGTCAGTCACGTCAACAAGCAGTACGAAGTCCTACGAAGAGAGAAGAAGAGAGAATCTCGCGAGAGGTCAGGCAGAGTTGGAGAGGAGAAGGTGCCAGTTGGCCGACCAGCATATGAAGGAGAAGGTCAGTGGCTCAATTTAACATGATCAATCAATTTGTACCCCTGGAATGAAATTCGACATGTGTGTCGCCGACTCCATTCGACCAACGTTAGCGTGAAATTGACAATGGGTATATGTCGCTTCTATCCGCCATGTATATAAAACTGACGTAATATATGCAGAAAGTTGTTTACGATTGTTAAGGTGGAATACATAGAGCCGTGGTAGCGGCTCATTAAAAGAATACTACCAACCTATCTCTTAACTTGGGTCTCGTAAAAGGCGACTAATGGACTTAGAACTGCACAACATCCAATAGCTTATAGCGGCGACGGCTCACCACCTGTCACGCTGAGTGCAGTCACTGCTTGTGAAGCGCGAACTATGACAGTGGACTGCTTCAGCAGTGCTCATGCCTAATCTCTGACTAACTCTTAGGGGATAATAGTCTGCCCCCACCGGGGATCGAACCCAGAACCTCTCGAGATGGTAACGCCTTGAGACCGGCGTACAGACCACTCGGCCGCGGAGGTTGTCAAAAATGTGTTTAATAACACATTTCATATCAATTCAATACAATTTTTAAATACTTATGTTGCAATGCTATATAAAATGTTACACAATGTGGACGCGCTTAAGCGAAACGAGGTAAAATTAAAATTATATTTATATCACTAAAATTCATTTTCTTTTTGCTTACCAGGAAGCCGAGGTATGTAGAATATATACAAAGATTACTTTTATTTAAAATTAAATGGAAATAGATTCGATTTTGTATAATAACTTGTATTATTAGATACACATTGTGCCCGGTGCATGGCAACAGGCTCGCCACCTGTTACATGGGGACCTAACATCTTGCGAAATGTGGGTGTTTAACAGCTCTGCCTACCCCTTCGGGGAAACAGGCGTGATGATATGTGTTTAACAAACTTAAATCTGATTGATTGAATTGAGTCTAAAAACAGGCCGAAAGAGAACGAAAAGAGAGGGAGGAAGCAGAGAAGAGGGAGAAAATCAGACTGGAGGCGCAGAAGAAGGAACAAGAAGAGATGCTGCGCAAGCAGAAGCAAGAACAGGTATGAGTAGTTAATTTACATATTATAATATTACAGCAGTCACCAGCATATATTGGGTCCTTACCTATGAAATTGGTGTTTTTTTCTCTCTTTGTATTTTGTCTGTAACTATTAATATTCAGAGTATTCCTAAAAAATAATTACCTCGTCTAAAAAATGGACTATATTTTTGAGCTCTTTTGATTTGTTTTGATAATTTGTTGTAAGTTTAATTGTGTTAAAATTAGACACAAAGACAATTATTTTTAACTGCCTCCCAAATACATCATTTTATTTGCATTCACTTAAAAACGATAAATAATTTTTATGAAGTGTGATATTACACATATTACTAAAGCTTGTCTTATGATAGATGCCAAATATTATTATCCTTGGATTTGTCGTTGTGAAGAAAACTGAAAAAGTTTAGTATGGAAAATGCAGAATTCCCCAAAATCTCCATACAAAACACCAATTTCATAGGTAAGGACTTAATATACAGCAGCCTTCACACAGCAGAAAACCATAAGGGGTATGGGCCGGAACACCACCACGCACCCCATATTTTTTTTTATACCACCAGGGTGGCAAACAAGCATACGGCCCACACAGATGGGCAGTGGCCGTAGCCTATGGACGCCTGCAGCACCGAGAGCATCACCAGCGCGTTGCCGACCCTTAAAAAACCTTTATCTACACTCATGTTATAATGTTCTAATTATGAACTCAGACTCGAACTCATAATGACATACTTTTTAACACAGATGATAAAAACGAAAATTTAAAAATGGAAACTGTAACATAATCACCATTTTGCAACAGGTTGGACTCATTATGCAACACTTATTTTTTCTTAAAACCTCACAAAACTATGGCATATGTTTTCCAGATAAAGTTAGATATATTGATACATTTAAAAATGTTAGATAAAGTAGTGTATGTACCAAACTGCACATAACTCGGTATTAAAACACTCGCGTGATACAATTAAGAAAAACCATGGCTCGTTTTTGTAACATATATTTCGTGACAATTTCGTTACTACTATTTCACGCCCTTTTTGAAGGACTCCATGCTGTAGTCTCTTGGGAAACCCTCACCAGGGAGTTCGTTCCACAGCCTAAGCGTATGAGGAAGGAAATTCCTCCTAAAATGCACGGTACGCGACCATTATGGCATGGTCGCGTTGGCATCATATCAAACGTTTCTTCAGAGCAGACCCCATTGTACAAGCGGTCGAACACACACAACCATATTTATAGAGGGAGACAGCCAGTGAGCTCATTACGCGCGCATCTCACGATCTAGCTATTTGGTTAGTTGCTTTTTGAATTCTTTCTCAACAGTAAACGCTAATTTGGAATGAAGTCATAATTCCGAGCACAAAGAGATTCTGGCACTATCCTCAATTTCACTTAATAATAATAATAAATATCTTCAAACATTCACACCTATCAACCAGCCCCATTTCAAGCAACGAATGCTGCTTGTGTTACGGACACTAGATGACGGTTAAATATATTTAATAGATAAATTCATATAAATATCCTGAATATGTATAAATATGTATAAACATGTAAGACTGGAGAACAAATGCCTGAAAAGAGGTTCTGACTTGAAATAGGTTCTGAGACAACAACCCTCTTTCTTCGTCAGCCTATATACGTCCCACTGCTGGGCACAGGCCTTCCTCATGGAGAACATGAGGAGTATGGGCCGTAACCACCACGCTGGCCCAATGCGGGTTGGTTTGTAGAAACGGTTGCAATAGACTGGGCCCAACGGCTTAACGTGCCTTTTGCAGCACGGAGGAGTTCGAGATCACAAAGCTTTGGTCACCAAGGCCTGACCATGGCGAAGGTAGCTTTCTCGATATAGAATCTCCTATTTGGTGTACATAATAAAGAGTTATCCATCAAAGCGTACTAACTACTACTCCAACGAACTTATTTAGGTATAGTCGAGTGACGACCTCCGTGGTCGAGTGGTCTGTACGCCGGTCTTAAGGCGTCGCCATCTCGAGAGGTCCTGGTTTCGATCCCCGGTGGAGGCAGATGTTTGGGAGATGAATTTTCAGACATTTACCGTCTTACCACAAAAAACTTAAACATCTGTTAAGCAAGTGTTTTAAAAAAACGTTACCACAAGACCATGTTTTATGATTGTCTAGAGCTAGACGCGGCTTAAACATCGTCCAAACAAAAATTAAACAGGCGTTGAACGCGTACTTAAACTTTAAATAGTATTTAGTTAAACAAGTGATAGACAACTGTTAAATTTGTCTTTTGTGGTAAGACGGTTGTTCTCCAGTCTATTCAAGACTTCATTATATAAGTATTATATAATGTATATTCTGAATTATAATAGAATAGAATAGCATTTAATTGCTTAAAATGGGACTAGTTGATAGGTAATAGGTAATTTCAAAATCATTGCTTTGATTTTTAGGAGAAACGCGAAGCCGCCAGGAAAGAAATGGAAAGGCAGTGCCAGCTTGAATGGGAAATGAAGAGGTCTGTATGCGTTTATTGATACGAAATTCTAAAATCCCATGTCAACTATTTGCATTATGAATTCAAAAGTAAACATAAAATCGTAACATTATAATTGTGTGGGAAATACATATATCCTCGTGGGCGGATGAGATTATAGATGGACGTACCTGGATTGGATGATGATGGGCAGAATTTAAGGCGATTGAGCTGATGGTGAGCGCGTGGTCTCCCGGCCCTCCGATAAGGCACGGTACAGTATTGGGCTGGGCAAAAGCAAGGTTCACAAAACAGAGCTTGTATGCTAGTCACTTTAACACTTTAAGTACGGAACGCAGAAGACGATAGCCGCAGAGACACGGGGCGCGATATGGTGTCACTCCCACTACGCGTCGCTCGTGACTGAGGGCAGGCGGCGGTTGTACCCCTCTTCGGGGGGGGAGGGTTCGAAGGTTGCGCGCGAGCTGTCGTTGCTGTCGCTAGGGCGCTATTCTATACACTCCGGGGTGTTACTATGAAAGCCACCGTTACACTGTTAAAATGAGTTACGCAATTGTATTTGTAAATAAACATATTTTCTTTCTTTTTTTTCTTTATGTGAGAGTGCGTCAGTGAACTCCTCCTAAAAGGCTGTACCGATTTTTATGAAATTTTGCTGATGATGATGATAATTTTTGTGTGTTCTTTATGTGAGAGTGTGTCACTGAACTCCTCCTAAAAGGCTGTACCGATTTTTATGAAATTTTGCTGATGATGATGATAATTTTTGTGTGTTCAAACAAAAATTGGTGTTCACACAAAAATTATCATCATCCGCAACCATAAAATGTGTGCTTGACAATTCCTCTTCCTCCGTCTTCCTTAGAATCACTTCCTCGACAACCCTATTATAAACGGCCTCTTCTAAATCCACAGAACAAGAGAACTAGAAGCGATGCGGACAGAAGAGCAGGCAAAAGTGTTGAGTCTCAAAGCGAAGACTCAAGCGGTGACTGGCGACTTGAACGCTGTGACCCAACGGGCTAGCGAACTGGGCAAGCAGATCAGGGATACGAGGACAGCGGTGGCCTCTGCTAAATGTACTATCGATGGGATGAGGTAAGTCTCTTGTGTTGTTATGAGGGCCTGGTACTTTGGTCTTTGACTCTCCCACTCTTTATCTCTTTCTCTCCCCTCTCTCTTGCCCTGTTTCTCACTGTTTTAAGGGTGTAATTAAGCTATTTTTTCATTTACCTCTATCCACTTCACTACTACTAATATTCTTCTTCTTCTTTCTTCTACTATTGTAAAATTTCTCTATGTATATTTATTTATTTATTTAAGCTTTCATGTCCATTACAAAAAGAAAATGTACACATGGCGGACTTAACGACTAATATCGCTCTCTAACAGTCAACCATCAGGCAAAGCAGAGATCTGGTGGCGGCTAAATAAAATTAACATATGCATAAATTTAATATTAAATAAAATTACATGTTACTAGATAAATACGCAATATATAACTAATAAATAGTTAAATAAATAATAATATATAAGTATACATAAATACATACATAATGAGATGATGATTCGTTATGTAGAAACAGACAAACTAGCATTATACATGTTAGAGAAGTAATCACGAACTTTTGATCTGAAACTAAACTTAGAAGTAGCAGTTCTAATATAATAGGGTAGGGAATTCCAAAGCTCGATCGCTTGTCCAGTGAATGAGTCAGACATAAAACCTGAATGTTGAGAAGGCACAGAGAGAGTAAGTAATCTTGAGGATCGGAGATTTCGGTTGCTGACATCAGTGTGAAAATGAAATTTAGACTTCAGGTAGTCGGGAGAACTGGGATCAAACAAAATAGAGAAGAGAGCACAAAGTATCCTGACGTTCCTACGATATCTTATTGGGAGCCACTTAAGGCGAGCACGAAAGGAAGATATGTGATCGTATTTACGAACCCCAAATATGAACCGTATGCCATTGTTAATAAGGCGCTCAAGTTTATTTAATAAGTCCTCGCGGATTCCAGAATAACAGACATCTGCGTAATCAATATGCGGGAGGACAAGTGATTGGACCAGGAGGGTTTTGGTGGCTATGGGTAAACATTTTTTAAGCCGATAAAGAGATCTCAGGGTATACGACACCTTGCGGCTGACTTCAGCGACATGTCCCTCCCAGCTCAGAGAACTATCAATAGTGAGGCCTAAATTCTTCACCTGGTGACAATAAGTTATAATATTACCGTCGAGCACAATCGGAAGAAGGTCTGGAACAGAAAGGCTGCGAATACGTCTTTGACCACCGATAACTATCGCTTGACATTTGCCAGGGTTAATTGACACGCCGTAACGACGAGACCAGTCCGAGATATGTTGAAGATTTTTATTTAGTAGGCCAATCGCTTCATCTATACCATTTAATGGTGTACAATAAAGAATATTTTCATTTTCACTTCATTACTAGCCTGTGTGGTCACGACGACCTCCGTGGTCGAGTGGTCTGTACGCCGATCTCAAGGCGTCGCCATCTCGAGATGTTCTGGGTTCGATCCCCAGTGGAGGCTAGTGTTTGGATGATGAATTTTCAGTCATTTGTTCTCCAGTCTTGGATGTTTATATATATTCAGGATATTTATAAGTATTTATGTATTAAATATATTTATCCGTCATCTAGTGTCCGTAACACAAGCACCATTAATTGCTTAAAACGGAGCTAGTTGATAGGTGTGAATGTCTGAGGATATTTATTTATTTATGTGTGTGTGTGTTATTTCCAGATCGGACCGAGACGCGAGCATGAGCGAGATGCAGCAACTAAAAGCCAAAGTGAAAGAGCTGAACGCGAAGCAAATATCTCTTAACAAGGAGAAGGCAGAACTGGACGCTAAAGTAAGTCTTCTTTTTTTTTCCTGCCCTATTCCCAATTTCATTTGGGGTCGGCGCAACGACCCTTTCTCCTCAACTCTCCCCTATCACACGCCATATCAACATTCACTCCCATTCTAGCCATGTCCTCATTCACACAATCCATCCATCTCTTCTTTGGTCTTCCTCTCCCTGCATTACCATCCACTCTCATATTCATAACTCATCTCGTTACATGCTCATTCTCTCTCCTGAAAGCATGTCCACACCACGACAGCCGCTTTTCTCTCAACTTCTCTATCACTGGAGCAACTTTCAGTCATCCCTGATATACTCATTCTTCACTCTATCAATCTTCGTCACTCCACACATCCATCTTAACATACGCATTTCGGCCACATGCCATCTATTTTCATCCAACTTTTTCATATTCCGATTACAAAGTAATAAAGTTGAAAATACAGTGATGAATCTTACAAGGGTAAGGGAGCTTAGAGCGGGTCGTTAGTATAGTATTATATGTTTTTTTCCTCTCAGGCCAAGGCATCGGAGGGAGCAGGCGAAGACGGCAAATTGAACATGATGGAGATTACACTCAAACAGCTACGTGATAAGGTTTGTATTTGCACAATACCCGTCTTACCTCAAAAAACTTAAACATCTGTTAAGCAAGTGTTAAAAAACGTTACCACAAGACCGTGTTCTACGATTGTCTAGAGCTAGACGCGGGTTATACATTGTCCAAACAAAAATTAAACAGGCGTTGAACGCGTACTTAAACTTTAAATAGTGTTTATATATATATATATTATTTCAATTCAAAAACAAATACATAAAACAGGTTGTTAACATATGTTTGCAAGGGCGGACATATCCCTAACAGAGATCTCTGCCTGTCAACCAATGAAAGTAAGTTGAGAAAATAGATTATAGGGGATACAAATGCATAAAGAAGACAATATTGAAAAACCTTTAATATTAAACATACCTCCATAATAATAATCCTATTTAAATACACATATAAAAACAAATACTTAAATAATTACACAAATATATACATAAATATATACATATTAATAATATATACCTTTAAATATATACAAGATACCTAGATGACAAAATTCTGATTAACCGTTTTATTTAAGTGATAGACGACTGTTCAATTTGTCTTTTGTGGTAAGACGGTGAATGTTTACTCATTGTTTTTTAACCTAATGGAAGCCTTTACTAAGTAATTTTTTTAAAATATCTATTGAGTCTTCCGTCTTTGAACGTTCCACTGCTGGGCACGAGCCTTGCTCATGGAGATACACATGAGGAGTATGGGCCGTAACACCACCACGCTGGCCTAATGCGGGTTGGTGAGTAGAAACGGCAATTGCGACCGGGAGCTACGGATTAACTTGCGTTCCAAAACACGCAGGAGCTCGAGATTACAATGTTTTGGTCACCCATCCAAGACCTGACCATGGTGAAGGTAACTTTGCTTTCGATATCGAAAGTATACTCGTCATGTGTTTCTCTATGAGGAAGGACTGTGCCCAGCAGTGGGACACATATAGGCTGAGGACATTATTAATCTGTCCTGTCATTATTGATTCATACTATTTAATTATTGAACTGTCTCATGCGCCAAAATGCAAAATGAAAAATCTATAAGTTCACAACAAAGGAGGACTTATCTCTAATAGAAATCTCTTTTAGCCAACCAAAAAAAGGCAGCGGTAACCGAGTTGTGACTGTGACGGACGGGGAGCTACTCGTTCGATGGCAACAGGCTCGCCATGTTACATGGGGCCTTAATATATCTGTCGAAATGTGGGCGTTAACACATCTACCCACCCCTTCGGGGTAAAAGGCGTAATGATATGATATGTAAAAAAGAATATATATACCCCATATCACTCAAAACTCCACTCTTATTGAAGTAAATGGTTTCACTCACCACTCACTCACTCACTTTCACTCATGGTTTTATTAGTTCGGTTATGTTTTCCCTTTTTCTAGCGATTGTCATTTGTAGTCTGCTCTATTAATTTAATATACTCACTGTACCATATGCGTTGTCTTGAAGACATCTCTATTAGAGATAAGCCCGCCCATTGCTTATTTTTTTTGGCAATAAAGAGTATAATAATTTTAATAAATGTCTACTACAAGGTGGAAGCAGCCAAAGCGATTGTAGAAAGCAAGCAATGCGATCTAGACGCCAACAACAGCCAACTGGCCGAGCTCAACGGGAGAGTGACTGAGTTAAGCGCGCGATGCGAGCAAGTGTGGCAACTGTACGCCGAGAGGCGCGACGAATACCTCAAGAAGAGGAGCACTGCGCCCGCCGAGCAGTCTCATGGTAGGTGTACAGTTACACGACACAATAAACACAGTCAAGATGCACTACACACTTGGATGGTACAGACACTTATATAGTGCTCTAGACACTTTCAGAGTACACTAGACACTCGCACGGTACTCTAGAGACACTAGATACACACAAGGTACTCTAAACACTTGGATGGAACACTAGACACTCATATAGTGCTCTAGACACTTTCAGAGTACACTAGACACTCGCACGTTACTCTAGACACTTTCTAGAAGCACTAGATACACTCAAGGTACTTCTAACTCTTGGATGGAGCACTGGACACTCATATAGTGCTCTAGACACTTTCTGGAGGCACTAGACACTCAAGGTACTCTAAACACTTGGATGGAACACTAGACACTCATATAGTGCTCTAGACACTCTCAGAGTACACTAGACACTCGCACGTTACTCTAAACACTTTCTAGAGACACTAGATACACTCAAGGTACTCTAACACTTAGATGGAGCACTAGACAATCATATAGTGCTCTAGACACTTTAAGAGTACACTAGACACTCGCACGTTACTCTAGACACTTTCTGGAGACACTAGATACACACAAAGCACTCTAAACACTTGGATGGAACACTAGACACTCATACAGTGCTTTAAACACTTTCAGAGTACACTAGACACTCGCACGTTACTCTAGAGTACTAGACACTTTTTTGGCGTCCTTTTAGACACTCTCAAGAGTACTCTGGGCACTTTCATATTCTTCTAGGCTCTTTCAGGGTCTTTTAGACTTTCAGGTTCCTTGAGACTTAAGAATCCTCTTTACACTCTCAGGGTCCTCTAGACATTTGGATATGATATCAAAGCAATCACTAAAGTGCTTCAATAAAAAAAATATTTAAATCACCCCATGATGTTGATGTCACACATGTCACATACTGTTCATTGCAAAAATTAACAGTGAATGATAGACCGTCTAATTTCAGCATAAGAAACATGATCACAATTTTATGTCTACAATTAGGATTTTTTTCATTCTAACCGATCGTGAGCAACATTTATTTTACTTTGCTCATCAAATAGGTCTTATTGTGCAGAAGCCGACTGGGGCACGTCCGACGACGCGTGGGGAGACTCCGGCGCTCAGGAGGACGCGTGGGGAGACGCGCCTACCACTACAGGTAGTGAAAACATATTTGTTTTAGTTCAATGTCATTTTTATCTTATGACAGGTAAGCTCTTGGCCTTCATTCACCTGTATTCCTCTACCTCTGCCTACCCCTTTGGGGGTGGTGATATTATGTGTATGTTGACGACCTCCGTGGTGTCATCGTCTGCACGCCTAATAAATAAAAATATAATATAACAACCGTTTTTATTTATTTATTCCTTGCACTAAAAAGTTAATTTATTATTTTCATACCACTTCATTCATCAATTACATAATTCACTAAACTATAAAAATACAGGAATTTTTGTGACTTTCACTTCTTATCAAGTTTAATGTAGTATATAGACGACGACCTCCGTGGTCGAGTGGTCTGTACGCCGGTCTCAAGGCGTCGCCATCTCGAGAGGTTCTGGGTTCGATCCCCAGTGGGGGCAAATGTTTGGGTCATGAATTTTCAGGCATTTATTCTCCACTCTTGAATGTTTATATATGTTTTATATAAAATTTTTAATATTTATATGTATTTATCTATTAACTATATTCGTCATCTAATGACCGTAACACAAGCAGCATTAGTTGCTTAAAATGGGGCTAGTTGATAGGTGTGAATGTCTGAGGATATCTAATGCATGTTGTATTATGTCTCGCCCAGCCACTGAACCTGTGACCACAGCAGTCGCGCCGTCCGCTACACCAAAATGGCGATGTGTGTACGAATTTAACGCAAGAACTACGGACGAACTGAGCTTACAACCGGGCGATTTGGTGAGTGAGATTTATCTTTACTTTTGAACATCTTTAATTTCATCGTTGCAACCCGCATTGGGCCAGCGTGGTGGTGTTACGGCCCATACTCCTCATGTTTTTTTCCATGAGGAAGGCCTGTGCCCAGCAGTGAGCGCATACAGGCTGAGGATTGTTCACAAAAATTAGTTCATGTTAAGAATGCATTATCAATTCCGAATTTTTACAAATCCGTTTAATTTTCATTTAAAACTAGCTGTTGCACTATGGTTTTTTTAATTATCCCACGGGAACCCTTTAAGGAATAAAAAGTATCTGAGATGTTGACCAGGGATATAAGGTATCACCATGCAAAATTTCATTGAAATCGGTCCGGACATTTCGGAGATTAGCCCGCACAAACAGACACAGAAACAATGGTATTTTCCCTCTTTTTACATTCCCCTGACTTGTATTTAAGTATTTTTTTCTATGCACAGACATTTGACATCTACTGTTTTATTATATGTGTCGGCGGAAGCCATTAGTACGGACCTACATTTGATCGGAACGCTAGCGCCATCTAGCAAAGCTACGTCACAACAACGACGGTGGCGCCTCGGAACAAAATGGCGCTTGGATCGGTTCACGTGGTGTGGGCAGAGAGGTTATCGAGCATTACTTTCTGAGCTTCGGTAGAGTGCCTTGTAGCGAACTATCCTCACGTTCCTATAAAGAAAAGGTTATTTAAAGTTAAAGCGATTTAAGTTTACAGTTATTTGTTATAAAGTGAAATTAAATTATCTTGTGCTCAACAAAGTGAAGTTTGACTACCCAAGATGTCGGATACTGATCCTGCTCAGCCTCATGTTCCGTCATATGTATAGATTTTAAACCAGCGAAACTTTCTTCGTTTGAAAGTAAAATGTTCCAAATTATCAAAAGTCGTAGAACAAATGCTGTTATTTATGATGTTAGTTATCTATTACTGGGAGGTTGTTGATTCATTAAAAATAACCCTGAATTTTTTTTTTCAGGTCAGCGATGCCGTTGCCCCGAGGGGAGATGCGGAACCAGGGTGGAGATGGGGGACCGCGAGAGGTAATACTGCTTATCTTACCTAGGATAAGACAAGAGGATAGACGGTCCCAGGAACTTGCTGAATGTGGCTAACGTAAGACTGATCGACGTTTTAGCTCCTAGCCTTCACCTCACCTGATGGTAAGTGACGATAAGGCCGAAGGTGGAAGCGAGCTTCACCTGTAATCCTCAACAACTGAGGAACTGGCTATCTTACCTCTGATTGCCGGAACACAACAATGCTTAAAACATTATTATTATGGCGACAAATTTAGGTAAGACGGTGGTAGCTAGCCAGGCGGGCTTAGCAGCTCTACCACTACCTAGTGACGATAAGGCCGAAGGTGGAAGCGAGCTTCACCTGTATGAGTTATTAATGGTAATAAACATACTTCAGGTAGTTTCTTTAGTGGATCGTTACCTTTAAACTGACTGACCTTTATGGATTGTTCACGAATCGAAATTTCCGCATCTATGCAATTCCAAAAGATATTAAAAACCAATTAAATAAAAAGGATATCAAAAAGAAATTAAAAAACTTCCTTTTGGAAAGATTAATAACTAATTAATATTATTAATAACTAACTACTATTAACAATCTATCTAAGCATAATATCGATTACAAGCACAGTCAACGATGTACTTGTACTGTGCGGTGGATTTACTTGCTACAAGCGCTCGCGGTAATGAACTTGAATACAATGGTTTAATTTAATACACTAATTTTAAAATAATTTATTATAAACTATTTATTTTGTAAAATGCATAATATGTAAAATGTTGTTGGCGTATTCGGCATCATTTCCACTATTTGTATTCGGCCGAATTATTCGGTTTTTGTGCCGAATATATTCGGTCTATAGGGTATAGAACAGAACGACAACTTCTTCTGTAAGAATAAACCTTACTCATGTCAACATAATGATTTCGTAGGCTATTGTTAGTTCAGTATAGTCAACTTTTATTTTAACATTGCCTGTAAGTTGTTTACGTGGCTGAGCAAAGTAATTGTAAACCGAATAATTCGGCCGAATATCCGGTTCGGTAAAGGTTAAACTTAATAATATTCGGTATTCGGTTATCGACGAGCTCGGCGGCGTAGTGGTCAACTGGTCAGCGCGCTTTGGCTTCGATCGAAAACAAAGCTACTTTCGCCATGGCGAGGCCGAGGATGGGTAACAAACAAACAAACAAAAACAAAAATAACATTATTTCATAGGCCAAACCTGGCACTTTTTTTTTTTCTCTTTATTTTTTTTTAGGACTTTTGTCTTTACAGATATGTCAGTCCTATACAGACATAGTACAAAGTACCACAACAATTGATGTAAACTATGCTAGGCATCTATTAACAATATTACTGTCGTCGCGGCGGGCACATAAAGTCATACAAAAACGTCAATATTTAACAGTTTATAAATTGAAAAAAATTTATATATTTAAATAAATAGTATGTTTCTAAATTAAGGTTAATTACCGCGAGCGCTTGCGGCAAGTACAACCACAGAGTATTGACTGTGGTTATAATTGATACAAGCGGCCGGATTCCGGGAGTAAGGCTTCCGAGAGTAAGGTGACTGAGACTTTGTGATCTCGAGCTCCTCCGTGCTTCAAAAGGCACGTTAAGCCGTTGGTCCCGGTCGCATTTGTGGCCGTATCTGCCCACCAACCCACATTTGGCAGCGTGGTGGTGTTTCGTCCCATACTCCTCATGTGTTTCTCCATGAGGAAGTATACCTCCCAGCAGTAGGAGGTATATAGGCTGATGACGATTCGGTTATTCAGCGAAACCACTATTCGGCGCATGTCTAATTATTAGGTCCTTACATATGAAATTGGCGTTTTGTATGGAGATTTTGGGGAACTCTGCATTTTCCATACTAACATTTTTTCAGTTTTCTTCACAACGACAAATCCAAAGATATATTTGGCATAATATTGAGTATCATTATACAAGCTTTAGCTATATGTGTGATATCACACTTCTTAAAAATTATTTATCTTTTTTATGTGAATGCAAATCAAATTATGTATTCGGAAAGCGCTGAAAAGGAGTTGTCTCCGTGTCCAATTTTAACACAATAAAACTTACAACGAATTATCAAAACAAATCAAAAGAGTTCGAAAATATGGTCTAAATTTAGAGGAGTTAATAATTTTTTAAGAATACTCTGAAACTTAATAGTTACGAACAAAAGTACTAAGAGAAATAAAACACCAATTTCATAGGTAAGGACCCAATATTTTGTTATGTTGTATTGTGTGAATGTGGTGAGACAATAAAATTATGACTCCCTGAAGGTCACTCGGGCTGGTTCCCGGAGTCCTACGTGGAGGACGTCAACGCGGCCGCCTTCGCAGAGGTCGTGGAGCCGATGGAGACCAAAACACAACTTGAAGGTATGTGCTACACTTATACAGACGGTATATTTATGTTTTTCCATATTATTTTCTTATGGGATTAATTAATTGGGCAGCCGAAAATCATTTGGTCTGCAAACAAATATTTTGTCAGCAATATAATTATTTGGGAGGCAAAATAATTATTTGGTGAGCAAAATTATTAGTTGGTCAGCAGAAAAATTATTTGCAAACTAATTATAAGGGCAGCAATTTAAATGTAAGTGAGAAATTTATAAAATCTAGGACAATCTAAACTCTGCCCACCCCTTCGGGGATTACAGGCGTGATTGTATGTATGTATACAGATGAAACAGGTGTTTTACGTTTATAGGCATAGCGGAGGTGCCCGAAGCGGAAATCACTAACGATTTGGGAGGAGCGATGCCTGTCGTCGGTAAGTTTTTGTATACAGCATCTGGAGATATATTTTATTGTATTTATTGGGACATAATAAACAGTTATATAATACACTTACATGAGCAATTACATACAAACATATGGGCCGTAACACCAGGGTTGCTGGCCAAACGGTCCCAATAGCGACCGGGACCAACGGCTTAACGTCCCTTCCGAAGCATGGAGTTTCACGGAAAAAGGCCTCCTTATCAACAGGTATAATTTCGCAATTTATCCTTTTCTCAAATTGTCACTTTCTCAAAATGTCAAATATTTTTTTCGTTAACCATAATCTTTTTAAATGATCTTCAGGTTTTTGGCCAACAGATGGAGATTTCTATATAACAACATACCGAGTAACAATTAAAAAATTACCTTTGTATGATCGGAAAGTGGAGATTGCTAGCGCTTCCAGTAGCAATCTATACATATAATAAAACTAGAGGTCGAATGTATATAGAAAAAAAAATGCTTTTAAACAAGTCAGGGGGATGTAAAAAGAGGGAAAATACCATTGTTTCTGTGTCTGTTTGTGCGGGATAATCTTCGAAATGGCTGGACCGATTTCAATGAAATTCTGCATAGTGGTACCTTATATCCCTGGTCAACATCTTCCTGTCCTCAGCCTATATACGTCCCACTGCTGGGCACAGGCCTTCCTCATGGAGAAACACATGAATAGTATGGGGCGTAACACCACCACGCTGGCCCAATTGGTGGTGTTGGCCCAGGTTGGTGAGTAGAAACAGTTCTGTGACGTAGTGAGCCCGGGGATAAATGAAAATGCACTGGGTCGTCACTTATATATCAAAAACTAAGGCACTCTGAAACAAATTTTATAAAAGGTAAATCACAAAATACTGAACATATAAAACGATGAGATAATTATAAAGGTAGGGCTACAAACAAAAGTGCCTTTGAAACTGAACGAACAAATAAAACAAAAATAATGTATTTTATTCCACAGCGAGACTTCTTCCAATAATGTAATAACGTTTTCAATTTGACGACCTCCGTGGTCGAGTGGTCTGTATGCCGGTCTCAAGGCGTCGCCATCTCGAGAGGTTCTGGGTTCGATCCCCGGTGGGGGCAAATGTTTGTGTGATGAATTTTCAGGCATTTGTTCTCCAGTCTTGGATGTTAATATATATTTCTATTAAATATATTTATCCGTCATCTAGTGTCCGTAACACAAGCAGCATTAGTTGCTTAAAATGGGGCTAGTTGATAGATAGATAGGTGTGAATGTCTGAGGATATTATTCCATTCCACAGCGAGACTATTTCCAATAATGTAATAACGTTTTCAATTTATAAATATGCTTAACAATAATTATGAGGACAAGACAATGAAAGACAGACAGTAAATTAAAAAAAAAAACAAAGAGAAAATGGCCAGGAAAGAGCGTACCGCCAGTAAAGAGTCGCTAATATAGGTATAGCGCCTCGTTACAGTTCTAATAGCGACCGGGACCAACGACTTAACGTGTCTTCCAAAGCACAGAGGAGCCCGAGATCACAGAGTTTTGGTCTCCCATCCACGGCCTGACCATGGCGAAGGTAGCTTTGTTTTCGATATCGAAAGCCAAAGCGCACTAACCACTACGCCACCGAGCTACTCAACATCTCAGATACTTTTCGTTCCGAAAAATTTAAGAGTTTCCGTGGGTTAGTTAAAAAACCATAGTATCTGCGGAAGAAGTCGCGGGCAACAGCTAGTTGAAATATAAACCTTATTATTTCGCCCAGAAGGTGGTGATTTCTACATCGCGGCGTATCCATACACTTCGGCCGAGCCCGGGGACCTCACCTTCGAGTCTGGCGAGAAGATCGAGGTCATGAAGAGAGACGGGGACTGGTGGACCGGCAGGATTGGGGTTCGGTGAGGACATACTTATATATTTGTTATTTTTGTGATTTATTGTTATATATTTGACGATATTCGTGGTCTCATGGTGTGTACGCCGTTGTCGAGGTGTAACGAGGTGCTGTATCAGTATAACCATAGATAAATTTAGTAGTGTGGCGAACCCACATGACATATGTGAATAATACTATGTTAGTATTATACACATATACAAATAAATATACGTTAATACCTATTTAATTACATACACACATGTTCATATCATATAAACCATTTTTCATACAAAATCATTAATTATTAAACAAACAAACAGACAGCGCGAAACATAATATTTACAATTTTTATATTGATTCTAATGTGCGCGGGAGGCAGGGCAGCGGCGCCCGCGCTCCCCGTGCCCTTCTCCCCCGCGCTCCCCGTGCCCTTCTCCCCCGCGCTCCCCGTGCCCTTCTCCCCCGCGCTCCCCGTGCCCTTCTCCCCCGCGCTCCCCGTGCCCTTCTCCCCCGCGCTCCCCGTGCCCTTCTCCCCCGCGCTCCCCGTGCCCTTCTCCCCCGCGCTCCCCGTGCCCTTCTCCCCCGCGCTCCCCGTGCCCTTCTCCCCCGCGCTCCCCGTGCCCTTCTCCCCCGCGGTCCCCGTGCCCTTCTCCCCCGCGCTCCCCGTGCCCTTCTCCCCCGCGCTCCCCGTGCCCTTCTCCCCCGCGCTCCCCGTGCCCTTCTCCCCCGCGCTCCCCGTGCCCTTCTCCCCCGCGCTCCCCGTGCCCTTCTCCCCCGCGCTCCCCGTGCCCTTCTCCCCCGCGCTCCCCGTGCCCTTCTCCCCCGCGCTCCCCGTGCCCTTCTCCCCCGCGCTCCCCGTGCCCTTCTCCCCCGCGCTCCCCGTGCCCTTCTCCCCCGCGCTCCCCGTGCCCTTCTCCCCCGCGCTCCCCGTGCCCTTCTCCCCCGCGCTCCCCGTGCCCTTCTCCCCCGCGCTCCCCGTGCCCTTCTCCCCCGCGCTCCCCGTGCCCTTCTCCCCCGCGCTCCCCGTGCCCTTCTCCCCCGCGGTCCCCGTGCCCTTCTCCCCCGCGCTCCCTGTGCCCTTCTCCCCCGCGCTCCCCGTGCCCTTCTCCCCCGCGGTCCCCGTGCCCTTCTCCCCCGCGCTCCCCGTGCCCTTCTCCCCCGCGCTCCCCGTGCCCTTCTCCCCCGCGCTCCCTGTGCCCTTCTCCCCCGCGCTCCCCGTGCCCTTCTCCCCCGCGGTCCCCGTGCCCTTCTCCCCCGCGCTCCCCGTGCCCTTCTCCCCCGCGGTCCCCGTGCCCTTCTCCCCCGCGCTCCCCGTGCCCTTCTCCCCCGCGGTCCCCGTGCCCTTCTCCCCCGCGCTCCCTGTGCCCTTCTCCCCCGCAGCCACAATATTCATTCTCGGTGCGATCGCGTACCAGTCACAATCAGACCACTGTACAGGAAACCCACGTCGCTTTGTTGTATACTCTTAGAAACGAATGTTACGCGAAGTTAGTGTTAAAGTGTTTGATGCTAAATTGCTAGCTTTCTACTTTTCTGAGTGTGTTAAACTCTTGTGCTTCATCTCTCCATCATTCTCCTTCGTAATTAATGTGTGTACATATATAATAAACGAGAGCTGACACCACATTTGGACTTACGTTATTCCCAAGAACAATCCCTCACTCTCGCCAACGATACCACAGTAGTATATATCGCTATTCCCATACATGGGTTTTTAGTTCGTCTATACTTACTATTGTTGCTTGTACTCCTTCGTTCGACATATTTCGTTAGGTGGCGCTACTATACTAGCGGAATCATAGATAAATTAAGTAATCCCGCTACTTACAATAGTGCCTTAAATAAACTTATGGACTTTATAATATAGCTGAAACGGATAACCAGGAATCTTGTGGTTTTGTAACTTTTTTAGGATCAGCTTATAACTTGATTAACACAATACTAAATACATTAAAATAATATTTAAAATTATTGTCGGTGGGTCAACCGCTCTACACGCTGACTCTTGTTAGAATGAATTTCTAGAACAAAACACATAAAAAGAGACGGACAGTTAATTTAAAAACAGAAACCAAAGAATAACAATAACAGCAAAGATTCGCTAATATAGTTAACGGGGTTAATAAAACGGGGCTAGTTGATAGGTGTGAATGTTTGAAGATATTTATGTATTTATATAGTTATAGCGCCTCGTTACACGGTTATTCGATAAAGACACTATTCGGCGCATCTCTACTTATATGTATGTTGAGTTTGGTCTGAATATTTATAGTTAAGTATAGCCAGGCTCGTGGCAAGTGGAGATATGTAATTTCTGCCTACCCCTCTGGGAAAGGCGTCAATATATGTATGAATCTATAAAAATGTGTGGCGAAATGCGGCAATCGACACCTCTGCCTATCTAATAAAATTATATTATTTATTAAATCCCCACGTAGGTGAATCGTCGCCGTCCTCAGCCTATATACGTCCCACTGCTGGGCACAGGCCTTCCTCATGAGGAAACACATGAGGAGTATGGGACGTAACACCACCTCACTGGCCCAATGCTGGTTGGTGGGTAGCAAATGTCGCAATAGCGACCGGGACCAACGGCTTAACGTGCTTTCCGAAGCACGGAGGAGCTCGAGCTCACAAAGTTTTGGTCACCCATCCACGGCCTGACCATGGCGAAGGTAGCTTTGTTTTCAATCGAAAGCCAAAGCGTACTAACCACTGCGCCACCGAGGTCCCCGTAAGTGAGTCTGTTGCCTGTAATTATGTTATATGTTATATCTTTTAGGACGGGCATATTCCCTTGCAACTACGTGACGAAAGACGCGGTGGCGGGCGGCGCCATCAGCACCATACCGGAGACTGTGGAGCCGGACACGCTTCCGGACACGCAGCCGGACACACAGCCGGACACACAGCCGGACACACAGCCGGACACACAGCCGGACACGCAGCCGGAGCCTGCGCCGCCAACGCAAATACCGGAAATACCGCAACCAGCCGAACCAATGCAGGTATAAATAAATAAATAAATATCTTCAAACATTAACACCTATCAACTAGCTCCATTTTAAGCAACTAATGCTGATTGTGTTACGGACACTCGATGACGGATAAATATTTAGATAAATACATACAAATATTCAGAATATATACAATACTTATATAAACATCCAATACTGGTGAACGAATGCCTGTATTCATCACACAAATCGCCGGGGATCGAACCCAGAACCTTTCGAGATGGCGACGCCTTGAGACCGGCGTGCTCCTTAAGACCACTTGGCCATGGAAGAAAGTATGCGTGAACTAGCTGTTGCCCACGACTTCGTCCGCGGTTACTATGGTTTTTTAACTATCCCACGGGAACCCTTTAATTTTCTCTCAATGTCTCAGCCCGATCGGTTTAAAATTGACAAAGTTTCATACAAAATTTTATCCCCTTGGGGGTAGAATTAATCAAAATCCTTCCTTAGCGGATGCTTACGTCATAGCATCTACCTGCATGCCAAATTTCAGCCCGATCCGTCCAGTGGTTTGGGCTGTGCGTTGATAGATCACTATGTCAGTCAGTCACCTTTGAGTTATACATACATAAAATCACGCCTGTAATCCCCGAAGGGGTAGGTAGAGTCTGAGGAGCACTGTGTTCCTTAAGACCACATTTAGCTATACAAAAATTGGGTTTGGTCAGATGAAAAATCGTGAAAGTGGCTAGCTCATCGCCTACACAATCACAGAGCCAGTACCCAATACGCCCTTAGTCGCCTTTACGACATGCTAGACAAGAAAAGCAGTTGGCACATTCTTTTAGTGTCCCGGACCAACACGGGAAGGGAGTTATATATACATATATATATAGATTATTTATTAGGCAGATCTGGAGACTAGGTTTGCTTATATATGTGGATGTGTGTTATTCTATTAAAAATCATCAAGACCCGTTTTTCAAACGTACGCTGGTGTTTTACTATTTTAAACTACTATTTGTGTTATTCTAGGAGGCCAAATCCTCAACGCCAGTATGTAGCGAAGTTGCAGCCATTACCGAGTCGGTAGTTCGTCCCGGCTCCGCCGCGAGGAGGGACTCGGGCAGGGACTCCGCCACGGCAAGGAGGAAGCCTGACGTAGCTCAGGCTATCGCTAGCTATACTGCCACCAGGTATTGCTAAATAAACAATTTTTCGCAATATGCCATTTTTCGCAATATGCCATTTTTCTCAGAATGGCAGATTCGCAGTATATCATTCTTTCCTCTGTTTCCTCGATATGGCACTGTCGCAATATGTCCCGATCGCAGTATGTCACACAATAATGTACTTTTATCAATATGCCATTTTTTAATTCGTCTCTTGAAGCGCATATTGAAATAACTTTTTACACTCATCATATTGACTTTCGGATAGTCATGTTATCCGATGAATCGATCTATCATAAAATTAAAAAAAAAAATTGTAAGTAAAATATTATGCCTGTATTTGCTGAAAACTACAATAATACCTCGGTAATACCTGCAGAGTGTTGACTACCGCGGTAATACCTGCATTCACCTATAGTATTTATACCTTTTTATTTGATTTATATTTGATTTTTATTTTCACAGCCCGGAACAGCTATCTCTCCAAAAAGGCCAGCTTCTTATTGTTCGCAAGAAAGCTGACAGCGGATGGTGGGAGGGGGAGCTGCAGGCGAAGGGGAGGAACAGGCAGATCGGCTGGTTCCCGGCCACTTACGTCAAGGTGACACACACACACACACACACACACACACACACACACACACACACACACACACACACACACACACACCGCACGCATACACACACTCACACGAACACACCGCACGCATACACACACTCACACGAACACACACCGCACGCATACACACACACACACACCGCACGCACACACTCACACGCACTCTCTCTCTCACACACACACACAAACACACACACACATTAACAATATGGACCAATGGCGAAAACGTACGATGTCGTGATATGTGATATGACAGCTTGTCAAAGCTAGCTTTGTTTTCGATTGAAAGCCAACAACTGCTCCTCTGTTATTATTATTAAGATGTTTCCTCATGTGACGCGCCCAAAACACCTGAACGCGCCTTGCGGTCGACATGACATCACATGAAAACTTAAATGTTACGAAGTGAATCATTTTATGATTTTATTGTTTTAACGTAGTTCCTGAATAAATGTGCTACCGTTATATCGTAACGTTTAAGTTTATTATTATTTATTTATATATCCAAAATATACATCACATTACATAAAATTAAAGTCTCGCCAACCTGGACATCAGGTTGTTGGCGAGGAAGCGCTCCTTAATTCATTCCGTATATTCTGGATCTTAAACTTATACTACTAATATGATAATCTTAACATTATTTATATTTATATATTTTAGTTGTCAAACCGCTTCTCAATATCACGCCCCGTCGCCTAGTTACGCGTAGCGATGTCGACCGTAACGCGCGTTCAGGTCTTTTGGGCGCGTCACACTCATTATTTAATTATTCCCCAACCCTCGTCCCATGATGGTCCGGGACACTAAATGAATGTACTAACTGCTTTTCTTGCCTAGCATGTCGACTAAGGGCGTATTGGGTACTGGGTCTGTGATTGAGGCGATGAGCTAGCCACTTGTTACTACTCTTTCACGATTTTTCATCTGACCAAACCCAATTTTCTTATGGCTAAATGTGCTCTTAAAGAACACAGTGCTCCTTGGACTCAGTCTACCCCTTCGGGGATTACAGGCGTGATTGTATGTATGTATTTTTATTATTACAGGTGTTACAATCCACCGGCCGCACTTCCGGCAGAACTACACCGGTCTTATCCAAAATGGATACGCTTCCGGCGGAAACGGTCATCGATAAGGTATGTGCCTTTTTTAGTCGTTGAATGTTTGCTACAATCTCTTCTTTTCTCTTCCACTCGTCCTCAGTTTATATGTGTCCCACTGGTGGGCACAGGCCTTCCTCGTTCCACATGATATGATATAGGCCGAAGCACCACCACTCTGCCCCAGCGGGAAATAGGCTAGTGGACCCTTTTTTTATTGGGCCCCAAATAATTCATTTCTTAAAAAAAAATTGTTTTTTTTTGTTTTTGTTTTTTTGTAAAAAATAATATAATTTTTTTTAAGACTATCACAATAAATGAAATGTCAAAAACGCTTTCGGTCCTGATGGTCTATGAATTATCTGTGCCGTAGCGTCACGATTATTGTAAACAACTCAATACGCATGCGTGACATAGCCGACAGATATGCTTGATTGGTTGCGACTGGCGTTTGACGGATTTTGACCATGCGTAGTGATTATTTACATGACGCGTTACTCAACAAATTTCGCGAACATGGCGGATAGCTATGTTGGCAGATGAAAGAAAAGCCGTCTGTTTTTGGCGCCATTCAACTATGGCGGACGTGATTTTTATTTCAGTGTTTCGAAGTGGGTCTTGTTGCGTCAAATCAGTGTATTTGTGTAATAAGTGTCAATAATGATGAGCAATGTGGAGGATCATTGAAATAATCGTCAAGTGGTGTGAAAAACGGTGGAATTTTTATCGTGGTAATCCACCTCATCGACCACCACAGCGTCTGCCATCGATCGTTTGACGCCAAACTCTCCCAAGACGCATTGAAATGTATTACACTTGCATTTCAATGCAAATACTGAAGAAATTTATACCGAAGACTTGGCTATATATGCCTCGTTTCCTTTGCCTTTAAGAATTTTACAACAAAAAAACTGTTGACAGTCAAGCCAATATAGCCCTTATGTCGTAGGTGATAGCGTTGTACCCGTACACGGCGCAGAACGCCGACGAGCTGAGCTTCGAGAAGGACGACATCATCGCAGTCACCGACCGCAGCCAGGACCCCGCCTGGTGGCAAGGTACCTACCAACACTTATTTATTTTTTATTTATTTAACACAACATTATTGCCTAGGAAGTAAAATGTAGGAAATCTAGGAAAAGGATCAATGAAGGATCAATTCCTAGAACAATGTGTGTGTCATCAAAACATATAATAGGTCTTTACCTATGAAATTGTCGTTTTGTATGGAGATTTTGGGGAACTCTGCATTTTCCATACTAAATTTTTTTCAGTTTTCTTCACAACGACAAATCCAAAGATAATATTTGGCATGTATCATTAGAGAAGCTTTAGTAATATGTGTAATATCACACTTCATAAAAATTATTTATCGTTTTTAAGTGAATGCAAATAAAATGATGTATTCGGGAGGCACTTAAAAAGAGTTGTCTCCGTGTCCAATTTTAACACAATTAAACTTACAACAAATTATCAAAACAAATCAAAAGAGCTCAAAAATATAGTCTATTTTTAGACGAGGTAATTATTTTTTAGGAATACTCTGAATCTTAATAGTTACAGACAAAATACTAAGAGAGAAGAAAAACGGCAATTTCATAGGTAAAGACCTAATATTAAGAAAGAAAGAAAGAAAAACATTTTTTTTTTATTATTAAACAATTTGGCAGCAGAGAAAACATTTGCTGCCCAATTAGTTATTTTGCCGACAAATTAGAAATATCTGCTGCTCATATGTTGCTGACTAATTAGTTATTTTAATTCACCAATTGTATTTTTTGTGAACCAAAATTCGAATATTCTGCTGGCCGTTTAAATAACACCCTACACACATTATAAAAGCAGGTAATAACATTAAAAGATAAAAGTACAAAAGGTATGGCTTATTTCTATCAGAAATATTACCAACCCTCCTACTATAAAACAAAGGATGTTATTTAAACGGTCAGCAAAATATTACGCGGTACTATTAAAAACATCGCCACGATGTCTAGAACTCACGCTCCTGTTTTAATTAGCTATATTATTAATTTATTTAAAAATCTTTTTTGCACAGAAAATTTTATAAATGGTGAACTTAATGCCATAGGCATTCTCTACCAGTCGACCAGAGCAGAAAGTATGAAAAGTTAATACCTAAATAGGGCACGAAAGAATAAACAATAAAATAATTGAAATTACAAATATTATTATTATTGTTACAAATAATAATGTTTTTTTTAGTTTGAACAGACAGAAAAAGCTTATGTATGTATGAAGTCAATTTTAAACTGCTATTATTGTTACAGGCGAGCTCCGAGGCATGACCGGCCTGTTCCCGAGCAACTACGTGACTAAACTAGTAAACTAGTGTAACTCTTAAGTATCTACTAGTCGCTAGCTATTGGCGATTGTAACTAGTAAGTAGGTAACACAATTATATTGAAAACAATATTTTATCCGTTTTATATGCATTTTGTTTAGTTGTTTGAACAGCTTGGCGCAAAAGAAAGCATACTGTATTCAAACTTTTTCATTACTGTATTCAATTCAGTTTGAATACAGTTTGATAATTAGTTTGTATACAAAATTCTTTCTTTGCACCTTTCTTCAAACAAGTCTGTCCCTTAAACCTTGGTATGTCTAACTAATCACAGTATGATAAAATGTTAAATTAAATTGATTCCGTATTTGAATACACTCTGACGAAGAAGAAGTACAAAGTGTACAAGGGGAAGATAATCTCTTAGGGATATTGCATTCTAAAAAAGGATAGCGATATATTGTTACTGTAACTTTTGGCTGACAGACAGTAAAAATTGCACATTACAACTATCTAAAGCACATTTACAAATCAAAATTTATTACGCATGTTTAGTAGTAGTGTGAGAGTGTATTCAAATGTTGAATACATCGTAATAAATACAATAAATAATGTTAATTTAAATGTATTATTTAATTAGGAAGCTACTTAACCTGTCAACGGCCATAAAATGAGATACAATAGAAATGTATATTTACACGAACGCTGGCACTCGCTTGGTCCTCAACGAGTAAAATTATATAATTAATTTGGCAAGTCTTTAGTTATAATCGTCAATAGCTACCTATGTTTGTTTTAATGGTCTAAGAGCTCGTATTGTTATGTTATTACTGTGATCTTTATCCACAATTATTTATATGACATACAGTATATTGCGCCTACTTTCGATGTTAAATATATGACAACTAGCTGTTGCCCACGAATTCGTCCGCGGTTACTGGTTTTTTAACTATCCCACGGGAACCCTTTAATTTTCCGGAATAAAAAGTATCTAAGATGTTGACCAGGGATATATGGTATCATTTTGCAAAATTTCATTGGAAACGGTCCAGCCATTTCGGAGATGCGGGCTACCGCACAAACAAAAAAACAAAAATTAAAAAAATATATTATTTTTTTTCCATGTTTAAATAAACTCCCCCTATGTGCAGATATATATTATTATGTATATGGATAGCAGACTTTTCTTGCGACCTCCGTGGTCGAGTGCTGGTCTCAAGGCGTCGCCATCTCTCAGGTTCTGGGTTCGATCCCCGGTGGGAACAGACCAGATGTTTGTGTGATAAATACAGGCATTTATTCTCCAGTCTTGTCTGTATATGTGTTGTCTATATTCTGATGTAAAACACTATACGTGCCGGTCGCAGGTTCGATCTTACCACTGAGTTTGAATAAATCTTATGTACAGTTCATTGTGAATATCGCTTGCCTCACATTGTGCCCGGTGCATGGCAACAGGCTCGCCACCTGTTACATGGGTACAATATAAATATAGTACAGTGATACATTTGGGTATACATAATATACTGCATGTCAAATAGATATCTCCTCTTTTATTGGATTTCCAAAGAAACGTCAGCGTAAACTAATTAATTAATTTTAAGGAAAACTCGATATAGGCAGTTTTATAACACCCTGAAAGTAACATGAGCGGCGCGATACGATATTTATCACGCCGAATTGTCAAATTTCATAGAACAGTCGTGACCATTTAAATACCTATCTAAGTAAATGTGTCTACGAAATGTACTAAAATGATGAGCTACTTCTGATGCTGACTGTACTTTGACAGATGAACGCGATAAAAACCCGATATAATACGGTGTTCATGCTACGAGGGTGAAAAACATAAAATGTTTCGTCACAGTGCCCAATGATGACACTGTCAGTATTATGAACACAGTAATGCAAACCCCTATCCTTATCTTACTGATATGGAAGAAAAGAAAGTATAGTATATACTTTCTAACATACATATAGTAATTTCAATATAATTATTTGTACTGCCTATTTGGGTCACTACTAATATAATTGTCAATCAAAATGTTTAAAAAAATCATTCCAAATTGTACTCTTTGTTATAATTATGTAAGTATAGTACAAAACAATGTTGCCAGTTGCACCGAAGCTATTTATTAATGTTGCCATTTTATTTAGTTATATAGAATTGTGTAACGAATATTTAAATAATCATGTATTGAATAGTGAGGTAGTTGTTTCTTGTAGAAAATATATTGTATTTGCTCGCTCGAATTGTTTTATTTTATACCTCAAGATTCTGGGTAGATTTTAGACTTTTTTGATCTATTTTTCAAAGGGACAGCCATGTATATCCTAATAATAATGTTTTCAGTACCTTTGATAAAAAAACTAGAAAATAAGTTTACCCCGCCAATTCAAATAATTATTGAATACTCCAGAAGCTTATAGACTCATCTATAAATATGTAACAAATACAGTGGAGCCTGAGTTAATACTCGGCTAAAGGCCTAGTAGCCAGGGCCGGTTAAATAGATAAAATGAAAAGGGAGGTTTGGCGCCATTCAACCATGGCCTGAGACTATGGCGGACGTGATTTTTATTTCAATAATAAAATTGTAATATTGTTCGGAGTGGATCTAGTTGCGTTGCACAGACACATTACACAAAACTACACTATAATCAGGGTAGTTTTGTGTAATAAGTGCCTGTGATGATGAGAAATGTAAAGGATCATCGAAATAAGCGTCAAGTGGTGTGAAAGACGATGACATTTATATCGTGGTAATCCACCTCATCGAAGTAACACCAGTGTCTGCCATCAATCGTTTGACGCCAAACTCTCCCAAGATGCATTAAAAAGCATTTCAATGTAAATTACTGAAGACATTAAAATACCGAAGACTTGGCTGTATGGGCTCCGTTCCCTTTGCCTTCCCTACATGGGACAATTTTACAGCACACTAAAATAGACATATCTCTCTAATCTGTGACTAAAATAAAAACTGAAAACTTTTCACTTGACGCCTAATTCAATGATCCTCCACATTGCTCATAATTATAGACACGCAACTCAAAACTATAGATTTTACGTAACAATATCCACTCCGAAACAATATTACAATCATTGAAATAAAAACCATGTCCGTCACAGTCAAATGCCGCCAAAATTACGGGAATTTAATCACTCGTTACGAGATACGTCCACTCAGTCAACGGACAACCGCCAGTCAGCCGAAGGCCGCGACTTTCATAATAATTGTATTGTATTTCACAAAACGTAGTGTTTACATTCTCTTTGTACACCACTGCGACTAGTGATCAGAATGGATTATTCGCCCCCACTGGGGGCAACTGGGAATTCGTAAAAAATAATGTCCCAGTTGCCCCCGATGCCTCTGTTGAAGGGGCAACTTGATAACAAACATATCATTGCTATCTATCCCCAAAGGGGTAGGTGAAGGTGTTAAACACCCGCATTTCTCCAGATAACAAAGTGCTAAGAAAAATTTAAACTTGATCCGTCTTACCACAAAAGACAAATAGAACAGTTGTCTATCACTTGTTTAACTACATACATAATATCACGCCTGTAATCCCCGTAGGGGTAGTCAGAGCCCAAGGAGCGCTGTGTTCCTTAAGACCACATTTAGCTATACAAAAATTGGGTTTGTTCAGATGTAAAATCGTGAAAGAGTAGTAACAAGTGGCTAGCTCATCGCCTACACAATCACAGAGCCAGTACCCAATACGCCGTCGCCTTTACGACATGCTAGGCAAGAAAAGCAGTTGGCACATTCTTTTTGTGTCCCGGACCAACACTAAACACTATTTAATTAAAGTTTAAGTCCACGTCAGTTTTTTTGTTTAGACGATGTATTTGCCGCGTCTAGCTCTGGACAATCGTAAAACGCGGTCTTGTGGTAACGTTTTTTTAAAACACTTGCTTAACAGATGTTTAAGTTTTTTGTGGTAAGACGGTAAGTATTTAGATACCATTAAAAGACAGTAACTAAAATAATTTAGCGGCATCTTAATTTTTTAATTATAAAATTAAAAACAAAGGAGCGGTCAAGTTCGTAAACAATCATACATAGAAGATTTAATTTTAAAACAAATCTATATTTCATTCTGGTAGTAAGAAGTTTCCTCAAGATCGGTATTTCATTGGTGTTGGCTGGAGTGCGAAGCTATCCGGTCCCTTTGATCGCGCCAGTGTTTCTCAACTATGTTCCTTATGTAATTATATGGTTTTGAATCCAGATCGCCTATAACATTCTCTACCTGTGGAGCAAATAAATTTTATTAAAAATAATGAAAAAATATTGAGGTTGGCACTGGGCTGAATGACAGACCGTTGTCCGTGGGTACATGTAAAATGCGACACCGATGGAAAAACAGAAAAATATTTATCATTGGTCAGCTATTTGAGATGGTGGTGAATTCTATTAGAAGAGGTAAATATTTATAATAATAATATATTTACAAAATCGTCAAAATAACATAACCTGGAAAAGTTCTGGTCCTTAAAAGAAATTTTCAAAGGTTACATTGCCCCATTTATGAAAAAAACAATGACACCTGCCTTCTACCTTGTCTAACATACAGCTCACAGACATGGACTTACACAAACAAATACAAATACAAATTCTTTATTTGCCATTAAATAGGGTACATTGTGTGGTATTAACAACAAGGTTAAAGACAAAATTAGAACCACTGGAAAGATGAATGCTCAGAGTTTAAAGACTAGACAAGATAAGACACACATATGAGAGGCGAGTTCTTGGCCTTATCTCACCTGATGGAAAGTGACGATAAGGCCGAAGGTGGAAGCGAGCTTCACCTGTAATTCTCAACAACTGAGGAACTGGCTATCTTACCTCTGATTGCCGGAACACAACAATGCTTATAGCATTGTTATTGTGGCAACAGATTTAGGAAAGACGGTGGAGCTAGCCAGGCGGGCTTAGAAGCCCTACCACCAACCAAACCGAGCAGAACACGCCTGCTCCCATGGGGAATCGAACCCCGGACCTCCCGATCTACACCCGGTGGTGTCAACCACTAGACCAGAGAGGCGGTTTTATTCTGAAGAAGAGAAACCACAAAAGTGAATGACGCTCTTACCCATGCTCATAATTACAAGTGGCAATGGGCTGGACTTATAACCCGCTTGTCAGACAGCAGATGGACCATACATGTTACAAGTCACAAAGAAGAGAGGACGGGTAGAAGAGAGAAGAACTGGCAGACCTTTTAAAAGATGGGCTGATGACTTAGCTCAACTAGTGGGTCCTTCTTGGATGAAAGAAGGGAAAGACAGAAAGAAGAGGGATAGCTTCGAGGAGGCCTTTACCCAAAGTGGGATCCAAAATTAAATATAATCTTTTTAATGTAACACTAACATTATTAACATAGAATAAGAAAACATTATCTAACAAAAAATACTAACAACATTTCAAATGTGAATTAATATTTTGGAAATTAAAAAAAGGCTTTATTATTATTATTAATATTGTCAATCATTATCTGTAATGACCAAGCAAGAATTAGCATAGTCATTTCATTAAGTTCTTCTAAGAAATCATAATTAGTGTAGACTACCTAGGTGTATACATATGATAAGAGATAATGGGCATGTGACATTTAGGGAAAATGGGCATATATAAATTTGAGAATGGATTTTTATGTGATGAATACCGAATAAAAGAATGATTGATCAACAACATGGCTAGTGTTGATATTTTGAGTGATAGAAGAAAATGGAAGTGGAAGATATAATGTGCTGAGTAGCGACACAAAATTGGGAATATGGCAGGGAAACGATGAGTAAAGACCCACCCAATGGTTGTACACCGCAAGTCCGCCATGTACACCAAATGTACTAAAGTTTTAAATAAATAAATAAACAATAAAGAAGGGAAAAGATGTGTGCTAAGAACATAGCAAGTGGAGACCTCTGCCTACGCCATCAGAAAAAAAACATGATTGTATGTAATAAAATAAATCATAGTTCACATTTTACCTTGTATGGTGGTGTGATGGTGACTTCATTGTAAACCTTGATGTTCTGTCCAATCCATGTGACATCGCTGATTAGCCGTGCAATCGCCAGGAACAACCTTTGTCCTTCGGGGTCCAAACATGCCGATAGTGCTGATACCTGAAGAAATGAAATGAAATGAAACGAAATGAAATCATTTATTCTGCAATTAGATTTACCTGAAATACTTTTGAACGTCAATATTTTTTTTCCTACTAGCAATTCGACGTGAATGGCCTGTTGAGAATAAGTGCCGCAAGAAACTCAACAGTTAGCCTTTTTAAACACTTTTTTGAAAGAACTCACAATTTTAATATAACATAGCAGAATAAAAACCGAGAAATTTTGTTTTTAGTTTCTGATGTATTGTTAGTACACTAAGAAATATGCTTGCTTGAAACTAAGATAAAATTTGTGTTTTGGGTCACTTCCCATTGAATAAATCAAAATCAAAAATAATTTTATTTCATACACTAAACACAGCACTTAAAATCAATAATATAAAATTCCTGTACATGATGCAGATTAAGACATCCCCTTTGTTTGTAGAGTGTAACTAAGAAGATTTACTTCACTTTTTAATAGAATGTAAGCTGACTCAGAGCAATCAACAACGGTGTCATCCCATGCAGCTTTATAATAGTGACATTAATTTAATTTTGAATAACCCCATTTGTAGAGATGCCATTAAAATATATCTATTTGTCATTTTTTAAGTGATAATGTAAAGAAAAAAATACAGAAGATAAACCATTCCCTCATAAGGAAAAAAACGGGAGTCATAGATGCACTCAGCCAAGCACAGTAGCTTAAATGGAAATGGGCTGGACATGTTGCCAGACTCCAAGACGAGAGGTGGACATCCATTGTAACAGGTTGGAAGGGCCCACCAGGAAAAAGAAAAAGAGGTCGGCCATTAGCACGCTGGACAGATGACATAGTTGGTGTGGCAGGACAAAACTGGGTATGGAAAGCCCAAGATAGAAAAGAGTGGCAGTCTCTGGAAGAGGCCTATACCTCAGGGAGGGTTCTGGTGTGATAAAAAACTATGTAATTACAAGTTATAACCTAAAATACCAGAAATAAAGGCTTTTTTATTTTTATTTTTATTAATGTAAAGGAAGGGTAGAAACTTGTTGAGTTTCTTGCCCGTTCTTCTCAGAACAAGGCCTCCTGGCAGTTTTTTCTCTTTCACAAAGTATTGTAAAATGTTCATGACATTCATGTGCTAAGTCGCATCTTTACTGAATTAAGGCTTTAGATATTTTGTCAAGCACACAATGAACATGAATAACTTGCTTTGGGAGAGTTTATTAGTCGAATTGGGTATTTTGTATTTGAGTCTTTCACTGAGGCTGACAAGTGTGTACTAAAGCCTCCATAAAATATTAGATTAAAAAAAAAGATTTTTGAATTAGAACTATTGAAAAAATGGAATGTTTTTAAAGTAAGTCTGTTATGTTTAAGGGTAAAACTTTAGGTACATGAGTGAATAACACAGAATTTATGAACATCAAAATAAAATATATATACCAAGTTTAGATTAAACATTAATCAGATTAAGTTATCACCATTGTAATATTAATAATCAAATATATTAAAATGGTGATTAATTTATTATGCTCTGCATACCTAAAGATGGAATGAAGAATTAAAATCATGACTATGAAACTTACCTACTAAAAGTAAGTTTATGCCACTTACTCTAAATTTAGTTATGAATTATGCATAAATAGTAACTTACTAGTCTTCTTTTATTTTCAATAGAATTTCTGACCCTGGTGTTAAGTCTGTTGAGATTGAGCGAAGGTGGAGGATCGGGAACTGTCGTCACTTCTTTCTTAATTTGCACATCACTGACAAGAGATAAATTAACAATATTCACATCATGCCGCTTCGGGTTCCCGCTCGAAGACGGGCATTTCAATATCAGCATCTTAGTTTGGGGATCAAAAGCTAAAACCTCCCCTTCAATTTCTTCATTGTAACATGTCTTCGTTGCCACTATACTGCCGATGGTGAAGCAGTCCGACAAGGAAGTGGACATTTTTGTATGTTTTAAATGGTTATCGCGAGAAATACGCTAACATGTGATTCAAATAGCGATCCAAAAGTAAGCAAAATAAACGTGATCAGTGTCCAACCACTGTTGCGATCACTATTCCTATCCGCCATTAAAGTTTTGACATATAGGCAAGCACAGACAAATCCAATGATTTGCCATGTACAAGTACAGATAACAAAAATTAGATAGTAGCGTTTCGGACTCTTTTTAAATAATAATAAATCCTTAAAAATGATTATCTACCGCATCTATACATTTATTTTTGTAAAATGTATTTATAATTTTCATGGAATTTCTTCTTTTCGTCTATGCTAAAAAAACATTTTAAATATTATTGTTCAGGTATAGTGTTTTGTCATTTTAGATTAGTGTTACGGACCAGTATAAAGCCACTGAAAATCTGTGAAAGTTCACGCAAAGTGATTATGGATGGAATGATATCCATTCTCGTAAATTCCTAAATCAAGAGCATCAATTTAGAGCATTTAACCTCTTATTAAGTCAATGAGCATAGTTTTATAAAAAAATTTAACCGTAACTACTTAAAATCATATCATTTTTTTAATATTTATTTCCACAAGAGCATTTTATCTCTAAAATTAATAAAAAAACTTTGTTTAAAACATTCGCCCACGGCTACTAACGGATATTATAGTATTATTTGTAGTGAATTTTGAGTTGTTTGTAGTGAGATTAATCGATTCCCATACCAATGTAAATGGTCCATATAGCTCACCTGTCAAAATGCACCTATTAAATTATTCAGACTGTAGTCGGATTTGCAACGCACTACTAACGTGCTACCGTATGGCGATATCGCGACTGAATCTGAGCGCCTCGTGGGCGAGGGCATGCAGCTAGCGACCGCTTCGCGACTGTATCGATGCAGACGCGCGACAGTATCCCTACTAAATACTACTGCATCGCTACAAAAAGTAGCTGTGGGCGAGCGCTCCTACCTACTCTATAAAAACAGCATCTAGTCTGAATCGAAGCCTTAATTGAATATCCACAAGAGCCATTCGTCTTTTAGAATGCTCATTAAAAATATTGCTCATTTATTTTATTATTGAAAACTCTTTATTTACCAAATAAAAACGGCACTCGGTCTGAACTGAAACAAAACCTTTATTCATTTATTCTTCACAGACTTAAAACCATTGCTGAACTAGTTTTATTTTTCGTATTAGGTACCTGAAATCTATCTCTTGTGTACTCATTTTCAAATATTTTTTTGGTATTTTCCCTGTTTTTACATCCTCTATGTACAGACATTCAACCTCTACAGTTTTATTATATGTATAGAAAACGGGAAACAGGTCGCCTTCCGCCAGACAAATAAAACATACTCAAATAAAATGCATATTCTTATATTTTAAGCACTTATCATAGTGAATAAAATGACACATGGTTCCTTACTATTTACATTAAACTTCCAACACATATAATTAACACATTAAATTGTAACAATAACAGAAAAAAAAATTATAATCCTAAAAAAAAAAACAAAAGGAAATTTAAATCAATGCCCATTTTGAAACTTTTGGAAGTTAAAATTTTATAAAATATATTTTAAAACAGTTTTTACAATTTATTGTGTTAATAAAAAAATATATTGTGGCGCAATTGTTACTTTTTTTATGACGAGACTTTAAAACAACAAACAATAATGCTGCGTAAGGTTTTTGACTCGTAATCTCGTACTAACAAAATCCGAAGAGAAATTATTTCCGGGTGTAGAGAACCGGATGTTATTAGTCAGACCAAAGTAAACGTTACGGACCACAAATATTTTCCATAGCTTAAAAATACAACTAGCGAATCCAAACTCTTCGAATGTTCCAAACTTAAAAATATATACCTACCTGACCTACCTAAAACAAAATGCCGAGATAATGACAGAAGGTATGTATTTTTATCTACCACTTAATTTTTACTGCAATATAAATCTGTGTCCTGTAGGCAAAGTTAAATATTAACGATATGTACTAACTCGGTTTTAAAATTTATCAATGGCTGTAATGCTCTGGTTCTTTGCCTTCTTAAGTAAGTAGGGAAACTCAAACTGCCCTCTCCCATCATAAACTTTAGGTGCGAATCCATGACTTTGAGTAAAAGAATGTCACAGAAATTCACGGAGTAATGTGAAGAGGCCTTTATTATTACACAATGATCCCTGAATCCACCGATAGATATTTGAACCTGCCCATCTAGGCAGACAGGGGAAAGTAAATAACAAAAAGAAAGCATTGACAATTTCATTATGTTTTCTCTGTCCCTACAATGAAAAAGCAAAGAGGTCCCATACAGCCATGTTTTACTTTAAACTTGTGTTACACTCTATCGTATCCGGCAATAAATACAATAAACATTAATTAGTATAAATTTTGACATAAATAAATAAATATATTCCCTAAACTTGGACTCAATATTTGAAATTTATTAGTAAATAAATATTATAATATAACAAACATCACAAAATTGTCCGAATTGACACAATTTAAACTATAACGCGAATTTTATACCAATTTTCAATGATAAACCAATTTAAACGACTAAAAACAATTTTCAATCGATCGGCTTTAAGACCCTACTATTTTCAAATGTCGGAAACAAACGAAATATGGAATCTCTATACCTATCACGTTTTATTGTGATGAATCAAAACGAGACGGGACGAGACATTCCGAATTCGCGAACCGAAAGTAAAATACCTAAGGCTTTTGAAAACCGATAAAAATCGGTAATTTCCGAACCCTGCATAACCCCAATGAAGTCAGCGAATGACAGAATCTAAATATAATGACAGTACATTTTTTTATTAATGACATTGCGATACAAAATCGTATTGAGGCGTTTTAATACACACGGTATTATGAACTCTAACGCTAACAACATAAAGTTTAGAATTCAATATTTGGTGCTTATACAGATTGTCTTGTAAATGTCTGTTTATTTTAACTGTAACTATATTATCTATTTATCTGTATAGATTTTATAGTAAAACTAGCTGTGCCCGCGACGTCGCTCGCGTGGATATTGATTAAACCCCGATAAATGTTTACAAGTAGTTTTTCAACACTGCATTGTTTAAACATTACATTCCTATCTCTTATTATCAAAATGTTGATTGTTAACAGTTCAATTAAAACCTCTAATTATTAAAATAATGAAAATAACATTTCTTGTCAGTGCCATCTCATTAATTGTTGTCATGGTGATAAATCTCTGTTGACGTTTCATTATTTTACAATAAAATTCGAAATGAAATTACATTTTGACGGAATATGTCACATAATAGGTACTCGGTCGAGCAGATATTGATGACCACGGTTACATCAGCGCGGTACCCGTTCCCATGGGAATATCGGGATAAAAAGTAGCCTTTGGCCTTTCTTAGGCTCTACACTATCTGTGTACCAAATTTCAATTGAATCGGTTCTGAAGTTTTGACGTGAAAGCAAGACAGACAGTCAGACAGAGTTATTTTCGCATTTATAATATTAGTGTGGATCAATTAAAATGACACTAACAAATCATTCTGTAATAGGCGCCATTGAATTCCATTCTTTATCTAAGTTATTACTACGCTTACATTGGCGTAAAATGTTGCATAAAGTGACAAATTGATATACTTAAGAGACTAGGATTGATATAAAAAATATATATACCATAGACACGCGCATAGACAAGTACCCTCCATAGAGTATAGACTGGCATAAAATAAAACAAAAAACCATTAATTACAGCGTTTCCTTTTGGCTCGCACACTATGACCTACAAAAGTATCGGAGGATCTCGAGATCAGTATGGTCACCCGTCCAAGTCCAAGCTCAGTTTTTAATATCGAAACACTACGCGTAGTTCCTCCATTATAAAATTGTCATAAGTAATTAAAACATACAAAATAACAATAATTGGATATTATTATTATCTATTTAAGTATAGTGAGCGAACAAATTAAAATAAAACGAGCCAATATACACTTTATGCCCGACGCACTAAGCTGGTATTACATTGACTTAAAACAAATTCAAAACAAGACCATAAACTAAAGATGTTACTGTCTATGGCACGCACAAGAAAATTTGAGAAACTTTTTATTAAAATACAAAAAATTCCTACATCTAGAAAATTTAAAAAATACGTCTTAGCTTACTTTTTTTAAAATTTTTCCACGTTTTATTATTTCAACTTTCGTCCCTGACAGTCATCTTGCTATGTTTGTAATGGATAACCTTAGAATCACAACAGTTATTTTATTCAGTACTGCCTAAAATATTGTAATACATTTATTTTGCCAATATTTATATTTTTTTTTTAATCACTTACCATTTTGTTTAAGCAGAGTTGCTTATGAGACAGTTACTGTCTTTTTGGGCCAGTATTGGGCCAGCTTATGAGCCAGTGACTGTCTTTTTGGGACAGTATGGGCCAGCTTATGAGACAGTTACTGTCTTTTTGGGGCAGTATTGAGCTAGCTTATGAGCCAGTTACTGTCTTTTTGGGCCAGTATGGGCCAGCTTATGAGACAGTTACTGTCTTTTTGGCCAGTATTGGGTCAGCTTATGAGACAGTTACTGCCTTTTTGGGTAACCCCCAAATCTCGGCCCAACTAGACCCACTTCAAAAACCGTCTGAACATTCTAAAATTATCATTACAACCAATCCATTCTATTTATATTCCTACTTAGACATTTACTGAACTTGACCATTTTACCTACGTTTGACACATAACAGTACTTTGGGGTTACAAATTAACTATTGATTTAAAAAATAGTAACAATATTGATCAAATTAAAATTTGCAATATAAACACACCTATTTAAATGTTGTTTCTCAGTATTGAAAAATAAAAAAACATACTGTAATATAATTGTAAAAAAAATTACACAAAGTAATTATTATTACTTGTTTATACTTAATTGTCTTAAATAAAAACATGCTATTAGAGTCTGAATCGCACTACCTTCATTATGACAAAATCGCCTTGGGAAAAATTAAAAAATTAAACATCTTATAATTTAGATATTATTTAACAAACAATTCTGAATAATTGTATTTTTAAATTACAAATGGCCACTTTATAAGGGACCATTTAACCTTTTCCCGGGTATTTTTGTAATATTTTGCAGAAAAGTGTATTCTAAAAATAGTAGCCCAGCTCTGGCCCCAGCCAGTCGATCAAGTAGGTCAAGTCCCGCCCCAACGTAACATCAGTCTTAAATCTTAATTCAAGATAATGAGTCTAGGAGGGAGCAAGCCGCGCCGACTTAGCCAGACTCTGCAAGAAAAAATAAATATTATTATAAATAAAGAAAAAAAAATTGTTTATTTTTTTCATTCAAACCTCACTCAGACATTCACACCAATCGAGCCCCATTTTAAGCAACTAATGCTGCTTGTGTTACGGACACTAGATGACGGATAAATATATTTAGTAGATAAATACATATAAATATTAGGCCCTTACCTATGAAATTGGTGTTTTGTATGGAGATTTTGGGGATGTCTGCATTTTACATACTAACATTTTATCAGTTTTCTTCACAACGACAAATCCAAAGATAATAATATTTGGCATGTATCATTAGACAAGCTTTAGCAATATGTGTGTGAACACGCTTCATAAAAAATATTCATCGTTTTTATGTTAATGCAAATCAAATGATGTATTCGGGAGGCAGTTAAAAATAATTGCCTTTTGTGTCTAATTTTAACACAATTAAACTTACAAAAAATTATCAAATTAGATAATACGAGCTCAAATATATGGTCTATTTTTAGAAGAGGCAATTATTTTATAAGAGTGTTCTGAAACTTAATAGTTATAGACAGAATAAAAACACCAATTTCATAGGTAAGGACCCAATATTAAAGATCCATTAATGAAGAGCCGTGTGGTAGCGGCTCGTTAAAAGAATACTACCAACCCATATCTTCCCTTGGTCGTCGTAAAAGGACATACTGCACAACAACTTTATTTTATTTTTATTTTTCCTTATTCGATTCCCGTTTTGGGTAAACTTTAAAAAAAATCTGAAGCCTATAACACAATAAATTTGAAATTACAAATTACGTTTTTGCTTTAATGTCAAAAACGCCTTCGGTCCTGATAGTCTATGAATTATCTGTGCCGCAGCGTCACGATTATTGTAAACAATTCAATACGCATGCGTACAGACATAGCCGACAGATATGGTTGATTGGTTGCGACTTAACGGATTTTGATCATGCGTAGTAATTGTTTACATGAAGCGTTACTCAATTCATTTCACGGACATGGTGGATAGCGTTATTAGCAGATGAAAAAAAATGTAAAAACAAAAAATTTATTTCTACAGCAATCCCTTATTTATATTTATCGAACTTGGTATATTTCGGACCCTTGTACTAAATACTATGTGAATGTCACATTATTTTCATTGCCTTTGATATGAGTCAACTAGCCTATTCCATGTTCTTATCGAATGCCGAAGTTAATGTTTATAAATATCAGGAACAAGGAATAAAGGAACAATAATATTGGGTCCTTACCTATGAAATTGGTGTTTTTATTCTGTCTTAGTATTTTATCTGTAACTATTAAGATTCAGAGTATTCCTAAAAAATAATTACCTCGTCTAAAAATAGACTATATTTTTGAGTTCTTTTGATGTGTTTTGATAATTTGTTGTAAGTTTAATTGTGTTAAAATTGGACACGGAGACAACTCTTTTTAAGTGCCTCCCGAATACATCATTTTATTTGCATTCACTTAAAAACGATAAATAATTTTTATGAAGTGTGATATTACACATATTACTAAAGCTTGTCTAATGATACATGCCAAACATTATTATCTCTGGATTTGTCGTTGTGAAGAAAACTGATAAAATGTTAGTATGGAAAATGCAGAATTCCCCAATATCTCCATACAAAACCACCAATTTCATAGGTAAGGACCTAATATAAAAATTTCTATAGTACGTCTCAATCCAAGTTACCAAAAAGGTAAACAAAAAAGCCGACTTACCGAATTTGTTATTCAATAATCACACTTTTTACATGGACATTGGCACGTAAATATAATTAACGGTAACAATTGTTGTCTGTTTCAATTGATTTCAATTACCTACAGTCGTCACAAAACATTTTAGAGATGAGACATTACCTTTGTTTTGTTTACCTTTTTGGCAACTTGGATTGAGACGTACTATAGAAATTTTTATATTATTGCCAAATAAACATTTTTCTTTCTTTCTCTTTACCAGGCTATCACAACAATAGAAGAGGTTCCTCACTGAGGCTGCTGAGCTGACGAGTGACAGAGGAGAGTGGTCAAAGGCAATGTATCCACACCTAGAGAGAGAAAGAGACAGGAAGAAGTATACATACCCAATTCCGGCTCCAAGCAGTAAAGACACGAGATTGGTGACCAGAACAGCGGCCACCGCGCCGCGGCTGAATAAGCAAGTGCGACGTACGGATAGACAGTGGCTCTGAAATATAACAAACATATTAGGTCCTTACCTATGAAATTGGTGTTTTGTATGGACTTTTTATATTTTATATGGAATTTTTATAAAGAGTGATATCACACATATTGCTAAAGCTCGTCAAATGATACATGCCAAAAATTAATATCTCTGGATTTGTCGTTGAGAAGAAATCTGAAAAAGTGTTAGTAAGGAAAATGCAATTTCCCCAAAATCTCCATACAAAACACCAATTTCCTAGGTAAAGACCTATAATAATGCCAGCATTATACATATCTCTATTCGCTTCTGTGTTGTATGTATATCATAATGTGTTACGATGAGTCTGTGTTTGTCTATGTCCTGTCGGTGTTGCTTCTTTTTTGTTGTTGTAAAATTCTCCCATGTAGGGAAGGCAAAGGGAACGGAGCCCATACAGCCAAGTCTTCAGTATATATTTCTTCAGTAGTTTGCATTGAAATGCTAGTGTAATGCTTTTCAATGCGTCTTGCGAGAGTTTGGTGTCAAACGATCGATGACAGACACTGTGGTGCTACTTGGATGAGGTGGATTACCACGATAAAAAACTCATCGTTTTTCACACCACTTGACGATTATTTCAATGATCCTTCACATTGCTCGTCAATACAGACACTTATTACACAAAACTGCACTGATTTCTACTCCGAAACAATATTACACAATCACTGAAATAATAATCACGTCCGCCATAGTTGCATGGCGCCAAAAACCCCCTGTCGGTGTTGCGTCTGTGTTGTGTAATATCTGGTGTGGTGTGTTGTGTATGTATGAGCATATCCCACCTGCTGCATCACGGGCGCTATCAGTTGCTGCTCCAGCACCTCGATGGAGGAGGTGGCGGAAGGAGGTCCTCTGGCATTCTGGGGGTGTTTGAATCTCCAATCCCTGATACAATATTATTAAAATCAAACACAGTTGTCTATGGTTGTCAGATGCGGCATGATTCGGACTTGTAATGAGAGAGGAATATCGTCACAAAAGAATGATTTGATCTCAAGGCGTCGCCATCTCGAGAGGTTCTGGTTCGATCCCCGGTGGGGGCAGATGTTTGTGTGATGAATACAGGAATTTGTTCACCAGTCTTGGATGTTAAATATTATTATGTATTGTATATATTCTGAATGTGTATGTATATTTGTCTATTAAATATACTTATATTCCGTTATCTAGTGTCCGTAACACAAGCAGCATTAGTTGCTTAAAATGGGACTAGTTGATAGGTGTGAATGTGTGAACATGTTTATTTATTTTTCGATCCATAACCGCTCTGTATTTCTGTAATTCATATCTAAATTCCAAAAGATAGTGTTAAGAGTAGACGAAGCACAAGGTGTTTTCTAGGAACATCACAAGTCTGTAATTGCATGGTAACGTTGGTGATTCATTAAAAGTAACCCTTTGTAAAAAAAACTATTGACTCACTTAGGTGGTACTTGGTCAGGCCGACTGCTCCATTCCCACACCCAATCGTTGGAGTCGTCCTGAAAATACAAAAAAAAAACACATAAAACTCATGAAATTGTGTTAATCTCCATATGTAATATAAATCAAAGGTGACTGACACAGTGATCTATTAACGCACAGCCCAAACCACTGGACGGATCGGGGTGAAATTTGGCATGCAGGTAGATGCTATGAAGTAGGCATCCGCTAAGAAATGATTTTGATAAATTCTATCCCCAAGGGGATAAAATTTTGTATGAAACTTTGTCAATTTTAAACCGAGCGGGCTGTGACTTTGCATGCATAAATCTCCTAAGGATAACCAGATACCGCGGACGAAGTCGCGAGCAACAGCTAGTTAATAAATAAATATAAGAATGTTAATTAAAAAACAACATAACATGATATGGGGATTACAAGCGTGATTGTATGTATGTATGTATATGTAAGAATGAAGGTAAATTGAGTATACTCACTCTCCAGCAGTTGATGTAGACGCCTTTTAGCTCGTCTTCTGTGGAGGGCTCTAGGTTCGGACTGTTCGGGGGTGATTTTGGGCTGTAACAGACAAGAATATACGATTTAAACAACGTAAGGTAGCGGTAGCCGAGTTGAGACGGACGGGGCACCACTCGTTCGGGGCCGCGGGACTCGCGGGTTCGATCCCACCGCCGCTACCACTGAGTTTGAATAAAACTTATGTACAGTTCATTGTGAATATCGCTTGCCTCACATTGTGCCTGGTGCATGGCAACAGGCTCGCCACCTGAGAACTTAACATATCTGTCGAAATGTGGGTGTTTAACACCTCTGCCCACATCTTCGGGGAAAAGGTGTGATGATATGTTTGTTTTGTTAAACAAAGTAAACAAACACAAACACATCGTCACTCTTTTATTCCTGCTTTTTCATTCAAAAAGCTCAAATAAAAAAAAATTGTAATTGCGAAAGATGTTCTTCAATGTTCCATCAAATTGTATCACTAACACGCTTTACTTAACAAAGTAATAAAAGCTTGTTTATATATATATATATATATATATATATATATATATATATATATATATATATATATTTAGTTTTAAATGTTTAAGCCAAAGACGTTCTAGAGAGGGGCCAGGTCAAAAGTACCCGAAATCGCCGGTAGTATGAGGACTGTAATGAGAGTTGATGAAGCGAAAGAAGAATGCAAGGATCGTAGCAAGTGAAAGGATGTAATCTCTGCCTACCCCTGTGGGAAAAAGGCGTGACTTATGTATGTGAGCCAAAGTACTCGTTAGGGCGATACAAATCCACTCAGACCTGCCTGTAATTTGTATATTGTAGCACGTAAGACAATTTCATTTTATGTAAAGGGAGGATGGACCCCTTGCAGAGTTTCTTGCCTGTATCTTCTCTTGACAAGGCCTCCCGGTAGTGAACAGGAAGAAAAAAAATGTAGAGGTAAACAAGTAGAAGTATTTTGTTTGTTAAGTTTAATTGTTTTTGACGCGTCATAAGTGTAACTACTTGTTGTTACCTAAATGATTAAATAAAGAATTTTATTTCATTTCATTTCATTTCAAACGAGCCCAAACTTGATGGCATTGTATCGTTTAATTACAGAGTTCCTATGGCCACCTTCCAGCTCCATCATCAGATCAGCTCCAAGTCATAATTATATTGCATTGTCATCCGATTTACACATGTATGCAAAATTTCAGCTCAATCGGTTAAATATATCTGCTTCTTAATTGAGTTGCAAGATTTTACATGCAAACAAACAATGCAAGTTAAATAAAAGCTTGTCATAATATCGCTCATCCAAAAGAATAATGACATAATTACCAAAAAGTCGAAAATGAGTTTTTGATGCCATAACTTCATGTTTTGCACGTTTTATCTACGGTAAAAACGACAGAATTGTTGTTCCATTAGTTTCCGAAAGAGAGAGTCATTGCCGTCATGGTATTGGCCTATACTTCGAAAGGATACGCGGAAACATCGACAAAGTTTATAAAATGTAGACAGATTTATAAAAATAAAACTAAAATTGAATATAATGTTGTTTAAGTTCATGATTTATTCCCATATCCAAACCTAGTTTAATGTCATAATTGTATTATTTGATGTATAAAATTTCATAAATGTACGTCTGGTTTGTTTTATTTCGTTTTTTGAAATAGTTATCTTAAGTTTTCTCGCAAACTTTTTATGTTATATTATTGGTAGTAAAGTAACACAACATAACTATTAAAATATATCAATAGAATGATTGAAAATACACAATATTTTCGATATCAAACTTTTAAAACGCTCTCCTGAAAAATCGCAAAAACGTAATTACGTCAATATTCTTTTGGATGAGCGATATACTACATCAAAACACAATCATTGAGTTTCTAACCATTAACAGGAAAACTACCACAAACATCCTTGACATAAAGTCGACAATTCTCTGCAATTTCTAACCACAGTATCCGATTGCTTGTGGTCAGTAGTCCTGAATGTCTGGCGCCTGCTTATAACCCACCACATGTTCATGTGGTCAAAAATGAAGCTAGTATTGATGATGATAGAAACTATTTTCTAATGACAGTATTGTCTGCAGAAGCTTGTGTTTGTAAAATGATACTGAATAATCCTAGTATTAATTACAATAACTACTTCCAGTTACTCATTGTTTTATTTTATTGGAGACTAGCTTTTGCTCACGACTTCCTTCGCGGTTACTGGTTTTTTAACTATCCCACGGAAACATTTCAATATTCCGGTATGAAAAGTATCTAAGATGTTGACCAGGGATATAAGGTATCACCATGCAAAATTTCATTGAAATCGGTCCAGCCATTTCGGAGATTATCCCGCACAAACAGACGAACAGACAGAGAAACAAAAAAATTAGAAAATATATATTTTGGTATTTTCCCTCTTTTTACATTTTTGGCATTTTTTTCAATGTACAGACATTCGTCCTCTACAGTTTTGTTATAATTATTGATTATGCTACTATACAACTACTATACAAGTAGCCTGTTTTTGCGGTGCTTCGTGGTTTTTGATTTTTCCCATGTAGGGAAGGCAAAGGGAACGTAGCCCATTCAGCCAAGTGTTCAGTATATATTTCTTCAGTAGTTTGCATTGAAATGCTAGTGTTATGCATCTTGGGAGAGTTTGGCGTCATACGGTCTATGGCAGACACTGTGGTGCTACTTGGATGAGGTGGATTACCACGATAAGAAACTCGTCACTTTTCACACCACTTGACGTTTATTTCGATAATCCTCCACATTGCACATCATCACAGACACTTATTACACAAAACTACACTGATTTTACGTAACAATATCCACTCCGTACAATATTTCAATCATCGAAATAAAAATCACGTCCGCCATTAGCCAAATGCCGCCAAACTCTCCTTTTTTTATTTTTTTTTTATATTATTAATTAAGATAACCAACAGCGTATCGTAATTACATATAAAAAAAAATCTTAAAAACAAGGCTAATTACAGGTTTCCCTATATTTATGGAAGTAAATCGCGAGGAACGAGAAATAAGAGTTAAATAAAAAAGTGTTGTGATATAGCAACATCATTGCTCTTGAGCGATGTCACAGTTGCCAAACTAAAATCTAAAAGAAACAAAAATGTAAATAGTTCCATTGTTTAACAATTGACATCATTCATATCTCTGCGTCTCCAACGAACGCACAAAAACTCAAAGCATCCATTTCTTAGTAAACAAGCATCAGGTTACTACCATACACACATAGTTTCCAAAATTACTCCACAATCCACATATATTGGGTCCTTACCTATGAAATTGGTGTTTTTATTCTGTCTTAGCAATTTGTCCGTAACTATTAAGTTACAGAACATTCTTATAAAATAATTGCCTCTTCTAAAAATAGACCATATATTTGAGCTCGTATTATTTTATTTGATAATTTTTTGTAAGTTTAATTGTGTTAAAATTAGACACAAAGACAATCATTTTTAACTGCCTCCCGAATACATCATTTGATTTGCATTAACATAAAAACGATGAATAATTTTTATCAAGCGTGTTCACATACATATTGCTAAAGCTTGTCTAATGATACATGCCAAATATTATTTATTATCTTTGGATTTGTCGTTGTGAAGAAAACTTAAAAAAATGTTAGTATGTAAAATGCAGACATCCCCAGAATCTTCATACAAAACACCAATTTCATAGGTAAGGACCTAATATAAACAAACATAGTCTCCAGTATCTCTGCTTAATAAATAATCTTTAATATATTTTATCTACACTTATGTTATAATGTTCGAATTATGAACTCAGACTCGAACTTATAATGACATACTTTTTAACACAGATGATAAAAACGAAAATTTAAAAATGGAACTGTAACATAATGACTATGCAAGAGGTTGGACTCATTATGCAACACTTATTTTTCTTAAAAATGCATAAAACTATGGCAAATGTTTTCCAGACAGCCAACAATAAATAAAATTAATAATTTATTTTTGTTTTATTTCTTTGAATAATGAGTAGATAAAGTAGTGTATGTAACTGCACATAACTCGGTATTAAAACACAAGCGTAGTATCACGCTAGTGTTTTAATACCCAGTTACGAGTATATAAATATATATTTGACATATTATTTGACAGTTACATAAACTACTTAAACATTAAATGTATGTATAATCTAATGGTACAGTCAAGTGCATAAATATTTTATAGATATATACTTTTGGCACGTTTGTTTACACACATATTTATGCACTTGACTGTACCACGACATACAGAGCGTTGTACCGAGGTTGTAAAGTGATCACCGCCTGACTCACCTGCCCTTGACGCTGGACGCGCGCGAGTGCCGCACCGAGGAGTCCCTGCTCTCCCGTTGCGCTTCCCGCAGCAGCCTGATGTACTCGTGCTCGGCGGCAAGCCCGCCGCCGGAGTTCAGCTCCACCCATGATTCTGGAATAATGAATACATAAATAAATATCTTCAAACATTCACACCTATCAACTAGCCCCATTTTAAGCACTAATGCTGCTTGTGTTACAGACACTTGATGACGGATATATATATTTTATAGATTAATACATATAAATATCCTGAATGTATAAAAATATATCAAAATCAAAAATAATTTTCTTTCATAGGCTAAACATAGCACTTAAAATCGTCAACATTCATACATAGATAAATAATATACATTCATACATATATAAATATGGGAAGGCAGTGCAGTAAAACCCAGGGATTCTTCAAACAAACTCTTTTATTTTAAACTTATAAATACCTCGTAGCACACACGTCTTTACACACCTTTTTCTTCCGAACGACAACCCTCTTCCTTCTCTTTCAGTCCCCTTTTATATCTCGCTCAGTCATACGTCATGTTCTTTCACTAATAACCTAATATTCCATCTTTACTCATTTACAATCCCACATAAACATCCAAGACTGCAGAACAAATGCCTGTATTCATCACCCAAACATTTGCTCCCACCGGGGATCGAACCCGGAACCTCTCGAGATGGCGACGCCTTGAGACCGGCATACGGATTCGGCCGACGGATCCGTTTAGTTTTGGTTGCAAAGAGTAATGAAGAAATTTACGCTCATGCTTATTCAAAGAGAATGTACCAACTGAACTAGCCACCTGTTAATACTCTTTCACGATTTTTTTGTATGGCTAAATGTGGTCTTAAGATACACCTGGACTCTGCCTACCCCTTCGGGGATTACAGGCGTGATTGTATGTATGTATGCTTATCCTAGTCGTACCCATAGATATACATTTACATAGATGACGCAAATGTATATACTGCACTTGTCCGAACCCCGACAAAACGTCGGGGTTGGCCGCTGTAAAATAGATCGCGCGCGTCCGTATGCCTGAAAAAACTAAAAAGAAAAGCCTCGTTGAGTGATAATTGGCGGATGGGCATCGGCGGCATCGGTATTCAATCAGTTTGGATCTCTCGTCAAAATTACGGCTGTGACGTCACATTCCGCAATGATATTGTGTTTCACATATAGTGACACGAACTCGAATCTGAACGCTTTACGTCGAAACCGAACCTTCGCTATGGTCTGGCATTGGATGGGTGACCAAAACTTTGTGATCTCGAACTCCTCCGTGCTTCTCAAGGCACGTTAAGCCGTTGGTCCCGGTCGCTATTGCAACCGTTTGTACCCATCAACCCGCATTGGGCCAGCGTGGTGGTGTTACGGCCCATACTTTTCATCTGATTCTCCATGAAGGCCTGTGCCTAGCATTGGGATGTGTATGAGCTGAAGCTCAGGAAGTTTAACCTTCCCTTTTAATTACATATTAGTCATTAGTATGTAATTATCAGCTCCAATAGATTATATTAATATACTAATGAATACTAATGATGATCAAGCATACAAATGTTATAAAGAGGTCGCGCAATACAAAAAAAAACAGACGCCATATGCAAATATATGCATTAATTACCGACGAAAACAATGCGCGGCAAGATTACATCAAAACACGTACAGTGGCGCACATATAGTTATACATATAGTTATGATGCGGCACGGCAATAATAACAGAAGTATAATCATAAAAAATCATTCGACGTAAAGTGCCAAATTGATTCTCGGTACTGTGTGTGACGTATATAGGCTGGTTTGTGTGTGTGTGTGTGTGTGTGTGTGCGCATGAATGTGCGTGCGCATGTGTGTGCGTGAGCATGTGTGTGCGTGCGCATGTGTGTGCGTGCGCATGAATGTGCGTGCGCATGTGTGTGCTTGCGCATGTGTGTGTGCGCATGTGTGTGTGTGTGTGCGCATGTGTGTGTGTGTGTGTGCGCATGTGTGTGTGTGCGCATGTGTGTGTGTGCGCATGTGTGTGTGTGCGCATGTGTCTGTGTGCGCACGTGTGTGTGTGCTATAGTTTTCCGATAGTTTCAAAAGTTTAATAGGTGCGCTTCGAGGAATAATTTAGGTGCGCTTCCTTCGGTGCGCTTCGAGTAATAACCTCGTAGAAAAAAAAGCAACCTTACACGCGGCTTACCCGGATGGGTGACCGAGGAAACCAAAAACCTATCTATATAAAATCTGTGGCTAACTATCTGGTGGAGCGGTAATTGAGTCGTATCCGGTCACGTAAGCATGCGCGCGCGCACGCCATAAAACTTTATAATTACATTAATATAGTGTGCGAGTTGTGTGACATACAACATAATGCAATATCAATTTACAATATCTGATTGTAATTCTATACTCAAGTAATAATGGCTGCGATTTTTTAAACTCAGCAAACGACTTTTTTTTTAATTGAGTGACTCGGCTCATGACTACACTCTGCCTGATCTTAAGCAACACGTGGAGTCCAAGCACGAAAGTAACTAACACTGCATTTTTTTTATATCAAATAGTCTTATTTTAAGCAACTAAATGCTGCTTGTGTACTAGATGACGGGCAAATATATTTAATAGATAAATACATTTAAATATCCTGAATATGTATATATATAAATATATATAAACATCCAAGACTGGAGAACAAATGTCTCTAAATTCATCACCCAAACATTTGCCTCCACTGGGGATCGAACCCAGGACCTCTCGAGATGGCGACGCCTTGAGACCGGCGTACAGACCACTCGACCACGGAGATCGTCGGCATTAAAAGCACAGTCTTAGCCACTTCCGCCCAGCTGGTCCAAAAGATGCTTCTTCACGCCTCGCTTGAATGAATTCACGCTCGCCCATGTGACGGGGTGAAGCCGGGGATAGTGAAAATGCAGTTGGGTCGTCACTTATGTATCGTATATTTTATAATGAAGAGTTAAGGCACAAAATAGTGCGTTAAAGAAACATATAGTCTTTGTTATTTATTAGGAACTGATAATGTGGTTTGTTGTTACTTTGTTTCAGCTTATAAAAATTAATTCACTTTATAAATATATTACAATTATTGTTAGCAGGGAGTCAACCGCTCTACGCGCTGACTCTGGTAAGAATGAGCTTCGAGAACAAAACAAATAAAAACAGACAGACAGCAAATTTAAAAACGGAAACCAAGAGAAAAATGGCCAGAGAAGAGCGCAATGACAGCAACGAGGCGCTAATATAGCTATGGCGCCTCGTTACACCCATGCTATAGGAAGGAGAAAACACGTGTGCTGAGATCGATTTCTAAACGTTGGAGGCACGAGGGATAAAGGAGTCATGGAATCTCTTTGTTCGCACCAAATCCGTGGAAACGGGGAACGGATGACTCCGGAGGCCATCACGTGTATTTCGGTGGAGGGATAGGGTCTGCGGCAGCAGCAACTTGCAGCTGATGGTAATTATGAATTGCGAGGGTGAGACCAATTCAACCAACTATTTAGAGCAAGATGTCATGCGAAGAAAGTCCTTCAAGCAAAAGTCAAGTGACCTATATTGTTCCTATTCGACGACCTCCGTGGTCGAGTGGTCTGTACGCCGGTCTCAAGGCGTCGCCATCTCGAGAGGTCCTGGGTTCGATCCCCAGTGGAGGCAAAGTGTTTGGGTGATGAATTTTCAGACATTTGTTCTCCAGTCTTGGATGTTCATAATATATGTATTATATTATGTATATTCTATATAATTATATGTAAAATCTATTAAATATATTTGTCCGTCACCTAGTATCCGTAGCTCAAGCAGCATTTAGTTGCTTAAAATGGGACTAGTTGATAGGTGTGAATGTCTGAGGATATTTATTTATTTATTTATATACGTTCTCACAGCTGGGAACAGGCCTTCCTCATGGAGAAGCACATGAGGAGTATGGGCCGTTGCAACATGCTTTCCGAAGCGCGGAGGAGTTCGAGATCACAATGTTTAGGTCACCCATCCAAGGCCTAAACATGGCGAAGGTAGCTTTGTTTTCGATATCGAAAGCCAAAGCGTACTTACCACTATGCCAGATCGAGCAAGCATTTTGCTTGTTGCTTGATTATTACTAGACCATTTTTCCGCTCCAACGCCCTTCAGATCTATTATTAATTTTACACTGACCTATGAAATTGGTGTTTTTCTCCCCTCTTAGTATTTTGTTCGTAACTATCAAGTTTCAGAGTATTCTTAAAAAATAATTACCTCCTCTAAAAATAGACCATATTTTCGAACTCTTGATTTGTTTTGATAATTCGTTGTAAGTTTTATTATGTTAAAATTGGACACGGAGACAACTCCTTTTCAGTGCCTTCCGAATACATAATTTGATTTGCATTCACATAAAAAAGATAAATATTTTTTAAGAAGTGCGATATTACACATATAGCTAAAGCTTGTCTAATGATACATGCCAAATATTATTACCTTTAGATTTGTCGTTGTGAAGAAAACGGAAAAAAATGTTAGTATGGAAAATGCAGAGTTCCCCAAAATCTCCATACAAAACGCCAATTTCATATGTAAGAACCTAATATATACCTTAAAATATAATGGGTGTTATTTAAACACAGCAGCTAGCAAAATATTTGAATTTCGGTCAGCAAAAGCAACATATGGGCAGCAGATATTTCTAATTTATCAGCAAAATTACTAATTAACCAGTTTAAAAAAAATTACCTGAACCTAATATTTTCAGTCAAAACCACTTTTGACCAATCTGTTCAGACAAAAGTACTTTTGACTGGTTAAAGAATTTTGACTGAATCATATGTATAGTACGTCTCAATCCAAGTTGCCAAAAAGGTAAACAAAAAAGCCGACTTACCGAATTTGTTATTCAATAATCACACTTTTTCATGGACATTGGCACGTAAATATTAGGTCCTTACCTATGAAATTGGTGTTTTGTATGGAGATGTCTGCATTTTACATACTAACATTTTATCAGTTTTCTTCACAACGACAAATCCAGAGATAATAATATTTGGCATGTATCATTCATTAGACAAGCTTAAGCAATATGTGTGTGAACACACTTGATAAAAATTATTCATCGTTTTTATGTTAATGCAAATCAAATGATGTATTCGGGAGGCAGTTAAAAATAATTGTCTTTGTGTCTAATTTTAACACAATTAAACTTTCAAAAATTATCAAATTAAATAATACGAGCTCAAATATATGGTCTATTTTTAGAAGAGGCAATTATTTTATAAGAATGTTCTGAAACTTAATAGTTACGGACAAATTGCTAAGACAGAATTTTATTCTGTCTTATATAATTAACGGTAACAATTGTTGTCCGTACCTTTGTTTTGTTTACCTTTTTGGGAACTTGGATTTATACATACAAACGGATCAAGCCAAAACCTCCTTTTCTTGAAGTCGATTAAAAAAAAGCTGATTGCAACGAATAATAATTCTAAATGGGTATATTGTGAGTAATCACAAAACAATTAAACATCATAATATTGTTTCTTTTGTACTAACTGCACTGACAAATGTGTGCCAACACACAAGCGTATGCACAGCTGATCAAAACAGTAACAAAGAAAGCGAAATCACACATTGCATTACTAGCTGTTGCCCGCGACTTCGTCCGCGGTTACTGGTTTTTTAACTATCCCACGGGAACCCTTTAATTTTCCGGAATCAAAAGTATCTAAGATTGACCAGGGATGTAAGGTATCACCATACAAAATTTCATCAAAATCAGTCCAGCCATTTCGGAGATGAGGCCGTACAGACAGAAAAACAAAAAATAAAAATTTCTTTTTTTGGTATTTTCCCTCTTTTAAGGAGGAGCTCGGTGGCGTGGTGATCAGTGCGCTTTGGCTTCGATCGAAAAAAAAGCTACCTTCGCCATGGTCAGGCCGTGGATGGGTGACCAAGACTTTGTGATCTCGAGCTCTTCCGTGCTTCGGAAGGCGCGTTAAGCCGTTGGTCCCGGTCGCATTTGTGACCGTGTCTACCCACCAACCCGCATTGGGCCGGCGTGGTGGTGTTACGACCCATACTCATGTCTTTCTCCATGAGGAAGGCCTTAGGCTGATGACGATTTTCCCTCTTTGTACATCCTGACTTGATTTTAAGCATTTATTTTCTATGTACATTCGACCTCTACAGTTTTATTATATGTATGTATAGATTGCACTTTAATTTAGCAAGTCTTTGTCACCAATACCCTTGAACGAATCACGGTTATCTCGGTCTTTCCTTTGTCATTGGAGAGGGTGAAGAGATAAATCTCGAAGACAGTTCAGACTAGGTCTTCGAACTTGAGATAACGACAACAAATGATTATATTTGCGACATGTGGTGTAATAAACACTGATAAAGTCTGTGAATCATAATTAAATGTCTCAAGTCGTCCCTTATCAAATTCAAATCATTTATTGCATAAATATGGGTGCAAAACATTAATTTGTGGTCTTTTTTTTAGTTTTTTTAGTTTGAGATAGAACAGTGAAGTAATTATCCACATTCTAGATAAAAAAAAATATGATTGAAATCAAACGCACCCACACCAGAGCACTTTCATTTTATTAATAACTAAACCGCCCTCAGCCTATATACGTGCCACTGCTGCACTGGCCTTCCTCATGGAGAAACACAAGAGAAGAATGGGCCGTAACACCACCACGTTGGCCCAATGCGGGTTGGTGGGTAGAAGCGGTCAAAATAGCGACTGGGACCAACGGCTTAACGTGCCTACCAAAGCACGAAGAAGTTAAAGATCACAAAGTTTTGGCCACCCATCCACGGCCAGACCATGGCGAAGGTAGCTTTATTTTCGATCGAAAGCCAAAGCGTACTAACCACTTCGCCACTGAGCTTCTCAATAACTACATAGCTGATATGTATTGTACTCGTTGTTACATCTCATAATTTAGTTGTCAGGACCCAAAAATACGTCTCACGTAAGTTATTGGCAATCAAAATGAATTTGACTTTTGACACACGAATTTTAACGCGAAAAGACCAATAATACATAATGTCAATAACAAAAATGATAAAACATATCTCGCCAGCTTTTCGTGTTAGCAAACAAACAGCTAGGATTAGATCATCCATACTAATATTATAAATGCGAAAGTAAGTCTGTACCAATTGAAGCTACTGTTCCAATTTGAAAAAAATTTTCAGCGTTGAATAGCCTATTTATTGAGGAGGGCTATATAGGCTACATGCTATCATACTATCTCAAAGTAACTATTCTACGCGAACGAAGTCGCGGACAAAAGCTAGTGGCGCATAAATGATCAATGACAGCACGATTGAAAGATTTACAAACAATAAAAAGGAATACACCAAGGTTAAATGTAAGTGACAAAGAAGTTTTTAAAAATATTTGCGTTAAATTTATCACATAGTGAGAATGAGTATATTATACTAAAGAAATATGAGTTCAAATCACGGTCATTCACAGGGCAAAGCACTCGTCTAGAAGGATTCAGGTTCGACTCCCATAAATAATCAAAATGTTCAATATTCTAAATGAGGAAAAGCAAATAATTAATCATGATTTATGCCTAAGTGCCAAACAAAATTAATCATTCAAAAACAAAGGAAACAAAGATAAGAATGTTTATTAAAACGCTACCTAAGTGAAATGGCTGTAAAATACTGTTAAACCTTTATTTACAAACAAAGGTTTCGACTGAAGCATTTGACAAGATTAGTCACGATAAAAAAGTATGTCGTCGTAAACAAATGATTGCAGCGCTCGTCTCTTTGCACTGCAGATATTCAATTTGGGGGTAATTAACATCTGTCCTGCTGTTAAAAATTTTGAATTAAAGTGGTAATGGATTTTCTAGTGTCCAATAACAACATTCGGCTTGCACTTCATTACGTGGGCCCAACACAATTGCTTGCAAAGTGTGGGTTTAATTCATCTCGCCTATATGTAACGGGTATATGTAAGCCGTGATATGTAAGTCTCTCTCTAATCGGTCAAGCAATAACTGCGCATGTTCGATTACGAGGCAGAGATTAAACAAGGTCGGATGTAAATTGGTGTGCCTCAAGGACGTAGATTCGGACCAGTATAATTTTTATTAACAAACGGAATTCAGTTATCGTAAACTGTAGAGCACATAAATAGTGCTTGTATACCTACAGTTTCAGTTTTGTTTAATACGTAGATAATATTTTTATATTGTTTAGGTAGTATACAATACAGGAGTGGGAGTAAATAAGCTGACACTGTAATTAGAGATAAGTGCATGTTTATTTCTCTCTTTAAGGATAGGTACGTATGATATTAGTTTGTTTTTAGAATTTCAAGCTGCTACTACACTAGTTATTTAAATAATAATTTCAAATTGAATAACGAGTTTATTTTAGCGAATTTTTTAGCGTCATGTGGTAGCGGCTCATTAAAATAATACTAGCAACCCAAGGCGGCTAATGGACTTAGAACTGCACAACATCCAATAGCTTATAGCGGCGACGGGCTCACCACCTGTCACGCTGAGCACAAGTGTTTGGTGAAGCACAGACTATGGCAGTGGAGTGCTTTTGCGGTGCTTTTGCCTAGTCTCTGACTCACAAGGGATAATAGTCGTGATTATATGTAAGTATGTATAATTCAAACACAATTGAATTGTTATTAAAATTGATAAACCTAAATAAACTACGTTCAGAATAATAACATATTTTGCTTCTGTTATCAGTCATGTGAGTATTAGGTTTAAATCTTTTAATTGAATTATAAACTCAATTAAAAGATTTAAACCAGGCACCTACAGGTGTCACTGTCGGTGTCTGGTCAGCTCATGCTTGTCTGATTGGTAGAATATTATTTAAAATAAGTACCTATGTTTTCCTTTCTTTTAAACTTCAGTGACGTTGTAGTTTATGACATTTTTTAAATGATGCTAATGTAAAGTGAGGGTAGAAACTTGCTGAGTTTCTTGCCCGTTCTTCTCAGAACAAGGCCTCCTGCTAGTTTTTATGAACGGATGGCGTAGTTTTTCTCTTGCACGAAATATTGTAAAATGTTTATTACATTCATAAGCATGCGCCAAGACGCATCTAAACTGAATAAATGCTTTTGAATTCTTTTTATAAACAAAAATATGAAGGTAGAATTTAACTTGGTGAGTTGCTTGCCCTTTGTCGTCTCTTGGTAACGGAGGATATGTCTGAGACCCCACGCAACAAAGAGCAAGCTCTCTCGTGGAGAAAAGTTTCTTGTTACTGTCAAAAATTTAAACTGTTTTGCTTGCTTGCTATTTTAAAATCGTCCTCAGTCTATATACGTCCCACTGCTGGGCACAGGCCTTCCTCATGGAGAAACACATGAGTACGGGCTGTAACACCGTCACGCTGTCCCAATGCAGGTTGGTGGGTAGAAACCAACGGCTTAGCGTGCCTTCCGAAGCACGGAGGAGCTCGAGATATCAAAGTTTTGGTCACCCATCCACGGCCTGACCATGGCGAAGGTAGCTTTGTTTTCGATCGAAAGCCCCCTAACCACTACGCCACCGAGCTCCTCATTTTAAAATGCTTAGACTGAAATCGTAGCCCGTATAAAACTAGTTCTCACGGTCTACTCGTCAACTCGTTAGAATCATTAGCGACATGCCAAGAACAATTATAAGATGATTGCAAACATAATAATTGTGGCACCCAATTGGGGAGAAGTTTTTCAAATCAACATGTCAGACAAGACCGCATATCTGATGGTAATTGGCTGCAGTCGAAGAGATACTTAGGCCGGTATTACAGAACCAAACTCAAGCGTAGATCTCTGCTTAAACGCAGTTAAAAAGGGATGGCGCTGTGTGGGATCAATAGCGCTATCCCTCTCTAACAGTGCTCAAGCAGAGATCTACGCTTGAGTTTAGTTCCGTAATACGGGCCTTAGAAGAGCTGTATCTCAAATCAAATCAAAAATATTTTTATTTCATAGGCTAAGCTTAGTACTGAAAATCGTAAGATTGATGACAGATAAATAAATTATACATAATAATTTTACAAAAAAATATTTAGAATATACTTTAAACATAAACATCCAAGAGTGAAGAACAAATGCTTGTTCATCACACCCACTGGGAATCGAACCCAGAACCTCTCGAGATGTCGACGTCGTGTAAACCGGCGTACTAACTCAACCATGGAGGTCATCAAATATCTCGGTCTGGGTAAATAAGCATTTCTTTATTTATCTTCTCGTTGTGCAAAATTCGTACAACAAATGCCATGCAAGCCAAGTCGCGTGCGAACTCGTAAATAACGATTACATTGAACCCGGTGAACTGCGATATACTATTATTTTTTTGCTTCGTTAAAAAAACTTGCTTTGCGACAAGAAAATCAATGGTTAAAATAACATGTTATTTTGTACCGTAATTTAGGGAAGCGGTACGGTTTTTTCACAGATTAACTTTAATATGTTTGATGTAGAATTCACAACATAGCAAAAAATAAGACACTGACGATTTTATTCAACACAAGCCCTTCACACAGGTGTTTAAATTATGCATATATCCAATTATTACACAGATAAACCATCCTCTTGAATAACTCTATTGGAAAAATACGCATCTAAACATTTGCGCAATTTCAAAGATTTAAGGGACAGACAGAGGGCACCGTATTACATCTCTTTGCATCTCCTGCAGGATCGCACACAGTGTAAAGTTATTTGAGACGGTACATAACTCCTATATATCCAGTACTCTGTGTTCTTAAAGAAAAAGGTAAGAAAGAATAGTTTGCTATACCAAAACAAATACTTTTCTGAAAGCCGCATTAAAAACGGTTAGGCCAATCGCGAGATAATCGCGAACAAATATCCCCTTGAGGGCACCGCATACACCGGTGATCGCAAGCAATAAATGTTTCTACTGTGTCTCGTTTCGTGCCCCTTGACTAGTTAAACATACATTTATACAGGTGAAACTGAGATCCTTATGAAAACCTTCTCCTAAGTCTAACAAATACTTTGGCGACCGCAACAAAATAGGTTTAGCCAATCCCGAGATAATCTCGAACAAACACGTACAGGTCAAACTGAGAAGACCTCCTTTTTTTTGTCGGTTTGAAATACTAAACCAAATCTCGCACTCCACACAAAATAAACAAACTTTAATCACAACACAATACCTAAATCCTCAGCCGTCACTAGCTTTGAATCCATCATTTTCAACACAAAAAGTCGATGACACTAAACACGTTTCACTGTTCCCACAACGGCCGACGAGACCGTCCCGGCCGAGAGTTCGCGCTCGACTGACTAATTTAATTTTAGCGTTGGTAAACATTAAACAAAGCATGTGGCGCGATATTACGTATAGGATGCGCTGGCGCACGTTCACCGGTGTTATTGGCTTATACGCAGTGGATTTAATCGATCGGAAGATCTTAACGACCTACTAATAGTGATGGGGCGTTTAATTTTGGCCCATGAGTTATGAAGAGCTACCTAACTGCCCTACGTCGAAGAGAGAGTAAACAAAAACTATAAATAATTTTTGTAATCGCAAGGTAGCGAAAGTATACCATATAAGGATACATTACGCAATAATTTAGTAAATGACTAACAAATCCCTATAGATAAATATCAATTAATTTTAAGACAATCGAATATTTTAAGAGAGGTTGGGTAAAATATTTTCCATACAGTACAGAAGATCGCTGAATAACAATTTACAGTGTGTTAAATAATTACGATTCAGTAGTGCGAGCATAGAACTTCGACAGTCGCTATATTTGATCAACAAAAGCATCCGTCCTTTTCACTCTTTAGGGTTATTTATCAAATTTTTCTACAATTGTCGATCTTAGACGTCAAATTTGGCTTATCGAAAGTTCTATGGCACACTATACTCTATCCATTTATCCATTTTGATCTGAGACAAAAGGTCAACAAAGAATTTGTGGTTCCCAATATTTCTTAAACTTTTTATCCAATTCTGGGCCAAAAAAAATATGGGCTCTAATGATTTATAATGAAATATTAAAGGAGTAGCCGTACTTATTATTCCATTATCGTCATTGAATATAAACATTTATTTGTGAAATGAAGTAATGTTTACGTGTATTATAATTATAATGTATGTGTAATTATAAACAAGCTATCATATCATCCAAATGATACTTAATATGAATGGAAATATAACAATTTAATTCAAAGTAGACTCAAGGTGTCATCTTCATTTGGAAGTACTCATACAAAAAGTTTGAGAATGCAATTCGTTTTAGGTGTTTTTTAATAGCAAATATGAATTTATTGAGTTTAGAACTAACGTTAAAAAAATAACATTGAAGAAAATATACCAAAAATAATTAAAAATAACAAGTAATTACTAAATTAACATAATTTAAAAAGTTTGTAGTAATAAAATATTAAATAGTTGTGTTTTTGATAAAAAAAATTCGGCAATCAATAATGACATCTTAAAGAACCCTTTTTATGATTTGTTTACATTTTGTCTCAGAGCAAAATGGATTGACTATAGTTTGAAAACCAGCTTACCCCCTGACTTGGTGACTTGGGCACTACCGAACTCATAACATTAAGTGGCAGTTTTGTTTATAACATGAGACGAGTCGAATAACGCACTCTCAATGAGCCCTGGCATACTCCGTAATTTATTCTTGTATGTAATTTTTTGTCTTTTGCGAGACGAACGTTTTCTGACTTATTCGTCAACCTTTTTGATGATGTTAATCTAACCTATTAGGATGTGGTAATTCAGCAATAGTTTTGAACTAATTTTGAATGTAATTAAGCCTTCGAGCACTACAGGGTTGTCGACAACCCTTGTGTGTTAGGTAACTTATTCGTCAACCTTTTTGAAGATGTTTATCTAACCTATTAGGATGTGGTAATTCAGCAATAGTTTTAAACTAATTTTGAATGTAATTAAGCCTTCGAGCACTACAGGGTTGTCGATAACAATGTAGATGGTAACTTTACCATCAAATTTCGCAAAAAAATCACTAATCCATTCATTGTTTCCAACGATTACTACGACAATGAAATACTACCACTGATCGGAATAGGTAAAGCTATTTAGGTTCATTAACCGCAAATATTGATGTTAATATGGATATTCCTCCAAATATGGGATAATTATAATTATTTTTATCAATAAGTATAAAAGTAATATTTTTTTTGTTTCAATAAGTAAATTGTTTCGTGTTGGAAATTATGTTTAAGATTTCATTGTAGTTATATACAAATAGTTTGTGCAAAGTCTTGTGCAAGTAAAATGATTGTTGATTCTTATATGAATATAATTAATTGTTTCATATCGATACTATTATCATATGGCAAGTACATAAAATAGCTCCATCTATTCCGATCACATACTGTGACGCATTGTTTGTTGAACTCAAATAATGATATATTTACGTATACTACGTCGTTATCATCGTGAGAAAAACAGGGCTTGATGATGGATTAGAATGAGATTAACTGGGTATGACGAATTTGAATTGACAATCGTTCTGCGTCTTAACGGAATGTTGAGCATTTTGTGATTGGTTACACCGATAGTGGAGCTGGAAGTCACACTTCTAGTGAAGGAGTTGCCGGATTTTTTTTAATTTACCCTAACTGCTGACCGGCTCTTGAACGCAATCGAGAAGAGAGAGGGTACGAGAGTACCGATGTTAGCAAAACTCAACTCATATCCATACTAATTATTATAAATGCGCAAGCAACTCAGTCTGTCTGTCTTGCTTTCACGTCAAAACTACTGAACTGATTCAATTGAAATTCGGTACACAGATAGTCTAGAGCCTGAGACAGGACATCGACTCCAAAACTTTGTCATCTCTGACTCCTCCGTGCTTCTAAGGACAAAAACATCATCACGCCCCATCGACTGGCCCAATGTCAATGTGGGTAGAAACGGTTGTAATAGCGACCGGAACCAACGGCTTAATATGCCTTCCGAAGCACAAAGGATGTCTCGATCAGAAAATTTTGGTCACTCATCCAAGGACTGACATGACGAAAGTAGCTTTGATTTCACAATCTAAAGCCAAAGCGCACGATTCACTACGCCGAGAAGCTCCTACGTCACGCTTTGATTCGACAAAAAGTGACAGGAGTCTTCGAGCTTTAGAGTGACATTCCTCTGATGTCGTGACAATAAAATGATGATACGTTTTAGTAAGGTCTGGGAATACCGCTTTAGTTATATTTGTTAGTGGACTGATAATAATGCCGTTAACCTATTTAAAAGGTCACTTGCAAATCAAATGCGCCTACGCTTGCATTCATCCTACACACGTAATGAATATCATTTAACAAGCAAGTAAGTCACATCTGTCCTTAACTGGGTCATACATACATACATACATAAAATCACGCATATAATCCCCGAAGGCGTAGGCAGAGTCCAAGGAGCACTGTGTTCCTTAAGACCACATTTAGCCAAACAATAATTGGGTCAAACGCATATTAATAATAGAATAAATGTAATTATAACACACAATGTGCCCGGGTAACTTCTGGAACTTATCGTAGAGAGAGATCTAAACGGTTCTCGCGCAATAAAGGTGATTCAAGAAGGTTCAAGAAGGTTCAAGAAGGTTCAAGAAGGTTCAAGAAGGTCCAAGAAGTTTTCCTTTGGGTTGGACTAATTGGTGTGAAGGTTATCATAGAATTATTTTTATATTATTATGTATTTTACAACTATTACTTTTATTTAAATCATATATTTTTTAACTGTAATATACTACGTTGGTTATATGACTTAGGCCCGATTTTTCAATCCTCAGATAAAACTATCTGTCAGTCAAATGTTAGCTCTGTCCCATTTCTTTTTATGACTTTAGAAAGTGACAGTGATAGTTTTAAATGGCGGATAATTTTATCTGAGGATTGAAAAATCGGGCCTTAGTATTGTATTTTTTTTTTCACGTGACATTATTTAATATTGGGCATTGTTATTAGAAAATCAAATTTATTACCTTATTTTAGAATGTATTTGACATTTTTTTTTAATTAGATTAATCATGTATATCTTGACTCTTACGTAAATAGAGTTAAATTAGTAAATATTATTTTTTGGTTGATATTTGCATACAATGTGTGTTATTGTTAATTGAATAAATGAAATGAAATGAAAATGAATACAATCACGTCTCTATCCGTGAAGGAACCCCATATGTCCCAACCTGGGACGTATGGGAACCCACACTACACCTTTCGGGTTCCAAGCCAACCACACCTGCACGCGGTGCGTCCTGCTATATAACGAACGAGGCTCTGGCGTTCCCCCACCAACCCGTACTGGACCAGCGTGGTGGGCTAACGGTCCCGACCCCTTAATGCAACACATAAGATATTCACAATAAACAACACTCCCGTGTTGGTCCGGGACACAAAAATAATGTGCCAACTGCTTTTCTTGCCTAGCATGTCGTAAAGGCGACTAAGGGCGTATTGGGTACTGGCTCTGTGATAAAGGCGATGAGCTAGCCACTTGTTACTACTCTTTCACGATTTTTCATCTGACCAAACCCAATCTCTGTATGGCTAAATGTGGTCTTAAGGAACACAGTGCTCCTTGGACTCTGCCTACCCCTTCGGGGATTGCAGACGTGAATGTATGTATGTATATCTCTGGTTTAAAGGGACGGGAAAATTCAGAAACGCAGACGACAAAAAAAATTACCAAATATAAGACAGATTCACTCACAGATTATATTTAACATCCATCCTTACACAAAGTGGTCTACTCAGGGACTGCGCTATTTTTAACGCAGCTAATCCACTTCATTAAATTTTTGCCCCCGTTACTTACGTCCAGACAGCGAAATAATTTCGTTGGACCATTCGAAACAGGTGCAAGAATTTAGCAAAATGTTATTCGAGCCCACCGAAAACTGTTAGAAAGGAATAGCGCTATTCATCCGCACATAACGCCATCTTTTTCTAGCTGTGCTCGAAGAGGTTTACGCTTTAGAGTGGTTCTGGAATACGGCCTTTCGTAACATTTTCTAATGCGAATGTGACATTCTTAGAAATGGCATATTGCGAATATGTAATACTACGTAAAAATCAATAATAAGTCATTAACTTTAGATGTAAGCAAACACAATTGTGAGCTTGTAATGAATGGAGTGGTGGACGTGACCTGCAAAGCGTACGCTGAGCTGCAGGATAAGCTGTGGAATAAGGAGGTTTTGTGTTTCAAGAGTTTGAAAAACTGGACGTATGTACTTCGGCAAGAGGTAGTAATCAATTGCAGCATCGCTTCTAGAAGGTCCTGCATCATCATCATTCAGCCCAGAGACGCCCACTGCTGGACATGGGCCTCCACCAAAGGTCTTAATAACCATAGATTTTGGACTTTTTTCGCAACGCCAAAAAGATATATCAAACGTCGAACCGAGAAATCCTAATCAAGTACAAACCGCCCGAGAGAAAAAGAGAAAGCGAATGAATGACAGATATGACAGTTTTCGCGAGTAGTAAGAGGCCATAGCGTCCCCGTTTGTTCTACGAGACGAAGAAATTTGACATTTACCAACACAATAACATATTTTTTTTTATCATGTCTCTAAGCCGCCTATGTGTATCTTGTACATACATACAATCACGCCTGTAATCCCCGAAGGGGTAGGCAGAGTCCAAGGAGCATTGTGTTCCTTAAGACCACATTTAGCCAATGCAAAAATGCAACAAGTGGCTTTATTTAAAAATTGGATTTGGTCAGATAAAAAATCGTGAAAGAGTAGTAACAAGTGGCTTTAGTTCTATGGATTTCTTTGTTTCTGATTCGATCACGCTGAGAAACTTCAAACATAGCCCTCTCCAATGCCCTTTGAGTGACCTTAAGCCTTCTTATGTGCCAAAAGTTTACAGAAAAGCGGAAACCATAATTTACACACCGGTTTAACAAAGAAATATATCGCGAGGAAAATAAGTTTTCCAAACAAATAAATACTGAACACTATTGCTTCCATAAAAATTCATTATAGGCCCAACATTCCTTCTTTCGTACCTATAAACAAAGGAGTTGTGTCAAATATGTTTACATTGATATACGAGTATGTGCTCATTTGAACGGATTTATTATATTGTTTAGGAAATACGTCTGTTACTTTAATGGAATATGCAATTGTAAACCACAATTTCAGTATAATAATAAACACACTTGCAGAAACGAACTTTAAAATTTTATGTCAGCATTATCTCTAATGCTCCATTAAATTTATTTATTGAAGTGTCAAAAGAACACCTTAGCGTAGTTTTACGTTGCACAAAACGACATTAGCACCCTGTCAACGCTAAAGAGACATTAGCTAGAACTGTTTTGTGTGACAACCTTAAATTTAATGAACTTTAAAGTTTTAATGTCTCATTAACAAATGTCGTCCTTAAAAAATCTTTGTGCAACTGAGTATTAATATCTCATCTTTATAATATGTCATCTTTTATAATGCACACAGCCAAGGAATGGAATTCACTGCCAGCGTCTGTTTTCCCGAGCTCGTATAACCCGAATCTACTCAAGTCGCGAGTGAATAAGCTTCTTCTGGGTAAGCTCGCTCCATCGTCGACATCATCTTTGCTTTCGGCTAGATTGAAGTCAAGAGCAAACCCATTGTAAATAAAAAAAATTCTTAAGCAGCGAATGCGACGGCAAGAGCTCTCCAGATTGATCCCACCGCCTGTACCACTAAGCTTAGGGGAGTATGGGCTAGGGTTGTTGAGGAAGTGATTATGAGGAAGAGGAGGAGTTAGCGGCTGAGGAAGAGGATAATAATAATTTTTTGTGCGTTCAACACACAAAATTTCATCAAAATCGGTCCAGCGTTATAGGAAGAGTTCAGTCACATACACTCTCACATAAGAAATATACATTGTCAAGTTAAAGCTAGCAAGGAAGAGAAGGGGATGGCTCCAGCACGACGTGCGCAGTGAAATTCCTCTTAAATTCCGTTTAAATTGTGAGGAAGCGATAGCGGTTGAGGAATTTTTATTTTATTTATCTTAATGCGGTGAAGGTTGAGGAATTCAAAATATTGGAACTTCCGCATAAAAGGGGGTTGGTGGGAGGCGCTACAACATCGTCTGTCGACTAACAGAGTGCACCACGTGCAGGAGAAGTTGGCAACGGAGAAGGAGCGAGAAGATCCTCTTGTCGTTTCGCTCCGGCGTAGACGGGTGGGAAAAAGCGGGCGCTCGAACTCGATCCTTCTACCTGCCCCGCGAGCAGCCGCGTGAATTGGATTGAGTCCAGGCTTTCGACTGGCTGCCACGTCTAGAGATTTTCTGAATATGCCTGGACAATTCTCCATTTTTTTACATATGAAAGGTAACCTCTTGGCCTTCATCTCACCTCATGGTAAGTGACGATAAGGCCGAAAGGTGGAAGCGAGCTTCACCTGTAATCCACAAGAACTGAGGAACTGGCGTTGAGGAACTGAGTTCCGGCAATCAGAGGTAAGATACCTCTGATTGCCGGAACACAATAATGCTTATAACATTGTTATTAGGGCGACAAATTTAGGTAAGAGGTGGTAGCTAGACAGGCGGGCTTGGAAGCCCTACCAAATTTTTTTTACATATGACAGGTAAGCTCTTGGCCTTCATCTCACCTGATGGTAAGTGACGATAAGGCCGAAGGTGGAAGCGAACTTCACTTGTAATCCTCGAGAACTGAGGAACTGGCTATCTTACCTCTGATTGCCGGAACACAACAATGCTTATAACATTGTTATGGCGACAGACTTAGGGTAAGATGGTGGTAGCTAGCCAGGCGGGCTTAGAAGCCCTACCACCAACCAAACGAGCAGAAAAACTTTTGCCGCCATGGGGAATCGAACCCCGACCTCCCGATCAACACCCGGTGGTGTGAACCACTAGACCAGGGAGGCGGTTACAAATCTAGGTCGAGAGGCCCTGAGAACATCAGGAGAATCGCTTCGACATACCCCGGGTCACTTCTATGGAACGGGTTTTGTTAGTTGGTCCCGTAAGGTTGATCTGATCAAAATTTAATGAACCTAATGCGTTGTCTGGCCTAGTTAATTAAACATTACATTATCTATACATATGTATAATAAAACTGTAGATTACGAATGTCTGTACATAGAACAAAAATGCTTAAAATCAAGTCCGAGGGATGTAAAAGGCGGAAAATACAAAAAACTCTCTGTCTGGTCGTCTGTTTGTACGGGCTAATCTCCGAAATGGCTGGACCGATTTTAATGAAATTTTGCATAGTGATAGCTTATATCCCTAGTCAACATCTAAGATACTGTTTGTTCCGTAAAATTAAAAGAGTTCCCGTGGGATAGTTAAAAAACCAGTAACCGCTGACGAAGTCGCGGGCTACAGCTGGTTTACAATAAACCTGGTATTTCACGGTATGAGCAGCTTCGTTGGAACAACACAATACCGTCTTATTAGGTACCTATTGTATTGTTCCGATTATCAAATTGTTATTGTTGTTGCTCTGAGAAATAACCAGGGTATTGGAATTGGCAGATTAAGGCTCAATTGCGCGTTCGGGAGTTAGCACCTAACCCTGGGGCAAATATATGGGCAAACTCTGGGTTAGGCGCTAACTCTCGATCGTGCAATTGGGCCTTAGTGTTTGAGCGTAAACAGTAAGAAAGAAAGAAAGAAAATCTTTATTTGGCATCATAACAGCTAGTAACAATGAAGCTAAACCTAATTACAATGAACCAAAAAGGTCCCCAATCAGTACACAGTTTGCAACGACCACTGACAGTGACAGTACATCACCAAACAAAAGGCACCATAGCGAAGGTAGTTTTGTTTTCGATCAAAAGCCAAAGCATACTAACCACTACGCCACCGAGCTCCTCATATCTTCATCATTTATCTTTAAATATCAATTAAATCATACAACTAGTTAATGAAGATAACACAACCAAAGAGAAAACATGATGACACGCAACACGCCTTCAAACAAGTTTACACATAAAACACCATCTTAGATTTCTCCATTGCCTTTTATTCTTGTAGAAGAAAGTTTTAAAAGCATGTTAAGTCACAACACTAACGAAGCGTCACATCCCTAGCGTGACGTCACTGGGACATCGCGACGAGCGGCCATTACGCCTTGAGTCCCCGGCTATAAGACATCAATTAATTTTCTTATATTCTAAATGTTGTAAAAGAACTAGTAATAAATCCTTCTAACATCAAGCCTTGGGTCTCAATCAAAAACCATATACATTGGCGTGATCATATGGTGACCCCGACGTGATCCTCCAGGAATTAGCCAGCCAGCAGCTGCAGCCACCTTTCCGAGGGAAGTGCGTTACAACTTACAATATCCTTTTCATTTTCCTATATAAGTGCTTTAATTTGCGTGAAATTTTCGATACTTAAAGTGAAATTCTCGATACTATTCTAACTCGACCACATAAAGTAAAAAATATTATATATACCGTCAAAATAGTTATTAAAAATTTATTCTTTGAATTTCTTAATAATTAAACTATATAAACGTATCAAAAAGCAAATAGTAATATCTTAATTACAATTATCTATACGTTTACAATTTCCCCTTTGTTTTGTTTGCGAATATTTAGCAATTAAAGTGTATTGTGTGCGCCGTGTTTCCAACTACGACACAGTGTCAACACAGAATCAAATATCGATCGCTGCGCCCGAGTCGGCCGTGACCGTGAAAGTTACGTCACCGGTTTGTTATTAATTTAAGTCCAACGCAGCGCAAGTTATTCATAGTTAATTTAAACTTTAACTTACCTATTTGTTTTTTTTTCTTTATTTATATAAATCTTAACGTGTTTCATTGGTTTGTGCCGACAAAATGAGTGAACTAAAAGAGTTAATTAAGCAGAGAGGTAATATCAAAGCGCGATTTACTCTGTTTGAAAAATACATCGCACCGTTAATGGAATCAAGTGATATTAGTCCAGTAAAAATTCACGAGTTGCGTGTTCGTTTGGGCAAGATTAGTGAATTGTCTTGCACGTACGAAGATGTTCAATCGCGGATCGAAATGTTGGATGAAGATGTTTCAAAACAAATGCTGGAACGCGAAGGCACTGAAAACTTATCATATAATTTAATTGCCAAAGGCCAATCGTTGTTAGATTTTTTTGAAAACAAAACTAAAATTGAAACTTCATCCAACATTAGTGGAAATCGCCACAGTAATATTAAATTGCCTCCCTTACAGATTCCTTCTTTCAACGGAGACCCAAACAAATGGCTTTCTTTTGGGGACTCTTATTTATCATTAATTCATAATAATGAGTGTATTGAAAATATAAATAAGTTTCACTACCTGAAGTCATACCTGGAAGGCAAGGCAAGTTCTGTGATAAATTCAGTAACAGTTTCAGCGGATAATTATTTAATTGCTTGGAACTTGCTTTGTGAAAGATATGACAATAAGCGTCTTCTAATAAATGAACACATCAGATCATTATTTTCAATTGAACCGCTACGTTCAGAGTCTGAGGTCGGAATTCGTAATTTGATTGACACATTATCTAAAAATTTGAACGCTTTGAATTCTTTGGGCGAACCTACGGACAAGTGGGATACGATTATTATTTACATGGCCTCGGCGAAATTAGATAACGTGACGGCAAGGAATTGGGAGGAATTTAGGAGTCATCAAGACTCGCCCACTTTAGACGAATTTTATTCCTTTTTGCGACAGCGCGCTGCAGTTTTAGAAACAGTGCACTGCAGTAGGACATCAAAAAATGAAAGACGCCATAGTTTACCAAACACAAAATCATTTATTTGTTCTTCTGTTGATCGCTCTGGTAAGCAATGTCCAATCTGTAAACAAGAACATAGATTATTCGAGTGCTACAAATTTAAATCGTTACCTGTTTTGGAGCGAATTTCTAAAGTTTCAGAGTTAAATCTATGTATGAATTGTTTCCGTGTTGGCCACCAACCATATCAATGCAAAATGGGTGGTTGCAGAATTTGTCATAGAAGGCATAATACACTGTTGCATAAGCAAAATTCCCTACAGTCTAATCATCAAAGTAATAATATCAATACTAGTGTATCAAACTTGCCCAATCCTGTAGATGACTCCACTGCGTCAGATCCCTCCACTTCTGTATCAATGTCAGCTATCACCACCAATCAAGCCCTTTTGTCTACGGCGTTGGTCAAGGTGATACAAAATGACAAAATATTTATTTTGAGGGCGTTACTGGACTGTGGAAGCCAATCATCTTTTATCAGCGAACGGGCACAGCAGGAGATCGGTTCCTGTAAAAGAAAAAATTATTATCACAGTGTTACTGGCATAGGTAATTCGATTTTAAATGTAACCGAACATTGCAATATCAATCTATATTCACTTAACAATCAATTCAATATGTCAATTAAATGTTTTATTCTACCTACAATTACAGATAGACTACCACATGTCAAACTGTGCATGCATGAATTAGGTATTCCTGATTTCATTCAACTTGCTGATCCTAAATTTCACGAACCAGCCGAGATCGACTTATTATTAGGGGCCGATATATTCTGGGATCTAATTAAACCATCCAAGTTGAACCTTGGACCCGGCAAACCCCTGTTGCATGAAACCGAATTAGGCTGGATAGTAGCAGGTCCAGTTGCTATTTCACATAGTAATAAGATTAAAATTCACTGTAATTTTTCACAACAAATAAGGAAACAGTTAGCTAAGTTTTGGGAATTAGAAGAGATACCGTTCAATGATCAATATAGCAAGGACGATTATTGCGAACGATTATTTTTAGAAACCACTCGTCGCGAACTGGACGGTAGGTTTTGTGTCAAAATCCCACTTAGGGATTCGGTTGATAACTTGGGTGATTCGTATAACATTGCAGAAAAAAGGTTTTTTCAGCTTGAAAGAAAATTAAAAAATAAGTCTCAACTTAAGCATGATTATACAGAATTCATCCAAGAATACGAGCGTTTAGGTCACATGACCGAAATCCCTAAACCTGCCTTCGGCGTATATCTCCCACATCATGCTGTAATACGAGAAGCTAGTCAAACTACCAAGCTTAGAGTCGTCTTTGACGCGTCATCCAAGACAACTTCTGGCTTATCTTTTAACGATATACAACATGTTGGGCCAGTAGTACAGGATGACTTATTCTCCATACTGTTACGTTTCAGACAACACCAATATGTAGTGACAGCTGATGTGGAAAAGATGTACCGGCAAATACTTGTAGATCAATCTCAACGAAATCTTCAACTCATATTATGGCGCGATGATGTATCCCAGTCTCTTAAGGTATTCCAATTAAATACTATTACCTACGGAACAGCATCAGCGCCCTTTTTGAGCACCAGATGTTTGTTACAACTATCAATTGAGTGTAAAGATGATGAAATAGCTAACATTATTAAAACAGATTTTTACGTTGACGATTTTTTGAGCGGGAACGATAGCAGGGATAAATTACGTCATATTGTTCAATCAGTTACTGACACTCTTAACTCAGCACGCTTACCCTTACGCAAATGGCGTTCTAATGCTCCTAGTGTCATAACTGGTGAACCAGATACCTCTCAGCCAAAAAACTTAGATTTGTCGTCTCAGTCTAGTGTTCTAGGATTAAAATGGAATCCATATAATGACGTTTTATCATTTCCAATCGAAACAGAATGTAGCTCAATTGCAACGAAAAGATCAATTTTGTCCAATGCAGCTAAGCTTTTTGACCCATTGGGGCTACTTAGTGCGTGCACTATTATACCTAAAATTATATTGCAGAAGCTGTGGTTGTCAAAACTAGACTGGGATGAAACGATCGATTGCACACTACAAAAGGAATGGTTTAAATTTGTAAATGGCTTAAAATCGTTACAGAAATTCGAAATTCCAAGATGTGTCCTCATCAAGAAGGCAGTAACAATCGAAATGCATGCATTCTCTGATGCATCACAGGTCGCGTACGCTTCAACAATCTATCTTCGTTCAATAGATAGTCTAGGTCAAGTATTAGTTAGCTTACTCTGTGCTAAGACAAAGGTAGCTCCAGTAAAGGCTACAACCATTCCAAGACTCGAACTATGTGGCGCACTGCTTTCAGCCAGACTTAGCAGTAAGGTTTTAAGGACACTGCGTTGTAAAATTAATTCAGTCTTTTATTGGACTGATTCAACTGTAGTCCTAGGATGGTTGTCTTCTAAGTCCTATGATTTAAAAACTTTCGTCTCTAATAGGGTAGGCGAAATTCAGGAATTAACTTCTTTGGGAATCTGGAGGCATGTTCCGGGGGACATAAATCCAGCAGATTTAGCATCTCGTGGGTTAAGCCCAATTTCAATTCCTTCTGCTACTCTTTGGTGGCAGGGACCTTCTTTTTTAACTAAAGACCAGTGCAACTGGCCTCAAACACTTTGTTCAAAAAATATTATTGAATTGCCTGAAACAAAGGCTTATTTTCATAAACTGACTACTACTTTGCAGTCTAGTATTGTAATACGCCAGGCTAGTCTCGTGGACTTTGAGAAATATTCAAACTTTACAATTTTATCCCGAGCTATAGCGTTCGTCATGCGTTTTATAAATAACACACGATGCAAAGAGGCTAAGATCACCGGTCCTTTAACTATCGACGAATTAAACGCATCATTAGAAGTTTTGATTAAACAACATCAGTTTGAATGTTTCTCAAATGAAATAAAATGTTTAAAAAATAATCAAGACTTACCTACTAAGTCGCGTATCTTGTCTTTAAGTCCATTCATCAATGAGGCTGGTGTTCTTTGCGTAGGTGGCCGTCTTCGAAATTCCGCCGAGCCATATGAAAGAAAACACCCAATGTTATTAGACACTAACCATAATTTAGCTAAGATAATATTTTCGTATTACCATAAAAGGCTCTTACATTGTGGTCCTCAACTCTTACTAAACGATTTGAGAAATAAATTTTGGCCTATAAGAGGCAGAATATTAGCTAGAAACACAGTAAATAAATGCAAAACATGTAGAATCATGAAAGCTAAAAGTTTTAATCCCATAATGGGAAACTTACCGTCCAGTAGAACAATTCCAAATCTTCCGTTCCATGTCAGCGGTGTTGATTTCGCCGGGCCCTTTTATATAACTGATCGCAAGGGTCGCGGTTGTAAAATTTCAAAGTGCTACTTATGTTTATTTATTTGTTTCAGTACAAAGGCTTTGCACCTAGAAGTCGCTAGCGATCTCACTACTGATGTGTTTATTTTGTGTTTAAGACGCTTTATATCTCGCAGAGGAAAGCCATTTGAATTATATTGTGATAACGGTACCAATTTTGTCGGCGCAAACAATGAAATTTCAAAATTTTTAAAGTCCAACTGTTAGGATATCACAAGTATTTCTGCGAATGACGGCATTAACTTTAAATTTTCACCTGCCTATTCCCCCCATTTCGGTGGCCTATGGGAGGCCGGCGTTAAATCGGCAAAATATCACACTGCCAGGATATTAGGTGACAAGCATTTTACTTTCGAGGAGTTATCGACTTTGCTCACGCAAATTGAAGCCATCCTTAACTCCCGTCCATTAACTCCGCTCTCCCCCGATCCTAACGACCTACATCCCTTGACTCCCGCGCACTTCTTGATCGGCAGGTCACTAACGTCGCTGCCTTCGAGGAACTTGATGGACAGCAACCCAAACCGTCTGGATCGGTACCAGTGCCTGGAAAGAATGCGACAACATTTCTGGGAGCGCTGGAGGCACGAGTATTTATGCGAACTACAGCAAATAACCAAATGGCGCGTCAAACAAAGAGGTCTACAAGAAGGCGACCTGGTAATTGTGAAGGAGCCAAATTTACCGCCCTTGAAGTGGCGTATGGCGCGTATCCGACGACTGCACCCTGGACCGGATGGAGTTGTAAGAGTGGCGGACATCTGCACAGCCAAGGGAGTCACCCGCAGAGCGACTCACCACCTCTGCCCATTGTTTGATGCAGCTACCGCAGCGATACCTCGAACCCTGGAGTCTTCGAGCGAGGGGGAAGATGTTAAGTCACAACACTAACGAAGCGTCACATCCCTAGCGTGACGTCACTGGGACATCGCGACGAGCGGCCATTACGCCTTGAGTCCCCGGCTATAAGACATCAATTAATTTTCTTATATTCTAAATGTTGTAAAAGAACTAGTAATAAATCCTTCTAACATCAAGCCTTGGGTCTCAATCAAAAACCATATACATTGGCGTGATCAAAGCATATAAGTCAAAACAAACAAGAAATAAAAGCATGTTGATTCTTTATATCCCTGGTCAACATCTTGGATATTTTTTATTCCGTAAAATAAAATAAATAATCCCGTGAGATAGTTAAAACATAGTATACCGCCATAGTAACGGGACGAAGACGCGGGCAACAGCTAGTCTTTATATTGGGTCCTTACCTATGAAATTGGTGTTTTTATTCTGTCTTAGTATTTTGTCTGTAACTATTAAGATTCAGAGTAATCCTAAAAAATAATTACCTCGTCTAAAAATAGACTATATTTTTGAGCTCTTGATTTGTTTTGATAATTTGTTGTAAGTTTAACTGTGTTAAAATTGGACACGGAGACTACTCCTCCAAGTGCCTCCCGAATACATCATTTTATTTGCATTCACTTAAAAACGATAAATAATTTTTATGAAGTGTGATATTACACATATTACTAAAGCTTGTCTAATGATACATGCCAAATATTATTATCTCTGGATTTGTCGTTGTGAAGAAAACTGAAAAAATGTTAGTATGTAAAATGCAGACATCCCCATAATCTCCATACAAAACACCAATTTCATAGGTAAGGACCTAATATATACTGTATGCTTTAGATTGTCTATACACACGGTGTGATTCTTTGGTCAGTAACGACCTAGTAACGTATTGAGATAGGAACAGCGCTATGCGAATTGAGAATAGCAAAAGATAAGTGTGTAACGAGGCGCTATACCAATATTAGCAACTCTTTGCTGTTATTGCGCCCTTCCCTGACCATTTTCGCTTTGTTTCTTTTTTTTAATTTACTGTCTTTCTTCCTCATGATAATAGGCTAGTTGACCCTATTTTTTATTGGGCCCCAAATGATTCATTACAGATAGCCATCACCATAAAAATAATACAATTTTTTTCTGAAGTCTCTAACACAATAACTTTTTAATTATAAATTACGTATTTGCTTAAATGTCAAAAACGCCTTTAGTCCGATAGTCTATGAATCTGTGCCGTAGCGTCACGATTATTGTAAACAATTCAATACGCATGCGTGACATAGCCGATAGTTATACTTGATTGACTGCGACTGGCGTTTGACAGATTTTGACCATGCGTAGTAATTGTTTACATGAAGCGTTACTAAATTAATTTCACAAACATGGCGGATAGCGTTTTTGGCAGATGAAATAAAACATTTTAATTGAATTTCTACATCAATCCCTTATTTATTTTTATCGAATTTGGTATATTTCGGACTCTTGTACTAAATACTATGTGAATGACACATTATTTTCATTACTTTTGATATGAGTCAACTAGCCTATTGTTAATATATTTATAAATTGAAATCTATTTATTTGTCTTAAGTCTGGTTGTGTAATTAAATGCACCATTTGTATATTTAGAATTGTTTGTGTATTTAGAATCGTTTCCAAAGACACTTTTGTAAGTAAGTAGTCCTACTTTTATAATTATCTGTTAGTTTTTATGTTCAGTGTTTTTGTAATTTACCTTTATAAAATTTTATCCAAAGTGCCTTAATTTCTACATATAAATATACCCCTAAGTGACGACCTGAGCCCTTTATTTATCCCCGGGTCCACCACGTAACAATTAGTTAAATACTATAGAACAAGTCTGGGCACTGAGTCTGTGATTGTGTAGGCGATGAGCTAGCCACTTGTTACTACTCTTTCAGGATTTTTCATCTGACCAAACCCAATTTTCGTATGGCTAAATGTGCTCTTAAGGAACACAGTACTCGTTGGACTCTGTCTACCCCTACAGGGATTACAGGCGTGATTTTATGTATGTATGTAACAAAAGAAAGAAATTAGAAGTCGTAAGTGGGCGGGACCCGCGTGCCACGCATGAGCGAACACGCATATCCAGTCTGTTTCACGATTAATTTCAACAGTTTTCAAAACACATAATTTTTTCTCTTATGACTTACGCAATGTTATCATGTCCTTCATATACCTACATCGTATGTTTTAAATGATTAGATTAGATTTTTTTTTAAATATTACAGGTAAGCTCTTGGCCTTCATCTCACCTGATGGTCAGTGACGATAAGGCCGAAGGTGGAAGCGAGCTTCACCTGTAATCCTCAACAACTGAGGAACTGGCTATCGTACCTCTGAATGCCGGAACACAACAATGCTTATAATATTGTTATTATGGCGACAAATTTGGTTAAGACGGTGGTAGCTAGCCAGGCGGGCTTAGCAGTTCTACCACCAACCAAACAGAGAAGAAAAGCCCCTGCCCCCGTGGGGAATCGAACCCCGGACCCCCCAATCTACACCCGGTGGTGTCAACCACTAGACCAGAAAACCTGTGGATTCAGAGATTCAGATAAGGAATCAGATGCGTGTGCGTGTGGCGAAATATACACACATAAAAAGATATGGAGAAGCTCATGAGGAGCAGAGGCCGCTACACCAACACGCTGACCCAGTGGATTTGTAGAAGGGTTGCAATAGCGTCCGGGACGAAAGTTTAACGTGTCTTGCGAAGCACGAATAAACTCGAGATCGCAAGTTTTTGGGCACCCATCCAAGGCCATACTAAAGGGAAAGTAGCTTCATTTTCAATATGGAAAGTCAAAGTGTAAAACACTAGGCCACAGGCAAGCCCTACCCAGTCCAATAACGACTTAACATATCTGACGAAATGTAGGTGTTTACACATCTGTCTACCCCTTCAGGGATCAAGGCGTGATAAATACGTATGTTTAATGTAAAAAAAGAAATATTAAATTGTTAATTTTCAACCTAAAGTACCAGGCAACCATAACAACGCAAGAGATGTTCCGAACACTAATATGAAAAAATTAAATTCGTCAATTATCAACAATCAATCTTATCACACCTGTCCTTATGTCTAATGTCAATTGGCACACGTGGCTGCACATCAGTAGTCTGTACACGTGTTACACTATTTACTATCTAAGCTTTGACGTCAGAATTTAAATATATCTTGTAAACAAAACAACTCGACGTTTCAGGAGGTGATTCAGCGAAAGTGATTCCAGAATGCTCTGTTTTCACTTTTATGACACACAACGCATTTCATCACGGCTTCTCGGACTGTAAACATTCTATTTAGTGTAATGTATCATCTGAACTGGATAAAAAAAAATAAAAAAATATATCTTCTAACATTCACACCTATCAACTAGCCCCATTTTAAGCAACTAATACTGCTTGTGTTACGGACACTAGATGACGGATAAATATATTTAATAGATAAATAAATACAAATATGAATATAGATAAATATATATAAACATCCAAGACTAGAGAACAAATGCCTGAAAATTCATCACCCAAAAATTTGCCCCCACCGGGGATCCAGAACCTCTCGAGATGGCGATACCTTGAGACCGGCGTACAGACCACTCGACCACGGAGGTCGAGGTTGATATATTGGATTTGATTATTTTCTTTAGGACTTCCAATGGAACTGCTGGGCAGTAGGCGTGTGGCTGGCAAAATGCACCTCTCATTGACAACCTCCGTGGTCGAGTGGTCTGTACGCCGGTCTCATGGCGTCGCCATCTCTAGAGGTTCTGGATCCCCGGTGGGGGCAATTGTTTGAGAGATGAATACATGCATTTGTTCTTCACTCTCGGATGTTTATAAGTATAGTATATTTTTTGAATATTTATATGTATTTATTTATCTATTAAATATATTTATCCGTCATCTAGTATCCGTCCAAGCAGCATTAGTTGCTTAAAATGGGGCTAGTTGATAGGTGTGAATGTCTGGGGATATTTATTGACTATTTATACATTTTTTTCCTGGGTCGTCCTTAGCCTGCGACCCACAGCTTGGCCCAGGCCAACAACGGAGTATGGGCCATAACATGCTGGCCCAAAGCGAGTACGGTTGCTGTAGAAACCGAAACGAACGGCTTAACGTTTCCGAAGCACGGAGGAGTTCGAGATCACAAAGTTTCAATCACTCTAGTCACGTCATCCAAGGCCTTGGCAAAGGTAGCTTTGTTTTCGATATCGAAAGCCAAAGCGTAACCACTACGCCTCGGAGCTCCTCCTGCCTGAACTAGACCTTATTTTATTTGACGAGGGATCCATTTATGGACTGTTGGCTGTCCGTAGTCCGTAAATGGATGCGTCTGTGGGTTTTTTTTATAATCAGCCCAGTAAATGACTGAACACCACCTGATGGTAAGCAGTAGATAAGTCCATTTAGGCCTAGCGACCTCCACCTTGCTGGCTCATAAGATGCCTTTTCACGCCTCTTTTGAAGGAACCCATGCTGTAGAAAGGAGGGAACACGTGTGCCGGTAGAGAATCCATGCTCTGGATGTACGAGAAAAGTATGATTTCCTAAACCTTTTAGAACGCGCGGGCAAAGAGGTCACCGTATATGTGTGGCCCCGCAATCCGCCTCGCGTGATTGACCAGAAACGTCGGCACTATCCACTAAAACTTCCTGATAATCCAATTCGAACCGAAAGCAATCATCCGAGCCGTTCAGACACTAGGTCGGGCAACGTCGACTTTTCCAGGCTTATTCGGTGGTAATGGTATGGTTAATAATGGGCATAGACGTTTTATTTAAATTACACCTTAACTCGTTCGCTAAAGGTATCTAATTTATTTAAAGATGACCCCTCGATCCTTATTGTCTGATGAAGGTTAATTGCCAATGTAATTAGTCAATATGACCTACATGTGGGACAGATATTTTCGTAATCTAGGCATTTAAAATTGCTACAAATAAAATGAAATACATTTAGGGTTCCATGTTCTTGACAGCTAGTAACCTGTAAGCTATGTCATCCCCTATAAAAAAAATTCCGACACGCTTAAGAAATCTTACGACATATGAGTATTGACACTACTTATGTAAAATCACGCCTGTAATCGCCGTAGCGGTAGACAGAGTCCAAGGAGCACTGTGTTCCTTAAGACCACATTTAGCCCTACAAGAATTGGGTTTGGTCAGATGAAAAATCGTGGCTAGTAAAGAGTACTACTCTTTACTAGCCACGATTGGCACAAGTGGCTAGCTCATCGACTACACGATCACTGAAGAACCTCTCCTTTACAATAAATTTTGAGAGCTGTACTTCCTTTGACATTGACAAATTAAATATCAAACGAATCATAACCTAGTCGTCGCCATTCGCCAATATAATTAGCTCGTCTGAACTCGACGAAGGTCAACAAACGACTGACGGGCGAAAAGTTCAACTACCCCATATTGCTGGAAATACTTTAAATATTTGTAAGCACTTTTTACGGGGAACTGTTTGAAAGAAAGTTTTCTTGGCATCCTAATCAGAAGACAACAAAGTTACTGTCAGCAAAAAGGTAATATTACTGTGCCAAAGTGTGTTTTGAGAAACTTGACGGCATTATGGTGTATACTTTTTAATTAAAAAAAAAAAAAACTAATGCGGAAGTCAGAATAACAAACGATGTAATATTTACTCAGTAATAATAAATTATAATTATTTACATAATATAAAAACAAAGAGAGTTTGTAATGATATAAAATATCAATATACCTACATGTACCAAACCTTTTGTCGATTAGTTGTTCAATTAACAACTGATCAAATAAAATACTATAGCGGACGTTACAAAGCACAATCTTTTGTTAAAAACAAACGCGAAGAGAGCAATAACAACGTGCCGACGCACTGAGGAAATCGAGATGACAAATTTTGGTCACCCAACCCAAGTCCAACTATGGCGGAGGTTGCTTAGTTTTCAATATTGAAGCTAAAACGAAATCCTGCAGACTCAAGGTCACTCAAAGGGCATGAGAGGGGTGTACTTCGAGTTTTCCTCAGATCAAGTCAGAAAAAGATAGCGATAGTCGAATTGGAAAAGACGGCACTAGAAGTTCAGTAGTCGCGGGTTCGATCCCACCACCTGTACCATTAGGTTTGAATAAGATTTAACTACACTGTAAGTTACGACCTCGGTGGCGTAGTGGTTAGTACGCTTTGGCTTTCGATCTAAAACATAGGCTGAGGACTGACTGACATAGTGGGTGTTTACACCTTCGGTAATGAGCCTTTTTTTTTACATACGACAGGTAAGCTCTTGACCTTCATCTCACCTGATGGTAAGTGACGATAAGGCCGAAGGTGGAAGCGAGCTTCACCTGTTATCCTCAACAACTGAGGAACTGGCTATCTTACCTCTGATTGCCGGAACACAACAATGCTTAAAACATTGTTATTATGGCGACAAATTTAGGTAAGACGGTGGTAGCTAGCCAGGCGGGCTTAGAAGCCCTACCACCAACCAAACCGAGCAGAAAAACTTCTGCCCCATGGGGAATCGAACCCGGGCCTCCCGATCAACACCCGTGATCTGTCTGGTCTAGACCAGACCAGACTAGACCAGAGAGGCGGTTAAGAGGCTTGTTAATAATATATTGTGTGTCGAATCAGAAATAAAGGTATCTTAGACAAGTCATTGACATGCTCATATGCATTGTCTTAACTGTCGCCGTCACATCGGCTTAAGATATCCAATGAAACGTGTCTATCTATTGATTCCACCTCAAAGATGTTAGGGGTAAATGACCGAGACGTCTATATGCGGGCAATGACCCCAGCTGATATGTCTAACAGGGAACCAGCGAGGAAGGTTCGCAGACGGGCGACCAACCACAGCCACCAGTGGCCAGCGATAAGCAGTTGACGCAATTGTTTATGGGTGTTAAGTAAGGTCAGCGAAATATTAGGTCCTTACCTATAAAATTGGTGTTTTGTATGGAGATTTTGGGGATGTCTGCAATTTACATACTAACATTTTATCAGTTTTCTTCACAACGACAAATCCAGAGATAATAATATTTGGCATGTCTCATTAGACAAGCTTTAGCAATATGTGTGTGGACACCCTTGATAAATCATCATCGTTTTTATGTTAATGCAAATCAAATGATGTATTCGGGAGGCAGTTAAAAATAATTGTCTTTGTGTCTAATTTTAACACAATTAAACTTACAAAAAATTATCAAATTAAATAATACGAGCTCAAATATATGGTTTAATTTTAGAAGAGGCAATTATTTTATAAGAATGTTCTGAAACTTAATAGTTACGGACAAACTGCTAAGACAGAATAAAAACACCAATTTCATAGGTAGCCAGGAAAAAAATACAATTCGTCAGTTAAAATAACCAGGTCAGCAACTTATGGTCATCATATATTTTTAAATTGGTCAGCAAAATAAGTAATTGGGCAGCAACTTATGGTCAGCAAATATTTCTAATTTGACAGAAAAATAACTAATTGGGCAGCAACTCAAATGTTTTCTCTGCTACCAATTTATTTTGATGACACAAATATTGTTATTAAGGGTCATAAAAAAATAACCTTAACCTAATATCTATTACTAGGAATTGATAATTGATCTTTCATTGATCCTATATTTTATACATTTCTGGTAACATTATATTGTTGCCTCAATAATTATTTTGCAGCTCAATAAATTATTTTGCTGTCCAATTTATTATTCTACTGATGAAATAGGTAACTAATCTGCTAATAAATATCTTCACACATTCACACCTATCAACTAGCTAAAACATAGGCTGAGGACTAGATCTAAAACATAGGCTGAGGACTGACTGACATAGTGGGTGTTTACACCTTCGGTAATGAGCCTTTTTTTTTACATACGACAGGTAAGCTCTTGACCTTCATCTCACCTGATGGTAAGTGACGATAAGGCCGAAGGTGGAAGCGAGCTTCACCTGTTATCCTCAACAACTGAGGAACTGGCTATCTTACCTCTGATTGCCGGAACACAACAATGCTTAAAACATTGTTATTATGGCGACAAATTTAGGTAAGACGGTGGTAGCTAGCCAGGCGGGCTTAGAAGCCCTACCACCAACCAAACCGAGCAGAAAAACTTCTGCCCCATGGGGAATCGAACCCGGGCCTCCCGATCAACACCCGTGATCTGTCTGGTCTAGACCAGACCAGACTAGACCAGAGAGGCGGTTAAGAGGCTTGTTAATAATATATTGTGTGTCGAATCAGAAATAAAGGTATCTTAGACAAGTCATTGACATGCTCATATGCATTGTCTTAACTGTCGCCGTCACATCGGCTTAAGATATCCAATGAAACGTGTCTATCTATTGATTCCACCTCAAAGATGTTAGGGGTAAATGACCGAGACGTCTATATGCGGGCAATGACCCCAGCTGATATGTCTAACAGGGAACCAGCGAGGAAGGTTCGCAGACGGGCGACCAACCACAGCCACCAGTGGCCAGCGATAAGCAGTTGACGCAATTGTTTATGGGTGTTAAGTAAGGTCAGCGAAATATTAGGTCCTTACCTATAAAATTGGTGTTTTGTATGGAGATTTTGGGGATGTCTGCAATTTACATACTAACATTTTATCAGTTTTCTTCACAACGACAAATCCAGAGATAATAATATTTGGCATGTATCATTAGACAAGCTTTAGCAATATGTGTGTGGACACCCTTGATAAATCATCATCGTTTTTATGTTAATGCAAATCAAATGATGTATTCGGGAGGCAGTTAAAAATAATTGTCTTTGTGTCTAATTTTAACACAATTAAACTTACAAAAAATTATCAAATTAAATAATACGAGCTCAAATATATGGTTTAATTTTAGAAGAGGCAATTATTTTATAAGAATGTTCTGAAACTTAATAGTTACGGACAAACTGCTAAGACAGAATAAAAACACCAATTTCATAGGTAGCCAGGAAAAAAATACAATTCGTCAGTTAAAATAACCAGGTCAGCAACTTATGGTCATCATATATTTTTAAATTGGTCAGCAAAATAAGTAATTGGGCAGCAACTTATGGTCAGCAAATATTTCTAATTTGACAGAAAAATAACTAATTGGGCAGCAACTCAAATGTTTTCTCTGCTACCAATTTATTTTGATGACACAAATATTGTTATTAAGGGTCATAAAAAAATAACCTTAACCTAATATCTATTACTAGGAATTGATAATTGATCTTTCATTGATCCTATATTTTATACATTTCTGGTAACATTATATTGTTGCCTCAATAATTATTTTGCAGCTCAATAAATTATTTTGCTGTCCAATTTATTATTCTACTGATGAAATAGGTAACTAATCTGCTAATAAATATCTTCACACATTCACACCTATCAACTAGCCCCATTTTAAGCAACTAATGCTGCTTGTGCTACGGATACTAGATGACGGATAAATATATTTAATAGATAAATACATATAAATATCCTGAAAATATGTATATAAATATATAATATAAACATCCAAGACTGGAGAACAAATGCGTAAAAATTCATCACGCAAACATTTGCCCCCACCGGGGATCGAACCCAGAACCTCTCGAGATGGCGACGCCTTGAGACCGGCGTACAGACCGCTCGACCACGGAGGGACCATAGAGGTCGTCAAAAGCAAGTAAGCGATTTGTACCGTGCTAGCCATTTAAAAAAAAAAGAAAAAAAAAGCGATTTGTATTGAAACCAAGCGTGTCAATTTTTTAGCCGTTATTTTGACTCGGGAGATCCAATCTGATTGAATTCCAATTATCACACAATGAGGCTTTTATTTTTAGTTTTTGCAGGCATTCGGACGCGCGGAAACTAGTTAGAAGCAGTCCCGACGTTTGGTCGGGGTTGTAGAACACGCACAGTACTTGCATTTACGTCATCTTTGTAAATGTATATCGATGATTGCACTTTTATTGATTTTCCCAGAATTTTCCAGGGCCCAGTAACAGTTACTGCTTGGTAAAGCGCGGACTATGACAGTGGGCTACTTTTGCGGTGTTTTTGCCTAGACTCTGATGTTTTAACCACATCGAGGGTTGAAAAACTCGGTGCTCAGTCAAACCTAAATTGGTTTTTGTTGCACTGAATTGATTTGTAAGATTAGTAAAAGATATTTGTATTATTATAAATAAATAAATAAATAAACCCTTAGGGGATTATAGTCGTCATTATATAATATGTATATATGTGTACTTAATGTTGGGTATGGGAGAAGAGACGGTGGGGTAGGTAGGAATGCTCATTTCTAATGAGAGCTTTGGGAAGCATGGCTGGAGTAAAATTGAGTGACAGGATATATAATGACGTGATAAGAAGGAAGTGTGGTTTGAAAGAGGGTGTAGTGACAAGAATAGAGAAAGGTATGCTGAGATGGTCTGGACATGTGGAAAGGATGGATGAAAATAGATTGACTAAAGGGATATATGAATCGGGTGTGAGTGAGATACAGGACGAGGCAGACCTAGGCGAACGTTCCTCGACCAAGTTAAAGACGTTCTTGAGAAGGGCCAGGTCAAAAGTACCCGAGATCGCCGAGCATGCATGAGGACTGTAATGAGAGAAATTTGCAGGGATCGTAGCAAGTGGAAGGGTGTAATCTCTGCCTACCCCTGTGGGAAAAAGGCGTGACTTATGTATGTATGTACATAAGTTTTAATCAAACTCAGTGGTACAGGGGTAGGATCGAACCCGCGAGACCCGCGGTTGAGCGAACAAGAAGTGCCCCGTCCGTCCCAACTCAGCTATCGCTGTCTGGATTGATTTAAAATAAATTATAACAAATACCTAACCTTGACTTTACAAACTTTACTTTTAAAATGGCGCTGCTGTTTTTACAACTATAAACCGAATACATTGGCTGTATTTTTTGCGGTTTTAACTTGATTTCGTAATAGATACCATTCACAAGTATTTTGTTACACAAGATCAAATAACTTAGACAGAACATAAAAAATTATAACACGTCTTTAAGGATATACATACATATAATCACGCCTGTAATCCCCGAAGGGGTAGGCAGAGTGCAAGGAGCGCTGTGTTCCTTAAGACCACATTTAGCCATACAATAATTGGGTTTGGTCAGATGAAAAATCGTGAAAGAGTAGTAAGAAGTGAGTGGCTAGCTCATCGCCTACACAATCACAGACCCAGTACCCAATACGCCCTTAGTCGACATGCTAGGCAAGAAAAGCAGTTGGTACATTATTTTTGTGTCCCGGACCAACACCGGACGGACATAAGGATAAAGCAGTCTAGAAAAAGATTTTCCCGGACTGCAAATATTATGTTAAGTGGTAGGTAATGGCCACTCCTGGCTGTGGATGGGTGACCAAAACTTAGTATATTTCCTGTTTTATGCTACAAAAAAAATATATCATTTCATTGACTTGTTGCTAATAAGCTTATTGGTATTTTAGCTAGAAAAAGGGAGTAAGACCAGTTTATAGAGCATCACGCGGCGATCCAGGATATCTGAAATCTCACAATATCTCATTTTTGAAAAAAATCGACTTGCTGCTCTCACTGTTAGCGCGGCAGTGTAATTCGTTAGAATCGGCTTACGTATGTGATTTTTATTCCTGTCTATAGAACCGTGATTGTCTTTTTTGTGTGTGTTGTCATCTCAGCTAACCCAAGCTATAAGATGGATGCCAAACTCCCAAACAATAACATTAGGCAATGTTCCGTCTCGATCAGTAGGTGTTCCCTCTCATTCTATCACTATATATGAATGAAGGCTATCCGTGGAATATCCTCTTCCTTTCTTTCTATCCAGTTTCTGTCTGATCTGTCATATTTACGCCATTTTGACGCCTAGACTGAAAATTGTTATTTTTTTTTGTAATTTAATAATTTTAATAAAAAAATATATAAACTGGTCATGACGTGCGTTGTTTTATGTTGTGTAAATGAGTGGTATCCTGGATGTACCTTATCATTTCACAGGTGAGTCAATAATTACATATTAAATGAGTGTATTTGTTTGAGAAATTTGTGTGTATTTTTGTGGGACGTCATTAATTGTAATAGAAAGCTTTACTACGAAATGTCAAACTCATTCATTAAAGTGATAGAATGAGTAGGAACACCTACTGATCGAGACAAAACATTGCCCCATGCTATTGTATGGGAGTTTGGTATCCATCATAAAGTACAAAATTCTTGGGCTACCCCACCGGATGAAGGATGAACCGTGAACAACAGGATATGTACATTTGATGACGCACTGCGCGTGTTCGCTGTGCCAAACCCCGACTAAACGTCCGGGTTGACCGCTACCAACCAGTCTGCGCGCGACCGACAACTGCGGCTGCAAAAACTAAAATAAATGCCTCGTTGTGTGTGACGCGGAGGGTCATCGGTATTTTGCAATCAAAATCAAAATCCCCCATTTCTTACAGCAAACGTTAAAACACGGTTCTGTTTCACTATAAACTAGCTGTTAGCCGTGACTTCGTCCGCCATTACTATGGTTTTTTAACAATCCCACAGGAACCCTGGAATTTTCCGGAATAAAAAGTATATAAGATGTTGACCAGGGATATAAGGTATCACCATGCAAAATTTCATTGAAATCGGTTCAGCCGTTTCGGAGATTAGCCCGTACAAACAGACAGAAACAAAAAATTAACTTTTTTGGTATCCTCCATTTACATTCCCCTGACTTGGTTTTAAGCATTTTTTTTCTATGTACAGACATTCGACCACTACAGTTTTATTATATGTATATAGATTAAGAGACTTCAAGTCCGTAGACCTCTCCGGCTCTCAATAAAGAAGCTATTACACCACTTATTCAATTTAAACCGATTTCTATTTTTAGATGGATTATGCGGGCGCCTTTGGAAGCCAGAATGGTCCCGTGGAATTGGTAGAGCTCGAAAAGCAGTGAGAAACTGGTTGCCGTAGTGGAACGCTTTAGTTTCGATTGAAAGCTAAGCTACTTTAGCCATGGTCAGGGCTTGGATGGGTGACCAAAACTTTGCGGTTTGGCGTGGTTGTGCTACGGCTTTAAAAAGAGAAGTTTTGCGATAAAAACAAAATAGTCATCTAAATACCTCTCAAGAAGCAAACATATTACTGCAAACGCGTAATATTAAATGACCTTGTTCATTCGCAAAAACATCGGCTTTTATGATAATATTATTATCATCGATCGACATGCGACAGAATGTGATTAATATTGTAATAATAAAATAACGATATTCAAGTTATCGATAAAATGAATATAATCCGTCCTTGACGAGTTTTATCGATTCAATAAAAAAAGCGAAGCGTATGCGTTTTAGGAATCATTTCTCTTTTCTTGTCTGTTATTAATTTTTTATTTTCTTTCTTACCCAGATTATACGTGTTTACTCCATTGTTTGTTTACAAACAAACATTGGTAAACAAAATGTCGTCCAATAACAAAGTGAAGTACCAGGCTATCATGAAAGCACGGGAACGTAAAATAACCACAGGTGAAACCCGACCGAATACGGAAGTCCATCGATGCGAATTTTTTATGAGCAGAATACTTGACATCCCCAAAGTCGGTTAATATTTAGAAATCACGTAGGCAGAGATTATACAAATTTGTTTAATGACGCAATTATTTAATAGGATTTCTATTAAGTACATTTACACAGGACCTTGTATGTTCAAGAGATATATTTTATGAACATTTTAAAGCTATTTTGTAAGTAAACAATCCCAGCTGTTGATAAACAGAACGTGTACTACGCAATTAGATCGTAAGAAATTCCCAAATAAACATTCTGATTCGTGTTACACGCATTTCTAAACACAACGAAGTTGATATCCTTGATAAAACTGGTATTACACGTTTCGCTGTACATTGTTTTCAAAGCATTGTTTATTTATGTTTTACTCACCGCTCAAATCTTCCACGGTATTCAATTTTCTGGCCGCCATCGTGGATAAAAACACGAGCACAACACTGAACTGAGTAGTTTTTGACTATAATCACCAGGTAAGAGTAATTTTATAACTTTTTATCGCCTTATTTGGCAATAAACGACAATACACCACCGTGAATGAATACTCTTTGTTTCTGTTGTGAATTTAATCCGCTACAAGAAAGGAGGCGCGCAAGTCGAGGTAAACATAACAACAAACTTAGATACTATCATCTTATAAACTTTAATACTCAGAATTTAAGAGTGGTTTTACCTAGACAAGTTCCATTTATAATTTGGGTTCATTGTTTACGAGTATTTTGATTGGCCAGTATTCGTGTTTTTTATCCAATCACAATAACACATGAGGAATGTGGAAACATGATTGGTCCAACATGAAAAATAAGTATTAATGTTACCATACTTAAAAATTCTCGAAACATTTCTATTTTTGTCTATGCTTTGCTTGGTCAATGTTCGTTAGTTGAGGTCGATGTCGATAGAGGTCGACGCACTCTTTAATCCTTAAAGTACTGAGTTAAAGTATCATGTCTCTGATAATAATAGGCTAGTTGACTCATATCAAAAGTTAAAAGTTTGAAACTAACGTTTAATTCAACAAGAAATATACCAAGTTCAATAAATATAAGTGATTGCTGTAGAAATTCAATGAAAACATGTTTTTTTTTTTTTCATTTGCCAAAAACACTGTCCACCATGTTCGCGAAATTAGTGAAGTAACGCGTCATATAAGCAATTACTACGCATGGTCAAAATCCGTCAAACGCCAGTTGCAACCAATCAAACATGTTTGTCGGCTGTGTCACGAATGCGTGGCGTTGTTCTAAGGCGTTGTTGAATGAATTGTTTACCAAAATCGTAACTATCGGCACAGATAATTCATAGACCATCATGTTTTTGACAGTTAAGCAAAAACGTAATTTGAAATTTATTGTGATAAAATTAAAAAAAAAAAGTATATGTCATTTTAATGGTGGTGGCTAACAGTTTTGATATCAAGATAGTCCTATTTCCCCATTATTCCCATCTACAAATGTTTATTTCCAATTTAGCCATGAAATTCAGGAATTCATGTTGGTTACCTATTGCTCCAGTGATAGAGCAGTTGAGAGAAAAGCGGCTGTCGTGGTGTGGACATGTTTTGAGGAGGGAGAATGAGCATGTAACGAGAAGAGTTATGAATATGAGAGTGGATGGTAATGCAGGGAGAGGAAGACCAAAGAAGAGATGGATAGATTGTGTGAATGAGGACATGGCTAGAATGGGAGTGAATGTTGATATGGCGTATGATAGGGGAGAGTGGAGGAGAAACACTCGTTGCGCCGACCCCAAATGAAATTGGGAAAAGGGCAGGATAATGATGACCTATTAAATGTTTTAGTTTAGATATTTATATTAATTTTGCAATTTCGAGAGTTTTGGGTTGGGCAGACATGGGTGTCTTTTCGCATTATTGACTTTTTATAAATGGCGACACAATTGAATTCTGTTTTGTCTATGGATTGGCTACGATTGGTCTAGCTTCCCTTGCACGTACTACAAATTTACTATGTCCATCCCTTTCTTTGCTTGAACCAGAAAATGAGATATCAATATTCAGTCAATTGACCATCTTTTTGATTGTCAAAAATTTTAGTGTCAGTAACGTCAAGGAGATTGTCATTATTTCCATGAGGGGATTCTGTTGAGTTAGAAATTATTTAAATAAAATGAATACAAACACAACTGAAAATGATGTTCGGTCTTCAGAAGATATCCTTGAAATTGAAAGCCCACGGTAATTTAATTGAAAATCGACTTATTTCCGTTCTTGAAACACCTGTTCTCTTGACAGCTGATTTTTTAGCGGCAAAGTCTAAACGCGCGAAAGCGCTGTTACCAGTGTTTCTAGTGTTTTTTGTGTTTTTGTATTAAAGAAGTGAGATTTCAGTGTTTTTCTTACAGAAAACGGCCTAGATTAGAGAACACTTCGAGAAAAGGTTGGAGTTTGATGGACAGACGCGCAGATCAAGAGGTGATGTGTCATTATTCCCGCTTTTTTGATACATGCATTTTTGGTTATGTGGTGTTTTCTTGGCGTAAATGAATTAGGTAATACTACTTAATGTCATAACTAATTATTAGCAGCGGTTGGTTTAAAAGTAATTATTGCGTATGTACGCTTCAGTAAACATGATACCTGGAAAAAAGCTCATTAAACGCCCCGCCAACATTACCATAGATGTAAGTCTAGACCTACGGCCAACGTTCACTTTTAATAGTTACAGTAATAATAAAATCGTGTCCGTTTTGCTCAGTAGCAAAGCCAGTTTGTATTTATAACTATTTCTTAGCTATATATTGTAGAAATTAACGTTTTGTCGTCATAAACTAGTGCCCCATACATATATCCATTTGAGAAAGTATGAAAAATGACAAGGCAAGGAATATGTTTTTTTTCGGAGTGGGTGGGATGGGTTATAAGGCAGATGCATTCAAACCTCATCATTGAATCTTATAAGCGTAAATGAACCAATTTAAAAACAAGCTAGACTAGACAGATATATCAAGGAAAAGTAATAAGTATTTGGATACAGGCATTATCATTTGTACCAACTGCCTGCCTGATAATTAATTTTATTACTTATCTTCTTCAGACATTCACAAAAAGCCAGAAATTATTAATAAGGCTCATTGTGAAATTTTGAAAATTGTGAAATAGATCATTAAACCACTTATTCCACCACCATTATAACCACGTTCTTCCAATCTCTATCCTTCTTCACACTCATTAACTTATTAATCTCTGGCTTTTTTTTGGCTTTGGTGAGTGCCCAAGTTTGGCATCCATATGTGAATATTGGCAATATACATGTATTGAATAGTTTTCTTTTAATGTGAACGCTTGTTTCATTATTTTTCATGATCTCTTAGTGTCCAGTATCTCTTCCAAGCATTCCAAATTCTATTTCCTTTTTCTTCTATCAAAGTCCTGGAGAGATATTAATTGACACAAACATACATACATACAATCACGCCTGTAATCCCCAAAGGGGTAGGCAGAGTCCAAGGAGCACCTTAAGACACCTTATGTTCCTTAAGACCATATTTAGCTATAAAAAATTGGGTTTGGTCAGAAGAAAAATCGTGAAAGAGTAGTGATAAGTGGCAAGCTCATCTCCTAATTGACCCCAATTATAAATATTATGTTACATTATAACTTTGTTATTAACATTAAAGATCTTGTATTGTTTCTATTTTGCTTACTAAGAACTGAGTTTGGAGGACTTTGTTATCGTTGGGACACCCCTTTTATTCAAACATGGATCAATTGCCATATGGCATATCTTATAAATATGACTAACATAGCTATTAAGTTTATTTGTTACCAACACAATCTATACAATTTGGAATAAGACAATAAAAATGAGAGGAGATCAGTGGTGTAGTGGTTAGTATGCTTAAAGCTACTTTCGGCATGGTCAGGCTCTGGATGGATCAACCCACATTGGGCCAGCATGGCGGTGTTACGGCCCATACTCCTCATGTGTTTTTCCATTACGAAGTCCTGTGCACATCAGTGGGACGTATATAGGCCAAGGACGACAATCTATGGGCCTTAAAATGTCCATAATAAATGTTTAAAATTATGTATAAATATAAAATAATGATCTAATTCCACTAGCAATATAGCTTTAATGTTTTTTAAGTAGATTGTTTCAAATGGAACTTTGTCTTTTAGGTGCTGCAAGAAATGGGAGTCAGCTTACTAGAGCCCGACGATCTTGAAACACACTGTGATGTGAGTGTACAATCTAGTGTAAGTAGAATCATCTTAATGAGCAATCTGCATTTTTTTTAAAGCCATTTATTCCGAATTTTATAGTTCTTTTTTTTACATAAAGTTTTTGCATGAATTTTATAAACAAAAAATATTTTTTTACAAAAAAACTGTTGCCTAAGTACTCATAAAAATCTTTTAATTCGGCGTGCCTGATGGCATAGGCCTGCTCCAACGATTTCCAATGTTGCCTGTCTTGAGCTACCCTTCTCTAATTCAATGTCAGTTTAATTTCATCTTCCCATCTTGTATGTTGTCTTCCTCTTTTTCTTTTTCCATCCCTGGGGTACCATTCCGCGACTCTCTCGCTCCATTTAAAGTATTCTGCATACAGCACACTAATACAGCATTCTAATTACGCTAATTGTAATAATAGAGAGATTGTTATATTAGATATTTTGCTTCCTTGTGTGTGTTCTACCGCTTGTACAATGGGGTCTGCTCTGAGGAGCTATTTGACATGATGCCAACAGCTTCTTTTTATCACCGCACCGCTCGCCATCGCCAGGGAATTCATCCTCACACGTTAGAACCAAAATGGTCGCGTACCGTGCGTTTTAGGAGGAATTTTCTTTCTCGTACGCTTAGGCTGTGGCATGACCTCCCTGGTAAGGCTTTCCCAGGAGACTACAGCATGGAATCCTTCAAAAAGGGCGTGAAAATGTTCTTTAAGGGTCGGCAACGCGCTGGTGATGCCCTCGGTGTTGCAGGCGTCCATAGGCTAAGGTGACCACTGCCCATCTGTGTGTATGCTTGTTTGTCAACCTGGTGGTATAAAAAAAAATGAAAGTCCTTCTTGAGCACTCAGTCCTGTAAGGATAATCAATATTCAAAATTCAAAATCGTTTATTCAATTTAGATGCGTCTGAGCACTTGCTTATGAATGTCAAAAGCATTTTACAAAATTTCGTGAAAGCGATAAACTACGCCATCCGTTCATAAAACTACCAGGAGGCCTTGATCTGAGAACGAGCAAGGAACTGCAAGTTTCTATCCTCCCTTTACATTGTTTTTTTTAATGTAATAAACTACAACGACACTGAAGTTTTAGAAGAAGAAAAAAAATATATTCTGCAGTTTACTACTTTTTCCATTACAAATATCTATTAACTAGAAGTCTTTAATAATACATAAGGAAAATATTTTTTCATCCCACCACCTCGGAAAGCGCATTTTTGCTCTTCGATATCTGAGTGGAAAATTCTATTTTATTCGCTTGAGCGGCAAAGTAGATTTGAATTTAGAACATCACATATAATGAGTACTCAATATAATTGTAAATTCAAAACGTCATTAAACCTATTTAATGTAACCTCTATGGTGCCAAATTTATGATTAGAACTTTTTAAATTGTGAAAAAATATTTTGTCATTATAAATTGTTTTCTTTTTCATTTTGTCATTTCCTCGCTGAGGTGGGATGAAAAGTTACGTATTGCACTCGAGTGGAAAGATTTTTCACCTTGTGCTCGTTTGTTTCCCTCGCTGACGCTCAGGATTCTAATTTAGAATCACTCGCTGCGCTCGTGATTCAACTTAAGAATCCTTCGCTTGCTCGGTCATCCAAATCGAGCACGCGGTTAAAAAGGAACTTTCCACTCTTGTATAATAAATAACTATTGTATTCCTCCACGCTTTGGCTTTCGATGTACTCCTCATGTTTGTCTCCATCAGGACTGCCCAGATGTGGGACGTGGGCTGAGGACAAATGTCCGTATTGATTGTACCGTTTTTTCAGCAGCAGAAATCGCTAAAAAGGAAGCGAGAGTATAACATTGAGAATGTGAATCCCAACGTGAATTGTGCGACCTCGCCGTTCAGTCCGCGAAGTCCTAAGACTAAGAGATTTAGTCCCAGCCCTGGGCCGTCCAAGGCGAAGAGCCCTAGGAGCGCTGAGAAGGGTAAGTTTAAGTAAATCGTAAAGTTTTGGTCACCCATCCAATGTCTGACCATGGCGAAAGTAGCTTTGTTTTCTTAATGTCTCGCCCCTGTTGGCTTGCGTCAAGTGTAACTACTTGCACCTACATGATTAAAGTTATTTGATTTTGAGTATGTTACCTCCAGAGCCTACCCCTTCGGGGATAATGGCGTGATGATATGAAATTCATGGAGTTTGGTAAAGTCGGATATAACGTGAGTAGGAACTTCAGATCACAAATTTTGATCACCCATCTGAGGACTGACCATGGCGAAAGTAGCTTTGTTTTCATGCTGGCTTGTCCCCTGTTACATAGTATATACATACATACAATCACGCCTGCAATCCCCGAAGGGGTAGGCAAGGTCCAAGGAGCACTGTGTTTCTTAAGACCACATTTAGCCATACAAAAATTGGGTTTGGTCAGATGAAAAATCGTGAAAGAGTAGTAACAAGTGGCTAGCTCATCGCCTCAATCACAGACCCTGTACCCAATACGCCCTTAGTCGCCTCGCCTTTAATATAATATGTATATAATGCATGCCTGTAATGATAGAAGTATTAAATAAACTAAATAAATAAATAAATAATATATACATATTAGGTGAAATCCCGTGTTGGTCCGGGACACAAAAAGAATGTACCAACTGCTTTTCTTGCCTAGCATGTCGTAAAAGGCGCCTAAGGGCGTATTGGGTACTGGCTCTGTGATTGGTGGAATTGAAAATTTACTCCTACTCTATTATTAGAAGCAATGTTCATAGTTGCGTAAATGTGTCCTTCATTTTTCTGGGAGACGTTTTAATTTTTTTAACATTCTCCCGCATGGCGCCCGTTCCCATGGGAATTTCGAGATAAAAGATAGCCTATGTCCTTTCTCAGGCTCTAAGTAGACTATTTGTACCAAATTTAGGTAAGTAAATTGGTTCCGTAGTTTTGACGTGAAAGCTAGACAGACAGACAGTTACTTTCGCATTTATAATATTTGTATGGATATAATATTGGGTCCTTACCTATGAAATTGGTGTTTTTATTCTGTCTTAGTATTTTGTCTGTAACTATTAAGATTCAGAGTATTCCTAAAAAATAATTACATCGTCTAAAAATAGACTATATTATTGAGCTCTTTTGATTTGTTTTGATAATTTGATGTAAGTTTAATTGTGTTAAAATTGGACACGGAGACAACTCTTTTTAAGTGCCTCCCGAATACATCATTTTATTTTCATTCACTTAAAAACGATAAATAATTTTTATGAAGTGTGATATTACACATATTACTAAAGCTTGTCTAATGATAGATGTCAAATATTATTATCCCTGGATTTGTCGTTGTGAAGAAAACTGATAAAATGTTTGTATGGAAAATGCAGAATTTCCCAAAATCTCCATACAAAACACCAATTTCATAAGTAAGGACCTAATATATTTTATTTTATTCCAGTAAAACTCCTCCAGCCGTCAGAGCAGCATCTTCTAGAAACTTCTCTAACAGACGAGTACCTCATAGACGAAGAGACGCCGCTCGCGCAAGTAAGCGCCTGCATTCCGCTCGCTCAGATCGCTGAGCGACGGCATAGCGTTACGCGTAAGTATAACATATAATGAAACTGTAAATAATCTGTGACATTTTATTACTTTTAAAGGGCGTTTATGAAGTAACTAGCTTTTGCCCGCGACTTCGTCCGCGTAGAATAGTTTCTTTGATATGTAGCCTAGCCTTCCTTAATAAATAGGCTATTCAACACTGAAAGATTTTTTTAAATTGAAACAGTAGCCTCAATTGGTGGAATTGAAAATTTACACAGTTCATAGTGGCGTAAATTTGATTTCGTTCACAGCTTTAGGTAGACAAGAAGAAATTATAATCAATAGGAAATTAAAGTCAGAGCCGGAAGGGGTGGACTCGTTCAACACGCTGTCAGATGAGATGATATTGAGTGTATTCAAATGGCTGCCGAAGCGGACGCTGGCGAATTGTATGCTGGTTTGTAAGAGGTAAATGTTATATACATAAATGCATACATTCCCGTGTTGGTCAGGGACACAAAAAGAATGTACCAACTGCTTTTCTTGCCTAGCATGTCGTAAAAGGCGACTAAGGGCGTATTGGGTACTGGGTCTGTGATTGTGTAGGCGATGAGCTAGCCACTTGTTACTACTCTTTCACGAATTTTCATCTGACCAAACCTTTTGTACCAAAATTTTTGTATGGCTAAATGTGGTCTTAAGGAACACAGTGCCCACTGGACTCAGCCTACCCCTTCGGGGATTACAGAATATTACGAATATTTGGCATAAAAAACGGTTAGCAAAATATTAGAATTTTGGGCAGCAAAAAACACAATGGGTCAACAAAATAACTAATTGGACAGCAACTCAAATGTTTTTATTAAGTTTTGATGACGCAGATATTGTTTTAAGGGGTCATAACAAAAATAACCTTAACCTAATATCTTCAGAATACATTTCCTAGGAATTAATCCTTGATCCTTCATTGATCCTTTTTTATATAACCTTCATTGATTTTAAACATTTCCGGTAACATATAATAGATTGCTGCCCAAATAATTATCTTGCAGCTCAATTAATTATTTTGCTAACAAAATAATTGTTTGCTGCCCAAATGATTTTTCGGCTGACCTTTATGTTGCTTGTCAAATAACTAAATGGCTGACCAATAGGCTAGTTAACCGTCTTTTTTTATTGGGCCCCAAATGATTAATTACTGATAGCCATCATCATAAAAAATAATTTAAAAAAATTCTGAAGCCTATAACACAATAAATTTTAAATTATAAATAAAATTTGCTTAAATGTCTAAAACGCCTTCGGTCCTGATGGTCTATTAATTATTTGTGCCGTAGCATCACGATTATTGTAAACAATTCAATCAATCATCGACAGTTATGATTGATTGGTTGTGACTGACGTTTAACGGATTTTAACCATGCGTAGTAATTGTTTACATGACCCGTTATCTCAGAGTAAACAGAACTGGAGTAGCCTTTGTCTAACATTCCCCTCTGCCAAATGCACAAGCATCGGATGCTTGCACGTTTAATAAAACTAGTTGAGCCGCCATTTTGACAGCCATAACATTGTAAACGTTGCGGCGAACAGAGCTCCCGCAAAAATGCCTACCTGTGCTGTTTTTTGTTGTAAAAATAAATAGAAAACATCGAGTATGCTAAAAGATAGTGACACCTTTTATTTGTAATTATAATTTTTAAGATTTCATGATTATTTACTTCATTATTTCATGTTTTAGAATTCTACGATTTCAAATTTCGAACGCTAGTCTCGTGGGGAGTGCGGCTGTGACGTTGTTAAATTAAATTTGTGTGTCGAATTATGCATGTGTGCATTTGTAAAAACGGCTGGCTTTGAGTGTAGTGGTAACCTCACCCCCCGCAAGAAATGGCAGAAAAAAATGTTTGAGAAATTGACTAATGGCTACTCCAGTTACTCAACTAATTTCACGAACATGGTGGATAGTGTTTTTGGCAGATGAAAAAAAAAAGTAAAAATAAAACATATTTAAATTGAATTTCTACAGCAATCCCTAATTAATATTTATCGAACTTGGTATATTTCGGATCCTTGTACTAAATACTATGTGAATGACACATTATTTTCATTCCTTTTGATATGAGTCAAAATTAATAGGCTAGTTATTAATTTTGTACTTCCCTAAAAAAATATGCTTTGTTTTAGATGGAAACGCGTAGCGTGCGATGAAACATTCTGGCAGCGATTAGATTTAGGAAACAAAACATTACATAGAGACGCCTTAGGGAGGATACTGGCTAGAAAACCTGTGATTATTAGACTAGCCAGCTCTGAGGTAAGAGAAATTGAGGTAATATTCTACCTATTTGTTGATTGCTGATACTCAATTGCTTCTGTAATTTATTTTACATCTCTCATGTTCGGTAAGTAGGTCCTTAATACTCCCAGATGCGGGTTGTAAGTGATCAATTACCGCCCTAGGTTAATAATGTAGCTAGAAACGCCCTAGGGCGGTAAGTAATTAAAAAAAAAACTCTTTCAAAAAGTTCGCGTACATCTAACCATCTTACTGGCACTAGACATCATGCATTCAGCCCAATGACAAAAGAGGTCGCTTCGCTATTTCCATCAATTTTGAATATCGAACGGCGAAGCTAAATTTAGTTCTTGAAAATAAATTTATTTATTCTTGTGACAAAAGAGGTCGCTTCGCTATTTTCATCAATTTTGAATATCGAACGGCGAAGCTAAATTTAGTTCTTGAAAATAAATTTATTTATTCTTGTAATGCCTTTTTTTCCACTTACCTCACAATCGAGATGTAAAGCAGAGTAGTTAGCTCGGGTGTAAGCATCAATTGCACCCTCGAACTATAAGCGCCCTCGCTGCGCTCGTGCGCCTAAATATCTCGGGCTGCAATTGATGCCTTACAGCCCTTGGCTACTAATCTACTATTACGTCCGCGAATAGTTACTTTGAGATAGTGTGATGGTATGTAGCCTATAGCCCTCCTCAATAAATAGGCTATTCAACACTGAAAGATTATTTCAAACTGTAACAGTAGCCTCAATTGGTGGAATTGAAAATGTACTCCTACTCTATTATTAGAAGCAAAGTTCATAGTGGCGTAAACTTGTCCTTCATTTTTCTGGGAGGCGTTATTAAAATTTTTTAACATTCACGGCACCCGTTTCCATGGGAATATCGGGATAAAAGGTAGCCTATGCCCTTTCTCAGGCTCTAGACTATCTGTATGAAATTTCGGTTAAATTGGTCCATTAGCTTTGACGTGAAAGCGAGACAGAGTTACATTCGCATTTTATCAAAATATCTGTCAGTTATCAGGAACACATCTGGAACTGGCTAGCGTTGCCTTAAGTAAATTACGCAATTAATTGTTTGAATCATATCTATGTGTGTGTTAAGGAATGAAATGAAATCATTTATTCTGCAATAAGATATGCATGAAATACTTTTGCACGTCAATATTTTTTTTCCTACTGGCACTTTGACGCGAATGGTCTGTTGAGAAGAAGTGCCGCAAGAAACTCAACAGTTAGCCTTTTTTAAACAGCCATAATAACAAAAGGAATTTAGAACATTTTAAATATCGCTCATCCAAAAGAATATTTACGTAATTACGTTTTTGCGATTTTTCAGGAGAGCGTTTTAAAAGTTTGACATCGAAAATATTGTGTATTTCCAATCATTCTATTGATATATTTTAATAGTTATGTTGTGTTACTTTACTACCAATAATATTATATAAAAAGATTGCGAGAAAACTCAAGATAACTATTTAAAAAAAACAAATAAAACAAACCAGACGTACATTTATGACATTTTATAAATTAAATAATACAATTATGACGTTAAACTAGGTTTGGATATGGGAATAAATCATGAATTTAATCAACATTATACTCAATTTTAGTTTTATTTTTATAAATCTGTCAACATTTCATAAACTTTGACGATGTTTCCGCGTATCCTTACGAAGTATAGGCCAAAACCATGACGGCAGTGACTCTCTCTGTCGGAAACTAATGGAACAACAATTCTGTCGTTTTTACCGTAGATAAAACGTGTAAAACATGTTGTTATGGCATCAAAAACTCATTTTCGACTTTTTGGTAATTATGTCATTATTCTTTTGGATGAGCGATATTGTAAAATAAGTATGTGCAGAGGAGCAAATTATAGTAGCCACGAATTTTTATCTTTAAAATAATCTTCTATCTCATTATAATACCCCTTTTTCATTAAACAGCTTTTAACAGTTGATTTAAATTTATGCAGGGGCAAGTCAATAAAACTTTGTGGCAGCCTATTATACATTCTTATGCTGATAAAAAATTTAACAGTCTTGTGAAAACCTCAGCCTACACCTTCGTGAAGAGATGTGATGATCTGTTTTAAAAACTTCTAGGTGGGGGAATGGCATCCAACCACGCCGCCTGCAGAGTCTCGAATTCAATATTTAGACCTTAGCATGTGTACAATCGACATTGAAACACTAAATAGTCTGTTAGAAACATGTCCAGAACTGAAGAAATTAAGCTTAGAAAGTGTGCCTCTGGACGATAGGACCTGCAAATTAATTGGTAAGTAAATAACATGTCAGGTGAAAAGTGAGTTGGTGTCTATATTAAAAGCTAAGCTACCTTCGCTCTGGTTGGAATTTGGATGGGTGACCGAAACTACATACATACATAAATATAATCATCTATTATCTCCTAAGGGTTAGTCATAGACTAGGCAAAAGCACCGCAGAAGCAGTCCACTGCCATAGTTCGCGCTTCACCAAGCAGTGACTGTACTCAGCGTGACAGGTGGTGAGCCGTCGCCGCTATAAGCTATTGGATGTTGTGCAGTTCTGAGTCCATTAATCGCCTTTTACGACACCCAAGGGTAGAGATGGGTTGATAGTATTCTTTTTTTTTCGGCTGACCGAAACTACCAATGATATTTCTTTATTTGACTATTTATTGCACACCAAGGAAAAATTGACAATATACAACACAAAATAAAAAGACGAGTACAAAAGGTAGGGCTTATTTCTAATAGATATATCTTCCAGCCCACCTGCTGTAGAAATGCTGAGAAGTAGACTGAGTCGCGTGTGCTAAAGAATATAATAATATAATTGTTTATCATATAATATACATATATATAAAAAATATATACGAATGAAAATTTAAGTACGTAAATAAAGTATGTATAAAGATGCTGTGTGTATAATGTTCCTGTGAGCTTCAGAGCCACGTTACGTCGTTGATCCTGGTTGCGTTTGCAATGGCTTTTGGCCATCCGTGGTCAGTCAGCGTGGTGGTGTTTCGGCCCATTCTCCCAAGAACATTTATATCGACGCCCCACTGCTAGGCTGGACCATAATTTGTTTACTGTGGTCAGTCAGCGTGGTGGTGTTTTGGCCCATTCTCGCAAGAACATTTATATCGACACATCTAGGCTGGGCCATAACACCAGTACGTTAGATCGCATTAGTACTAGAACTCATTGGTGGGTAGAAACGAAATAGCATCCGCTTAAACCACCCAAAACCCGAAAGAACTCAATATACAAATAGTTTTGGTGACCCATCCAAGGCCTAATCATAATGTTACGTTCTTTGCTGTATTAATATCAAAGCGTGAATTATAATTTATTTTCATTTTACAATTTGTTTTTTTCAGGTAAATGTCACAACCTTGAAACACTAAATCTGACTATGGCCCAAGGTATAACTACGGAGGGACTAACGCATATATTAGACGGCTGTAAAGGGTATGAATTATTATATTAGGTCCTTACCTATGAAATTGGTGTTTTGTATGGAGATTTTGGGGATATCTGCATTTTACATACTAACATTTTATCAGTTTTCTTCACAACGACAAATCCAGAGATAATAATATTTGGCATGTATCATTAGACAAGCTTTAGGAATATGTGTGTGAACACGCTTGATAAAAATTATTCATCGTTTTTATGTTAATGCAAATCAAATGATGTATTCGGGAGGCAGTTAAACATAATTGTCTTTGTGTCTAATTGTAACACAATTAAACTTACAAAAAATTATCAAATAAAATAATACGAGTTCAAATATATGGTCTATTATTAGAAGAGGCAATTATTTTATAAGAATGTTCTGAAACTTAATAGTTACGGACAAATTGCTAAGACAGAATAAAAACACCAATTTCATAGGTAAGGACCCAATATTAGGTTAAGGTTATTTTTTTATGACCCATAAAAACAAAATTTGTGTCATCAAAACATAATATATTAAACAATTAGCAGCAGAGAAAACATTTAAGTTGCTGTCCAATTAGTTATTTTGCTGACAAATTAGAAATATCTGCTGCCCATAACTTGCTGACCAATTGTTGTATTTTAGATGACAAAGTGTTTTTTTTTGCTGACCGCAATTCATAAAATTTACTAACCATTTAAATAATACCCTTTTCCTACTTAGGCCCGATTTTTCAATCCTCAGATAAAACTATCTGTCAGTCAAATGTTAGCTCTGTCCCTTTTCTTTTTATGACTTTAGAAAGTGACAGTGATAGTTTTAAATGGCGGATAATTTTATCTGAGGATTGAAAAATCGGGCCTTTGTGTCTTCGTTCATTTTAGACAATTTTATGAACATAATATCAGTTAATAGATATATTCCTTAAGAGTGTTCTCGCGATTACCCTGACGATTATCAATAATTTTATATGAAAAACTAAGACACTAATGAGAAAAATCACTTTCACAAAAGCAATAACGTTGAAATCGACCCTCGCATGCACGACGCGTACAGAGCTATGAACTTTCAGAAATTGACTTTTATTTTTTTATTAAACAGTCGTATAAAAATGCTGTTATTTTTTATACTAGCTAAAAAATTAAGTCTAAAATTGATGGAACTAATTTAGTTTTAATGGCATCAATTTATTTCTTAACTATCACCTGTCATGTATTTTTCGCTAATCTAGTTTTATTTCATTTAATTTTCGTTGTTTTGTACGCTAAAATGCTTTTGGCGCTCCCAGGGTAGGTTTTTACTTTCCTGGTCAGGCTTTATTAATAATATAAGCAAATAGCATAGATTTAAGCCTCAGTGGATTATTACTTGCTATTTCTAAAATGTATTTATAAAATATCTTCAAACATTCACACCTATCAGCTAGCCCCATTTTAAGCAACTAATGCTGCTTGTGTTACGAACACTAGATGACGGATAAATATATTTTATAGTTAAATACATATAAATGTGATGAATATAGATAAATATATATAAACATCCAAGACCGGAGAACAAATGCCTGAAAATTCATCACCCAAACATTTGCCCCCACCGGGGATCGAGCCCAGAACCTCTCGAGATAGCGACGCCTTGAGACCGGCGTACACTCGACCACGGAGGTCGTCACTTAAAAATTCGTCGTCGTCGGTCGTCAATTAAAAAAGTATTTGTTCTTCAAACTTGTTATATTTAGTTTTATTTGAAACATCTGTATAACTCATTGACTATCTTCTTCATCCAATCTATAGCCTGTTCAGGAATATAAATTTTCTTGTTATTGCAATATTAAGAATACTTTGAAAAAAGTTGTCCTCAATAGTGTTTTCAATGATAATAATAGCTAATTAAAATTATAACAACCTGCTTACCTATCATAAGCAGCGCAACATAATGTTTATTGCGTTTTTATCATGCCCAATTGTCAAATTTCATAATACTTTGACAGTTGACCGTGATAAAAACCCGATATTTATCATAATGCGGTGTTTATGCTAAGAGGGCATTACAATGCACAAAAACAAGAAAATGAAATGAATTATGCTGAATTTTATGATGATTGTACTGGATTAGACAATTAAATTTATGTATATGTTTATAATATATTATGTAATTTATAAATAGGAGTTTATATATGCACCTTATATATGTAAGTATATTACACCTACCTTTTCTTTAATTCTCTCTCTGCCCAAAGGTTGCCTGGAAGATATTGCTATTAGCTATAAGGCCGCCTGTGTTGCATTGTATTTTTTTCATGACTGTATTTCTGTGTTTTCATTTGTTGCAATAAAGAATTTTATCTATCTATCTAAATACATTGACATGTATATGTTTAGAATGAATGCCATAATAATAAATTGGTTCCAACAATTTCCCGGAATATAGAGACGTTTTTATTTTCCTGGTCCGGCTATATTCAGTTAATTTTAATATTCTATTAACATTTGTCAACAGGCTACAATCTTTAAACATATCGTGGTGCAACTTGAGCGAGAGTGCCTTAGAGGTTCTGGTGACGAGGCTACCCCCCAAACTACAGAGGTTAAATGTGGGGGGAGCTAGGATTATGACTAATGACAGTAAGTTTAAACTTATCTATTTTTGCACTTACACTATGCGCTTCTGTTTTTGAATCCCTTACAGGATACAGCTAGCATGATAAAACCATTTGTCGCTATTAAAGGTGAAAACTTTGGAATGTTTCCGAAACATTGGAATATTCCAGGAAAAAAATTGAATTTTGAATATAGATTTTTTTTTCTCCCATATTTGATAAGTTTAATTTTCCAATATTGTCTAGGTGCTATGTATGTACTACTCCTATACTTTATCCATTTTGATCTGAGACAAAAGGTTAACAAAGAATTTGTGGTTCTCAAACTTTTCATCCAATTCTGGGACAAAATAATATGGGCTCTAATTTTTTTTATTAAATTGAAAAGGAGTAGCCATACTTAATATACCAATATCGTCATTGAAAATAAACATTATTTATTTGTGTAATGAAGTAATGTTTTACGAGTATTAGGTATGTTAAGTGTATTTAAAAAACAAGCTATCATTGCTGTCATCCAAATGATACTAAATATTAAATATATCAATTAAATTCAAAGTAGATTCAAAGTGTTCAATTGAAGTAAAAATACAAAAAATTATTGAAGGTGACAAGTAATTACTTAATTTACATCAGTTAAAAAGTTTGTAATGATAAAATATTAATTAATCGTATGTTTTTGATCAAACCTTTCGACAATGAGTTACGACATCTTAAAGAACCCTTTTTATGGTTTGTTTATATTTTGTCTCAGATCAAAATGGATAGACTATAGATACAATATGGTTTTTTATGTTGTATTTGTTTTACATTTGTTATATTTATATACATATATTTTTTACCATGTTACATTTAGCCCAAAGTGCGGCAGATCAGACGGTCTTAGCCCTATGTTGTCTAAGTTCTGAATATTATTATTATATTTATTTATGTTATAGATTATTGAGGATTCCACTGAAGGTTTGAATCTATGGTGATTCTCAGATACTGGGATGTTTTATTTGTTAAATTCAAACTACACAGACTCTTTTGTTCCGTGCCTTTTTTGAGTTGGTTTACGTTTAGTTTTTTTTTATTTTGTTAATTTTTATGCGCTGTGCATTATGCTCATTTATTATCAAGTTTCAATAAAAATACATGTACAACCACATAATAAAGGGAAATTATGAGATTGGAACAATTCTCTGATCAATCTTGTGACAGTGGATTGTTTAGTACAATGTGATGACTCGCTATTCAGTGTAATATTTGCAAGCATTGGGCATTGGGCAAGCTTTTAATTTTGTCTTCCTTGCATATTAATTTCAGTAAACCTTAGTATTTAAGACAACTTTGTTTAACATAACATCTTGATCCTTACCCCCGAAAGGGTTGGCAGAGGTATTAATACCCCGTTTCGCCAGATATGTTAAGTCGTTAGTAAACATACTATATTATCACAAGATATGGTTAATGACATTTATTTCTCTAAAAGAATTACACAATTCACTTACAAGAGAAACAACAAACACACTTAGATTTATAGTTAGTAATGCTTCGATACAACAAGCGAAAGGTTTGAGGAGCTAAGTTACATTAATAACATAGATATTTGAACAATTTACAAAACAAAAGAAAAAAAACTAAAACAAATACGCGTTTTATAAATAAAAGATGTTGTGGGTAATCGAACAAAAACAGGCATCGTAAGCAGTCAGTCATTAAAATCGCTCGCGAAAGTCATAAACACCAATAATAGTGTACATAACCATATTTTATGTGCAAAAAATTACATTAGTAATAAATTCTAGATATAATAAGAAAGATTAGCAAAAAAATTGCATATCATAAATTAAAAACAGAAAATGGCTAAGTATTGAACCCTGAGGCACACCTATTTTTATGTAGGAACTTGACGAATTAGTTCCCTACTTCCGTTTATATCTACTATTGTTTTCTAGAGATGATGATAAAATGTGTAAGAGTTGATTCTTGAACTCCGTAGTGTTCTAACTAGAAAATTAATGTATGATGAGCAACACAGTCAAACGCCTTGGATAGTTCGCAAAATACATGAATATAGATAAAAGTAAAGAGTGCACCGAGCTTTTAGCACTCTATGTGCGTTCATTGGTCCCGTGCTGTATTGTTATTACTAAAGCTATAATTATGTAATTCACGTGTAAGATATTTAAGGATTCACTCTATAAATCATTTATTGAAAACTCGATTGCTCGTTGTTGGCTCGATAGAAAACAATTCCAATGATACCTCTAAAAATACACCTACAACTACTCCTTGACTGGTTGTTGGGTTGACTGGATATTTCTCATAAGTTCGTCTTTGCCAACTATTGTTTCTTTTATGAACTGTTTTTTTTCTGTGTGCAGTAAAGAGTATATATAACATATACAAATCCTTAGTACGGCGTAAGTGGTTCACGGAAAGTCATCAGCTTTTGAATAATAACAAACTGCTTGTGTTATACACAGTGATCGGAATAGGTCGAGCTATTTTATGAACTTGCCATAATAATATAGAATAGTATGGATATCAAACAATTTATTATATTTATACAAGAATCTATTTGTATTTAACTACAATAAAATCTTTTAAAAAATTATCAACACGAAATAATGTACTTATTAAAACAAAAAAAATACCATTTTTATACTCATTGATAAAATAATTATAATCCCGAACTACTTATTAGTAGGAATCCCGAGGAATATCCTAATTAACATTAATATTTGCGGTCAATGAACCTAAATAGCTCTACCTATTCTGAGTAGCAGTACATATACATACATACAATCACGCCTGTAATCCCTGAAGGGGTCGGCAGAGTCCAGGGAGCACTGTGTTCCTTAAGACCACATTTAGCCATACAAAAATTGGTTTGGTCAGATGAAAAATCGTGAATGAGTACTAACATGTGGCTAGCTCATCGCCTACACAATCACAGACCCAGTGCCCAATACGCCCTTAGTCGCCTTTTACGACATGCTAGACAAGAAAAGCAGTTGGTACATTATTTTTGTGTCCCTGACCAACACGGGAATTTTATGTATTTTTGTATCTTACCTCTTACAAACCAGCATACAATTCGCCAGCGTCCGCTTCGGCAGCCATTTGAATACACTCAATATCATCTCATCTGACAGCGTGTTGAACGAGTCCACCCCTTCCGGCTCTGACTTTAATTTCCTATTGATTATAATCTCTTCCTGTTTACCTAAATCTGTAAACGACATCAAATTTACGCCACTATGAACTATCCCGGACCAACACGGTTTTTCTTTAATACGAGTAATACTTAAATGGGCGCGCGTCCATCCTTGTTAGAGCCAGAAGCTAAGTCTTCTTTTTCCTGTCCTGTTCCCAATTCTATTTGGGGTCGGCGCAACATGATAGTAGGAGAGCTGGCACGAATTTTTGGGTAGGTATTTGAGGCAAGCTGAAAACTTGTCCTATGCCTCTCCTATTAAACCCCAACAGGGAACTGCAGACCTGGCTGGTGAGTAGCGGGGCTAAATTAACCCCTAAATTTTTAAAAATATTATTTTTTTATTTTGAAAAATATATTTGAGGCAATATGCAATTTTTATATGTTGTAGTTTAATGTATAAAGAATAAAAAAAAAAATAAGCCAGACGATTTGGTCGGGATTTTATAATTGCCAGACGCGTGCAAAAATATTTTGCAAAAAAATATAAAAAATATATTTGAGGCAACTTGAAATTTTAATAGGACATTATTTTTAACTAAAAAATAAGATCCTCAAAAAGACAGGTCATTTCTGTGGGACTTTCTACCTGCCAGGTGATCCAACAAGTTATGTATAGGTACGAGTGCGTAGCGCTATAGACAAGCTGTAGAGTGAGAGAGAGAGTTTATCGGCAGCTGTCTGCGTTCTTGCTTGCCGCGTTATTATTGGCTCTGGCGAGGTCACGTGACTTACAATAGCCACGAGGTTCCAATTCAAAATTTCGGAGTAAAAAATAATTTTTTTTGTGAATTTATACTAATAACGGTTCATATAAAAATGATTGTGTTGATTTGTGCGTGTTAAATGGATATATTTATTTTGTTATATTTTTTTATCATATAAAATTTGTTATCTAGTCAATTTAAATATAAATCTAAATGTAATGGTTTTTTCAACAAATCATAAAAAACATTTTCTTTAGAAAATTAATTTTCCAAAAACTTTTGTTTCAATAATTTTTTAATAGGATTTATATTTTCGCCACGATATCTAAAATTAAAAAAATTACTTTTTTTTGGGACAGTATTCAAATTTAAAATTTATACAGAAATTGAATATTTTTTTCATGTTGAAATTAATAATGGCTAACGTATTAAATAAAAAAAGTAACGATTTCAAAAATACAAAATCACAAAGTCAGATTTATTGAGATATAATAATTATACAACTGCAGAATTATGAGTACAAAAATATAAATTTAATTCATCCCACGTCACAAATAAATTTTTATTCATCTGAGGATGCTCCTTCATCAGAGCTATCAGAATCTTCTTCCGATTCATCTGCATCAGATTCGGCTACCTCTGCACCTGGCAGGTAGAAAGTCCCACAGAAATGACCTGTCTTTTTGAGGATCTTATTTTTTAATTATAAATAATGTCCTATTAAAATTTCAAGTTGCCTCAAATATATTTTTTATATTTTTTTGCAAAATATTTTTGCACGCGTCTGGCAATTATAAAATCCCGACCAAATCGTCTGGCTTATTTCTTTTTAAATTCTTTATACATTAAACTACAACATATAAAAATTGCATATTGCCTCAAATATATTTTTCAAAATAAAAAAATAATATTTTTAAAAATTTAGGGGTTAATTTAGCCCCGCTACTCACCAGCCAGGTCTGCAGTTCCCTGTTGGGGTATAATAGGAGAGGTATAGGACAAGTTTTCAGCTTGCCTCAAATACCTACCCAAAAATTCGTGCCAGCTCTCGGACTATGACGACCTCCGTGGTCGAGCGGTCTGTACGCCGCCGGTCTCAAGGCCATTTCGAGAGGTTCTGGGTTCGATCCCCGGCGGGCAAATGTTTGGGTGATTAATTTTCAAGCATTTGTTCTCCAGTCTTGGATGTTTATATTTATTTAAATATATTCAGGATATTTATATGTATTTATCTATTAAATATATTTGTCCGTCAGCTAGTGTCCGTAACACAAGCAGCATTAGTTGCTTTAAATGGGGCTAGTTGATAGGTGTGAATGTTTGAAGATATATATTTTATTTATTTATTTTTAACATGTCTTCTTCTTCCACTCTCTTCTGTCGCTCGCCAAGTCAACACTCACTCCCATCCTCATCTTCCACACAATCCATCCATCTTTTCTTTGGTCTTCCTCTGAGCCAGAAGCTCAGTGCGGTGTAACAAAGTGCCGGTTCCAGTGGTGAAGCAGCTGGTATCCCGCTGCCCGCGGCTGGTGGAGCTGGACGTGTCTGACTGCAGTCAGCTGGGCGCGGCGGCGGCGCTGGCTCTGCAGACGCTGGGACGCCTGGAGCATCTCGCTCTCAGCCGCTGCTACCTACTGCCGCCCAACGTGCTCACGTGAGTCACTAATAGCTTTTTTATACCTATAAAATTGGTGTTTTGTGGGGATTTTGGGGAAGTCTGCATTTCCCATACAAAGTCTTTTTTGAAATCTGAAAAAAATCCAGACAATAATAGGGGTTAAAGTATGAAATTGCCGTTTTTTCTCTCTTAGTATTTTCTCCGTAACTATTAAGTTTAAGTGCCTCCCGAATACATCATTTGATTTGCATTCACTTATAAACGATAAATAATTTTTATGAAGAGTGATATCACACATAATGCTATAGCTTGTCTAATGATACATGCCAACAATTATTATATATGGATTTTTCATTGTGGAGAAATATGAAAAAAATTCTCCAAAATCTCCGTACAAAACGGCAATTTCATACTTTGACCCCTAATATTAGGCTAGTTGACTCATGTCAAAAGTAATGAAAATAATGTTTCATTCACATAGGATTTAGTACAAGGGTCCGAAATATACCATGTTCGATAAATATAAATAAGGGATTGCTCTAAAAAATCAATTTAAATGGTTTACGGTTACCTTTTTCTTCATCTGCCATAAACGCTATCCACCATGTTCGTGAAATTAGTTGAGTAACGCTTCATGTAAACAATTACTACGCATGGTCAAAATCCGTCAAACGCCAGTCCCAACCAATCAAGCATAACTGTCGGCTATGTCACGCATGCGTATTGAATTGTTTACAATAATCGTGACGCTACGGCACAGATAATACATAGACCACCAAGACCGAAGTAAAAACGTAATTTAAAATTTATTATATTAAAGACTTAAAAAATATATATATTTTTGACGACCTCCGTGTTCGAGTGGTCTGTACGCCGGTCTCAAGGCGTCGCTATCTCGAGAGGTTCTGGGTTCGATCGTTCGATACACGGTGGGGCATATATTTGGGTGATGAATACAGACATTTGTTCTCCAGTCTTGGATGATTATATATATTCAGGATATTTACATGTATATGGGTATTAAATATTGGGTCTTTACCTATGAAATTGGCATTTTTTCTCTCTCTTAGTATTTTGTCTGTAACTATTAAGATTCAGAGTTCCTAAAAAATAATTACCTCGTCTAAAAATAGACTATATTTTTGAGCTCTTTTGATTTGTTTTGATAATTTGTTGTAAGTTTAATTGAGTTAAAATTGGACACGGAGACAACTCTTTTTAAGTGCCTCCCGAATACATAATTTTATTTGCATTCACTTAAAAACGATAAATAATTTTTATGAAGTGTGATATGACACATATTACTAAAGCTTGTCTAATGATACATGCCAAATATTATTATCTTTGGATTTGTCGTTGTGAAGAAAACTGAAAAAAATTTAGTATGGAAAATGCAGATTTCTCCAAAATCTCCATACAAAACACCAATTTCATAGATAAAGACCTATTATATTTATCCGTCATCTAGTGTCCGTAACACAAGCAGCATTAGTTGCTCAAAATGGGGCCAGTTGATAGGTGTGAATGTTTGAAGATATTTATTAATGTTATAATTTCTTTCCAGCAAGCTAAACAGCATGGTGTCTCTCCAATATCTAGAAGTATGGGGGATGCTTCACTCAGCATCCCTTAGCGCGCTACGAGCGGCGCTCCCCGCGATACAGATCAACCAATTTATGTTTAGGTGAGTCATCTATCGAGGAGATAAAAACAAAGCTACTTTGCCATGGTCAGGCCTTGGATGGGTGACCGAACATTGTGATCTCGAGTATGGGCCGCAACACCACCACGCTGGCCCAGGCTGGTCGCTGATGCGACCGGGACCAACGGGTTAACACGATCACACATTACATCACTCATCCGCGGCCTGACCAAGGCGAAAGCAGCTTTATTTCGATCGAAAGCCAAAGCGTACTAACCACCGAGCTCCTATAGATAATAATACGATTTTCTTTTCAGTGCGATAGCCAGGCCCACTGTTGGGACTAGGAGGACATCAGTTTGGGGACTTCGGACTAGGGATTAATAAAAAATATATATTTAAATAGTTTTAAAACACTTGGATAGTGTCCATGAACTCTCAAAACTATCTTTCATAGTCTATAGTGTGATTTATATTGCATTGAGTCTTCTAATATGATGCAAAACACGATATGGTAAAATGAAAAAAACGTTTTTTCAATGAACTATCTATTTTGATACCTATCGCGTTTTTATCACGTTAAACTGTCAAATTACTATGGAATATGACAACTGCACGTGATAAATATCATATCGCGTTGCTCATGCTACTTAGACAGCTCTAGAAGCAGTAGTCATGTAATGAGATATAAATCACTTTTATTACCACGAACTGCCCAATTCTATTGTACTTTTTTTTTACATATGACAGGTAAGCTCTTGGCCTTCATCTCACCTGATGGTAAGTGACGATAAGGCCGAGCTGGAAGCGAGCTTCACCTGTAATCCTCAACAACTGAGGAACTGGCTATCTTACGTCTGATTGCCGGAACACAACAATGCTTAAAACATTGTTATTATGGCGACAGATTTAGGTAAGACGGTGGTAGCTAGCCAGGCGGGGTTAGAAGCCCTACCACCAACCAAACCAACCAGAAAAGCCCCTGCTCCCGTGGGGAATCAAACCCCTGACCTCCCGATCAACACCCGGTGGTTTCAACCACTAGACCAGAGGTGGTTAAAAACCTAAATCTGTTGCCATAATAGTTATGTTATAAGCATTGTTGTGTTCCGGCAATCAGAAGTAAGATAGCCAGTTCCTCAGTTGTTGAGGATTACAGATGAAGCTCGCATCCACCTTCGGCCTTATTGTCACTTACTATCAGGTGAGATGAAGGCCAAGAGCTTGCCTTATGTAAAAAAAACGTTTTGGCATAGTATTTAAGTACATATTTGTATGGAAGTAAATTTATTTCTCAAGTGAAAATGTTGGTCATATAACAAGTTGTTTATAATGTCTCAGTGCTCTTTTCTGTGCAAAGTATTTCATTTTGATACCTTGCTTTTTACATATCAGAGGAAACGTGGACTATGACAGTGAAAAATGCATTTTATATAAATAATTTATTATTTTAATTTAGCTGAAAGAAAGTGGTATGATTTATTTATTGCCGGTTACTGGGTTTTTTAACTATCCCCCGGGAAACCTTTAATTTTCCGGAAAAAAAGTATCTAAGATGTTGACCAGGGATATAGGGTACCAACATTCATTGAAATTGGTCCAGCCATTTCGGAGATCCGAATACATCATTTGATTTGCATTAACATAAAAACGATGAATAATTTTTATCAAGATGGTTCACACGCATATTGCTAAAGCTTGTCTAATGATACATGCCAAATATTATTATCTCTGGATTTGTCGTTGTGAAGAAAACTGATAAACATGTTAGTATGTAAAATGCAGACATCCCCAAAATCTCCATACAAAACACCAATTTCATAATAAAAAACCTAATATTTCCCTAACTTGGTTTTAAGCATTTTTTTCTATGCACAGACATTCAACCTCTACAGTTTTATTATATATATATGTATACATATATTGTATTTCCTGTTCACTAGAATGTTGTCTTTTTTTGCATTAGGGTCGTCTGCCATTTGTGATTTCTATGATTACCTTTCATGGGTTGACTGGCAGATATCTCTGTTAGGGATAAGTCCGCCCTTGTAAACTATTATTTTTACCATATTCTTTACATGCATTAAAGAGTATATAAATAGTAAATTGACCATGAGGACTACCAAGCAGTAATAAGTAAAAGGAGTGACCTTTTCTATGTAACGCTGTCACAACTAACGTGTAAGTGGACTGTGTTTATTTGACTGTTGAATAAAAACATTACTGTGAAGCTGATTTATACTTTATTTGCATAGAGATGCTTTTTAGTATCTCTGTATATATTGTTTCAGAAAATTAGAATTTAGTATATATTAAAAGTATATTGAAATGAAATGTTGTACTGCTGTTAAGTCTTAAGCATTTTGTAAATCAAGAAAATATTTAAATAAAAAGGTGTTTCTATATACAATTCTTTTATTTTACACAGACGCACAGTGTCACAATGACACAAATTGTTACACTGCAGGGCACACTAGCCACTTTATTAATGAACTAAGAATAACTTTAAATCTTCTTTTATCTTTTTTTTTTTTTTTTTTGTAAAATTCTTTCGTAGGGAAGGCAAAGGGAACGAAGCCCATACAGCCATGTCTGCAATATATATATCTTCAATAGTTTGCATTGAAATGCTAGTGTAATGCATTTCAATGCATCTTGGGAGAGTTTGGCGTCAAACGATCGATGGCAGACACTGTGGTGCTACTTGGATGAGGTGGATTACCACGATAAAAAACTCATCACTTTTCACACCACTTGACGCTTATTTCGATAATCGTCCACATTGCACATCATCACAGACACTTATTACACAAAACTACACTGATTTTACGTAACAATATCCACTCCGTACAATATTACAATCATCGAAATAAAAATCACGTCCGCCATAGTTGAATGCCGCCAAAAACTCTCTTTATCTTTTTTTTTTTTCTCAATCTTATGAGCACAGACTAACATTCTTTAAAACTTAACACATTAAAGAAAAGGCGAGAAAGAGGGGATTTAATTGAAACATTTAAGATATTCCATGGCCACTATTATCTGAAAGGTTTTGATGAAAAAGTGTTTAGACACTCATCTAATACAAATTTAAGAGGACATAAATTAATGTTATCCCACGTTTTGGCAAATAAAGTTACTTTTAGGCACTTTTTCGGGAATCGAGTTGTCAAGGCATGGAATTAATTGCCAGCAGAAACTGTCAACCAATTTAAAAACAGACTAGATAAACGCAAAAGAATAACAGGATACAGGCAAATATCAGTGGTTTTAACTGCCAGCCTGTCAATAAATAATAATAATAATAACTTTATGCCTAGTTTAGCTAAAAAATACTGCTTAGCAATATTACACCTAACACCTAACGTCATAAGGCATTATATTGCTAAGCCGTATTTTTGGTTAAACCATGCATAAAGTTATTCTTAGTTTAAAAGTAAAGCGGTAGGTGTTTAAAATTTTTAAAAAAATTGCCGATTGTTATTTACACAAATGAGTGTAATTTAAACGGTTAGCAAAATATTAGAATTTTGGTCAACAAAAGAATACACGGGTCAGCTAAAATAACTAATTGCTCAGCAACTCACAGGCAAAAATCAAAATCAAAAATAATTTTATTTCATAAGCTAAACATAGCACTTAAAGGCAGCTAATATTTCTGAATTGGTCAGCGAAATAACTAATTGGGCAGCAACTCAAATGGTTTTCTCTGCTATGATTGATAACACAAATATTGTTTTTAAGGGTCATAAAAAAAATATTATAACCTATTATATATCAGAATATGTTTCTAGGAATTGATATTTGATCCTGCGTTGATCCTTTGCCTAGATTTTATACATTTCTGCCCAAATAATTATTTTTCTGCTCAAATAATTATTCTGCTGACCAAATAATTACCTTGCTGCCCAAATAATTATATAGCTGACAAAATATTTGTTTGTTGCCCAAATGATTTTTCGGCTGACCTTTTTGTTGCTGACCAAATAAATAAATGGCTGCCCAATTAATTACTTCCCTTTACAAATCATTTAATGGAATATACAATCAGTTGTCATTTGTTATCTTAAATATTTTTTTTAACATACGACAGGTAAGCTCTTGGTCTTCATCTCACCTAATGGTAAGTGACGATAAGGCCGAAGGTGGAAGCGAGCTTCACCTGTAATCCTCAACAACTAAGGAACTTAACTTAAGTTAAACTTAAGTGTTTAGTTATTGCCAAAATTGTCAGCACACTGTCTTGTATCCAGTAAACTCAATAATTAACTTGCACACTTATACACTGATCATCATAGTACATGTAAATACTATGCTTTGATCATAATTGTATCACAAACTAAAAGTGCGATATTGACTATCAGCATCAGCCATTATATAGGTGTAGTAACTAGAGATCCGATATTCTGATGCATATTTACCTAAAGTGCATTTTAAGCTATATTATGGAAGCGGCCTCTTAAAATATTTTTGTTTAAAATAAAATCCTGGGATTTCGGTATTGCATAATTAATCAGATGCGTATTTACTAACTTAACGTCAAATTAACCTACCATAGAAGTATGTAAAACATACACAACAGATTATAATTTGATGAAGAGTTTAAGAGAAATGATGGTGTTATAAAAAAATTGTTCTTAAAATATAAAAAATAATATTGATATTTAACTATTACAAAATATTTATTAATTTTCGATAAAAACAGTGCTTTCCACAATAGCTAACTTCTTACTTTAGGTAAATATACATCTGAATATCCAATCTCTAGTAATTACCATCATAGAACAGTATTTCTTCACACAATCATGTCATGGAAGCGTTTATTCGGTTTTAAACCATAGAAACTGTATCTGTCATAAATATGGTACTCAAGTATTGACTAAAATGAGATCAATTCTGTTTAAAACTTCTTTTGGCCTTCTGTTCAGCCGCATCACTGGCTCCCACAAACGTTCTTTTCAGTTTGTTTTTCCTACTATCCCTGTATTTGGTTGCTACTTTCTCTGACAGTTTTGCTATCCGTTTCATTGTTTCTTGGGGGTACCTGCAAAGAACACAAAATTTGAGAACATAAATCATTTATAAAATATTTTATGTAAGTAGTTGATGTTGTTGATATTTTCTGTTTGAGTTGGTTTATTAATTAAAGTAAAATACCTTCATTGTGTTATCCTTTTACTATAATACAATCACATCACATAAAAATACTAAACTGTTATAATTAGAAGATGACGAAGTTGAAATATAGAATTAAGACGGCTGATGGAAATGAATATTCTGTAGATACTATTATTATTATTATTATACTCTTTATTGCCAAAGAACACATGGTTACATAAAAATAAAAATAACACACGTATGCAATGGGCAGACTTATCTCTAATAGAGATGTCTTCCAGACAACCCATAAGGTACAGTGAATAAATTAAATTAATACAGCAGACCACAAATGACAATCACTAGTAAAAGAGAAGACATAAGACACTAATACACACCATACATAAATACAATAACATACACATATAAAATAAATATACCATACATAAACAATACCATGTTCATGACAAAAACTAAAAAGTTTTGGACAGGTAGTGATGCTTCAAACGAATCTTAAAGCAGTTGACCGAAGAGCTATCCTGGATCACCGACGGTACCTCATTCCACAACTGGGCAGCACGAGCACTGAATGAATTCAGAAAGAAATGCGTATTGCTCACAGGTAAGACCAACATACGCGAGTTACAACTACGTTTTGGACGGGTGTATGGCAATAAGTGGAAACGCCTGCGCTGATAGGATGGGGAGTTGGGATCATGGAGAATTTTGTACAGAACAGTAAGGATATGTAAGTTGCGACGATCCCTAATTGGTAGCCACTTCAGTTCGGTACGAAAGTAAGATATTCGAAAAATAATACTATTGGAAAAATAATCTCTGAACCTTTAAATTTAAAATTCAATGATGTTCTGGATGTACCAAAACTGAAAAAGAATTTACTTTCAGTTTCTAAAATTATAGATTATAATTATAAAATCATATTTTCCTAAATAACATGAGATTTTGGACAATGACATGCATACTGTCTGCAGAGCGCAGGTATGATGGATTGTTTTACGTAAGAATACCAGTGAATCCCACCTACCATCAAGATATAAGGTCAGTTAAAATGATTAGTCATGTAAAATCAAATGATGATATAATCAGGCTTTAGCGCATACAGATGTAAATAAAACTTCTAAATTGGTTAGAGGAATTAACATTAAAACAAATAAGGCATTAGACACCTGCGAAGTGTGTGTACAAGCGAGGCTTTGCAGAAAACCATTCAATACTGAAAGGCATCGAGCTTCAAAAATTTTGGGAATAATTCATAGTCACATTGGATTTAAGTGAAGGAGGTGGTTTTGTAGTCTAAATTCATAACAGTTTAATATTTTTATATGTGATGTGATTGTATTAAAGGAAAAGGATAACACAATGAAGGTATTTTACTTTAATTAATAAACCAACTCAAATAGAAAACATTAACAACAGTTGATATTATCACTATTTCAGTAACAAGACATTTATTTATTGGGCAGGGCATGTTGCTTGTAGAAATGAAAGCAGTAGGGGCGGTATGGTTCTCGAGTGGCGATCACGTACTGAAAGGCGCAACGTGGGAAAGTCCCAACGAGGTGGACCGACGATCTAGCGAAAGTCGCTGGATGCGGGCGGCTCAGGACCGCGAGATGTGGAGATCATTGGGGGAGGGCTATCTTCAATAGTCGACGTCTCTTGGCTGAAATGATGATGATGATGAAAGATATATAAGTACATTACCTGCATCCCAAAAACTCGATATTTGTAAACAGCTGAGCCAAGGTAACTAATTCGGCCTCTTCAAAGTTGTCTTTATGCTCCATCATGAACATGCGTCTGACTTCCCACTGCTCCTCAGACTCGTGCTCTGAGCGCAGCGAATCAATGTCCAACGAGGGTTTCATTTTACTGAAAATGTTCTTGTTATCAAATGTACAATTTGAAGGTTATGTATTTAAAGAATACGTGTAATGTAACGCATGTGTTTTGTCAATTAACCGAATAAGTTATCAAGTATCTATTTAGATCACGATATATCAGGAATTTAAACAAATGCAATTATTGAAGGAAAACAAAAACGCGATCCAAACAAACAAACGTCATTGACCCCCAAACACAGATTAGAGAGAATACGTCTAAAGACAGATGGGCAACAGGCCTAGAAATGACAAGCTTTAGTGAAAAAATGACATTGACAGGACCTTTTGATAGGGTTGTACTGATATTATCGACTAAATAACCGTAGATATCGATAGTTCTGTGGTTATCGATATTAATAGCACAGCACTGAGGAATGAATGGTGCATAAAAATAAAAATCCTTTTAATTTATATTTATAGTTTATTACTACAAAAATATAGAAATCAATACACTTTATTTCATCACAAGGTATATATAAACTTATTTCTAAAACAAAAATTTATTTTAATTAAATTTGAAAAAAATCAATAAAACAAACATCGATTTTATAAAGAAATAAATTGGTTAGTAATGAACATAAATAAAATCATTATTATAAAATTCAAAATGTTAAATACAAAACAATAATGTTAAATACAAAATACAAAACGATAAAAGATATAGTTCTGGCGTTTTAATCATCGCAGTCACAAATCTGAATAGAAAATTTGTATTAGTTACTACATTCTTTGGAGCAAGTAGATGGGGCAAAATATTCGAATTTTGGTCAGCAGAAAAATACAATTGATCAGCTAAAATAACTAATTGGTCAGCAACTAATACAGCTCCAGAAATATGTAAAGCCACTATATCTAATTTATCAGCAACTTAAATGTTTTCTTTGCTGCCAAATTACTTAATATATGTTTTGACTACAAAATTGTTTTTGAGTCATAAAAAAATACCATAACCTAATATCTATCAAAAACATTTCCGAAGAATTGTTCCTTGCTCCTTTATTGATCTTTTCCTAGATTCTATACATTTCCAATTTTGTACATTGCTGCTGAAATAATTATTTTGTAGCTCAATTAATAATTTTGCTGGCCAAATAATTATATTGCTGACAAAATATTTGCTTGTTGCCCAAATGATTTTTCAGCAGACCATTTTGTTGCTGTCTAAAAAATTTTATGGCTGCCCAATTAATTACTTCCCTTTTTATAACTTTTACTCTTTATATTGGGAAGTAATTAATTGGGCAGCCATTTAATTTTTTGTTCAGCAACAAAACAAAATTTTTGTTTGGTCAGCACTTCAGCAGCATAATAAATTGGTTAGCAAGGTAATTATTTGGCCTGCAAAATAATTATTTGACCAACAATATATATGTTATCGGAAATGTATAGAATCTAGGAAAAGATCAATGAAGGATCAAGGAACAATTCCTAGGAAATGTATGTGATAGATATCAGGTTAAGGTTATTTTTTTATGACATTTGTGTCTGATATGATATTTGTGTCATCGAAATGTATATTAAACAATTTGGCAGCAGAGAAAACATTTAATTATGCTGACCAATTTTGAAATTTTTGCTGCCCATAAGTTGCTGACCATTTAGCTATTTTAGCTGGCCAGTTGCATTTTTTGCTGACCGTTTAAATAACATCCTTATAAAAACGTACTTTTTGCAAAATGATCATGCAGGATTCTGCAGGCTAAGGTGATGAACTGACGATCTCGAATCTGAAAAATAAATTATTTAGAGAGCTAAGGTTTACTAAAGAATGTTGTTATTATTTTACATTATTGCTATTATTATTTATAGGCACCTTGGATGAAGGATGTGTTATCTTTACTTTAACATTTAGAAGTTCCCGTTTTTAATTGCCTTTCTGCAAAGAAACTCCAAATATTATATATTTTTCAAGGCTTAATTTAATGAAAATCTTGTATTTGATCATCATTTTTCCAGCCTAGAAATGCCTGGAACTAGACAAAGGCTTCCCACAAGGATCTCCACAACGTTGTCTATTGTGGCGTTTAGAAAACCATTTAAGCATATCAAATGCCAAGGTTTGCATAGCTGATTTAATATTGATGTGGATTCAGAAAACGAATCGTTAAAAATGTTGTTTATAACTGTACAAAAGTAGTGGAATCTGCACTTTACAAACTATAGTTACAAAGAGAATCAATACATTAGTATGATGATCGCGGCATACAAGCCATTTGTTATTGGTCGAATTGTAAAATATTTTTTCTCTGTCTGTAAGTCAGGTCTATGGGGATGTTCCATAAAGTTATTAATAATTTCAATAAGGGATCTAAATAGCATTACAAATGATGCAGAGGGGTATTTAAGATTGTCTCAACAAAGTTTTGCGTTCTCTCTGAGCAATCCAAGCATGCAATTCGGATATCTTGTCATATGAAAAAGATCGTTTGCAAGCCTGGCATTTAAATTAAGCAATAAGTTTTCGACATACATAACCAATATCCTTGACTGCGCCGCGCATCTTCCCGGCATCGTGGTAGCGGGGCCGAGACCCGTTTACGCTGTCGAAAAGTTGGTCGAAGAATAGCACTGCAGTATTCATCATCGTCTTGGAGACTGGTGAACCAGCAGCAAACGTTTATGTAACATTATCACGTTGTCACCACACCACAGGTAAGGTTCCCTTCCCTAAAAAAAAAATATAATAAAGTGTTAACATAGAGGATGTTGATGACATAAATACATATATATTAACTGTCAGCAAGACTGTTTTACTACAGCCCAAGGAGTTTTTTGTTGATAATTTTTTTCTCTTTGAAAGGAAACTAATTGTAAATTACTACACAAGTTAATTTTGTGATAAATAAATTATATTGTTACCTTTAAAGTGGTTTAAGATAAGATGTATATTTTTGGACTCAGCAGCACCTGTCATTTCATCTGAAAATTTTAAAATATGACATAAATAGAATTATTCTAAATATTAAAAACTCTAAATTTTAAATTAAAAAATAGTTACATATGAATGTGTACCTACTTTCTAATATAATTAACAGGTTAAGTCAAAGGAACTTTAAATTTACAACATAACAAGAAACAATTTTTTGCTTAATGTTAACTAACTCTCATTCTTACAAAAAGATTAGGGATGTGTAAAAAAAAAATACATGTGAATGGACTGTGCCTGAATACCAACTGAAAATGTATGAAATTCATTCTGAGAAATAATAAAATGAACTATTTAATTACATCTACACAAACAAGGTTTTATTCAGTTTGTTTTACAAGTGAGCATTATAATAAATAACACCTTTATTGTGAACATAATAATTGGTCTTTAACAATGAAATTGTCTTTTGTATGGAGATTTTGGGGAACTCTGGATTTTCCATACTAAAATTTTTTTTAGATTTCTTTACAACGACAAATCCAGTAAAATAATATTTGGCATGTATCATTAGACAAGCTTTAGCAATAAGTGTAATATCACACTTCATAAAAATTATTAATCGTTTTTAAGTGAATGCAAATCAAATGATGTATTTAAATTGTGTTAAAATTGGACATGGAGACAACTCTTTTTAACTGCCTTCAAATACATCATTTGATTTGCATTCACTTAAAACTACACGGAGACAACTCTTACAACAAATTATCAAAACAAATGAAAAGAGCTCAAAAATATGGTCTGTTTTAAGAGGAGGTTAAATTAAAATACTCTGAAACATAATAGTTACAGACTAAAGTTAAAACAAAACGGCAATTTCATACTTTAACCCCTATTGTTAAAATCAGCTCTTGACTAATATTATAACTGATAGAAACAATGAATGAATTATCATCTTTTGTGATTTCTAATTCTGTAAAGAAGACATTGTTTTAAATTTATGATGATTGAAAGCACCTCATATTGCATCAGTGTATTAAAATTCAAATAAAACTTACATATGAAATTTGGCTCATCAGGCTCTCTTCTGTCTATTTCAAATGCAGTGAATACTGTGGGTATGCCACACTTTTTTCTTTAATGGCCTTAATGTATGTATTTTCATTCAAAATGCAGTATATAACACCACTGCTGGCAAAGAACACTGAAGCTGCGTTATATTTTGATACCAGGGAATTTTGGGCGCAAAATGGTTTCCCATGCTTCAGATATATGTTTCTCAAAGGAAAATTCAAACAAAATCTGTGATTTCCTTGTAGATTTGCATCCAGAGATGGAACAGCGTCTAACTGCCATTGCCTGTAAGAAATTAAAATAATAGCTTAATAATAGCGTTAAAATGATAGTTATTATCTTTCATCAACTATATTGCGGGAAGCTGACTTGAAATGAAATATTAATAATTGCATACCGAAATCTGTAGGCACTTACTAAAATATGAGTTGCAAAGTTATAAAGATTTTCTTCATACTAAGTTTGTTGACCGTCTTCTGTTGTCTGCAGCACACCCTCTACTGGGTCTGCAGTTGCTCAATACAATACAGATGATGAAATCCATAATATACAAATGTAAAACAAATAAAACAAGGAAAAATACGAAACATATTAAATGAAATATGCTCCGAAAAAAAACGATAACAAAGGGAAAAAGTTGCAATAGAGCAAAAATATCAAACGCACAAATAGTTGCCATTGTAAATAAATATTTTGAACATTGAAATTATAAACTATACAAATTAAATTATTATTTATACATAAAAAACTAATGAAAAAATTATTTAAAATATTATTTCATACAAATAAACATTAATGTTCAGTACAAATGATGACTGAAAAAGGACACTGGTGGTTTTAGTTCCCTTTGCCTTCCCAATGTAGAAGAATTTTAAAACAACTACAAAAAATACAGATAACACAGTGCAGGTCCTGTCATTCACTAAGGCAAAAGGTTTTGTATGGGTGATTCCAGGGGCTTCCCCCAAATGTTGTTGTAATTTTTTTTTAATTCTCCCATGTAGGGAAGGCAAAGGGAACGAAGCCCATACAGCCAAGTCTTCAGTATAATTATGTTTCTTCAGTATTTGCATTGAAATGCTAGTGTAATGCATTTCAATGCATCTTGGGAGAGTTTGGCGTCAAACGATCGATGGTAGACACTGTGGTGCTACTAGGATGAGATGGATTACCACGATAAAAAACTCATCACTTTTCACACCACTTGACGTTTATTACGATAATCCTCCACACTGCACATCATCACAGACACTTATTACACAAAACTACACTGATTTTACGTAACAATATCCACTCCTTACAATATTACAATCATCGAAATAAAAATCACGTCCGCCATAGTTGAATGCCGCTAAAAACTCTTTTTATTTTGTAAAATTCTCCCATGTAGGGAAGGCAAAGGGACCAAAGCCCATACAGCCACGTCTTCAGTTCATCAATCTTGGGAGAGTTTGACGTCAAACAATCGATGCCAGACATTGTGGTGCTACTTCGATGAGGTGGATTACCACGATAAAAATCTCATCGTTTTTCACACCACTTGACGATTATTTCAATGATCCTCCATATTTTATTTCAATGATCCTACATATTGCTCATCATTATTGACACTCATTACACAAAACTACACTGATTTTATGCAACAAGATCCACTCCAAAACAATATTACAATCACTGAATTAAAAATCACGTCCGCCATAGTTAAATGGCGCCAAAAACTCCAGATAATACGAATCAGAAAATACGTCTTCTAAAGCCTCAGAGTAAACAGAACTGGAGTAGCCTTTGTCTAACATTCCCCTCTGCCAAATGCACAAGCATCGCATGCTTGCACGTTTAATAAAACTAGTTGAGCCGCCATTTTGACAGCCATAACATTGTAAACGTTGCGGCGAACAGAGCTCCCGCAAAAATGCCTGCCTGTGCTGTTTTTTGTTGTAAAAATAAATAGAAAACATCGAGTATGCTAAATGATGGTGTCACCTTTTATTTATAATTATAATTTTTAAGATTTCATGATTGTTTACTTCATTATTTCATGTTTTAGAATTCTACGATTTCAAATTTCGAGCGCTAGTCTCGTGGGGAGTGCGGCTGTGACGTTGTCAAAACGCACACCCCACGTGACTATTTTAAGCGTGTGTGTGCGTGAAATTTAAATTTGTGTGTCGAATTATGCATGTGTGCATTTGTAAAAACGTTGTGCGTTGTGCTGGCTTTGAGTGTAGTGGTAACCTCACCCCCCGCAAGAAATGGCAGAATAAAATGTTTGAGAAATTGACTAATGGCTACTCCAGTTCTGTTTAATCTGAGTCTAAAGCCTAATGACACCCACCCACTGATGGTTTTAACCAGCAATCTCTTAAAATAAATATGTATCAGAATAAATTTCCTAGGAATTGATCCTTGATCCTTCATTGCTCCTTTTCCTAGACTTTATACATATCGGGAAACGAATAACATACACATACATACATAAAATCACGCCTGTAGTCCCCGAAGGGGTAGACAGAGCCTAAGGAGCCCTGTTTTCTTTAAGACCACATTTAGCCATACAAAAATGTGGTTTGGTCAGATGAAAAATCGTGAAAGAGTAGTAACAAGTGGCTAGCTCATCGCCTACACAATCACAGACGCACTTAGAAAAAGAAATACACAGTACCCAATACCCCCAGTACCCTGACCTACTGGATGTCCATGCATGTCAAAACTAACCCTAATTTTAAGTTTTACTAACAATTTATATGGAATCTGTAATTCTGAAATAAAACCTTTCTTTCTTTCAATACGCCCTTAGTCGCCTTTTACGACATGCTAGGAAAGCAAAGCAGTTTGTTCATTCTTTGTGTAAAAAAAAAAACAAAAATATTAAAAATAAAAATATATTATCATAATATTTACTAAAAATTAAAATTGCTGCCCAAATAATTATTTTCCTGACCCTCAAATTATTCTGCTGACCAAATAATTATTCTTCTGCCCAAAAATAATTATATTGCCGCTCAAAAAATTATATTGTTGAGAAAATATTTGTTTGCTACCCCTTTTTGTTCCTTAACAAATAATAAAATTTTCCCATTTTTATTAATACTAATACAATGAAATATCGCGGTAGATATGAAATTCTTCCATTCTATAAATTTTGAAATGGCAATACAAGAACTTAGTTGATACGGCAAAATATAAAAGTCGTCTTTTGTTCAAGAATTTAGACCTCAAGTATGAAAAGATTAAAGACAGTAGCGCCCGTTCTAAATTGCGAACTAGTCTCTAATTTTAGCCGCCTTCCAATCATACGTTTTCATTGTAATTGTCAAATCGAAGCTTTTGTTGAATTTCATAATTGAAGGTATTTCTAAATTAAATCTATTGAATTTCTTTTGAAAATGACGTGAGAACATCTAAAATTGCCGTTTGTCGACGCATCACTACGTGTTCGAGGTAGATTCTTATGTTTAATAACTGTTTTCATTCTTCTTTGTTAGATGGGGTCATTTGTTTACAAATTAATATTTTTAACATTATCTTTGTGTTGTAGCTACAACGGTACGCAGTGAAGATATTGCTCTATAACAAACAAAAGTGGAATCGCAAATATGGCGTTCTCATTACGTAGAATGCTATCAAATATCACGTATTTCAAGAAACCTGGTGAAGAGGAGAGTTCTGATGACCCAGAAACGTCTGCAGGCCGCGACAGTACATTTGTGACCGTAAGTGAGTCAAAAAGTATCGATTTTGAACGTGCAGAACCAGATTCTACTTCGATAGTATGCACAACCAGTCTAAAACTGCCTGAATCAATCAAAACTTTTGCAGCTAAAAAGGGTTCTTTATCAGACACAGATCTTTTAAATATAAACATTGATTCTCCACCAAAAAAATCGAAGAAAAAGTCTAAGAAGTTAAAACTAGATATTAAAAAATGCAGTCAATCTATGAATGAATCTATCGACGAATCCGGATCCAATGTTGAGAATACACCAAAACATATTCTGCTGGACAGCAAAAGCGGGGATTTATTTAGTAACTTTAAGGGATTTGATTTCAACCATTCCTTTGATTTATTTGAAGGCATGTCTGATGCTTCTATTTGTGAGGAGGAGAACATTGATATAGAATCATTGTCCGATCAGTCTGAGACTGATATATCATTTGATTCTGATGAGAACGAAATTAAAATGTGTCGGAAAATTGAGTCTCTGGAACAGGATCCTGGGTTTCAACTGGTCCCTTCAGCTACTCCTGAGTCTTTTGGAGTTGTTGAAGTGGATAAAAACGAAGAAGATCGCTTGTCACTGTTATCAAACTACCAGATTAGATTGGAGAAGCTTGATAGCATTTTGAAGACCTTACTTTCTGAATTTAAGTTTCATATTGATGTCTCCAATATCTTCAACTGCCGTTCCGTTGTCAGTACAATTCCAAGCACTGATGCGTCGAAAGGACCTTTGTTGGAATGTGTAAATAAAGATAATGAACAGCCAATTAGTAGAAGCCACTCTTGGAACATCATCATGAAGAAAGATGATGAGGAAATGAAATTGACAATAAAAGACCAACTTCTTTCCATGAAGGACTCCGTAGAAGATTTTGTTCACACCTACTTAGAGAAGGAAAAAGTTGGTAAGTGTAAGAAGTTAACATTCCGAAACCGTAGAAGCATTACATTTGATTTGCAGAAACGTTCGAGAACCTTCCATTTTAGCAACAAGAAGAGGAATAAGCTCTTTGACTATCCTGACATAAGAGACGCTATGATTAGCTTGTTTGAACCTGAGCTTATAGCTAATACAGTATCTCATGTAATAAATGATTATGATGAGTCAGATCACTCAAAATGTTCATGTAAATGTCACAGAAGTACATCAACACCAAACGATTCTGGCTTGAATACAAAGAATGATGTGTCCAGTCAGTCGATAACATCTTCCATTGGCAATTTTAGCTTGGACAACTCCACTTTAACGGCGTACTCTGAGTCCTTAGATCTGATTGTGAGCTACAATAGTTTTCAGGACGAGAGCCTTTATAATACTCTACTACAGAGAGCTGCTATTGAGCGTATAACGTTCTATGTTCAGGTACACAGTATACAGCTCAAGTGTGAGCAGTCCGAGGAAGAGTTTGTGTCAAAAAATTCTATTACATTCTTCTGCCCTTCCTGCAAAACCGTTGATAAAGAAGAAAATAGCCTTTTGAGCCATATTTTGAGCCAGTCTCACTGTGAAAAGATCCATTTTGTATACAAGACTGCTTATATTAAGAAATGTGTGTCTGCTGGCAAAGAAATAATGCCTAGTACTGTGTTAAATCCTATGACTATGTACAGGGATGATAATAAAATTGTCTGTTTCGGAGATGCTATGTATGCTTGTTCATTATGTTTTGAAAACTCAATCTCTGGTGAGTCTGTCCTTATGAGTCATTGCTCAGAGCCAGAACATGTTCAAAGGAGAGAAAAGTTGCGAGATATACTAGATTAGGCTGCATGCTTGCATGTTCCTTTGCCATTGGTTTGAAAAGTTAAAACTACTTTTATTTTTGAAATTTTATTCATAGACAATTTACACATTGTTTTATTTTTGTAATTGGCGTGTTGATTAATTAAAGCAATGGCAAAGGTATTGTTTTTCGTTATCTTTTGTAATATAGGTTTAATTCACATCCATTTATTTTTTTATATTTTAGTGCATATTTAATAGTGCCAATTTAATCTTACAAAAATTATCGCCTCATTGTAATAATATGTTATGCGCTAAAAAGGTATTAATCAAAAAGTTTAAACTTTTTCCACTCATTCCTATGACTTTAATTAATTTTTTTTCTATCATTATCTCTAAGTTATGAATTAGAAATTTTAAGTTGATTTTTTATATACATTTATCATTATTGTTTATTTGGATAAAGATGACCAAATAATGTTTTTTGCGAAAACTAGAAGTCTAAACACGCAAAGATGGTTTTTAAGCTCATTTACTATAATTTTTTTGTTTTAAGTTTATTATTTTTTACATAAAAATAATTAATTTAATTTTCAAGAAACTGAACGTACTAAAGATAAAATTTAATGCCCAAACTCAGAAAAGGCTTTTTATATTTTTATATATTTTTTTACATTAACAAAAATTACTTGCTATATTATCCTTATAAATTAATTAAAGCTATAATTAACTGTTGAGCAACGCCTCTAGCTACCTATCTTGCTTTTTATTTATATATTTAATTTTCTCATCAATATTCTGCTATATTTTTAGTTAGTTGAAGGTACCTTTTAATTAATAATTTTTACAATTTTGGATCGAAATTGTTTGAATGGTTAAACAATTTTTAATTTTGTTTCTATTAATTGTAATAGATATTTTATTTACAGTGCTTATGATATGTCAGATCCATGTTATAGTAATTTTACTTTTTTATTACAAAAATTTTAGGCATTTTTTAACTTTTTAAAAAAAACTTTCAAAATCAAATTTTTTCACGGAAGAGAAAAAAGAACTCTAATTTTATTTATTTACTATAAAAATAATCATGACATTACTAATCGTTTGTATATAATTTTTTCTTATACACTCTTTTAATAACTTTAAAACTATTTACAAAAAAAATCTGTACATATTTGTTTTTATACACATTTTAAAAGTAAAAACCAAAACTAAATGCGTCTTTTAGTTCCTGAGCTTAAAAACCACCATAGTTAAATGGTGCTCATAAAATTGCACTGCCGAAAATGTGCTGTACTTTATAAATTATTGCCAGTGTGTTCAGTGAGACTAAACAGTCCATACTGTACAGTCCAGACTGTACAGTCCAACTGTACAGTCCATACTGTAAAAATCTCGATTGATCTTGCATTATCTAGTTAACAACCTTGAGACGTCCCTCCTCGAGTCGTATTCCTCATTATTCCTCTTAACTTCAAGCCTCTGTATTTCAGTCGTCCGTCCTCAGGTTATAGCCGTCCCCCATAAACACGGAAGTGTTCGAGGTCACAATGTTTTGATCATCCATCAAGGCCTGTCGATGGCGAAATAGCTTTGTTTTCGATATCGAAAGCCAAAGTGCACTAACCACTACGCCACCGAGCTCTTCGTTATTAATTTCTCCACATGCTTAAATAATATGTTCCGCCATCTATGCCGATTGTTAGCGACTGCTGGGGGTTAAGAACAGAACGGACCTGTTCTGCCCATCTTGTTGGGAGTCCAATATTGACCATTTGCCATCAACCTTGCAAATAATAGTTGTTCAAGGTTGTAGCCATCTTTTCTGGCTATGTGGCCGAGAAACTCCAATATCCTACGTAGGTTCACAGTCCTGTTTTATGTTAAATTCCGGATAGATGAATCATTTGTCCGTAAAGCAGTCCATTTTCCTTGTAGCATCTCTCGCCAGCACCACATCTCTGAGGCATCAATGCGGCCTCGGTCAGCCTTTTGTGGCATCCAATACACACATAGTCACGTTCTACAATAGGTGCATAAATTTCATTTTAAAATCCTTACATATTTCTTTCGCTTCATAATAATAAACTCCCGTTACAGTCCTCATACATGCTTAGCGATTTCGTTTAATTATATGTATATTTTTTTACTAAAATGAACCTCCCAAAAGATATTTGAAACGATTGGGACGAATACAGTGGTCAACATAAATACAGTCAATCCGAAATCTTTAAAGACGCATGATCGGATCGGAAAAACTTACTACAATATTTTCTTATAATATATTCAGTAAATTTTTATGCTTTTTCTGCAAGAGCTCTCCCTTCCTATCTCTGCATGAAATAAATACGTTTTTGAGATTTTCTTTTATAAAGACTATATCAATAATGAAAGATCATTAAATTCGGCAGCCAAAGCCCCCTTAAGTATACGTAAATGTTTTTAGATAAAAATATAAACTGTTCATATTGAACTCTATATTAGTGATATATTTTTTACATGTTTTATTAACCCCTCCACAACATAAATTAAATCTTATCTTAAATAGTGTCTATTTAGGAACTTAGCTGAAACCTATCCAGTCCACATATAAAATTGAGTATGAATTTGAAAAGGACTTACAAATCAATCCAAACCGAAAATGCAAGACCAATCGTTAATTTTACAGCCAATTTGTACTTATAAGACATTGTAAATAAGCCTGGTAAACATTAGTGGTCTCCTCTCAGTATAGCAATAAAACAGATTTTAATAGTATTTCTTGTGCCTTAGTTTGGAATAAAACAATATGAGAGGATTTTTTTTCTAAAACAGGGTGTTATTTAGCCAGTGTTGTGTGTAGCTTGGAGTAGTAATATCGCTAGATTAGTTAGTTGTTTAAAATAAATCCTTATTTCTATATACCTTAATGACTATTATCTGGTTTTCATTCTTATCAGCTTAAATGTAGCGCAATTCTTTGTTATATTGTATGTGTAACTTGACATAATATATATCTTAGCGTAAGTCTAAATGTATATTAAATATTAATAGTTAAAAATTGAAATAACAGTGATCTCAAAAACATTTACATACTTAAAACAAAAGACTGATGATAAAAGCCATTTTAAAAATGTTGGTTAGTGATTCGTGAGGCGTGTCAAACATCAGTGATCTCGTACATTCTCAATATTCCGACAATATTAATTTGTAAGTAATAGGAATGATGTCTCGATTTTTTAATTTATAAACATACTAAAATACAATCAACAGGTTTATGATAAGTGGCAGTCTTAGAACCACAGAGGCTTTTGACAACGCGACTTTATTCGACTTTTTATATAAAATTCTAATTTAATGTTTAATACATATAATACGATTACAGAACAAAAATGAAAAATCCTTGATTGAATGCTGTTTTAAAAAAACTAAAAGTAAGGCGTTTTTTAATAATTTTGGTAGAGTAGCAAAACTACGGGGTGAAATCGAAAATAATTGACAAATTTTAATGGGGGGTGCTAGTGCTATAAACATTATATGAGCGAAAAAAAACTAAGTTGTAAAAATAAATCAATTTTTAGTTGCTTTTACTCGAAACTGGTAAGTTATAATATACATATTAAAAACATAAATCATAAAAACTTACATGTAAAATTTATATCAGAAAAATATTACATTAAATTCGATACACACTTTTGTTTACAAATGCACAGTTGTTTCATTCAATAACACAGCGCGACAGTTGCAACTAATAATTGCGTTATTGTATTTTGTTACATAATGTTTAATTACTATTTTAATTGTTATTATACTAATTATTATGACATTTAAAATGTCCTGTAAAATTTTGTCGAATGATTTCAATTTCAACCTGTAGATATGGTTCTATAACCATCATAGTTGTAATATTTAATTATTTATTAACTTTATGTAAAGTCGTAAATGTTCTCAGTGAGTGGAGTTTCCTAAAATAAATCCTTGAGCATCATTACCGTTTAAATGATACCAAAAATAAAATCGTGAGCTTTAAATCATACTTTGACGCGCCTCCGCCATATTATTGTTCAAAATCTGCGCCCGCCTAAAAATGAGTAGTTAGATCACTCTGGAGTACACTCAAATAATCTTTTTAGTTCATATCTTTTACGCAGTAAGCTGTGTGTAACTTAAACACACAAAATTATGGCAATCGTATTGGTATCTATTTCAAAAACACTGATTGCATGTGAATAAAAGATCTCAATTTATTAAAATTATTATTTAATATAGATTCTTTATAGGTAAATCACGTCTTGTTTGTCTTAGCGCTTAGCGGTGTCATTTACTGCTAAGCACAAGCAAAACCTTAATAATATTTGAAGGTGAACATTATAAATTAAACGAGATTTATATTAGCGATAAGTTATACCATTGCTCATTAAGTATAAACATTATATTTCGGTCATAGTACCTATACGACGAAGACTGGTCCAAAATTGTAATATACATTATTGAGTGTATTTCAGAAGTGCCATTGTAATTTAAGCAAAAAACTATACAAAACAAGTAACATTATCGGTATGGAAAGACTAGTTTTTGTATGGACCATTGCTTTCCGTGCATGTTTTTGTTTGTCAAAAGAGTTTTTAACAATCGCTCATTTGTTATTAAATAGTTGTTAAAAATCACAAAACAATAGTTCTAATGTTGGCATAGATGAAATTTACATACGTTTTGTAATACAAAAATACATGCACACCTTACATTACCAATCTAACGCTCCACTGCAAGTGTATTTTAATATTAAGATCATAAAAGTTATATAAAAGCATTAGTTCTAGTTAGTTTTGCTAATGTAATGCATGTATACTAGTATAACACTAATATAGCTAATGAAGGGTAGACTGAAGTCGTAAGTCTTATGAGAAATAGTTCAAATAGTAACGGTGTTAATTCTTACAGTAACGCATAAACAGTTTTTTAACTATTTTTATACGACCCAGTCTTTTATGTAGGCGACAGAAAATACAAAAAAAAACCTTTTTGTAGTTAAAAAAACAGTCGTCTACATCCCTTCAGTGTAACATCTAAATGTAAGAGCAAAAAAAATAATAAAACACAAAAAAATCTAAAAAAATAAACGTTAAGTCGTTTGTTTATGTGTTTTATATAATTGCTGTAATTCAAGTCAATTTGTAAATTCAAAATCTTGATTTTGCATTTTGTTTTGAAATTTTAGACTTTGATTATCTTTTGAAGGAACTATAATTTAATATGATTATTAACGGATAAATAGGGCATTCTTCTTTAATAAATAGCCAGATTAGTTGTTACGAGAAACGCTGGTACGTACTCACTCACCTCGAAAGGTTTTCAAAGTTTAAATCAATTCGGTATCAAAATTAACAATTTTATACAACTTTTGTTTTGTAATTTAACCTTAGGTAACTTAGATAAATAACGAATAGATTGTAGCTACGTATTGTAATTATCCTAATTTGAAACACGGTGGTAGTTTTGATAACTTTGAGGCGTTTGGAGTTTCGTAATGCGTTATTGCGGCAGCTCCCTAGCAAGTCCAACGAAACACTAAGGATGAAACAATAAAAGGTTTTTTGAATATGAATTTTCAGAAATATATCAAATATTGACGGCAGCTTTCATTTTCTTTACGTCCTTTGATATTTCAGACAGTTGAGAGTGATATTGTTTTGTCACGTGTTTTGGTGGTCATGTTAGGCCTACTGATTTACTGAAGCAGTATTAAAATTTCAATATTGCAAAAGTAACAAAAATATATTGAGGCATGAATCAATCAACTCAATGCCAATTGAAATCGATATACACGACAGTACTCAAAAAAGGTGTCACTTTTGTGTTTCAAAATCAAACCGCGTCTATCTGTTATTTTCTAAGTCAGAAATATTATAATTTTTACTCATGCAAATCTCAGCATAGTGGTAAACGCAATTTAAAGGTAATATTAAATATTGAAAGAAAACTCACGCACAATAAAAAAGTCTTGTAGGGTAACTAAAACAATTCTGTGATTTTACTGTTGATAACCAAATTAATTGTTGTAAAATAGTATTTAGATGTTAAGCTTGGTGGTTTTAACAATTTTTCTTTGACTTAGTGCAGTTGCGGTGAAAAGCGATAATAACATCAGTGCTTTTCGCTGGCATCTTAACTGTACTCCTTTTTCTAAAACGGCTGTTTGTAATCTATGGGTACAGGTTTTCTTTTTTATTAAAAACAGTTTTATTTTAATTTTTAACTACAACTTTTTATTTACTCCTTTTCACATAGGTTGAGTTTGATGGTACCATTACAGTTAAATACTCACTTATGGTAAAAATAAACATAGTCTTATCTTGTTATCGTGTAAACCTATAGATTACGAACTATCACCTTAATTAGCTTTTCTTTCTGACCTAATTTTATATGACAGAGTCTTGTAAACATAAATTCTGGTTTATGTTTGACTAAAATTTTCCAAGTTGTTTAAAGCCGCCAAGCGAATCGACCGTTTGGTGTAATCATCTGTGATCCACGAAATCGTGTTCATATCATAATAAATGTAGATGTGACAATCTTAGACAAGTTGCATACTATTACGAAGTTTTATATTTTCTAATTGAATTCAAATCATTACCGTGTCTACTTTTAGAAATTCTAACCAATCCATGAAAATTCGAATTTTTAAATAACATTCTAAATTACAGACCAAAAGTAAAAAATACAGTCCAATGGTAATCATAACAGTCCAAATCTAAAAATTACAGTCCAATAAAATTATTTTGTTTTTGTTCTGTTGAAATAGTTTTAATATTAAGTATTTTTATCGTATGTGTTTCTTTTCTTTAAGATTGACAGAAAATTTAAGAAAATGTTTTAAATTATAAATATGTAAGATTTTTTATTTGAACATGTAAAATTTTATTTCCTGTCTAAGATTGTCACATCGCTTGACTGTTATCCCTTTTGGTTTAAAACACACTGTTTTTCGACTGATTAAAAAACATGTGCAGGTTGGAATAATATAATGTTGGTTTTATTTCACACTAGCTGTTGCCCGCGACTGCGTCCACGGTTACTTACTGCCAGAACGCCAGAACACAACAATGCTTAATAATGAGTTAAAATTTTTCTTTTTTTGTTTCTCTGTTTATACGGACTAATCTCTGAAATGGCTGGACCGATTTCAATGAAATTTTGCAAACCTTAACCTTATATCCTTGGTCAACTTCTTAGATACTTTTTCTTTCAGAAAATCAAAGGGTTGCCGTGGGATAGTTAAAAAACCGTAGTAACGGCATACGATAGCTAGCTAGTATTTAATAGATATGTAGTTGAATTTAATTGTTTATATACCGTTCATTAAGCAAATTATTCTATGCCGTGCATAACGGTAGAATATGTGTTCCAATATTTGTAATTACCATCAACATTATGTATGTACTACCATATTCTATGAAATAAATGATTATCTTTTCTTATCTAGTTAGTCTATGCGCGAGCTCCGAGGAATCAGCGGCTTAGGAACGGGCGGATATTTTATTTATATGTAGTACCTACCTACATAATAGTGGAAGAGGTCGGTGGCGCGGGCGTGGTGATCATACTTCATGCGCTTTGGCTTTCGATATTGAACTCAAAGCTACTGTCGCCATGGTCAGTCCTGGGATTGGTGACTAAAACTTTGTGTGTTTATCCATGTAGGAAAGATAGAGGAGGAGGAGGGTGTAGGAGGTAGTGGGGCAGATAATGTTGAAGACAAATTCACTGTCGATACCACAGATATACATTTACCTATAACTAGCATTAACGCAAGTATAAAGATTTGGGTGCAATCCACTAGGATCCCCAAGCTGATCCCTGATCGCAGATTCATAACATAAAGCTCAATTAATATTGAATGAATCTTTTTTTTTATCCGAGATAATGGCCATAATGAAATGATATAATTTAGGGCCTGTTTCACAATCGACTAGTAAGTTCTGACTGAATAGCTTACTCGGCAGATCATTTGACAGTTGTAGTATGAAATTTATGTCAATTGAACTGCCAAGTAAGCTATTCAGAAATTACCCGTCGATTGTGAAACACGCCCTTATTCTGCAATTTGATTACATGAAATACTTTTGCACGTCAATATTTTTTTCCCTACTAGCACTTCGACGTGAATGGCCTGTTGAGAAGAAGTGCCGCAAGAAACTCAACAGTTAGCCTGTTTTAAACAGTCATAATAACAAAAGGAATTTAGAACATTTTAAATATTGTAAAATAAGTATGTGCAGAGGAGCAAATAATAGTAGCCACGAATTTTTATCTTTAAAATAATCTTCTATCTTATAATACCCCGTTTGTGTGGCCCGCTAAACCCCCCTGGGGCATTCCTCCGACGCGCTCGCGTCGGCATCGGGAACTCAGGTAGACACCGATGCCGACGGCGGCCAGGGCCTTTGGCCCTTAGCCGGCTTGTCCCTGGAGGGACAGACAGTCGCAATCCCGATCGATCGACATATAGATTGTGATGTTTCTTACTCTTCGGTGGCACACTAGAGCCATAAATGGGTTAAAATTTTTCAATGTCCAATTCCAATTTCAATATCCATTGGGTGGCCTAAATGACATTGAGCTTAGCTGAAATTGATACTCTCGTACCGCCTCTCTAGTCTCGGCATTTTGAGATATTGGATTGTGTTATTATTGAGTTTTAATTGCGATTGCGTTCGAGAGTACGCTAGCTGGGCTCAGGCAACACCTTGAGTGGCATTACCATCATCGCCCTGACACTATAATTTGCTCCTCTGCACATACTTATTTTACATTATTTAAAATGTTCTAAATTATTATGCCTTTTGTTATTATGGCTGTTTAAAAAAGGCTAACTGTTGAGTTTCTTGCGGCACTTCTCCTCAACAGGCCATTCACGTCGAAGTGCTAGTAGGAAAAAAAATATTGACGTGAAAAAGTATTTCATGCAATTCTTATTGCAGTATAAATGATTTCATTTCATTTCATACTAAGTGCACTGTTACAAATTTGTTTTTCATTAAAAGACGTTCAAACTAACAACGAAAAAATGAACAACATTCCATTCCCGGTTTCCGGAGAAAGATAATATATCTTTTTTGTTTTAATACTCAGTATGGGGCTTAATGTTATATGAATCTGCGATCGGAGGGTCGGGCAAGGGGATCCTGGTGGAATCAACCGCGATTTGAATTGGCCAGCGAGTCTAATCATCAACATCTACTGTGACGTCACATAATTTTGAGACGGGAGACCCAAACCGAAAGATACCGATGCTCCTCCACTAATTATCACACAACGAGGCAGCCATTCAGACAAGTTAGCAGCGGCCAACCCCGACGTTTGGTCGTGGTTTTCGGTCACGCGCAGTACATGCATTTGCTTCATCTATGTAAATGTATATTTGTAGTCAATACTAACTTTTCTTGAGCCGGAGAAAGAATACGCAATCGGAGCTGGTCGGCTCCTCTTATTATTTCACACGAAGCGCATTCAAGCATTCTTAACGACAAAAAAGTGGACATGCAAATAAACTTTACTACCGTTACCCAAAACTCTGTTTACTACGTTATAAAAAACTGCTCTCCTCTCTGAGCCGGTCTGTACGTTCACCAGAAGTATAATAAAAAGACATAGGCTTAGTTTTTCAAAAGTTTTTATTATTCATTGTCCATATAAAGGTTATCATTACACAACAATTCATTACCATCTTCGGTAGCATTTATTTCATTCATTACATTCAAACAAGGCCGCTGAATTGGAGACATGTGTGATAAAACAATTTTCTGCAATAAAGAATAATCTTTGAATTCTTTACTTGTCTTCAAACTTTGTAGGTATAACAGCAGTAACCTCCCAAAGTTCCTATCTTCCCTACATGATGTATAATAATCACTTAGAAGAGAGAAAATATATTTCTGTATTCTATCCGTCTTCATACTATCTTTGTATGCTGTAAATATGGGAAATAAGTTCCTTGCGAATTCCTCTTCAGTTATATTTAATCTAGATAGACTTCTGAGAAAATTTTCTTTTTCTACATCATTTAGAGACTGGACATAATCTTGTAATATTTTGTTGGAGGTATCATTATCTTTTATTACTGAAGATATTAACAACTCAAACTCTTTCGGATATATTCTACTTCCTTTTAAGACTAAGTCTATCGCCAAACAATTATATTCACGCTTCACATAGGCTGGCACGAAATGTTTGAAGAAATTGTTGACAAACTTTTTATTTAAGTTTTCACTATCATAAATATGCATACATAACTTCTCAATACTAACAATAGGCAGTTGGATTGCTAGTTCAAGCAGTAAATTATGATTTTTCACGCATTCCTCAATGATAATGTCGATTTTTGATGTAATATCTGAATCAAGAATTTCGTTTACAATGTCAGAGAGGTCATTGGCAATTTTAGGAGAATCCACGTTTATAATTTCCGGTTTTGACTGTCTTCTGATAATAGGTGGTATATTATATGGTCTTTTATCACTAACCGTCATCGAAGAGTCGAACATTATAAGATTTCCGAACTCTTCTTTAATTTTTATCACTCCATTATCCGGGATGGTTTTGGAGGGATTTAAATGTCCAAAATGTTTTAACCATTTGCTGTTCTCTCTGTTAGAGGCTGCTGATATGCACTGCTGAACTTGCGGCTCTAATGATGGTGAAAATATCCAGATTTTTTCAGTCATTGTAACAAATAACAGTTTTAAAAAATTGTAAACAAATCTACAGCTGGTTTTAAATTATGACATTTGACAGTCAATATTTTGTTGCCATAACCAAAAAATGTACTTGTCGATTTTGTATTACCTATTGACAAGGTGGATGCCGATGTTAAAATGAAAAGGTAAATAACACAAATCACACAGAAAACTTAGAGAATGTTATAAAAGTTAGGGTTACTTACAATAGTTCCTTGGTAAAGTTTGAAAATTTAACGTTATGGTTTTATTAAATCGGCAAAATTTTAAATCATCATAAGAAAGAGTGTCACAATATAATATACCTATATTATAATTTTATTATAAACAAATCGCCGTAATTTTAGTGAGCCGTGTGGTAGCGGCTCAATAAAAGAATACTACCAACACATCTCTTCCCTTGGGTGTCGTAAAAGGCGACCAATGGACTTATAGCGGCGATGGGCTCAGCACTTCTCACGCTGCAGCTTTGTAAAGTGCGGACTATGGCAATGAACTGCTTTTGCGGTGCTTTTGCCTAGTCTCTGACTAACCCTTAGGGGATAATAATGGTAATACATACATGTAATATATGTATGTACGTATGTATGTATGTAATTACATTTATAGGCGTCGAGACAACCGCTCCAGACCAGACGTTGACTGTGATAGGAATGAAAAATTGGAGAACAAAACAATGAAACAGAAACAGAAGAGAAGAGCGCAATAAGAGTAAAGAGTCGTTAAAACTGTGAAGCGCCTCGTTACAACCTTAAATCTTTGAAATGGTAGGAAATTCTATGTAAGTACACGATATACATTTGGCTGCTGCATTTTATATAATATTAAGATTGCAGTATATTATGACTGATGATTGATTATTTACTTTATCAATTAAATTATGTTTCGGAGACTTTGAAGAAAAATATCAAGAAGCAGCCTCACGAACGAAAACGAACCAAAAATATGCCACCGTGGCCTGAACGTGACACTACATCATTATATAAAACAAAACAAAATCAGCGCTGTCTAACTTACACCTTTTTACCATACATTAACGCCTGTTTTTGTTTGTATCAGCATGAATGACGGAATGGGATAAAAAAATAAAAATTAATTTAAATTTCGCTGACTATTCCTTCTAAATTCAACTTTATGACTTACGAAAACCCAGGTTTCGCCTGATATGTGAAGACCCAATGTAACAGGTGGCGAGCCTCCAAATAAATTTGTAATCATGGAGCTGGAGCTGGTGGTGAAGCTCGCTTCCACCTTCGGCCTTATCGTCACTTACCGTTAGGTCAAATGAAGTTCAAGAGCTTACCCTTCATATGTAAAAAAAAATGTTATGGTAGTATTATTTTATTACAAACATTATTTCTAAATCGATCGATTGTGCAGACTAAAAATTATTAGCTGGTATCCCATAAAAATATCGATTCTATAATAATCTGTGCCATTGTGTTTCGCTGCCCGGCAATCAGTCAATTGATTGTTCTGTAAAATAAATATTTTTAGTTTTATTTGCGACTGCGAGACAGCGTAGACGTGTTTTATGTTTTGTATTTAAAAATTTCCGCGATATTGAAGATTGAAGTTTTTCCACATATGAATAATCATTATTGGTAAGTAAAGTAAATCATAATTTTGTTCTTTTGTAGATTATATTCAATATAAAGTTCTTTTTTGATTATTTTTTGGGAAAATTCTCCCATATTGGGAAGGCAAAGTTTTATTTATTGTTTAATTTTTTTTAAAGTTCTGCACTTCTGCCTATTAAGGGACGGAAAAGGGAACTGAGCCCATACCATAACAGCTATTTCTTTCGTAATTATGTCTTTAGTAATTTACATTGAAATGCTAGTGAATAGTGTAATACATTTCTATGCATCTAGGGAGAGTTTGGCGACAAACGATAGACGGCAGTTACTTCAATGAGATGGATTACCACGATAAAAATCCCACCGCGTTTCACACCACTTGACGTTATTTCAAGAATCCTCCACATTGCTCATCAACGCAGACACTTATTACACAAAACTACACAGATTTTTTTTTCAATAGTAAGTAAGCAGGTAGCGATATCCAAGTAGGGAAATCTCATGCGTAGATCATCGGTTTGATGCCCGTCGGTACCATTTACTCACAATAACTTTTATACAGTTGAGAGGATGATCGTGTCATCAGGAAAGTTATACATTTGAAAGTGGATGGGCGTGTGGGGAGAGGATGACCAAAGAAAAGATGGATGGATTGTGTGAATGATGATGTGATGAGGATGAGAGTGAGTGTTGACTTGATGAGTGATAGAGGAGAGTGGAAGAGGAAGACATGTTGCGCCGACCTCAAATAGAATTGGGAACAGGGCAGGACAAAAATAATTTATATACAGTTGTTAGTGAATATCGCTTGCCTTGCATTGTGCCCGGTGCATGGCAACGGGCTAGCCCCCTGTTACATGGAGATTTAAACACATCAGAAGCGTGTAAATATATATAATGTGGGTGTAAATATAGTCTTTTTAATTACAACCCCATTACCTAATGATGCAGTTCGCAAAAGAGGAGAACGATTCACTTTTTTCTATTCAGTGAAGCTCTGGCAATATTGCTTTTAAGCCTCTTGAAGTAAAGCCTTTCGGACTACGCTAGTATTTTAGTCGAGTGGCGCGTAATTTAGTATCTTGTCAAGGGGGGCCACTTTTGGGCAAAAAGTCTGAATAATCTACTTTTTTGAGGATTTTGTGTCTCAGTAGTCGTCCTCAGCCTATATACGTCCCACTGCTGGGCTCAGGCCTTCCTCATGGAGAAACACATGAGGAGTACGGGCCGTAACACCACCACGCTGGCCCAATGCGGGTTGGTGGGTAGAAACGGTTGCAGCAGCGACCGGGACCAACGGCTTAAGTTGGTAGCTTTGTTTTCGATATCGAAAGCCAAAGCGTGCTAACCACTACGCCCCATCGTCTCAGTATTCATAGACAAACGTAAAAAGCCTAACAAACTAAATACTAGAGGCCAATATGGATAATACTAATACTGGCTAATATAGGAAACTGATATAACTATGACTGGTGTGATTTGATTAAATGATAAAGATGATTTGAATTTTAGTTTGTATTTATAAGCTTCTTTCTACAAATTAGATACTTGTACGGGGGATATAATAATATTTTTTGACGCGTGTCTTCACGAGCACGTTGCTGCGCAGAGTCCGAGCGATGATCGCGTGGTTCCGGCGGTGACGGCGCGGGGCGCGGGGTAAAAGGCCAGCGCGTTTTGTTCTTGCGTTAACAAGCTGCCCCCCTTGGAACTGGCTGTTCCAACATAGGAAGTGGGCAGAGCCTGTTGAAGGCCCTCCTGATTGTGCCTGTAGTGGTCTTGATGTCCACCACTCGGTTGACTCCGTCGGTGCCTGGATAGACTGCGACGATCCGCCCCAGCAGCCATCTGTTGGGCGGCACTCGGTCGTCCTTCACCAGCACCATGTCGCCTAGCTGCGGTTGAGTGCCATCTTTGCCCCATTTACTCCTTCTTTGTAACTCTGAAACGTATTCAGTATAGTAGCGTTGCCAGAAATGTGTCTTCAAAACTTGTATGAGCTTGTATCTGCTGATTGTGGTGATCTGGGCGTCTTCCACCTGAGGAGCAGGCAAAGTGGTGAGTGGTCGTCCAATTAAAAAATGCATAGGAGTGAGGGGAATTAAATCACAAGGATCGGAGGAGAGAGGGGTGAGAGGTCTAGAATTTAAAATTGCCTCAATCTGTATTAATAAAGTATTCATTTCCTCGTAAACTAGATGAGCCCCGGATAGCACACGTTTCAGGTGGTGCTTTACCGACTTCACTGAACTTTCTGCTAAGCCATTAAAGTGCGGACTATATGCTGGGCAAAATTTAAAATTAATATTGTGTTCAGTAGCAGCAGTAAAAATACTATTACTGTTTTGTTTTAAAAATTTTGATAGTTCATTACAAGCTCCGACAAAATTAGTACCGTTGTCGGAAAAAATTGTGTTAGGCCTGCCCCTACGCGAAATAAACCTATTTAGGGCTGCTAAAAAACCTTGTGACGTCAGCTCAGTGACGAGTTCAATGTGTACCGCTCGAGTAGCCAAACATACAAATATACATATGTATGCTTTTACCAGTATGCATCCTCTCCCCTTTCTGTTCGCTATCAAGATTGGACCTGCATAGTCCACAGCAACATTTCCAAAGGGAAATTCCGCCTGTAACCTCTGTTCAGGGAGGTTGCCCATGATAGGCTGAAATGTTTTACCTGAGAACCTACAGCATTTTATACAATCATGAGTGATTTTCCTCGTGAGTCTGCGACCGTTTATTATCCAGTAATGATGACGCAGTGTAGCTAGTAACAATTGCGGTCCTGCATGTAACATGATTAAATGATAATGTTCCACTAACAAGTGAGAAATGTGATGAGATGCATGCAAAAGAATTGGATGTTTAGTATTGTAATCAAAATTTGTATTTGAAAGTCGTCCCCCCACACGTAGAAGTCCCATTTTATCAATAAAAGGATTCAAATTTAGTAGTTTATTTTTTGTTGGCAAACAACCATTTGATTTTAATATTGAAATTTCTTTAGAAAATGTTTTTAACTGTACTATTTTACAAAGTTTTATATTTGCTAAGTTTAACTCAGATAATGAGAGCGGACCAATAAATCTATTATTTCGATCACAACAGTTATGAAAAAATCTATGCATGTATGCTGTAATGCGCTGAAGCTTAGAATAATTTGAAAATTTTATAGTAAAATCATTACCACCTGATTCATCTGCTGAGAGTTGACAAAAAACCTTTGTTTCAGGTAAGTTATTAATGTTTATGTACTGAGGTTGCAATGGAAATTGTATTTCTGTCTGGTGTAGGAAATGTGGACCTCCCCACCACAATTGTGAGGTTTTTAGTTTTTCAGCATTTGAACCCCGTGAACCTATGTCAGCAGGATTCAAATCCGTTGGTACATATTTCCATTGAGAATTATTTGAATACTGTGTTATCTCATTAACCCTATTGTAAACATATTGTTTTAGACTTTTCTTACAACTCCTAATCCATCCCAGCACAATAGTCGAGTCACTCCAAAAAAGTTGAGAATAAATTTTTAAACGTAATGATTCGATGACCTTTTTTGCCAACTGTACCCCTAGGAGAGCCGCACAAAGCTCTAGTTTAGGCACAGTTAAACGTTGTTTTAGTGGAGCTACTCTACTTTTGGCGAATAACAACCGGACTGTCACTTCACCGGTTTTGGAAACAGAGCGAACATATACACAAGCTGCATATGCCTTAATGCTCGCATCACTGAATATGTGCAACTCCGCCCTGCCAAATGAGTCGCACAACACTAGTCGAGGAATTTCAATAATGTATATGTGTTGTATTGTTTGTATGAAGCTATTCCATTGTGACTGAATATCAATTGGCAGCTCGTCATCCCATGAAATATTTTTTGACCACAATAATTGTAAAATAAGTTTAGCTTGTAACATACAAGGATTAATCAGGCCCAGTGGATCGAACACTTGAGCAATTATGGATAAAATAGTACGTTTATTTGTTCCAGTGTGCAAGTCTATGTTTGTTGGCAAAAATAATAATGTGTCATTCCTGCATGACCATAGTAAGCCTAATGTTTTGGAAAATCGATCTTTGCTTAAATTGAGTAACTCATCGTTACTATTACTACCTTTGCCAACAATTTGATTCAGTATATCTGTGTTGTTAGAGTGCCACTTACGAAGGTGGAAGTGTGCACCTTCCAACTCCTTGATGACACCCTTGCATGTGTGTATTAATGTGTGAAAGTCATCATGTCCGCTTACGTAATCATCAACGTAAAAATCGTGTATGATTGTTTCCCTTACTTGTTTATCTAAGCTATCTTGACCTAACTGGTTTAGACACCTTGTTGCTAAGTATGGCGCCGAGGCTGTCCCATACGTTACTGTGTTTAGTTTGTATTGTTTGATTTCTTCACTAGGATCGAAACGCCAGAATATTTGTTGCAAATTGCGATGAGCTTCCTTTACAAGAACCTGCCTATACATTTTTTCTATATCTGACGTGACAACATATTTGTGTTGTCGAAATCTAATTAATATGCTTAAGAGATCATCCTGTACAGGAGCACAGATGTGTTGGATATCATTTAAAGATTTACCGGAGCTAGTAACAGCTGAGGCATCAAAAACAGTTCGAAGTTTTGTTGTCAAACTGTTTTCACGTAATACGCCGTGATGCGGCAAAAAGTATTGAACTTCATTATTCTGGGGTTCTGTGTTTTGGGACATATGACCAAGAGCTATGTATTCCTTCATAAATTCTGTATATTTCTCTTTGAAAGATGGATCACGTTTGAACCTACGTTCCAAAGATTGGAATCTGAGTATTGCTTGCTCCCTTGAGTTTCCTAGACTCTCGGGTGATTCCTTAAAAGGGATTGTTACGACAAATCTACCATCAGATTGACGAAAAGTTGTTTGCGTAAAGATATTCTCACATTCACTCTCAGCCTTTGATGTAGCTTGTTGAGTTGTGGGAACTGATTCTAATTCAAAGAATTTGTTTAATTTCTGATCTAGCTCAATATTGTTTAGTAGATGACAGTGGACTGTATGGTGAGTATTTTGTTTATGTTTATTGAAAGGAACCTTGATGGACCCAGAGACTAACCACCCCAGTTTTGTTTCAACTAAGGTTGGCTTGTTTTTGCCTAAGGGTATGTGATTGTTTGTAAGCACCTCCCAAAAGAGGTCAGCTCCCAATAGCATCTGCACCTCTGACGGAATATTGAATGTTGGATCCGCGAGGTGGACATGTTTTGGAATGTTGAAAATGTCAATGTATTTGATTGTATGTGATGGTATGTATTGAGTGATTTGAGGTACAACAAAACAATTTACTTCAGTATTGTAACCGCTGTTTGAAAGTGATGAGATTGAAACATTACATCTGTTTGTGATTTTTGATAACTGTTTGTTGAGTCCTTGGACTGCAACAAAAGTAGAATAGTGTGGTAGCTGTAGCTGTGTTAGCAATGATTCTGTGATGAAACTAGATGTGCTACCATTATCTAATAGGACACGAACGTTATGCATTCGGCCATTTATGTCAGAGACATTTATTATAGCAGTAGATAGCAAAACTTGACTCTGATTATGTGTGGTGGATAGTGTGACACTTTGTTCCTGTGTCTGTGTGTGCGTCTGCGGGGTGTCTGTGGGTTGTGAAGCTTGTGAGGTAGGGAGGACAATACACTCACTAGTTTTTGCTAAACTTGGCGTTTGTTCCAAATGTAACATACTGTTATGACGTTGAGCACATAATTTGCAAGGACCTAATTTACACCTACTCTCACTGTGACCTTGACGCAAACAATTTTTACATAAATTTAATTTTTTCACTAATCCTATACGAGATTCAATTGGCATCGCCCTAAACTTAAAACACTGGTAGATGGAATGATTATTTTTGCAGACAGGGCAGTGAAATTTGGGTGTTTGGTTTGCAATGAATGTTTTTGGTCGTATAGGTGTAATGTCGCTGTGTCTTCGTGGTTTGTGATGTGTCTCCTCCATGGTTGCAAGTAAATCTGCTCTATTTTTGAGAAAGGTATTAAATTCATCAAGTGTTGGAATGTCTTTAATACCATTACGCTGGGTTTCCCAAGCGCGATGTGTAGCAGAATCAAGTTTACTCGAAACCATGTGGATGATCAACATATCCCAATGTTCTGTGGGTAAGTTCAGTGTTTTGAGGGCTCTTAAATTCTTATTGATTGTGTCAACCACGTTGCGTAAGTCCTTTGATGATTCCCTGAGTATAGGCTCAATGTTAAATAAGGCTTGGATATGATTATTTACTAGAATTCTGTTGTTGTTAAATCTGTCACAAAGTAGACCCCATGCAGTGTCATAGTTACTCGCGGAAAACTCTAATGATTGTATGATTGCTGCTGCACTATCCTTTAACGACGCACGTAAATAATGAAACTTGTGAATATTCGGTATTGAACTATTAGTATGGATAAGAGAAATATATGTATCGTGGTACTCTAACCAATCTTGTGAGCGACCAGAGAAGGTAGGTAAGTGAATTATGGGTAATTTTATGTTTGGCAAACCTGGTGTAGCGGAATTACCACTAGAACCCGTCACCGAGCCGCCGTCCTCCGGCGCAGCAGTAGCAGCGCGGCCGACTCGGCTAAGCAGCTCCTGCGCAGCTGCTAGCGTTTGAAAGTAGGTACTTTCAAAAGCTTCCCTTTCATTAAACTCGTCATCTGGAATTTCACACAGGGTTTCTATTTCAGTTTGCGTTGAATCAAAATCATTATATGTTTCTTGTATTTTGTCATATCTTAATTGCAATTCATGTATTTTTAATTTGTTTAAGTCTTGGCTTGGCAATAAAAGTTCTAGATAATTTTTGAAAATGGTAAGCTTTGCCTTTAATGACGCTCGAGATTTCTTTAGCGATTTTAAGTCCATGCTGAGCTTAATGAAATGTTTTAGCAAAAAAAAAGAATGAGTAGGGAAGTTATTTTACGTGAACACAATATCAATTAAAAATATCTTCAGCTAAAGAAAAGAAAAAAAAACAAAATTATTAAAAGCACGTTAAGTGAAAAGAATGAAATGGTAGTACTTAAATTTTATGTGCACTGCAGAAAATGGCGAAGCAGAAAGCGTAAACGTGTGCGACAAATGGTGTCACACGAGAACAATAAAGCCTCGTGGCGTATGCGCCACACCTCACACCACCAGAATCGTACTCCGCCCGTGACGTCAGCGGACCTACGTCACTCCGGCCTCGGCACGCTTTCGATAATTTTCTGCAAATTTAGAAAAGATTAATTGTATGAAATTCTGATTATACTAGATTTTAAACACCTTTAGGTATTCTAGAAACAATGGGCAAAAATGCAATGTTAAAACAATTCTTTTTATTTTAGAAATAGTTAACACTTAACCTTCAAATTAGAAATTATTTTAATTGAATCTTGAAGTTACTGTACACGAGTGCAATTTATTGTAATGGGATATGGGTATTGAAATGAGAAGGGAAAATTGGAACGACTCACGACACCGCAATGCACCACAATCTCGTTTCCTGGTTTTTTTTTCTTGATTGAAGCGTTTATCACTTTTGTATCACACCGCTGCGTCCTCAATTGCCTTGTCGTGATTAGTTTGTTTCAACTGTTTCAAAGCGACTGAAAGCCACATCCGGCTCGAATCCTTGGTGTGATTTGATTAAATGATAAAGATGATTTGAATTTTAGTTTGTATTTATAAGCTTCTTTCTACAAATTAGATACTTGTACGGGGGATATAATAATATTTTTTGACGCGTGTCTTCACGAGCACGTTGCTGCGCAGAGTCCGAGCGATAATCGCGTGGTTCCGGCGGTGACGGCGCGGGGCGCGGGGTAAAAGGCCAGCGCGTTTTGTTCTTGCGTTAACAATGACTGACACGAAAAAAATGTACCAACTGCTTTTCTTGCCTAGCATGTCGTAAAGGCGACTAAGGGCGTATTGGGTACTGGCTCTGTGATTGTGTAGGGGATGAGCTAGCCACTTGTTACTACTTTTTCACGATTTTTCATCTGACCAAACCCAATTTTTGTACGGCTAAATGTGGTTATTACAGGCGTGATTTTATGTATGTATGTATATATAATCACAACCATTATCCCCTAAGGGTTAGTCAGAGACTAGGCAAAAGCACAGCGGAAGCAGTCCACAGCCATAGTCCGCGTTTCACCAAGCAGTGACTGCACTCAGCGTGACAGGTGGTGAGCCCGTCGCCGCTATAAGCTATTGGATGTTGTGCAGTTCTTAGTACATTAGTCGCCTTTTATGACACCTGAGGGAAGAGACGGGTTGGTAGTATTTTTTGAATGAGTTGCTACCACACGGCTCAATTGCTCAATTTTGACGGCGGCTCAATTTTGACGACCTCCGTGGCCGAGTGGTCTGTACGCCGGTCTCAAGGCGTCGCCATCTCGAGAGGTCCTGGGTTCGATCCCCAGTGGAGGCATGTGTTTGGGTGATGAATTTTCAAACATTTGTTCTCCAGTCTTGGATGTTCATTATATATGTAATATATTATGTATATTCTCAATAATTGTGTGTATTTATCTATTAAATATGTTTGTCCGTCATCTAGTATCCGTAACACAAGCAGCATTTAGTTGCTTAAAATGGGACTAGTTGATAGGTGTGAATGTCTGAGGATATTTATTTATTATTTATTTATAATTGCCACTATCGCTGAAACATAGGTAATAAATACTACAATGTACATTTTGTTATTATATTTCGCAGTAACATGAATTGTAGGTATTTGTTATCGTAAACATTTTTACAAGTATTTATTGAGATGTAGTACCTACGTTTCGCGCGTTTTTTACACTGTATTATCTTTATAAAGGAACTTATAGGACTTCGCCGTGTTATATATATGTATATGTAGATAGATCAGCGCTCGCAAATGGGATTGAACCCGCGAGTCCCGCGGTCTGTCGAACGAGTAGTGTCCCGTCCGTCCCAACTCGGCTACGGCTGCCTCTTTTAGAGAACGAGCTAGTTAATTATACAGTTTGTTATTTTTTGTAGTGGACATTGAAGTGCAAGTTGATTGTACACACGCAACTCATTCTGTGGTTTGTGTACAAATTACTCATCTACTGATTAACTCGGCCAATGTTTTACCAGTTGGTGGTAAACTAGATCCTATAGTGCAAATATGACCTAATATTTTGAGGCATCAAAACATTCGAGTGACGAATTCTAATCCATACTAATTAAAAATTATAGACGTCACGTACTTGAGATGTTTTTTATTACGGGTGATATTTAAACGGTCTTGGTCAGCGAAAAAATACAATTGGTCAGCAACTTCTGGGCAGCAAATATTTCCAAATTGGTCAGCAAAATAACTAATTGGTCAGCAACTTATAGACAGCAGATATTTCTAATTGTCATAAACTACAACGCCTCTGCAGTTTACAAAGAAAAAGAAAACATAGGTACTTATTTTAAATAATATTATGCAGTTTACCACATTTTCCATTACAGACATGTACACATAGTCTAAAGTATAATCTAAAAAAGTAGAAGTACATAACGATAAATAACTATCTTAACTAATAATAATAAATTGCCGTTTTGTATGGAGATTTTGGGGAACTCTGCATTTTCCATACTAACATTTTTTAGTTTTCTTCACCACGACAAATTTTTGGCATGTATCATTAGACAAGATTTAGCAATATGTGTGATGTCACACTTCATAAAAATTATTTATGGTTTTTAAGTGAATGCAAATCAAATGATGTGTTCGGGAGGCACTTAAAAAGAGTTGTCTCCGTGTCCAATTTTAACACAATTAAACTTACAACAAATTAATAATAATAATAATAAAATCTTTATTTCTTTCTCTCCACAGACTTAAAGATAGCTTATAAAATAACTTAAGTTTACGTGCACTTATTTCGTCTCAAGTCTATAGGAGACTGGTGCCTGAATTAGGTATCCGAAGATCCTGTGTTACAGGTCACCAGGCCCCCTACCAGACTATAATTCAAGTAGGACAACTTTTAGTAAACATAATTAACTACAAATAAGAACTATCTTACTTGGTACATGCATAAATAGAAACTAGACTTAAAGTTAAATATGAAAGATAACCGCAAGTGTATGTGTTGTGTAAAATAAAAGAGCGTATGAGTGACAGAGTGTGTGTTTGTGATTGAGATTGTGTTTTTGAGGGGAACCACTAAAGTGTGCGAGGATGCTAGAAGAGAAGTCTGAGTAGAAGTTACTTTAAAACGGTAAGTACACTTTCAGTGGCTGCATAGTAAATGCAGGGACAGATGCCTTACAATTAAGTTTACTTCAAGGGAAAATGTTTATACTTTTTTTGATTTTATTGTAGAGGAAAGGCCCCAAGGAGCAATAGAAATTACACGAAACAGCAATATGAAATACAGTAGTTGGACAGACCTTCCACTTTTTTCGTTTGTCTTCAATCAGCCCAGGGTCATACGGTAATTCCGAGTTGTCTTAGAACTGTTCGAAATATAAAAGTTTGTCACACTGTTAGAACATTCCAAAATCTGAATAGTTCCACAGTAGGAAAACAAATGGGAATACCTGCTGCGACTTTAAGCATAAAACGTTGTGCCCTCTCAACTTCAAGGTGTGTCTTTGCCGCACCACCCCAGGTGGTGATGCCGTATTCTAAAACTGAGTGGCAAAGTGCGTAATACACAGTTTTTATTAGGATATGGTCAGCAACATACTTCAGATTTTTAAATATATATATTTATTTTTGGATTCTTGATGATGTAATATGTATGTGGGTCTTGAAATTCAGTGAGCAATCAACAGTGATTATCAAATCAAATCAAACAGCTCAAAAATATGGTGTATTTTTAGAGGAGGCAATTATTTTTTATGAATACTCTGAAACTTAATAGTTACAGACAAAATACTAAGAGAGAAAAAGACGAAAATTTCATTGGTAAAGACTTATTATTTGCACTGCCATACAGTCCCGAAGCAAATGTTATTAATTAGGCAATCTCTACCACCATCACATTAAGCCACTTCTCAGTACAGAGTACTCATGAGATATTCATGTCCGCGAGTTAAACCGGGACTCGAACAGGGCTACTGACAAGTAGGACATAAGTACATATAAGTGTGAATGTTCCGTGCGAAACAGAAACAGGATTCTCGGGCTACTTTTTATTCGTCGTTCTAGTATTTATAATTGTTACTTTTATAGGTTGAATTCAAAGACCTTAGTGGCTTTATACCTTGGTTTGGTTTATCGATATTTAAAAAAAAGCTACTTTCGCCGTAGTTGCATTTTGGATGGGTGACCAAAACTTTGAGGACTCTAGTTTCTCCGTGGTTTTTATATACATGTACGTAATCAAATTATCACACCTTATTTCCCGTAAGTGTAGGCCGAGGTGTATTACACGCCCATTCTTTATATTTTTTACCGACTTCAAAAAAAGATTAAGTTCTAAATCCGTATTTTTATGTGTGTTACAACCTTATCAAAATCGTTGACACTAAATAACATTTGAAACTGTCAAATCTCTTTAACTTATTCCTAATATTATAAATGCGAAAGTCTTTCTGTCTGTCTTGCTTTCACGTCAAAACTACTGAACCGATGCAATTGAAATTTGGTACACAGATGGTCTAAGGCCTGAGAAAGGACATAGGCTTTTTATCCCGATATTACCATGGGAACGGGTACCGCGCAGGTGTAACCGTGGTCATCAATAGCGCGACGGAGTACCTATTATGTGACATATTCCGTCAAAATGTAATTTCATTTCGAATTTTATTGTAAAATAATGACACGACAACTTAGATTTATCACCAAGAAATGTTATTTTCATTATATTAATAATTAGAGGTTTTAGTTCAACTATTAACAATCAACATTTTGCTAATAAGAGATAGGAATGTTGTGTACTTTGTAAAAATACAATGCAGTGTTAAGATACATACATATAATCACGACTATTATCCCCTAAGGGTTAGTCAGAGACTAGACAAAAGCACCGCAAAAGCAGGCCACTGCCATAGTCCGCGCTTCACCAAGCAGTGACTGCACTCAGCGTGACAGGTGGTGAGCCCGGCGACGCTATAAGCTATTGGATGTTGTGCAGTTCTAGGTCCATAAGTCCAGTCAGTGGTCAGTTGTAACAAACACACAAAAACATTTTGTTAACTTTTATCGGGCACAACGAGGTTATTATTGAAATAATTTTTTTTTTATTGAAAATGAAATGTTTATTTATTTATTTTATTTTATTTTATTTTATTTAGTAGACAATGTTTCTACAGCATTATTCTTGTACATGATAAACGAATACAAAATATTACTAAAACATAAGCCAATTAAAGAAACAAACTATGCTTTTAGCAAATATTATAAACATTTGGTAGGTAGATGCAAAATGAAGTTAAAAGTTGAAGTTAAGTTTACTTTAAAATAACATATATCTAAAGATATTTCAAATTATTTACCGCTTAATGACACTTCAAACTGTCGAAATCATTGTGACTAATTAAAAAAATGGTTTTTCTATACATGCCCGGGGGATTTTGTAGGACCCAAGTAATGGGGGCCAGTCTATTCCGTTACCGGGCAAATGGCTTGCCCCAGGACCACAATTCCAACTCTCTTCTTCTTGCCCTTTTCCCACTCTAGGTGGGGTCGGCATAACATGTCATCTTCTTCCATTCTCCTCTGTCACTCGTCACCACAATTCCAACATACCACTAAATATTGGGTCCTTACCTATGAAATTGGTGTTTTTTTCCACTCTTAGTATTTTGTCTGTAACTATTAAGATTCAGAGTATTCCTAAAAAATAATTACCTCGTTTAAAAATAGACTATATTTTTGAGCTCTTTTGATTTGTTTTGATAATTTGTTGTAAGTTTAGTTGTGTTAAAATTGGACACGGAGACAACTCTTTTTAAGTGCCTCCCGAATACATCATTTTATTTGCGATAAATAATTTTTATTAAGTGTAATATTACACATATTACTAAAGCTTGTCTAATGTAATGATAGATGCCAAATATTATTATCTTGAGATTTGTCTTTGTGAAGAAAACTGAAAAAATTTTAGTATGGAAAATGCAGAATTCCCCAAAATCTCCATACAAAACACCAATTTCATAGGTAAGGACCTAATATAATATGGATGTCATTTAAGCGGTTAGATAAATATTATAATTTTGGTCAGCAAAAACAAAGAAACAATTTTCAAAATTGGATTGTAATTGACAGAGATATCGGTGCCTATGCTTAATGAATCGTAACTTAAAAATACGGTATTTTCTGAATTACTTGAAAAGTACTGGACCAATTTCAGAATTTCAAAAAGGGACCAAGTTCTGATCAAACCCGATATAATAACGTTTGAATCAGACGAATATAAAACCTCTTTTTTGAAGTCGGTTAAAAATACAATTGTTCAGCTTAATTAACTAATTGGTCAGCATCTTATGGGCAGCAGATATTTCTAATTTGTCAGCAAAATAACTAATTGAACAGCAACTCAAATGTATTTACTGCGGACAAATTGTTTAATATATGTTTTGATGACACAAATATTGTTTTTAAAGGTCATTAAAAATAACCCTAACCTAATATCTATCAGAATACATTTCCTAGACATTGACCCCTAATTGATTATTTTCCTAGCATTTATACATTTCCAGTAACATAATATATACTCGTATTGCTGCCCAAATGATTATACGGCGGACTTTTTTGTTGCTGACCAAGTAAGTAAATGGCTGCGCAATTAATTACTTCCCAATTAATTAATTATAATATGTATAGAAATATTAAATCTGTCAATAGGTTTTATATGTATATTACAAAAACAAATAATGTCAATTGTTTTACGCAATGAAAGCACTTCGTTTGCATTGCCTAATCTAGGTCAAAGAAGACTCGTATCGGTGACTGAAGTGTTCATTTATTGAATATTGCATACAATTTTCTGTCAATCAAACACAAGTATGTATTTCATTATCTTGTTATACACTTATAGATCAAATCAAGAGGGTTCTTGTTATTGTTATTTATATTATTTACCTACGAGCAGTTGCCCGGGACTTTATCCGCGGTTACTATGGTTTTTTAACTATCCCACGAAAACCTTTTGATTTTCCGGAATAAAAATTATCTAAGATTTTGACCAGGGATATAAGGTATCATCACAATTTCGGTCCATCACGAAGGTATCATCACGAAAGCGGTCCAGCCATTTCGGAGATTAGCCCGTACAAGCAGGCAAACAGACGAACAGAGAAATAAAAAATAGGTATGGTACAACTTGGCTATCAAATGATATCTTTGAATAAACAAATAAATATCTTGACATTCACACCTATCAACTAGCCCCGTTTTAAGCAACTAATTCTGCTTATGTTACGGATACTATAAAAAATCATCGCGCCCTTTCCCCGAAGGGGTAGGCAGAGGTGTTAACGCCCACTTTTTATATGAAAACAGCAATTGACTCAATACCACCTGATGGTAAGCAATTGAAGAGTCCATTAGCGGAAATAGCGGGCCACAGAGAACAGTGAAGCCCTGGCTACCTCCACCTCGCTGGCCCATGAGGTGATATCTCACGCCTCTTGAAGACCCATGCTGTACGATGGAGGGAACACGTGTGCTGGAAGCGAATTCCATGCACGAGATGTGCCATGTAGCGAGTGGATACGGATACTAGATGACGGATAAATATATTTAATAGATAAATACATATAAATATTAAAAAAATATATACTACATATATAAACAAGACTAAAGAACAAATGCCTGGTCATGTCACAAGCATTTGCCCCCACCGGGGATCGAACCTTTCGATATAGACGTCTTGAGACCAGCGTACATACCACTCGACCACGGAGGTCTTCAAGTTTAAGCCTATATTATTAAACATAACTTTGTATCCAAGTAAAAGGCTATGATTAACCAACAATTAAACGGTTATTTGACATGGTTATAATGTTCCAATTGTCCGTGACAATTATTAACTGGTGCGACAATATTATCGGACCGTGTCGTTTTAAATACGTAAACAGTAATTGACTTGACTTAATCAAGGAATTTTATCACAATTACATTATTTTGTTATGTTCAGGGCCTGGCTTCACTGAAAACTTTAAATACATACTAAAAGTATAAATGCGAAAGTAACTTTGTCCGTCTGTCTGTCTCGTTTTCACGTAAAAACTACCGAGCCAATTTAACTGAAATTTGGTACACAAATAGTCTATAGCCTGAGAAAGGACATAGGCTAGCTTTTATCTTGATATTCCCATAGGAACGGGTGCCATGCGGGCATAATTTTCAATTCCACCAATTGAGGCTACTGTTCCAATTTGAAAAAATCTTACAGTGATGAATAGCCTATTTTTTGAGGAAGGCTGCAGGCTTCATACCATCACACTATCTCAAAGTAACTATTCTACGGGGAGTCGCGGGCAAAGCTAGTGTCCATATAAACATCAATGTTTGCGGTCAATGAACATACCTATTCAGATCAGTGATCATAAGTCACAACATAAGAAACAGCTTTTTTGGGTAGTAATTAATTGGGCAGCCATTAAATTATTTGGTCAGCAACATAAAAGGTCATCCGAAAAATCATTTGGGCAGCAAACAATATTTTGTCAGCAATATAATTATTTGGGAAGCAAGAAAATTATTTGGGCTGTAATATGATATGTTACCGGAAATAAAATCTAGGAATAGATCAATGAAGGATCAATTCATTTAAAGGGTCATTTAGAGGGTAAGGCTAAATTAGCCTCTAAGAAGCTTGGTGTGCTCAATAGATCGCAGTATTTCATACCGGCCCACTGCCTGCAGTTGTATAAGGCACAGGTTCGGCCCCATATGGAATACTGTTCTCATCTATGGGCAGGAGCACCTCAGTACCAGCTTCTTCCTCTCGACCGCGTCCAACGCAGAGCAATTCGAATACTCGACAGTCAGGCCATTTCAAGCCGGCTTGACCCCTTGGCGTTGCATAGAGATGTGGCCTCATTATGCATCCTCTATCGCATTTATTATGGGGAGTGTTCCGAGGAATTGTTCGGTTTGATACCTGCCGCCACTTTTCGTTATCGTTCAGCGCGACACGACATCCACTCTCATCGTCTGGATGCTTGGTTGTATTCCACTGTGCGCTTCTCCAGGAACTGTGGAATGAATTGTCACCCGCGGTATTTCCGGACCAGTATGACATGAAAACCTTGTGACCCCAGTGGTGTTGCGAGTGTCCATGTGCGGCGGTAGTTGCTTATCATCAGGTGACCCGTCAGCTCGCTTGCCCCTATCCCATAAAAAATCCTAGGAACTATAATCTAATATATATTAGGTTAAGGTTTTTTTAAGACCCATAAAAAATATTTGTGTCATCGAAACATATATTAAACAATTTAGCAGCAGAGAAAACATTTAAGTTGCTGTCCAATTAGTTAATTTGCCGACATATTAGAAATATCGACTGCCCATAAGTTGCTGACCGATTAGTTATTTAGCAGATCAATTGTATTTTTCTGCTGACCAAAATTCGAGTATTTTGCTAACCGTTTAAATAACTCCCTTTTTGATATAAGTCAGTGAAGTGGATGTCGAGCTGATGACAGAGAAGAGAGGAAGAGGACATGTGCCCTTACTGAATGTGGGAGAAGATCAAAGAGAAGAAATGATAGTTTTAAACTAATTTAGAAAATTACCTCGTTTCAGATAGCGATGCTGGTGTCTATACTATTGGTGTGTATACTGTCATGCGTGTGCGCAGTGCCGAGCCATAACACACGCAGTCCGCTAAAGAAATGTGGATATGAGGTGAGTTTTTAACTGATACAGGTTACTGGGGAAGGCGTACTAATATTATAAGAGGTGAAGGTAGTTTAGTTTTCTGGGAAGACGCGGGCCCGCGATGATGACGTCAAGGGAAAAAAATCTTGGTGTTGAATCCAATAATTTGTATTTACAAGTACCCCGCAACGTGGCCCAACAGCTTGGACTCACGAGCTTGGTACCGTGATACTAAAATAAGTACAGTCAACAACACTAGATGGTTTCAAATGCCCGACCAGGCTCAAATGCTTGAGAGTCTTTATGGAGTGAATTGATACCTGCAGGTTGCATTGACACGAAAATGTATGCCGAACCTTTATTCAATGCAGCGGGAGCTCACGTTACCGCGCTGTAGGATACTACTAGCGCCATCTCTTGACAGTCATTGGAACTAATTATGGAATATTTGTTACAGAGGTTAATTTTAAGATCAATTCTGATAGATTTGCTTGTATATGGCGCCCTAAACCTAGATGTAATGAGTTTCAAAGTTATTATTTGTAAATCCTATATTTTTGGCTATTTGTAGTTTTTTTTTAATTTGAGGCCTTAGGGTCGGTTTTTTACAGGTCTTGTTGGTAGACATACCAATTTATAAAATTGATTACCAAATCTTACGGCCGCACTCAGAGACGTAATTTAAGCTAATGTTCCATTAACGAATTTAAATTCGACTTTATGCGTATTAAAATAAGTGTAAATTTTTTAACAAAAGTAACCATTAAAGTTAATAAACGACTCTAAGTAGGGCAGTTAACCTACTAGTAACAGCTCAAACAAAACTGCTTCCCAAAGGTAAGAATTAAAAATGTTCTAATAGTGGAGACTAACTTTGGAGAGCTTTGCTTAAAAAATGTAGCGAACATATTCTGCTGATTTTATGGACCATTTACATTGGGAATCGATTAATCTCACTACAAAAAACTGTCAAAATGCACCTATTAAATTATTTAGGCTGTAGTTAACTTACTAATAAGTCTGTTATTATAAACATAACACAAGTTTTGATAAGATAACCTTTTGACTGTAACTCGATAAAGGTTCACTGACTATTATAATTAAACTCAATAATATAAACAATGAAACGAAATTTTATTGCCTTTTATTTGGTTAAAACTTTTTGTATTTGTATGTTGAAAAATTAAGCAATTGTTACAGTTTTTTTACATACATATGACAGGCAAGCTCTTGGCCTTTATCTCACTTGATAGTAAGTGACGATAAGGCCGAAGGTGGAATCGAGCTTCACCTGTAATCCTCAACAACTGAGGAACTGGCTATCTTACCTCTGATTGCCGGAACACAACAATGCTTAAAACATTGTTATTATGGCGACAAAATTAGGTAAGACGGTGGTAGCTAGCCAGGCGGGCTTAGAAGCCCTACCACCAATCAAACCGAACAGAGAAACTACTGCCCCCATGGAATCGAACCCGGACCTGCCGATCAACACCCGGCGGTGTGAACCACTAGACCAGAGAGGCGGTTTAAAAGGCCTGTAGTGGCGGTGATCCGCCAATACAGGCCTGAGTTCTCGCCTTCTTTAAAAATCCGTTTATAACTGAGTAGCCTTCACTGATGCCTCATCAGTTTAGGGCCCTTCAAAAAAAAAACCCAGCATGTTGGGTTTTTTTAAAATATATTTATCAAACAAAAAAACATATATCTAAACATTAATTAACATACACGTTAACATGATTTGTATTTTTTTTTCTAATTTTGATTGTTTGAGGAACTATGGATAATATAATAATAATCTTGGATAATTTATTATGATTTTTTATGGTCTAATTCACCTGAAATACAGGGTTATCCTAGTTCAGGTATCAGTATATTAAGCTTTTAGTCAAGATACATAGATATAAGTCATTATTTGTGAACTATGCTTTATAATAAACTTATTATTATTATTAATTGCTTAAACCACTGAGGTTTATTACAGTGCTATTGATAATATTATTATTGTATTTAATTACATAATTATGTTGCTGCTACGATCGAATAGGTACGTTTACATTTAATTTAAGAAAATTCTACAGTTAAATTAAATTTAGAAAATATTGCTTTACATCTCTCATGTTCGGTAAGTAGGTCCTTAATACCCCCAGATGCGGGTTGTAAGTGATCAATTACCGCCCTAGGTTAATAATGTAGCTAGAAACGCCCTAGGGCGGTAAGTAATTAAAAAAAAACTCTTTCAAAAAGTTCGCGTACATCTAACCATCTTACTAGCACTAGACATCATGCATTCAGCCCAATGACAAAAGAGGTCGCTTCGCTATTTTCATCAATTTTGAATATCGAACGGCGAAGCTAAATTTAGTTCTTGAAAATAAATTTATTTATTCTTGTGACAAAGGAGGTCGCTTCGCTATTTTCATCAATATTGAATATCGAACGGCGAAGCTACATTTAGTTCTTGAAAATAAATTTATTTATTCTTGTGACAAAGGAGGTCGCTTCGCTATTTTCATCAATATTGAATATCGAACGGCGAAGCTACATTTAGTTCTTGAAAATAAATTTATTTATTCTTGTGACAAAGGAGGTCGCTTCGCTATTTTCATCAATATTGAATATCGAACGGCGAAGCTACATTTAGTTCTTGAAAATAAATTTATTTATTCTTGTAATGCCTTTTTTCCACTTACCTCACAATCGAGATGTAAAGCAGAGTAGTTAGCTCGGGTGTAAGCATCAATTGCACCCTCGAACTATAAGCGCCCTCGCTGCGCTCGTGCGCCTAAATGTCTCGGGCTGCAATTGGTGCCTTACAGCCCTTGGCTACTAATCTACTATTAATTTATCTTTATGGCCCCTTCTCCTAATACACATATTTCTATTTGTTCGAAGTCCTATTTCCAGCAGTGGAACGTGTGTTGACTGGAGACGGAATGTTATTTTGCCTCCAAACACCGCGCTTCTCGTTTTATAAAATTCAATTCAAACCTTTATTCACTTAAAACATGGTATAAGTGGTAATTTTTTTTAAGTCAGCACGTTTAGCTAACAGTATGATAGAATTTAATACAATAACATAATTAATTGAAAACATTTATAGCTCTTAAATGAATTGTCAATATTTTAAAATAGCAAGTACAATTGAATATTTCGTGAGCACATTTTCATTGCAGCAGAAATTTTGTCATAGATTTTTTTTTGCCATTTGTACAGTCTGCTTTTAAATATTTTAATATCTAGAGCGTTTATCCTTAGGAATTTTGTTATTAATTAGTACACACATGCATAGACAACTTTTCTCATATTTGCTAGTAATGGAAATAGTTCAATTTTTACCACTTTTCTATATTTCAATCAAAAACTTAAACTTCTGGGCCCATAACCAAATGAAAATGAACTTTGACAAGACAATCACATATGATATATTTGTACACTTCCATAACCAACTTTTGACATGCGTAATAACTTATTATAAGCTGCCTGTTTATATGCAGTACAACCTCCAACAGCTAGAAGTCGGGATATCATCAAATATCAATCTATGGGGACATCTCAATCTGAAGTTATTTGATCTTCTGAATAACCCAATATTTTTATTTCTTCACTATCTTCCTCATCATGTCGTTTTTGTTGCCAGAGCTGCACGAAGCCTAAAGATGGCATGCTGAACGTCCACATAGTGCCGCACACGCATGACGATGTCGGCTGGCTTAAGACGGTCGACCAGTATTACTATGGATGTCAGTATCATTTTTTGTAATATAAGATTTTAAACTTTCGCGTTGCATTGTATATAAAATTTATACTCAACCGTGATCAGCTCGTGACTAGGGTTGGTGTAACCCAGCCGAAACGTCGAGCAGTAAGTAGTATCCATATACTACATAATGTACGTCGCTTGTAGTCTCGTTAGTATAATTTTTATATCTTCTTTTGTGATAATGCGTGCATCTTAGGAAGACATATTTACATTATTATGGATGTATGCGAGTAGTTTGCCTGCAAGTTTATAGGTCATTTATAGAAAGCAAACAGTTCGCGTGCTTCAGGCTGACAAAATATTGTTTGCTGCCCAAAAGATTTTGTGGCTGACTTTTGCTGACCAAATAATTAAATGGCTGTTCAATTAATTACTTCCCGTTTTTAAATAACACAAAATCTTTTGTGAGTCCTCACGCCTATATTTGTGGCGGGCTATCACTAGAGGGTCCCCAATCAGGGGTCGCGCTACCAGAGAGACTATCCAGATGTATTCTGAGTGGGTGCCTTTTTAGTATTTGACTGATTTTGTACTTTCATATTTTGAAGATTGTTCGGTTTCTATTTTAGATCGCAATGACATACAAAAAGCTGGTGTGCAATATATTTTGGATTCAGTTGTCAAGGAACTATGGGAAGATCCGGCGCGTAGGTAAGTTTAATACCTAGGAAAACTGAATAATAGCCTATAGCCTCATCAGGAAAATAAAACAGCCTGCATTGGGGGCGCCAAAATATTTTCTTTTGCATTCAACACAATACTTATTAAAAAAAATGCATTTTTCCTAATCGCATTTTGCTTTGTTTCTATTATTTAATGCATCATCTATGAATGCATGCATCTAAACCATCATATCATTTAAAAACAATGAAAACGAAATGAAATAAATGAAGATTTGCGAAAAATACGTGAAAGATGACATTTAAAATCAAAATTGATGGATGATTTCTTTTAATGACTGTTGTCATTAAAATAAATTAGTTTTACCATTGCATATTTGTTTTTCGTCAGGCTTTAAATCAGAAATATTGTAGTGACAGTCTTAGTTAATAATTGTTATTATTATCTTATCCATAAGAGCAATGTTTCCATCCACAGATTCATCTATGTGGAGACAGCTTTCTTCGCGAAATGGTGGCGGGAGCAGCCTCAAAGTGTGAAGGACAAAGTGCATACCCTGGTGGCTGAAGGTCGCCTCAAATTCGCCGGTGGAGCTTGGAGTATGAATGATGAGGCCACGACTTATTACCAAAGCACTATTGATCAATTCACTTTTGGGCTTAAGTAAGTTAAGAAAACCCAACATCAAACATTAAATACGCAAATAAATAAGGAAACCATTTACTGCGTAAATAAAGAAATTCATTTATTCACTCTCACCAATTTTTTCGATGGCACGTCGATTTTTCGTTACATTTTTGTGTATCAAAATAAACAGTAACTTAGCAGTAAGTTACTTTATTTATTTTTTAGCCCAAAAGGTATCATTTAGTTATAATTTACTTAATTCCACAACCCTTGTCTTGCATGTAATCCGTGTCCGTAACCACTCACATAATGCTTGTTTTGACGACTACGTCAATTCTTAATGATAGTATATTTTTCTGCAGAAGGGTCGACTCGAGACCCAAAAGGCGTCATTTAAAATCGAATTCGTAAAGCTTATTATAATTAACAGATAAAAAATTTATGCAGGCTTTCTTCATTTTTGCTGATAAAACCCTTGATTTAAGTCAAGCGTAACATGATGACATGATATGATAGAGGAACTTGTTCTCGTAGTGGTTTGTGCGCTTTGGCTTTCGATTTTGAAAACCTACTTACCAGCGGCTAGCGTGGTGGTGTCATAGCAAACATCCCTCATGTATTTCTCCACATGGGAAGGCCTGAGCCTAGCAGTGGGCTATAGGTCGGTGAAATGAATGATGCTTAAATTATTTTTCTAGCTTTTTGAACCAAACCTTTGGAGAATGTGGCCGGCCAACTGTGGGTTGGCAGATAGACCCCTTCGGCCATTCCAGAGAGTTCGCCTCGTTGCTCGCTGGCATGGGATTCGATGGGCTGTTCTTGGGCAGAATTGACTATCAGGTAAGAATTGTTTTAAATTTATAATTTTATGCTAATGCAGCTAGAATTTCGTTGCTTTTAATTAGAGGCATTGTTTTGGGAGCTAAAATTAATATTAATAAACAATTGCTTTTGTTCTCAGGACACGGCTACTTAATTGCTTATTGACGCTTGGCATAGTTATTATTATTATTGGAAAAAAAATTAATAAAAATAAAAACAACACAAAGTATGCAATGGGCGGGCTTATCTCTTTTTTTGTTCACGAAAATACAAAGTCTGAATAAATGATATTTGAATTTTCAAAGAATACTTGACATTGCAATCCTATTTAAGAAGACTTTCGAAATAAAAAAATAAATTTTTCTTTGTGTTTTCTATTACAGGATAAACATAAAAGAATGACAGACAAGTCTATGGAATTCATATGGAGAGGCGATGACAATTTAGGTATGTAAAAGACAAAATACTACTAAATTTAGATCTTTACTCTCTCAATTTTGATCTGAGACAAAAGGTAAACAAAGAATTTGTGGTTCTCAAACTTTTTATCCAATTCAAGGACAAAAAAATATGGGCATAATTTTTTTTATAATAAAATAGGAAAAGGTGTACTTAAAATTATTATACTAATATCGTCATTGAATATAAACATTATTTATTTGTGAAATGAAGTAATGTTTAACGGTGTATTACGTAATAGTACATTATGGTACAAGTGTGTAATGTTGGTGATTACCGCTGAGGCGCATTGAGGCCCGAGCCGTCAGGCGAGGGTCTTAAGGAGCCGAGGACGGTAATCATCAATACACACGTGTATCATACAACGTTTTTCAACACACTTCTGAATAATAGATATTTTTCCTTTGAGTTTTCTGGTAGTAAACTTTCCATAACGTTCTGGGCTTCACATCTTATATCGGGCGGTGTACAACATAAATCATTTTCTTCATAAATTGTATTTGCAGACATCTTAATTAATAACTAACTAAATAACTTCAAAAGAGAAAACGAGACGAGTTGTGAAAAATTTTTCGTAATGGCGGGAAAAATTAATTAGTTTTCCTATGCGCGCGTATCGGCCATAGACTAAAAAATGAGGTTTCTTTTTTTTGGGCTTTTCGCGGATAGCTTTTTAGCGCAAATGTAACCGTAACTCAACCAATAATATTAAAAAAAACTATTACTCACTCGTGGATAATAGTAATGAAAAAGTCACAGTTTGATTATAGGTGTCATTATGTGCCTAATTGCCATGGGATTAGAGCCACTTTATAAGGAAGTGTGTTGAAAAGAGTATTTAAAAACAAGCTACATGGCTCTCATCCAAATTATACTAAATATGAATGGAAATAAAACAATGAGGTAATTCATAATATTATGATAATGTTAGTTGAAGATGTAATGAAAATGTCATGTTTTTTCATCTTCATTTGGTAGTATTTTAAATGCATAAAATTTTTAAATTACCATTCACTTTGGGTGTTTTTTAATAGCAAATATTAATTAAGTTATCTAAACCCAACTTAAAAATATATAATATTGATGTAAAAATACCGAAAATTATTAAAAGTGATAAGTAATTATTAAATTATCTTAATTTAAAAAGTTTGTTATGATAAAATATTGAATAATTGTATATTTTTGACAAAACCTTACGGCAAAAAAGTAATGACATCTTAAAGAACCCTTTTTATGGGTTGTTTACCTTTTGTCTCAGATCAAAATGGATAGACTATAGATTTACCTACATTTTCTTCTTTTTTTTATTGTGGTGTTGATATTGATATGCAATATTAGTTAGTTCTAAGTTAACTCAACATTATTTATTTATTTATTTATATTATAACGACTATTATCCCCTAAGGGTTAGTCAGAGACTAGGCAAAAGCACCGCAAAAGCAAGGAGTGACTGCGCATGTGCTTTGCGTGACAGGTGGTGAGTCTGTCCGCGTCGCCGTTATATACATACACATACATAAAATCACGCCTATAATCCCCGAAGGGGTAGGCAGAGTCCTAGAAGCACTGTGTCCTTTAAGATCACACTTAGCCATACGAAAATTGGGTTTGGTCAGATGAAAAATCGTGAAAGAGTAGTAACAAGTGGCTAGCTCATCACCTACACGATCACAGACCCAGATACCCAATATGCCGTCGCCTTTTACGACATGCTTGGCAAGAAAAGCAGTTGGCACATTTTTTTTGTGTCCCGGACTAACACGGGACCGCCGCTATATCCTATTAGATAAAAAAAAATTGAAATATTACTAATTTGGTAATTTCAATATTTTTTTTGTATTGTATCTTGTTTTCTGAAATTCTGACCATTGATTGAGAGGTTAACAATGAAAATTGCCTTTACTGGGTACTATAGAAAAACCAAAACCACTCTGTAATTTGAACCCGAATTCCAACAGCTAGGACAGTTACCAATAGAATCTATGTCCAAGCTTTTTATAAGTAAGACGTCATTTTCAGGTAAATCATCGGATATATTTACCGGTGTGTTGTTCAACACATATTCGCCGCCACCTGGCTTCTGCTTCGATGTTTTATGCAACGATGCTCCGATCGTAGACGATCCAGATAGCTATGATTATAACGTGGATTCACGGGTAAGTCTGATCTTGTAATCATATTTTTATTTTAGCAGACTCCTCTAGCAGGTCTTTCCACCATTCTACAATACGGGTTTCTTCAAAAGATGTGATTAAAGTCACTTACACAGATGTTTTTCTACATATGGCAGGCAAGCTCTTGACCTTCATCTCACCTGATGGTAAGTGACGATAAGGCCGAAGCTGGAAGCGAGCTTCACCTGTAATCCTCAACAACTGAGGAACTGGCTATCTTACCTCTGATTGCCGGAACACAAAAATGCTTATAGCATTGTTATTATGGCGACAAATTTAAGTAAGACGGTGTTAGTTAGCCAGACAGTGTTAGTTAGCCAGACGGGCTTAGCAGCCCTACCACCAACCAAACCGAGCAGAAAAACTTCCAACCCCATGGGGAATCGAACCCGGATGGTGGTTTCCACCCGGTGGTGTGAACCACTAGACCAGAGAGGCGGTTAAAAACATACATGTACGTACATACATTTACATAGATAACGCAAGTATAACGATTTGTATTGATACCAAGTGTGTAAATTTTTTTACGTCTGCTCTGACGTCACAGTCGTAATTTGGAGACGGGAGAACCAAAGTGATTGAGATATACCGATGCCGCCGATCGATGCCTGTGCCAATCACACAACGAGGCGTTTTAGTTTTTGTAGCCATTCGGACGCTGACTAGTTAGCAGCGGCCAACCCCGACGTTTGGTCGGGGTTCGAACTCGAAGTACATGCATTTGCGTCATCTATGTACATGTATATCTGGGCAATCTAGAAGTCAGCAAGGAGGAAGGCGACGTAATCACAGGGACCAATGCTTGCTGTATAAAGTCATTAATGACTAAGTCGATTCGCTTTACCTTTCATGTAACATCTTGTTGCGAAGTTCTAAGCAAACTTGAGGTAGTGTTCAGCTTATATACGTCCCACTGCTGGGCAAAGGCCGTCCTCATGGAGTAACACATGAAGTGTATGGGCTACACTAGCCCATGCTGGTTGGTGGGTAGAAACGGTCGCAAGAGCGCCTGGGACCGGCTTAACGTGCCTTCCGAAGCACGGAACCATACCATGGCGAAGGTAGCTATGTTTTCGATATCGAAAGCCAAATTGTAGTACGCCACCGAGCTCCGAAAGATGAGGTCACGTACAATTTTCGTTTCTCTTTTCAAATACTTTTTATTCTAAGAGCTATGAACAACCAAAAAAAAGAAACAAACCGGGTCCTTAAAAATGCCAATATTTTACAATTTAGAAATTTAACTCTTTCAATCTTACCCCTGATTGCCGGAACACAACAATAATTTAGGCATGACGGTGGTAGCTAGCCAGGCGGGCTTAGAAGCCGCTAACCAAACCGGGCAGGAGAACTTCTGCCTCCATGGGGAATCGAACCAGAACACCCGGTGTTGTGAACCACTAGAACAGAGAGGCGGTTAGCAAAAACTCTTAACTTGTCAGGCAATGATCCCTGAATAAGTTGAACAGCCATGTCCAATGTGAACCAGTTCAGTGTCTGCACCATTGATCCAAACACAAGCATTGGAACCCTCATACCATTCTTTCAATGCTCGAATCAGGCCGTTGCTCACCCCATGGACAATGCTGTCCTCAACTCACCATTCACCACTCTGTCATAAGATTTTTACGCGCAATATACTCGTGGGCTCGGCCAGAAATTTTTGGGTAATTCATCGCAATAAGACCTATCCCCCCCCTTTCTAAATTCTGCTTGCACGTCTAATTGATGACCTCCGTGGTTGAGTGGTCTGTATGCCGGTCTCAAGGCGTCGCCATCTCGAGAGGTTCTGGGTCTGGGTTTCAGACATTTGTTCTCCAGTCTTGGATGTTTATATATATTTATATATATTCAGGATATTTATATGTATTTATCTATAAATATATTTATCCGTCATCTCGTTGGTAGGTATTTATTTATTGTAAAGCATAACATAATATATAGTTTACATTTTTTGTCTTCATCCAAGCCACTTATGGTAGGTACTCGTAGTCAGTCGTCAAAGACATTTTCTTCGAAGATACTCCTCACTCAACTCGCGAATGGTTTCTTTAAGACTATTGGAGTACGATCCTCAGATATGAGGGACCGACTACGGAGAGAGTGATCTGCCAAAGTTATCCTTACGTTCTTCTTTCTCATCATTACATTCTTCACAAAGCCAACAAACTTTTATAATTTCAGTCTAAATCAATTCAAAATGAAAATTAATTTTTCTGGCTTCCTCTAGCTCATCAGATGCTATGATCTGCATCATTTGGTGATCTCTTTTTGCCAATCAGTCTCCTCATGCATTCTTCTTATCTCGCACTCTTCCCTTTGTTCTTTTACATACATATAATCACGACTATTAGTCCCTAATGGTTAGTCGGAGACTAGGCAAAAGTACCGCAAAAGCAGTCCAGTGCTTCACCAAACAGTGACTGTACTCAGCGTGACAGGTGGTGAGCCCGTCGCCACTATAAGCTATTGGATGTTGTGCAGTTCTAAGTACGACACCCAAGGGAAGAGACGGGTTGGTAGTATTCTTTTAATGAGCTGCTACCGGTGTTGCTTACGGCAAATACCTTACTAGCCCAATTTTACCAAATTAATCCATATTCTCAAGTTTATTACGCAATAATCTCCCATATTCCTCTTTAACTTTTCCTCTTGCAACTTCTCTTCATTTATGCGTCGCAGATAACAGAGTTCCTAAACATCACACACCACATGTCTCTCAGTTACGCCACAAATAACATTCTGGTGACAATGGGCGAAGACTTCCAATACCAGGAGGCTGGCATGTGGTTCAAGAACTTAGACAAACTGATCAGGTAAGTTGCATGCGTATTGGGGACACACCAAGCGATGACTGGTCGTCTAGTTAGGCTAGTAGTCTCATTCCAAAAGTTATGAAAATAATGTTTAATTCACATAGAATTCAGTACAAGTCCGAAATATAACAAGTTCAATAAATTTAAAAAAGGGATTGCTGTAGAAATTCAATTTTAACATGTTTTATTTTGACTTTTTTTTTACTGCGATTCGCTATCCGCCATGTTTGTGAAATCGGTGACGTAACGGATCAGGTAAACTGTTATACGCATGATCAAAATCCGTCAAACGCCAGTCACAACCAATCAAGCATGTCTGTCGATAGCCTGTGTCAAACATGCGTGTTGATCGTTTACCTAAATCGTGACCTCACGGCACAGATAATTCATAGACCATCATAAAAACTTAATTTAAATTTTAAAATTTATTCGGTTAAAAGCCTCAAGAAATATATTATTTTTTATGGTGGTCGTTAACAGTAATGAATCATTTGGGGCCCAATAAAACTAGGCTATTGATCAGTAATTGCTTGGTGTAAACCCAAAGTAATGCAAGCGCATGGCATGCATACGCATGTTTTGTTAAGGTATAAGCAAAAATATTTGAGTGAAAATTAAACTTGCATGTTCGATAGGTAGATGTAATAGAAGAACGTTTATTTTAGAATTTCTATGTAGAGATGCAAAGAACTCGAGTCCTCGAGTCTTCGAGTCTTTTTGAGCTCGACTGACAAATTGCACGACTCGACTCAGTACAATCAGACTCCCAAAACTAGACAACTGTTACATTGCTCAATGACCTTGAAGGTTTCGTGTTTGCTCTAAATCAGCGCCATATATAATTAAATATCATATAATATATACAGATAAATAATATATACGTATAAACATTTAAGTACATATTAAATTACATAAACAAATGACAGAGATGTGAAAATACGGTGATTAGGGAACGTCAACTGAGAATAAGTGAGACAAATAAATAAAAATAATAAAGTAAAAGTTATGTTAAATTGAGATAGTGTTCCTTAAGCCGTTTTTTTTCTATTATATCTAAGATGTTGACCAGGGATATAAGGTATCTTCATGCAAAGTTTTTAAGCATTTTTTTTTATATGTACAGACATTTGGCCTCTACAGTTTTATTATATGTATAGATTATTATACTTTTAACTTCTGCACCAATTACATATACTTAGGTCTCTTTAAGTCTTAATATTGGGTCCTTACCTATTAAATTGGTGCCTACCTATTAAATTAATATTAGATAATTTCGGTGGATTAGAAGTAGGAACGCATTGGTTTCGAATGAGATCAAACTAATTATTTTGTCTTGTTTTTGTGCTTCAGAAGGCACGTAAAGACTCCCGTCTATTGCAAACCGTTGTTACCCGCCAACCAGCATTGGCCATCGTAGTGGTGTAGGTTCGGACTCCTCATGTTGCCCACTAGGGTCTGTGCTCAGCAGTGGGACGCATGTACGCTGGTGAGAACTTCACTGAAAAAGCTGTGAGAATTCAGTGGCAGGAATGTTGCTGTAGAACTAACTGTGGTTCGGGCAATTGCTGCACAACTGACAGCTCGTGTTGGTCGACCACAAATTGGATGGCTCGACAATATTCGTAGTTGCGGGTCACGCAACTACGACCTTGCGTAGATCATGCGCCAAACTTTTGGCGCAAGATCGGGATGAATGGCGTACTAGGAAGATGAAGATGATGATGACAGCTCTTGGGCTGGAAAGTTTCTCAAATGGTGGTCACAAGATGGACCGACGTTTTAGTAATGGTCATTGGAAACCGGTGGTTCATTCCCCTTAAAGAGTTTACAGACGGCAGCTATAATATACATTAATGTAAATTACAGTAGTACACTTTGGCTTTCGATATTGAAAACAAAGCTACCTTCGCCAAGGTTAGGCCGTTAATGGGTTGCCAAAACCTTGTGATCTTGAAATCTTCGGATGGCTCTTCGGAAGCCGTTGGTCCCGGTTGCTATTGCAACCGATTCTACCCACCAACCCGCATTGGGCCAGCGTGGTGTTGTGCTTGGGCCTGTGCAGTGTGCATCAGTGGGACGTATATAGCGTGAGGACAAATTACATCTCGAGATATGTAGCTTTCAATTGTCTTCAGTATCGCATTCAGTCCGCTTTTATTTTCTTAGCATCCATAATACATTATCGCTGCCGCGTGTGGTTTCCACATGATTTCTATGGAGAGATGTAACGAGATGTATTGAGATGTATCGTGCTATAATATACATCGTTGTACATGATAGCTCCTCCGTGATCTCCTATATCCAGAATTGTCCGTTCAATGATTCGATTCGGAATCTCAGGATTCGTTTCATTCTTGTTCGACCCAATAAAAACTGAGTTAGTTGGCAAGTTGCGAATTTCTTCTCGGCAGGCTGACGACTTTATTCTTCGCGTGCGTTTAATGTCTCGTGCGTATTCCACACCGAACGTCCTAGTCACGATGGGGGATGACTTCAACTACCAAGATGCGAGTATGTGGTTCAAAAACTTGGACAAACTTATAAAGTAAGTTTGCAATGGTGCTGCTTTATCTTTAGAGGCTTCGCATGTGCTTTTGGCCAATTTTATTGTGCTGGTGCTGTTTTTCGTTCTTTTCTTTTCTTTAATATTCTCTTGTTTAATAATTCTCTCTTTAAAGTGTTATTAAAAGCAAGACTGGGTGGCTAACATCGTAAATAACAACATTTGTTCTATGAGTGTTACCATAATTCAATACATTATTTTAAAATGATGCGGTAGAAATGAGAGCTTTGAGAAGCAGGGCTGTATATGTTTTTTAAATTTTTTTGGTTCTCTGACTGTTTGTAAGGGCTAATCTCCGAAATGGCTGGAGCGATTTCAATGAAATTTTCCATGGTGATACCTTATGTCCCTGGTCAACATTCAAGATACTTTTTGTTCCGGAAGCGCGAAGTCGCGGGCAACAGCTTGCATTGTGTATAAAAATTGCATATTTATGTTACACTGAACATAACAAAAACAGTGAGATAGGCCACACTCTTGTCGGACCTGGGTAAATTTTGGACCCGTGACTTATCTCCTTCGATATGGCTACCTTGTTTCGGTTAAATATTTTCTTGGGTCTTCTTCTATCTGCTCTTTTCCCACTTTGTTTGATGATTGTGGACTATGTATTTAGAGGTATGTTGTTAGTGCTTAATATATACGCGTGGTAGACGCAGCTTTTCCTCTTCCATTCTCGTCTCTCGCACATCTGCTCAGCATTCAGCATATTTTTCTAATGTAATCAGATTTCACACATTTCGGTCCATTCAATCCATTTCTTCTTTGGTCTTCTCCCTAATCTTAGGCTTTCATATAACAGGGTTATTATTAGTGAATCAACAATTTTGATCTACGACGTCTGATAATTTGACACGTTTTACTACTTTCATACAAAAATAAATATCAATTTCTGAATGTTCTTAGCTCTGTGCGCATCGCGCGCGCGAGTCACGACTGTCGCCTTTTCGTATGCACGGAACATAGACTTACTTATGCCACGACAGTACATAATAAGTAAGCTTGTAAAAACAGTTTTAAATGTATTGAGTTATGGTAAAACTCGTAGAGCACATATTGTTATTTAAGATGTAAACTATCCAGTCTTGCGCGGTTGTTGATTCATTAAAATAACCATGTATACCTATTTCTTATTTAAAATTCAAAAATCATTTGTTAAGTCTACGTTATTTGACAAGTTCCCTATCTTTTTGCATAAAATTTTCAAGACATAAATAGGCATAATGGAATCTACACCACTAACGCATAATTGATTTTGGCATAAAATTTTATTTATTTACGCATAATTAGAAATGGCATAACCATCTTAAAGCATAATTTACTATTCGCATAAAATTTTAGAAATAATTATCAATACAAAATATCGGCTCGCGCTTTGACGACACAGTTCTACCTAACACTCCTCCTCGTTTCGCTCGTGTCGTACCTAATTGACTTAAATTATGCGTAAGTCATTATGCGGAATAATATTATGGATAATTACATAAGTCTAAATTATAATAATGCGAAATAAATATTATGTACTTATTTATGCATAAGTTATATTATGCCAAACAACATTATGCCACATTCATATGCCAAAGTATATTATGACTTTATGAGTACAAAAATAATGCCAAAAAAAGGATCCCATTTGACAATCTTCTTGTGAACGTCAATGATGCAAGATGTCATAAAAACATTACATAGCTGAAATTCTTTGCTACGAACAGTGGGGAGTTCTTATCGACACATTCATTAGAACTCATTACTATGATTCCCTGCTGTTAACGAACTTTAAAGTGCCTATTTGTTATTACACGTTAAAGTAGTTAGGTACCTACCTCAGATATACATTTACATAGATGACGAAAAAACTCGACAACTCCGACAATACGTAGTTGGCTGCTAACTAGTCTGCGCGCAGCCGAATGGCTATAAAAATTAATAAAATGCGTCGTTGTGTGATAATTGGCGGAATGGCATGTGCGGCATCTATTATGCTGAATAAACATTCACCGTTAATATGAGCCCACCGACTTCAAAACCAAGACCTACCCAGAACAATATTGTTCTTCTCTCTTTGATAACTTATTTTTAAAATTTTCTCTCTTATTTCAGACTGTTCCTTTCTTTTTATGGCGGTTCCCTCTTTTTTAAGGCGGTTGCCTCTTTTTTTAAAAAGTTTTTTATTTAAGTTTCAAAGAAAACCTTTCATTGTTTTTTTATCGCGTCGAATCAGAACGAAACGAGAAGTGAGTTTACAAATCAAATCCACGAATGGATTGTACTAAGAAGTCAGGTCAGGTCACCCTTCCAGGTCCAACCAGGTGGTCTTACGGCCCATCCTCATATATTATACTTGCGACCAGCAGTCGAACGTATCATAAACCATAGAAACCGAAAAATAATGGGAGTATTTCAATATGAAAGAATGAATGAATAATGCCCGGTTTAAATTATTGCAGTCGAGTGATCGAATCCAGCGCTGGATTACTACTGGAATTGCATTGGATCCAGTGAGCAATCCAGTTTTTTTTTAATAATCAGCCCAGCAAATGATTTAGCAGCACTTGATGGTAAGCAGTAGATAAGTCCATTTGCGAAGGATGCTAGGGCAGCACCAAAGGATGCAGGCCTAGCGACCTCCACCTCGCTGGCTCATAAGATGCCTTTTCACGCCTCTTTTGTAGGAACCGATGCTGTAGGAAGGAGGGAACACGTGTGCCGGTAGAAAATCCATGCTCTGGATGTACGAGCAAAGCATGATTCCCTAAAACTTTTAGTACGCGCGGGCAAAGAGGCCACCGTATATGCGTGGCTCCGCAATTCAGAGCATTCTACGTGGTACATCCGGTAAAAGACGCTTAAAGACGCTTTGTGACCTCTGCAGCGCCAAGTATACGAACAGCTCGCCGCTGCAATCTGTCCAGAGTATCGAGCAGGTACTTTGTGGAGCCATCCCATAAGTGCGAGCAGTATTCCAGGCAAGACCGGACCTGGGTTTTAACAGGCATAATTGGTCTGGCGTAAAAAATCAACGCACCTTGTTCAGGACACCGAGTTTTCGTGAGGCTGTTTGATCACAGCTTCGATATAACCAGTGCAGAAAATTGATTGGCAATCTAATTTTGAATCCAGTACAGTCATTCCAGCGCTAATGGAATCGCGTAGACGACCAATCCAGTGCCATTTTCTTTAAGGTCCCTGAAGTGATTCCTCTGACGGCTACTCAGCTATCACCGGATTTTTTAAAGAAGGCGAGAACTGTGGTGGGTCCTCAAGCCCGTAGTGGCGGACCACCACTGAAGGGATTCTCTCTGGAAGGTTCTCCCCTTGGGGGTCCCGCTTCCAGGGAGAGCCTCCAGGGCGCTCGAGCCGGATTCGGCCAATCCAGTGCCACTCAAGCGCGTTCTCAAACTCATCATGGTCACTGTAGTCTTGAGGATACGACAGCTGATAAATGGCTGGAATCTCTGGAATCATAAAGACGATATCGCTAAGCCGGTCCATTCCATACCATAGTTTTGATAATTTGTTGCACAGATTCTCAAATTCGCACAAAAAGTACATTTATGACCTTCTGCTCGTTCTTAATATAATAATGTTTTATTTACTTCTCACATTAGTATTTACATAAAATTTAAGACTAAATTATAATTCACATAATGTTTTAATAGGAGCTCGGTGGCGTATTGGTTACGCTTTGGCGTTCGATCGGAAACAATGCTACCTTCGCCATGGTCAGGCCGTGGATGAGTGACCAAAAACTTTGTGATCTCGACTTCCTCCGTGCTTCGGAAGGCACGTCAAGCCATTGGTCCCGGTCGTTGTTACGTCCGTTTCTACCCACCAACCCGCATTGGGTCAAGGTGGTGGTGGAGGAAGGCCTGTGCCCAGCAGTGGGACGTATATAAGCTGAGGTCGACTAATATGTCCAGCGTGCAGCGATTCTCAACCTCCAACACCCCCTTTTGCAGGTATCAGATTTTTTGATGTACATAGACTTGATGCAAAAAAATTACATAACGAACAATGTTCTGGTGACCATGGGAGGAGACTTCACTTATCAGGACGCTGTTATGTGGTACAAGAACTTGGATAAATTGATTAAGTGAGTGTACTTTAGATTAAAAAGAAATAGTATTTGGGATGTATTATTGGCAATTAAATATTTCATAACATTTCATCTCATCTCGCCTCATCTCACCTTATCTCATCTCATCTCACCTCACCTCATCTCATCTCACCTCATCTCAATTCATTTCAAATACTATAGTCTTTTCACGTAAGATTCTGTGAAAGCTATCAAATTCATATTCATGAAATATTATGTGTTTTGCTGCCAGCTAACTAAACATGTGAAAAGAGTTTTGATAGCGAATATTGTGTTTTTTATTGTTATCTGGTCTGTGGTGCATAGTTTTATTTATTTTATATAACATCCTCACTAACGCAGACAGTTCGTGTCTTCGTCAAAATTTCACTGAGTGGCAGCAGACAGTTTAATTATGAATGGCTGCCAGCTGCGCCATGTTATATTTTTACATACATACATACATACATACAATCACGCCTGAAATCCCCGAAGGGTTCGGCAGAGTCCAAAGAGCACTGTGTTCCTTAAAACCACATTTAGCCATACAAAAATTGGGTTTGGTCAGATGAAAAATCGTGAAAGAGTAGTAACAAGTGGCTAGCTCATCGCCTACACGATCACAGAGCCAGTACCCAATACGCCGTTAGTTGCCCTTTACGACATGCTAGGCAAGAAAAGCAGTTGATACATTCTTTTTGTGTCCCGGACCAACACGGGACAAAAAGAAGTAATAGAGATTATACAAGGATCGCAATATTTTTTTAAGTTTTAGCAATATTTTAATATTGCCTCTTCTTCTTCTTCTTTAGACTGATTAGCGTTGGTAATAATATCTATGCTTGGCAATCTGCAAAAGCTTCTTAAACCCTTGGAGAACACCGCGAACGCCGGTGCTCGCAAGAAATAGATGTTCCTATTATGTTTAGTTTTGTACCCCTTGACTAGTTAACTGATTGTGATTGCAATTTTGTACTAATTACTAACCTACGAACACTAGTCCCAGCCACTACTGACATTTATAAGCATGTGCTAAGACGCATCTAAACTGAATAAATGCTTTTGATTTTGTTTTTTTTTTGACTAAACGATTATTTATAATCCATACTAATATTATAAATGCGAGAGTTACTCTGTCTGTCTGTCTGTTTCGCTTTCACGTCAAAACTGAAACAATTTAACCGAAATTTGGTACACAGATAGTCTAGAACCTGAGAATGGATATAGGCTACCTTTTATCCCGATATTCCCAAGGGAACGGGTGCCTTGCGGGTGACTGTTAAAAAATTTAAAAAATGCCTCCTAGAAAAATGAAGGACAAATTTACGCCAGTATGAGCTTTGCTTTTATTAGTTATTAGTAGAAGTAAATTTTCAATCCCACCAATTGAGGCTACTGTTCCAAGTTGAAAAAAATCTGTGTTGAATAGCCTATTTATTGAGGAAGGCTATAGGCTACATACTTTCACACTAAACACACACACTTTCGCCAAAAAACTGGCCAAGAGCGTGTCGGGCCACGCTTAGTATAGGCTTCCGTAGTTTTCCATATCAGATAAAAAAAATCCTTGCAGATATGGTTAAGTCACATATTCAGTTCAAAAATAATTTTGTAAAATTTATCAAAAGCTGTTCAACCCAAGTTCAAAATAATTTTCCTAGAAAGTACTTATAAAGTTCGACTTTTGAGAATTTTTTCATATTTTTTTGAACTTATGGTTCTAATGTTAAAGGGGGGGGGCACATTTTTTTTACTTTCGGAGCGATTATTTCAGAAAATATAAATTTTATCGTAAAATGATGTTAGAAAACGCTATCCAACGAATAGCTATCCAATCCAATATCCTTGGATAGCTTTCCAATTTTTGAATAGCTATCCAACGATATGTCACACGTTAGGGTCCAGAGGAAATTAATTTTTTTTTAAATTTCAGCTCTCTAGTGCTAACGGTCACTGAGATTATCCGCGGACGGACAGACAGACAGACAGACATGGCTAAACTATAAGGGTTCCTAGTTTACTACGGAACCCTAAAAAGGATCCACAAAGCAACACTTGTTCCTGTCTAGATCCACGACAAAGCAGGGTTCTATGAGCTTTAAGTCCGCCCACCACACCGGAGCATGATGGTGTTGGTTGGTGATGTTTTCTCTTTCTTTCTTTGTATGGAAATGTATGAGAGCATGATCTCTAAACCGTCCCGTTATCGGAGCATCTAAATATTAGGTCCTTACCTATGAAATTGGTGTTTTGTATGGAGATTTTGGGGATGTCTGCATTTTACATACTAACATTTTATCAGTTTTCTTCACAACGACAAATCCAGAGATAATAATATTTGGCATGTATCATTAGACAAGCTTTAGCAATATGTGTGTGAACACGCTTGATAAAAATTATTCATCGTTTTTATGTGAATGCAAATCAAATGATGTATTCGGGAGGCAGTTAAAAATAATTGTCTTTGAGTCTAATTTTAACACAATTAAACTTACAAAAAATTATCAAATTAAATAATACGAGCTCAAATATATGGTAAATTTTTAGAAGAGGCAATTATTTTATAAGAATGTTCCGAAACTTAATATTTACGAAAAAATTGCTAAGACAGAATATAAACCCCAATTTCTTAGGTAAGGACCCAATATTATGTTTTGGTTGATATTCGCATAAAATGTGTGTTATTGTTTATTGAATAAATGAAATGAAAATGAAATCCCAATATATAATATACAACTTAAAGGTGACCGACTGACATAGTGATCTATCAACGCACAGCCCAAACCACTGGACGGATCGGGTTGAAATTTGGCATGCAGTTAGATGTTATGACGTAGGCATCCGCTAAGAAAGGATTTTGATTAATTCTACCCCCAAGGGAATAAAATAGGGGATGAAAGTTTGTATGAAACTTTGTCAATTTTAAACCGTTCGGGCTGAGACTTTGCATGCATAAAACTACTATGACGTAGGCATCCTCTAAGAAAGGATATTGATCAATTCCACCCCTAAGAGCATGAAGAACGACGTCGCGGGCACAGCTTTTTTTTTTTTTAACATACGACAGGTCAGCTCTTGACCTTCATCTCACCTGATGGTAAGTGACGATAAGGCCGAAGGTGGAAGCGAGCTTCACCTGTAATCCTCAACAACTGAGGACCTGGCTATCTTACCTCTGATTGCCGGAACACAACACTGCTTAAAACATTGTTATTATGGCGACAAATTTAGGTAAGACGGTGGTAGCTAAGGCGGGCTAAGAAGCCCTACCACCAACCAAACCGAGCAGAAAAACTTCTGCCCCCATGGGAAATCGAACCCGGACCTCCCAATCAACACCCGGTGGTGTGAACCACTAAACCAAAGAGGTGGTAAAAAGCTAGTTATATAATAAGTTAATAATAATATAATTGTTCTTGTTATTTCTCCAGATATACCAATAAGAGATCTATGGAGCAAGGGCTAAACATTACCTTGTTCTATTCAACGCCGGACTGCTACCTTAAGGCTGTTAAGGATGCCAAGTAAGTAACACTTATTATTAAACTCTTTATTGCGCATAAACAAAAAAATACAGTGTAAAAAGCAGAAGTATACAAGGGAGAATTTGTCTCTAATAGGGATATCTTCCAGTCAACCCATCACAGGTGTGTGAGATCTCAAGATGTGCGAGAAGCGACACCAGTGCACAAGACAAAACAGAAATCTATGCAAACATAAACATTACTAACATAAACATTATTATATTATGCGTAAGATATAGTCTATGGAATTAAAGAGGCAGCGGTAGCCGAGTTAGGACGGACGGGGCGCCACGTTTGAGAGGCCACGGGAATCGCGGGTTTAATCCCACCGTCTATTGGTTACCACTGAGTTTGAATTAAACTTATGTATGCATGGCAACAAGCTCGCCACCGTATTGTAGGTTTTTAACACCTCTGCCTACCCCTCGGGGAAAGAGGAGAGATGATATGTTGCAATAGTATGCCTTATATACCTGTCTCGTGAATCTGATTTCATTTATCTTAGCATCCGTAATATACGAAAATGTAGGAACATTAAAGCTGCCGTGTGTGGTCTCCTGATGATTTCTATGGAAAGATGCAACGAGATGTAACGAGATGCAACGAGATGTAACGAGATGTAACGAGATGTAACGAGGTGTAACGAGATGTAACGAGATGTAACGAGATGTAACGAGATGTAACGAGATGTAACGAGATGTAACGAGATGTAACGAGATGTAACGAGATGTAACGAGATGTAACGAGATGTAACGAGATGTAACGAGATGTAACGAGATGAACGAGATGTAACGAGATGTAACGAGATGTAATGAGATGTAACGATGATGGTTTGCGATGTATCGTGCTATTATATATATTACTGTACTTTGTAGCTGCCGTGTGTAAAGTTCTTTAGATGAGCGGATTGAAAGTGACTATTGCCCATGGACATCTTTAATATCAGAATATTTGCATATGCATACATACATACAATCACGCCTATAATCCTCGAAGGGGTTCGGCAGAGTCCAAGGAGCACTGTGTTCCTTAAGACCACATTTATCCATACAAAAATTGGGTTTGGTCACATGGAAAATCGTGAAAAAGTAGAAACAAGTGGCTAGCTCATTGCCTACTCAACCACAGACCCAGTACCCAATACGCCCTTAGTCGCCTTCGACATGCTAGGAATGAAAAACAGTTGTCACATTCTTTTTGCGTCCCGGACCAACACGGGACCATTTGCATATGCGCTGTAGGAATTAATATGTTTTTCCCTTTCAGCCCAACCCTCCCCATAAAGCAAGACGACTTCTTCCCGTACGCCAGCGACCCCCACTCGTACTGGTCCGGATACTTCACCTCGCGGCCCGCCATCAAGTTCTTAGAAGCCGAAGCCAACAGATACACACAAATGGTGAAGCAGCTGTATGTGCTGGCTGACTTGAGAGGTGGTATGAAGGTGCTGGATAACTTGAAGAGCGCTATGGGTAAGTGAGGGTTTTTTACTTTACGGAAAGCAATGAATTAGCTCTGGATGCATGAAACGTAGGCAGGTCACGGGAACTACATGCGACTTCCTCATTTTATTAAACTCTTTATTGCACCAATAAACAAAATTACAGTAAATAAAAAAAAAGTAAGCAAAGGACGACTTATCTCTAATAGAGATCTCTGCCAGCCAATCTATCACAGGTGTGTGAGATTTAGTAAGGAGAGGGAAGAGACACCAGTGCAAAAGAGAAAAAAAGACTATAAAGATAATAAAAACTAAAATTCAAATACAATAATATAATAAAATAAAAAGAAATAGTTAAAAAATATTATTTTATTTATAGAATACATATGTCTATATAAAAACAACAGAAGAAAGAAGAAAAAAAAAATATATATATAAAGTATATGATACATACTATACAGAGCGTCCCACGGCCATGCCACATGGAGGGAAAGTATATTAAATATTGAAGATATGATGTTTTACTTAAAGAAGACATCATTTTATTTTTTAATTTATGTGGAACTGCATTCATAGATTTATTTAAAGTCGCCTGCCTCTACCGGGAATTGAACTCGCGAAATGTGAAAAAAAACTCCATGTATTTAATGATAACCGTCGAAAGGCTTAATCACAAGATTATTTTTTCTTCAGGAACATAACATCTTCAATGAAATGAAAAAAATTTTCGTCACGAAAATTTCGTCTGACTCTGCCGTGTTTCTTATAACTAACATGATCATTTCATAGTATTTACTACATACTCACTTAAGAATACAAGATTTCCTTGTTATAAGTATGTCATAAAAATAATAAAACGATACACATACCGTTTGTAATATTTGAATACTTTTTTTTTACTAATTTCAGCCAGCCACACTGTAATTGCGTGCTCATAATGTTAAAGGAAACATGGCAAAGTCAGACGAAATTTTCCTAACGAAAATTTTAATAAAATTTTAAATTTCATGATCTTCCTTTCATTGAAGATGCTATGTTCCTTAGGAAAAAATAATCCATATGATTAACCCATTCGACGGTTATCATAAAATGCATTGTGTTTTTTTTTTCACATTTCGTGAGTTCGATTCCCGGTAGAGGCAGGCGATTTTGAATAAATCTATGAATGCAGTTCCACTTCTTATAAAAAATAAAATGATGTCCTCTTTCAGTAAAATATCCTACCTTCAATATTTAATATACTTTCCCTCCATGTGGCATGGCCGTGGGACACACTGTATACACTATGTCTGTATTGAAAAGAAGAGAAATGAGGAAATGTGTAGATACAAATTTAGGAAGAAAGCGCTAGAAAATGCTTCTTGAGTTTGGTCTTGGTCTTGAAGCTCGCTTCCACCTTCGGCCTTATCGTCACTTACCATCAGGATGAAGGTCAAGAGCTTACCTGTCGTATGTAAAAAAAAAATACGCCCAGGCCTGACGGAAACCGATATATCAGCCTAAGAAACGTGCTTGCCTAGAAGAAAACATTCTCGTCCTTTTTTCTCCATACTATTTGGGGTCTGCGCCTCATGACATAACCTGCACTGTCTCCTATCACTCGCAATGTCACTAACTCCTTTCATCTCATTTTTTTTCAGTCTTTCCTTATGCTCATCCGATATCAAGTCCTTAACTTTACATTATTTCTCTCCATGACCATTCCAAGTAATGACCTTCTTCTGCACACGCCCATCCACTTTCATGGCCATAACTTTTGTGATGACATGATCATTATCTCCTCATTACATGCCCATGTGTTCTGGCAATTAGAGGTATGATAGCCAGTTCCTCAGTTGTCGAGGAATACAGGTGAAGCTCGCTTCCACCTTCGGCCTTATCGTCACTTGCCATCAGGTGAGACGACGGCCAAGAACTGGCAAGCTCTTGGCCTTCATAAAAAGTACATACAAATCTAACGGTATTTATCAGCGATCGTGGCTGTACTTTTACAATATACTCAGTCTATATACGTCCCACTGCTGGGCACAGGCCTGCCTCATGGCGAAACACATGAGGAGTATGGGCCGTAACACCACCACGCTGGCCCAGTGCGGGTTGGTGAGTAGACACAGTCACAATAGCGACCAGGACCAACGGCTTAACGTTCACTGAGTAGCTCTAGCTGACAAAGTTTCGGTTAAGCACAAAAGATCCCATAGGATCGAAGTGCCCTGAGTTATTTCAGCGCCATCACAAGAATAATTTGGTCACTCATCCACGGCCTGACGATGGCGAAGCTAGCTTTGTTTCCGATCGAAAGCCAAAGCATACTAACCACTACGCCACCGAGCTCCTGTTTTTTTTTGGCTTTTACAGTAAACCACGTAAAATTTTAGGATTCCTCCAACACCATGACGCCATAACTGGTACCGAGAAGCAACACGTCACATATGACTATGTCAGGATAACGAGCAAGGCTCTGCAGGATGCTCACCAACACATCACGAGCGAAGCTCTCCGGTTAGTATATTATTATCTTCTTCTTTTCCCAGGTGTCGGAACATGTCTTCATCTTCAAACTCAAACTCAAACTCAAAGTCATTAAACAAATTGGTTTCATCAAATACACTTTTGACAAGTCAAAACAAACAAAATAAATTATAAGTATCCTTAAATTGATAATACCACTACTTTTTTTTCGGCCTGTTCACTACCGGGAGGCCTTGTCTAGAGAAGATACAGGCAAGAAACTCTGCAAGGGTTCCGTCCTCCCTTTACATCAATATATTCTACAACCTAATAAAATTTACGTGTATTATATAATACTCTTAGTCACAAATGTCAAAATTGAATTGGAAGGAAAATGCTCCAAAAGCGACGTATCAATATATACAAGTGATTGTAATAGTTATCTTGCATTGTTCTCTGTCACTCATCAGCTAGGCATGGTCGTCATAAAAGTTAGTGAAATAGTCCTTTCTCCTCAGCCTATATATGTCCCACTGCTGGATGCAGACCTTCCTGCGGAACACATGAGGAGTATAAATAATAAATATCTTCACACATTCACACCTATCAACTAGCCCCATTTTAAGCAACTAATGCTGCTTATGTTGCGGATGCTACATGACGGATAAATATATTTAATAGATAAATACATATAAATGTTCAGAAAATATACAATACATATGCCTGCCTACCTGTATTCATCACACGAACCCCACCGGGGATCCAACCCAGAACCCCTCGAGATGGCGACGCCTTGAGACCGGCGTACAGAACATGAGACCACGGAGGTCGTCAAGGAGGAGTATAGGTCATACATACATGAGGAGAATGAGCCGTAACACCACTACGCTGGTCCAATGCGGGTTGGTAAATAAACAGCAATCAATCCAAATAAACAGTAATCAATTCGTGCTTCGGAATACGGAAGCTGATGGTCCTGCTCGTTATTGCAACCGTTTCTACCCACCAACCCGCATTAGGCCAGCGTGGTGGTGTTATGACCCATTTTCCTCATGTATTCACCATGAGGAAGGCCTGTGCCCAGTAATGGGACGTATATAGGCTGAGGACCAAAAATGGAATCCATTTTTAGAAAAAAAAAAATCGAATCGTTGATTGCAACGATTCATCGTTACGATCTTCATGATCGTATTTTGTTGCGATTACTGAAAATCGTCTTCCAAATTCGTTCACGATTTAGATATAATCGTTTCGTCGTTTCAGTGGTGTGACAGAACGACGGATCGTGCAGATTAATCATTTCGTATATGGGGCCTTTAAGAGTCGTTACATCTTTCCAAAGAAATCATCTGGAGACTACACACGGCAGATATAATGTACTTTTTTACATTTTCATATCTTGTAAATGCTAAGACAATTGAAAGTAGACTCACGAAGCAAGTATATAAAGCATACTATTGTATGCGATACTCAAGACAGTTGAAATCTATACATCTCGTGATGTAATTTATATTAATCTATACATATAATAAAACTGTTGAGGTCGAATGTCTGTAATAGAAAAAAAATGCATAAACCCATTTCAGGGGATGTAAAAATAGGGAAAATACAAAAAAAAATCATTTTTGTTTCTGTGTCTGTTTGTACGGGCTAATCTCCGAAATGGCTGGACCGATTTTAATGAAATTTTGCATGGTGATACCTTGTATCCCTGGTGAACATATTAGATACTTCTTCTTCTTCTTGCCCTTTTCCCACTCTAGCTGTGGTCGGCACAACATGTCTTCTTCTTTCATTCTCCTCTGTCACTCGTCAGCTCAGCATCCACTTCTTTTATCCACGTATCATTCTTCACGCATTCAATCCATCGCTTCTTTGGTCTTCCTCTCACTCTAGGTCCGTCCACATCCATGCTCAGCATCCTTCTTGTAATGTGACATTCATCCCTCCTCATCATATGTCCATACCACGCTAACCTATTGCTCCTAATCTTTTCTGTCTTCTTATTCCGGAAAATTAAAGATTTTCCGTGGGATAGTTTAAAAACCATAGTAACCGCGGACGAAGTTGCGGACAACAGCTAGTGTATATTATAGCTGCTGTCGTGAACTCCTTAATAGTCGGCACAACATCCCTCCTATTTATATCCTGCCATTCTAGGGCCATCCACATTGTCATTCATATTTAAAAAATATATAGATTAGTTGTCTTTGATTTTTGTTCACAGTAAACTAATCACTGGCGATAATAACATTAAACTACAATTTGACCGCTGTCAGTTCAATGAGTCTAGCTGTTATACATCGGAAAACGCCGAAGGCAACCTTATTGTGAGTATCTTAAGGTAACATTTTATTGCTTCAAACACACTATCACATAATATATCCCCGAAAGGGTAGGCAGACTGGGTGCATAACACAACCACGCTGTAACGAGGCGCTATATCAATATTATTTTATTTTTAATTTTATTTATTTAGACACACGACAGAGTACAATTATATAGTACATATAATAAATTAGCTATAAATTTAGGGTACTGACTGTACTCCAACAACACGCGTCCTAAAATTTACAATGGTTCTGTGAATCAAATTTTAGACATAATGACTTTTGTTAATAATTGGTAAATTTGAAATATATAAATAAAAAGGTAATAAAAATATAGATATACTATAGTGACTTAAACAATACATGTTTAAACTTACAAACAAAACTTAAACTTTGTGATTTGTATACGCATTAATAAAATAATATAATTATGTACTCAATATAAAAACACTCTTTGCGATTAGCATCTCTTTGCTGTTATGGCGCTTTTCTGTGGGCATTTTCTCTTTGTTTCTGTTTTTAAATCTACTGTCTGTCTCTCTGTCTGTCTGTGTCTTTATCTTTCGTTGTTGTGTTCTCCAAGTTCATTGCTATCAGAGTCAACATCTGTAGCGGTTGGCTCATTGTAAATTACTATTAATATTTTAACTATTGAGTGCTGTTGAGTAAATTATTAATATTTGTTGAAACTTTTTGCAATATTGCAAGTAACATAGTACGAGTTAAACTATATTTATAAAGTTAATAAATTTACCAAAGGCACTATTTTAAGTAGCCCTACCTTTGATTATATCTTTAGGTTATATGTGAAATTGAATTTGTGTGACCTTTTTATATAATTTTTCCAGTGTGCCTTAATCTAAATATATATAACTCAAAGGTGACTGACTGACTGACTGACATAGTGATCTAACAAACTACGCACAGCCCAAACGACTCGGATCGGGCTGAAATTTGGCATGTAGGTAGATGTTATGACGTAGGCATCCGCTAAGGAAAGATTTTGATAAATTAGTTTGAGTTTAGATGTAATTAATTTTGATAAAATAGGTGATGAAAGTTTGTATGAAACTATGTCATTTTTAAACCGATCGGGCTGAGACTTTGAGAAAAAATTAAAGGGTTCCCGTGGGATAGTTTAAAAACCAAACCACGTGTCGCGAGGTGCCCTTTTATTGATGTAAGATTATGACTAGGTCTACAATATCATGATAAGGGCACCTTTTTGCACATGCAGTTCACGCCTGGTGGTGTACAATGAACTGATGCCGAACGCGATACCTTTGGTGTCAAATTATTAGCATACAAAAATGTTACTATAATGCAAGATATGAAATTTCGTACCTTAGATAATGATTCCGATTATATCCATGCCAATGTGAGTGTATCGTAGACTTTAGGTCTGCTTCGCTTATCAGAGACAAAATATTCCTTATGTTAGTGTTGCCATTTATAAGGTTACGTTTCGCAACGTATCGTGGGTTGCCTACACACGGACGTCGCGACACCACGGACGAAGTCGTGGGCAACAGCTAGTATATAAATAAATATAGTGACGTCAAGTTTTGGAGTTTGCCTATCATCGCCCTACCACGTCACAACACTATGACAGTAATGTCGTTGTCCCCCGTAATAGGCAAGCCTATCGCCGTCTCCGGGTACTATAAAACATCCACAACCGCTCTGTAATACAACCAACATCCCAACAGACAGGACATGTTACTTAACACTAAATATAATCTGCTATATGGCTACTAGTCGACTACCACTGGATTTGAATAATAAATAAATATCTTCATTCACACCTATCAACTACCAACTACTTTGACGACCTCCGTGGTCGAGTGGTCTGTACGCCGGTCTCAAGGCGTCGCCATCTCGAGAGGTCCTGGGTTCGATCCCGAGTGGAGGCAAGTGTTTGGGTGATGAATTTTCAGGCATTTGTTCTCCAGGATGTTTATATATATTCAGGATATTTATATGTATTTATCTATTAAATATATTTATCCGTCATCTAGTATCCATAACACAAGCAGCATTTAGTTGCTTAAAATGGGTCTGAGGATATTTATATTTATAACTAGCCCCATTTTAAGCAACTAATGCTGCTTATGTTACGGATACTATTTGACTTATAAATATATTTAAGGGTGTTATTTTAACGGTCAGCAAATTATTCGAATTATGGCCAGCAAAAAAATACAATTGACCAGCTAAAACTAATTGGGCAGCAACTTCAATGTTTTCTCTGCTGCCAAATTGTTTATTATAATGTTTTGAGGCCCTGGCCTTGTTACATAGGGAATTGGACATTTCAGGCACCCCTTCGGGGATAAGGCGTGATGTGTGTGTGAAAGTGTAAGTTAAACGAAATTCACTTTTATTCCATACAGGTGACCGCATACAATCCCCTGGCGTGGCCAGTAACCAGCAGTATTGGTGTACCAGTCGTTGGGTCCCATCAGTACGAAGTTCGTTCTCCTGATGGTGAGTCTAAATTAATAAGTTTTTTTTATTCCCTTAGGTTTTCGATATCTCTATATATATAACTCAAAGGTGACTGACTGACATAGTGATCTATCAGCGCACAGCCCACACCACTGGACGGATCGGGCTGAAATTTGGCATGTAGGTAGATGTTATGACGTAAGCATCCGCCAAGCCGAAGGCCAAGCCGCCATCAATACTACTTATTCTGACCCACAACAAATCTCTGACATCCTTAATGATTACTTTATAAACTTGACCAACAAAAATACATTAAAGACATCTGAAATTCCGGACATAAAAAACCCTAACAACAACACAATATATTTGACACCTACAAATGACACTGAAGTGTACAATATAATTATGAAGTTAAAGGATACAAAATCTAGTGGATATGATAGCATAACAACAAAACTAATAAAAATTATGGCACCTAACACCTGTAGTCCAATCTCGTACATAATTAACTTATCCTTCGAACAAGGATACTTCCCAGACCAGCTAAAAATGTCTATTGTAAAGCCTCTTTTTAAAAAGGGGGATAGACACGACCCCAACAACTACAGACCAATTACAATCATCCCAGTAATATCAAAAATATTTGAAAGGGTAATGTACATTAGGTTGAACGATTTCTTCAATAAATTTAATATCCTGCATCCACACCAGTTTGGTTTCAGCAAAAAAAGATCGATTTCACTCGCATGTTTTGAGTTTATAAAATATGTGACGGAAAATCTTCACAATAAAATCCCTGTGGTATCAGTTTTCCTAGATATGTCAAAAGCTTTTGACTTTGTTAATCACGAACTCTTGATGTCAAAACTTGAAAAATATGGTATCCGAGGAAAATCATATGATTGGTTGAAAGATTACTTGAGTGAACACACGGCACAAAAATAGCATATTAAAGAAACAGTTTAGATCAAGCTATAAATTAAATAATACAGGAGTTCCCCAGGGTAGCATATTGGCCCCTCTATTATTTCTCATATACATAAATGATCTACCAAATGCCGTCTCACATAAAACAATTTTGTTTGCTGATGACACAATTCTTCTAGTAAAATGTGTAAGATCGATAACTGGAATCGGATTTAGAGACAGCTGTAAACACCAATTTAAAGAATTAAATCTATTACCCTTACCCTGCATATACATTAAAGAGGTATGTTGCTTGGTTAAATCTCATCCTTACTACTTTACCCGATACATAGATATGAGCCACAGACCGGTTAGAGATCAATACTTACATTTGTTGCACCAACCGCCTAACAAAACACATTTATAATCAGAATGCTTTTAACATGTGTATTGCTTTATTTAATAAGTTACCCACAAGAATTAAATTATTACATGGTAACATCTTCAAGAAAACATTATCGAAATGGTTACTAGATAAATGTTTTTCTAGTGTAAAAGAATACCTTGACTCCAACTGTTCATAACTAGGGAAGAAGTATGTAAAAAATTAAAATGTAGGTAAATCGGTTAATGATATCAATGCATGATCAGAAATATAATATATTAATAATTAATAATATTTGCAAGCCTGACGTGAGCAGGTGGAATACATCACTAAGGGGCTATGTAACGTCAATTACCCTACTGTTAAATGTAATTTTACTGTATTTCTGCAAATAAATAGTTTCATTTCATTTCATTTCAAGAAAGGATGTTGTTTACTTCTACCCCTAAAAGGATAAAATAGGGGATGAAAGTTTGTATGAAACTTTGTCAATTTTAAACCGATCGGGCTGAGACTTTGCATGCATAAAGCTACTATGACGTAGGCTTCCCCTAAAAAAAGGATTTTGATAAATTCCACCCCTAAGGGGATTAAATAGGGGAGTAACGTTTGTATAAATCTTCTTTGATTTTCGACTGATTGAACTGAAATTAAAGATTGGAGCTACAATGATAAAGACGTTCGCTTAAATAGGATTTATCAAAGTAACTATTCTACGCGGACGAAGTCGCGAGCATAAGCTAGTTAAAAATAAAGCTACTTTCAGCATGGTCAGTCCTGGGATGGGTGACCAAAACATATGAGCTCATGTTCCTTCGATGTATGTTATGCCGTTGGAAACCGGTTTTGGCAACTAACACGCTGGGCCAGCGTGGTGGTGTTACTGCCTTCTCATGTTTCTTCAAGGATGGCCAGTGCCCGAATGACCTAGTGACGAAGGCTTCACTTGTTGATATTGGTCACCCATCTTAAGACATACCATGGAAAAGTGTATAAAACTAGCTTTGTTTTTCAATATCGAACGCTAAACCGTACCACTTCGCCATGCTTCCTTAAACGTCCCACTGCTGGGCCCTCATGGAAGCAAACACATGAGGAGTATGGGCCGTAACACCACCACGCTGGCCAAATGCGGGTTGGTGGGTAGTAACTGTTGCAATAGCGACCGGGACCAACGGCTTAAAGTGCCTTCCAAAGTCAAAAAATTTTGGTCACCCTTCAAGGCCTGACCATGGCGAAGGTAGCTTTGTTTTCGATATCGAAAGCCAACGTGTACTAACCACTACGCACCGCACCTCAGCTACTAAATATTATATTATTATTATGTGTTTAACAGGAAAATGGCGCACCACAGACATAGTGCCAATAAACACTGCTTTACAACGAGTCGCCTCACGAAAATCCAAGGCAACACATGAAGTTCGTTTCGTAGACAACATACCAGCCTTAGGCTACAAAGCATACTACTTACGGAAGGTCACCAGACACAAACGAGATATAATATTCTTGGAAAAAGACTATAGTTACAACACTATCAGAAACTATGATCGGAAGAATAGTGATTATAATAGTGATGCTGTAGGATCTAATAGTGGTGCTATGGGATCTAATATTGATGCTATGGGATCTAATATTGATGCTATGGGATCTAATAGTGAAGCTATAGGGTCTAATAGTGATGCTATAAGATCATTCGGCGATGAAAGACCAGGGTTATATGTGTCTCATAATGAGATGTTAGCAGATGGACCAATGGTGGTGGAGAGATTTTTGGACATAGAGCTCAGAGATACGGTAAGTAATCTAGTTTATTATAGAGCAGCGACAAAATAACTTGATGGTTTAAAATATGAGGACCGCATTCTATAAATTGTTTTGAACTCAGAGAACATACATACATAAAATCATGCCTGTAATCCCCGTAGGGGTAGACATAGTCCAAGGAGCACTGTATTCCTTAAGATCACATTTAGCCTTACAAAAATTGGGTTTGGTCAGATTAAAAATTGTGAAAGAGTAACAAGTGGCTAGCTCATCGCCTACACAATCAGCTGCTTTTCTTGCCTAGCATGTCGTAAAAGGCGACTAAGGGCGTATTGGGTACTGGGTCTGTGGTTGTGTAGGCGATGAGCTAGCCACTTGTTACTCTTTCACGATTTTTAATCTGACCAACCACCACTTGCCTAAATATGGTCTTAAGGAACACAGTGCTCCTTGGACTCTGTCTACCCTACGGGGATTACAGGCGTGATTTTATCGACTAAATTGGCAGGAAATCGATTCGGAACTAAGCGAATAGGATCGAATCGAATCATTATTGAAAAGGTATTTTTGAACATAAGCTAGTTTAAGTTCAGAAATACCTGTTCAATGATGTAACACACATAGCTATTGGAAAGTGTCTGGTAATCCACAAAAGGCGTATAACTTCTATGTTTAATAAGGAATTATTCTGAACGGACTTAGATTTGGAACTAGACGCCATAGTAACTTCATTATTAAGACTTGACTATAAGACGACCTCCGTGGTCGAGTGGTCTGTACGCCAGTCTCAAGGCGTCGCCATTTCGAGAGGTTCTGGGTTCGATCCCCGGTGGGGGCAGATGTTTGTGTGATGAAAACAGGCATTTGTTCTCCAGTCTTGGATGTTTATATATGTATTGTATTGTGTATATTCTGAATATTTATATGTATTTATGTTTAAATTACGACTTTGAGTAAAAGTATTCAAGACATTAATAATATTTTGAATTTTTTTATGCATGTATAACAAAAATATTCTTTAGAACCAAAAAATTCTCGAAAACAAAAAACACTTTTCTAGTTCATTAGTAAAACGTGGTGTTTTAATAGTAGATTAGTATCCAAGGGCTGTAAGGCATCAATTGCAGCCCGAGATATTTAGGCGCACGAGCGCTGCGAGGGCGCTTACAGTTCGAGGGTGCAATTGATGCTTACACCCGAGCTAACTACTCTGCTTTACATCTCGATTGTGAGGTAAGTGGAAAAAAAGGCATTACAAGAATAAATAAATTTTATTTTCAAGAACTAAATTTAGCTTCGCCGTTCGATATTCAAAATTGATGAAAATAGCAAAGCGACCTCTTTTATCACAAGAATAAATAAATTTATTTTCAAGAAATAAATTTAGCTTCGCCGTTCGATATTCAAAATTGATGAAAATAGCGAAGCGACCTCTTTTGTCATTGGGCTGAATGCATGATGTCTAGTGCCAGTAAGATGGTTAGATGTACGCGAACTTTTTCAAAGAGTTTTTTTTTAAGTACTTACCGCCCTAGGGCGTTTCTAGCTACATTATTAACCTAGGGCGGTAATTGATCACTTACAACCCGCATCTGGGGGTATTAAGGACCTACTTACCGAACATGAGAGATGTAAAAGCATTTTTCATAACATTCTTCTTATGTGTCGATTTAATAGTATTTTGTTTTGTTTTTCTCAGGAGGAATCAGGCGTCGACGCTTCCGCTGGTATTTTAAAGACTGTACTAGTCAATGATAACACCATCTACCTCAAAGGTGGGTGTTCATACTACCGCGGGTTTAAAGGGAACAATATGGTCTACAGCAATAGATCTTCTGGAGCATACATCTTCAGACCTGAATACCAGACTCCTGTCGACTTGTTAATATATAACACTACAGCGATCAATGGTGATTCCTTCATGGAGACTCGGTTATCTCTTTACGGTGACGCAGATTTCGCATTCAGAACTTATAAAGATCCGAATATTCGCTATGGAGAGCTAGATTGGATTGTAGGCCCTATTACTGATGTAGATGGCATTGGTAAAGAATATGTGTTTAAGTACGCATCAAATATGATTACGAATCAGGAGTTCTATACTGACTCCAATGGTAGACAGGTTTTGAAAAGGAAACTAAATGAACGTCCTCAGTGGAATTTGACGCTAGATGAGCCCGTAGCAGGCAATTTCTATCCCATAGTTGATTATGTGTCTTTGTATGATAATTTTAATAAGTTCTCGCTAGGTATTTTAACTGATAGGCCTGAGGGAGCTGCGTCTTTACAGGATGGTGTTTTAGAGATTATGTTACACAGAAGACTTTTGCATGACGACGCTTTTGGTGTTGGAGAAGCTTTGAATGAAACTGAAGGCGGTAAAGGTCTCGTTGTCAAAGGAACGCAGAGAGTTTTCTTCGAATCTGAAAACTTAACATTCAAAGACGTACTAGAAATGAGGAATAGACTCCAAGTTTTTGTATCAGATGCTAGTAATATAGATGTTGATACGTTTAACACATTAACTACAGAGAAAAGTTTTTTGGTAGATTTTTTACCTGATGGTGTACATCTACTAACTTTAGAGCCTTGGGGTCATAATAAACTTTTAATAAGATTCGAGAATTATCTCGAAACAGAAAAATCAACCAAAACGGTTGACTTAGATAAAATTTTTAAAGGTTTTAAAATTAATTCTGTAAAAGAAACTCTATTGTCTGCCGATAAATATGTAGATACGTATGACAAATGGACGTGGAACACCAAAGAGGAATTTGCAGCTGATATTAATAAGCAATTTGGTAGCTCTGATGTAACACCTAGAGCAGTAGATCGTGTAAAATTACCTGATAATGGTAATAAGATTAATTTAAATGCAAAAGAAATTAGAACTTTTGTTGTGGAATATGAAATAATGAAATAGATGTACTGAAAGATTCAACGGTTGAAATGAAGTTATAACTTGTATCTAAAATTAGTAATATTTCACGACTGTTTATTATAACTGCTAAGTATTCCAGATTTTTTTTTTATAAAACCTTTTATTAGATAAACCATTAACTAGGAAATCTTAGCTTATTTAAGACCTAGATTTATAATTTCTGTATAGTAGATCCAGTTGTCATGCAGACTGGAAAAAGGTCACAGACAAGATAGACTTTTCGGAAATGGCTACCTAGGTATGACTTCAAATGAAAAATATATGGGATTTCGAGACGGGTCAACCCGTTTAAATTCTCTGTTTAGCGATTATTATAATACTTTACCTATGAAATTGCCGTTGTGTATGGAGATTTTGGGGAAGTCTCCATTTTCCATACTCACAGTTTTTCAGATTTCTCCACAAAAATCCAGAGATAATAATTGTTGGCATGTGTCATAAGAAAAGCTTTAGCAATATGCGTGATATCACTCTTCATAAAAATTATTTATCGTTTTTAAGTGAATGCAAATCAAATTATGGAAGGCACTGAAAAAGAGTTGTCTTCGTTTCTAATTTTCTATCAAAACAAATCAAAAGAGCTCAAAAATATTGTCTATTTTAAGAGTTTGTAATAATTTAATAAGAATATTCTGAAACTTAATAGTTACAGACAAAATACTAGAGAAAAAATCGTCAATTTCATAGGTAAAGAAAGACCTGTTAATAGCGATTGTCAAAAGCCATTATTTTTAACAACCGTTACTGCCAAGCTCCAGTCAAGACAGCACCTGCTAGCCTACTCTTGAACGCAATACCGATCGATCGACATTGAGATTGTGATGTTTCTTACTCTTCTGTGGGACACTAGGGCCATAAGTGGGTTCAAATTATGCATACATTAAGTGGCCTTAATGACATTGAGCTTAGGTTACCATTGGATTTGTAGGCACAAATGCAAATACACATAAGTACACAAAAAAAACAAACATGGTGATTAGCCCAAAAATAATCGAGGTAGCATCCGTACTTATCACTCCTTAGGGATATGTGTCAAAATCGAACTTGTCGACAATAGGCTAGTTGATTCATATCAAAAGTAATGAAATTAATGTGTCATTCAAATAGTATTTAGTACAAGGATCCGAAATATACCAAGTTCGATAAATATAAATAAGGGATTGCTGAAACAATTCAATTTAAATGTTTTATATTTACTTTTTTTTCATCTGCCATAAACGCTTTCCACCATGTTCGTGAAATTAGTTGAGTAACGCTTCATGTAAACAATTACAACGCATAGTAAAAATCCGTCAAACGCCAGTCGCAACCAATCCAGCATAACTGTCGGCTATGTCACGCATGCGTATTGAATTGTTTACAATAATCGTGACGGTACAGATAATTCATAGATCACCGGACCGAAGGCGTTTTTGACATTTAAGTAAAAACGTAATTATAATTTAAAATTTATTGTGTTATAGGCTTCTGAAAAAGATTGTTTTATTTTTTATGGTGATGGCTATCAGGAAATAATCATTTGGGGCCCAATAAAAAAAAGGGTCAACTACCCTATTGTCGATCTGAGATGGCTTATCGAAAGTTCCGTGTTGGTAGCGTTAAAATTGAAAATTTAATTTACATCAAGATAATTCAAATTTTAATGTACATAAATTATAGAGATTTTCGGAGCTAATGCTCTAAATAAGCTTATAGCGGCGACGGCTCACCACCTGTCACGCTGAGTGCGTCTTATATGAATTATCCATGATACTGAACAATATTTTGTATATGTTTTACCTACTACAGGATGTGAGCCAATGAATTACATGTACAATACTATATTTTCATAGTTTAAATCATTCCATTTTAGCTAGGTAACGTTTTATGAATAAATTATTTAAAAAAAAGTGTTTTTTTTTTCAATTAATGCAATTTGATCATCGTCATTTCCTTGCCCAGTTCTGAATTTTATTTATGGTCATTCTTGAGTCGTGTGGTAGCGGCTCATTAAAAGAATACTACCAACCCATCTCTTCCCTTGGGTGTCGTAAAAGGCGAGTAATGGAGTTAGAACTGCACAACATCCAATAGGATGGAATGGAGCTCGGTGGCGTAGTGGTCAGTGCGCTTTGGCTTCGATCGAAAACAAAGCTACCTTCGCCATGGTCAGGCCGTGGATGGGTGACCAAGACTTTGTGATCTCGAGCTCCTGCGTGCTTCGGAAGGCACGTTAAGCCGTTGGTCCCGGTCGCATTTGTGACCGTTTCTACCCACCAACCCGTATTGGGCCAGCGAGGTGGTGTTACGGCCCATACTCCTCATGTGTTTCTCCATGAGGAAGGCATGTCCCAGCAGTGGGACGTATATAGGCTGATGACGAACCATCCAATAGCTTATAGCGTCGACGGGCTCACCACCTGTCACGCTGAGTGCAGTCACTGCTTGGTGAAGCGCGGACTATGGCAGTGGACTGCTTTTGCGGTGCTTTTGCCTAGTCTCTGACTAACTTTTAGGGGATAATAGTTGCGATCATTATTATTAATTATTTCTATAATAATCAATAATGTTTAACACACAACAGCAATGTTAATTTATTCATAAGCATAATTAAATTTATTTTAATTAAAATGCCTGTTATTAAAGATTGTCTACAAAATATTCATACATTAGTCCAGTAATATTTAACCGTTCAGGTGGTTTCCAGCCCAATCGGGGTTGGCGGGAAAATCGCATGTGAAATTACGGACGCCGGTTTTTTCTTTTTTTAAATTGCATATTTTTTTTTATATATTTATTTTGTTATTAATATTGTTGGCCTTTAATAAATAAAAAGAATTATATTTTGAGTAATAAACGTGATTTAACAACATAACACAAGACGCCGCGAATGCGCTGTTAGGAGCTGAAAAGTTAAGTTAGTTGTTATTTTTTTTGTGTTTAACTACCTCTCAATTCGATGGAAAGAAAGAGAAAGAAAAACATTTATTAACTTACAAACACACAATAAGAATAAAAAACAAAGAAAGAACAGACAAACACAGTACAGTGAATAATGGGTTGCTCTTTCAAATATGTTCAAATAAATAGACGTTACCAAAAGGTCAATATTATGGGTACAAATAGTACCTCCATTGCCATTACGGACATTATAACAACTCCATAACAACACTTTAATAATTTTCTTCTATCATTTTCTTCTCCAATATTCTTCCTCTGTAGTTTGTAGTCAAATACAACAGTAATCTAGCATCCAGTGACAGTTGTGGACATGGCTACTGAGTGTTAGAGTACTAATTACTTTGACCTTGAGTTCTTCAAATCCCTCAACTCGTGGGGTCGCCGGTCCCTGCTGTACTAATAAGTTCGAATACACATTATACTAAAATTTATTGATTGATGAATTATTGCCACAACAATAAACTGGCGCTAAACGTGGATAAGTGTAAAAGTATATCTTTCAGTCGTAAAAAGCACATTAGCAAATTCACTTATTCCCTTTGCGGTACTGATCTTAACACGGTTCTTAATATCAGAGATCTTGGGGTAAACTAAATTTATACTCGATAGACATATCGATCGCATTTGCAGTAAATCATACATGAATGCAATTGAATGTGAATGAATGAATGGCATTGTTGTGTGTGCCAGCAATAGTTTCAAAAAGTATAGCACTTACAAAACAATAATACGTCCACAGCTTAAATATGCTACAAGTATATGGGACCCGTTATATAAAAAAAAATTGACAGACTTGTAGGAGTCGAAAAGAATTTTTTACGTTGCGTACCTACATTATAAATGTTTCCATAGTAAATTACCTTACCACAAACTTTAAATTAAAAGAAAAATTACTCATTAAAAGAATACAAACCCATCCCCTTGGGTGTCGTGAAAGGCGACTAATGGACTTAGAACTGCACAATCCAATAGCTTATAGCGGCGACGGGCTCACCACCTGTCACGCTGAGTGCAGTCACTGCTTGGTGAAGCGCGGACTATGGCAGTGGACTGCTTTTGCGGTGCTTTTGCCTAGTCTTTGACTAACCCATAGCGGATAATAGTCGTCATTATATGTATGGTATGTACAAAAAGAAGCTCTGAATAGTCTTGATGCTTTACTCTGATGTTATCTTCCACAGTCGTTTTATATCACGTTGCACTACATTATAAAAACAGATGGTTAACGTGTCGTTTGAGTATTTAACAGTAACACAATACGATAGTCGTACTTTGATGTAATACCGCTCGCGCACATTGACACCTATGGACTGCAAAAAAGTTGTATAATATTAGGTCCTTACCTATGAAATTGGTGTTTTGTATGGAGATTTTGGGGATGTCTGCATTTTACATGTTTTCTTCACAACGACAAATCCAGAGATAATAATATTTGGCATGTAACATTAGACAAGCTTAAGCAATATGTGTGTGAACACGCTTGATAAAAATAATTCATCGTTTTTATGTTAATGCCAATCCAATGATGTATTCGGGAGGCAGTTAAAAATAATTGTCTTTGTGTCTAATTTTAACACAATTAAACATACAAAAAATTATCAAATTAAATAATACGAGCTCAAATATGTGGTCTATTTTTAGAAGAGGCAATTATTTTATAAGAATGTTCTGCAATTTAATAGTTACGGACAAATTGCTAAGACAGAATAAAAACACCAATTTCATAGGTAAGGACCCAGTATATTAGGTTAAGTAGTACCTGTCATAATAGTGTAAGTGTTGATAATAAATAAATAAAATAAAACAATATTTGTTCATGCCCTTATTTGAAGGTTAATCTTATAAAGGCCTAGCACGGGCCGGAGAGAAAAGTCCCCAGAGACAAAAATCGTCATTGCCTCTTGCTTCTTCGTTCGCGCGGAAGCAAGAGGCAAGGAGTAATTTTGTTTCCGGGGCCTTTTTCTCTCCGGCCCATGCTAGGCCTACAGGAGGAACTCAGCAGTGAGGAGCTCGGTGGCGTAGTGAAGGACTTTAGCTTTCGATATCGAAAACAAAGCTACCTTTGACCAAAACTGTGTGATCTCGACCTCATTTGTGCTTCGGAACGTACGTTAAGCCGCTGGTCCCGGTCGCTATTGGAAACGTTGGTAGCTGAGTTGCTGTCAGAGCCAATCAGAGGCATCAGTTTGTGACGGGGTGAAGCCGGGGATAATTAAAATGCAGTTGGGTCATCACTTATTGGGGTATATTATATAGAAAAATAAGGCACTCTGGAACAAGGTAATTTAACAAGGTAAATACAAAAACACGGAACACAAATAATAAACAGATAAGTATAAAAATAGGGCTACTTACAATAGTGCCTATAAAAACAATTCTATTCAAATTAAATAAAAATGATGAGTCGAATACACAGCTAAACTTAGAATACACAGCTAAATTTAAATTTTTAAATATACTTAATATAACAATTATTCTGTTGGAGACTAAGGCCCGTATTACAGAACCAAACTCAAGCGTAGATCTCGGCTTGAGCGCAGTTAAAAAGGGATGGCGCTGTGTGGGATCAATAGCGCCATCCCTCTCTAACAGTGCTCAAGCAGAGATCTACGCTTGAGTTTAGTTCCGTAATACGGGCCTAAGACAATTTGGAGAGAGACAGTGAATAAAAAAGGCAGAACCAAAGAGAAAACGGCCAGAGAGGTGCGCAGTAACTGCAACGAGGCGCTAATATAGCTATGGCGCCTCGTTACAAGTTTATGTCATAGACATATTAAAGTAGACGGCTAAAGAAAATAGAGACAAAAAATCTCTTACGGAATATTTTATTTATTTATTAATTATCAACACTTACACTATTATGACAGGTACTTAGCCTAATGCAATAATGCAACCACTCTATTAATTACCTACGTGTAACTTATTACAAATAATACTACTTTTGTGAATTCATTCAGAGAACAGGAACAAGCATGAAAGAGAAAGCGTGCCCAGCAGTGGGACATATATAGTAATATCATTTATAGCGAAGTTGGAAAAGAAACGGATCATTAAATCCTTACTTGTCGCCTGCGAATAAGAGGGCAGTAGTACTTTATTCTGGCGACTTATTTAAAAAAAGAATGTAGTCACTTTTAACCGCTTCTCTGGGCTTGTGGTTGATACTACGGGGTGTTGATCGGGAGGTCTGGGGTTCGATTCTCCACGGGGGCAGGAGATCTGGTCGGTTTGGTTGGTGGTAGGGCTGCTAAGTCCGCCTGGCTAGCTACCACCGTCTTACCTGAATCTGCTGCCATGACAACAATGTTATAAGTCTTGTTGTGTTCCGAATATTAGAGGTAAGATTGCCAGTTCCTCAGTTGTCGAGGAATGCAGATGAAGCTCGCTTGCACCTTCGGCCTTATCGTTCCTTACCATCAGAAGGTATGAAGCCTGTCTTATGAAAAAAATCACTTTTTTACAAATAACGTTACCAAAAATACCTCTGCTGGTTGACCCCGAAGTTCTTCGTCTGTACTACAATACCGTCGTTATTGTCAAGCTGGGATCCTCGCTAAAGGACCAGTGACAAAATAATGGTTAAAGTAAGGGAGAGCCCAACAAAACAAACTCATTCTATTATAATTTAAGACGCACATAGTAGGTTGTCAATAAGAGACAGTTTTTCCGGATTTCATATTGTATTTTGACGATATTTAAGAAGTTGTACATACATACAATATACATAAAATAACGCATGTAATCCCCGTAGGGGTAGACAGAGTCCAAGGAGCAATGTGTTCTTTAAGATCACATTTAACCATACAAAAATTGGGTTTGGACAGATGAAAAATCGTGAAAGAGTAGTTACAAGTGGCTAGCTTATCGCTACACAATCACAGACCCCGTACCCAATACGCCCTTAGTCTTTCATAGTTGGTACATTCTTTTTGTGTCCCGGACCGACACGGGACCCAAAAAGAATGTACCAACTGCTTGTAATTGTGATACTACTGTAATACTAGTAATTGTAATACTGACCAATTTGCCTCAAGTCCCGATGTCGCCGAGATGGGGCAGGGTCTTCACTTAGCTTGGTTGTTCTTGAGCTTCTCGCTTAATTTCGCACCAGGTCTTTACTATTTTCTTCGCCTCTGTGATGTGCGAACCTCTGTGAGAAGCAGCAGCTCTGCTAAGGCCGACCTCCTTGATGTTCTCCTTGGGGATTCCAGTCTAAGGCTTGCTTTGTTATATGTTCAGGGTGCGTTTGTTCCATCAGTTCCACTTGCGATAATACAGTACGTAATATTCTCAGTTGTTCTTCATTCAGTTGCACGACATATTAGACTCCCAGTTACATAATTTGGAAACCTGTCTACTAGGAGTCTAACAGTTGCAACAGAACAGAAGCAAGTAAGCCATAGTTGTTGCTAGAATTGTTGTTGTCTCATCTACGTTTGTTTCACAATACATAACTTATCATCACGCCTCTTGCCGCGAAGGGGTAGGCAGAGATTAACATCACCCACGTTTCGCCGGATTATGTTAAGACCCCAACTGGTGGCGAGCCTGTTATGTTGCCATGCACCGAGAATCTTAGGCAAGCGATATTCACAATGAACTGTACATACATTTTATTCAAACCCAGTGGCAGACAGTGAGATCGAACCCGTGTTTTCCGCGGCCTCTCGAACGAGTGCCCCGTCCATCTCAACTCAGCTACCTTTTTCTTCTTGATTTAACAGAATTATATTCTTGTACATATAAACGTTCCTCATGAATCACTTCAATTTAAAATACTGCTTCAAAATCCGTTGAAATTTTTTAAAGATCTTAGGATAAACAGGCTGCGGAAAGTACTTTGTTTTCTTCTGTAGTGATGTGGTATATTGTAGTATTTGCGTCAAGCGTTGACACTCGTTATACGACCAGTGACACGGATGGAAAACGTATCTCCTGATCGGTTAACGAGTAGCACTGCGAGACAAGCACATTATATGTTGAAGCTGAAACATACATTTAATGACATATTACATTCATACCTACCCATAATCACGACTATTATCCCTAAGGGTTACTCAGATACTAGGCAAAAGCACTCAAAAGAGTCCATTGCCATAGTCCGCGCTTCACCAACCAGTGACTCAGCGTGACAGATGGTGAGCCCGTCGCCGCTATAAGCCATTGGATGGTTGTGCAGTTCTAAGTCCATTAGTCGCCTTTTACGACGCCCAAGGGACGAGATGGGTTGGTAGCACGGCGTTTCCATTGATGACATATTAAACACTTAAAATAGGCATTTCATGTCGTTATGTGTAGCGGTAATTAACGTTAAACATCCAGTGACAAGATTGGCAAGTGTCTACTGAGCGTTTAACAGTTACCACAGCTACACGATTCATGCCTTGATGTATGTAGTTCAAACTAGCCAAAATAGTAACAATTCTGGACATGTCTAAGGGTCAGTTTTTTGATCCGCAGTCAGGTTGACCATGGATCTATTGCAAAATTTATGATCTTCTGATATGACAGCTTGTCCAATAGTCGAATTTTAAACATTAGTTAAATAATCATAGACAATATAACCAAAACACGATGCTGCTTTAAGTAAAATGGCGGCTGACGGCACAGCTGATGTAATTGCTTCGAATTTTCCATTTTCTTTACATATTTCGGCGTTTCCATTGACGCTATTGGTCTAGATTTTATCTATTGAGTAAACTATAATAGTCCTCATGTGCTCAGTCTATATACGTCCCACTGCTGAACACATGAGGAGTTTGGGCCGTTACACCACATTGGCCCAATGCGAGATCACCCATTCACGGCCTGACCATGGCGAAGGTAGCTTTATTTTCAATCGAAAGCCAAGGCGTACTGCTACGGATCAAAATACTCACCCTAAGTGACATACTGCTGACAAAATACAAAACAGCAGGAATAGTTGCTTTGGGTCTGGCTGTGAGACACCATTAAACGACCAGTGACACATATGGCAAACGCATCTTATAGACATCTAATGAGTATCACAGCAAGACAGAATTTCAAATCAAATTCTTCTTTACTTCGATCGTTTTGCATCACGTTGAACCACTCGCTAAGCACCCAGTTAGATAATTGACAAACCTGTCAATCTGAGTGTCAAAAAGCCATCTAGAAACCTAGTGACAATTTTGGACAAATCCACTACGTCACAGATTACAACTATACAATCTATCGTATTTTTTACAAAGTAGAGATCAAAAATGATAAAACACAGATAAACCTACTTAACACAAAGGCAAACACATTTACAGAGAATTCAAAACAGTACAAAACACATTGAAAAAACTGTAGTAAGGGTTCGTTCGTACGCATGCACACACATGGTACTTTCCAGAATTGTCACGGAAATGAAAATTGCCAGAATTGTCACGAAAATGAAAATTTTAAAAATACAAAGAAACATGACCGTAATAGTTTTAGATTCTTAACAATGAATTCAACATTTAAGTTATTAAGTTTTCTTTCTCCCATAAAGTGACGAGTGAGACAATCAATATTTAATATAAAACAAGATAATTAGTTATGGAAAAAGTGAGAATTTTCAGTGACCATTATAGAAAAACTAAGCTTAAGTACCTTTTTGTGTTTTCTTCTCACACTAGTTCATATTCACTGTGTAAATTGCACATCTTTGTCTCCTTCTGTTAACTGCACACTGATCTTCAATGAAAAACTAAATATTTTGGCACACAACCTATTTTTATATCTCATTAGCTACTGCAAATTGGAGGGGATAATAGTTATAATTAGGGTTGTAATATAATTGTAATTATGGATCTTTTGTTCAGCTCATTAGAGTCTTAATTATGTTGTCCCAAAATTCATTTACTATTACTAATTGTGGTTATAAACGCATTGTTAATATTTGGAAAGTTAATTTTTTGTTCAAAGGTTCCTTAAAACGACATACTATTATCAATCAGGTTCCAACAGTAAACATTCGTATAATAAAACTGTAGAGTTCGAATATCTGTACATAGAAAAAAAAAGCTTAAAACCAAGTCAGGGAGATGTAAAGAGAGGGAAAATACCAAAAAAATTGTATTTTTAATGTTTTTGTTTTTCTGTCTGTTCGTCTGTTTGTACGGGCTAATCTCCGAAATGGCTGGACCTAGTGTGGGGGCGAGTTTAAAGTTATGTATCTTTCCTGGTAATAAAGATTTTTATCATTATTAAATGAACTTCTTTTGTTGCGTTATGTATGTCAATCTTTATGGGAAACATGAGAACTGATACTTTCCGCTGGGAGCGCTTCTTACGTTTCCCAAAGAAGTTGTCATTATTAACGCAACAAAAAATGTTAAGTTTATTACAATTGCCACTTATTACTTACGTCCAGGTGAAAAATGGTCAATTACTCTGCCTACCCCTTCGGTGACAGAGGCGTGATGATAATATATGTTGTTTCAATATCTTCCTGTTCAATATGAAACAATTTGGTACCTTGGCTGCCGTGGTCAGATCCGAACATAGCGATTTGGTGAAAAAGCTTTATGACAGAGGAACATTCATAAGCCTAATCACCAAAGAGTCATGCTAGGAGCTTCTAGAAGAAAGTTGCTTCTTGAAGAGGTAGAGTCTGCAACCAATGCATATGGTTATTAGGGTTCCGCACCTATGTCCTTGTAACGAGGCGCTATAGCAGTATTAGCGACTCTTTTCTGTTATTGCTATCTTCTGTGGCCATTTCCCTCTTTTTAAAACGAACCATCTGTCTTTTTCTCATTGTTTTGGTCTCCAAGTAATATAATAATGAATTTCATATATTTTTAAATTGTTATACTGTTTCCAAAGAAGACTTGTTGTTGAAGAGAATTGTTTTCAAAGAACTTTAATACTTTTTCAAAAGCACTATTATATTAGGTCCTTACCTATGAAATTGGTGTTTTGTATGGAGATTTTGGGGAATTCTGCATTTTCCATACTAACATTTTATCAGTTTTCTTTACAACGACAAATCCAGAGATAATAATATTTGGCATGTATCATGAGACAAGCTTTAGTAATATGTGTAATATCACACTTCATAAAAAAATTATTTATCGTTTTTAAGTGAATGCAAATAAAATGATGTATTCGGGAGGATCTTAAAAAGAGTTGTCTCCGTGTCCAATTTTATCACAATTAAACATACAACAAATTATCAAAACAAATCAAAAGAGCTCAAAAATATAGTCTATTTTTAGACGAGGTAATAATTTTTTAGGAATACTCTGAATCTTAATAGTTACAGACAAAATACTAAGACAGAATAAAAACACCAATTTCATAGGTAAGGACCCAATACTATATAGGCAGATATTACAGATTTCCACTTGCCGCTCTCTCGCTTCTTCTACTTTCATTACTTGCTCTTCGGTTTAAGGTGGATTTGATCTGGCCCTTCCTTAAACGTCCCCAATTTGATCAACGTACGTAATAATTGGTAACTAGTAGTAAGTACTCAATCTCATAAATTAAATCTGTATAAAAACTCCACTTCACACGTTCGCGGACACTCGGCCTCATTTGAATTGAATGCTATAGATGATATATCAAAACAATATAACATAACAACACTGTCACTGGTAAACATTACTAAGTACTTATATAAAAGCACTCGCTAGCCGACTGAATCAACCGCCATACAATTATCGCTGCTATGACAGCTGCGTCAAAGTGCATGAGCAGTTGCGCACACAACAGGGCGAACAGTGACATGTGACATGTTAGGTCTTACAAGTGACACCTAGCCATTTGGAAATCTCGGTTTGGGGACACCTAACGATGAAATATACGGTACCAGTAAAGAAATTCGTCTGCTATATCATTTGTGCCTCTGGAGAGCGAAAAAAGTTTATAGCCGGTGCGTCACCCTTAGTCATTCGCTCACGGCTGCTATTACCGTTGCGTCCGCGAATGTGTTAAAATTTTTTTAAGTCGGTATACAGCTTATTGATATAAAAAACGCAATGAAAAACACAAAACGAATTCACAAATTGTTTAACGTCGTCCTAAGGCTATATATATCCCACTGTGCACAGGTCTTCCTCACGGAGAAACACATGAGGAGTATGGGCCGTAACACCACCACGCTGGCACAATGCGGGTTGGTGGGTAGAAACGGTTGCAATAGCGACCGGGACCAACGGCTTAACGTGCCTTCCGAAGCACGGAGGAGTTCAAGTTTACAATGTTTTCGTCACCCATCCACGGCCTGACCATGGCGAAGGAAGCTTTGTTTTCGAGCGAGAGCGAATGCGTACTAACCGCTACGCCACTGAGGTCCTCAATGGAGTTTTTAATAATTTTAAAAATATACAATGAACTTACCTATGGAACTTCGCTTGATAATATAAATGTTTTCCGCGATAATATGATACATATAAGACTCCTATAATAACTATGTGGTTAGTTATCAGTTCTTTGTAATATATTTGATCATTAACATATACTTTATACGTCATAGTGTGAAGACTGCGGTTTTTATATATCTATGTATCTGATATAGGGCTGCTGAGGATTCCATTTCCGTTTCCTTATATATATATATTTTTTTATTGTACAGGCGGCAAACGAGCAAGCCGGTCACCTGATGGTAAGTGATCAAAGCCGCCCATGGACATTTGCAACACCAGGGGCGTCACTCATTCGTTGCCGGCCTTTAAGGTGGGAGTACACTCTTACTCACACTCACTCTCTCACTCTCTATAATCCAGAAGTTCCGCAATATTTTGAGTTCCTCAACCGTTACCGTATCCTGATAAATAAAATAGAGAATCCTCTTGCGCTATCGCTTTCTTAAAATTTAAGAGCAACAATAAAGAGGAATTTAAGAGAAACATGACTGCGCATGCGCGTATCGTTCCTAATGCTTTACGGCATAGATAAATTAAGTAGTATATAGTAGGTACGTTGGTCCCGGTCGCATTTGTGACCGTTACTACCCACCAACCCGCATTGGGCCTGCGTGGTGGTGTTACGGCCCATACTCCTCGTGTGTTTCTCCATGAGGAAGGCCTGGACGTATATGGCTGATGACGAATAGTAGGTACGTCTCAATCTAAGTTGCTAAAAAGGTAAACAAAACGAAGGTAATGTTTCATCTCTAAAATGCTTTGTAATGACTGTAGGTAATTGAAATCAATTTAAACGGACAATTGTTATATTTACGTGCCAATGCCCATGTAAAAAGTGTGATATTGGATAACAAATTCGGTAAGTCAGCTTTTTGTTTACCCTTTTGGCAATTTGGATTGAAACGTACTATAGATCGCTATTCCCAAATATGTTTTTAGTTCATCTAAAACTTATTATTGTTGTTTGTGCCTTCTTTCGACTTATAACGTTAGGTAGACCAACGGCCAAGTCACACAACATTAACTATTAGGTCCTTACCTATGAAATTGGTGTTTTGTATGGAGATTTTGGGGAATTCTGCATTTTCCATACTAAAATTTTTTCAGTTTTCTTCACAACGACAAATCGAAATATAATAATATTTGGCATCTATCATTAGACAAGCTTTAGTAATATGTGTAATATCACACTTTAAATGATGTATTCGGGAGGCACTTAAAAAGAGTTGTCCCCGTGTCCAATTTTAACACAATTAAACATACAAAAAAATATCAAAACAAATCAAAAGAGCTCAAAAATATAGTCTATTTTTAGACGAGGTAATTATTTTTTAGGAATACTCTGAATCTTAATAGTTACAGACAAAATACTAAGAGAGAAAAAAAACACCAATTTCATAGGTAAGGACCCAATATAATAATAAAGTAATCGCAGTAAGGAACCTTAGACTTGGCACGACTTTGTCTAGATTTCATAACTTTTTAGAGATAAGCAGCTCCATCGAGACTTGGCTAGTTTTTTACAGAATGTTTTGGTGGGATATATTTATCTAATAAATATGTTTATCCATCATCTAGTGTCTGTAACACAAACAGCATTAGTTACTTATATTGGGCTAGCTGATGGGTGTGAATGTCTGAAGATTTTTACATTCAGTCTCAGTAAAATTCTCAATAAAGAATGTAATAATAATAACTGGTTATCAAAATCGTGTATTGCAGCTAAATCAACATGTTTTCGTTAATTGCTGACTTAGTTAAAATATAATTAATAAACATTATGTTCATTAGTTAGGTCATTATATAACATTACTTAATTAGTTGAATATCTTGGAATTTTATAATTACGTCACAAAGTACTTAGAATGGTTTTTAATGTGCAGTCATCTTATAGTCATTAGAGCTGGGGTAGCCGAGTAGGGAAAGACGGTACTCGTTCAAGAGGTCGTGGGTTCGATCGATATGTTTGTCACCATGTAACAGGTGACGAGCCTGTTGTCATGCACCGGGCACAATGTAAGGTAACCGATATTTACAATCAACTGGCGTCCTCTGCCTATATACGTCCCACTGCTGGGCACAGGCCTGTCTCATGGAGAAATACGTGAGGAGTATGGACCGCCGCCATGCTGGCCCAATGCGGGTTGGTGGGTAGAAACTGTTGCAATAGCCGGGATTTAAAGTGCCTTCCGAAGCACGGAGAAGTTCGAGATCACAATGTTATGGTCACCAATCCAAGGCCTGACCATGGCGATGGAAGCTTTGCTTTCGATATCGGAGGCCAAAGCGTACTAACACTACGCTGCCGACTTTCTCAACTGTATATATTGGGTCCTTACCTATGAAATTGGTGTTTTTCTTCTCTCTTAGTATTTTGTCTGTAACTATTAAGTTTCAGAGTATTCTTAAAAAATAATTACCGCCTCTAAAAATAGACCATATTTTCGAACTCTTTTGATTTGTTTTGATAATTCGTTATAAGTTTTATTGTGTTAAAGTTGGACACGGAGACAACTCCTTTTCAGTGCCTTCCGAATACATAATTTGATTTGCATTCACATAAAAAAGATAAATAATTTTTAAGAAGTGTGATATCACACATATAGCTAAAGCTTGTCCAATGATACATGCCAAATATTATATCTTTGGATTTGTCGTTGTGAAGAAAACTGAAAAAATGTTAGTATGGAATATGCAGAGTTCCTCAAAATCTCCATACAAAACGCCAATTTCATATGTAAGGACCTAATATATAAGTTATATTTAAACTTAGTGGAGCAGGCGGTGGGATCGAACCCGACCCCTCATACACAAGCCGCGCGTCGCTCGGTTATTACAACTAAGACATAATAAAAATATTAAATAAATAAATATCCTCAGAGATTCACACCTATCAACTAGTCCCATTTTAAGCAACTAAAAGCTGGTTGTGTTACGGATACTTGATGACGAACAAATATATTTAATGGATAAATACATATAATTATTATTAATAATATACATAATGTAATACATATATAATGAACATCCAAGACAGCAGAACAAATGTCTGAAAATTCATCACACAAACCTATCGAGATGGCGACGCCTTGAGACCGGGGCACAGACCACTCGACCACGGAGGATTAAACCTAAAAACCTACTATAGCAATTAACCGCTTTAATTAAATGAATTCATTATATTAACGGGCCTTCTGGCTTTCGATCGAAATAAATAATATAATAAATATCTTTAGACATTCACACCTATCAACTAGCCCCATTTTAAGCAACTAATGTTGCTTGTGTTACGGACACTAGATGACGTATAAATATATTTTGTAAATAAATTCATATAAATATCCTGAATATATATAGATATATATAAACGTCCAAGACTGGAAAACAAATGCCTGAAAATTCATCACCCAAAAATTTGCCCCCACCGGGGATCGAACCCAGAACCCCTCGAGATGGCGACGCCTTGAGACTAGCACACAGACCACTCGACCACGGAGGAATAGACCAAAAAACTTACCATAGTCAATGAATTTGATCAATTAACCGCTTTAATTAAATGAATTCATTATATTAACAGGTTTAATGGCCCAAACTCCTCACGTGTTTCTTCATTAGGAAGGCCTGTGTCCAGCAGTGGGACTCTTTTGGTCATGTGACTTTCATTCCTCCTCGTCACAAGATCATACCACGCTAATATATTGCCCCCTATCTTTTCTGTGAATGGTGCTGCTTTTAAACTTCCTCTGACATCATTATAAACCACCTACGCTCGTCCACTGCTGGAAATAGGTCTCCCCAATGCCACCGCTTCTCCGACATACTCGTTTCTATTTCTGTCCATTCTAGTGAATCCACATGCATCGCAACATTCGCATCTCTGCTGAGTGCAGATTTCTTTCATCCGTTGCCCTCGTAGCCCCGTCTCTCCCGAAGTAATGCTTAAGAGTCTTCAAATTCTTTGTTAACCTTTTGTCTCATATCAAAATGGATCTAAGTCTCAGTTCATGAAGCACTTCAGCACCAGAAATGAAGCTCCTCGGTTATTACATGAGCCTGGTACTTCAAAAATTTATACACACTATTAGTAAATTTTTTCTACGTTTTTCCTACTCTTCTATTCTCGTCTGTCAGGGGCAGGGTTTTTCTGCTCGATTTGGTTGGTGGTAGGGCTTCAAAGCCTAGCCAGGCGGGCTTTGGCTACCACCGTCTTACCTAAATCTGTCGCCATAATAACAATGTTATAGGCATAGTCGTGTTCCGGCAATCAGAGGTAAGATAGCCAGTTCCTCAGTTGTCGAGGATTACAGGTGAAGCGCGCTTCCGCCTTCAGCCTTATCGTCACTTATCGTTAGGTGAGAAGAAGGCCACGAGCTTTTCTGTCATATTAACAAAAAATGCAACGAATTTCGATGGTTTTTTAATAAACGGTTCGTTTAACAAATATGGAAGATTCAAGAGGAACGTGAGGTATATGTTTAATAATATAATACTTACATGCAAAATATGCCCTTGCGAAGCCAGCGCCGGTCTCAAGCTCACCACAAACTGTAGGTAGGTCCGTCGTCAACCTATAGACGTCCCACTGGCACAGGGCTTCCCCATGGAGAAATTTGAGGAGTATGGGCCGTAACACCACCACCCTGGCCTAATGCAGATAGTAGAGTGGTAGGTATAATTCGAGATCACAAAGTTTTGGTCACCCATCCAAGGTCTGACCATTGCGAAGGTAGCTTTGTTTTCGATATCGAAAGCCAAAGCTAAATATATAACGGCATCGAGTAGGTACAAGTTAATTGAATTAACTCAGTGGTATGCAGGATCGAACCGGTTATTTGACGTACCGTTTCCGATTTCGATTATCACTCGGTAATTCACATTAATAAAAAACAACTAACTTATAAAAAAATTGCAATTCATTTATATACTTATGTATGTATATTTCATTGTGTACATGCACGTATGCGGTGTCAGCGAATTCGCTTCCGTGCGTAAAATCAATGAAAATCTTTTGTACGTGACCTAATCCTACTTATTTGTTTTTGTATGTTACAGGGAGTTTCATTAGTTGGGTAAAAGTGGTTTTATCCAATTTGTAATATTCATGCTCGTACACAGAGTCGTGTGGTGGCGACTCACTAAAAGAATACTATCAACCCATCTCTTCCCTTGAGTGTCGTAAAAGGCGACTAATGGACTTACAACTGCACAACATCCAATAGCTTATAGCGGCGACGGGCTCACCACCTTTTTTTTTTTTAAATAAATATCCTCAGACATTCACACCTATCAACTAGTCCCATTTTAAGCAACTAAATGCTGCTTGTGTTACGGAAACTAGATGACGGACAATTATATTTAATAGATAAATACACATAATTATTCAGAATATATAATGAAGAAAATACATATAAAAAAAAATATAAAAAAAAAATTAAATAATGTATATTTAGATACAGGCATTATCAGTTGCACCAACTGCCTGCCTGATAATAATATAATAATAATAATAATATTATAATGAACATCCAAGACTGGAGAACAAATGTCTGAAAATTCATCACCCAAACACTTGCCTCCACTGGGGATCGAACCCAGGACCTCTCGAAATGGCGATGCCTTGAGACCGGCGTACAGACCACTCTACCACGGAGGTCGTTTAACCACCACCTGTCACGCTGAGTGCAGTCACTGCTTGGTGAAGCGCGGACTATGGCAGTGGACTACTTTCGCGGTGCTTTTGCCTAGTCTCTCACTAACCCTTAGGGTATAATAGTCGTGATTATATGTGTGTATGTATGTATAGGTACACATCACCACGCTTATATCCCGAAGGGGTAAGCGGAGGGGACACTCACGTTTTGCCAGTAGTTTTGTAATACAAGCACAGATATATGTACTGCGCGCGTGTCCGAAAACCCCGACCAAACGTCGGCGTTGGTCGCTGCTACATATACAAACAAACACATCATCACGCCTCTTTCCCCGAAGGGGTAGGCAGAGGTTAAACACCCACATTTCACCAGACATATTAGGTCCCCATGTAACAGGTAGCGAGTCGATATTCACAATGAACTGTACATAAGTTTTATTCAAACTCAGTGGTAGCGGCGGCGGCATCGAACCCTCGGCCTTCGAACGAATAGTGCCCCGTCCGTCCTCGGCTGCAGCTGCTGACTGCTATGAATGGCTGTAAAACACTAAAAAAAATGCCTCGTTGTGTGATAATTGGCGTAGGTGCATCGGCGGCATCAGTATCAATCACTTTTGATCTCCTGTCTCATAATTACAGCTGTGACGTTACGGTAGATATTAAAAAGTTTACACGCTTGGTTTAAATATAAATCTACTTGCGTTTTCAATGTAAATGTATTCTGTGATTTACCGACGCCTCTATCGGCAACTATATAGTACATACATACATACACATTATTATCCCCTAAGGGTTAGTCGGAGTCTAGGCAAAGGCACCGCACCATGCAAGCCTTTCGACCTCAGAGATCGCCTTTTTTAAACCGACTTCAAAAGACGAAAAAGTTTCTCAGTTTGCTCGCGATTGGCTGAACCAATGTTGATACGAATTGTTTTCATTTTCTAACACCAATAAAGTTTAATTAATCTTTCATTAGTCAAATGAAATTTGGTCTGGATTATAAATTTACGGTAACATAATAACTTTCTTCAAAAGTTCAAACGTGATTCCAATTAGAGCAATGCAACAATGATCCTTTATATACAGGTTGATCAATCCAAATGGGTCCAAATTTTGCTTATATTATTTTGTCTAAAACAGGCACCATGAGTCTTGTGAACATGACTTTTTCGTCGGCCGCTTTAAAATGAAGGCAACGAAAGCGATGGATGAAAGAAATCTGCACTCAGCAGATTTTTTTTTTATAAATAGCTCAGGAAAGGACTCCACACTACCTGATAAGCAGTAGAGGAGTCCATATGTGAAGATAGCTGGACCAGCATACTGATATACTGCCCTAGCCACCCTCACCTTGCCAGCCCAAAAAATGCTTTTTCACGCCTCTTTTGAAGGAACCTTATTGTAAAAAGGAGGGAATACGTGTGCCGGTAAAGAATTCCACGCTCTAGCTCCGCGCAAAGTGGAGCGATAGTGAAAGAGTGACTCCGTAGACCAGCACTCTTGTGTAGGAAAGGAGAGGGAGGGATAAGGTCAAAGAGTTCTTCAGAGCACTCTCCATAATATAAATGATAAAAGGCGCTAAGCGACGCTATGTCGCGATGCGATTGCAGAGGTTCTAGGGTGTTCGTAATGCGAATGTTGCGATGGATGTGTGGAGTCACAAGAATGGACATATTAGAGGAAGTTTGAAAGTAGCGCCAGTGACAGAAAATATAAGGAGCAATAGGTTAGCGTGGTATGGACATGTGATGAGGAGGGATGAATGATGCTGACCATGGATGTGTACGGACTTAGAGTGAGAGCAAGACCAAAGAATTGATGGATTGAATGCGTGAAGAATTATGAGAATAAAAGAAGTGGATGCTGAGCTGACGAGTGACAGAGCCGTGTGACAGTGCCGACCCCGCCGAGAGTAGGAAAAGGGCAGGAAGAAGAAGACGCCATGACTCTTGTGAACAGATTTCGCTATCACTTATAGATTCTGGACTTCACTGGCCCATTCTTTATAGTTAACGCTCTTTAAAAGAATGATTTCGGTGCTTAATCTGTCTTAACATCCGGCAGATGTCCACTGCTGGTCATTAGCTTCCATAAGCATTTTCATCTTCAACTTTCATCTTCAACTTCAACAAAAATTTCATCTTATCGCTGCCATCACCCACACCAACGCACATCCTACGAAGTTCGTGGGAGGGAAATGTGGCAAACTCTTTGCTTCATGCGCGTAGTCTTGGGGTTTTAAAAAAGAAAATAATTAAAAAAGAACAATAGTGAGCGCTTGAGTTTTTGGCGCCATTCAACTGTGGTGGTCGTAATTTTTATTTCAGTGATTGTAATATTGTTTCGGAGTGGATCTTGTTGCGTAAAATCAGTGTAGTTTTCTGTAATAAGTGTCTGTGTTGAAGAGAAATGTGGAAGATCATTGAAATAAGCGTCAAGTGGTGTGAAAAGTGATGAGTTTTTTGTCGTGGTAATCCACCTCATCCAAGTAGCACCACAGTGTCTGCCATCGATTGCTTGAGGCCAAACTCTCCCAAGAAGCATTCAAATGCATTACCCTAGCATTTCAATGCAAACTACTGAAGAAATATAACTTTATTACTTATACGTCAAAGTATTACCCTCAAAGTATTACTTTGTATTACAAAGTATGACCCTCAAAGTATTACTTTGTATTACAAAGTATTACCCTCAAAGTATTACTTTGAATTACAAAGCATTACCCTCAAAGTATTACTTTTTTATAAATAGCTCAGCAAAGGACTCCACACTACCTGATAAGCAGTAGAGGAGTCCATATGCGAAGATAGCTGGAGCAGCGTACTGATATACTGCCCTAGCCACCCTCACCTTGCCAGTCCAAAAAATGCTTTTTCACGCCTCTTTTGAAGGAACCTAATTGGAAGAAGGAGGGAATACGTGTGCCGGTAAAGAATTCCACGCTCTAGCTCCGCGCAAAGTGGACGTAGCGACAGTGAAAGAGTGACTCCGTAGACCAGCACATTACTTTGAGGGTAACTGGCATAAACATTAAAAATAATTAACTTACGTTAAGGAAAAAATTAAAGTTATGTTTTATTTTTATAACAGGAACAAATGAAGATGAGATTTATTTGTTAAATTAAAAATCTTTTTAAACATAAGCACTACTTACTTTCCTTTATTTAAATTATGCAATTTACTATGATTTGTCAAAATCATAGTAAATTCTAGGGTCCATAGATTTTCCAGCCCTGTGTATTTGAGTTATCTGATTCTGACCCCCTAGCACGTTCTACTAAACATGACATGATAAAACGATGTAACGTTTTTGATATCAATACGACGAATACACCTTGGATTAAGGCACCATCTTGGTTTTTCCTTGTGAACTTTGAAAATTCATAAAAAATGAGTCTTGTTACTTGAATAAAATATAAACATTATTATTATTATTATTATAACGATAATTTCTTTAACGTATTTTATTACGTAGGTCATGCTAGGACTACTGACAGTTCTAGGTGGTTATAGATCTTCATGTATGGAGGGTATATAAAAAAAAACTGGTGTTAGTATTAAAGTTACACGTTTATTTGCTACTTACAGGATTCAGTTTTATTTCTCAAATAAAAAGGCGTCTCTACAGTTCTCACAGATATATTACATTCCCTCGTGGAAACTATAAATATTTATATATATAATATATATTTAATGATGTATAATTTTTCTAAAAAATTACGACTAGGCTTTTCACCAATAAAAAACCATTTATGGCCCTTTACGATTATGTATTAAATTTTTACAAAAAATAATATCACAAAACTATAAAATTATGCCACAAAAAATGTAGTTACGGCAGTAGTTTTACATATTTGTAGTAATTTTAAATAATAAATATTACAAGGGAGTTTTCACTTAAAATTATCTTTTAATGATGTGTACATATATTGCTTTTGTTTTTAAATCTTAATTAAAAATTATTATTGCACCTAATTACAATTTTTATATCAAATACATTTTTTGTATAAATGAAACAGAATAAAAATGTAAAACAGACAAAAGTCACAATAATATAAGTTTTAAGATAAAAATACAAATTACTTCATTTATTATAAATTTAATGACTAATATTATCACTAACACTTTTATTGCTTAAAATTAAATTATTACTACATATTTTTATGTTAAATTCATTTATTTTATGGTTGCGAAAGTTTTGGTAAAAATATGTAATATATATATTTAGTGACAGAAAAAGTGACATTTATAATGGCGATATTTATGTGGTAGAATAATATAGATTAAGTAAAAGAAAAGAAATGTTAAAATTTTTACATATGATCGGCAGAATGAGGTTAGAATACAAAAAATATCCACCATTTACTTTTATGTTGAATTTTCTTGCCTCCTAAATCGCTAAGTGACTCCAGATCATATTAGGACACCTATCGGGTTCAACAATAGCTTATATTAGGTTCTTACCTATGAAATTGGCGTTTTGTATGGAGATTTTGTGGATGTCTGCATTTTACATACTAACATTTTATCAGTTTTCTTCACAACGACAAATCCAGAGATAATAATATTTGGCATGTATCATTAGACAAGCTTTAGCAATATGTGTGTGAACACGCTTGATAAAAATTATTCATCATTTTTATGTTAATGCAAATCAAATGATGTATTCGGGAGGCAGTTAAAAAGAGTTGTCTCCGTGTCCAATTTTAACACAATTAAACTTACAACAAATTATCAAAACAAATCAAAAGAGCTCAAAAATATACTCTATTTTTTGACGAGGTAATTATTTTTTAGGAATACTCTGAATCTTAATAGTTACAGACAAAATACTAAGAGAGAAAAAAAACACCAATTTCATAGGTAAGGACCCAATATATCGACGGTTAAGAATCAATAGTGTCTATCTCAAAAAAGTCATCTTTACAGTAGATAAAAAAAACATTTCTTGGCTTCAGCTAATTCATTACCAGAAGGGTAACAATAGCTAAAAAAAGGTAAATAAATGCTGGAAGTACTGTGAATATTGAGGTAGCTGCTTTAACAATCTATGCCAATTTGGACTTTAAATCTATTAATTTAAAGAAGTAAAAATATTAAAAAATTGAGATACACAAGATTCATTGATTGAGATTGATTGATATTTGTCGTTAAGTCCGCCATATGTACCTTGTTTAGGACATTAAAGTTTAAATAAATAAATAATAGACATAATTGATTCTTAACCGTCGATATTGTTCCATATTTGCGCCTGAGTGCCTCTATCTAACTCCGGGTTCCATTTCCACTCAATGACTTGTTTTTACTACCCAAAGGCTTATTGTTCATCATAATAATGACAAATTTTAAGACAGAAATAAATAAATAAATATCTTCAGACTTTCACACCTATCAACTAGCCCCAATTTAGGCAACTAATGCTGCTTGTGTTACGAACACTAGATGACGGATAAATATATTTAATAGATAAATATTCAGAATATATATAAACATCCAAGACTGGAGAACAAATGCCTGTATTCATCACACATACATTTGCCCCCACCGGGGATCGAACCCAGAACCTCTCGAGATGGCGACGCCTTGAGACCGGCGTACAGACCACTCGACCACGGAGGTCGTCAAGAAATAGAAGAATATAAATTCTAGACAGGAACTGGAGAAAAATAAGAGAGTACAAAATTATAATGTGCGTCTATGTTAGTACGTCTATGTTCCCCTAGTACAGAGAGCTAAGTACACACAGAATAAATATTTATTCTTTGATGAAAAAAAAACTATAAAACAATTTTTTTTTCCACTAATGTCACTTTTTGTGTTCTTCGGTGGCTTGAATGATTTTAGATATCGACCTTAAAAATATAAATACATAAACGCATCGCTTTGTCAATCCTTTTCTATTCATAAAGGCAGAAAACGAATCACGAAAACAATACCTGTCTCTTTTTGTGCGGCGAACTAGAGTGAGACGGGGCGAGACTTCCTGAATCAATCGTAAACTGACAATTGAGAATAGGTGGCTTAAACTATTTATAGGCGATGTTAAAATAGTTGACAAAATATTACATTTGCGAATGTTTTTCTGTGTTTTATAAATATCGCTTTTTAATTATTAGCAGGTAATTATTATGGGATGACTGGAAGAGATTTCTTAAGAAAAGTCCTCTTGCAGACTGTGCGTTTGTCTTGTTAAAGCAATAAAATTTCAAATACACCGCATTTAAATAATTATTATGAATACTATATTAATAAACCTATTCATAATAATTACACGAAACAACTGTGGACCGAGTATCAGTGAATGAGAATTGTATTTGTTAATTAAACATTATTATATTTACAAGTTTTCCTATAAGCAGACGTTATTCTAATGAAAGAATTGTAAAGGCCAGTGCACATGGTTACAAATTACAAGGCATGATAAAAATATTATTCAAATTAACGGTTGTTTATGTCGGAGTCGCTAGGCCACAATTATGATACCATCATATGCACTACCTTTAACTTGTAAACCTTAAAAATTAGTCTTTGGTGTCATCGTTTTACGATCAGCAAAAGAAAATAACAAGCTGAAATTAAAGGCCGATTCACACGTATCAAGAAGACAAATAGTTAGCAAAATTTCAGGAAAATTTTAAGTGAATGCATTTAAACTAGAGATGTGCCGAATAGTGGCTTCGCCGAATAACCGAATACCGAATATTATTGGGTTTAACCTTTACCGAACCGGATATTCGGCCGAATTATTCATTTCGATTGCTTTGCTTAGCTACCGAAACAACTTAGACAACATGTACGTTTCGTGTCACTACAGGCGATGTTAAAATAAAAGTTGACTATACTGAACTACCAACAGCCTGTGAAGTCATTATGTTGACATGAGTTACATCAATCTTACAGAAGAAGTTATGTATTTTTGTTCTATACCCAGTCTAGCTAAGAAAATACTACCGAATATATTCGGCACAAAATTGGAATAATTCGGCCGAATACAAATAGTGGAAATGATGCCGAATACGCCGAGCACCGAATACAAAAATAATATACGGCGCATCTCTAATTTAAACATTCGATTTTACGTGTAGACAAGTAAAAAGGTTTTTTTTTAATTCTTCATTGAGTAGATATGGGCTTGCCTTACCACTCAACGATTTTGGACATCCATGATTAATAATGCCTGATTTTAAAAATATAAATCTTTTATTGCAGGCCAAGTGTGGATATAAAGACGTTAATATATTATCACGCCTCTATCCCCGAAGGGGTAGGCAGAGGTGTAATGGTAATGTATGCTAATATAAAATATTGACAGTATTGTCAACCTTTTCCCATTGTCCTGTCCTGTCCTCAGCCTATATACGTCCCACTGCTAGGAACAGGCCTCATGGAGAAACGCATGAGGAGTATGGGCCGTAACACCACCATTCTGGCCCAATACGGGTTGGTGGGTAGAAACAGTCGCAATAGCGACCGGGACCAACGTGCCTTCCGAAGCACGGAGGAGCTCGAGATTACAAAGTTTTGGTCACCCATCCACGGCGTGACCATGGCGAAGGAGGCTTTGTTTTCAATCGAAAGCCAAAGCGTACTAACCATTACGCCACCAAGTTCCTCTAGAGCACTCTAAATTTTTTTCTAGTGCGAAATGAACGGTCACTTAAAATTTAGTAAAAATTCACTTGTCTATATTAAATAAACTTAATACGTGTAAATCAGCCTTCGGATCTGTTTGAATTTGGAACGGGACGCGCGGGCCAATCAGGCGTGGGCGCGGAGGGTATATAATAAGGCGAGAGCGCTGACAACGCTCAGTCGCGGCGTGGACGCCGACGAGAGTAGAGGCGTTAGCTCGTCTGCATGCGCCGCGTGACCTCCGCCTAGTGTGTGGAACTGGAAGATGTCGCTCACCTGCAATATAGAGGAGAATGTATGAACAGGATTCTCGATTTACTTAATATATCACGCCCCTACCCCCGAAGGTGTAGGTAGTTTTGTCTGATATGTAGTACTGTTACTGGGATGTCGCATTATTACAAAGCTGACATCTCATAGATGCCCCACTACTGGTCACAGGCCTTCATAGAGGAACCCCATAACACGCCTGTAGACACCTTAGTTCACGATCATCTACGACCTGTAATTACGGCCGTAGCAGAGCCGTGTTTCGTAGCACAAACGCCTTAATTGTAGCAGTTAATAGGCAGATGCATCATTTTCGTAGCACTACTTTATACCGTAGCGAAAAGCGTGACTCTTTGTTTGTTTCCGTAGCACAGACGCGTGTCGCTTCTTAACCGTTGCACATCTAATTGCCGTAGCTCACCTTATTCCAACCGTATTTGTTCTTCGCCTATACAATAGCGCTTGTCTTGATCTTGCATAACCTTATTCTAACTGTAGCGATTTTTAGCTTGTACAATGGCCTCATATATTTTGTGAGTGATGCGATGGGACACCCGTAGCACACTCACCTAAAGCGTAGCAGTTCAAACCGTAGCACAGATGCATTCTGTAGTACGTTGTGCTATGGTTAAGATTTTTTTACAAATGACAGGTAAGCTCTTTGCCTTAATCTCACCTGATGCTTCACCTTCAGCTTCACCTGTAATCCTCAACAACTGAGGAACTGGCTATCTTACCTCTAATTGCTGGAACACAACAATGCTATAACATTGTTATTATTGCGACAGATTTAGTAAGACGGTGGTAGCTAGCCAGGCGGGCTCAGAAGCTCTACCACCAACCAAACCGAGCAGAACTTCGGTCCTCCCGATCAAGATGAAGTGCTAGAGTATCTCACCTCTTTCTATCTGCAATGGTTGAATGAATCTCGTAGCCGCAATGGTTGAATCTCGTAGCCGCAATGGTCAAATCTCGTAGCCACAATGGTCGAATTTCCTAGCCCGATGTTTGTCGTAGCTCACAAACTTAGGTCACATTAGTACAAACCTCATTCCAACCATATCTGTTCTTCGCCTGTACGATAGCTTCATATACAGCGCCCGGCTGAAGCCCGCGCAGCTCGTGTGTGACGCGGTGAGACAGACCGGCGCCAGGCGCCGGCGCCGGCAACACTACGTCATGCCAGCGCCCTGGCTGCTGGAACGACTCGTTTATCTGGAATAGAACAGACCATATAATATATCGTACGACTCTGAGAGGGGCTCGAATTTTTACAAGCTTTTATTGTATGCTTTTGTGTACGGGTGGAATCTTACAACAATACAAAATTAATATGACTTGGAGCCGATCTGATGATGGAACTGGAAGGTGGCCATAGAATCTCAATAATTAAACAACAAAACCTCATCGAGTTTGGGCTCGTTAGATTCGTCTTAACGAGTACTTTTGTGTCATATGGTAACCGGAGTCTGATGATGGAGATGAAAGGTGGCCATAGGAATTCAGTAATTAAAAACATAACCTTATCGAGTTTGGGCTCCATTAATTCGTCTTGACGAGTACTTTTGTGTCATATGGTAACCGGGGTCTGATGATGGAGATGACAGGTAGCCATAGGAACTTAGTAATTAAAAACATACCCTCATCGAGTTTGGGCTCTATTAATTTGTCTTGACTTTTGTGTTAAATGGTAACAAAGCATTCGTGGCCACGTGGTCGTATTTACTTTTTTAATTTTAAAATTTTAATAGGCAGCAAGTAAATACGAGTACTTAAATCTCGCGACAAGCTTTTATAACATATAAATTGTGTCAAATGTGTTAAATTTGAAATGCCGTTGTTGGCGCATTGTTTTTAAAGATTTATTTTTAATTTTTTATAATAAAATAGGAAAAGGTGTAGCTATAGGTACTTATAATTAGTATATAACAGTTTTTATTTGTAAATGAAGTAATGTTTAAAGTGTATAACGTAAAGATCATGTAAACACAAGCTATATTGCTGTCATCCAAATGATACTAAATATGAGTGGTATTAAAACAATGAGGTAATTCATAATATTAGGTCCTTACCTATGAAATTGGTGTTTTGTATGGAGATTTTGGGGATATCTGCATTTTACATACTAACATTTTATCAGTTTTCTTCACAACGACAAATCCAGATATAATAATATTTGGCATGTATCATTAGACAAGCTTTAGCAATATGTGAGTGAACACGCTTGATGAAAATTATTCATCGTTTTTATGTTAATGCAAATGAAATGATGTATTCGGGAGGCTGTTAAAAATAATTGTTTTGTGTCTAATTTTAATACAATTATACTTACAAAAAATTATCAAATTAAATAATACGAGCTCAAATATATGGTCCATTTTTAGAAGAGGCAATTATTTTATAAGAATGTTCTGAAACTTAATAGTTACGCACAAATTGCTAAGACAGAATAAAAACACCAATTTCATAGGTAAGGACCCAATATTATGCTAATTAATGTTAATACAAGATGTCATTTAATTTTCATGATTTTTACTACCAAATAAAGAATGGTAGTATTTAAAATGCATAAAAGTTAAATACCATTCGTTTTGGGTCTTTTTTCATAGCAAATATTAATTAAGTAATCCCTACTTAAAAAAATTATAATAATATTGATGTAAAAATACCAAGAAATATTAAAAGTGACAAGCAAATTATTTAATTATCTTAATTTAATAGTCGTATATTGGGTCCTTACCTATGAAATTGGTGTTTTTTTTCTCTCTTAGTATTTTGTCTGTAACTATTAAGATTCAGAGTATTCCTAAAAAATTATTACCTCGTCTAAAAATAGACTATATTTTTGAGCTCTTTTGATTTGTTTTGATAATTTGTTGTAAGTTTAATTGTGTTAAAATTGGACACGGAGGCAACTCTTTTTAAGTGCCTCCCGAATACATCATTTTATTTGCATTCACTTAAAAACGATTAATAATTTTTATGAAGTGTGATATTACACATATTATTAAAGCTTGTCTAATGATACATGCCAAATATTATTATCTTTGGATTTGTCGTTGTGAAGAAAACTGAAAAAATTTTAGTACGGAAAATGCAGAATTCCCCAAAATCTCCATACAAAACACCAATTTCATAGGTAAGGACCTAATATTTACTACAAAACCTTACGACAATGATTTAATGACATCTTAATGACCCCTTTCTATTGTTTACCTTTTGTCTCAGATCAAAATAAATAGACTATATAGCATAGAAAAAAATAAAGTAGTTTAGATCGCTTTTCCCATACATGGGTTTTTAGTTCGTCTAAAACTTATTATTGTTGGTTGTACTCCTTCGTTCGACTTATTACGTTAGTTGGCGCTACTATACTAGCGGAATCATAGATAAATTAAGTAATTCCGCTAGTATAGTAGTAACAATAATAAGTTTTAGACGAACTAAAAACCCATGTATGGGAATAGCGATCTATACTTCTTATTTTATCTTTGACTATAATGATGAAGCGGGTGAGTTGACAAAGAACTTACCTAAACTCGTAAAGAAGTACTAGGCTATAATAAGACCCGAAGATCTTACCAATTATTAGAGATGCGACGAATAGTGGATTCGCCGAATAACCGAATACCGAATTTTATTGGGTTTAACCTATACCGAACCAGATATTCGGCCGAATTATTCATTTACAATTAAATATGCTCAGCCACGGAAACAACTTAGACAACATGTACGTTTCGTGTCACTACAGGCGATGTTAAAATAAAAGTTGACTATACTGAACTACCAATAGCCTGTGAAGTGATTAAGTTGACATGAGTAAAACAAATCTTACAGAAGAATTTGTCTTTTTGTTCTAAACCCGGTCATCTAGCTAACAAAACCGAATATATTCGGCACAAAAACCGAATAATTCGGCCGAATATGGTTAAAGATCATTTACATCTCTCATGTTCAGGAAGTAGGTCCTTAATACCCCCAGATGCGGGTTGTAAGTGATCAATTACCGCCCTAGGTTAATAATGTAGCTAGAAACGCCCTAGGGCGGTAAGTAATAAAAAAAAAACTCTTTCAAAAAGTTCGCGTACATCTAACCATCTTACTGGCACTAGACATCATGCATTCAGCCCAATGACAAAAGAGGTCGCTTCGCTATTTTCATCAATTTTGAATATCGAACGGCGAAGCTAAATTTAGTTCTTGAAAATAAATTTATTTATTCTTGTAATGCCTTTTTTTCCACTTACCTCACAATCGAGATGTAAAGCAGAGTAGTTAGCTCGGGTGTAAGCATCAATTGCACCCTCGAACTATAAACGCCCTCGCTGCGCTCGTGCGCCTAAATATCTCGGGCTGCAATTGATGCCTTACAGCCCTTGGCTACTAATCTACTATTATTTCTCAAAACAATTACAAATTCACTTACTGAGAAATAACAGTTCCGATCATGTAATATGTACATGATAAGTTTAATTTTCACGGGCGCAATTATTTCACTCACCATCACATAATTGAATTGGGCATTTTCATAAAAAAATTAAAACTCGAATATCTCGAAAACGGTTAAGTTTAGGATGGGGGGTTCCATAGTGAAATCATTCAGTAATGATGTGTACTACACGCCCTAAACGGATCTAGGTCGACTTTTCCTGTAACCCTGTATATTTACGTTCACGAATTAATATCAAGCATTTGTAAGCAAATCCATAAATAACACATTAATTTTAATAAGTTACATTACAATAACAAGCAAGCCAAATTATCAAGAAAATTGCGGGTAACTAAACAAAGAAAACGCTTAACACTCGCAATATGGATAAGCAATAGGCGCTCGGCAAAAACATCGATCCATCAAGAACAAAATACAAATAGTGGAAATGATGCCGAATACGCCGAATATCGAATACGAAACGAATATTGGCGCATCTCTACCAATTACACTAACTTGTAAACTCGTAAAAAAGTACCAGGCGCTAATAAGCCCCGAAGAGCTTTACCACTCACCGCTAGTTGCCGGTAGAGCAGCCGCAGCTCGTCCAGCGGCGGGTAGCTGTCCACCACGAAGGCGAGGGTGTAGGCGCGCGCGGCCGCCAGCGGCGCCGACGTGAAGCTTTACACACTCACCGCTAGTTGCCGGTAGAGCAGCCGCAGCTCGTCCAGCGGCGGGTAGCTGTCCACCACGAAGGCGAGGGTGTAGGCGCGCGCGGCCGCCAGCGGCGCCGACGTGAAGCGCGCCGGGCCCGGCCGCCCAGACACCTCCACGTGGCGCCGGGAACGGCCCAGGCTGTTGTCTGCCACGCAGCTGGAATAAATAAATAATAAATAATAAATAATAAATAAATAATAATAAATAATAAATAATAAATAATAAATAATAAATAATAAATAATAAATAATAAATAATAAATAATAAATAATAAATAATAAATAATAAATAATAAATAATAAATAATAAATAATAAATAATAAATAATAAATAATAAATAATAAATAATAAATAATAAATAATAAATAATAAATAATAAATAATAAATAATAAATAATAAATAATAAATAATAAATAATAAATAATAAATAATAAATAATAAATAATAAATAATAAATAATAAATAATAAATAATAAATAATAAATAATAAATAATAAATAATAAATAATAAATAATAAATAATAAATAATAAATAATAAATAATAAATAATAAATAATAAATAATAAATAATAAATAATAAATAAATAAATAATAAATAAATATCTTCAGACATTCGACCCATTTTAAGCAACTAATGCTGCTTGTGTAACGGATACTAGTTGACGGATAAATATCCTCCCCTATATCCTTACCTATGAAATTGGTGTTTTGTATGGAGATTTTGGGGATGTCTGCATTTTACATATTAATATTCTATCAGTTTTCTTCACAACGACAAATCCAGAGATAATAATATTTGGCATGTATCATTAGACAAGCTTTAGCAATATGTGTGTGAACACGCTTGATAAAAACTATTCATCGTTTTTATGTTAATGCAAATCAAATGATGAATTCGGGAGGCAGTTAAAAATAATTGTCTTTGTGTCTAATTTTAACACAATTAAACTTACAAAAAATTATCAAATTAAATAATACGAGCTCAAATATATGGTATATTTTTTTATATCCTCTTCCTCTCTTTCTATCCATAGTTTCTGTCTCACCTGTCATATTTACGCCATTTTGACGCCTAGACTGAAAATTTTTGTAATTTAATATTTTAAATAAAAAATTATAAAACTGGCGATGACGTGCGTTGTTTTATGTTGCGTAAGTGAGTGGTATCCTGGATGTGCCTTATCATTTCACAGGTGAGTCAAAAATCACATATTAAATGAGGGTATTTGATTGGGAATTTGTGTGTATTTTTGTGGGACGTCATTAGTTGTAATAGAAAGCTTTACTACGAAATGTCAAACTCATTCGCATAAGTGATAGAATGAGAAGGAACACCTACTGATCGAGACAGAACATTGCCTCATGCTATTGTATGGGAGTTTGGCATCCATCTTATAGTACAAAATTCTTGATTGTCACCTGTAGTTCCCGAAGTCCTCGGGCTGCACGTTGGCTATGAGCAGCGTGTGGTTGTTGCCGCGCGCCGACATCGTGACGCGCTCGGACGCCGACAGCGGGAACGAGTTTTGGTACCACGACACCTGTAATGTATTGCATGGGCTCGGTCAGTCAGTCATCAGCCTACATACGTCCCACTGCTGGGACAGGCCTTCCTGGGAAACACATGAGGAGTATGGGCCGTAACACCAACCCAATGCGGGTTGGTGGGCAGAAACGGTCACAAATTCGACCGGACCAACGGCTTAACGTGCCTTCCGAAGCACGGAGGAGCTCGAGATCACAAAGTCTTGGTCACCCATCCACGACCTGACCATGGCGAAGGGAGCTTTGTTTTCGATCGAAGCCAAAGCGCACTGACCACTACGCAACCGAGCTCCTCGAGCATGGGAACTCTTAAAACAATATTATTTTTTATGGGTTAGGGAGCAAGCGAACCATTGGCAATATTTTGGTATATACAGTGTAACTGATGGTCATCTTAATCATTTGATTAACTTATTAAACAACGGATAAAAAAATGACTATTAGTGAAATATCTGTGTTTATAAATATAAATATATCTTCAAACATTCACACCTATCAACTAGCCCCATTGTAAGCAACTAATGCTGCTTGTGTTACGGACACTAGATGACGGATAAATATATTTAATAGATAAATACATATAAATATCCTGAATATATATAAGTATATATAAACATCCAAGATTGGAGAACAAATACCTGAATTCATCACCCAAACATTTGCCTCCACTGGGGATCGAACTCAGAACTACTCGAGATGGCGACGCCTTGAGACGGGCGTACAGACCACTCGACCACGGAGGTCATCAACTAATCGGAGGTCGTAAACTAACTAATTGGTCAGCAACTTATGGGCAGCAAATATTTCTAAATTGGTCATATATTGGGTCCTTACCTATGAAATTGGTGTTTTTATTCTGTCTTAGTATTTTGTCTGTAACTATTAAGATTCAGAGTATACCTAAAAAATAATTACCTCGTCTAAAAATGGACTATTTTGATTTGTTTTGATAATTTGTTGTAAGTTTAATTGTGTTAAAATTGGACACGGAGACAACTCTTTTTAAGTGCCTCCCGAATACATCATTTTATTTGCATTTACTTAAAAACGATAAATAATTTTTATGAAGTGTGATATTACACATATTACTAAAGCTTGTCTAATGATACATGCCAAATATTATTATCTCTGGATTTGTCGTTGTGAAGAAAACTGATAAAATGTTAGTATAGAAAATGCAGAATTCCCCAAAGTCTCCATACAAAACACCAATTTCATAGGTAAGGACCTAATATTAAATACTGATAATAATTATATGATTGGCTATTTATAGAAGTGGCTCATGAGTTTCTTGCCGGGTTCTTCTCATGAAAAGCGTTACTCTCGGAATCCGGCCGCTTGTGTCGATTACAACCACAGTCAATTCTCTGTGGTTGTACTTGCTACAAGCGCTCGCGGTAATGAACCTTAATATATTATAAATATATTTTTTTATTTAATGATATAAATTGTTAAATTTCAAAATTTCTTAGTTTATTATATATTATGTGGTTTGCTGACATCTTGATTGCAGTTTGTAAGCTAAGTACTTAAAAAATATTGGTAATTTCATACAGGTATAAATATTATTTTGTTTCAAATCTGTGGATGACGGTGTTGGTTGTACAATTAAATATTTCAAAATTGTTTAAATGTTGTGTATAAAAACATATTGTAAAATTTTTTGTTGTCTCAATAAATAAATTTAAAAAAATGGAAAATATTGACATTTTTAAGTGCCTATGAAATAAAGTTATTTGTTTGTTTGATTTAACAACGGATCAAAAAACTGGCTACTAGTCAAATATCTGTGCTTATATCTGTCTAATGAATAGTTTTTTCGTCGAATACACCAATTAGAGAAACTTTAGTCAATTATAAGGATATTTTCATAAAGATTATCTCTTGTTAAAAGTAGTACAATTTCTTCGCATGAATTTGGCAGCAAGATGTGTCTTCGTGTAAAGAGCGAGGCGATTAAGATTTTATGTGCATTTTATATAAAGTAAATAGTGACCGTGTCATTCATAAAAAATATTAAAGGATTAATAAACCTATTATACATACAGAGTGTTTTGTTTTCTTCTTTCAAACACAAATCTAAATTGGAAAGGAAGTGATAAATCACTTTTTAACTAAAATAGGTAAATATTTTTTATGAATGCGGTTAGATTGTTACCTCCGCTGGTGGATCCGCTAACACAGTACACAGCAATTCAGCTCTGAATCCTTCTCCGGTGTGCACCCAGGACCGCTCCACTGTTATTTCGGGGGGATCTGTGGAAACATAACAACATCCTCAAATTGAGCAGAGTCCAGCAGGCGGTAGACCTTGAACGAATTTCCCTCACCCGCATTTGGCGGATTCATAAAAAAAATAATTAAAAATATAAACGACTCCTTTAAATAAATATATATCCTCAGACATTCACATCTATCAACTAGTCCCATTTTAGGCAACTAAATGCTGCTTGTGTTACGGATGATACTAGATGAGGGACAAATATATTAAATAGATATATACATATAATTATTTAGAATATACATAATATATAACATATATAATGAACATCCAAGACTGGAGAACCTAGCCTATTAAGTGTCGTATTTATTTAGAAATGGATCTAGCTGCCTGTATAGTTCGTGTGTAGAATAAAAAATAAGAAAAAAAGACAAATTGTCTTTGACATTTGTCAAGTGACAGCTCGGAAAATCGATACGATAAAAGGAATGTGAGCAGAGTGTTTGGCGCCATTCACTATGGCGGACATGATTATTTTATTATTACAATGATTGTAATATTAATGTGCCACGTGTCATGTGTCAAGTGTCATGTACACACGTGTCACGTGTCACGTCATATGTCCTGCGTCATGTCAGGTGTTCTGTGTCGCGTCATGTGTCCTGTGTCGCGTCATGTGTCCTGTGTCGCGTCATGTGTCCTGTGTCGCGTCATGTGTCCTGTGTCGCGTCATGTGTCCTGTGTCGCGTCATGTGTCCTGTGTCGCGTCATGTGTCCTGTGTCGCGTCATGTGTCCTGTGTCGCGTCATGTGTCCTGTGTCGCGTCATGTGTCCTGTGTCGCGTCATGTGTCCTGTGTCGCGTCATGTGTCCTGTGTCGCGTCATGTGTCCTGTGTCGCGTCATGTATCCTGTGTCGCGGCATGTGTCCTGTGTCACGTCTCATGGCATGTGGCAAGTATAATACTTACACAACACCTGCAGCTGGAACTCTGTGACGAGGGGCGGGCCGACGCCGTTGTCCACGGTACAGGCGTACCGACCGCTGTGGCCGCGCTCCAGCCGGGACAGCTGCAGCTGCGGACCCTCGCCCAGACGACTGTTTGAGTCGTTCACGCTTTGGAATGACACCTGGAGTGAAAGGGATGTAACTTTAATACAAGATCTATATCAATTGGCTAGAAGCTTATGGCTTGTATGTACTCATGGATACTGCCCCTTATTCTAAACTGTTGGGAACTAAACGAATCACGGAATCTCTATTCCTGTCGCTTTTTATTGCGATGAATTAGAGCGAGACGGGACGTGACTTTCCGAATCGAATCCGTGAGCCGACTGTTTAGAATAAAGGGTCTGGTCTCCAATTCTATTATTTGGGGTGGCGCAACATGTCTTCTTCTTCCACTCTCTCCGATCAATCGCCAAGTCAACACTCAATACTTTCCTCATTATATCTACATTCACAAAATCCATCCATCTTTTCTTCGGTCATTCTCTCCCTATGCCACTGAAACGAGTGAAAGCTGGTAACATGGCGAATGGGAATACATGTTTTAATGATCAGTCAGATGCTCTCTGAAAAGACACGACTAGCAGTGCACAACGGTGTGCTATTCCCAACAGATGTACGGAAGTGAATGTTGGGTATGGGAGAAGAGACACGAAAGTAGAATAAGCGGTAGAAATGAGAGCTTTGAGAAGCATGGCTGCAGTAAAATTGAGTGATAGGATATACAATGACGTGATAAGAAGGAAGTGTGGTTTGAAAGAGGATGTAGTGACAAGAATAGAGAAAGGTGGATGGTTGGTTTCGACATGTGGCAAGGATGGATGAAAATAGATTGACTAAAGGGATATATGAATCGTGTGTGAATGGAGATACGGGACGAGGCAGACCTAGGCGAGTGTTCCACGATCAAATGAAAGACGTTCTTTAAGGGCCAGATCAAAAGTACCCGAAATCACAGAGCATGCATGAGGACTGTAATGAGAACTGGTGAAGCGAAAGAAATATGCTAGGATCGTAACAAGTGGAAAGATGTAATCTCTCCCTGTGGGAAAATGGCGTGACTATATGTATGTATGCATTTTCTCCCTACACGCGCATCCACTTCCGAATCTTTATCTTTCCCGGTGACATAATCATTATCTCTTCTCCAGGAAAGTCATTAAAGATACTCAAAATACCTATAAACTTTATGTCATGAGCTAAACTTAGCACTTACCATCTTCAACAGTTAAATATTATAAAACTAGCTATTGCCCGCGACTTCTTCCGCGGTTACATTGGTTTTAACTATCCCACCGCGGACAAAGTCGGTGGCAACAGCTAGTTAGGAATATGATGAATCGGGAACAAATACCGATTTGATCAATGTCACTCACAGACTCACGTGGATCCTATTCACATGTACCTTATCTTTAAAAGACATTGCATTATAATACCGGGAAATAAAGAATGAGTCCCGTGTTGGTCCGGAACACAAAAAGAATGTACCAACTGCTTTTATTGCCCAGCATGTCGTAAAGGCGACTAAGGGCGTATTGGGTACAGGGTATTGGTATTGGGTTGGGTCTGTGATTGCGAGGGCGATGAGCTAGCCACTTGTTGCTACTCTCACGATTTTTCAAGTGAACAAACCCAATTTTTGTATGGCTAAATGTGAGGTCTTAAGGAACACAGTGCTTGGACTCTGCCTATCCCTTCGGGGATTATAGGCGTGATTGTATTAAAGACTAGCTAGCTATGTATAGACTTACCAATTTATGCCAAGTAACAGTAGGTACAGGGTTCCCAGACGCCCTACACTCCAATACGGCAGCGCCGCCTCTCCGCGCCGCCGCGTGCCGAGACTCCGGCGACGCTCGCACCGACGGCGGCACCAGCACCTCCACGGTGTGCACTTGGTCGCGCGCCACGCGGTCTGATATCTGGCATACGTAGTCTCCTGCGTCCTGGAGAGGGGAGGAGATACTCTTTATATCCAGAAGATAATACATTTTTTTTTAAGATTCTCCCATTAAAAGCTGTATGGGCTATAGTTCCCTTTGCCTTCCGCAAGGGGAACTATAGCCTATACAGCCAAGTCCTCAGTATTTGCATTGAAATGCGAGTGTAATACACTTCAATGCGTCTTGGGAGAGTGTGGCGTCAAACAATCGATGGCAGACGCTGTGGTGTTACTACAATGACGTGGATTACCACGATAAAAATCTCATCGCTTTCACACCACTTGACGTTTATTTCAATGATTCTCCATATTGCTTATCATTATTGACACTTATTACACAAAACTACACTGATTTTACGCAACAAGATCCACTCCGAACAATATGACAATCACAGAAATAAAAATCACGTCCGTCATAGTTGAATAGCGCCAAAAACTCCAAGATAATACAAGTGGTTTATTTAATGTCAACTATTCAATGACAATTTACGACCTCCGTGGTGGAGTGGTCTGTATTCCTGTCCTCCTCTATTTATCATATAACACATATAAATATTCAGAATTATACAATACACATTTAAACATCCAAGACTGGTGAACAACTGCCTGTATTCATCACACAATCATCAGCCCCCGCCGGGCATCGAACCCAGAACCGCTCGAGATGGCGACGCCTTGAGACCGGCGTACAGACCATGAGACCACGGAGGTCACCTATAGTTTGGGACTTCTCCTTACTGACCTTATTGTTAGATCACCTTGTATATTTAAGCCTACATTCCTAATATTAGGTCCTTACCTATGCAATTGGTGTTTTGTATGGAATTTTGGGGAATTCTGCATTTTCCATACAAAATTTTTTTCAGTTTGACAATAATATTTGACATCTATCATTAGACAAACTTTAGTAATATGTGTAATATCATACTTCATAAAAATTATTTATCGTTTTTAAGTGAATGCAAATAAAATCATGTATTCGGGAGGCACTTAAAAAGAGTTGTCTCCGTGTCCAATTTTAACACAATTACAACAAATTATCAAAACAAATCAAAAAAGCTCAAAAATATAGTCTATTTTTAGACGATGTAATTATTTTTTAGGAATACTCTGAATCTTAATAGTTACAGACAAAATACTAAGAGAGAAAAAAAACACCAATTTCATTAGTAAGGACCCAATATTAATTCTGACTATTATATAGCGACTGGCATTATTTAACATTGCACCTATAACTCAAAACTCTCAGAACATTCTCAAATCACCACGACGAGCTTCTTACTTACGTATGTAATGTGTTTAATATATTAAAAATTATGAAAATACGTATTTATTTGTAGATTTGCGTCTGCTAACGGCTTCTCAAATTACCGCTCGGTACGCTCACGATAATTGGCCGGAAGAAATATGATAATCGCGGAATAAAACCTTTTTGGTGGTTGCTCGTTATTTTTTATGGCTGGCAGCACTGAAGGGAAGCGGCCATGTTTTGGCACAAAAGTTTTTACGTGTCTGTTAGGAATCATAACTTTTTCATAATAATCTACGGTGTAATGTTTAATTATTAAATAAAAAACAGGTTTATATCAGCGTTACTATAAGTGAGGAGCTCGATGGCGAGGAGCTTTCGCTTTCGATATCGAAAACAAAGCTAAGTAAAGTACCTTCGCTATGGTCAGGCCTTGGATGGGTGACAAAACTTTGTGACCGTGTTTCGGGAAGCACGTCAAGCCGTTGGTCCCGGTCGCTATAGCAACCTTTACCCACCAACCCGCCATTTGAACGGATTCGACCAATGAAATTTAAGTATTCATGGAACCGCCTCTCTGGTCTAGTGGTTCACACTACCGGGTGTTGAGGGGAGGTCTGGGTTCGATTCCTCATGGAGGCAGAACTTTTTCTGCTCGATTTGGTTGGTCGTAGGGCTTCTAAGCCCGCCTGGCTAGCTACCACTGGCTTACCTAAAATTCCATAATAACAATGTTTTAAGCATTGTTGTGTTCCGGCAATCAGAGGTAAGATAGCCAGTTCCTCAGTTGTTGAGGATTACAGGTGAAGCTCGCGTCCATATTCGGCCTTATCGTCACTCACCATCAGGTGAGATGAAGGCCAAGAGCTTACCTGTCATGTGTAAAACAATCTATCCGAACTACCGTGGAATACGGAATTTGGTCGAATTCGCCCTAAATCAAACAGAAGATCAAAGATTGCCATTAGAAAATGACCCACAAATATCTTTCCACTTTCCAGTCATTAGATTGATTTCATTATAAGATATTAAATGGAGGTGTGAATGCGATCGAACTTCATTAAGCAAATGATTCGTTACTTATTAATAGCATTAAAAAAATTTTATGGCGTCGGTGGCGATTGGCAAAGTCGGCAGGCCTATCACGACACCTAGCATGACCATGTGTGCTCTGCCTATATATGTCCCACTGCTGGGCACAGGCCTTCCTCATGGAAACAAACACATGAGGAGTATGGGCCGTAACACCACCACGCTGGCCCAATGCGGGTTGGTGGGTAGAAACGGCTTAACGTGCCTTCCGAAGCACGGAGGAGCTCGAGATCATAAAGTTTTTGGACACCCGTCTACGGCCTGACCATTGGGAAATAGCTTTGTTTGCGAAAACCAAAGCCACAATCCTAATTAAACACTACGCTACCGGTTTCTCTTAAAATGAAGAGAAAAAACTAATTATTGTTTTCATGACCGCGAGCGCTCATATGAAGTAGGTACCTACATCCACGGTGTTTGACTGTGGTTGTAATTGACAATTTTAATGGGGAATAGGGTAGGGAAATTCTTATTAAATAAATAAACCTCTGGAAATGGCGACGCGCGACGCCCCGACGTGGTCCGGACGACGTGGCCCGAAAGTGGTCCGGATTTCCAAATAAGTGGACTTCGAATCAAAAGTTGTTTTTTGCTCTGAAAAAATTCTATGTACTTTTTTCTTACTAGTATTATTGTTATTGTTATTTAATTTGATTTTGTTTATGTTTTACTTTAGTTTTTTATTTGTTTTTCTTTGGCATTCACGGAAGGCTAGCGTCGCGGCTAATGCCTTGACACATGCTGAGTGTGTGTGTGTGTGTGTGTGTTTGCAATTTGGCAATTAGGCATAAGTAAATTAAAATTTATTTATTTAGCAATGAATGGTATGTATTATTTCTTTATTTTTGCCAAATAATAATTTTTCTTTCTTTCTTTAGAATTTTTCGTTAGTACAAAGTGTTCAATAAGCTATTACTAAGAATTTTTTCAAAGCGAAAAGTCAACTTTTTATTGTAAATACCACCAATCTCGAAATCCGGACCACTGTACGATGTCTTTAAACCGTCTTACAAACCACTCAACCATGGATATCGTGAAACAGCCCTTCTGTTAAATCCTTCAAATTTAATCTTAAAAAACATTTTCTTGCTATTGGTACCAACAGGAAACATTAGCACGTAGCATTTAATTGTAATTTTTTTATAATTTTACATTATCGACTTTTGTTCTCATCTGTATTCATTTCTCAGTTTAAGCATAGTATTATATATTTACTTTTATTTATTTATATTATTTGTATTTATATTTTATCGAGTTTATATATTTTTTAATTTATTTTTGTTTTGTCTTGTGCACTGGTGTCGCTTCTCTCACACCTTGAGATCTCACACACACCTGTGGCGGGTTGACTGGAAGATATCCCTATTAGACCCCATCCCTATAAGTCCTCCCTTGTATACTGCTTTTTAATTTATTTTTGTTTATGTGCAATAAAGAGTTTAATATAAAAATAAAAATACTGTACACCCAATATTTATAATCTTTTATTGTGCTCCCTCCCCAATTAATGATCTTTCTGTCCTTTTTCCGCCCTTCCCTCTCGCTTCATTGGCCGCGTCACTTCCAGTCGACTGGGCGCTCGATGACGCGAGCTACAGCGTGATCCTATTATCGCGTATACAGGTTGATGCGTCAGGCGTCATGTGAGATTTGTCGTTGGCTTTTGCTTTCTGAGTATTATAAACAGAGCTTTTTTTTGAGAACTTTTTTGAGAAGACATGCGACTCCTATCGAAGCTCTTTCTAAATAATAGGCTGTAACGAGGCGCTATATCAGTATTAGCGACTCTTTGCTGTTAGTGCGCTCTTCTCTGGCCATTTCTTTTTGTTTCTGTTTTTAAACTAACCATCTGTTTCCTTTTTTATGGTTTTTGGTCTCCAATTTCATTCCTATCAGAGTCATCGTCTGGAGCCAATAAATTTATATTTATTATCAATTTAATTGTTGATAATAAAATTATAATATATATTATAGTTAATATAACTATAACGTTATATGTTCAAATAACTTTTCCAACGCACTATTGTAAGTAGCCCTAGCTTTTTGCGATAAATCTTTAAGTTTTATGTTTAGTGATTTGTGATAGTTACCTTTTTATAAATTGTTCCAGTTGTACGTTAAGTTTAAAAATATATAAGTGGCATCATCTCCGGCTTTTTATTTCTACATCGGCATCCACCACGTCACAAGGTAAAAGTGCGAAATTGTTGAAAGACACCGAATCACCAATTTTTTGACCATTTTGTCTATCTGTATATTTTTAAATAACGCAAAAACCACTCGGCGGATTTTGGTAAAATTTGGTATAGTGATAGGTGCATGTCCTGGTCAACACTTAAGATAACTTTCACTGCAGGAGTTACAAATAAGCCTGATTTATATACGTTAAAAATTATATAGACGATGATGACACTAATAACGTTGTTCGATGAATGAAATGTCCGTTAAAAACGAACGTTAATCAGACAGTCTCCAATAAAACCACTATGAACTAACCTGTGGTCCAACATCAGTGATTTGCAGGTTGTATCCGTCGACCAGACGGAACCGCTCGTCCCTGGTCACCATCAGGCTGGCGGCTGTCAGGACTGCCGGTCCTCGCCTCCATAGCAGCACCAGAGACCCTGAAGAATATACCACATCAGATTCAGCCCTCTATTCCAAATTTTTTTACATATGACAGGTAAGCTCTTGGCCTTCATCTCACCTGATGGTAAGTGACGATAAGGCCGAAGGTGGAAGCGAACTTCACCTGTAATCCTCGAGAACTGAGGAACTGGCTATCTTACCTCTGATTGCCGGAACACAACAATGCTTATAACATTGTTATCGCGACAGATTTAGGTAAGACGGTGGTGGCTAGCCAGGCGGGCTTAGAAGCCCTACCACCAACCAAACCGAGCAGAAAAACCCCTGCCCCCGTGGGGAATTGAACCCCGGGCCTCCCGCTCTAAACCCGGTGGTGTCAACCACTAGACCAGAGAGGCGGTTATTGTCAGTGTTTTTCCCCTAGTTTAAGTTTAGTTAATAGAGTGTTCACTTTGACTAGGGTTCGTCAAAGACTAGACAAAAGCACCGCAAAAGCAGTTCACTTCCATAGATTGTAGGTGATAAATAGCATATTTTAATAGGTCTTTACCTATGAAATTGCCGTTTTGTATGAAGATTTTGGGGAACTCTGCATTTTTCATACTAACATTTTTTCAGTTTTCTTCACAACGACAAATCCAAAGATAATAATATTTGGCATCTATCATTAGACAAGCTTTAGTAATATGTGTAATATCACACTTCATAAAAATTATTTATCGATTTTAAGTGAATGCAAATCAAATGATGTATTCGGGAGGCACTTAAAAAGAGTTGTCTCCGTGTCCACATTTAACACAGTTAAACTTACAACAAATTATCAAAACAAATCAAAAAACCTCAAAAATATGGTCTATTTTTAGTGGAAGTAATTATTTTTTAAGAATACTCTGAAACTTAATAGTTACAGACAAAAATCTAAGAGAGAAGAAAACGACAATTTCATAGGTAAAGACCATTATTAACTGTATGGCAACAAAGTAGAAATTTCCATGATATATGGCCGTAGAAAGAAAAATACCGCTTCGGTATGCTTGAGGTTGCTGCATCGGCGGCCTTGAGGTGGATTCGGGATACTTCGGCATCCTTCAGTACGCCGCCGCCGCGCCAAGGCAACACTCGGGGGTAGTTTGGACGGTACGGCATGCTTAAGGACGCTTCGGCATATCTAGGCACGTTGCAGCATGCCAAGGCATAGCCAACAGTGTGCGCTTGCATGTAGGGATGCCGAAGGATTCCTTTCCTTGCCGATGCCGATAATGTGCGCCGGGCCTTAAGCGCTCTTGTGAATTGCAATATCTGTACCTTTATTTGTTGATCATAAAAAACAAATAAACAGAAATCTCTGAGTAAATAAATACAGCATTTAACAAAAACACGCGTGTTTACCAGCTTAACCATACATCCAATTTAGAGCGGCGCCCCTCCACACAATAGTTTGTGTTTAGTGTTGTACTAAATAGTAATATATCGATAGTTCGGTGGTTATATATCGTGTCAGCTTATTTTTTGTAGCCTTGAAGGGTAGTTTGAGTAAGATGATCCAAAGCCAGTTACCTAAGTTTTGCACCTGGCACGGCAGCAGCAGCGTGTCGCCGACCACCGTCCGGAACGAGTGCCCCCGGGACATGAACCGAGGCCCGTCGTCTGGAACAAATGTAAATACCAATAAATATTGGTTGTTTCACAGATACCTACACTTACTGCAAAGATTCTATTCAGTGGTATGTCACATCTGTCCTGGATATTGGAATTTTGGTTTAATTACAGTGGAATTTCCATAGTGCCCCACAGATATTTATAAAATTTACATATAACAAAAAACAGTCAAACAACATAAATAGACGAAGACATAATAAAAGTAACAAGAAAAACCAACAAAATGTGCCAAAAAGGCCCACCACTCAGCATTTGCCGCAAGCTGCCAGCATAATGGTCGGCTGGACACGGCGCTAGTTTTCAAGAAAAATAATTAAAAAAAAAACGCTTCATACAAGCCGATTCTTACCAAGCGAAAATTTTACCTAGGTAACTATGTACAGACGGCCTGTAATTATATATTATCACCTTCATGTAAAAAACTATCAAAATCTCGAAAATTTTGTCGATAAATAACACCCGCTGTTAAAGGACGCGGACCCCATCTTTTATACTCCGGTGATATATCAAAACTTTACAGACACTTCAATTGAATGAATCGAATATGGCGGGGAATTTACATCGTAACTAAATTGGTCAGCCATATTTGAAAAAATGTCGGTAAGTGATCGGGGAAAAGGTATTTGTCGTGCCAGAGGTCTATCTATATCTATATCTATAGATATAGATAGACCCGTAATAAAAATGCTTAAAATCTAGTCCAGGGGTATAGGGCAAAAAAAAGTTTTTTTTTAAATTTTTTTGTTTCTCTGTCTTTTCATCAGTTTATCTGTTTGTACGGGCTAATCTCCGAAATGGCTGGACCAATTTCAATGAAATTTTGCATGGTGATACCTTATATCCCTTGTCAACATCTTAGACACTTTTTGTGCCGGAAAATTAAAGGGTTCCCGTGGGATAGTTAAAAGTACCCAATAAAGAAATATTTAACTACCCCAAATTATGCAGTTTAATATGTCGCTTGTGTTAAGGATAAATAGAGAACGAATTTTTCTTCCTATTAAGTATATCGATAGCAATAATAATAATATATGAAATTTGACTGTTAAATATTTTATTATTATTGCTTGTTATTTTGACGACTTGACGATTTATAAGTGCATCATTGATGCCTACATAAACAAAAATTATTTGATTCAGTTTGCATAAATATACATAATGTCCTCAACCAACGTGCGTTCCCAAGCACGGAGGAGTTCGAGCTAACAATGTTTTGGTCACCCATCCATGACCTGACAATGGCGAACGAAGCTTTGTTTTCGTTTTCGAAAGCCAAAGCGTACTAACCACTACGCCATCCAGCTCCTCAATTAATTTTTATTTTTAAATCCATAATAATATTATAAATGCAAAAGTAACTCTGTCTGTCTGTCTCGCTTTCACGTCAAAAATACTGAACCGATTCAATCAAAAAATGTAAAGATGTGAAGACAACAAGACCATCGTCGAGTCTCCCGTGGACACCTTTTTTTTTTAAGAGGAAAAATCCATTTACGGACCGTACCTACCGGTGGCTAGCCGGTAGGCGTGTGTGGGACTCACCGACCATATTGGCACTACCCACTAAAACTCCCCGATATACCCATTCCTGCCCTTCTGTGGGAGCGACCCGGGGTCTGCCGGAGCATCTCTCCGAGCCGTTCCCAGGGCTTCCCGAACTAGACGGACACTAGGTCGGGGTTTGCGCCAGTGGGAGATTTTCCGGGCATATTCGGAAAATCTCCGGACGTGGCAGCCGGTGATACGCGTGCGTGGAAGCCATCCGACGCTCGCAGCTGCTCCCGGGGCAGGTAGAGGGACGGGCTTATGGCACCCGCCTTCTCCTGCCCACCCGTCTACGCCGGAGAGGAGGCGCTAAAGGACCCTAGGGGTTCACCTGGACCACTTTGGGAACTAATGGTCTAAAACCTGAGAATGGACATAGGCTACTTTTTATACTATCGGAACGGGTATTACGCCCGTAAAATCGCGGGAAGCCCCAAGTTACATATAAATATACCATACATACATTGTAAATATACATACTTTGTGATCTCGAGCTCCTCCGTGCTTCGGAAGGCACGTTAAGCCGTTGGTCCCGGTCGCATTTGTGACCGTTTCTACCCACCAACCCGCATTGGGCCAGCGTGGTGGTGTTACGGCCCATACTCCTCATGTGTTTCTCCATGAGGAAGGCCTGTCCCAGCAGTGGGACGTATATAGGCTGATGACGATACATACATATAATCACGATTATTATCCCCTAAGGGTTACTCAGAGACTAGGCAAAAGCATCAAAGAAGCAGTCCTTGGCCATAGTCCGCGTTTCACCAAGCAGTGACTGCACTCAAAGTGACCGGTGGTAAGCCCGTCGCCGCTATAAGCTATTTGATGGTTGAGTAGTTCTAAGTCCATTAGTTGCCTTTTACGACACCCAAGAGAAGAGATGGGTTGGAAGTATTATTTTAATGAGCTCTAGAACTACCACACGGCTCAATAAAAATATAAATATAAAAATAAAAATATAATACATATAAATATGCAGAATTAATTCAATTAGAACAAACTTATATCAACCAATTGCTTATATCAAACCTCCGGGAGTCGACAACGCCTTGAGACCGTCGTACAGAACACTCGACCACGGTAGACGTCAGACTGTCGTCCTTATTTACGAGTTCATATTAAGCCCAATATAATTAAATAAACATAAACAGCATTGAGGAAGCTATAAATATGGCGGCGTAGGAAACTGGTGGCTGTTACGTCATTTCCGTGGCAATATAGGAGAGTTACTGTGTTGACTAATGGATTATCCTTGTACCGATAAAGAATGGGTCGGGAAAGATGATACTGTTCCATTTGGGATGCAAGAGTCAACGGCAAGATTCAATGGTGCATTTGAAAGTATTATTTTTATTTGAAATACCATACAAAAAGACGTGATGATATGTTCTATGTTATATCATCGCGCCTTTTTCCCAAAGGGGTAGGCAGAGATTATAACACCTCATGTAGCAGGTGGTGATCCTGTTGCCAAGCACCGGGCACAATGTGAGGCAACCAATATTCACAATGAACTGTACATAAGTTTTATTCAAACTCAGTGGTACAGGCGGTGGGATCGAACCAGCGAAGTCCCGCGGCCTCGAACGAGTAGTACCCCGTCCGTCCCAACTTGGCTACCGCTGCTTTATATGGAACTAGCTTTTGCCCGCGACTTCGTCCGCGTAGAATATTTGCTTTGAGACAGTGTGATGGAATGCAGCCTATAGCCTTCCTCAATAAATAGGCTATTCAACCCTGACAGATTTTTTCAAATTGGAACAGTAGCCTCAATTGGTGGAATTGAAAATTTACTCCTACTCTATTATTAGAAGCAAAGTACATAGTGGCGTAAACGTGTCCTTAATTTTTCTGGGAGGCGTTATTAAAATTTTTTAACATTCACCCGCATGAAACCTCTTCCCCTGGGAATATCGGGATAAAAGGTAGCCTATGTCCTTTCTCAGGCTGGAGATTATTGTGTACCAAATTTCGGTTAAATTGGTTCAGTAGTTTTGACGTGAAAGCGAGACAGACAGACAGACAGAGTTACTTTCGCATTTATTATATTAGTATGGATAAGATCGGAAAATCTCACTACTGCATATCTGAATGGGCATTTCTGCAATGCGAGCATAGAACTTCGGCAGTCATCATATTTTATAAAAGACAAATAAAGCATCTGAATAATTAACTCCATTAGTGGCGGAGTAATGTGGGCTGAGATGGTACGTCTAGAGATGGACTCACGCTTGTTCAGCTACATTCAGCGTTTCTCTACGTTAACGAAGATTTGATTATGAGATGCTTACGCGGCTGAACAGACGCGGAGAGCTGAACAAGCTCCATACAACCTGGACAACTGCAGGCAGTCTAGATTTGCATACCACGAGTTGAGCCACGCCTATCCAGGGAATTAATGCATACATACGTACATAAAATCACGCCTGTAATCCCCGAAGGGGTAGGCAGAGTCCAAGGAGCACTGTGTTCCTTAAGACCACAATTAGCCATACAAAAATTAGGTTTGGTCAGATGAAAAATCGTGAAAGAGTAGTAACAAGTGGCTAGCTCATCGCCTACACAATCACAGACCCAGTACCCAATACGCCCTAAGTCGCCTTTTACGACATGCTAGACAAGCAAAGCAGGGAATTAATGCGGCTGGATAAATGTAGGCTGCGCCTTGTAACAGGTGCAATCACAGGACACCGCCTTTTTAACAAACATCTTTTCAACATAGGTGTCACAGACAGTCCGCTGTGCAGGGCGTGCATGGCGACAGAAGAAACAGCTTCCCACGTCATGGTGGAGTGTGACGGGGTAGCAGAATGCCGGGCTAAGTACCTGGGCACACCGGGTACCCTCCGGGAGGCCATCAGCGACGTGAAGGCGCTGGGTGACTTCCTGGCGGAGCTTGGATGGCGGAGTGATCCAGCATTCACCCTCCAACGCAAAACAGGCGCAAACTAGAAGTCGAGTTGCAGAAACCGCCCGTATCGAAGCTCCACACAAACTGACCGTTTCTACGAGTATGGACTCTCAATGGAGCTGAATAAGTGTGAATAATCCCCTATACTCACTCCGGTTGCTCTGCGCGCGCGCCGCTATGAGCACGGCGGCCAGAACGATCCAGCCTCCCTCCATGGCGCGTGTCACCCCCCTCTGCGCGTGCGTCGGTCACTCAGCGTCATCTGGGGACAACGTAAACATATTAGCAAATGGATTATTAGAACAACGTTACGCATGTAGAAACTGTCAATAATAGTAGTCATAACTTGTTTCTCTCGAGTTGCTAAGCTTCCAAAGACACGTCGTAGTCTGCAAAAACCAAAAAATGCCTCGTTGTATCTCACCGCCTGTACCACTGAGTTTGAATAAAACTTATGTACAGTTCATTGTGAGTATCGTTCGCTGTGCTTGCATGGCAACAGGCTCGCCACCTGTTGGGGACATATCTGGCGAAAAGTGGGTGTTTAATACCTCTGCCTACCCCTTCAGGTAAAGAGGTGTGATGATATTTTTTTATATGGTAATTGGTGGAGGGACATTGTCAGCATCAGTCTCTTTCAATCAGTTCGGATCTCCCGTCTCAAAATTACGGCTGTGACGTCACAGTAGACGTTAAAAAGTTGACACGCTTTGGTTTGAATACAAATCTTAATGTTTGCGTTATCTATGGAATTTGTATATCTGTGGTTGCAACCCACCAGTCTGCATTGGGAGGCGTGGTGGTAATACGGACCATGTTATATCCTCATGCGATTCTCCATATAGATAGGCAGGTGACGGTTTTATACCTAATCTCCGTATAATTATTAAAATGTGCGCCAAAACTTTATTATAGGTACTGTTGCGGACTGATCTTTGATAATTTGTGTATTACTTGTTTTTGAATTTTGTACAATATCTGTTTTTATATACGTTTGACATGTTTTTCTATTACTGTTGTTTCAAAAGAGTCAAAATACTCTGCTTTACTCTAGCAAGACTAATTCTTGCTAGAGTAAAGCAGAGTATTTTGACTCTTTTTATTTCTCTCGCCAACAGGTACTTTAAACAATTTCTAGATTTTAATTTACCATAGTTGGTTTATATGTTACATCTTATGACAGCGACTGGCAATGCTTTTAGTGTATTACCGGACCAATCGATCGAGAGCATCGATCGATGGTAGAATCGATTTATCGTATGGTTGAATCTATCGGCCGACGTCGACTAATTCATTTGACCATCGATCGAGATAAAAACGCCTAGCTGACTTCACCAAAATATACCTTCGAAAAGCAAAAGTATGTCCTCAGCCTATATACATCCCACTGCTGGGCACAGGCATTCCTCATGAAGAAACACATTAGAAGTATGGGCCGCAACACCACCACACTAGCCTAATGTGGGTTGGTGGGTAGAAACGTTCGCAATAGCGACCGGGACCAACGGCTTAACGTGCCTTCCGAAGCACGGAGGAGCTCGAGATCACAAATATTTGGTTACCCATCCGCGGCCTAACCATGGCGAAAGCAACTTTGATTTCGATCGAAAGCCAAAACGTACGGACCACTACGCCACAGAGCTCCGAGCGAATGAACGAGTCACTATAAAAAAATACCCAAATCGCTTCAAGTGTGCATATAGAATTTTAAGAGTTCCCTAGATTTCTCCAGGATTCCATCATCAGATCCTAGATTCAAACCAGGGATGTTGCGGATGCTGATTTTTTCACATCCGCGGATGCGAATGCGGATGCGGAGTTTTGAAGGCTCACATCCGCGGATGCGGATGCAGATGCGGATGTTTAAGATATTATGTAAATAAAGTCTATTAATGAAGAATTATAACAATGATAATGATATATAATTGTTAACATTTTTTTTGTAATAAAATCAAACATAAGTACTTATTTTTATATTTAAAATATCTATTTAATATGATATGCGCAAACAAACACGTAATGATTTATTAAAAAGAAACAAATGAGGCACCACAACAAACGTGTCGAATCTTGTCACCAATTTCTACGTTCCCACTGGTCGCATTGTCACGTGCGGCCGGCACGCGCCACTCGCCGGGCCCGCCCGATGTCTTTCTTGTCGCTACTTGTATGATATCCGCATCCGCATGAACATCCGCACTAATTATTGCGGATGCGGATGCAGATGCAGATGTCCGAATCTATGCGGAAGTTCCGTATTTGCGGATGCGGATGCGAATGTTCGCAACATCCCTAATTCAAACATACATATATCACGACTATTATCCCCTAAGGGTTAGTCAGAGACTAGGCAAAAGCACCGCAAAAGCAGTCCATTGCCATAGTCCGCGCTTCACCAGCAGTGACTGCACTCGGCGTGACAGGTGGTGAGCCTGTCGCCGCTCAGATCCTAACTTGATGAATATGGGACTTGTGAAGTAAACTCTTTCAAACTTTATTAACAAAAATACCGCTTCGGTATGCTCGAGGTTGTTGCATCGGCGGCCTTGAGGTTGCTTCGGGATACTTCGGCATCTTTCAGTACGCCGCCCGTTGCGCCAAGGCAACACTCGGGGGTAGTTTGGACGGTACGACATGCTTAAGGACGCTCCATCATACCTAAGGACGTTGCAGCATACCAAGGCATAGCCAACAGTGTGCGCTTGCATTTAGGGATGCCGAAAGATTCCTTTCCTTGCCGATGCCGATAATGTGCGCCGGGCCTTAAGCGCTCTTGTGAATTGCAATATCTGTACCTTTATTTGTTGATCATAAAAAACAAATAAACAAAAATCTCTGAGTAAATAAATAGAGCACAAAAACACGCGTGTTTACCAGCTTAACCATACATCCAATTTAGAGCGGCGCCCCTCCACACAATAGTTTGTGTTTAGTGATGTGACTAAATAGTAATATATCGATAGTTCGGTGGTAATATAACGAGTCACCTTATTTTTTGTACTTTTAATTGTTAATCGCATACAAACGGTTAGGCTAATATTTTTCCGCATAATTATACTCTTCATAATCGTGTTTGCTCTAATTTCACTTCGCCTAACATTTTATCGCCGTATTGTTATTTACCAAATGCGACATTTGGCGGAACAATTCGTTATCATTCAAGTTTGCAGTTACTAAATATTAGTTAGTATAGTATTATTAGGCAAAGTAATTTGATTTGTTTTTACAATAAAAATAAGGACCTCGATACATGATATTGATGTGTTCCTTTTAATTATCAATATTTATTAATACCTACTAATCATAGTATGCAAGGCCAGCTGCATCATGCACGCATACAGCATCGTCGCAGATGGTTTTCGATCGCCACCGCAGCTTCGGCTGGCCTCAGCCTCTAGGGGTAGGTCAGATAAGGCTACGCGGAGTCGGATTTTGCAGCGATTCGCTTCTGTCGATTTATTTTTTCAATAAAATTATTTTCTCCTATATATTTTTTATAACACAATTTTAGTGTCTATAATAAAATTTTTATTGAACAAACATCGTGTTGGTGCCGTACATAACTTTTGAAATATCACATTAAATAAAATTCTTAGTAGAATTGGCAAACACATCCTTTAAGCCGCCAATCAGGAAATACCGTCAATAACCTTACAAGTAAAAATGTCTACATAAATTAACAAAAATATCACAGATGTTGAACTCCACTCAAAAAGATTGTGTTGTGTTAATAATTAAGTTAATTTTTTTTTAATTTTTTTTTGACAAAATTCCACAAAATTGTCGATATCGATAACAGGACAGCCCTACACGCACCCCTTGCGAGGGGCTCACCGTGCTCGCTCGACAATAAATGGGGTCCCGCACTATATTGATTTCTTGACTCTTGTCTGAGTGATTACCGAGCGTAATCATAGGTTTTGAGGTAGACGTGTAGTACCCTCCGAATATCTCAAGTCAAGCATGATTATTATACATACATACATAAAGTCACGCCTTTCCTCCACAGGGGTAGGCAGAGATTATATCCTTCCATTTGCTACGAACCCTGCATATTTCTTTCGCTTTACCAACTCTCATTTCAGTCCTCATACATGCTCGGCGATTTCGGGTACTTTTGACCTGGCCTTTCTCTAGAACGTCTTTAATTTGGTCGAGAGACGTTCGCCTAGGTCTGCCTCGTCCCGTATCTCACTCACACCTGATTCATATATTCCTTTAGTCAACCTACTTTCATCCATCCTTTCCACATGACCAAACCATCTTAGCATTTCTTTCTCTATTCTTGTCATTACATCCTCTTTCAAACCATACGTCCTTCCTTATGATTAATCATGTGATTAATATAAAAGATTATTATATGATGATTATTATAAAAGGCCAATATACCTAAACTAAACTGTGGAATGAATTCTTCTTCTTCTTGCACCTTTTGTGGAATGAATTGCACCTGCGGAATTTCCGGACCAGTACGATACGAAAACGTTCAAGAAGAGCGTATTCCTACTTTTACCCGCATTGGGTTAGCGTGGTGGTGTAACGTTCTATACTCCTAATCTGTTTCTCTCGTATTTAACATTCGAATAATTGTAAATTGACATTGTTTATTGATAATTTTGTGTGCATTTTTTAATGTATTTGTTTTTGTTTGTATTTTTTTTTTTATTCTTGGAGGCGCTTTAGGGAAACCGTATGCCTTCAAGTAGTATGGGAATAAATAAATAAATAAATAAGGAACGTCTGTGCCCAGCTATGAAGGCTGAGGAGAACATAATTTCACCTGTAACGGCGCTATATCAGTATTTGCGACTCTTTGCTGTTTAGTATCATTGTTTTGTTCTCGAATTTTATTCCTATTAGATTTAGCGTCTGGAGCGATTGGCTCAAAATTGTCATAAATATTATATCTATAAAAGTGATGATAGTAAAATTATAAATCTGTTTTTAAATTGTTACGATAATAGTGAAAGTACATGTTAAATTATACTCGTATTGTTCAAGTTTATAAGTTTACCAAAGGTTTTCTAAATAAATTTACAATGTGACGTCAAGTAAGACTTTCATTTTATCACCGGGTCTACCACGTCACACACCTCTTTAGCCCACCATCACCTCTTATGTTAAAAAAAGTTGTATAGACTGATATACACACGAAAGAACACCAATTTCATATTTAAAGCCCCGATAGTTTAGAGTCGCCTTAAAAAAAACTTTCATTTAAAATCCCAGCGAGGGTTAAATCCGTGTCTAAACACCCAGCACCTCTCTACGAGGTGTAACTCAATTTGGGCAACAAATTGCACATCTGGTGTTTTTCTACGACAGATGGTTGAGTGCTCAAATTGGAGCTTCGATTGGTCCACAGACATTTGGGATTCTGGCCGCGATTGAAAATTTAGAATATAATGCAATTACGCGGTAACGGAATTGTCAAATTGCAAATTGGTGTTGTTAGGGGCAGATTTTGAGAACGTTTGAGTACACAAGTCGTGTCTGTATTTGCAATTTTTTATTTTCATAAACACACATATTATGGACTGTTTATTTATTTTATTTACTAGCTGTTGCCCGCGAGGCCGACCAAGTTACTGGTTTTTATACTATCCCACGGGAACCCTTTAACTTTCCGGAAACAAAGGATCTAAGATGTTGACCAGAGATAAAAGGCACCACCATAGAAAATTTCGTTGAAATCGGTACAGCCATTTCGGAGACTATCCCGTACAAAAAGACCAACAAAAAAATAAAAATAAATTTTGATTGATTTTAAGACTTGATTTTAGGCATTTTATTTCTATGTACAGACATTCAACCTCTACAGTTTTATTATATGTATAGATATAGATTTTTATAGGCCTATAGCCTTCCTCATCAAATAGGCTATTCAATACAGAAAGAATTTTGCAAATTAGAACAGGTAGTTAATTGGTTGAATTGAAAATTTACTTCTACTCTATTATTAGAAGCAAAGTTCATAGTGGCGTAAATTTGTCCTTCATATTTCTGAGAGGCGTTATTAAATTTTTTTAACATTCGCCCGCATGGCACACGTCTCCATGGGAATATCGGGATAAAATGTAGCCTATGACCTTTCTCAGGCTCTAGACTATCCGTGTACTAAGTTTCAGACAAAAAACTGCTTCAGTAGTTTTGACGTGAAAGCGAGACAGACAGAGTTACTTTCGCATTTATAATATTATTATGATTGACATACTATAAAAAGAGTTAGTATGTTGTACTTTTAACTTAAGTACTGATTGGATGACGATCCACCAATCATGTCAATATCACATACGAACTTGTCATAGTAAAAATCAATTTTAATGGAAGTTTTTATCAAAAGTGGTAAAGCAATTATATAACAACTGCACTTTGTTTTTAATATCGATAGCCAAAGCATCACCACTACGTCAAGTGCTCAATTGGAGATTAAGTGAACAAAAACCAAGAATTTTGTACTCTATATGGATGCCAAACTCCCATACAATAGCATGAGGCAATGTTCTGTCTCGATCAGTAGGAGTTCCCTCTCATTCTATCACTATTTATGAATGAAGGCTATCCGTGGGATATCCTCTTCCTCTCTTTCTATCCATAGTTTCTGTCTCATCTGTCATATTAACGCCATTTTGACACCTAGACTGAAAATTGTTACAAATTTTTGTAATTCAATATTTTGAATAAAAAATTATAAAACTGCCCAAAGGTTGACTGGGAGAGAGCGATGTATTATCGTTAAGTCCGCCTTATGTACAAAAGTGTTTTTTATTTTGGACATTAAAGATTAAATAAATAAATAATAAATAAAACTGGTGACGACGTGCGTTGTTGTATGTTGTGTATGTGAATGATATCCTGGATGTACCTTATCATTTCACAGGTGAGTTAAAAATCACATATTAAATGAGAGTATTTGTTTGAGAAAATTGTGTGCATTTTTGAGTGACGTCATTAGTAGTTATAGAAAGCTTTATTACGAAATGACAAACTCATTCATTAAAGTGATAAAATGAAAGGGAACACCTACTGATCGAGACAGAACACTGCCTCATGCTATTGTGTGGGAGTTTGGCATCCATCATACAGTACAAAATTCTTGACAAAAACAGATACCACAACATATGCGAGTAAGTCATTTGTCTGTCAACTATATAAAAATGCAAAATTGCAAATCAGCGGTCGGCGACAATTAGTCTATCTAATCATTAATCAAGGACAAGGAAATCCCAGTAACAAATAAAGCGATAAATTTTTTAACCCTCTGCGCGCGCGGGGTCATAACGACCCGTTCGAATTAATCTGCAAACAATTATGTTCGTGGGAACACTTACGCGTCTGGTTCTCAGATTGGGGTCCAATTGTCCTGGAATATAAGCTTTTAATAGCATTGGTAAACACAACCTTTAATTTATTGTAATAGTCTGGTTGTTGGTTCGTCAGTTGTAAGTATTTACTGACCAGCTTAGTCGAGGGGTGATTGTAGTAAAATACCTTTGGAAGCAAATAATTGGCAAATAATAACTGATACATACATACAGTCACGTCTGTAATCCCGAAAGGAGGCAGAGTGAGAGAGCACTGTGTTCCTTAAGACCACATTTAGCCACACAAAAATTTGGGTTTGGTCAGATGAAAAATCGAGAAAGAGTAGTAACACGTGGCTAGCTCATCGCATACAGAATCACAGACCCAGTACCCAATACGCCGTCGCCTTTTATGACATGCTAGGCAAGAAAAACAATTGGTACATTCTTTTTGTGTCCCGGACCAACACGGGACGGGAATAACTAATAAATGGAAATAATTAATTGGGCAGCCGAAAAACTATTTGGGCAGCAAACAAATATTTTGGCAGCAAAATAATTATTTGGTCAGCTGAATATGTAATCGTGCAAGATAATTAATTGGGCAGCGAAATAATTAGTTGATATACATTTAAACATGACATATAAAATATAAAACAATAGTGTTGTCTTCTAATGCTCTAAAGTACATTAGAAAAAACATGGTTTTCAGTTATTTTGTTCTTTTAAAGACTGGTTAGTTTTTTTTACAATATTTTGAAATGAACCTTGTGCTTCTGAGAATATTTTCAACCCTTTGACATTAAGACTTCAAGGCCCTTTTGTAAGCGGCCATCACGCACTTATTAAAAAATTTATTAAGTTATACCTCAGTTGTGTATATAAAAGGATAAAGAGTTTCAAAATTAAAAACAATTTTTTCTTTGTTAAATTTCCTCCATTAATAAGAGAGGGTAAGGGGAACCTAGCACTTAAAGCTTCGTCTCCAGTAATTTAATTTTTGTGTTTAACACAATTCGAAGCATCTTGATGGAGTTTGGCATCGAGTAATCGACGGTGGAAGTTCTAGGTTGTCTTTTTCTGTGATATAATTAACGAGAGTTAGATTATTGCTCGGTGGCGTAGCGGTTAGTATGCTTTAGTTTTCGATTGAAAAAAGCTACCTCCGCTATGTTTAGGCTGTGGGTGATCAAAACTTTGTGATCTCAAACGCACGTTAAGGGTCCGGTGAACAGTAAATTTTTCATACAAACGTAATACCAAAATCATTTTCAATTTGAGAATATCTGGACATAAATGGTTGATTAAGAAATTTTTCTATTCCCTAAAAGAGTACTTTAGTCCCAATTTGTTATAATGTTAGATTTTTTTTAAGTTCTTAGTTAGTACCTATTAATGTTAATTTTGCATACCAGTTTCTGGTAATATATATTACGGAAATTAATATATATTGTGAACATCTTATCATGTACCATATTTCATGTGAAATAAAAAGTCTTTGTCTTTGTCTTTATCATCGCTGTTATTCGGATTAAGAAAGTATTTTTCTATGTTTCTGTTTAAAAAAAAATTTTCAATATATTTATAAACTTATAAATATATGCGATTATATTTCGTTAATTTTTCGACGTTTTCCGACATATTTTCCGCTTATTTGTTTCATATTAAAAACGCAATTAATCATTATGAAAAATACTTTCTTAATCCAAATAACAGCGATGATTTGTCCAGGTATTCTCAAATTGAAAATGATTTTGGTATTACGTTTGTACGAAAAATTCACTGTTCGCCGGACCCTTAAGTCCGAATGCTATTGCATCCGTTTCTACCTACCAACCCGCATTGGGCCAGCGTGGTATTACGGCCCATACTCCTCATGAGTTTGTTTCCATGAGGAAGGCCTGTGCCCAGCAGTGGGATGTATATAGGCTGAGATATACCTGCATTTGTTTATCAATCCAATATTTTTATTATATTTTATGTCCTAGCCCACGTACCCGTGCAAAAGGAATGGAAAATAACAGTCGGTCGGTTAAGCCTGTGACGGGGAGGTTGTAAATGAGAAGAAAATTCCATCACTATTCGTCACTATTTTTATTTGTAAATTAAAGCACAAAATAGTGCCTTAAAGAAACTTATAGACTTTATAAATTGGGTGAAACTAACAACCCAAATATCTTGTGATCTTGAAACATATTTAGGATAAGCTTATAACTTGATTAATACTCTATTAAATACATTAAATAATATTTTAAATTAATGTCGGTGAGTCAACCGCTCTACACGCTGACTCTTGTAATCAATTTCGAGAACAAAACAAATAAAAAGAGACAGGCAGTAAATTTAAAAACGGAAACCAAGAGAAAAATGGCGAGAGAAGAGCGCAATGACAGCAACGAGTCGCTAATATAGCTATAGCGCCTCGATACAAGCCATTGGAAAAAACGCTTATGAAAACAGGAGATACTATTGGGTCCTTACCTATGAAAATGGTGTTTTTATTCTGTCTTAGTATTTTGTCTGTAACTATTAGGATTCAGAGTATTCCTAAAAAATAATTACCTCGTCTAAAAATAGACTATATTTTTGAGCTCTTTTGATTTGTTTTGATAATTTGTTGTAAGTTTAATTGTGTTAAAATTGGACACGGAGACAACTCTTTTTAAGTGCCTCCCGAATACATCATTTTATTTGCATTCACTTAAAAACGATAAATAATTTTTATGAAGTGTGATACTACACATATTACTAAAGCTTGTCTAATAATACATGCCAAATATTATTATCTCTGGATTTGTCGTTGTGAAGAAAACTGATAAAATGTTAGTATGGAAAATGCAGAATTCCCCAAAATCTCCATACAAAACACCAATTTCATAGGTAAGGACCTAATATAAAAAGAATATCACGTATGTAGACAAATATTCAACACATCCAACAACAAAAACAATACGAAAACAATTTAACAAGAACGAAATTGCGCATAAGAAATTCAACCCAAAACTACCCGGCGGGTCCCAACAGACTCCACCCCAGGCATATTGGTTTAAATGTCAAATTAGTGACAGTCCTCCCCGCAAATGGTCTTTGATCCCCAAAATTAGATGTATTCCCACGGCGACACGTGCCGGGTAGTTTTGACCCCTATATATTATTTCTTAACTTGCATATGACGGATCTCGTTAGTTTACAAAGAGTCTGTCCCTCTCTCTCTTTGAGTCCTTTAGAATGGAAGTTATGAAAGAAAAATTAAATCAAAATTCAAAAATCATTATCCACATTAATGCCTATCACGCCTCTTTCCCCGAAAGGGTAGGCAGAGGCACTTCTTCGCACCGCGCGCTCAGCTCCGTCACTTCCGTTGAGCTCGGCCAGTTGGCTGTTGTTGGCGTTTAGGTAGCATTGCTTGCTTTCTACAATCGCAATGGCCGCTTCCACCTTGTAGTAGACATTTATTACAATAAGGAGTTTTGAGTGATATGGGTGATATATCATTACGCCTTTTACCCCAAAGGGGTAGGTAGATGTGCTATTTTGGAATTTTAATTTTGGACAATGACCTTGACTGCGCGAGAACCGTTTTTAGTACATTTTAGATCGCAATACAGTGCGCGGACTTACCCCCTCCACGACTATATGAAGTTTGTCGAGAAATTTACCCCAGCTGGCTCAGTACCGAACCGAAAATGTGAATTAATTGTTAAATTCCTTGAGGCTAGACGTATTTGTATGATTTCCAAACAAATAGCAATTTTATTCACCCCTTCGAAATAAGCAGGTAGGGTCTTAATGACCCACTCAATAAGGGGTTGTGTTATATAAATAGTAATAGTAAAATAAATATCCTCAGACATTCACACCTATCAACTAGCCCCATTTTAAGCAACTAATGCTGCTTGTGTTACGGACACTAGATGACGGACAAATATATTTAATGTTAAACACCTACATTTCACCAGATATGTTAGGTCCCCATGTAACAGGTGGTGATCCTGTTAGCATACACCGGGCACAGTGTGAGGCAAGCGATACAAGCAAGAAAATATACAGTACATATAAACATCCAAGACTGGAGAACAAATGCCTGAATTCATCACACAAACATTTGCCCCCATCGCGGATCGAACCCAGAACCTCTTGGTTCTGGTTATGGTTTTTTAACTATCACACGGGAACCCTCTAATTTTCCGGAATTATCTAAGATGATGATTAGTATCTAAGATGTTGACCATGCCAAAACTAATTAAAATCGGTCCAGCCATTTCGGAGATTACCTTAGTCAAAAAATCATTTTTTGGTATTTTCCCCCTTTCTATACCCCCTGACATGCTTTAGGCATTTTTTTTCTATGTACAGACATTCGACCTCTACAGTTTTATTATATGTATAGATTCCAATAATAATCTTTACATTAAATTAAACTTTCATCAAGTTCCATCTCACTTAGACTACGCTCGCCGGTTTCGTATCTCACTTTAAGCCTAGAACTATGAAAGAGACATTATGTTTTGTATATGTATATGTGCCGTCAGATATATATTAATTAAAGTTGGGGTTCTTAAGCGTCTGTCGACAGGTGTGAGCGAGTTGTACGAGTAATTACCGTGGAAACATACAAGAGGTAGTTGCCGCGGGCGCGACGCGGTAAATATTTTTTGGGTATTATTTAAACGGTTAGCAAAATATTCGAATTTTGGTCAGCACAAAATACAATTGATTAGCTAACATGACTAATTGGCAACTTATGGGCAGTAAATATTTCAAAATTGGTCAGGAAAATGACTAATTGGTCAGCAACATATGGGCATCAGATATTTCTAATTTGTCAGCAAAATAACTAATTGGGCAGCAACTTATATGTTTTCTCTGCTGCCAAATAGTTTAATTTAAACATATATTATTAATAATGACACAATTAGTATTGTTTTCAAGGGTCATTAAAAAATAACCTTCATCTAAAATCTATCAGAATACAATACCTAGGAATTGATTCTTGATCTTTTTCCTAGATTTTATACATTTCTGGAAAAACATAATATATTGATGCCCAAATAATTATTTTGTAGCTCATTAACACTATTAATTGTGTCATTATTAATAATATATGTTTATATTAAACTATTTGGCAGCAGAGAAAAAATTTGAGTTCGTGCCTAATTTGTTACATTGCTGACAAATTAGAAGTATCTGACCAATTAATTATTTGACGACCTCCGTGGTCGAGTGGTCTGTGCGCTAGTCTCAAGGCGTCGCCATCTCGAGAGGTTCTGGGTTCGATCCCCGGTGGGGGCAAATGTTTGGGTGATGAATTTTCAGGCATTTGTTCTCCAGTCTTGGATGTTTGTATATATTTATGTATATTCAGTATATTTATGTGTATTTATCTATTAATAGTTATTTATTATACAAGAGTGGAAAGTTCCTTTTTAACCGCGTGCTCGATTTGGATGACCGAGCAAGCGAAGGATTCTTAAGTTGAATCACGAGCGCAGCGAGTGATTCTAAATTAGAATCCTGAGCGTCAGCGAGGGAAACAAACGAGCACAAGGTGAAAAATCTTTCCACTCGAGTGCAATACGTAACTTTTCATCCCACCTCAGCGAGGAAATGACAAAATGAAAAAGAAAACAATTTATAATGACAAAATATTTTTCACAATTTAAAAAGTTCTAATCATAAATTTGGCACCATAGAGGTTACATTAAATAGGTTTAATGACGTTTTGAATTTACAATTATATTGAGTACTCATTATATGTGATGTTCTAAATTCAAATCTACTTTGCCGCTCAAGCGAATAAAATAGAATTTTCCAGCCAGATTTCGAAGCGCAAAATTACACTTTCCGAGGTGGTGGGATGAAAATATATTTATCCGTCATCTAGTGTCCGTAACACAAGCAGCATTAGTTGCTTAAAATGGGGCTAGTTGATAGGTGTGAATGTCTAAAAGATATTTATTATTTTTTATTATTATTATTATTTTAGCTGATCAATTGTATTTTTTCGCGGCGTCATGTCCATATTCCTCCCCGTGTGTTTACAAGTGTCTGTCGGATTGCGCTTGCGGTATACACCACATATGATTTATAATGTGGGTATTTTATGATTTATAATATACTAGGTTTTGTTGCTGTGTTCGCTTGGAAGTAGGTTTAGCAACGGTTCACATAAACATCATTACGCAGCCCCGAAGGGGTGGGTAGTTCTTAAGCAACTAGCTATCGAAAAGACAGGTCAAAATACCTGAGCACGTGTGAGGATTGTAATCCTTAGAATATATACGTCCCACTGCTGGAGGCCTTCTTCATGGAGAAACGAATGAGGAGTATGGGCCGTAACACCACCACGGCCCCAATGAGGTTGGTGGGTAGAGACGGTTGCAATAGCGACCGGGTCCAACGGCTTAACGTGCCTTCCGAAGCACGGAGGAGTTCAAGATCATCAAGTTTCGGTCACCCATCCAAGTCCTGACCACAGCGAAGATTGCTTTGTTTTCGATATCGAAAGCCAAAGTGAAAGCCAAAGCCAAAAAACTAATCACTACGCCACTGAGCTAATGGCGATTATTATGTGGGAAGATAAATAATGAAATATCTTTAAAACTGTAGAGATCAAATGTCTGTATTAGAAAAAAAATGCTTAAAATCAAGTCAGGGGGATGTAATATTATAAGAGGGAAAATACCAAAAAGAAATATTTTTTTTGATTCTATGTCTGTTCGTCTGTTTGTCTGTTTGTACGGGCTTATCTCCGAAATGGCCTTCCATTTGGAAGAAAAACGCGTTCTTATGACTTCATTTAGTAAATATAATTTTTTAATGTTCTAGAATATTTTAGGTATAATTAAGATTAGTATGTATTTGTTTATGAAAATACAAGCGTAGATAAGTTATCAAATTAAGATGTCAAAGGTGAACATAATATTTACTTACTTTTTGCCACAAATATCTCAAATGACAACTACATAACAAAGCTTTAATATTGGGTCCTTACCTATGAAATTGGTGTTTTTATTCTGTCTTAGCAATTTGTCCGTAACTATTAAGTTTCAGAACATTCTTATAAAATAATTGCCTCTTCTAAAAATAGACCATATATTTGAGCTCGTATTATTTAATTTGATAATTTTTTGTAAGTTTAATTGTGTTAAAATTAGACACAAAGACAATTATTTTTAACTGCCTCCCGAATACATAATTTGATTTGCATTTACATAAAAACGATGAATAATTTTTATCAAGCGTGTTCACACACATATTGCTAAAGCTTGTCTAATGATAAATGCCAAATATTATTATCTCTGGATTTGTCGTTGTGAAGAAAACTGATAAAATGTTAGTATGTAAAATGCAGACATCCCCAAAATCTCCATACAAAACACCAATTTCATAGGTAAGGACCTAATATATTTTCGGGGCTGTTTCGCGTCGCTGCGACCTTATAAGATCTATTGTGACCAGCCTCCTATGTGAGTACTATTTAGGCCCTACAGTAATTCCATCAACTGGGCACTGTAAGAAAGATAAGATGTTTCCAGTTTGGATTGTTTTTATTTCATCTGGGTCAAGAGTGTGTTTCCCCAGGTGTCTGCTTCTTTTGTGAATCAGCGGTTCACAGTAGCACAAGAGGTGCATTGGTGTTTCACGCTCTTGTTCGCAGAATCTGCAAGTTTCAGTGTCCTTTAGTTTCGTGACTATCAAAGTGATTTTAAACTTTTAATTACATGGTCAATGTTGATGCAAGGGTTCTTAGATGAGCCAAAGTCAGTGTGCTAGCGAGAATCGATATCCATGGGATTGCGAAAGTCGTTGGCAAGAGAATTACAGGGATTCATTAAAAAACACACATCGTGCGCTTTGTAAATAATACGAAAAAGTTATTGATAACGACGCAGAAAAACAATGCCAATGACAGTTGCCTTGTTCACTACAGCTACACAGTTTCACACTCTTGTTCGCAGAATCTACAAGTGTCTGTGTCCTTTAATCTCATGTGGTAAAGGTGTCTTTTCAACTTAACATATGTTCGACTCTATAAAATATATATATTTTTTTAAACGCAATGGTAGTGTTTCCCAAATGCAAGACCTAGACGAGAAGACTAACCTACTCTTGAACGCAATACCGATCGATCGACATTGAGATTGTGACGTTTCTTACTCTTCTGTGGGACACTAGGGCCATAAATGGGTTCAAATTATGCGGATATTGAGTGGCTTAAATGACGTTGAGCTTAGCTGAAATTGGTACTCTCGTACCGCCTCTCTAGTCACGGCATTTTGAGATATTGGATAGTGTTATTATTGAGTTTTAATTGAGATTGTGTTCGAGAGTAAGCTAGCAGCTAGCCTTCTCTCAATTGGTCTTGGTCTTGATATTGCGCTCTCAGTATTGATCTTAGTCTTGGTTTTAAAATTGCAGGAAGAGTCTCGCAAGTCTTGCGTCTGTGTCAGTTCACACACCGGCTTAGAACGGAGAGCAGGATTTGATCACGATTGCAATAGACTCTTATACCATGAAAATAAGGTTTATTTTGTCATTTATCTTCATTTATTTTAAATTCTCCCATATTGGGAAGGCAAAGGGAACTAAGCCCATATAGCCAAATCTTCGGTATTTTTATGTCTTTAGTATTTGCCTTTAAATGCTAGAATAATGCATTTCAATGCATCTTGGGAGAGTCTGACGTCAAACAATCGATGGCAGACACTGTGGTGTTACTTCAAAGAGGTGGATTACCCCTATAAAAATCTCATCGTTTTTCACACCACTTGACGCTTATTTCAATGATCCTCCACACTGCTCGTCAACACAGACACTTATTGCACTAAACTCCACTGATTTTACGCAACAACATCCACTCCGAAACAATATTGCAATCACTGCAATAAAAATTACGTCCGCCATAGTTGAATGCCGCCAAACTCCTCATTTATCTTCTTTTGATAGACGAGAGCCGAGGCAGAGGTATTGACACCCACAAACACGCTACTCGTAAAACACCCCTAGTATTGAAAAGCTTAAAAAAACTTAAATCTGTGTGTTTCTTTATTATCTATGTGACATTCCCATAAACTATTTATGATTAACTATTATTATCTCCTCAGTCGCATCCTGGCACCCCTCACAAAGCGCTATACATTTCAAAAAACACACAACATCAAATCGCGTGCGCATTCGCAGTATCAAACTAGTATTGTCAGGTCGCGTGCCGTATTGTGTTGTAAGTCAAGCGGAAATTGACTTTTTGGGGTCCCGTAGTGGAATCGCCTGTAACGAGGCGCTATATCAGTGTTAGCGACTCTTTGCTGTCATTGCGCTCTCTCTGGCCATTTTCTCTTTGTTTCTGTTTTTAAACTTACCGTCTGTCTCTCTTTTATTCATTGTTTTGTTTCTCTCAGAGTCAGCGTCTGGAGCGGTTGGCTCAACGCCAATTACTATATAAATATTATAATAACATTGATAAGTGATAATAATAAATTATAAAAGCGAGTAATAAACAGTAACGATATAAATTGTCCAAATTATCCAAATTTTAATAAGTTACCAAAGTCACTATTGTAAGTAGCCCTACCTTTGATAATATCTTTAAGTTTTACATGCATTAATTTGTGAAATTTACCTTTTTTTATAATTTTTTTCAATGTGCCTTAGTTTTTATAAATAAATATTCATCAATTAGTGACGACACAAGACTTTTATTATCTCCGGCATTCACCACGTTACAAGCCGACGCCGAACTAGCCCTATATGCGTCTGCGCGACAGAGCAGGGTAGCCCAACGCGAAATTACAAGCAATTGTACCTATGCAACGATTTATTAGAAAACGACGCAACCGCTACTCGGTTTTACATTCCGCTAACGTGTCGTAAAGCCTAGTGGTAGCGGCTCATTAAAAGCATTCTACCAACCCATTTCTTCCCGTGAGTGACGTAAAAGGCGGCTAATGGACTTAGAACTGTGTGTACTTCGCACCGGTCTCAAGGCGTCGCCATCTCGAGAGGTTCTGGGTTCGATCCCCGGCGGGGACAGATGTTTGTGTGATTAATACAGGCATTTGATCACCATTCTTGGATGTTTGTATAAATATTGTATATTATCTGAATATTTATGTCTGTTATATATATTTATCTGTCGTCTAGTATCCGTAACACAAGCAGCATCAGTTGTTTAAAATAGAGCTAATTGAGAGGTTTGAATGTCTGAGGATGTTATGATTGAGAAAGTACACGGTACAAGATATTATGGCATTTATGATATAGTATGTATTTTATATATGTATATAATATATTATGTGATTTATATGTAGTAGTTATGTAAGCATATAACACCTACCTTTTCATTCATTCTATCTCTGCCCAAAGGTTCCCCGGAAGATATTTTTTTACTATATTTCTGTGTTTTATTAGTTGCAATAAAGAATTTTATCTATCTATTGGGTCCTTACCTATGAAATTGGTGTTTTTTTCTCTCTTAGTATTTTGTCTGTAACTATTTAAGATACAGAGTATTCCTAAAAAATAATTACCTCGTCTAAAAATAGACTATATTTTTGAGCTCTTTTGATTTGTTTTGATAATTTGTTGTATGTTTAATTGTGTTAAAATTGGACACAACCCTTTTTAAGTGCCTCCCGAATACATCATTTGATTTGCATTAACATAAAAACCATGGATAATTTTTATCAAGCGTGTTCACACACATATTGCTAAAGCTTGTCTAATGATACATGCCAAATATTATTATCTCTGGGTTTGTCGTTCTGAAGAAAACTGATAAAATGTTAGTATGTAAAATGCAGACATCCCCAAAATCTCCATACAAAACACCAATTTCATAGGTAAGGACCTAATATATATTTTTTCTAAATAAAAAAAAAACAATATTTGATGATGATTGAACAAAAACTGGTTGATTTGGTCTTAAGACACCATTTTACTGTGCGCCGTCGCCACCAGAATAATAATTAATTTTTCCTCTACTATTATTTAAATGTCGTTAAAAATCTGCGTTAAAAACTGTACGGAACTCCCTGCGCTAAAGCGACTCGTTCGTGACCTGATGTCGAATGGGGCGGCTAGATCATCACGAGGGTTACTAACGTAATTTCAATAGATGCTATCTGTCTGTTTGTCACGATATTTTGGACGTGAATATTTAATGAACATCTTAGTACCAGCGAATCGATCAATATTAAAATTAGCTCCAAAATTACGAGTATTTTTCGTCACCACACACGCTGTCTGTCCTCCGTGCTCGACTTATACACAGTGAATTTAAGAAAAAAAAAACTAAATCGTTAACTTTATGGAATATCAAATTTGTCGCCATAAAAACAATGTTTTAAGCATTGGTTGTGTTCCGGCAATCAGAGGTAAGATAGCCAGTTCCTCAGTTGTTGAGGATTACAGGTGAAGCTCGCTTCAACCTTCGGCCTTATCGTCACTTACCATCAGGCAAGATGAAGGTCAAGAGCTTACCTGTCGTATGTAAAAAAAAATATCAAAAAAAACTCAAAGGAGTCTAAAGCCCGATGTTGATGAAAACAAAAACTCAACCAAAAACTGCATCAATGATTTCGAATAAAAAAACACATTCTGTATTATTACCCGTACATTCTGTATTATTACTTTTGTATTAGTTCCATGTTGGTCCGGGACACAAAAATAATGTACCAACTGCTTTTCTTGCCTAGCATGTCGTAAAAGGCGACTACGGGCGTATTGGGTACTGGGTCTGTGATTGTGTAGGCGATGAGCTAGCCACTTGTTACTACTCTTTCACGATTTTTAATCTGACCAAACCCAATTTCAGTTTGGCTAAATTTGGTCTTAAGGAAAACAGTGCTCCTTTAACTCTGCCTACCCCTTCGGGGATTACATGCGTGAATTCACGTATGTATTATTACACCATTCGATATTTTTGTGAATAAGGATCGATTTCTGGGAATCAAGCATTGACTATTTTTCGATATTCCTTATGGTTTACGATTTGGCCCTGAAGGCCTACTTGAAGAACTCACTCTGTACACGTCCCACTGCTGAGCACACGCCTTCTTAAATGAAACAAATGAGTAGTATGGGCCGTAACACCACCACGCCCAAAGCAGGATGAGTAGAAACGGTTGCATTAGCGACCGGGACCAAACGGCTTAATGTGCCTTCCGAAGCACGGAGGAGGCCGATATCACGTATGAGTATATTATATTACATAGTAACTATTTAGTAAAGGGAAGTAATTAATTGGGCAGCCATTTAATTACTTGGTCCGCTACAAAAAAATTCAGCCGAAAAATCATTTGAGCAGCTAACAAATATTCTGTCAGCAAAATTAGTATTAGAACTGCATACTGCACAGCACTACCATCCAATAGCTTACAGCGGCGATGGGCTCACCACCTGTCACGCTGGGCACATGAGCAGTCACTGCTTGGTGAAGCGCGGACCATGATCCTTAGGGGATGGGTGCTCGTGATTATATGTATGTATGTATGTAATTAGTTGCGCATTATATAATTTACCGGAAATGTATTCTGATAGATATTAGGTTAAGGTAATTTTTATGACCCTTAAAAACAATATTTCTGTCATCAAAACAACTAACCATTTGCAGCAGAGAAAACATTAGAGTTACAGCCCAATTAGTTATTTTGCTGACCAATTAGAAATATTTGCTGCCAATAAGTTGCTGACCAAGTTATTTTAGCTGACCAAAATTCAAATATTTTGCTAACCGTTTAAATAACATCCTTTAGTAATGTGTGCCCTATGTTGATTAGTCAAACTTCGTTAGAAAAGAGAACATGGTAATGTACTTGTAACAAAATGTGTTAGCGGCTCATTAAAAGAATACTACCAACCCATCTCTTCCCTTGGGTGTCCTAAAAGGCGACTAATGGACTTGGAACTGCACAATATCCAATAGCTTATAGCGACGGTCTCAACACCTGTCTCGCTGAGTGCAGTCACTGCTTAGTGAAACGCAGACTATTGGAATGGACTGCTTTTGCGGTGCTTTTGCCTATATTCTGACTAACCCTGTAACGAGGCGCTATGGCTATATTAACGACTCGTTGCTGTCATTGCGCTCTTCTCTGGCCATTATTCTCTTGGTATTCGTTTTTAAATTTACTGCCAGTCTCTTTTTATTTGATTTGTTCTCGAAATTCATTCTTACCAGAGTCCGCGTGTAGGGCGGTTGACTCACCAATAACAAGTATTTTAATGTATTTGTAATGTGCTGATCAAGTTTATAGTTTAAGATAGGCTTATCCTAAAAAGTTACAAAAACCCACAAGATTCTGTATCACCAGTTCCTGCGATATTACATAGTCTATAAGTCTCTTTGACTCTATTGTAAGTAGCCCTACCTTTTATAATATATTTTAGTGTTAAATGTGAAATTGTTTTGCGTGTTCAGTGAAATTTACCTTTTTTATATAATTGTTTCAGATGTGCCTTAATATATTAGGTCCTTACCTATGAAATTGGTGTTTTGTATGGAGATTTTGGGGATGTCTGCATTTTACATACTAACATTTTATCAGTTTTCTTCAGAACGAAAAATCCAGAGATAATAATATTTGGCATGTATCATTAGACAAGCTTTAGCAATATGTGTGTGAACACGCTTGATAAAAATTATCCATGGTTTTTATGTTAATGCAAATCAAATGATGTATTCGGGAGGCAGTTAAAAATAATTGTATTTGTGTCTAATTTTAACACAATTAAACTTACAAAAAATTATCAAATTAAATGATACGAGCTCAAATATATGGTCTATTTTTAGAAGAGGCAATTATTTTATAAGAATGTTCTGAAACTTAATAGTTACGGACAAATTGCTAAGACAGAATAAAAACACCAATTTCATAGGTAAGGACCCAATATAAGTGACGATAAGGAAGGCCTTTTATTTATCTCCGGGTTCACCACGTCACAACCCTTTAGGGGATAATATAGTCGTGATTATATGTATGTATTGTAACAGAATCTCTGCAACTCTATCGCGTAATAAGCCTTTATTAATTGAAGCACTTTTGTCACTGAACATACTTACCTAATTAATTCAATTATGTTCTACCTTATTGGCCCTTATTTATATTCAAGTAATCAATTACCTTACCTTTGTATAAAAACGGGTATTAGCGATATTCAACTCTAAAGCTATGGGAATAGGGGTCATTTAATTTAGATCGGTCTGGAGATTAGCTGACAGTGATGTATAACCTTAAAATGGTAGTCGTACTAATAATTAATTAGTATAAAAGTAGCGATATGTAAACCGATATGTGACTTGATTTACCACGTTTTTATTAACCTAATTTCTTGTTTGTCTCTTTGTTTGTCCGGTTGGATTTTTGTAGCTTTTTGTAGCTTTTGAGGTACTTCCGGAAGACTATCCGGCTGAAACTTGAGAATACTTCAGAACCCTGGACAATGCAACTTTTAACTACATTCAATTTTCTACGAGCATTTTCAGGTATAAATTTCCACAACTTTCAGGTTTTGGATGGGGTTCCTAGCACCAAACAATTGATGGCGCGATGGAAATCCGAGATGTTTCTTCTCCACACGTAATTATTATTGCATAATTATTATTGTTTTATTAATTACTAGTGCCTCCCCGGGATATATCCCCAGGGGATAGTCTAATCAGCCTGTAGCTTAAGAGCTTCAACAAACAAACAAACATGCAATCTAATCTTTCCTCATTATAACATTAGTATAGATAATAATAATAAATAAGTAAGGAAATATCTTCAGACATTCACACCTATCAACTAGCCACATTTTAAGCAACTAATGCTGCTTGTGTTACGGACACTAGATCACGGATAAATATATTTAATAGACAAATACATATAAATATCCTGAATATACAAAAATGTATAAAAAACATCCAAGACTGGAGAACAAATACCTGAATTCATCACCCAAACACTTGCCCCCACTTCGGATCGAACCCAGAACCTCAAATGATGAAGGATCAAATGGCGACGTCTTGAGACCGGCATACGGACCACTCGACCACGGAGGTCGTCAATAGATGCTGAACTAATCAGTGTCTGAACAAATAATAAACAAAAAAAACTAGATAAATAAGTTGCGACCGTTTACTTAAGTAGTTTTTACCAACTTTGTTATCGCCGCCTCGGCAATGTGATAACTCCTGACACACCTATCTGCCAGCCTAAGGAATATTACGAGAGACAGATAAGTATTAAGGTATACTATTATGTAGTTGCTTACACTACAAAAGCAAAATAAGAAAGAGCGTATTCCTACTTAAAGGCCATCAACGCACTTGTGACTTCTTTGATGTTGTTGGCATCCATAGACTGTGGTAACTTTTTTTTACATATGAGAGGTAAGCACTTGGCCTTCATCTCACCTGATGGTAAGTGACGATAAGGCCGAAGGTGGAAGCGAGCTTCACCTGTAACCCTCAACCACTGAGGAACTGGCTATCTTATCTCTGATTGCCGGAACACAACAAATGCTAACATTGTTATTATGGCGACATACTTAGGATAGACCATGGTAGCCAGGTGGGCTTAGAAGCCGTAAGGCTTCTAAGCCGAGCAGAAAAACTTCTGCTCCCATGGGGAATCATAAAGTCACCCGGATCTCCCGATCAATACCCGGTGGTGTGAACCACTAGACCAGAGAGGTGGTTAAAACACTTTGCTATCAGGTGATCCCTCTGCTCGATTCAGGTGCCACTGTCGGTGTCTGGTCAAACTAATGCGTGTCTGATTTGTGAAATAGCGTCATCAATTTTCTTTGGGACTGCATGGTACGGCAAGTGATGAAGATGCCTATTGAATGTATGACCTGGTTTTGTCATTTTAATGTACTTTGATAATTATTAACTACTGATATGGACAGAATGGATCTTTGAGTAAAAATGCTTTAAATTGACCCGTTTAATTTATAAATTCATTTTCATTGCTTTCCTTTAATTTAATTTATCAAGTTTGTTACAGAGATTTCGTCTTTACAATTGATCCTAACGATCGATAAAATTAAAGTACAGAATATAATTTTTATAGGTTTAGTTGGTTCGATTCCCGGGTGTGGCAAGCGAATATTCGAAAATCTTTGAGTGCAGTTTTCTTTCTTTTAAAAAATAAAGGAATGTTTCCTTTGATTAAAATTTTCTTTCTATAATATTAAGAGTACTTTCCCTTAAGGTGGCAGTACCAAATTCCATACTGTATACTACTTTTACAATTTTCTTTAATTAATCAACGCAACCTTAATTTTATTTTCTTTATGTAATATTTTAGACTACCTATTTTTGTAAAGGAAAATGTGGTAAACTGCTATATTCTGCAGCTAAGATATTAATTTTTTTTTCTTCTTAAACTTCAACGACGTTGAAGTTTAAAAAAACCAAGAATGTTGATGTAAAGGGAGGATAGAAACTTGCTGAGTTTCTTGCCAGTTCTTCTCAGAACTAAAACCGGATATGTTGGCACTTATTGTATTACTAGCTGTTGCCCGCGACTTCGTCCGCGGTTACTATTGTTTTTTAATATCCTGATATTTCAAAAGCCCGATGTTGACCAGGGTTATAAGGTATCACCATGCAAAATTTCATTTAAATTGGTCTAGCCGTTTCGGAGATTAGCCCGTACAAACAGACAGAGAACCAAAAAATACAAAATTAATTCCCTTGCCTTTACTCTAGTTATATCGTTATTCATTTCATAAATATAAATAAATAAATATAAATATCTTCAAACATTCACACCTATCAACTAGCCCCATTTTAAGCAACTAATGCTGCTTGTGTTACGGACACTAGATGACGGATAAATATATTTAATAGATAAATACATATAAATATCCTGAATATATAAACATCCAAGACTGGAGAACAAATGCCTGAAAATTCATCACCCAAACACTTGCCCCCACCGGGGATCGAACCCAGAACCTCTCGAGATGGCGACGCCTCGAGACCCGCACAGACCACTCGACCACGGCGGTCGTCAAATAAATGTTTGTTTTTTAAAACAAACTTTTAACGACTGCGCATTAGCGATCTCAAGTGAGAACTATTTGTGAGTTATGTTAAAGGTCTAAGTTAACTTTAATGGTGTCGCTGTGCCCTACTCATTAGGGATGCACAGCCATCGCGGCTAAATAACATACATAGTTACTACATACAGGAAAACAAAGCTACCTTCGCCATGGTCAGGCCTTGGATGGGTGACCAAAACTTTGAGATCTCAAACTCCTCCGTTCTTCGAAAGGCACGATAAGCCGTTGGTCCCGGTCACTGCAATAGTGACCGTTTCTCCCCACCAACCCGCATTGGGCCAGTGTGGTGGTGTTACGGCCCATACTCCTCATGTGTGTCTTCATGAGGAAGGCCTGTGACCAGCAGAGCAACACACATACCATCCCGCCTTTATCCCCGTACATGATAAATATTTCAAATGTATATAAAAACTTTCGAAAGTTTAAACGTGGTGCGCATTTTACTTAAATGAAAATTATGAAATTGACACCCACAGCACCACAGCACTAATGCGATTTTGTTTGTATTTTGTTTCTATGATAATTATATCAACAGGCAAATGACTGAAAATGCGCACCACGTGTACATTTTCGAAAGTATATACAATTTGTAAATACAATTAAAATGTAATTTCAAAAAACAACACTTTTACTTACAATAAAATTATCCGAAGTTTTTAAATTCTTCAGTTTTTAAAAATCGCCGCGATTTCACAAAACTGAATCACATATATCGATCACAATACTTTTAATTCGAACGTTTGGATCAGAATAGTTTTATAATTTAATATGTATTTTTTTTACAAAGTTAGGGCCACTGTCACAAAAAGTCAAAACAGAAATTTTAAATGTTCCTCTCGTTATTTCACAAAAAAAACTTGAAATGTGTAAAAACCTAAGATACTCGTAGGTATTTATTATTTATTTGCCACAATTCTACTTAGAATCAGAAAAATAATGAATAATATTTAAATTAAAACGAAATATTAATAGTTTCGCGCCTAATTACATTTTTGACCACAAACAACGTAAAGTTTTTTTAATGGTCGCAAGGGTAAGGAGACGTGTTACTCTCCCAGCTTAAAGGGAGGGACTGAGTCGCTTCTGTTGTACAAGGGCAAAACTAGGATCACTATCGTATAGAGGGTGATTATTATGCTCAATTTATAAATTTCACGGTCGTTCGTTGGATACCTAAGTGATAATTGGTATTTATTGTGTACGATGATGTACACAAATATCTGTAATATACATTTTTTAAATTTCTTACATATATATACACCCTTACTAATAAACGAGGTATAAGGTTGAAATAGTTATTCAGTGTTTTGTCTTCGTCAGACATTCAGAATACAGTAGTTGTCAGAAGGTGACAAAACACTGAATAACTATTCCTTCCTTATAACTCGTTTATTAGTAAGGGGGATAGTGTATACTCGTATATAATTTTTTAATGAGTCAAAGTGAAATGTTCAGTATGAAATATTATGTAAATTATTTAACGCTGATTGGCATTTTAAACTGTCAAATTACTTTGACCAATTAAAAAATGGACTATAGCTACAAGTAAACACGCTTTTTTCCCGGTAGATATTGCAGATTTCACATTGCTTTAATCCATTGATATTAATTATTTTAAAAACTATTTATTATAACGATTAAAACAGTCGCCACGAACAGTAGCATGGCTAAAGTTTGCACTTAACCTCGTCTATATTTAACAAAAAAAACATATCATCACGCCATTTTCTCCGAAGGGGTAGGCCACATGTTATGTTAACACCCAAGTTGCCATGCACCGGGCACACTGTGAGGCAAGCGACATGCACAATTAACTGTATATAAGTTATTACAGTACATTTAGTACAGGCTTGGAGGCAGGATTGAACCCGCGATGCCCGCGGCCTCTCGAACTTGCCTTGCCTATATTATACATGATATGATACAAAATATAAAACCATACAAAGTACTTAATTAATATTCACTACCACAAGCACGTAGCAAGTAGTTCATCCACAGCGCTTTGACTGTGTAATAATAATAATTAATAATAAAAAAATAAAAAATATTTCATAGGCCAAACCTGCGTCAAAAACGTCAATATTTTACAATTTATAAAAAAATTATATAATTAAATAAAAAGTATATTCTTAATTAAGGTTAATAACCGCGAGCGCTTGCGGCAAGTACAACCACAGAGTATTGACTGTGGTTGTAATCGACACAAGCGGCCAGATTCCGAGAGTAAGGCTTTTCATAAGAAGAACCCGGCAAGAAACTCATGAGCCACTTTTTTTAAATAGCCAATCATATAATTCTTTATATTTAAATGTTTATATTTATTTTCAGTACTTAAATTTTAATTTAAATAATCATAATAAATAATTTATCTCAATATCATTTTTTATTCATAACACTTATTCTCTAACACCCTATACAATGCTCCCCCTGACTCACCTTAAAAGCGATGATTCCTTAGAGATTTCTTATTGGTTTTCTGACAAATTATTTTTTATTTCTCATATAGGGGCTAGGGTGCGTAATGGTATTTTAGGGTGCACCAGCAAAATCATATTACCGAGGTTAAATGCAATAAATCTTGATAATATTCGCTTTTAAGGTTGACGTATGTTTCAAATCTGATTATCTATGTTTTTTAGTGTGTTCGGGGTTTTGATTAAAATTACAGTTATGTAGTAAGTCCAGAAGGGCTCCGAAGCAAATTTCGATATTGAGCGATTACGTCCTTTTACGTTTTGTGTGAAGGAACAAACGGTAGTACGAATGCAGTGTTTCGTAATCGTATAGACGACGAAGTTTATTTAATGTAGGATGACCTGGGCCCTCAGTACGTCCCACTCCTGGTGACTAAGGATCTCGAAACGAAAACGCATGACGTCTTAAATGACAGCTTGTACAATAGTCGATCTTTAAAATTTTACTAAAGTTAAATAATTATAGACAATTTAACAACAAGCCATAGATATAAAGTAGGCACAGCTGATGTATATAGTTTCGAATTTTCATCGCTAACGACAATGTTAATTTTCGGCCTTTCGTGGACATAATGCCTTATAAGAACTGATTTGCTTATTATTTAATAATAATGATATCTTCAGACATTCACACCTATCAACTAGCTCAATTTTAAGCAACTAATGCTGCTTGTGTTTCGCAAACTAGATAACGGATAGATATGCAGATTTTATATAATACATACAATACATATAAAAACCCCCAAGACTGGAGAACAAGTGCCTGTACTCATCACACATACATTTGGCCCCATGGGAACCAGAATCTCTCGAGATGGCGACGCCGCCGCGACGCCTTGAGACCAGGTGTACAGACCACTCGACCACGGAGGTCGTCATCATATTAATTTAGGCAACTAATACTGATATAGTTTGGTAGCCAACCACATATTTCTTTTCCAGTTATTTAATTTTTAATGTAACTTATCGACTACCGGTCATAAAAATCAAGTAAAAACTATCAAGTTTTGCCAAGGTCTTAACGACTCTTCAGCACGATTACCTATTGATCGATTCAAAATAGAATAGAATAGAATAAAATTTTATTCAGTACACACATAGTATGAAATTACATAGAAAATAATCAAACATAGACAAAGACAATACATAATGACATATAACAATACAGGTTAAGGTACTGAATAGGAGTCGCACTCAGCATGTGTCGGGCGTTGAACACCACGACGCTGGTCTTCCGTGGACACCTTGAATGAGCAGACGAGCGCTCATAGACCATAAATCCGTAACCTAATACTCGTATATCGAGATTTTACATTATACTAAATTGTAAACAATTCATAGAAATAACAGGATATTGCTAAAGCCAATTTAATACGTAAATAAATTACAATATATAATAATATTGTAACTTATTGTAAATAACAAGATATAAATAAACATCTTACAAATATAAGAGATAAATATAATAATATTCATAAATAAATTACATAAAATATGATAAGTGTACGACATTTTTAAGTTCACAGTGATATACATAAGTAATATAACATCTTTATTATGTATTTGTAGTGCAAATTATTTTCTAGGATCAAAACATAACTATAATATTAAAGGATGTGTTTTTTTTTGGTAATATATACAATTATGTAATTCAGCGCTATTGACTACACTGAAATACATGAAATAAATATTCAATACTAAAGACAAATATTAAATACAACATATAAATATTATTTATGATAAGTTATTGACAGTTAAGAAAAAAAAATATTAGGTTGGGGAAAAAGTCTTTTCGCATTATAGTATGTATAAACTTGTAATAAAATCTCTTTGGCTATACTATTTGTATCTGGCTGGTTTTGGTATCATTGAAAGTTTAAATTTTAAAGAACATAATTCCAAATTCAAATTAGGAAAATGTGTGATTTTCATTTGTTTTTCGTACCGCCAAGATGAGTGAATCTAATGAAGAAATTCGATACATTTTAAAATTTTACTACAAAAAAGGTAAAAATGCAACGCAAGCCGCGAAAAAAATTTGCGATGTTTATGGACCTAGTGCAGTGTCTGTGAGAGTAGCACAAATTTGGTTTAAGCGTTTTCAATCCGGAAATTTTGATGTCAAAGATGCACGTCGCTCTGGTCGCCCTATTACAGATAAAATGGATGCCATTTTTGAAAAAGTGGAGCAAGATCGGCATGTCAGTAGTTACGACGTAGCTGAAGAACTGGGAATTGACCACAAAGCAGTTTTGGCGCATTTGAAAAAAACTGGGTACACAAAAAAGCTCGACATTTGGGTACCTCACGAGCTCACTGAGAGAAACCTAATGAACCGTGTACTCATTTGTGATTCTTTATTACGACGTAATGAAACCGAACCATTTTTGAAGAAGCTGATAACTGGTGATGAAAAGTGGATCACGTACGACAAGAACGTGCGAAAAAGGTCGTGGTCAAAGGCCGGTCAGGCTTCACAGACTGTGGCGAAACCCGGGTTAACTCGCAACAAGGTGATGCTGTGTGTGTGGTGGAATTGGAAGGGCATTATTCATTATGAGCTGTTACCACCAGACAGGACCATCGATTCTGAACTCTACTGCGAACAACTGATGAGATTAAAGCAAGAAGTTCAGAGAAAGCGGCCGGAATTAATCAACAGAAGGGGTGTGGTTTTTCATCATGATAACGCTAGACCTCACACATCTTTAGCCACTCAGCAAAAATTAAGAGAGTTTGGCTGGGAGGTGTTAATGCATCCGCCGTATAGTCCTGACCTTGCACCTTCAGATTTCCACCTGTTTCGGTCTCTTCAGAATTCTTTAGGCAGTGTCAGGTTAACATCACGAGAGGACTGCCAAAACCACTTGTCGCGGTATTTTGACCAGAAGTCCCAAAATTTCTATAGCAATGGGATCATGTCCGTACCTACAAGATGGCAAAAAGTTATCGAACAAAATGGTACCTACAAACTTTAGTTAAATGTAAATAAACTATATTAAAAAATGTTTTGAATTTTCTTAAAAAATGCGAAGAAACTTTTTCCCCAACCTATTATATAGAATTTATTTATTATTTAGTTTAAATTTGTATGGAATTATTTAAAAGCTGTTAAAGTTGTAAAGCATTAATGAAAAGTTCTAAGTATTATTATAATTTTTGAGGTTATTTACAATGTAGTTAAGATGTTTTAAAAATATTAAAAAAAATATCTATACAAATTTGAATGAATTGTATCAATATTGTTTTATATCGATTCATTTTCACCAATAACAACACTATTAATAATTATCCTTCATTATCAATAGCTGTAGTGAACAAAGCAACTATCATTGGCATTGTTTTTCTGCGTCGTTATCAATAACTTTTTCGTATTATTTACAAAGCGCACGATGTGTATTTTTTAATGAATCCCGGTAATTCCCTTGCCAACGACTTTCGCAATCCCATGGACATCGATTCTCGCTAGCACACTGACTTTGGCTCATCTAAGAACCCTTGCATCAACACAACTGACACTTGCAGATTCTGCGAACAAGAGCGTGAAACACCAACGCACCTCTTGTGCTACTGTGAACCGCTGATTCACAAATGAAGCAGACACCTGGGGAAACATATCCTTGCCCCTAATGAAATAAAAACAATCCAAACTGGGAACATCTTATCTTTCTTACAGTGCCCAGTTGATGGAGTTACTGTTGGGCCTAAATAGTACTTATATAGGAAGCTGGTCACAATAGATCTTATATGGTCGCAGTGACGCGAATTCCGTGTCCCCCGACTAACACAAATATTAGGTCCATACCTATGAAATTGGTGTTTTGTATGGAGATTTTGGGGATGTCTGCATTTTACATACTAACATTTTATCACTTTTCTTCACAACGACAAATCCAGAGATAATAATATTTGGCATGTATCATTAGACAAACTTTAGCAATATGTGTGTGAACACGCTTGATAAAAATTATTCATCGTTTTTATGTTAATGCAAATCAAATTATGTATTCGGGAGGCAGTTAAAAATAATTGTCTTTGTGTCTAATTTTAACACAATTAAACTTACAAAAAATTATCAAATTAAATAATACGAGCTCAAATATATGGCCTATTTTTAGAAGAGGCAATTATTTTATAAGAATGTTCTGAAACTTAATAGTTACGGACAAATTGCTAAGACAGAATAATAACACCAATTTCATAGGTAAGGACCCAATAATAAAAATACTAAGTCATGTTCATATTCCTGTACATAAAACTACCAAGTAATGAATGAATGCAAACATTTTGCTGTAAGTGATTGCTCACGTTGGGACAGATTCATAAAGGATGGACTTTGTCGTTCAACAAGCCGACGTCATACATTTTGGCGTTTCCATTGACACCATTTGGTCTAGAATTTAACGGGTGTTATTTAAGCGGTCAGTAAAATATTCGAATTTTGGTCAGCAAAAAAAAAGGTTGAAATAACTAATTGGGCAGTAACTTATAGGCAGAAAATATTTCAAAATTATCAGCAAAATAACTAATTGGGCAGCAAATAAAATGTTTGCTCTGATGCGAAATTGTTTAATATATGTTTTGATGACACAAATATTATTAAGGATCATAAAAAAATAACCTTAACCTAATATCTATCAGAATACATTTACTAGGAATTGATTCTTGATCTTTCATTGACCCTTTTCCTAGATTTAATACATGTATATTGCTACACATTAATATTTTTGCTGCCCACATAATAATCTTGCTGCCTAAGTAATTATTCTGCTGACCAAATAATTATTTTGCTGCGCAAATAAATTATATTACTGACAAAATATTTGTTTGCTGCCCAAATGATTTTTCGGCTGACCATTTTGTTGCTGACGAAATAATTAAATGGCTGCCAACTTAATTACTTCCTGAATTGGCTTGGGATCAAAAACTGACCCTTAGGTCCAAGGTCCAACCAAAGAGAATGACTTTATGTTCAATAACGAAGTGAATACGCCCTAGGCCTCCTTAGAATTTGTAATTTTATCTACACTCATGTAATAATGTTCGAATTATGAACTCAGACTCGAAGTCATAATTACATACTTCCCCTTTTTAGCACAGATGATAAAAACGAAACTTTTAAAATGGAAACTGTAACATAATAGTTGGACTTGGATTAATCACTTATTTTTCTTAAAAACGCACAAACTGAGGCAAAAGTTTTCCAGACAGCCAACAATAAATAAAATTAATATTTTTTTTTGTTTTATTTCTTTGAATAATGAGTATAGATAAAGTACTGTATGTAACTGCACATAACTCGATATTGAAACACTCGCGTGATACTATTAAAAAACGAGGCTCGTTATTTAAAACCGCGCTCGTATTTTAATAACCTATATTATGTGACAGTTACATAAACTACTATTATAAAACTGTTGAAGCCGTTACTTACTTCCTTTTTTAAATGCACAGTTGGTTTCTGTAGAGCTGCTTAATCTGAAACAAGGGATGGTTTTGTTAATTACAATATGAAACGAATACCTACTTACTTATAATAAATTTTTATATACAATTTTAATTAAAAATCTTGGGAAAATTTTAAGCCATATTCTGGTCATATCTTGGTATAATAGTGTCGGTAAAGTCACGTAAGGTGAGATTTTTGATCTGTAGTAATAAGTAACTCAATAACTGATTTGGAATCAGCTGTACCATTTGCGGCCATTTTACCGACGATATCATACGATTTCACCATTGATCCGAATTTAAACCGTTTTTCACGTCATTTTTTGTCGCGTACATCCGAGCTATGGAATCAACTGCCACCAGAAGTATTGACAGACCTTCAAGGTTTGAAAAAGAGAGCGTATTCCCTCCTTAAGGGTCAGCAACGCATTTGCAACTCCTCCGGTATTGTAGATGTCTATGAGCGGCGGTAATCACCGGACCTGGATCAAAAAACCGACGCTTAGTTTGTCATAATCCGTCACTATGCCTCGTCCGCCAGCCCACTAGCCCGTAAATATAAACTTGCTCACATTAGAAGCAGCACGAAAGTTGTTGAAATAAAATTCACCTCATCGTTGAATGGCGCCAAAACCTAAACCACAGAGCATAACCAGCTTGAATAGCCAAGCACAGATAAAATATAATAAAAGTAAAGATATTCTATAATTAAAAGCGCATAAAATACTACTTAAGCAAAGTTAATGAAAACTGTACCTATAAGTTTGTACCTAATGGTTTAAACCATAGACATACTTTATCTATGATTTAAATTTAAACACATTTCATGTAAAGCGCTCATTACATGTTTTTTATTTCATGTCTATTCAGCTTTTGTCTTTGTTTCGCACAAGATGGGCTTTCATAGACTATACCCGTAATAAATTGTAATGGACATTTAGAACTGGATGAAAAGAGACGTCGTTTAAATTTAATGAAATACTTTTTAAAATATTTTTTCCAAATGAATAAAATGGAGGTCGTTTTCTTTGAGATATTTTATTCATGTTATATTTCAATTAAATACAAATGACATTATCGACAGTTTATTTATGTGGGTTGGACTGTGTTACCTTTATTAAGGTGATATGATCGCGGGTTCGATCCCACCGCCTGTACCACTGAGTTTGAATAAAACTTACCTTAACTTCATTGTGAATATCGCTCTCACATTGTGCCCGGTGCATGGCAACGGGCTCGCCGCCTATTACATGGGGACTTAACATATCTGGCGAAATGTAGGTGTTTAACACCTCTGCCTACCCCTTCGGGGAATGAGGCGTGATGATATGTAATGTAACGTGATACTGTGATACTGGATGAAATACAATTGCAAACAAGCAAGAATAAAAATGTAAATGAATACGCTAGGTGTTACGATCATTTTTGTTAGTGTTATAGCTATCTTTTTGTATATTTTTGTCTTTGGTTTTATGTATTTTTATAATATGTCATTGTGTCTATTTTTTTATATTTTTTTGTAAAGTTCTCCCTTGAAGGGAAGGCAAAGGGAACAAAGCCCATACAGCCAAGTCTTCAGTATTTTATTTCTTCAGTAGTTTGCATTGAAATGCTAGTGTAATGCATTTCAATGCATCTTGGGAGAGTTTGACATCAAACGATCGATGGCAGACACTGTGGTGCTACTTGGATGAGGTGGATTACCACGATAAAAAACATATCACTTTTCACACCACTTGACGCTTATTTCTATAATCCTTCACATTGCACATCATCACAGACACTAATTACACAAAACTACACTGATTTTACGTAACAATATCCACTCCGTACAATATTACAATCATCGAAATAAAAATCACGTCCGCCATAGTTGAATGCCGCAAAAAAATTCTATTTTTTTTTATCAGACGCGTCTTTGGGGAAGGTTTTGGCGGCGTTTGACTATGGAGGACGTAATTTTTATTTCAGTGATTGTAATATTGTTTCGGAGTGGATCTTGTTGCGTAAAATCAGTGTAGTTTTTTGTAATAAGCGTCTATAATGATGAGCAATGGAGGATCATTGAAATAAACGTTAAGTGGTGCGAAAAGTATTAAGTTTTTTACCATGGTAATCCACCTCATCATTCACATATAAGAACAACCAGCGTGAGGAGCTCGGTGGCGTAGTGGTTAGTACGCTTTGGCTTTCGATATCGAAAACAATGCTAACTTCACCATGGTCAGCCCTTGGATGGGAGACCGAAACTTTGTGATCTCTAACTCCTCACTAAAATCACACCGTCTTACCACAAAAACTTAAACATCTATCAATTGTGCTTAACAGCATGTGTTTTAAAAAAACTTTACCACAAGACCGTGTTTTACGATTGTCTAGAGCTAGACGCGGCTTAAACATCGTCTAAACAAAATTAAAGTAGCGTTGAACGCGTACTTACACTTTAAATAGTGTTTAGTTAAACAAGTGATAGACAACTGTTCTATTTGTCTTTTGTGGTAAGACGGACAAGGTTTAACGCACGTTAAGCCGTTGGTCCCGGTCACTAATACAACCGTTTCTACCCACCAACCCGCATTGGGCCAGCGTGGTGGATACGGCCCATACTCTTCATGTCCTCCACGAGGAAGGCCTGTGCCCAGCCGTGGGATGTACATAGCCTGAAGACGAGGAAAGAGGATTTTTGTCTCCGGACTTATTTCAAGTGAAATTGAGTATAGTGCCAGAATTTCTTCGTGCTTGGAATTATGACCACTTTAGTAGTCTCAAGAGCAGTTCTGCGTCGCAATTCATACCAAATTACCGTTTACTGCTGAAAAGAATTCAAAAAGCAATTAACCAAATAGCTAGATCGTGAGATCTGCGCGTAATGAGCTCACTGGCTGTCTCCCTCAATAAATATGGGAGAAAATAAGACAGATGCATAATAAGCTGAAGATTTTTGTTGCATCAAAACATAACGGCTTTCGACATCTCATCAAATCTCTTCGCGCTTAAGATACGTTATCCGTTGGTCCAATTCGCATTGGGCCAGCGTGATAATTAAGGGTCATACTTCTCATATTCTCAATGTTAGAAAGTCTGCGGTGTGCCCAGCAACGGCTTTTATTTTTAAATTAACTATCTCAAGCATTAAGCCTGTAACGAGGCGCTATATAGCTATAGCGACTCGTTGCTGTCATTGCGCTCTTCTCTGGCCATTTTTCTCTTGGTTTCTGTTTTTAAATTTACTGTCTGTCTCTTTTTATTTGTTTTGTTCTCGAAATTCTTTCTTGCAAGAGTCAGCGTCTAGAGCGGTTGATTCACTGCCAATAATTTTAAATATAATTATAATATATTTACTATTGTGCTACATAAGTTACTAGCTTATCGTAAAACAAGTTAAAAAGTACAAGATTCAGAGTTTACCAGTTCATTTAGGGCACTATTTTGTGCCTTAAATAAACTTATTTGACGACCTAGCTCCGTGGTCGAGTGGTCTGTACGCCGGTCTCAAGGCGCCGCCATCTCGAGAGGTCCTGGGTTCGATCCCCAGTGGAGGCAAGTGTTTGGGTGATGAATTTTCAGACATTTGCTCTCCAGTCTTGGATGTTCATTATATATGTATAATATTATTTATATTCTGAATAATTATGTATATTAATCTATTAAATATATTTGTCCGTCATCTAGTATCCGTAACATAAGCAGCATTTAGTTGCTTAAAATGGGACTAGTTGATAGGTGTGAATGTCTGAGGAATATATAAATAAAAACATAGTGACGTCGGTTTTCTTCTAATCATCGGTCTACTACCTCACAAGCTCAAGTTATAACAAGCCTAAATGACGTTAAGAGACATAACAATGCCGGTTTAGTCGTCTTCAGCCAATATACGTCCCACTGCTGGGCACAGGCCTTCCTCATGGAGAGGAGTATGGGCCGTAACACACCACGCTGGCGCGATGCTGGTTGGTGGGTAGACACGGTCGCTATAGCGACTGGGACCAACGGCTTAACGTGCCTCCGAAGCACGGAAGAGCTCGAGATCATAAAGTACTGGTCACCCATCCACGGCCTGACCATGGTGAAGGTAGTTTTGGTTTCAATCAAAAGCCAAAGCGTACTAACCATTACGCCACCAATATTTAGCGTAAAATATAATACCTTTTAAAGCGGTCTGGATGCAGGCCGTGGGTTCCATAGTATCTAGGTACAGTCAGCGTCAAATAGTAAATGACACTCAGTGTATTCAATGAAATAGATGCTAGCAAAAAGTCTATAACATCGGTACAAATCAAGTTTCCATATTGTTGACGACACAGAAGAGTTTCATACACATACATACATATAATCACGACTATTATCCCCTAAGGGTTAGTCAGAGACTAGGCAACACCGCAGAAGCAGTCCACTGCCCGTCCGCGCTTCACCAAGCAGTGACTGCACTCAGCGTGACAGGTCCGTCCGTCGCCGCTATAAGCAATTGGATGATTGTGCAGTTGTAAGTCTATTAGTCGCCTTTTACGACACCCAAGGGAAGGGACGGGTTGGTAGTATTCTTTTAACGAGCCGCTACCACACGGCTCAGAAATTGATATTTAATTCATTGGTAGTATTCTTTTAACGAGCCGCTACCACACGGCTCAGAAATTGATATTTAATTCATTAAAAAAAAGTAAAGAAAAAGTAAAATGTGTCATAATTATTATCTAAAGTCGTAGAAAACAATTGTTGTGGATTGAGGATATCTGGCAGGCTGGCTGCCATATTTAGTAATGTAGATTTTTAATTTAAGAAGACGTCATTATTGATTTTTTGGTTTTAGTTGTCATTGTATATAATTTTCTTTGGAATATATTTTTGTGTTTATCTTCTCAAGTTTTATTTATTTGAAGATCTAAGGTGTACACAAATTCGGGCTCTATCGAACCTTTACATTATGGCGACCGTTACGGAAATTGAAAAATTGAAAGCCCGAAGAAAAATCCAAAGAAGACAATTTACATTATGTAAAGGAAAATTATCGAATTTACTCGCTGAGACCGCGTGTGATAAAATTTTGGTTTCAGCCGAGTTCGAGAGGCTCAAGTTGCGCTACGAATCTCTCTGCGCAACTCAGAATATGTTGTTGGACGCATGGCTCCAGGAAGATCGTAGAGACGACGGAGCCATACAAAATGACATGGACGAAGCGGATGTTTATGAGTCAGATTTTTTCTTGATACAAGGTAAGGTGAACGAAATTATCTTATCACCTCGCGACTCATCTCGCAGTAGTAAAAAATCATATAAAAGCTGCACTTGTTCAATCCATAATAATATATTAAAATTGCCAAAGATTGAACTGCCAAAATTCGATGGAAAAATCGAGAACTGGCTAGGTTTCTGGTCACAGTTCAAAAAGATAGACGCAGATGAAAGTCTAGACAGCGACTACAAGATTCAGTATCTGCTGCAATGTATGGAGCCAGGAACGGCTGCTAGAGATGTAGTGAGCACATTCCCGCCTACAGGTGAAAACTACCACAAGGCCTTAGGGCAGTTGAGGTTAAGATTTGGCAGGGAAGATATGATTGTACAGTATTATGTTCGCGAACTTTTGAAACTTGTACAGACTAGGGGCACTACATCTGTCAGTATTCTTTACGATAAACTGATGACTAAGATTTTGGCGCTTGAGACATTAGGTATATCGAAAGAAAATTACACCACCTTTTTGTTCCCCATGGTAGAATCGTCTGTGCCAGAAGACACATTAAGGGCATGGAATAGATCAAGGTGCAGTGGTGTAGATAAAAACCTCGAAAGTCTCCTAGACTTCTTAAAAAAGGAAGTAGAGTCAGAGGAACTGATAAATTTAGCTCACAGCTCGAGTACGTCTCCGTCAGCTAGAACTCTTTCAGCTGCTTGTCTATCGGCATCGTCGAGTAAAAAAGAGCTTCATAGCCGTCATGAGAAGCCGAAGAAACACGAGAGTAAGTGTCTGTGGTGCGATTCCAACACGCATTCCAGCTCCGAATGCGTCAAAGCTGTAAATATGTCCATAGAAGAGCGAGTCGAGTACGTTAAAAAGAAGAGGGCGTGTTTAATATGTTTGTGCATCGGACATAGAGCGGCTACCTGTAGAAAGCATCCAAAGTGCGTGACCTGTGCAAAGCGACATTACCCAATTATGTGTAATAATAGTGCTAGAGACTCTAAGGAAAATTTAACAAATCTGGGGCAGACTACGGGTGTATATAGTGTTGTAAATACAGATTGTAATTTTAAAGAAAATGTAAAATCTCTTCCTACTAAATTTAGCTCAGTCATCAAACGCTTACAATCTTCTATGGCTATGTTAGAGAAGCTGGTAAAGGAGTGGGAGGCCGAGGATATAAATAAACCATCATGTTTTCATGGCGCTTTATTCCACTCGCAGCGCCATGGTGGGGTGGGTTATGGATGATGAGGAGAAGGATGGATATTTTATTTTTGTTTTTTTTCCTTTATTGTTGGGGGACTATATCATAGTGGTTGTCCAGTGAAGGTTCCCCAGAGGCTGGGTGTATAAGTACAGATTATGTTGTTTTTAGTTTATTGTTTTGCGTGCCTTTAGTTGTTTGTTTGTGAGGTACTGGCACTGCAAGGTGGGGTGGATGTTGTGGATTGAGGATATCTGGCAGGCTGGCTGCCATATTTAGTAATGTAGATTTTTAATTTAAGAAGACGTCATTATTGATTTTTTGGTTTTAGTTGTCATTGTATATAATTTTCTTTGGAATATATTTTTGTGTTTATCTTCTCAAGTTTTATTTATTTGAAGATCTAAGGTGTACACAAATTCGGGCTCTATCGAACCTTTACAACAATGTTGTTATAGTATTGTTGTTTCATTGAAAATAAACCTGTATAGTTAAGAAAACCCGCACCGTTAGCTAATTTCTAGATGGAAGAATGGCTTTCTGCTTTAATGTAGGTACAAAAATTCATACAACCTTTCATAAATAAACTTCACAAAAATTTAAATGGGCGCTTATTCATGCCGGTCTATTGAAAACCTTCTATTCAGCTAAATATATGAAGCCGGTAAACTTGTCCAAAGAATGTGAATTTCAAAGTCCACAAAGTCCAAACTTCCGAACAATAATTCTATTGAATGTGTGGCGGAAGTTCGTGGAATATAAATATAGTCAAAGGAATTTGGAACTTATCACCGTGGGCACAAAAGTTGGTAGTTGAATTTTTAATACGTCTTCCAAGCCTATACAGGATTTCTACAGGAGCTCATTGGCGTACTCGTACGCTTCGGCTTTCAATAGTAATAACAAAGCTACTTTCGCCATGGTCAGTGCTGGGATGGGTGACCAAAACTTTTCCTCTCCCTTTCTTACAAAAGGCACATTTTGTATTAGAGCGTGATGATGTAACGGCCTATACACGTTAAGTTTTTCTCCTTGTAGGAACTGCCCAGCCTAGGTAGCATGAGCATCGCTACGTGATGTTTATCGCGTTTTTATCGCTCCCAATTGTCAAATGCCATATTACTTTGAAATGAAATGAAATGGAATGGAATGGAATGGAGTGGAATGGAATGGAATGGAATGGAATGGAATGGAATGGAGTGGAATGGAATGGAATGGAATGGAGTGGAATGGAATGGAATGGAATGGAATGAAATGAAATGAAATGAAATTCTTTATTAAATCATTTAGATAACAACAAGTAGTTACACTTATGACGCGTCAAAAACAATGAAACTTAACAAACAAATTATATACTTCAACTTGTTTACCTCTACATTTTTTTTCCTTCCTGTTCACTACCGGGAGGCCTTATCAAGAGAAGATACAGGCAAGAGATTGACAGTGATATATATAATAATGCTGTGTTCATGCCGTGTTGGTCCGGGACACCAAAAGAATGTACCAACTGCCTTTCTTGCCTAGCATGTCGTAAAGGCGACTAAGGGCGTATTGGGTACTGGGTCTGTGATTGTGTAGGTGATAAGTTAGCCACTTGTTACTACTCTTTCACGATTTTTCATCTGACCAAACCCAATTTTTGTATGGCTAAATGTGGTCTTAAGGAACACAGTGTTCCTTGGACTCTGCCTACCCCTACGGGGATTGCAGGCGTGGTTGTATGTATGTATGTGTTCATGCTAAGAGGGCCAGTGGGTATCTAAGTTGTTCCTTCCCTAGATCGTTGGGATCCCAATACTGCATTTATCTGCATGTCCACTCAGAACCTTTTCACCCCAACTGCCGTCAGTTATGCAAGCGTGTTTTTAAAAAATCATTTTATTTCTCTAATCAATGCGGATGCCGTAACATTTTAAACATTAATTTAATGTCTTCATAAAAACAATGTTTATATTTTATTTAATTGTTTTTAAAACACAATTTTAATCAATTAGTTTTGGGTTCAATGTAAACTACTTCAATGTTAATATTTTGATGGTCAGTATAAAATAGTTCTTGTAAGTGCAAGGCTTTAATGTAATTAAATTCAATAATAATATTAATATAGTCATGAAAAGATTATTTATTATATTGATTGTTATAGGTAAGTTGACCAAATTAAATAAATTTTATTTACTTTAAATATTAATTAATAACGGGAAGTAATTAATAGGGCAGCCATTTAATTATTTGGTCAGCAACAAAATGGTCAGCTGAATAATCATTTGGGCAGGAAACAAATATTTTGTCAGCAATATAATTAAGTGGGCGGCAAAATAATTATTTGGTCAGCAGAAAAAATATTTGGTTAGCAGAATAATTAACTGGGCAGCTAAATAATTAGCTGAGCCGTTAAATAATTATTTTGGCAGCAATGTACAGGTAATTTATTTTTTATGTAAATTACAGTTCCCCTAAAAGCATAAAATAGGAGCACCAGAATAGGATTCATAGAGAGATCACCGTAAGAAATAGGATCCGAGGATTTTCCATACAAAATGTATGAGAAAAGTTTTAGGCGATTTCTGTCATTTCTAGTATTCATACCTTAAATGGCCCCATAGAGTCTTTTGAGTCCTGCATGAAACAGGATCGATAGGCATAAAATTTTTTTTTTAGCTATCTTGGCATTTTTTTGCTGACTGTAACTTTTTTTCCATAATTTGTGAATGCAGATCAGAATATCTTAAAAAGTTAAGGAATGTTGCCTAACAATGCTTTCTTGAACTATAACGTTAATGTACGTGTAACCGGAAATGTATAAAATATTGAAAAAGGATCAATGAAAGATCGAGAATCAATTCCTAGGAAATGTAATCTGATAGATATTAGGTTAAGGTTATTTTTTATTATGATTTGTGTCATCAAAACATATATTAGACAATTTGGTAGTAGAGAAAACATTTTATTTGCTGCTCAATTAGTTATTTTGCTGACCAATTTAGAAATATTTCCTTCCCCATAAGTTGCTGACTAATTATTTATTTTAGCTGACTAATTGTATTTTTAAGCTGACCAATATTCGAATATTTTGGTGACCTTTTAAATAACACCCTATAATAATTATTGAATACATTCTGTAACAGGATATGACACTTCTAAGCAGAAGGTGTCAAGCGTTTATTCGTTCTTTGCCTAATTTTTTTTTTATATTAAATAATTTACGTTCCTGATACCTTGCTGCATTGTTATTACTTGAAATTCAAAATTCAATATCGTTTATTCAATTTAGATGCGTCTTAGCACATGCTTATTAACGTCAAAAGCATTTTACAAATTTTCGTGAAAGCGATAAACTACGCCATCCGTTCACAAAACTACCAGGAGGCCTTGTTCTGAGAAGAACGGGCAAGAAACTCAGCAAGTTTCTATCCTCCCTTTACATTGTTTTTCTTTTTTAAAAAATGACATAAACTACAACGTCATTAAAGCTATAATTATGCAATTCACATGCAAGATATTTATGGATTCACTCTATAAACCATATTGATTAGAAACCGCCTCTCTGGTCTAGTGGTTGACACCACCGGGTGTAGATCGGATACTGACACGTCTGCGGAGCATATCGTCGGTGAGCCGACGGTAAAACGTCGGTTCAATATCAAAATCCTATCGCGGTGCTCTTCAGTGAGTGTCGAGATGGGCCGACAATTTTACTTAGAGCAAATTAGAGTGCTCAAAGCGGGCTCAAAATGCTGCTTGAATATTTCGTGCATGGAATAATAGAATATGATCTCGGGTCCGGGGTTCGATTCCCCACAGGGGCAGGGGTTTTTCTGCTCGATTCGGTTGGTGGTAGGGCTTCTAAGCCCGCCTGGCTAGCTACCACCGTCTTACCTTAATTTGTCGCCATAATAACAATGTTATCAGCATTGTTGTGTTCCGGCAATCAGAGGTAAGATAGCCAGTGCCTCAATTCTTGAGGGTTACGGGTGAGGTGTTAAGCACCCACATTTCGGTTAGGTCCCCATGTAACAGGTGGCGAGCCTGTTGCCATGCCAGCACAATGTGACGCCAGCGACATTCACAATGAACTGTACATAAGTTTTTTTCAAAGTCAGTGGTATAGGCGGACCAAACTTTTTACAGAGCCCATCGATGGCTTTGTTTTTAAAACGTATGACAGGTAAGCTCTTGGCCTTCATCTCACCTGAGGGTAAGTGATGATAAGGCCGAAGGTGGAAGCGAGCTTCACCTGTAATTCTCAACAACTGATCTTATCTTACCTCTGCTTGCCGGAACACAACAATGCTTAAAGCCGGGTCCAGACGTGTGTAACGCGTAATTATATTGTTATTATGGCGACAAATTTATGTAAGACGGTGGTAGCTAGCCAGGCGGGCTTAGAAGCCCTACCACCAACCAAACCGAGCAGAAAAACTTCTCGTTCCATGGGATATCGAACCCAGTCCTCCTGCTCAACATCCGGTGTGAACCACTACACCAGAGAGGTTACCTAGCTGTGGTCATTTCTTTTCACTCCCATTATTTTTTTAAAGTTAGCTCTTTCTGTTTCAGTGCTCTTCTATGAAAGCGCAGCCAAGCCTCAGGGGATGAACTTCGAGATGCCACCAGCCATATCCTCGCTAGCATCGATGCCTTTAAATTTTTTTAGTGGTTTGATGAAAAGTGTGGGATGAATAAATTTATAAGAACTTTCTTGTGTTTTGATACCATGCTCTACCAGAACCTTGTCCGCAGACACACGTCCCGCACAGGTCTTCCTCATGGAAATTATCGCATGAGGAGTATGGGCCGTAACCACCACGCTGGCCCAATGCCAGGTGGGTAGAAATGGTTGCAGTACCAACCGGGACCAACGGCTTTGCCTTCCGAAGCACGGAGTTCGAGATCACAACGTTTTGGTTACCCATCCACGGCAGACCATGGCGACCGCTGGTTTGTAGGAGATGAGCCCTGCTCCCGAAATACTGCACTCTCAATGAGCTCTGACCTAACTCTTAAACTACAAGGAAGTGTTATACAAAGTTGTAACCGAGGCAATATTAGTGTTATATACTTTAGGCCCTTCGCACACGAGGTGATAGTGTAGGCGAATCCTAAGCGTATCGTAACTACGCTACGTTCGGCATAGGATAGATAAATTAAGTAGTATAGATCGCTATTCCCATAAATGGGTTTTTAGTTCGTCTAAAACTTATTATTTTTTTTATTTATTGTTGGTTGCACCCCTTCGTTCCACTTATTACGTTAGGTGGCGCTACTATACTAGCGGGATCATAGATAAATTAGGTAATTCCGCTAGTATGTATGTATAGGAATAGCGATCCACACTACTTAATTCATCAGTTGAAATCATGGCGTGTTCGTGAGTGAATCGATTGTTTTTCCTTGCCGGCCCGGCGAATTTCCTTTTTCACAGGTATGTAACCTCCGTGGTAGCAGGCTGGTAACACTGAACACTTTTTACGCCAGTAGTACGCTACGTCTATCGTAATGATATCGCATCTCTTACGATTCGCTGCGACACGGCTGCATATGCGGACTCCTTTGAAAATGTAGGTAAACGCACGTATTGCTCTCGTTGAACACGCGTAGAAAGAATAATAATAATATCTTCATACATTGACACCTATTAACTAGCCCCATTTTAAGCAATTAACAGCATTGCTTGTGTTACGGACACTAGAAGACGGATAAATATATTTAATAGATATAAACATCCAAGACTGGAGAACAAATGCCTGAAAATTCATCATTCAACATTTGCCCTCACGGGATCTAGCTCAGAACCTCTCGAGATGGCAGCTCGGCAGAGGAAATCCAGCGCGGGCTGTGTCTGTGACTCTGACTAAACCATCTTCGTTGTGTTAGTGTTGTGGTTTATTTTGTGTTAGATTTAATATAGGCGAGGTATTTTTGTAAAATCATGTTACCGACCCACTTTTTTAAATCCATGATTTTTACTACTGTATATAAAGATGAATGTGGTATGCTAACAACATAAACTTGTAATCTTTATTGTTTCTCAACGGTTTTCTTAATATGTAGTCAACTAATATGCACTTCTTTTTTTACTTTAATTTAACAATGTGTTTTGCTTTCATATAAGCCACACATGTTTTCTGTAATATAATTTTATGTAAGTATTTACACCTAAGAAGTATTTTGTAAAATGTCATGATTTGTATCTTGTAACTGTGCCAAATGAATTAATAAAAAATAAATGACCACTCGACCACGGAGGGCGTCAGTAACGATACACACGCTACGCATCGTGTGCGAAGGGCCTTACCTCTTGTGTGAAGATATTAAAAGCAAGTCCAAGGAGTCAGTACACGATAATATTGTGACGTGGTGGATGCCGATGATAAAATAAAAACCCGGAGATGTCACTTATAGTATAGTTTAGAACTTAAGGCACAACTGGAACAATTTATAAAAAGGTAAATATTATATCACAAATCACTGAACATAAAACTTAAAGACAATTATAAAAGGTAAGGCTACCTACAATAGTGCCTTGGAAAGGTTATTTGAACATTAAACGTTATAGTTTTATTAACTATACAATAGGTCTTTACCTATGAAATTGTCGTTTTGTATGGAGATTTTGGGGAATTCTGCATTTTCCATACTAAATTTTTTTCAGTTTTCTTCACATCGACAAATCCAAAGATAATAATATTTGGCATCTATCATTAGACAAGCTTTAGTAATATGTGTAATATCACACTTCATAAAAATTATTTATCGTTTTTAAGTGAATGCAAATAAAATGATGTATTCGGGAGGCACTTAAAAAGAGTTGTCTCCGTGTCCAATTTTAACACAATTAAACTTACAACAAATTATCAAAACAAATCAAAAGAGCTCAAAAATATAGTCTATTTTTAGACGAGGTAATTATTTTTTAGGAATACTCTAAATCTTAATAGTAACAGACAATACTAAGAGAGAAAAAAAACACCAATTTCATAGGTAAAGACCCAATATATTATAATTTTATTATCAACAATGAAATTTATTAATATAATTTATTGGCGTCGAGACAACCGCTCCAGACGCGGACTCTGATAGGAATGAAATTGGAGACCAAAAACAATAAAAAAAAACAGATGGTTAGTTTAAAAACAGAAACAAAGAGAAATGGCCAGAGAAGAGCGCAATAACAGCAAAGAGTCGCTAATACTGTAATAGCGCCTCGTTACAATATTTACCATGTCAATTTTTATGATAATCCAGGGTCAACTTTAATGAAAGATTTTGAATCCGAGGGAATACTCGATCCTACCTTTTTTGCCTCATTGGCTTCTAATTAGCAGTCTTTGCACTGCTGACTTTTGGTTTGAAGGCGAAGGGTAACTTATCTAGTGATATTTCTGGGTCTAATGAGCAAAATTTTTTTTTAGTAATTGGCCATTAAGGTTTTAGTAGCATGTTTGTTTTTGTTTCACTCGGCACTAGTAATCTCAGAATAACAAAGTTAAGCTCTTACTAACAAAGGTAAGCTTGCCACTAATAATTTAAACATACACATATCATCACACCTCTTTCTCCGAAGGGGTAGGCAGAGGTGTTAAACACCCACATTTCGCCAGATATGGCTAACTAACTGACATACTGATATGACGAACTAACTAATAATTTAGTTACTAGAAATAGTTTAACGTGTGAAAACAATGTATTGTGATTTAAGGTTCCCGTTTTTATAAAACGATACGAGGAACACGGCAGCGACGCTTCGCCTAAGATTTATGATGAAGGCAATATTTTAGAATTTTCGATGGTGCTATCAAAAAATAGTAGAGAAGAGGTGTTATAAATTGTCATATATCTTGAGCGAAAACTTTTTCCCTTTCAACTCAAGAAAAATAGTAATGTTGCAAAAAACAGTTGTTTCATTTGGTCTATGATATTAAATAAGATGCATTTATATTATGAATAAACACATCACATAACATTATCACGCCTCTTTCCCCGAAGGGGTAGGCAGAGGTGCTGAACTCCGACATTTCGCCAGATATGTTACATGGGGACCTAACATATGAATAAAAATTTGTGAATTTAAATGTATTAGACACAGAAAAAAGAAAGTTGATCAAAATAGCATTATTGATTCGGGTTGCTGGTTCAGTCTCCATATATTATTGAGTTTTAATTTCTGTAAAGTTGTATTTCAATAAATACAACAATAAAAAATACAAACGCTTTATTCTGAATTAGAATAAAATATAAACGCCGTACCGCAATTGCTTCGTGGCTTAATAGATTCGTAAAATTATTATTTTTTCCGTTGAAAACATAAATATTGTTTGTTCATCAACTTGCATTATTTGGTAAACGGTCTTGACCTATCATTATAAAGAAATTACATATTTAAAAATAATAAAAAAGTACTTAATTCTATAACTATAAACCGTTATGACAGGGAAAAATCTTTTGAATCTTAAATTATCAGGTGATTTTTTATGATAGGTATATCAATAAAAAGAAGTGCCAAAAAAATGTATACCTAGTTGTAACATATTTGTAATTTCTCAGGCCTTATAAAGTTATAGTTCGTCTCAATCCAAGTTGCCAAAATCGTAAACAAAAAATCCGACTTACCGAATTTGTTATTCAATAATCACACTTTTTACATGGACATTGACACTTAAATATAATTAACGGTAACAATTGTTGTCCGTTTCAATTGATTCAATTACCTACAGTCATCACTAAAAATTTTAGAGATGAAACATTACCTTTGTTTGTTTACCTTTTTGGCAACTTAGATTGAGTCGTACTATACTTATTATCTTCTAACATTCACAAATACCAACTAGCCAAGATTGGCTAGAAAAAATATACGTAGCTCAAAAAGCAAATTTATAATACAATATCTGAAAATGATAAATATCAAGTACAGAGCGTTCAAATATTGTCTACTTAAAGTCAAAATATGCTTATTTAAGCAACACAAAACCATAATGTTACGCTTGACATTCTTCTGTACATATTCCTCAACGAACCACTCCTGTTGCAACAATAGGTTAAGAGAGAGACAAACTGATACAGCTTTTAACCGGATACGTATTCAGATTCAAGTTTCAGCGACGAGGCGACGAACAAAAGCTTGCAGATTTGTAACGTGTGGCTTCCTTCCTGCGTGTGCGCTGATCCATATAAATTCTTCAATCTAAATGTATGTTTGTTTTAAGCCATTACCACAACCTTGACTTTGTTTGCGGTTTTCTACTGTGCACGTATTTCTCTAACATAGATATATCTTGTATGTTTGTTGTAAGGTTTGACTACATTTTAGTTCAATCAATGCAGTTTGGTTTTACATTTGCCCCCACTGGTTTTGCTCAATTTTGATAAATGTCCATTTTTTGTAACCAAAAGTAGTCACATTTAGATTTTTCCTTTAAAGTCTATAAAAGATTGGTTTAAATTTTTTCATTATGTATCGTTTAACTGCAAGCTTGTGATAAAAATATATTCATGTCAAAATTCACTGTTTTCTTTTTCTATTTGAAAATGAGTGCCTAATATATGAAAGAGAAAATATATATATAGTAGTTATCTTATTTTTTTTAACTTACACACCATCTAAAATATTTATACGTTCTTTAATAAAAACCAAACTATAATCACGGTAACACATAATAATATTTAAAATTATATATGTGTTTCTGATACATATTTCAAATTATTTTGTTTTCTATTAATGCAATTAAAATTTTTAAAAATAACTTGTCTATTAAACTTCTTAATTTGTCGACAATTAGTCAATAAAAAAAACCCAATGACGTCAATTGAAAACATTAATTTAAAAGTATAACCAACCAACGCCAGGTACATCACACATTTTGAAACATAGTCGTAAATAGTAATTGTCACGATTAATATTCCTAGAATTGTTAATTTACCACTTGATTTTTTTGGTTTGACCTTCCTGCGTTGAAGTTCTTAAGTCTATTTTAACCCCTTGACCCTCAGCGTGAATGCCGGTATTCGCAATCAATAGCTTTTATTATTGTGTCACAATAGAGGCTATGTCGGTAAAAAGCAGTGTTTTGGAGCTTAGTCGATGATTAGTCCCTTTTTCAATCCAAACGGAACTGTGGAAGAAACATTTAGAGTGAATTTCTAGGTTTTTGACAATAGCTTACCACGCTGTACATAGACGCGATAATTATGTTAAAATAAACATACATAAAGTCACGCCTTTCTCCCATAGGGGTGGGCAGAGATTTCATCGTTTCACTTGCTACGATCCTTACATATTTCTTTTGCTTCAACTCTCATCACATTTCATCACATTCCTCCAATATGCTCGGGTACTTTTGACCGGCTCTTCTCAAGAACGTCTTTGATTTGGTCGAGAAACGTTCGTCGTCCCGTATCTCCACTTATATACATCTTATGAACAACTTACATTCATCCATCCTTTCCACATGACCAAACATCTCAGCATTGCTTTCTCTATTCTTGTTATTACGTCCTCATTCAAACCACACTTAAAATAAAATTGTAAATCTAATACACAACCCAGATTGTAGAGATTGGTTCTATTTAGTGGTATGTAACTCTGACTTAGCTGTTGGAATTCGGTTTGAATGAGAGTGGTTATGGATTTTCTGTAGTGCTCGGTAACGGCGATAGACTTGCACCGTTACTTGTATGTAACTTTGAAGGCGTAGGCCTCCGGAGAAATAGACATAATATGTATGTTTTTCATGAGATAAGGGGGCAAACGAGCAGACGCGTCATCTGATGGTAAGCAACGACCGCCACCCATTAACACTCACAACACCAAAGGAGTCACAAGTACGTTGCCGGCCTTTCAAGTAAGAATACGCTCTTGAAGGTTTTCATATCGTAAAACAAATTTAAATCGTAAACGAATGTATTTCGTATGTAAATCAAACACAAAAAAGAATTACAATCAGAATCAAAATTTTATTGCCAAATATAGCTATTGCCATGTTCAGATTTTTATTCCCAATAGAAGTTGTCACTGGTGTTTTTAGGTTTAGTACCATCTTGAGCTACATGGTGAGCAGCATGGAGAGCAGGGACATGGGCATGGGCATGGGCACGGGCACGGGCATGGGCACGGGGGTGGGCATGGGGGTAGACACGGGGGAGGGCAGGGGGGCGGGCACGGGGGCAGGCACGGGGGACACGGATCGCAGGGAGCACACGGAGAACATGGGTTGCAAGAAGACACTACTGTTTGGCAGGTAGCACCGCACGGATTGCATGGGTCACAAGGAGCTACTACTGTTTGGCATGCCGGTGCACACGGGGAACATGGGTTGCAAGAAATCCGGCAAGGTGTGCAAGGGCGGCAGATGGGAGTGTATATAGTGGCAGGGCCCACGCAAGGGCTGGCTGGACGCCCGATGCAGATGGAAGGTGGCGCGACGACGCATTGTCTTGCCGGCTGCCCGTAGCAAACGGTGGAGCCGTCACACTGGTTCATGCATCTCCACGGCGCTGCCGATGCGTAGGCAATGAGAGCTGAAACCAATTATTAATTTAGCCTCTTAATTTATGTGTTCAGTTCTAATATGCAATGAAACCAAATCTGGTAAAGAATGATGCTAATTATGAGTTCACTTCCACTAGCTATGTGTGTTACATCGTTGGTTCTTGTCAAAATTCTTCCATGTAGGGAAGGCAAAGGGAACGAAGCCCATACAGCCATTACTTCGGTATTTTTATTTCTTCAGTAGTTTACATTGAAATGATAGGTAATTTTGAGCTGGATAAAAGATTCTATAGCGCTTACTTCCAAATCTTAGTCCCTACAGAATTATTCTTTATTAAACAAGGGAGTTATAATATAATATAAAACATTATATACTGGCAATAATTATATGATTGAGTATTTAAAAAAGGCTCATGAGCTTCTTGCCAGGTTCTTCTCATGAAAAGCCTTACTCTCGGAATCCGGTCGCTTGTATCGATTACAACCACAGTCCAAACGCTGTGGTTGTACTTGCTTCAAGCGCTCGCGGTAATGAACATTAATATTGTACTCCTAATGATTATTATTTATATTGTAAAATAATTATGTAAAATGTTGACGACTCTAAGTGGCAAGTTAGGCCTGTAAAATAAAGTTATTTTCGATTGTGATTTACATATGGGTTGGAACATGGGAGTTATCCTAGTAAAGAACAGTAAAGAGCTCAAAAATACCTCTCCAACGATGTAACAAACATAGCTATTGGAAGATGGCAACAGGATTTACACAACCCTATATTAACAACATCTATATTTAATAAAGAATTACTCTAAACGAACTAAGATTTGGAACTTGACGATTTAGTAACTTTATGGGTCTGCCCAAACTTATCGACGCAAAATCAATGAATTTTTTTAAAATATTTAAATTAATGATATACTCAATGAAATTTATGAAAAAGTTCGTCTCTACTTACCCAATAGTACAATTGTTGTGTAGCCCACCATGTTACTAGGTATAGATTCCACCCAGTATATCCCTTATATACTTTTGACTTAACTAAAACAATTTTTTGTTTATATACAAGCTCGTAGTAGAAAAAAAAATTTCTCGCTTATATAACCATAAAAAAATTAAATAATAATACTGTCCATATTGTTTGTAGTTAAAATATTTTAGTTTCGCTTATTAACCGAAACATGCTTATTAAACTTGACATTTGAACAATTAAAAATAAATGTAGAAATAAAAGTATTGTATTGATTCGTGGAATTAAAAATATATTTAAATTAATCTCCATATTGGTAGCATGGCAAATCGATCGTAGAAACCATTATATAATGCTATTGGTACTAATATAAACGAAACATATTTTTTTTATCATTTCCTTAGTATATATTCAATTGTAAATGTTAATACCTTACACTCGTTGTCGCAATGGGGAAAATATCGGCATTGGGTATTATTGGTAAGATTACTTTAAAAAAAATTTACACCCTTGCTCGTAATGTGAGCTTTATTCCTTGGTTTTTAGGCACTAAATTAAACACGCGCGTAATAGTACATATTGGTATATAAGAAAGCAGAGGCTGTAATTATCAAACCACACGTATGTCATACGACGTTTTATAAAACATTTGCGAGGAAATAAATAAAACTCAGACATTCTTAAACAAATAAATCTTTAATCACTTGTTAAAGCAGTTATAAACATTTAAACAATTTGTAAATGAAATTAAAGAATTAAACGTTTATTTATTATATATATTTCTTCTCCCAAAGGTTATTTTATTAAGAAAATGTTGACTACCTTTCTGACATAAAAACTGTTTGCTAAGATTTAAAAAAGTATCGTCCATTTTAGACGCAACATTATAAACTGTGCGTTTTACTTTACATTATCGCTCAAGTACGTAATGTGATAGATTATGATATTGAAATTGGTGAAATAAGACACCCTTCACGAGCAAATGTGTTATAAAAATATTTACCGTAGGATTTGACGCAAGTCATGTACTTTCATGCACTTTCATGAACTTTCATGCACTTTCATGTACTTTCATGCACTTTCATGAACTTTCATGCACTTATCGAAGGTAGTATTATAATCCTCGCAAGTGTGTTGAGAAACGTCTTATGACACACGTGTGTATTTATGATTACTGTCCTCGGCTATCTCGTCTCATCACCAACTTTACACAATTGTATCATAATGTATTCTTTCTCATTAACATTATTAGCTTACAAGTAGAACATACATCGTGGTAGCAGTAGAATTATTTTTTTCCTTCTGTCCTTTTTTACGATTAGATAGACGCCGCCAGCTATATACGTCCCTCTGCTGGGTATAGGCCTTCCTCATGCAGAAACACATGAGGAGTATGGGCCATAACACCACCACGCTGGCCCAATGCGGGGTGGTGGGTAGAAACGGTTGCAATAGCGACCGGGACCAACGGCTTGACGTGCCTTCCGAAGCACGGAGGAGCTCGAGATCACAAAGTCTTGGTCACCCATCCACGGCCTGACCATGGCGAAGGTAGCTTTGTTTGAGCTTCAATTGTAATCAGCAACAACTGAGGAGCTAGCTATCTTACCTCTGATTTCAGGAACACAACAGTGCTTAAAACATTGTTATTTTGGCGACAATTTTAGGTAAGATGGTGGTAGCTAGCCGGGCGGGCTTAGAAGCCAAACCGAGCAGAAAAACTTCTGTCCCCATGGGCAATCGAACCCGATCACTCGGTGGTGTAAACCACTAGACCAGAGAGGCGGTTAGGATGTTAATACTTCCGCCTGCTCTTTCGGGAATATAAACGTATGGCGTGTATTAATAATTCGTATATCATTTATTGCCTCCAGCTCTAATCGCCTCAACAGCGGCGCTACCCACACCGCAGTACGGATGTCTACCGCCCTGTCCGGTACCAGACCCATGTCCGGTACCAGAGCCGTGCCCGTGTCCGGTACCACAGCCGTGTCCGGTACCTGAACCTTGTGTACCTGTTCCGGAGCCCTGTTCGGTACCGGCACCAGACCCATGTTGTGCGCCTTGTGGCCCAGAGTACAATTCACCGTACGGCATACCGGGAAGTAAGTAAAAATCTGATGGACTCCGTAGTTGGTCTCTCATATCTGAGGATTGCGGTCAGCAGTAGAGAGAGCACCTGAAGCTGATGATCTACCGGTTATCGACAGTCGAATAAAATATGGTTGGTCCGGGACACATAAAGAATATACCAACTGCTTTTCTTGCCTAGCATGTCGTAAAAGGCGACTAAGGGCGTATTGGGTACTGGGTCTGTGATTGTGTCAGCGATGAGCTAGCCACTTGTTACTACTCTTTCACGATTTTTCATCTGACCATACCCAATTTTTGTATGGCTAAATATGGTCTTAACGAACACAGTGCTCCTTGGACTCTGCCTACCCCTTCGGGGATTGCAGGCGTGATTGTATGTATGTATGTGAATAAAATATAATAAAACGATAATTATCGGAAAAAAAACGAAAAACTCTGACTAACCCATAAAGGGATATATGTATGTCGTGATTATATATTATGTATGTATGTGTACTGTTTTGTGTTTTTAACAATTGATAGTGAAACATGATAGTGGATACTTTTATTTATAAAAAAGGCAAATTTATTTGTCTGTTATTATTTTATAAATCTCATTTAATAACAGAATGCTGACCCAGCATTGTCTAGCTCGAAGAGCCTGGCTTCAACGTGTCTATCGAAGTACGGACGAACTCTGACGAGATCGAGATCTCGGGAAAAGTACCTATGATTTAAGCCAATTCGACAACAAGCCCTTAAACCTGTCTAATTTCTTTTGTATTTTCCAGCTGCTTTTGGAGACGGCGCAGTGAAGGTGCTGCTGCAGCGCAGTGGAACAGGGCCTGCTCTAATTTCAGCAGGATTCCAGCAGATCCCCGTGCCTGGAGGAACCTTCTACATCAAGCATTCACCCGACGTCATCATCCAGCCTCCTCCCATCTGTGTGAGGCCGCACCCTTCGGGTCTCATCACTCCTCCAGCGATCGTCGTGCAGCCACCTCAAATACCCCCAATTTCCCCGCCTCCCCTATGCGTGCGACCTCGACCTATTCCCCCAATAATACCCCCGCCGATAACCGTCAGACCTCAGCCCTTAGGGCCAATCCAGCCACCGGCAATAGTTGTGAACTCGCCGCGCCCAGCACTGATTCAGCCTCCTTCTATAAACATCTGTCCTACACCTTTACCTCCTGTGAGGCCCCCACCTATAGTGATCCGACCTCCTTCTCCAGGCGTCATCCAGCCCCCGACCATAACTGTGACGTCTGAGGTCTTCAACAGAGGCTACCCATGCTCACCTTGCCCATGCCCATGCCCGGAGCCAGTTCCAGATCCTTGTATACCTCCTTGCCCACAGCCATGCATACAATCGTGCATACCTCCATGCCCACAGCCATGCGTACAACCTTGCATACCATCCTGCCCACAACCATGTGTACCAGTTTGTCCACAACCCTGCGCGCAACCTGGTGCACCTTGCAACCCTTGTGCATACTAAAAACACTACCTGAACCTTACGACACTTCAGTATTTTAAAATATGTAGTAAAAAGAATTTATTAGTCAATGTAACTTCAATAGCCAATAATTTTGAAATACTATTGATCGATACACGACAAACTTTGGTGTAACGATATGCAGCCATCAATACAATGATAACATAATTTTATTGCTACATCTATTATTTAGTAGATTATTATTAATTATTATCAATCAGTCAATTGAAGTGTCGTAAGCACGTAATTATAGTAAAAAAAATTGAATGGCAAGAATATTCATATTGGCACTACTTGACTTTTCTCTTGACATCTTTTAAACGTATATACTGCTTAAATCTGATCTCGATGGTATATTTATAACGCATAAAGTCCAAAACACAATAAACTTGTAGAAAATAAAAAATCCAAGAAGAGTTTGACCGTAGCTGTTTGTAAGCAAAAAATGTTTCCGCCTTCCGCTATTGATTCTATTTCGGGTGAGGCGCAAATCAGAAATGCGCCTTTAACAAAATACTTCCGCATTTTCTGTGCGAATACGCCTTAATCAATCGTATGACTATTTTCAATCACTGAAATGATCTGTTAACAATACCAGTTAACAAAAGGTCAGAAACGCAGATGAAAACGATATTATATTTACAAAACTAAGACACTGGTAAAGTACTGAAAATGGATTTGTATACTAAATTGCGCTCTAAATGTAAAGCAATAGAGTTTAAATTACATTAAGTGCTTTGAAGCTCCGCTCTGATTGTAGGCATAAATTAGATCTCTCTAATAACCTTTTATGAAATGGCAATGAAATAACGGTCACCGATATAGTAATATCTAGTTATAAGCATCCGTAATTATTTTAGATAGTTTAATTTTACAAATGTGGTGATATTGTGTATTGGCGAGCCGATATATTTATATGAAAATATATGTATGGAGAAAATTTGGTGTTTTATTCTCTTTATATCCAACTATTTTATAATAATTATTTAAATGCGAAAGTAACTCTGTCTGTCTGTCTCGCTTGCACGTAAAACTACTGCATCAATTAAACCGAAATTTGGTACACAGATAGTCTAGAACCCGAGAAAGGACATAGGCTACCTTTTATCCCGATATTCCATTTATACGTTTTATCCCATGCCATATGGGTGAATATAAAAAACTTAAATAAAGCCCAGAAAAATGACAAATTTACGCCCTTATGAACTTTGATTCTAATAATAGAGTAGGACTAAATTTTCAATTAAGGCTACTGTTCCAATTTGAAATGCTTTTGAAATTAAATAAATAATTTTTAAATAGTTGAAGTAAAACGATATATCTTTTCTTCTGTTTCGTAAAAGACAGTGAAACGTCCTTGTACCCTGTAAAAGATTTGTAAAACATTCAAAATAAAGTAAAAATTTACGCCAGTAGGTATAATACAGAATTTTTTTATTATTTTAGCTAACTAAAATGAATTTTAATTTTAGTTACAAAAACCCGCCTTGGTTAGATTTTAAGTTGTAATAATTTCAATATCGAATACCTAAAAAGTGGCCGAATGGGCCGAATACCGAATAGTTGTCGAATATTAGGGACATCTCTAGCGAAAGGTCTGTGATTGTCATATAGATCACTCCCAAAACTCACACTAACTCTAAGGTGACTAACTGACATAGTGATCTATAAACACACGGCCCAAACCACTGGACGGATTGGGCTGAAATTTGGCATGCAGGTAGATGTTATGACGTAGGCATCCGCTAAGAAAGGATTTTGATTAATTTTACCCTCAAGGGGATAAAATAGGGGATGAAAGTTTGTATGAAACTGTCAACTTAGAGAGAAAATTAAAGGGTTCCAGTGGGATAGTTAAAAAACCATAGTAACCGCAGACGAAGTCGTGGGCAACAGCTAGTTAGATACAAATCAAATCAAATCAAATCAACAATATCTTTATTTTTCTTTACCTATGAAATTGGTGTTTTTTTCTCTCTTAGTATTTTGTCTGTAACTATTAAGATTCAGAGTATTCCTAAAAAATAATTACCTTGTCTACCTCGTCTAAAAATATACTATATTTTTGAGCTCTTTTGATTTGTTTTGATAATTTGTTGTAAGTTTAATTGTGTTAAAATTGGACACGGAGACAACTCTTTTTAAGTGCCTCCCGAATACATCATTTTATTTGCATTAACATAAAAACGATGAATATTTTTTATGAAGTGTGATAATACACATATTACTAAAGCTTGTCTAATGATACATGCCAAATATTATTATCTCTTGATTTGTCGTTGTGAAGAAAACTGATAAAATGTTAGTATGGAAAATGCAGAATTCCCCAAAATCTCCATACAAAACACCAATTTAGTAGGTAAGGACCTAATACAAACACTTAAAAACGTCAATTTATGAATAAGTGAATCTACCACTCACTCGAACGCAGACATCCCCGAGAAGAGCGAGCCAGAAACTTTACAATTATTTTGTTTTTTATAAATGTTAGACTAGTACAATCAAGGGGGTGGATTATGAACATAGATTTTTAGCATTATAATCAGGAAGAATATATAAGCACTTGAAACAATGAACGATGTTGAAATTCGCTACGCAATTGCGATAAAACTAATTAATTAAGAAGCGGCTGCCAACATCCCACATTACGAGTCAGCACAATATGTAACATAAAGACATGTCAATCTGTCCACGCATTTTTATCGTCCAAATATTCCTGAACTGTATAGTAACCCTTTTTATTAAATTTTGCTTGACACATAGTTTGAATTTGTGTAAAGGCAGTTCAGTTACATATAAGTTACATATAAGGCAGTTCAGTTATACGTAACTGAACTGCCTTATATGTGACTTATACTTGTATGTAACTTATACTTAACTTATATGTTACAGTTACATATAAGTAAACAGATGCCGAATGGCTATAATGACTGACCTTAATGCACCTCTGTCCACCTTCGGGATATAGGCGTGATGAATATGTATGTTCCAGTGGCGGGAATGAACCAGCCTCTCACTCTTCATTGCTCAAGACAAAACAAAAGCTGCTCAATATTCAGGCAACCGTCTATTTGTGTACACAGTTCGTTAGTTCGGCAAATGCGGGGTACAGGAGGCCGTAACAAATGTATCATCTAGCATACTGACGACACAGATAGATATATACATTTACATATATACATCAAGACTATAATCCCCTAAGAGTTAGTCAGAGACTAGGCAAAAGCACCGCAAAGCCGTCCATTGCCATCGCGCTTCACCAAGCAGTGTTTGAACTCAGCGTGACAGGTGGTGAGTCCATCGCCGCTATAAGCTATTGGATGGTTGTGCAGTTCTAAGACCAATAGTCGCCTTTTATGAGACCCAAGGGAAGAGATGGGTTGGTAGTATTCCTTAATGAGCCGCTACCACACGACTCATTCATTTACACAGATGATGCAATTGCATGTACTTGGCGTGTCCGAAAACCCCGATCAATCGTCGGGGTGTGATAATTGGCGGAGGGGCATAGCGGCATTGGTACCTTTCAATTAGTTTGGATTACCCAAAATTATGGCTGTGACGTCACAGTACACGTTAAAAAGTTGACACGCTTGGTTTCAATACTCACCACCGACCGACCGACGGACTCACCACCTGTCACGCTGAGTGCAGTCACTGCTTGGTGAAGCGCGGACTATGGCAATGAACTGTTTTTGCAGTGATTTTGCCTGGTCTCTGATTAACCCTTAGGGGACAATAGTCGTGATTATATGCATGTATGTATGTAATGCTGCATTCTCACTTTTCTCAAAAAAGTATACCCAAACCGGGAATCGAACCAGCTCAAATAAAAAAAAATGGAAAGTCGCTTTTTATACTACTATCTGATACATTTATTGTAAAAAATAATCATTCTGTAACAAATATGAAGTCCTATATTCGTATCTTGTATGTACAAGATCCATTAAATCAAATATTTCAGCTATAGGACCTAATTTTATTATTATCTAGAACTATTCTCTTTAGTAGTTAGCCTTTGATTATTAGTTTTATAAGATAACACAATTTTAAATAAATTTTTGTTATTGAAAGTGACTAGTTCTAGGTAAAAATAATTTGCTTATGAAATATTAGATTTAATAGATATCTTGTACGAAATACTAGTGTAGGACATAATATTTCTTAGGGATTTTTTTTTTAGCAAATACTAAATCGATTCGTGGAGTAAAATACCTATATTACCTATACCTACACCTTACCTCCTCACCTATACCTATCCTATCCTATCCTCCTCACCTCCTTACCTATACCTACATTACCTATATTATTTGACCTTTATTTATTTGCGCTGGTTTGATTTCCGTTGTGGGAAAGCTTTTTTGAAAAATCTTTTTTTTTTAAATATGACAAGTAAGCTCTTGGCCTTAATCTCACCTGATGGTAAGTGACAATAGGGCCGAAGGTGAAAGCGAGCTTCACCTGTAATCCTCAACAACTGAGGAACTGGCTATCTTACCTCTGATTGCCGGAACACAACAATGATTATAACATTAGCCCTACCACCAACCAAACCGAGCAGAAAAACACCTGCCCCTGTCGGGAATCGAAACTCGGGAATTGCACTCGAGTGCAACACTTAACTTTTCATCCTACCTCAGCGAGGAAATGACGAAATTCAAAAACAATATAAAATCACAAGATATTTTTATTTCAGTTAACGTACCTTTATCATAGGTAGGTATTATTTAATAGATAATCATTAAATTAGTTTTCGCTCCTTTAGCTAGTCGCCACATATTAAACATATCGTACTGTTTCAAATACTTCTCGCGTGATTGTTGAGGTAGAAAGCTCATTTGCACATTAAATAACTATTTCAGTCAATTCAGTTGGCGTCATATTAACTTCATCTTCGCTAGAATCACTCATTAAAGATAGTTTATTTTATATTTTATAGCTTATTAATTAACCATTGGCAATAAAACGTGAAGAAAATGGTTCCAAAATTGAATTTTTAAACAATCAAAAAATTCACGAACTTATTGTGTGCTCATTGTTTACGAAATTCAAATTCACTTTGCCGCTCAAGAAGATAATAAAGGCTTTTCCACACAGATATCAAAGAGCAAAAATGCTCTTTCCGATATGGTGGGATGAAAAAGTATTTTTATTTTATTTATTATTATTTAATGAACTGTAGGTACGTAACTCTATTCAAACTCAGTGATGGCGGCGCAAGCGGTGGCACCAAACCCGCGAGTACCGCGGCCTCTTGAACGAGCAGTACCTCGTCCCTCCCAACTCCGCTACCGCTGCCTTTATAAAATATGATTTATTATCATGATAGTACATACATTCATACAAATAATCACGACTATTATCCCTTACTAGTTAGTCAGAGACTAGGCAAAGGCATCGCGAGAGCTTCACCAACCAGTGACTGCACTCAGCGTGACAGGTGGTGAGCCCGTCGCCGCTATAAGCTATTGGATGGTTGAGCAGTTCTAAGTCCTTCTAAATATAGTTTATAGTTTCTAAATATAGTTTTAATTGTTTCTTCGTTACGTTAAGTAACCGCACACATCAACTGTAAATCGTCTATTCCAAAAAAATATTTTAAAGTACCATTTTGTTGGCAACTCGTAGTTTTATGAAAGCTCGCTTCTGCACTTAACATTCAAGATTGCATTTGTAACAATTGTGCACCGAATAAAACGCAAGTTTACAGATAATAAGCCACGGACAAAAGATAACATACTTAAAGTGCCAACCGTCTCCGGTTGGCCGTTGGCCCAAATATCATAGTAGGATATGTCAGAGACATATTTACCATCGTAGTTCAAGTAACTGTCATCTGACACTTGTGTTCAGTCATGTGGAATAGATGAAAATAGTTGAATATTTAAATATCTTCAAACATCCACACCTATCAACCAGCCCCATTTTAAGCAAATAATGCTGCTTGTGTTACGGACACTAGCTGACGGATAAATATATTTAATAAAAAAATATAAATAAAAAAACCATCTTTATTATATATTTAATAGAAAAAATTTTTGGTCCTTACCTATGAAATTGGTGTTTTGTATGGAGATTTTGGGGAATTCTGCATTTTCCATACTAAAATTTTTTCAGTTTTCTTCACAACGACAAATCCAAAGTAAATAATATTTGGCATCTATCATTAGACAAGCTTTAGTAATATGTGTAATATCACACTTCATAAAAATTATTTATCGTTTTTAAGTGAATGCAAATAAAATGATGTATTCGGGAGGCACTTAAAAGAGTTGTCTCCGTGTCCAATTTTAACACAATTAAACTTACAACAAATTATCAAAACAAATCAAAAGAGCTCAATAATATAGTCTATTTTTAGACGAGGTAATTATTTTTTAGGAATACTCTGAATCTTAATAGTTACAGACAAAATACTAAGAGAGAGAAAAAACACCAATTTTATAGGTAAGGACCAATATAAATAAAAAAAAAACAAGCTTTTATTTAAATGCGCTAAAAAGAAAAAAATAAACTATCACACTAAAACTTTTACTGTTAACTTGTAACGACATTTCAAATTTAACACATTTGACACAATTTATATGTTATAAAAGCATGTCGCGAGATTTAAGTACTCGTATTTACTTGCTGCCTATTAAAATTTTAATATTAAGAATAAATAATATATACTAGATATTGTATACGGTCACCTCGGTGTCCGATTCAACCGGGCGCGGGCGGAACGCACGCGGCGCCGGGGCGGTGCGCGGGCGCAATAAGATGGCGGTTATAAACGAGACTGTTTTTAAGATTTTATTTAATGAACACCTCTGAACCCCTTTATGTTATCTTATTTAAAGAAAGATCCATCGTTTTATAATAATGTTTTGTTTGTCTTTTTGTGAGGGCAAAATACTCAATGAAATTCATCAGTTTAACATACTAATTATCTATGCTTCCCACCTAACAACACTTACTATGTATCATGTTCCTAACATACAATTCAATTCCTTTACCCAAATAAAAATTTAGTTTTATAACTTTTCGCTAGCAACAAAATATCGTACAATAAAACAATAATTTTATAAGAAAAAAATTTAAAACCGTTACTATCTTTGCCAAAACTGTAACGGTTAAACTGCAAAATCAAAAATAAAACACTATTTTATAATGGTCTTCGATTTCCCGCCATGCGCGTTCAACCATAGAGAAAGCATTCGAATGACGTAAATTTTTTCATGACCAACTTTTTTAATTCGCGCTCTAGGGCAAAGGAATTAAGCTTGAAAATGCCAATAGAATTGTGATTGTAATGTTTGAAAATTATATTAACGATATCATAAACCATTTTAATTTCTTATATAAATACGATATCCAACGTTAATTCGTATCAGACGACCAAGAGATGTATTGGGCGAAAGCGGTATGGTTATCTGGTAATATATATTTATATTTCTTAAATATTTCAATTATAGCTTAATAATCATTCCCCAATCCAAATGTCCATTTTTCCAAATCGAGAATCAGTTGCATAACTTGATTAAAAAAATTAACAAACCACTTTAGTGTGCAATAACCAAAATTATGCGCAAAGATGAGTGTTGCGGACTGGTCTGCAAACACTTTGATAAATTGTCTATTACTTGTTTTTGAATTTTGTACAATATCTGTTTTTTTATATACGTTTGACATGTTTTTCTATTAGTATTGTTTTTATAATTTTGCGATAGTAAAGCACAATATTTTTAAACTCCGCTTTTTATTGCTCTCGTCGACAATGAGGTATGCACCTAAAAAGAAAAGGAAGAAAAGAGAAGGAATGCTTAATTTTAAAGAGTTGCCGTGCGAATGATTCCTCAGTTCAAAACATCCATAAGCTTTGTAACCACTACTTGTCAGCTTGTTATCGCCCACTGCTATCTGTTGTGCCAATTCCTTCGGTCCTGCGCAATCCGCATCCAGGTCTTTCCTGCTGCTCGTTCGATATCGTCGACCCAACGCATTATGGGACGACCTCGTCTTCTTTTTCCCTGCCTCGGCCACCATTCGATTAAGGACTTCCTCCACCTGTCGTCCTTATATCTTGCTAAGTGTCCCGCCCACTGCCACTTAAGCCTAACGATACGCTTACCAATATCTTGCACCATGGTCTGTCGACGGATTTCTGTGTTAGGTATGCGATCAAACTGATGCCTAACATGGTACGCTCCATTTTCTTTGGGTCACTTGAATCTTCTTCATAGTGTCTTTAGTAAGCGACCATGTTTCAGCACCGTAAGTCATAGTTGGCAGGACACACTGGTTGTATAATTGTGTTTCGAGACATTACGGCATTTTTCGGTCCTTAAGAATATTTTCAAGCTTGCTGAATGCAGCCCACCCCAGCTGGATTCGCCTGGACACCTCGCTTTGTTACCACTGCTTGCCGGTATTAAAGAAACTAAACCATAGATCTCTGCTATGAGTGCTCTTCAGTTTGGTAATTCTTGGCCTATTATTATTAGTGTTAGTCGGGGCTGTTTCGCATCACTGCTACCCAATAAGATCTATTGTGACCAGCGTCTGTGAGTTCTATTTAGGCTCTACAGTAGCTCCATCAACTGGGCACTGTCTAAGAAAGGTAAGATGTTCCCAGTTTGGATTGTTTTTATTTCATCTGGGTGGTGTGTTTCCCCAGGTGTCTGCTTTTTTTGTGAATCAGCGGTTCACAGTAGCACAAGAGGTGCATTGGTGTTTCACGCTCTTCCGCAGAATCTGCAAGTTTCATGTTGTAAAGGTGTCTATTTAACTTGCAGTGACAGTCAAAGTCCTAATCATCACGCTCAGGTTACTCCTGTTGAGCTTTGATAGCTAGTCAGTGCGTTTGCGAGAGTAGGGTTCGATTAGTGCTTTTGAGTGTGTTATCCCGGACGTTTTATGCACGAACAGAAAATAACAGGGTTTCTTCGTTTCAAACCAAAAGAAGCGAGAGACCGAGATCCGGAGAATATCACTTGACTCATCATCATCTTTAGGAATAAAGATAGGACACCCAAAGGGGTTTTTACACCTGTCCCTAAGAACGATGATGTTACTGGCAGATGCTAGATGCGACAAGACTGAGTGAAAAGGCGCACTTTTAAGGGACGGTATCGATACAGTTAGTATCTTTGCAATTGCGACAGAGAACAACGGCTTATCGTGCACGAAGCATCAAGAAACTTGAGATACTATTACTATCAGTTCAGCATGATGCAGCATATGTTGTTTGCTTATTTTATGTACATACCCTGTTCTTTGTTTCTATAACAATGTTTTGCTTACTCACGGACTGACCATGGCTGACGAAGAAGTTATGTTGTTGGGTATTGTTTCATATACATTTTTCAAAAAGAATGTACCAACTGCTTTTCTAGCTTAGCGTGTCGTAAAAGGCGACGGCGTATTGGGTACTGAGTCTGTGATTGCGTAGGCGATGAGCTAGCCGCTTCTTACTACTCTTTCACGATTATTCATCTGACCAAACCCAATTTATGTATGGCTAAATGTGATCATAAGGAACGAAGTGCTCCTTGGACTCTGTCTACCTCTTCGGGGATACCAGGCGTGATTGTATGTATGTATGTATGTACATTTTTCTATTTCCAGTTCTACTCGTGGGGTCTGCGTTGGGACAGCCACTAGCATCCCCGCAAGGCCAGCCCTGCTTCCAGCCCTGCGTCCAGCCCTGCGTCCAGCCCTGCGTCCAGCCCTGCGTCCAGCCCTGCGTCCAACCCTGCAACCCGGCGTGCTCCCCGTGCCCCTGTCCCGTCCCCTGTCCGGACCCCTGCGACCCTTGCGCCAATGAACCCATCAGAATTGGACCCTGCAACCCTAACGCTCCTCTGGTCAACTATGCGTATGGGCAGGCTCCTGCAGGTAAGATTTTTGATACAGACATATTAGGACCAAAAATTTGAAAACCTCTGAAGCGTAATGCAGAATGATATTCCTTCAACGGTGGCGGCCATTTTGCGCGAATAGATCTACTTAGGCCCAATCGCACGATCGAGAGTTAGCGCCTATCCCAGAGTTTGCCCATATATTTGCCCCAGAGTTTGGTGCTAACTCTCGACCGCGCAGGTGGACCTTAGATGTTCATCCTTAATTGCGCGTTAGCGCGTGTTTTTAAAATTACGATATCTCTTAAGTTATATAGAGCAGCTTATAAAAAACTGTCGTCACCCAAGCTGTCATCTATACATATATGTCATCTATCATCTACACAAAATTGAGAAAAGGGCAGAAGAAAGAGAAGACATTTCGTTTTAATTAAAACTTTAGATTAAATAGATTACTTTTATATTTCAATGTAGGGCGTTGCAATGTACGAGTATTAAAACAATTTTAATTTAATTATTTTGCGCAGCACTGCCCCGAAGGTAGCACTGGCAGGGTCGCCATGCAATGTAGGGACCCGGGAGTACTTAATAAAAGATATTGTTGGTTAGACGTCTGGTTTATTACTAAGTTTCTTAATACTAGTTACCCTATTATATTTTAATGTATGGGAGGTGCGCTACACTCTACAAGATTTATATAGATTCTTTTGCTTACTGAATATGTGATTTTACTTTCTTTCTTCCTAATGTGAATGTTCTCGTTTCTTCACAGGACAATACATCATCAGACCTGGCCAAATTAGATTCCCCACTCCTCCTCCGATCATCGTCCGTCCGGGAGTGATTACGCCTGCCACTCCCCCTCCTATCTGGGTGCGACCAGCGCGGATCCAGCCGCCGACACCACCCCCTATTACCGTCACACCAAGGCCCATAATCCCACCCATTCCAGCACCTATATGCGTCAGACCTCCACCTGTGATGGTTCCTCAACAACCACCAATCTACGTGAGACCTCCGCCGGTTGCTGTTCCAAGGATTCCAGCTATTCGGGTAAGATCGGTTCCGTTATGCCAACCCATATTTTACTTGAAAATTATATGTAAGCAGGTAGAACCTGGGGACTCCTCCATGCTCCAGAATGCACGTTAAGCCTCTGATCCTGGTTGCTATGCAATCATTTCTACCCACTAAACGTAACACCACCACGCTGGCCCAATGCGGGTTGGTGGGTAAAAACGGTAGGTATTTCGGTTTACGAAAGATGACCACAAATGGCAGCAGTATGCGCTTTTGTATTCATGAAGAAAATACCTGAGACAAAAGATAATCTTAATTTGTGAAACATAATGACGACGCATATTGTGACGTATTCCGCCCACGCCTCACCCCACACCTCCAAAAGGACGTAAAAAGACGGCCGCCATTTGTGGTCATCTGTCGTGAATCGTACTATACAATTGCAACCGGGACCAACGGTTTTACGAGTCTTCCGAAGCATGGGGAATGTCCACATCACAAAGTTTTGGTTACCCATCATCCGCCTGACCATGGCGAAGGTAGATTTGTTTTCGATATCACTAAGCCATCAAGCTTCTCAATTCACGATTGCACATTACAGTTTTCTATCGTTTGTACGCAGTATTTGAGTGCAATAGTGAACGTGCTTGTAGATTAAGTATTAACCCCCTAAGGGTTAGTCACAGACTAGGCAAAAGCACCGCAAAAGCAGTCCACTGCCATAGTTCGCGCTTCACTGACTGCACATGTGCTCGTGACAGGTTATGAGCCCGTCGCCGCTATAAGCTATTGGAAGTTGTGCAGTTCAAAGTCTATTAGTCGCCTTTTACGACACGATTCTTCATCTGACCAAACCCAATTTTTGTATGGCTAATTGTGGTCTTAAGGGACACAGTGCTCCTTGGACTCTGCCTACCCCTTCGGGGATTATAGGCGTGATTTTATGTATGTATGTATGTACGACACTCATGGGAAGAGGTGAGTTGGTAGTATTCTTCTAATTAGCCGCCAACACACAACTTGTATTACACTGGTAAAATACATTTTCCATCCTCAGGTACAACCACGACCCATCCAGCCGCCGACCCCTCCCGCGCTCATCGTGCGACCGCCGAAGATCATCGTGCCAGGCCCTCCCACCATCGCGTTCGAGCCCAACCCTGGCACCGCCTACAGAACCATTGGCAGCGCGGTCATCTTCCCGTGCCGCTCAGGCTCCGACTTCAACGGGGGCTGGCCCAACTCCTGGCATGGGTCTGGTGGATGGCCTGGATGTACCCCTGACTCTTGGGGCTCAGACCCCTGTGCGCCCTGTCCTTGCCCTTGCCCTGTGCCGGACCCATGTGTGCCCTGCCCTTGCCCTTGCCCCAGCCCTTGCCCCTGCCCTTGCCCCTGCCCTGAGCCCTGCCCTTGTCCTTGCCCCTGCCCTTGCCCCTGCCCCGTGCCAGACCCATGTGACCCCTGCTACCGACCTTGCTAACTTAACAAATCTGAAACTATAAACCTAAAAACCTAAATGTGTACAAGCGATGATAATTTTGAAGAACTGAACATCTTATTCCATTGAGACATACAAAAGGTTGGATAAAAAAATAATAACAGTAAAAATTTGCGCAAAATATACAGTCAGTATCAGATCTCATCACTTTAGTCCTGTGATACAGTTTCAATGTACGACTTTTTCATCAGTCGCACATTTTAGTGGACAAGGTACTTAAATGGTCATCAGCTATTGACTCTGACTGCACCTTGACCATCAAAAAACAATATTCTTTACAGTAGCCATTTTGAAATGACGAGGCAATTTTCCTGTAACTTGTTATTTTTCAATGCACTTATTTATTTATTTATCTCGGCATCCTGAGCATGTTTTTATGGAATTTTTTAAGGTTTATAGTGAAGAAAAGCCTTTATAATTAGTATTTTTATTTACGTATATTCAAAAGTTATTTAATTATAACCTCAAAACGGCGGATCTTAATAATTTATTTGTTTGATGTAGTTGTCGATTTGAAGTTATAGTAAAATTTCTTTTTTAAATATTTAATTTTGTAGCCACATTTGTAAATAAGTTGTAACTAAAATAAAATGCGGATGCTTAGTGCAATTTTCTTGAATGTTTTTTTTCTGTTGTAAAGCATGGGAGTACCGTGTAGGGAAGGCAAAGAGAACGAAGCCCATACATACAGCCAAGTTTTCAGTATTTTTTTTCTTTAGTAGTTTGCATTGAAATGCTAGTGATGCATTTCTATGCATCTTGGGAAAGTTTGGCGTCAAACAATCGATGGCTGCACCAGCTACTTGGATGAGGTGGATTATCACGATAAAAAACTCATCTCTTTTCACACCACTTGACGCTTATTACGATAATCCTCCACATTGCACATCATCACAGACATTTATTACACAAAACTACACTGATTTTTCGTAACAATATCTACTCCGATACAATATTACAATCATCGAAATAAAAATCACGTCCGCCATTAGTCAAATGTCGCCAAAAACTCCTGTTTTTGTTTCTATTGACACCACTAACACCTATGTGTTGATTCAAACAATCGAATCGTTTATGAGATGCTTAATGTCATTAAGAAGATGTCTTAGCAGCCTACAACCATGGAGGTTGCATACCCTGTGAAAAAAAGAAAAAGTCGCGTCGCTCAAGGAGAAACAAGCGACAATCGATTTGCTCATGACAAAAGCCATGATTTAAACTGAGAATATTAAAGGTCTTTTTTTTCAGTTCATTTCTGATAGATTTGCTTGTATCATATGGGGTTCTAAACCTAACCGTTAAGGAGATAATGAGATTTAAAGATTTTCTTTTGCAAATTTTGTTACCAAATTTCAATTGAATCGGTTCAGTAGTTTTGACGTGAAAGCAAGACAGACGGACAGAGTTACTTTCGCATTTATGACATTAGTATGGATGTATTGTGTTAACTTGAAGAACAAATATTGATATTTACGATGTCAGCTATCTAGTCTTGGGAGGTTTTTGATTCGTTAAAAATAACCCTGTATAAGCTTAGCGTATAGGCACTAGACTTATTTCATTGCAACTTAAAAATTGCCAAAAGTTAATCGCTACATTACTGAGTTGTTCGATGCGAATTGGTAAAATTTTCACGGTTGACTTATAACAGCGAGGTTAATCAAACATAGCAACGTGTATTTGGAGGAAAAAGCGATTGCTTTCATGTAGTTTGCATTCAATGAGCACCCTCTATACCACTCTAACTCGGGAGTTCGATCCAAAGCGAATAGAGAAACGCGATTGCGCTTTCACGCGAATGAAGAGTTTGATGGCGTAGTGGGCACGCTTTGGCTTTCGATATCGAAAACTAAGCTACTTTCGCCATAGTCAGGCCTTGTATGGGTGACCAAAACTTTGTGATCTCACTCCAACGTGCTTTGGTATCGGAAGGCACGTTAAGCCGCATTGAAGACCTGTGCCCAGCAGTATATACGTAGCAGGACGTATATAGGCTGAGGACGATCGCGTTCTATTCGCACCGCGTCGCGAAGCACTCTACGTGAGTTTAGTCTCGAAGGCCACTTCAATAGAAATCAACTGATTGCTGGTTTTTCTTCAACATGTCGGAAAACGAGCGGTCTGTCCTCGAAATAAAAACAAAAATATAAATTTTGTCAACCACACTGTGAAAAGCAATAAAGTATTGAGTATTGAGACGTCCACTGCTGGACAAAGCCACCCAAGGACCTCAACAATGACTGGTCTTACGCCATCCGTGATATTCCCCAGAAGCAAATTATAAAATTAATATTAGGTCCTTACCTATGAAATTGGTGTTTTGTATGGAGATTTTGGGGATGTCTGCATTTTACATACTAACATTTTATCAGTTTTCTTCACAACGACAAATCCAGAGATAATAATATTTGGCATGTATCATTAGACAAGCTTTAGCAATGTGTGTGAACACGCTTGATAAAAATTATTCATCGTTTTTATGTTAATGCAAATCAAATGATGTATTCGGGAGGCAGTTAAAAATAATTGTCTTTGTGTCTAATTTTAACACAATTAAACATACAAAAAATTATCAAATTAAATAATACGATCTCAAATATACGGTCTATTTTTAGAAGAGGCAATTATTTTATAAGAATGTTCTGAAACTTTATAGTTACGGACAAATTGCTAAGACAGAATAAAAACACCAATTTCATAGGTAAGGACGCGATCCGCTGAATAAGTAGAAGAGTGTGCGAATAGTTTTCTTTATTGTGTATAGGAATATCGCTAAGTACAATTGTGAGCCGGACCCAGAATCTCTCACGAGCGTTGGAGCAAATTAGGTGCCGAGTAGTGCCGAATGATTACTTAGAGAATGGACCAAACAAGAGACACTAGGGCAGATTCCGTTGTTGTGACAACGGAATCTGCCCTAGTGTCTCTTGTAGGGATGGTACGTATTTACGCGACCAGGTTTTGAAACCTGGTATTCACCTCCAAGTACGCGCACCAGGTACGAGTCTGAAATACTTGCAAGTCTTGAAAGTATTTTACTTGATCGCGCCCTCCGGGCTCGCGGGTCAACGCACCGAGCCATGAACGAGGTGCCGTTATTAAAAAATAGGCCTTAGTCTAATAGAAATAATAATTAGGCCTTATTTCCAGCAATTAGAGTCTGATATTCTCGGACAACAAGTTCCATTGATTTTTGCATTGTTATTGGCTAACCCCGTGGCCGAAAGGATTTTGCGCCGCGGTCACATCTAGTTATTTCGGGTTCGAATCATGGTTCAGCTGAAATTTTGTATGATGAATACAGACATTTTATCTTGTTTTTGTTTATCCTATAATTATTTTGATTTTTTTGTCATCTTGTACCAATCAATAACACAAATTAGGAAATTATATTATAGTAAAGGTACATGCAATATGAAGTTAATAATTACAATTCAATAAACAAGAAGTAATTTTTAAATTATCTATTGATATTACATATTGCCAATTAAATGTTTTTTAAATTCATTTTAATATTAGCAAATTATGTATTATTCATAATAAACTAAAAACATATTGTTCGAGAAAAAATGCTTAATCAAAAAACATTCGTCTACACTTGGGATCGAACCCAGAATCTCTGAAGATTAGGGAGACGTCGTCGTACGTAGTCGAAGACGCACTCACGCACCCTGCGAGCCAAGTCTTTTATTGAAGTATTTTATACTTGTGTGCAATGCACGCCATAATACTTGCTGGTATTTTTCGGACGCACACGGCGCGGCCGCGTCGCGCCCCGTTCGCCCTGCGAGTCCAAAAACCAGGTATTTTGTACTTGTTAAAGAAGCTTCACGCCATAATACTCCTAATGGTGAAAGCAACACGAACGAATTATCTATGAAAGTATTTTTATTCTGGTATTTCATTAGAAATTCGTTCTCACGTTAATATAGTTAGGGTCTATTATTTTATTAGCAAAAAAAACTTGAATGGCTTGCGAGTTTCAGATTAACATACAAAGTTTTCTACGCCTTCGAATAGTGTTTAATAGGTAATTGTATTTGCTTATTTTATTGTATTGTAGACTATGATTTGATTTTTATTACGTAATTGTATTTTTGATGTGGACTTGTGTAGCACTAACTAGTAGATTTACTTTTGTTTTTGTCTAAAATACTTTTAATTAATTAATATATATCAAATTCTAAAAACAGTTAAAATAAGATTTTTTTATTGTATTACCTACATTAATTACAAGTAAGTAGGTGACTTCATCTTCAAGAATATCTTAGTATGTACTTACTAAAGAGAACTTGTACCTATACGCCGGGAGGTTTCAGGGCGTCACCGTCCCCTCAAAAGGTTTGATTCCCGGTGGGGCCAAAAACTTTGTGTGATTAAGACATTAATTTTTTTTTCTTTTTGTGTGTACTTTAACTGTTTTGTGCACATATGTGAATGTTGTGTTATTTTTGCATTAATTAATAAATTAAAGAATGAACTAACTTAACTTTTAGACAGTGGTAGGTAGGTATGTACATACATAGGCTTTGTGCGTTTGTTTGTCCCGTGTTTGTCCCACTCCGCCCGTTGCCTCATAATTACCAATATAAATATTTCGTAGTACTTTTACTCATCTTCCTACATTATATACAAATAGGTACAATCTTTGCTTAATTCTTGTTCGATTACATGGGATGCTTTTTTCAAATATGTACCTCTTAGATTTAGGTTTTTTTTTTCGCTAAAACCTACCTATTATTTTATATCCAATTAGGCTAATAAAGACAATATAGAATTATTACAAAACAATGTCAAATACATAATCTGCTCGAATCGAAACCGTAACAATACAAAAACTATGCAAGGAGTTTTTAATGTGATCCTTAAAGTCTAGACACCAAGGTTTATATTATTTTACTATAAATAATATGTCTCCGCTCGATCGTTTTGTGAAATTGCACTGTCCTTGACCCCTGATTACTAAAGTCAAGATGCTTGAACACATTTCACGCCTTTTTTTTAAGTATTCCTAATTCTCATCGGTTAATTTTTCTCTCACTAGAAGTAACGGGTTCGATTCCTGGTGTGGCAAAATTTTTGTGTAATGAATTCAGGCATTTTTTCTTCTTTTTGTATGTACTATGATTATTATGCATGTTTTTTAATCAGAACACAAAATATTGAGAATTATAGTATTTTTTTCATTTGAGTTTCAAATTATCTATATATCAATATAATTATTACAAATCATTCAACAAAAATTAGAATTTTAATTACCTCGAAAAAGTAAAATTTTAATTATTTTATCGATACCGATCTAATTTTCGCAAAACCCCAAAACATCGAACTTATTTATATTCTAAAATATATTTTAAATAAAAAATATAATAAAAAAAATATTTGAAAAAAGAATGGAGAAAATGTTTATATTCATACATTTGTTCTCACCCGGATTCGATCCCGGAATCTCGAAAGCGCGAGTAGCGCGCGACTGCGAGTCGGGCGCCGAAAAACCAGGTATTTATACTTGTTGCAGGAGCTTCACACTATAATACTCCTAATGATGAAGGCCACACGGGCTAATTATCTATGAAAGTATTTTTTTATTCTGGTATTTCATTAGGAATTCGGTCTTACCCCAATATGATTAGGGTCTATTATTTTATTAGCAAAAAAAAAACTTTAATGGCTTGCTGGTATTTACGGACGCACGGCGCCACGCGCCCCGTTCGCCCTGCAAGACGAAAAACCAGGTATTTACTTGTTGCAGGAGCTTCACGCCATAATAGTCATAATTGTGAAGGCTATATGAACTAATTATCTATAGAAGTATTTGTTATTCTGGTATTTCATTTGAAATTCGTTCTTACCACGATATAGTTAGGGTATGTTATTTTATTAGCAAAAAACTTGCACGGCTTGCTTGCTGGTATTTCGGATGGGATTTGGATTTATTTATTTATTGTGGATTTGTACGACTTCGATAAATTTTATAGTGTTTAATAATAAATAATAATTGTTTTTAATAACATATTTTGAAAATTGTTTGTTTATTGTTGTAATTTTTATTTTCATTTATTTTACAAAAGGTACGATTTATAATTTTATTGTTGATGTGGAGCTATTAATTATCAATGCAATGATTTACCTACAATTTGTTTTTTTTTGTCTAAAATACATGTAAAATTATTATACTCACATTTTTTTAAAAAAACTTTATTTAATTTTATCAAAGTCTATAAAAGTATTTATTAAGTAATTTTTTTGAATTAGTTCGTTGATGTTTCACTAGATGCCGCCACGTGGTTTTTAATTCGCGCTAACGTTTGTTTTTCAATGTTGTCCTAATACTTAGAAGTATTTAAAAACCTGGTATTTGACCCTGGTATTGGTACATGGACGTACTTGAAAGACTTGGTATTCAATATTGGAAGTATGACCCATCGCTAGTCTCTTGTTTGTCTTCTTCTCTTAAAAATAAAGAAGCATAGATCACAATTTAGTTTATTCTAGTTTGTGGCAACGGAATCGGCGCCAGTAGCTTGTAGTCAGCAGACACAATAATTTGTACATGTACAATAATGGTCCGGTTACTTATGTAAATATTCGGTAGCAAACGCTAGCGCGATGCAGCGTACTGGTTGCGCCATCTCTTGGCGGCGTTCGGAACTACTGCAGAAACGAATGTGTGATGTTGTAAAAGTTGCCGTGTTACAGGATGGATTATATAAAATGAATCAACAACTCCGCAATGCTAACATTATAAATAACAATATTTGTTGTACGACTATTCATATAATATATTGACACATTCTACTTTTATACAAAAATAAATATCAATTTCTGAATGTTCTTAGCTCTGCGCATCGCGCGCGCGTGCGTATCACCCTGGTGTCACCTAATTCATATGAACGGATAGACTTACTAATGTCACGACAGTACATTATAAGCTTGTAAAATCTATAAAAATATTTTTTTAAATTTATGTATTAAGTTAAGGTTACGAGTTTGTTGATATACGAAGACTAGTTAAATAAAACACAAAAATCAAATAGATACATTATATTTTCCAATCAAATATATACAAATATATTAATTTTGATATAATATACATTTTTTTTACGATCCAAACAAGCGTACAGTGAAAAACCCCAAAAATATTTATAAAATACCTGAATTCTGTTTTGATACTTTATTTTTCAAACAGATTATCCGGAATTATTTTGCTGCAGGACAAAATTAACATTACTCTAAAACCACATCTATTCCTAAAGAAATAAGAGCGGTATTTTGAAGTTTAAGTGTAGACTTTGACATGCTGCTGACAATACAATTTGTAAGGCTTGCCTGGAAAGGTTTTTTATTGCGATAAAGATTTCGGGATCTCAGTGGCTAAAGAAGAAGGAATTGTCATTGTTTGAGTGACTCGAGTGATGGTTTATCGATGTGAATGGCATTCCAATGTTGACGGTATCGGAAGAGCTCGAGGAAGATGATGAAGAATGGTTATTTATAAAAAACGGGGGAAGCCCAAGCCAAGACCTAAGTTGGGGACGGTCTCGCAGTATGTACTGGCCCCTAAACCGCCTAGACCTCCCAATCCATACCCGAAGCCTAACCCTCCACCTAATAGGTTAGGAGCGGACTCGCAGACTGTCGTTGCACCGCCCAGACCTAGACCTCCCAAAGCCCCGAGTCCTCCTAAACCCACTCCCGGCAATCCATACCCAGGTAAAGATAAGGGTAAAGGTAAGGGCAACCCGCCGAAACCTCCTAAGCCATACCCTAGACCGGGCAAACCGTAACCGAAGTTAGGAGCACTTTCGCATATAGTCGTAGCTCCTCCCAGACCGATGCCAGGGTAAGGTAGACCCATTCCTACGCCTCCAAGGAAAGGTAGTCCGCCGAAGCCAAGGTTAGGAGCGGTCTCGCATACTGTGGTTGCTCCTCCCAAGCCGATACCAGGGTAAGGTAGACCCACTCCCATTCCTCCGAGGAAGGGTAGTCCTCCGAAGCCAAGGTTAGGAGCGGTCTCGCACACTGTTGTTGCTCCTCCTAAGCCGATACCAGGGTAAGGTAGACCCACTCCGACTCCTCCAAGGAACGGTAGTCCCCCGAAGCCAATATTGGGTGCTGTCTCACAGACCGTGGTGGCCCCGAAGTTAGGGAGCAGGTTGGGCGCGGTCTCGCATATTGTGGCCTGCGGCCCAATGAAGGGGTTGCAGTGGGCCGTGCAGAAGAGCGCTGGAAGAAAAAGCTTAAATCATTAGACTTACGTTGACTTGGAGAAGCTCAGTGGCAAAGTTTAGCAATCGATATTAAAAACAAAGCTACTTTCGCCATAATCTCAAGTTCCTTTGGTCTTGGTCTAGCGTTTCTACCCACCAATCCGCACGGGGCCAACGTGGTGTTATGACCCGTGCTCCTTATGTGGTTCCCTTATAGGAAGGCCTGAGCTCAGCATATATGAGAGGCCGCTGACAAAGGTAGACTCGCCGTCTGCATTAACCATCTCGTGGTGGGCGGCGGTGTTACACACACACTAAATCCCTTTTATAACATTTTTCATCGTATATAGGTAATGTTTCGTTTCAGGAGAGTAGAAGTGATATAAACTTGTAAAAACTTGGCAAAGGGACGGAGAAACGCCAGAGAAAATTATTATAGTAACGTATCATCACGCCTCTTTCACGAAGGTAGAGGTGTTAAACAATCACATTTCGCCAGGTATGTTAGGACCCCATGTAACAGGTGGCGAGCCTGTTGCCATGCACCGGGCACAGCGTGAGGCAAGCGATATTCACAATGAACTGTACATGAGTTTTATTCAAACTCAGTGGTACAGGCGGTGGGATCGAACTCGTGAGTCCCGCGGCCTCTCAGACGAGTGGTCCGTCCGTCCCAACTCGGCTTCCACTGCTACTATAGTAGTTATAGAAAAATATATTTATATGAATAACAACACAGATCATTCTGTTTCAAAACAACTATTCCTTATAAAAATGTTCACTTACCCGCTAAGATCACAATGTTTGATGCCATTTTTTCTTTCTACCCACGGTCTGTGCTTTTTCATCGAAAATCTCAGGTTTTTATACTAAAAAAATTAATTTCATATGTTTTGACAATACTCTTCATGGTTCGCTTGGAACGGATGGTATTCAAAAATATTGATCAAGCCACTTTTTAATTAAAAAAATTGTTTCCAAACTTTTGTTAATTAAATCCTTACTGTTTTGGAATGTTGTACATTTTATTAATTTATACGGTTGTAACGTCTCTTGAAGTTAGTTGGTTACGGATTGAAAATGTTGTATTAAAATTTTTAGGTTTCTCCGTTATTTTAATAAGCAATGTTGACAAAGCAAGTCATAAGGTTCAATCAGTTATTCTTTGGCACTCTTTACCGCTGGACATCAGAGCCTCCACGAAAGCTGCCTTTAAATCGTGGGTTTGGGGACACTTTTTAAAACTGTGTAATGTCCTACGTCTATGGTGTCGCTAGCTACTGAGGGAATATTATGGAAATACATAGACCATTAGTGTCGCGAGGACACGTCGTCTGCTGCTGCATGTAGTCGGGTACCAGCTTGTATCCTTAGGTACAAGAATGCTTGATGAACATACACATACATACATATAACCACGACTATTTTCCCCTGAGGATTAGTCAGAGACTAGGCATAAGCGCCGCAAAAGCAGTCCACTGCCATAGCCCGCGCTTCAGCAAGCAGTGACTGCACATGTGACAGGTGTTGAGCCCGTCACCAAGAGGAAGACCAAGAAATATGAGAAGTAGAGCAGTGAATGCTGAACTGACGAGTGACAGAGGAGAATAGAAGACATGTGCCGACCCCAAAGAGTGGGAAAGACAGGCAGCAATAAGAAGAAGTTTACAAGGCAAGTCTATCTGATGGTAAGTGGCTAAACCTGTAATTGATTTTTTAATACAGTTGCTCAAAAAGTGGCGTATTGCAGAGACGTATAGCGTTCGGGATGTGCGCAATCACATACTCGAGCTGTTTCTTTACCTTTTCCGAACTCGTGCGTTCTCTTTCCTAACCATTTCCTAACTGTCAAAATAATGTCTATTAAAAAGAAAAAAACACGAAGTTTTTAGTAAAAACTATTCATAGAAGCTTTTATGATGAATGCAAATGTTTCTAAAAAGAAGCTACTAATTTGCTTCATATGTACTTATTAATAAATTACCTTTGTGGCTAAATCACGATCATCCGGAGTTTCGTTCAAAAACCTTTCCACATCATTAGATGTTAAAAAGCAGAGATTTTTCTGTTTGTTTGCTTCTGGATCCGATATGACAATCGGCGGTTATTTTAAAAGATGCTTTGCCTGATTTCAAATCAGAATTAATTCATTACAAGACACAAAGACAAAAAGAATGTGCCTACTGCTTTTCTTACCTAGCATGTCGTAAAAGGCGGCTAAGGGCGTATTGGGTACTGGGTCTGTGATTGTGTAGGCGATGAGCTAGCCACTTGTCAGTACTCTTTCACGGTTTTGCATCAGACCAAACTCAATTTTTGTATGGCAAAATGTGGTCTTATGGAACACAGTGCTCCTTGGACTCTGCTGACCCCATCGGGGATTTCAGGCGTGATGTGCTTGTGTCTCTACTTTATCTGCCACCAGATGGCGCTACGGAAAAGTCCAGTCCAACAGCTGTCAGATATCACAGAGCCTTACAATTTTACACATTATGTAGTCGTAGGTATTGTTTCGAAAATGATATTCCGCCATCCGCCAGCTGATCCGCGTGAGGATCCGTGTATGTGTTTTGACAGCTCATGGACCCGATGCTACAGTTCTGCCATCTGTTGTAGACCGTTTTTAGAGAGCCCTTATTAGATAGGTGGCTATGTATTTGTTTTTTTTCGTAATATTCTCCCATATTGGGAAGGCAAAGGGAACTAAGCCCATACAGCCAAATCTTAGGTATATTTATTTCTTAAGTATTTGCATTGAAATGGCGCCAAGCAATCGATGGCAGACACTGTGGTGTTACTTTGATGAGGTGGATTACCACGATAAAAATCACGTTTTTTACACGACTTGACGATTATATCAATGATCTTTCGCGTTGATCGTCAACACAGACACTTACTACACAAAACTACACTGATTTTACGCAACAAGATCCAATCCGAAACAATATTACAATCACAGAAATAAAAATTACGTCCGCCATAGTTGAATGGCGCCAAAAACCTATCGTATTTGTTTTTTTTTACAGCAGTAGCAGAACAAAGAGAAATAATTTAAGACAAACTGTTCAAAAACTTTTATCGTAAGAAAATTAGAGCCTAAATGTAATTATTTTATCACAAGAAAAACTTTAACAAAATTATTGAAGCTAAGTCAGTCTTTTGTACAATTATTCATTTAAATATACCTACATAATTATTAAATAATTTACAATTCATTTGCTGCTTTTCGTGCTCGAACTGTGGGTTTTAAAACCCACAGCTCGACAGATATGTTACGTTCCCTCTTAACTAGTGATGTGCTGATCCCAAATGTCAATTCCCAGGGAACATTCCCCTTTTCCGTTTACGGGAATAATCCCGGAGACTTTTTTTTTACATACGACAGGTAAATTCTTATCCTTCATCTCACCTGACGGTAAGTGACGATAAGGCCGAAGGTGGAAGCGAGCTTCACCTGTAATCCTCAAAAACTGAGGATCTGGCTATCTTACCTCTGATTGCCGGAACACGACAATGCTTATAACATTGTTATTATGGCGACAAATTTAGGTAAGACGGTGGTAGCTAGCCAGGCGGGCTTAGAAGCCCTATCACCAACCAAACCGAGCAGAAAAACTTCTGCCCCCATGGGGAATCGAACCCGGACCTCCCGATCAACACCCGGTGGTGTGAACCACTAGACCAGAGAGGCGGTTAAAACTTTCGTACCCGATTTCGGGGAACGTTCCCTTAAGAATTAGTCAAATCTTGTAAATGTTTTTGTTTATTAATATTTTTTAAAGTATTCTTAATCTACATACTAAATCTTTGATCTGTGTAAATGGAGCATCAAAAACTGACAAAGCAGAAAAGTAAATTAAATCGCTAGTTTTCAACAAGATAAACTGTTATCTTTTTACAAACATTGTCTACCATTCTAATATTATAAATGCAAAAGTAATTCTGTCTGTCTGTGTCACGCTTTATAACTAATATAAATAACAATACGAATCATAAATATTACGTTTTTTTTTACATAATATTATTTAACTAGCTGGCACTAGCTAGTAGGTACATATTATTTAAACTAGCTGTTGCCCACGACTTCGTCCTCGATTACTATCGTTTTTTACATATCCCACGGGAACCCTTTAATTTTCTCTCAAAGTCTCAGCCCGATTGGTTTAAAATTGACAAAGTTTCATACAAACTTTCATCCCCTATTTTATCCCCTTGGACCATGGCGAAGGTAGCTTTGTTTTCTATCGAAACCTAAAGCGTAATACCACTACGCCGAGAAAAATAGTTTACTAAGCAACTTCATAATTCCGATAAAAAGTATAAAACCTCTTTTAATAACATCATAGGTTTATGAACGTACTATCAACATAATAAAAAGTTATATTTCCAATAATTCGAGGATATTTCAGCTTAAACATTATTCCAATTTGCTTGTCTCAACGTCAAGAAGATAAAGTTTGAAAATGATTTGGAAGGCAACCGTCATCATTTTTGTCGGTAAATATTAACAAACAATATAATAGGTGATACCTATGAAATTGCCGTTTTGTATGGAGATTTCGGGGAAGTCTACATTTTCCATACTAAATTTTTTTCAGTTTTCTTCACAACGACAAATCCAAAGATAATAACATTTGGCATACATGTATCATTAGACAGGCTTTAGCAATATATTATGTGATATCACACTTTATAAAAAATATTTATGATTTTTAAGCGAATGCAAATCAAATGATGTATTCGGGAGGTACTTAAAAAGAGTTGTCTCCGTGTCCAATTTTAACACAATTAAACTTACAACAAATTATCATAACATATCAAAAGAGCTCAAAAATATGGTCTATTTTTAGAGGAGGTAATTATTTTTTAATAATATTCTGAAACTTAATAGTTACAGACAAAATACTAAGAGAGAAATCATTCATAGGTATCACCTATCGTATAGCGTACAATTGTATGGTGTTCCGGTGAACGAGTCTATTTAGGCGTAGGTACATATACAGATGTCTACTATAATATTCTTTTTAAGATTCTCTCCCCAATCAGCCCTTACTTTTGTGCCAGAAAATGCGTGCGGGCGTGCAAGTCTGCGCTTTGATGCGCGAGTATGCTTTTAGGTATAAATTGTTGTGTGAAACTATGAACTGATTTTAGATATCATTTCGATGCGTATGGCTTAAGTGTGAAAAATGCTCTGCGCTGCGCATTCTGAAAAAAATTTTTGTATGGAAAATGCAAACTTCCCCAAAATCTCCAAACAAAACACCAATTTCATGGGTAAACCTATTACTATCAAAAAAATAAACCACCAAATTCAAGTGTCATCTATTTATAAACATTTATACGAGAATAATATTTAGTATAATTTTTTTGGTCACCTAACCGCCGACTGCGCAGTTATACGTCACCAAGATCATTATCCTAGTATTTAAAAATACGGCTGCAGTGTTATTTCAACATTTTTTTTCATTACAGCAAAAAATCAAATATGGTGATTCAAATTTGTCATGGATCGATAACATATACACGTGTGTAACATACAACTTGATGTACGGAATTTAATAAAAATTATAGGGAAGTAATTAATTGGGCAGCCATTTAATTATTTGGTCAGCAACAAAAAGGTAAGGCCCAAAAATTATTTAGGCAGCAAAAAAATATTTTTTTTTATGACACTTATAAACAATCTTTGTGTCATCAAAAAAAATCTCGTATAATAAACAATTTGGCAATAGAGAAAACATTTCAGTTGCTGCCCAATTAGTTATTTTGCTGAAAACTTTTAAATATCTGCCGCCCAATAAGTTACTTTGCTGACCAATTCTGAAATATTTGTTGTCCATAAGTTGCTGACAAATTAGTTATATTAGCTGACCAAATGTATTTTTTTGCTGACCAAAAATTCAAATATTTTGCAGACCGTTTAAATAACACGCCCAACAATTGAGTGTTAGGCCTTAGGCCTTTACCAGACAGTCGCGGCCTAAGCTCGCGGCCATGGTGGCGGCCAGTTTTTTAATATTAATAACTATCTTGTTACTGTTTCAGTGAAACATTGCCTGTTGTCTAATATTAATTTCTTAGAATCGTTGGTAGAAATTTTGATTGCGTTTGACCTCAATCTAATACAGATAGAGAGAGATAGCAGAGAATAATCTGCATAACAAAATCGTCAAATCAATTTCTTTTTCTTTCCCAGGCGTGCTGGTATCCACAACTCTATCCACTCCAAGTTTCGGCATCGGCTTCGAAGATGGCCGAGTCTTCTTCAAATACAACCTGACCCCAAGGACCCCCAAACTTACCTTTACTGGGAAATCAGCTCCGGCCGAAGTCTACTACCTGCCAAGCTGGCTGAAGAACCACCTCCTGCACCACTTCTCTGATTTTAAACCGGGATATTAAACTTGATTGCTGCAGTCATTGGGCTTTTCATTTTCATAGCATTGAGCCATGCTTCGGCACGAATGGGCCGGCTTTTTTTTCATGTGGTAGGTAAGCTCTTGACTTGTCCAGCAGTGGACGAGCATAACTTGCTGATAATGACGATGAAATTTATATAAAGTCAAGACTTTCCCCCATGGGGGTAGACTGAGATTACCTCTTCCAACTTACTACGCTCCTTGCATATTTCTTTCGCTTCGTCTACTGTCATTACAGTCCTCAATGCTCGGTGATTTTTTTTTACATATGACTTGTAAGGTCATATGTAAAAAAAAATCACCGTAGATGCGTCTTAGCGCATGCTTATGAATGTCATAAACATTTTACAATATTACGTGAAAGAGAAAAAACTACGCCATCCGTTCACAAAAACTACCAGGAGTCCTTGTTCTGAGAAGAACGGGCAAGAAACTCAGCAAGATTCAACCCTCCCTTTACATTAGCATCATATTAAAAAAATGTCATAAACTACAACGTCAATGAAGTTTAAAAGAAAAATAAAAATTTTAAATAATATTTTGCAGTTTACCACATTTTCCATCACAAACATGTACACATCATAGTCTAAAGTATAATCTAAAAAAGCAGTATCTACATATCGATAAATAACTATCTTGATGTTAAGTGACGATAAGGCCGAAGGTGGAAGCGAGCTTCACCTTTATTCCTCAACAACTGAGGAACTGGCTATCTTATCTTTGATTGCCGGAACACAACAATGCTTAAAACATTGTTATAATGGCGAAAATTTTAGGTTAGACGGTGGTAGCTAGCCATGCGGGCTTAGAAGCCCTACCACCAACCAAACCGAGCAGGAAAACTTCTGCCCCCATGGGGAATCGAACCTGCACCTCCCGATCAACACCATTAAACCAGAGAGGAGGTTTAAAACTCCTCACAGAAGACCGGTGTAAGGAAACTGTTTCACTGAGTGAGTGAGGGTATCTGATGCCCGTCAGCAACTTGTGACTCCTATGGTGTTCCGAGTGTCAATAGGCGATGTTATTTGCTTGTTATTAGGTAACCCATCTGCTCATTTGTCCCCCTATACCATAAAAAATATTTTAGTATATTATACACCTACATTGCCGGTAATTCCGTTGGTCCATAAGAATAATATTTTATCTAATATATATTCTCCTATTCATAATCACAATCATAGAAATTCACAACAATTTTTTCTAATTACAACAATAGGAGACTGGTGCCCAAACTAGGTAGACCCTGTGTGTGTGTTTGTGTGTGTGTGTGTGTGTGTGTGTGTGTGCGTGCGTGTGTGTGTGTGTGTGTGTGTGAGAGTGAGTGTGTGTGTGTAAGTGCAAATGTGTTCATTTATGTTCGAGCTTACTTAATTTGCGATAAAATAGTCTAATGATTGTAGCCAGTTTTGAACCAACTTTTTACATTTGTGGTTATTTTGTAAGTAAATGTTGAGATGCTTATTTGCTATGTTGTATTATCTACCTCCTGGTGCTTAAAGAATCTTCTACCTAGCTTGGCTCTACAGGGTGCCACCTGACAAACAACATGGTGTCTTCTTGTGTACGCACGTCGGTGTTCAATGATAAACTTAGTAAGAGAGTGTTGTCTCATTATGAGGGCAAACAGATATGATTGTCGAACTGTCAATACCTGGCATTCTTTATACAGCTGTTTTAAAATTAACCTTTGGGCTCTCTCTATATACAGCTCTCTCTATCTCTCTTTCTCTCTATATATATATTGGATCCTTACCTATGAAATTGGTGTTTTTCTTCTCTCTTAGTATTTTGTTCGTAACTATTAAGTTTCAGAGTATTCTTAAAAAATAATTACCTCCTCTAAAGATAGACCATTTTTCGAACTCTTTTGATTTGTTTTGATAATTCGTTGTTAGTTTTATTGTGTTAAAATTGGACACGGAGACAACTCCTTTTCAGTGCCTTCCGAATACATAATTTGATTTGCATTCACATAAAAAAGATAAATAATTTTTAAGAAGTGTGATATCACATATATAGCTAAAGCTTGTCTAATGATACATGCCAAATATTATTATCTTTGGATTTGTCCTTGTGAAGAAAAGTGAAAAAATGCAGAGTTCCCCAATATCTCCATACAAAACGCCAATTTCATATGAAAGGACCTAATATATAGTAATCAAATATGACTTCGCTGCACCTCCCCACACCGTAACACAATAAGAAACAATTAAGTGATAAAGTGCCAAGTAAATACTTCGTATCATATCTTTATCCACAACTTGCCTTAATTGTTTAAATAATAGGTTAGGGAAAATTTAAAACATTTTTAATATAGTTTATTTACATTTAACTAAAGTATGTAGGTACCATTTTGTTCGATAACTTTTTGCCATCTTGTAGGTAGGGACATGATCCCATTGCTATAGAAATTTTGAGATTTCTGGTCAAAATACCGCGACAAGTGGTTTTGGCAGTCCTCTCGTGATGTCAACCTGACACTGCCTAAAGAATTCTGAAGAGACCGAAACAGGTGGAAATCTGAAGGTGCAAGGTCAGGACTATACGGCGGATGCATTAACACCTCCCAGCCAAACTCTCTTAATTTTTGCTGAGTGGCTATAGATGTGTGAGGTCTAGCGTTATCATGATGAAAAACCACACCCCTTCTGTTGATTAATTCCGGCCGCTTTCTCTCAACTTCTTGCTTTAATCTCATCAGTTGTTCGCAGTAGAGTTCAGAATCGATGGTCCTGCCTGGTGGTAACAGCTCATAATGAATAATGCCCTTCCAATCCCACCACACACACAGCATCACCTTGTTGCGAGTTAACCCGGGTTTCGCCACAGTCTGTGAAGCCTGACCGGCCTTTGACCACGACCTTTTTCGCACGTTCTTGTCATACGTGATCCACTTTTCATCACCAGTTATCAGCTTCTTCAAAAATGGTTCGGTTTCATTACGTCGTAATAAAGAATCACAAATGAGTACACGGTTCATTAGGTTTCTTTCAGTGAGCTCGTGAGGTACCCAAATGTCGAGCTTTTTTGTGTACCCAGTTTTTTTCAAATGCGCCAAAACTGTTGTGTGGTCAATTCCCAGTTCTTCAGCTACGTCGTAACTACTGACATGCCGATCTTGCTCCACTTTTTCAAAAATGGCATCCATTTTATCTGTAATAGGGCGACCAGAGCGACGTGCATCTTTGACATCAAAATTTCCGGATTGAAAACGCTTAAACCAAATTTGTGCTACTCTCACAGACACTGCACTAGGTCCATAAACATCGCAAATTTTTTTCGCGGCTTGCGTTGCATTTTTACCTTTTTTGTAGTAAAATTTTAAAATGTATCGAATTTCTTCATTAGATTCACTCATCTTGGCGGTACGAAAAACAAATGAAAATCACACATTTTCCTAATTTGAATTTGGAATTATGTTCTTTAAAATTTAAACTTTCAATGATACCAAAACCAGCCAGATACAAATAGTATAGCCAAAGAGATTTTATTACAAGTTTATACATACTATAATGCGAAAAGACTTTTTCCCCAACCTAATATGTATGTTAATTTTCGGACTCTTTTTGCAAGGCTTGTAATATGAGATTCAAATGTCAATCAGCTATTAACTATCACTCCCAAATAACTAATTGCATTAGTTCTCTCTAATGAGGGGAAGTCACATAATGAAAGAGGAGGGAATGCTCATGTGTGAGCTTTACTTTTTAAATGAACTTCACGGGTATAGCACTGTTTTTGATGGAAAAAGGAATAAATTTTGTTTTGCTAGTATTAAGTGCTAAGGAGTTTGAGGCTAGCCAATGGCAAACCCTATTAAAGCCGCATTGTGCTAGTTCAAATACTTCCGGCCAAGAGTGTCCATAAAAAGTAAGAGCCGTGTCGTCAGCATAGCAGATTATTTTACAGTTTTAGTTCTCGAGGTTGTTTATTTATTTATTTATTGCATCATAATGTACATACAATAGGTCTTATCAGGTAAATTTTGACAACATTATGAACCCTGTCGGGCACTGCAACATTGACAAATGAAATGAGAGGAGGATACTTTCCATTGATAATACTATTTTAACATTTATAATTGGTAGGACTAAATAGACTTTCCATTGATATTTATTATTTGTACATTCAAATTATTTAATTATTTAAACTTACTATCTTGATGTAGAATAATAATATTAATTTTGTGTTTTGTCACGATGTAGGTATTATTATTAGTCGAATTAAAATTAAAATACAAAGAAAAATTAATTTAATTATGCTCAATGTCAATATTTATAGGTGGGTATAATTAAAATTAAAATTATTGTTGCTCAGATCGTTAATGTCAGACCATACTTTTTCCAAGCCGTTGTTGTTAGTCCTCAGCCTGCATACGTCCCACTGCTGGGCACAGGCCTTCCTCATGGACAAAAACACATGAAGAGTGTGGACCGTGACACTACGCTGTGGCAATGCGGTGTGTATAGAAACGGTCACTAAAGCAAACGGGAGCAACGGCTTAACGTGCCTTCCGAAGTTCGAGATCACAAAGTTTTGGTCACCCATCCACGGCCTGACCATGGCGATGGTAGCTTTGTTTTCGATATCGAAGGCCAAAGCATGCTAGCTATGACGCCACTGAGTTTCTCCCGGCGCCGAGCCGTTGTTTCTACCGGGCACTACAAAATCCGTAACCACTTTATGATTCAAACTAAAATTCCAACAGCAGAACAGCCCCTCTATTCTAAACTTTTGACGACCTCCGTGGTCGAGTGGTCTGTACGCCGGTCTCAAGGCGTCGCCATCTCGAGAGGTCCTGGCATCGATCCCCAGTGGAGGCAAGTGTTTGGGTGATGAATTTTCAGACATTTGTTCTCCAGTCTTGGATGTTTATATATATTTGTATATTCAGGATATTTAAATGTATTTATCTATTAAATATATTTGTCCGTCATCTAGTATCCGTAACACAAGCAGCATTTAGTTGCTTAAAATGGGACTAGTTGATTGGTGTGAATGTCTTAGGAAAAAAAAAACTGTCGAAAACTAAACGAATCACGGAATCTCTATTGCTGTCACTTTTTATTGCAGCGAAATATAGCGAGACAGGACGTAACTTTCCAAATCGAATCCGTGAACCGATAGTTTAAAATAATGGGGCAGATGTATCCAGCAATTTCTCTGTGATAGGCGTCACTGCACTTCCATATTTTAAAACGGTTATATTAGGCCTTGCCTAGGCCTTGCCTATGAAATTGGTATTTTGTATGGAGATTTTGTGGATGTCTGCATTTTCCGTACTAACATTTAATCAGTTTTCTTCACAACGACAAATCCAGAGATAATAATATTTGGCATGTATCATTAGACAAGCTTTAGTAATATGTATAATATCACACTTCATAAAAATTAATTATCGTTTTTAAGTGAATGCAAATAAAATGATGTATTCGGGAAGCACTTAGAAAGAGTTGTCTCCGTGTCCAATTTTAACACAATTAAACTTACAACAAATTATCAAAACAAATCAAAAGAGCTCAAAAATATAGTCTATTTTTAGACAAGGTAATAATTTTGTAGGAATGCTCTGAATCTTAATAGTTACAGACAAAATACTAAGACAGAATAAAAACACCAATTTCATAGGTAAGGACCCAATAATAACATAACCTAACACAACATTTGTTTTACTACTAACTTTTCATAATTTAACAATTTTCTCTCTGACAGTCTTTCTGTCTCGCTTTCACGTCAAAACTATTGAACCAATTTAACCCAAGTTTGGAGCACCGACAGTCTAGAGCCTGAGAAAGGACATAAGCTACCTTTTATCCCGATATTCCCATGGGAACGGGTGCCATGTGGGCGAATGTTAAAAATTTAAATAACGCCTCCCAGAAAAATGAGGGACTTTACGCCACTATGAACTTTGCTTCTAATAATAGAGTAGGACTAAATTTTCAATTCCACCGTAATTGAGGCTTCTGTTTCAATTTGAAAAAATATTTCAGTGTTGAATGCCTATTTATTGAGGAAGGCTATTAGCTACATACCGTGATGGTATGTAGCTAATAGCTATTCTACGCGGACGACATCGCGGGCAAAAGCTATTACAAAAATAAATGTTACTTCTGAATGTTCTTATCTCTGTGTGCATCGCAAAACCAATGTAAAAAACCGTGCGTCGCATAATCGCCATTTCGTATCTGAATGGAACATAGACTTACAAATGATACGACAGTACAATAAAAGTTTGGAAAATGATTTTTAATTATTATATTGAGATGATATAAAACTCATTGAACTAATTGTCATTGTTTATGATATTAGCTATTAGTATAGACCTGTGGTATAGACATGTGTAGTTGTTGATATTTTTTATCCTGTATAAAGATATAATCTCTGCCTACCCCTGTGGGAAAAAGTGGGAAAAAGTCAAAGGTGTGACTTTATGTATGTGTATATTAAATTTTCCCATCATGCTATTAAAATCAGATAGAAACAATCTTTATCACAGATATTGACTTTTGATAGGAAATCGGTTGCAACGAATTGAACGTATGACAAAATCAAACACTGGAGCTTGTTATACCATTACCACCTCTATTACATGAAGTTAAAGTCCGGATTCGGTTGCAAACTAGATTTTTTATTTTACATTAATAAATGTTAATATGGGAATAATTCTTGGTAATTTTCATAGAATCGGCGGACATTTTGGATAAAATGGACGCATTTTGGTTTATATCTTTGGGTACTTTAATATTATCAAGTAAGTAAATATTTTTAATTGACCTATTATTATTAAATAATTATTTTATAATTCGTCGGAGTTGTGTTGTAGCGGCTCATTAAAATAATGAGAATTAAAAGAACCAGCGTAGTGGTATGGACCATAGTCCACATGTGGTTATTTGTATGAGGAAGTCTTGTGTCCCGTGGGACGTAGATAAGCAGAGGACGGACTAGCACAGTTCGTCCATGAATCTTTCAACTTGCTTAAGTCGTCTATTCCAGAATAATAAGAGGAAGACTTCCTGGTTCTCACGAGGAATTAGGTCTGGCAATGGCAGGCAATGGCCTGAGCTGGCGAATCATCATTAATAAAAAATACATACATGTAATCACGACTATTATCTTCTAAGGGTTAGTCAGAGACTAGGCAAAAACACTGTCATAGTATGCGCTTTACCAAGCAGTGAGTGAACGTGTGCTCAACGTGAGAGGTGGTGACCCCCATCGCCGCTATTGGATGTTGTGCAGTTCTAAGTACATTAGTCGCCTTTTACAAGACCCAAGGGAAGAGATGGGTTGGTAGTATTCGTTTAATAAGCTGCTACCACACGACCATTTTTAACATTTTAATAACTCTTTCTCCAGATGTCCTGACAGTTCAGTCCCGCCCAGAATATTATCCAATCCCGTGTCCCTTCACGAATCCGTGCGAACCCCCGGCGTCTTACAGGCAAGAGTATGGCCCGCCTTGCCCACCTTACCCGCCTTGCCCGCCTTGCCCTCCGTGCCCACCATGCCCACCAAACACTCTGCAACCCTGCCCTGCGCACTACAGCCCTCCGAGTTGTGGGTACCCTCTGATGGTGTCCATACGGTATGATGGTGGTAAGTTCATGAGTTTTTTATTTTACATATGACAGGCAGGCTCTTGGCCTTCATCTCACCTGATGGTGAGTGACGATAAGGCTGAAAGTGGTAGTGACCTTTACCTGTATTCCTCAACAAGTGCGGAACTACTATTTTTTTTACGTATAACAGGTAAGCTCTTAGCCTTCATCTCACCTGATGGTAAGTGACGATAAGGCCGAAAGTGGAAGCGAGCTTCACCTGTATTCCTCAACAACTGAGGAACTAGCTATCTTACCTGTGACAACAACGCTTAAACATTATTATTATGGCGGTCAATAGGTAAGACAGTGGTAGCTAGCCAGGCGGGTTTAGATGCCCTACCACCAACCAAACCGAGCAGAAAAACCTCTGCCCCCATGGGGAATCGAACCCGGACCTCCCGATCAACATCCGATGGCGTGAACCACTAGACCAGAGAAGCAATTAAAATCTAAAAAAATATATCTCGACTCTAATTGTCGGTCTCAATAATTTCTATCTAGTCTTGCGAAGTTGTTGATTAATTAAAAATAACCCAGTTTATCACGCGTCTACATTATTTAACATTTCATATAACATTGCAATACAAAACAGTTTTGTGATATGTTGCATGATAATATGAGCTCAATGGCGTAGTGGTTAGTACACTTTGGGTTTCGATCTCAGAGTAAACAGAACTGGAGTAGCCATTAGTCAATTTCTCAAACATTTTTTTTTGCCATTTCTTGCGGGGGGTGAGGTTACCACTACACTCAAAGCCAGCCGTTTTTACAAATGCACACATGCATAATTCGACACACAAATGTAAATTTCACGCACACACACGCTTAAAATAGTCACGTGGGGTGTGCGTTTTGACAACGTCACAGCCGCACTCCCCACGAGACTAGCGCTCGAAATTTGAAATCGTAGAATTCTAAAACATGAAATAATGAAGTAAATAATCATGAAATCTTAAAAATTATAATTACAAATAAAAGGTGACACCATCTTTTAGCATACTCGATGTTTTCTATTTATTTTTACAACAAAAAACAGCACAGGCAGGCATTTTTGCGGGAGCTCTGTTCGCCGCAACGTTTACAATGTTATGGCTGTCAAAATGGCGGCTCAACTAGTTTTATTAAACGTGCAAGCATCCGATGCTTGTGCATTTGGCAGAGGGGAATGTTAGACAAAGGCTACTCCAGTTCTGTTTACTCTGAGGTTTCGATTGATAACAAAGTTACCTTCGTCATGGTCAGGCCGTGGATGGATGACCAGAACTTTGTGATCTCGAGCTCCTCCGTGCTTTGGGAGGCACGTTAAGCCGTTGGTCCCGGTCGCTATTGCGACTATTTCTTCCGATCAACCTGCATTGCGCCAGCGTGATGGTGTTACGGCCCATACTCCTCATGTATTCCTCCGTCTGTGTCCAGCAGTGGGATATATATAGGCTGAGGACTGGATATGTTGCAATTTTAAATTACAAGTCACATATTCTGGCCGCTAAATGTAGAGTTATTGAGTGACTTGCAGAAGTGAAAATGGTAGTAACTCAGTCATGATCATAATTTCCATAACAGTTGCTGACTGCCATCCGGTTCTGGGCCCCGACTCGAGTCCGCCAAAGCCACCGACCCCCAAGCCGCCGAGCCCCGCACCTATCCCGAACCCGCCGACCCCTGACGACACCCCGCCCTTCCCGGAGACTCGCCGCAGGGGGATGCTGACCAGCCTCTTCAGCATCCCGGGCGCCATTGCCGACTCCGTGCTGAGCGGGGAACTTAGCATCTAATTGGGAACGGAAATAAAACCATCGTGATAAAACCAAGCTTATTTGATTTGTGTCACTGAAAATCACATACCAACCTGCATTGGTCCAGCGTGGTGGTGTTACGGCCCGTACTCCTCAGGTGTTTCTCTATGAACAAGGCCTGTGCCCAGCAGTGGGACGTATATAGACTGTATAGGATCGAGGGGTGAGTTGAACTACTGAACTTTCTCAGTATAGGTTTTAGAATAAAACACTATATGCACTGGAACTATGCAATTCACAAGTAACTACTGATGAGTTATATATGAGATACTAGTAAAGAGTGGGGCAACTGTCCCGCTACCATTTTGATTGCGCGCCATTTTGGTTTTGTGACGACTTTAAGCATTGTGTAGTGTAGACACCCCAATTTTATAATGGATAAATATACGCCACAAGAACGAGCAGAAATAGTGACAATATTTGAATTATTTAGCATGGCCAGCCAGATCTCCGGACTTAACAGCACCAGACTTTTATTAAAGGGTTTTTTAAAATCATAAGTTTATGTGAATGGGCCCCAAACGATTCAACATCTCAAAGAAATATTCGTCACGAAATTGAAGAGATTCAGCCTGAAATGTTACAGGATGTCATGAAAAATTCCTTAAGAAGAGCTGAGAGTTGCATAGCGAATCGCGGTCACCATTTAGCCGATATAATTTTCCAATCATAACGAAAAAATGTAAAGATCAAATAAACCTCATGAAAATTAAAGCTACATCACTCTTCTTGGAACAAAGTTGTAGGCAATCAAAATGGTAGCGGGACTTTTGCCCGAATTTGCCACACCCGTTATTATTCTAATTTAGTCTCGATAGCGCGATGTAACGTAAGGCAACGCCATCTAGTATCTATTTTACGAAATAAACTTAATTAAGATGTTTGTTACAAACCAAACAACCAATGGATGCCAAACTCCCATACAAAGCATGAGGCAATGTTTTGTCTCGATCAGTAGGTGTTCCGTCTCATTCTATCACTTTAATGAATGAGTTTGACATTTCATAGTAAAGCTTTATATTACTACTAATGACGTCACACAAAAATACATTAAAATTTCTCAAACAAATACTCTCATTTGATATGTGATTTTTGACTCACCTGTGAAATTTTTATTTAAAATATTAAATTACAAACAAAATTAACTATTTTTAGTCTAGGCGTCAAAATGGCGTAAATATGACAGGTGAGACAGAAACTATGGATAGAAAGAGAGGAAGAGGATAGCCTTCATTCATAAATAGTGATAGAATGAGAGGGAACCTACTGATCGAGACAGAACATTGCCTCATGTTATGTATGGGAGTTTGGCATCCATATTATAGTACAAAATTCTTGCAAACAACTTCATTGCCGCGATGTAATAGAGCACAGCGCCATCTATTGGCGTACTAAGAAACTATATGAGCTGAGGACTGACAGTTTACTCATAATGTCCCTAAAATATGGGCAGATATCAATAGGTTAAACCTATTACCGTTACAAGCCAGGACTAATGTCATATAAATAATATTGAAGAAGTATGGGCCGTAACACCACCACGCTGGACTAATGTGGATTGGTTGAAACGGTTGCAATAGCTACCAGCACCAGTCTGTGCTGCGCTGACGAACAAATAACAACATTTGTTAACAACAAATGAAATTGATTTTCCAAACTTTTGTTGTACTGTCGTGACATTTGTTAATCTATGTTCCATTCATACGAAAACGCAAGATGTGCGACGCTCGTGCGCGCTGTGCACACATAGCTAAGAACGTTGAGATGTGTAATTAATATTGTTAATTTTTGTATGAAAGTAAAATTGGTAACCTCGTAAAAAAATTGTTGGTTATAATATTAGCTAGTCAGTCTTGCTAGTTTGTTGAAATGTTAAAAATAACAACAAAAAACATGTAGGTTCAACAATTCCTGAATAAGATCACGAAATATTTACTGTAGATAATAATATAATTCTTTAGTTCTGTATGTAGTTAGATTTGTTTTTTTTACGACAGCCGTGGTCTTGTGGTCTGTACGGGCCGGTCTCAAGGGGTCACTATCTCGAGAGGTTCGATCCCCGCTGGGGGAAAATGTTTGTGTGATGAATACAGACATTTGTTCTCCAAGTAACTGAGCTTCAAAAGATTACAATATTTTATATACTATACTTTTACAGTATTGCTTATTCCTGCCCACGAAGGGTCTTCATTTTGTTGTAGCTAAAAAGAGGTTCATAAAAACGACTTTTATTTCTTGCTTTAATTTTATGTCCCATCCAAAATGGAAAACGAGAAAGCCTTTAAATTTAATAACATTTATCTACACTCATGTTATAATGTTCAAAATATGAACTCAGACTCGAACTCATAATGACATACTTTTTAACACTGATGATAAAAACGAAAATTTAAAAATGGAAACTGTAAAAAATGACCATTATGCAACAGGTTGGACTCATTATGCAACACATATTTTTCTTAAAAACGCACAAAACTATGGCAAATCCAGACAGCCAACAATAAATAAAATTATTAAAAAACATTGTTTTATTTAAAACCACGCCCGTGTTTTAATAACCTATATTATGTGACAGTTACATAAACTACAATTTCAACACAAAGACACACCAAACTAAGCCCTTGAGGTCTAAATGAACCGGAAAGTATTTTAATGTGTTTGCAACAACCTTTAAAGTTCTTAAAGTTCTTTCAACTCGTCATTTCGTAGCCTTTACGTTACGAGAGCGATTATGAGCCTTAAAATGGTTTAAACTGGTAAATTGTTTCTTGGGCTCTTTTAATGGCAGACACCCAAGGGACCTTGGAATGGTACTCTTAAATAACTCACAGATCTTTCTATATTTCCCTCCTTCCTATAGCATGGGTTCCTTCAAAAGAGGCGTGAATGGGCATCTTATGAGCCAGCAAGGTGCTGCCCTAGCATCCTTCGCAAATGGACTTATCTACTGCTTACCATCAGGTGGTGTTGAGTCATTTGCTGGGCTGATTATAAAAAAAAATTATAAGACTGGTTATAGGGAGGCTGCGATAGCCGAGACGGACGGCACTATTTCCACAAGGTCACGGAGTCGATACCCACCGCCGCCACTGAGTTGGAATTAAAACTTCAAAAACTTTTATTCAGATTCGTCCTGGGCACAGGCCTTCCTCATGAGGAAACACATGAGGAGTATGGGCCGTAACACCACCACGCTGGCGCAATGCGGGTAAGTGGGTAACGGTTGCAATAGCGAACGGGATCAACGGCTTAACGTGCCTTCCGAAGCACGGAGGAGCTCGAGATCACAAATATTTGGTCACCCATCCGCAGCCTTACCACTGCGAAAGCATCTTTGTTTTCAATCGAAAGCCAAAGCGTACTACTGCTCGGTTTGGTTGGTGGTAGGGCTTCTAAGCCCGCCTGGCTAGCTACCACCGTCTTACCTAAATTTGTCGCCATAATAGCAATGTGATAAGCATTGTTGTGTTCCGGTAATCAGAGGTAAGATAGCCAGTTCCTCAGTTGTTGAGGATTACAGGTGAAGCTCGCTTCCACCATCGGCCTTATCGTCACTTTCCATCAGGTGAGATTAAGGCCAAGAGTTTGACCTGTGATATGTAAAAAAAGGTATGGAGTGTCGATAGGCCATAAGGTTTTCGACTGCGAATTGGTTGTTGTAAATTAGTTTTTAAAGAATGATCGGGGCCTGGCCTGCGCGTAACGAAGTATCTCCTAACTTCGCGGCTATCGAACGGTATCGGATTGCCAAAGTTTCTCCGTTAATCCGCAAATAAGTTCCGAATTATTCGGAATTACTTCTTTCCGGGATTTAAAGGCTTTGTTTTAAAACCAGACTTTCCGAGTGGCCGTTTTGAAGATTAGAGAAAAAGTAGAAACACTTAAAAAGCGCGTTTATCTAAATTATATTCACCAGCCTGTGAAGAATTGGACGCCGATGCTAAATAAAAACCTTCGTGTCGTCACTTATTGTATATTATATTATAAAACTTAAGGTAAACAGAAACAATTCACAAATCAATCAACATAAAACCTAATATTATCAACTTACAATAGTGCCTTGGAAAAGTTGACACTTTTGAACATTTATCGTTACAGCTTAGTAACAAATATATATATTATAATTTTACTATCAACACTTAATTTTTATAATATTTTTATAAATTATTGGCGTCGAGACAACCGCTCCAGACTCTGACTATGATTGGAATAAAATTGGAGACTAAAAACAATGAAAAGAGACAAGTAAGTAAGTTCAAAAACAGAAACAAAGAGAAAATGACCAGAGAAGAGCGCAATAACAGCAAAGAGTCGCTAATACTGATATAGCGCTTCGTTACAACACCCGCTCCCTCGAAAAAAAATCCTGGGTATAAAAAGGATTTTTTCCTAAAACTTTGTAAAAATAAGTGCCAATTTTTTTATAAAAAAATAATATTGGGCACAGGTCTTCTTAAATAGAGATATGATGAGGAGTATGTATGAGCCAACATCGCCACACTGGCCCAAAGCGGATTGGTGCCTACACAGGGTTATATCTAATGAATCAACAACCTGGGCACACTGGGTAGCTTACATCGTATATAAAAACATTTATTTTAAGAGTTTTACCATAACTCAATACATTAATTTAAAAATGATTTATCAAGCTTATAATGTACTATCTTGACATTAGTAAGTCTATGTTCCGTTCATACGAAAAGGCGACACGCGCGACGCTCGCGATGCGCACAGAGCTAAGGACATTCAGAAATTGATATTTATTTTTGTATGAAAGTAACCGCGTCAAATTATTAAGTCGTAGAACGAATGTTGTTATTTATGATGTTAGCAACCTAGTTTTGCGAGGTTTTTTAAAATAAAATGTCATGTGTATATAGGATGTACGAAACAATACAGTATGACCGAAATCACCGACAACTTTGTGTAAAACTAATAGCTCAATTGGCACGAATTTAATAAAAATAAAATATTTATATTTTGCGTGTATTATACTATTAGGTCTATACCTATGAAATTGGTGTTTTGTATGGAGATTTTGGGGATGTCTGCATTTTACATACTAACATTTCATCAGTTTTCTTCACAACGACAAATCCAGAGATAATAGAATAATAGTTGAACAGAATAATATTTGGCATGTATCATTAGACAAGCTTTAGCAATATGTGTGTGAACACGCTTCATAAAAATTATTCATCGTTTTTATGTTAATGCAAATCAAATGATGTATTCGGGAGGCAGTTAAAAATAATTGTCTTTGTGTCTAATTTTAACACAATTAAACTTTCAAAAAATTATCAAATTAAATAATACGAGCTCAAATATATGGTCTATTTTTAGAAGAGGCAATTATTTTATAAGAATGTTCTGAAACTTAATAGTTACGGACAAATTGCTAAAACAGAATAAAAACACCAATTTCATAGGTAAGGACCCAATATTATACTTCTTGAATCACTCCATTAAAAATAACCTACACCAAAAGCCGTATTGTAATTTTAAAGATCATAGAAAGAAGCGAAATTGATTTAGACTTTGTACTGCTGGTTCGTCGCTCGTAAAACAGCGTGAAATTTGATTAACTGGTACAATTTTGTATTTATCAGTTCCTTAAATCAAGTTGAAGTAAAGTACAACATACACGTCAGTTAACCACTGGTATATTCTGCCTAAAGACGCCCATTGCTCCCCAAGGAACTTCACAACGACCGGTGCTAAGCCGCCCGCATCCAGGGACTTCCTGCGACCTTCACTAGATCGGTCCACCTTGAGAAGACCTACTAACGATGCACCTTCTTAAACATGTTAGTAGTAAAATATGACATATACTCAATTTGACCTACTCGCTGAAGAGGTCGTAGGGATTATTTTCTCTGTCTGTTTCGATAATCTCTCATTTCTGAGGTAAAGTCTTCGCACGCGGGCTTGCAACCAAGCGTGCGGACGATCATAAGAATCAGTCTGTTGTTTATTAAATGTGATTTTATTATAATAATTATTAAATGTGGTTATCAATACCTCTGCCTACCCCTTTAGATATGTAGGAGTGATATGTTAGCCATCATCCGAATATCATCGTCCCATCTTGTCACAGGGCCTTCTTCATTCTACATTGGTGTTTAATTCCTCCATTTCACCAGATATATTAAGTCCCCATGTAATAGGTAGCAATTCACTATCATTACATACATAAGTTTAATTCACACTCAGTGGTGGCGGCGGCGGTGGGATCGAACCAGCGAGTCGCGCGGCCTAGAACGAATGCCCAGTCCGTCCCAACTCCGCTACCGCTGCCTTATTTATATAAACAGAATTTTATAAGGGAAGTAATTAATTGGGCAGCCATTTAATTATTTGGTCAGCAACAAAAAGATCAGCCGAAAATTTGGGCAAATAAATATTTTGTTATCAGAATATTTATTTGGGCAGCAAAATAATTAGTTGAGTTGCAAAATTATTATTTGGGTGTATGTATATAATCTAGGAAATGTATCAATTAAGGATCATGCATCGATTCCTAGGAAGTGTATTCTGATGGATATTATTTTAAGGTTATTTTTTATGACCCTTAAAAACAATATTTATTTCATCAAAACTTCATCAAAACAAATTAGTTATTTTGCTGACAAATAAAAAATATCTGCTGCCCAAAAGTTGCAGTGTTATTTTGCTGTCCAATTTAGAATCATTTGCTGCCCATAAGTTGCTGACCAATTGTATTTTTTTGCTGACCAAAGTGTGAATATTTTGCTAACCGTTTAAATAACACTCTTTTTATAATTACATAACATTGTAAAAGGAATAATTCAGAAGTATTCACGAAATAATACGAATAGCGTTGTTTTAACAATTTCCCTCCATTTACATTAAATCTTCCACCGAATAGCACAGATTAAAATTAAAATCTTCCGCACCAAAAGTACGGCCAACACATAGGACGCGTTCAGAAACAGAACGCAATCACTATTGATTCATTCTCTAACCTTAATTTTTTTATAACCACATATTTTAAAATATCTATATTTTAAAATATGTGGTTTATTACATTACATTTAATATTTAAATAATTAAGAATGCTTACAATTGTTACCGTTTCATAGCAACGAAAATAACTTTGATCAACCTTGAATTATCAAATACCCATTTAGACTGAGTTTTAAACAACCTCGACTCCATACCTAACAGAACCACAAGCGTGACCTTCATGGCTCCACAAATCAAAATACCAGAGAAACTATATAAAAACTGATGTATTATTTTATATTATTTTGTTTAACACCTTATAAAATACAAGATGGTAAGAAATTTTTATTTGTATTTCTTAAACGGGTGTTTGATTTTGAACTATTTGCACATCGCCGTTATTTCTTTCATATCTGTGGATTAAGACGACCTCTGTAGTCGAGTGGTCTACGCCGGTCTCAAGGCGTCGCCATCTCGACAGGTTCTGGGTTCGATCCCCGGCGGAGGCAAATGTTTGTGTGATGAATACAGGCATTTGTTCACCAGTCTTGGATGTTTATATAAGTATTGTATATACTGAATATTTATATGTATATATTTATTAAATATATTAATCCGCCACCTAGTATCCGTAACACAAGTATGAGTTGTTTAAAATGGAGCTAGTTGATAGGTGTGAATGTCTGTGGATCTGTACCACTCGACCACGGAGGTCGTCATATGTGTGGATGAGTGTGTAATAATTTTAATTTTGTATTTGACTGTTTTAGACCACACACTGTATATCGTATAAATCTTTTACTATTTAACTTACCGGCAAATCTCACTTAGTTTAATTTTAAGCCATAATGGCCTTTGTTCGTAAACTGATAACGTTCATTTCAGAGCTCGCCCTGATGTCGCGACCAAGTCACTCTCGATATGTTCACGGTACGATGCTGCAGGCTCTTGTTATGTAAGTTTTTTTTACAACCGACTACAAATATTTCTACACATAACATAACATAATTATCATCACGCCTTTTTATAGAAATATTTCTATAGTACGTCTCAATCCAAGTTGCCAAAAAGGTAAACAAAAATGCCGACTTACCGAATTTGTTATTCAATAATCACACTTTTTACATGGACATTGGCACGTAAATATATGTCCTTACCTATGAAATTGGTGTTTTTTTTCTCTCTTAGTATTTTGTCTGTAACTATTAAGATTCAGAGTATTCCTAAAAAATAATTACCTCGTCTAAACATAAACTATACTTTGAGCTCTTTTGATTTGTTTTGATAAGTGTTAAAATTGGACACCGAGACAACTCTTTTTAAGTGCCTCCCGAATACATCATTTTATTTGCATTCACTTAAAAACGATAAATATTTTTTTTATGAAATGTGTTGTTACACATATTACTAAAGCTTGTATAATGATACATGCCAAATATTATTATCTCTGGATTTGTCGTTGTGAAGAAAACTGAAAAAAATTTAGTATGGAAAATGCAGAATTCCAAAACACCAATTTCATAGGTAAGGAAATAATATAATTATCGGTAACAATTGTTGTCCGTTTCAATTGATTTCAATTACCTACAGTCATCACAAAACATTTTAGAGGTGAAACATTACCTTTGTTTTGTTTACCTTTTTGGCAACTTGGATTGAGACGTACTATAGGTTATCTATATGCATATCTCTTTACTTGTTCACTTACCTTATAACATCTTCTATCAGGGAGCGTGGTCTGAAACAAAAGAAAATTCCATTATAGTTAGAACTTTGTTTAAAGTACTTAGATTCCAACTCACACCGGCCTGCCCCACGTCACCGGGCTTCGCGACGTCAAATTCATCCCCATATTTTGGATGGTTGGCTATGCACGACCCTTCAGTTTTCACGTCATTTTCAAAATCCTAGTGATAGCTTATTGAACGCAGATCAACGTTTGTATGAACGGGTTCTTCGAAACGGATTCTTCGTAGTAAAAAAAATATTGTTGAAAATAATGTATTTTTTTTCATCCTACCATCTCGGAAAGAACATTTTTGCTCTTCGATATTGGAGTAGAAAAGCCTTTATTATCCTCTTGAGCGGAAGTAAATTTGAATTAGAACAACGTATACAATTAGCACACAAAGTTCGTGATTTTTTTATTGTTTAAAAAATCTAATTTGGAACCTTCTTGGTTAATTTTCTTTATTTTGCATTGCGCGCGTCGCGCATTTTATTGCTAATGGTTAATTAATAAGCTAAATTAAACTAACTCTAATGAGTGATTCTAGCGAAGATGAAGTTAATTTGACGCCAACTGAACTGACTGAAACAGTTATTAATGCGCAAATGAGCTTTCTACCTCAACAATCACGCGAGAAGTATTTGAAACAGTACGATATATTTAACAAGTGGCTACTAGCAAAAGGAGCGACAACTTTCTCCGAAAACGATATCTCCTCCACAATCCACATTAGTGACAATTACGTAATGTTAAAGAGTGATTAAATTATTGCTCCTTCAAATTATGAGAAACGCTGTAAATTATACTTTACCACTATTGAATGCAAATTCTCATGATTGCAACTAGCGACGTACACAGAGCAATTAGGTGAGGGGGAGGGGCGTAGTTAGTGGGGAAACGAGCACTGTGCGCGTGCAGCCTTAAGTAGTCATTGTAAGTGTTCACACGTCAAATTTTGTAGATTGTCTAATTGACAAACAACGTTATGGTTGAGTTTGTGTAATGGCTAAGTTGTGAATTAGGTACCTAAAAACTTCAATTTCTACTTTTAAGCACTTACCATCTAAGATAAGACCAACCATTTCTAGGTATTTATTCCAGAACGAAATGATCGAATGTTGATTCAATGTTCATAATATACCATTCCTTGCATTTTTATGCGTTATTATTAACTATATCTAGCACAATATAATAGTAGTTTATGTAACTGTCACATAATATAGGCTATTAAAACACTGGCGTGGTTTTAAATAACGAGCCTTGGCGAGTTCTTTAATAGTATCATGCGAGTGTTTTAATATCGAGTTATGTGCAGTAGCAGTTACATACACTACTTTATCTACACTTATTCAAAGAAATAAAACAACAAATTTTATTAATTTTATTTTATTGTTGGCTGTCTGGAAAACATTTGCCATAGTTTTGTGCGTTTTTAAGAAAAATAAGTGTTGCATAATGAGTCGAACCTGTTGCATTATGGTCATTATGATAGTTTCCATTTTTAAATTTTCGTTTTTATCATCTCCGTCAAAAAGTATCGAGTCCGAGTTCATAATTCGAACATTATAACATGAGTGTAGAATAAATGAATTACAGTTAAATGCAAAATTTCATAAAAACTAAGTCAAAACTTACTTATACGTGCTCCGGCTCCTAAGGCCGCAAGTTGTAGTGTTAATGTAAAATACAATGTAAACCAACTATTACAAAAGGCATTCGTGGCTATACTTTGCGAAACAGCCGAGAAAAATAGTATTATCGGTTTGCCCCCATACATTTTTCAACAATAATTTTTTACTACGAAGAACTCGTTTCTATAATAAGTCATTCATTCAAACGTTGATCAGTGTTCAATAAGCTATCATTTCAGTTGCGGCACGCTATGATGGCCGTTTTGTCGTTTGCTCACTCATGATGTTTCGTAATTATAATATTTACTTTTTAGAAAATATGTACCTTGCTGTGTAGAATTGTAAGAACTGTATGAGAGTGACTCCCCACACAGATAAATCATAAAGGTTTTCAAGTGGGGAAAAAGAAAATTTTGCAATGTATTTTAATTTGTATGTGGAAATAAATAAATAATAATAATAATAATAATACATTTGAAGGAGCGAATTGCTGTTCTTTATTGTCAAGAATGACGTGCAGTCAGTCATAAAATGAATCGAATTTAGGACTTAATTTTAGGACACAAAATTTATTTATTACATTGATTTCTAATCCATATACATTCTAAACCATTTACCACACAACTCGGCATTGTTTTTCGAATGACAACATTTTTAAAAATGAAATGTAATACAATCGTCACATAGGAATAAAATAAATACAATAAAAATAAACTAACTATAATGAGTGTGGTTGCGCCATTTACAATTTGACTAATTTTATAATTTTAACTAATAAGTATTTGATTTGGATATTGAGAATTGTCCATCACACAATCCTAGTTCCTCTCTATATCCTCATCCCTTTCCCGCACGTATCTTTGTAAACCTACGTGCGAGCGAGAGGTCCGCCCGCGAGAGAAGCGGCGATTGCTACGCGCCGCCGCAAGAGGTCTCTCAAGTATTATTGCGCTGACGTTCAGAGCCGCTCGCAGCAAATTTTCTCCGCTCTTATAACGCTTACAATTATTTAATTACCTTCTATAAAGTGCATCAGTGATCGGGCCCGATATTATCTATTGTGTTAAGTGAGTGCAACAAACAATAAATTCACGCAGAAGACCTTTCGTAATACCTACGAGCCGGCAATATTGCCGGTCGCATCCACGCTGCCACCACCGCCTCAACTTCGAGATCGGACTTAAACAAGGTACTGTGCACCCTTCCATACTTGAACTGTCCATCCACCACTTTGTTTACCCGCAGGCAGTTCTTTTCCTATTTTACTCCGAACGTGAGCGACAATTCTCTCAAAAATACAGTCCACTAAAATCGAAGCCATCTGGCTTCAACCGCACAACCATTTTATGGCCCTTACGAGCCGAATTTTGAACTAATCACGCGTTATAATACATTTTAGTCTTTAAAGTATAGGTAACGCAATCGCAATCGCGTACAATTTTGTTCGTTTAACCTAAAATATTTGCAATCGTTGCTAACCGCTTTATGTTTAACCTTCTATAGGTCAATCCCGCGCTTTTAGTTAAAATCTAACTAAATTTCGTTTAATTTAACGCAATTTACAGACACTTTATCTTTCGTGTTTGCGTCTGGGCTTTTATTTTATTTCATAACGCACTCCCATACGTAACGTGAATAGGTATTTCTGTTCTTCATCGCTCCACATTGCTTATAATATCACCGCGCTATACCTACTCATAAGGTATTAGATTTAACGCTTAGTTTATCTACATTTGTTTATATAAAGTATAAAAATGTCTAATGAAAATAAACTATTACTTTTGCACGCAAAAAGAGACCATATTTTCTCCCGCATACAAGCTATTGCCGATAAGGTCAACAACCTCTCTAACGAATATTTGAGAGAATCATTTCTTTGCGATCTTGAATCAATCGATAAATTACGCTCAGATTTTGAAAGTGTGTTGGATCAAATAAATTCAATTGAATTAAATTTGAACCCTAAATACGGTATTAATTATCAACCGCTTGTATCATTTGACGAATTGTTTTGTCGAGTCAAACGCGCTGCAAAGTCTTTGCAAACATCGCAGCACGAGACCAAGTACGTTGTAGGTAATAGGCCTAGGTTGCCGCCTATTGAATTACCAGAATTTAATGGCGATATTAAAACATGGCCTTTGTTTTATAGTTCCTTTAAAAGTACTGTTCACGATAATCCTGCTTTAGCGGAGTCGGAAAAATTGTATTATTTAATTGGCAAGCTTACCAGCAAGGCTAGGTCTGTTTTCGCAGGTATAACTCCTAGTGGTGATAATTATCATCTTATTTTAAACTGCTTAGTGGATAAGTATGAAGACAAACGACTACTTGCCTCTTCTTATTTAAACCAAATATTTGATTTAAAGCAATTTAATTCCGCATCATCCAGTAATCTCGAGTTATTTTTGGATAAATTCGCAACATCAGTTTCCGCGTTAAATAATTTAAAAATAAATAATTTATCTGATTTTATATTTTTGAATATCGCGTTAAAGAAATTAGATCCCGAAACCGCGCGCGCTTTCGAAATGGATAAACGTGGTTCCGATATCCCATCATTCGATTCTCTGGTGACATTTGTTCGCGATCAAATTAAAATATTACAGCACACGTCTTCTAATAGTAAACAAGAAGTTACTAAGAAATCTTTAAACCATCAATCCATGGATGCGTTATCGAGACCGCATAAAACTACACATACTTATATAAACACTACAACCGCAACTTCACAAGCTTATTGTTCTCTTTGTAACACGCAACACGAACATTTATATAATTGTTCGGGTTTTCAAAAATTAACACCTAGTGAACGCTTTCGATTTGTAAAACAAAATATTTTTTGTGTTAATTGTCTGAGTAAAAATCACCGCTCTTTTAATTGTAATTCTAATTCGCAATGTCGTAGGTGTCAACTTAAGCATCATACAATGCTTCACTTTGATAATAATTATAAGCATGCCGCAATTGCCGCATCCACACAGAACACACTCGGTGGTACATCGTCCACGGAAACATCGCAACACACGCGCGCACCTATCTCGCCTACCGGTGGCAGCGCCCGCGCCCGTCCGTCAGATGGCGGTCTCGCGACGTCTCCGCGCCCGTGTACGTCTAGTAATGATGTTGCTTTGTGTACATTATCAGACAACGTTATTAAAAGTATTTCGCACGCGCCTACTTCTATTTTACTTGCTACCGCACGCGTTGTAGTGCTTGATTCTTATGGCAACGAGCATTATGTTCGCGCCTTATTAGATAGCGCTTCTCAAAGTAATTTTATTACTCGCAAATGTTGTGATCGTTTAGGATTACACTCACTACAAAAACCGACGTACTCTACTGTAAAGGGAATTGGAGGCTGTACTAAAAGCATTGAAGGTTCCGTAAGAGTACAGTTCTTTTCGCGTTTCGATCGCAATATTAATTTCGACATGGAGTCGTTAGTTGTTGATAAGGTAACCGAACGACTGCCGACCGTTGGTATTGATATTTCGCTATTTTCTAATTTAAATGAGTTACCTTTGGCTGATGATACTTATTGTGTTCCTGGAGACATCGATATCCTTGTCGGTGCTTCAATCTTCCCGCATCTCTTGTTGTCACGCCACATTCAAGGTCAACCCGCAAACGTCGCGCCTCACGCGCTTGAGACCGTACTAGGGTATGTTATTATTGGTTCCGCTCCCGCTGTCAGTAGTTATGCTCCCGTTTCTTATTGTTGCGCCCTCGAGCCCGTAGAGGCCGTGGTCCGCAAGTTTTGGGAAATTGAAGAAGTTGCTTCACCACCCATTCTTAGTTTAGATGATAAGGAGTGTGAGGACATTTACACCCGCACTACCACTCGAGATGTCGATGGTCGTTATACTGTCGCACTTCCCTTCAAGGGTGATTTCTTTTCTCTTGGCGACTCCTATCGTTTTGCTGAAAAATGTTTCTTATGTCTTGAGCGTAAAATGCAGGCCTCGCCTAAATTAAAGATAGCTTATGATGCTGTCATTTGCGAATATTTAGAAAAAGGATATATTTCACCCGCGCCTCCTGATACGGAGGATAGTAAAAATGTACCGTCTTACATTATACCACATCATGGAGTCATTAGAGAGGATAAGTTGACTTCCAAGCTACGCATGGTCCTCAATGGCAGTGCCAAAACTAGCACGTCAGTATCACTCAATGATATTCTTTATAGTGGCCATAATTTACAAGGCAATTTATTCAGTATAATTGTTAATTTTCGCTTATTTGCTGTAGCACTTTCAGCCGATATAAGGCAAATGTTCTTATGTATAGGCATCCGCGATAATGACCGCAGATTTCAACGTTTTTTATATCGCTTCGCACCTGATGAACCACTTAAGGTATATCAGTTCAATCGCGTTTGTTTTGGTCTTAAGTCGAGTCCTTTTCACGCATTACGGACAATTAAGCAGCTCGCTTTAGATGATGGCGACTCCTTTCCAATGGCCAAGGATGCAGTGCAAACTGGTCTGTACATGGACGATTTTGTATTTTGTGTTGATGGCGAATCGGAGGCTGTTTCCACAGCCGCTGAGGTTATTTCTCTCATGAAAGCTGGACAGTTCGACCTTGTCAAGTGGACGAGTAATTCGCAGACTGTGTTAGATTCCATTCCAGCGACGCATCGCCTCTCATCAGTTAAAGAGTTTAATGAATCAGAGTCTCATAAGGTTCTCGGCTTATGCTGGTCTCCCAGTTCTGACCTATTCAGTTTAAAGGTTTGTACACCTGTTGAAAAGTGTACAAAACGCACCATGTTATCTTGCGTTGCAAGATTGTGGGATTACATGGGTTTCGTAGCTCCTGTAATTTTATATGCGAAGCTTCTCATTAAAGAGCTTTGGCTTTGTAATTGTGATTGGGATGAAGCTCCACCTGACGGTATTGTTAAATTGTGGGCCCGTTTCAGGGAAGAGCTGCCTATTCTGGAACAGATAAAGATTCCACGCCATGTCGACATAACAAAGGGTAGTATCCTCGATATAATTGGGTTTGCAGACGCAAGTGAGAAGGCTTATGGGGCTGTTGTTTATTTTCATGTTAAGAATGGTGAAAATAGGTCGATCCACCTTATCAGCGCGAAATCAAAGGTCGCCCCTAAAAAAGTTATTTCTCTCGCTCGACTTGAACTTTGTGCAGCTCTTGTGCTCGCAAAATTAATACATAACATCATCGACGCGTGTAATAATCGCTTCCCAATCGCCAACGTATACGCATTCTCGGATTCGACTGTAACCCTTTGTTGGATTCATGCATCCCCACACAGGTGGGACACTTTCGTCGCTAATAGGGTGTCGAAAATTCAGTCTTTGTTGTCACCGCAAAATTATTATCACATACCAGGCACGGATAATCCAGCCGACTGCCTGTCCCGCGGACTTACTCCCGTCCAAATTATAAACCACCCACTTTGGTTTCATGGGCCAGCTTGGACTACATCTGACGTTTCAGAGTGGCCCATTAGCCCATTCAATCCTTCTACCGTTTCTGACCCTCCAGAAGAGAAGAAACATTCCTTTGTAGCTTCTATATCACGAGAGGAATCTGCTTTCATTATGTTAGCGCATCGTGTATCTTCGTGGTCCAAACTCTTGCGCATCGTTGTTTATATATGTCGCTTTATAAAATTATTACCGCCTCGAGAATTTATAACCGCTTTAGATCTTGAGTACGCGGAGCTTAAAATACTCCGTGAGTTACAAGCCTTACATTTTTATGATGAAATTGTTAAATTGCAAATGGGAAAGACATGCAATCGAACGTTTCAGCGTCTTAAGCCGTTCTTACAAGACGGAATTGTTAGAGTCGGTGGTCGATTGGTTCATTCAGATCTGCAATTTAGTGAGAAACATCCTATAGTTTTACCGCGTAAAGATCGTATTTTAAATTTATTAGTTGATTATTATCACAAGCTTCATTGTCACGCTGGTCCAGATTTGTTAATGTCAATTTTACGACAAAGGTATTGGATCTTATCCGCCCGCAACTTGATTCGCAACCGGGTACATAAATGTATTCCGTGTTTTAAGCTATGCCCTAAATCGACTTTTCCTGAAATGTCAGATCATAGGTCTTGTCGCGTCGTACAGACAGCAAAACCTTTTATGCATACCGGCACTGACTACGCTGGTCCCTTTAGAGTAACATTGTCACGTGGCCGTGGTATACGGTCTACCAAGGCTTACATCTGCCTATTTGTTTGTTTGACTACGCGTGCCATTCACATCGAATTAGCAAGTGATCTAAGTTCTAATTGCTTTATGGCAGCCTTTAAACGATTTTTGTCTCGACGTGGGCCCGTAGCTCGAATGTACTCTGACAATGGCACCAATTATGTTGGGGCTAAACGCGCTCTATCTGAGTTGTACGCATTTTTAAAGTCTAAACACTATAATACTGATTTCGCTCATATGCTAGCAGAAAATCGCATAACTTGGTCCTTAAATACTCCCGCCGCCAGTCACTTTGGTGGTAATTGGGAAGGAAACATTAAGAGTCTCAAAACGCATTTATTCCGTGTAATCGGCGAACAAATACTGTCGTTCGAGGAGATGACTACTGTTCTCGCACAGGTTGAGGCTATAATGAATACGCGCCCGTTATGTAGAACACTCTCTAGCGATCCATCTGAGCCGCTGGCGTTGACGCCCGCACACTTTTTAAATCTAACGCCTTTAAAATATATTCCCGCATTAGATATTGATGAAGATAAGCTTCACGTTCTTTCTCGTTATTCCTTATTAGACAAATTAATTCAGTCATTCTGGAAGCGATGGAGAGCCGAGTATCTGCACACGTTGCAGAGTCGCGACAAGTGGAATACGCCAGCTAACCCAATAGCTGTCGGAACAGTCGTAGTCTTAAATACTGAAAACGTTCCTCCTCTTCACTGGCCTCTTGGGGTCGTTGAAGAAGTCTTTCCCGCTGTAGACGGAATTATACGCGTCGTGCGCGTAAAGACCACTACCGGATCATATTTACGCCCGGTTATACGCCTTTGTCCATTACCTAGACAATAGTTAAATTTGAGGTAGTGCGTCTTAGGTTTAAGTATTTTTATTATTTTTTTTTTTGAAGCTTCCCTTCAAGCCGGGGGGTAATGGTTGCGCCATTTACAATTTGACTAATTTTATAATTTTAACTAATAAGTATTTGATTTGGATATTGAGAATTGTCCATCACACAATCCTAGTTCCTCTCTATATCCTCATCCCTTTCCCGCACGTATCTTTGTAAACCTACGTGCGAGCGAGAGGTCCGCCCGCGAGAGAAGCGGCGATTGCTACGCGCCGCCGCAAGAGGTCTCTCAAGTATTATTGCGCTGACGTTCAGAGCCGCTCGCAGCAAATTTTCTCCGCTCTTATAACGCTTACAATTATTTAATTACCTTCTATAAAGTGCATCAGTGATCGGGCCCGATATTATCTATTGTGTTAAGTGAGTGCAACAAACAATAAATTCACGCAGAAGACCTTTCGTAATACCTACGAGCCGGCAATATTGCCGGTCGCATCCACGCTGCCACCACCGCCTCAACTTCGAGATCGGACTTAAACAAGGTACTGTGCACCCTTCCATACTTGAACTGTCCATCCACCACTTTGTTTACCCGCAGGCAGTTCTTTTCCTATTTTACTCCGAACGTGAGCGACAATTCTCTCAAAAATACAGTCCACTAAAATCGAAGCCATCTGGCTTCAACCGCACAACCAGAGTGATTCTAGCGAAGATGAAGTTAATTTGACGCCAACTGAATTGACTGAAACAGTTATTAATGCGCAAATGAGCTTTCTACCTCAACAATCACGCGAGAAGTATTTGAAACAGTACGATATGTTTAACATGTGGCTACTAGCAAAAGGAGCGACAACTTCCTCCGAAAACGATATCTCCTCCAATCCGAAGAAACACAAAGCAATCCACGTTAGCGACAATTACGTAATGTTTAGGAGTGATTAAAATTTATTTATTACATTGATTTCTAAACCATTTACCACACAACTCGGTATTTATTTTTCGAATGACAACATTTTTAAAAATGTAATGTAATACGATCGTTACATAGGATCGCACTACTTTTTTCGAGAATAAAATAACACTTCCCATCACTATCGTAATTAGTCAGATCGGCCATCATAGCGTGTCGTAACTATAGGAATCAAAGAGAATATAATCACTATTTTAATAGGAATTTTTTCAGAGCGAAAAGACTTTTGATCGTAAGTCCACCTATCTAGAAATCAGGAGCACAGTGCGGCGCATTTGACCAGCACTGGCGGTCTGGTTTTAGTAGGGTTAATACGTTCCCGCTTCGCGCGTGTTCGATTCGAACAATGAGTAGCGAACTATGACTGCAGTATTTTTTTAAATAGTGTATTTAACTAGCAGTCTGTGTAGTGTTTAGTTAAAATTTTGAAGTACTTAATTTTCTCGCTAGTAACGCTAGTAGCTATGAAACCATGAGCATGAGTTTCTTGCCGGGTTCTTCTCATGAAAAGCCTTACTCTCGGAATCCGGCCGCTTGTGTCGATTACTGCGCTGTGTTTGTACTTTCTGTAACTAAGCGGTTGCGGCAATGAAAAAATAAATAATCTGTTTTTTCCTACAAATTTTGTAAATAGGATAATATGTACAATTTTGACAATATTAAGTACCAAGCTTGGCCTATGAAAGAAACTTTTGCAATAAATCCATACTGATATTATAAATGCGAGAGTAACTCTGTCTGTCTGTCTCGCTTTCACGTCAAAACTACTGAACCGATTTAACCGAAATTCGGTACACAGATAGTGTAGAGCCAGAGAAAGGACAAAGGCTACCTTTTGTCCCGATATTCCCATGGGAACGGGTGCCATGCAGGTTAATGTATAAAATTAAAATAACGCCTCTTAGAAAAATTAAGGACAATTTTACGCCACTATGAACTTTGCTTCTAATAATAGAGTAGGAGTAAATTTTCAATTCCATCAATTGAAGACACTGTTCCAATTTGAAAAAATCCTTTAGTGTTGAATAGCCTATTTATTGAGGAAGGCTATAGGCTACATACCATCACACTATCTCAAAGTAACTATTCTACGCGGACTAAGTCGCGGGCAAAGCTAGTATTTAAATAAGTAAATCGTCATCACCAGCCAATATACGATTTCAAGATAATAAAAAAACAGCCTCCTTTCTAAAAAAAGGTTTTAAAAAACTTATTCTTTAACCGTCTAAGTCCGCACTCACGCCATCAATCTCACGAAAACTTTAAGAATTTGTCTTCGCCAATGAATTTTTGATATACGACTCACTGGGGACTTTTCAGGAGTCTTTCTTAATATTAAATGAATTTGGAAAGGGTTCTAAGAACGGTCTGACCCGTTGGAAGATAAAAACGTTAGTACCATGTCTCGTTGACAATGATTGAACTGTTACATTAAAAGTGTATTAATTTTTAATGCTGTTTGCTAGGCAGCGATAGCTATGTTCTGAAAACGGGACGAGCAAGAGATCGCAGGATCAAACCCGGTCTGACTATTAGGTCCACTTGCAGGAACATTAAATTTATATCTATACATATTATAAACTGTAGAGGTCGAATGTCTGTACATTGAAAGAAAAAGCCTAAAATCGAGTCAGGGGAATGTAAAAAGAGGGAAATTACCAAAAAAAATAAAATAATAAATAAAATTTCGACCTCCGTGGACGAACATATAAAAATAGGTATCCATTATAATTTTCTCTCCATAATAATCTCTTCCCTTGGGTGTCGTAAAGGCGACTAATGGACTCAGAACTGCACAACATCCAACAGCTTATAGTGGCGACGGGCTCACCACCTGTCACGCTGAGTGCAGTCACTTTGGTGAAGCGTGGACTATGGCAATGGACTGTTTAGCGGTGCTTTTGCCTTGTTTCTGACTAACCCTTAGGGGATAATAGTCGTGATTATGTATGTATTAACAATCAACATCTTGACAATAAGAGGTAGGAATGTGATGTTGAGCACAATTTGTTATTATTATTAATTTTCTATGATTATTTGTTTTTCAACGTATATATTTTAAAATGTAAACATTTGTACGCAGTAAATGGTAAAAACATGTCAGAACCAATAAAACTGTAACACCTGTATGTACCTACTCATGTTTTGACAAATAAAGAATTATTATTATTACTTTTATCGGATATAAATCAATAGCCACGCGAACGTCGTCGCGGGGACAGCTAGTATCTAATACTTTTTCTTCCACCTTCTACCTTCATATTTACAGTAGATTTATTATTTCCAAGCTCTTTCAGAATTTTAATTGTTAATTTTCTTGAATAATTACTGAAGAGAAAGGATTAGGAGTGTAATTAGCAAAAGTCCAGAACATTAATACAATAATTACTCCCATTATTCAACTACGCTTTAAGAAAAAAAGTACTTTCTTGACGAAGGTCGGGTTACTTAGAACTTAGACATCCGTCCTCAGCATATATAAGGCCCAATTGCACGATCGAGAGTTAGCGCCCAACCCAGGGTTTGCTCATATATTTGCCCCAGGGTTAGGTGCTAACTCGGTGCGAACGCGCAATTGGGCTTAAGTCTCTCTGCTGGGCACAGGCTTTACTCCTTCCTGGAGAAACATGAGGAGTACGAGCCGTAACACCGCCACGCCATTATACATTTAATGGTCATACTTATAATGATAATATTTATCATTATAAGTATGACCATTAAATGTATAAAAATTTTTTTTTTTATGATTGTTGATTTCTTTTGACATTAAGCCAAAATTGTTGAATAATACCAGTTTTTTTGATTTTCATGCATCTAACGTTCATTAATATTATTATCAATGATATTCAAGTGTTAGTTCTTTTGAGTATTAGGCATTCTGCGAATAAGTCCTTTTAAGAATTTGTCCATTCGCGAATTGGACCTTTTGAGACACGGTAGGCATTTTGTGAATTAGACATTATGGGCCAGTCTTTCCAATATTTCGATCGAGTCAGTTTTAACACCTAAGGGTATATAACGTTATTATTTTCAGGTATTCTACTCCACGGTACCATTCAAGCACAAACACAGGAGTGTCCTGACATCGACCAAAATGGACCGGAGTGGTTTCCAACGCCGTACTCTTTACAGAGAAGCTTACAGGTACCTATAAATATAAATAAATAAATTTCCTCAGACATTCACACCTATCAACTACTCCCATTTTAAGCAACTAAATGCTGCTTGTGTTACGGATACTAGATGACGGACAAATATATTTAATAGATAAATGCGTATAATTAATGAGAATATACATAATATAATACATATAAATATTAGGTCCTTACCTATGAAATTGGTGTTTTGTATGGAGATTTTGGGGAATTCTGCATTTTCCATTCTAACATTTTTTCAGTTTTCTTCACAACGACAAATTGAAAGATAATATATTTGGCATCTATCATTAGACAAGCTTTAGTAATATGTGTAATATCACACTTCATAAAAATTATTTATCGTTTTTAAGTGAATGCAAATAAAATGATGTTTTCGGGAGGCATTTAAAAAGAGTTGTCTCCGTGTCCAATTTTAACACAATTAAACTTACAACAAATTATCAAAACAAATCAAAAGAGCTCAAAAATATAGTCTATTTTTAGACGAGGTAATTATTTTTTAGGAATACTCTGAATCTTAATAGTTACAGACAAAATACTAAGAGAGAAAAGAAACACCAATTTCATTGGTAAGGACCCAATATAATGAACATCCAAGACTGGAGAACAAACGTCTGAAAATTCATCACCCAAACCCTTGCCTCCACTCCTCTCTCGAGATGGGGGATGGGGGACCTCTCGAGATGGCGACGCCTTAAGACCGGCGTACAGACCACTCGGCCACTATACAGTGCTTCAGAAGCCTAAAATAGTTCCCACTGCTGGGCACAGGCAAAAATAATGTTGTCTTCAGCCCACTGCTGGGCATATTCCTTCCTCATGGAGGTTGATGGGGTTGGTGGGTAGAAACGGTTGGAATAGCGACTGGGACAAACGACTTAACGTGCCTTCCGAAGCACGGAGGAGATCAACATCACCATCGAGTTTTGGTCACCCATCCACGGCCTGACCATGGCGAAGGTTGTTTTCAATCGTAAGCCAAAGCGTAAGCCACTACTGCACCAGTCAAGAATGGTTCGTGATGAAAGCGAGCAAGTCAAACTCTCCAAACTGAATTTATAAATTTCCCATGTTTCAGGCAAGAATAAATCCATTTAGCTGCCCCTCCAATACTGATTCCTTCCCCAATACACAAGACGAATCAAATGATATACCGAGCGTTCAAATAATTGGGTACGATTCAGAAATCGTCAACATAATGAATAGAATCAAAGAAAAAACGGATAAAAAAGAAGTGAGGTGTGATTTTTTCGTACTTGGAAGTGTTGGTGAAGTATATATGGGTAATATTTATACAGATTTTAACACTCTTGCAAGGAACTTAAATTATTTTAATATATATCAAGACCGCAAAAATAACATATTTTTTATTAAAAATCGTCAAAGAAATGATTGTAGCACTATCGCAGATTTGGAGCAGCGGCATTGTGAGAATATTCTTAATAGACTTAAAAATTCAAACGCACTAGATCTCAATGAATATGTCGATAAAGATTCACAAAGTATTGCCAGCGATACATTGACTGTAAGATCAACTTATAATCATCAACATAACTATTATGAGGTAACGTTACCTCCTGAAAGAGATAAGATCGGAACTCCTATCAATATTAAGCTAAGAACAGAAGTTAATGACCCTTCATGTATATTTAAAGTATGTAACGAAGATTATAGCCAAATAAACTGCAATGGAGTTCAGAGAAAGGTTCATAATAATTTATACAGTACAGAAGTAAGTGCTCGAAGAGATTCGGATATAAACGCAGCAAGAAGCGACAATTATCAGAGCAATAAATATTTTCAGTATCCTTATTCTAATTTAAACCCTTACTATCACATATATGATTCTAAATATTTTAAGGAAATTTGTAAAAATCCGTCTCTGTGGCAGCAATATTTAAATCATTTGAATCCTCACGCTGGATTTATATGTCATAGTGATGAATTTAAAAACAATGTTAAAGATGTACCTGGAAACGTCCTAAGCAAAAATGATGAAGTACTATCAAGTGAAAAGCCTTTAGCAACAAATATAGCTGATTATTCTGCGAATTGTAAAGTCAATAATGTAAAAAACATTGAATGTACAAGCACCAATAATAAAAATACGGACCATGTAATTAGCAATTTAATGCAAAAAGCATTGCTTGCTAAAAAATTGCCTTTACACTCAGTAGTTGACAAATATATGCCAAACTCTTTTGTATATGACGTTAAAAATATATTTAAAGTGCCTAGAACAATTCCTCAGAGTATTAACAATGATAATCATATCAAAGTTAACAATTACAATGTTATGTCTGATTCTGATACTGCTAATTTAAATGGAAATATACCAAAAGCTCTTACTCCAAACCCTCAAAATGATGGATTTTCACCTAAAAATGTACACAAACTTTTACCGCAACTTAGCGACGTGTTTTCCACAGATTTACGATACGACGACATGCCTATTTATAACAATATTCAATGTTCTTATTTACCAGCAGGGAATATTGATTATTTAAAAAACCCACGCGATACAGATAAAGTAACACCAATAATTTCAAATATTTGTACATTAGCTCCGCTTAAACATCTTCCATACAATTTTGGTGACAAGGATCTTAAAAATAATAACATTGATCATTTAAATTCAAACTCTAAATATGCCACATTAGATCCTTGCCCTTGGTCAAAGCCATTGACGTATCCATATTTATCTTCGCAGAATCTACCATTTTATACAAGTTCTACAAAGCCTTTGACACAATTACTACAAACAATATCTCCTACAATGAAACCTAATCAAATAATAACTCCAAAATATTTAAAAGCTCCTCAATTATCCGGGGGTATGTTTTCAAGCCCTAATATAATAACTCCTTCAGATACAAGATCTAACTACTTAAGCCAATTAAATAATCTTGGCTTCAACTTTCCAAATTACGGTGTAACGAAAAACCCGGGCGGTAGTATTATAAATATAAAAAAATTACCAGTACAAAAAATGCCAATGTTTCCCGTAAATGTTATTCCAACGTTAACTAAAAATTCCCGAAATCTATATGTAGATAATAGCAATATTTGTGAATATGATACAAGTAACCCTTACAGTCCAAAAGTTACAATGCCAAAAGATACCGTCCCCTGCATGTCCGTCAATTCAGATGCAATCCCTTGTGTGCCAGTCAGTTCAGTTGCTAACCCTTGTTTGCCCGTCAATTCAGATACCATCCCCTGCATGTACGTCAATTCAAATGCAATGCCTTGTTTGCCAATTAGTTCAGATGCAAACCCTTGTATGCAAGTCAATTCAAATGCAATTCCTTGTATGCCAGTCAATTCAAATGCAATCACTTGTATGCCAGTCAATTCAAATGCAATCCCTTGTATGCCAATTAGTACAGATGCAAACCATTGTATATCCGTCAGTTCAAATGCCATTCCTTGTACACTCGTCAATTCAGATGCAATCACTTGTAAGCCACTCAATACAGATGCAATCCCTTATATGCAACTCAAATCAAATGCAATCCCTTGTATGCCAGTCAATTCAGATGCAAGCCCTTGTATACCCATCAATTCTAATGCAATCCCTTGTGTCACCGAAAATTCAATTGCAAACCCTTGTATACCCGTCAGTTCAGATGCCAATCCTTGTGTGCCCGTCAATTCAGATGCAATCCCTTGTATGCCGGTAAATTTAGATACCATCCCCTGCATGCCCGTCAATTCAAATGCAATCCCTTGTTTGCCAATTAGTTCAGGTGAAAACCCTTGTATGCAAGTCAATTCAAATGCAATCCCTTTTATGCCAGTCAATTCAGATCCAATCCCTTGTATGCCAGTCAAATCAAATGCAATCCCTTGTATGCTAGCCAATTCAGATACAACCGACAATTCAGTTGCAAACCCTTGTATACCCGTCAGTTCAGATGCCAATCCTTGTGTGACCGTCAAATCAGATACAATCCCTTGTATGCCGGTAAATAAAGATACCATCCCCTGCATGTCCGTCAATTCAGATCCAAGCCCTTGTATGCCCGTCAGTTCACATGCAATCCCTGGTACGCCCGGCAATTCGGTTGCAATCCGTAATACGCCCGACAATTCAGATGCAAACCCTTGTATGCCCATCAATTCAGATGCAATCCCTTGTATGCCCGTCAATTCAAATGCAATCCCTTGTATGCTAGCCAATTCAGATGCAACCGACAATTCAGTTGCAAACCCTTGTATACCCGTCAGTTCAGATGCCAATCCTTGTGTGCCCGTCAATTCAGATACAATCCCTTGTATGCCGGAAAATATAGACACCATCCCCTGCATGTCCGTCAATTCAAATGCAATCCCCTGTTTGCCAATTAGTTCAGGTGTAAATCCTTGTATGCAAGTCAATTCAAATGCAATCCCTTGTATGCCAGTCAATTCAGATCCAATACCTTGTATGCCAGACAAATCAAATGCAAACCCTTGTAAGTCCGTCAATTCAGATCTAAGGCCTTGTATGCCCGTCAATTCAGATGCAATACCTTACTTGACCGTATATTCAGATACTATTCCCTGCATGCCCATCAACTCAAATGCAATCCCTTGTATGCCCGTCAATTTAGATGCAAAACCTTGTATGCCCGTCAATTCAAATGCAATCCTTTGTACGCCAGTAAATTCAAATGCAATCCCTTGTATGCCCATCAATTCAGATCCAAGCCCTTGTAGGCCCGTCAATTCAGATGCAATACCTCACTTGACCGTATATTCAGATACTATTCCCTGCATGCCCATCAACTCAAATGCAATCCCTTGTATGCCCGTCAATTTAGATGCAAAACCTTGTATGCCCGTCAATTCAAATGCAATCCTTTGTACGCCAGTAAATTCAAATGCAATCCCTTGTATGCCCGTCAATTCAGATGCAATACCTTGTATGCCTGTCAACTCTAATACAAGCCCTAGTACGCCCATCAGATCAGATGCCAATCCTTGTATGCAAGTAAATTCAAATGCAATTCCTTGTATACCTGTCCATTTAGATGAAATCCCTTGTATGCCCGTCAATACAGATGCAATCCCTTGTACGCCCGTCAATTTAAATGTAATACCTTGTACGCCCGTCAATTCAGATGCTATCCCGTGTACGCCAGTAAATTCAAATGCATTCCCTTGTATGCTATCCAATTCAGATGCAATCCCTTGTACGCCCGTCAATTTAGATGCAATCCCTTGTATGCCAGTCAATTCAGATGCAATACCTTGTTCGCCCGGCAATTCAGATGCAATCCCTTGTATGCCCGTCAATTCAGATGCAATCCCTTGTATGCCCATCGATTCAGATGCAATCCCTTGTATGCCCGTCAATTCAAATGCAATCCCTTGTATGCTAGCCAATTCAGATGCAATCCCTTGTACTCCCGTCAGTTCTAATGCAATCCCTTGTATGCCAGTCAATTCAGATGCAATCCCTTATTTGCCCGTCAATTCGGATACCATCCCGTGCATGTACATCAATTCAAATGCAATGCCTTGTTTGCCAATTAGTTCAGATGCAAACCCTTGTATGCAAAACAATTCAAATGCAATTCCTTGTATGCCAGTCAATTCAAATGCAATCCCTTCTATGCCAGTCAATTCAAATGCAATCCCTTGTATGCCAGTCAATTCAGATGCAATCCCTTATTTGCCCGTAAATTCAGATACCATCCCGTGCATGTACATCAATTCAAATGCAATGCCTTGTTTGCCAATTAGTTCAGATGCAAACCCTTGTATGCAAGTCAATTCAAATGCAATTCCTTGTATGCCAGGCAATTCAAATGCAATCCCTTCTATGCCAGTCAATTCAAATGCAATCCCTTGTATGCCAATTAGTTCAGATGCAAACCCTTGTATGTCCGTCAGTTCAAATGCCAGTCCTTGTACACTCGTAAATTCAAATGCAATCCCTTGTATGCCAATTAGTTCAGATGCAAACCCTTGTATGTCCGTCAGTTCAAATGCCAGTCCTTGTACACTCGTCAATTCAGTTGCAATCCCTTATATGCCACGCAAATCAAATGCAATCCCTTTTGTGCCAGTCAATTCAGATGCAATCCCTTGTATGCCCGACAATTCAAATGCAATCCCTTGTATGCCAGTCAATTCAGATGCAATCCCTTGTATGCCCGACAATTCTAATGCAAGCCCTTGTATGCCCGTCAATTCTAATGCAATCCCTTGTGTCACCGACAATTCAGTTGCAAGCCCTTGTATACCCGTCAGTTCAGATGCCAATCCATGTATGCCCGTCAGTTCAGATGCCGATCCTTGTGTGCCCGTCAATTCAGATCCAAGCCCTTGTATGCCCGTCAATTCAGATGCAATCCCTTGTTCGCCCGGCAATTCAGATGCAATCCCTTGTACGCCCAACAATTCAGATGCAAACCCTTGTATGCCCATCAATTCAGATGCAATCCCTTGTATGCCCGTCAATCCAGATGCAATACCTTGTATGCCCGTCAATTCAGATACCAATTCCTGTTTGTCCGTCAGTTCAGATGCAATCCCTTGTATGCATGTCAATTCAGATGCGAACCCTTGTACGCCTAGCAGTTCAGATGCAATCCTTTGTACGCCCGTCAATTCAAATACAATCCCTTGTACGCCCGTCAACTCAGGTGCAATCCCTTGTATGTCAGATAATTCAGATGCAATCCCTTGTACGCCCGTCAATTCAGATACCATCCCCTGCATGTCCGTTTATTCAAATGCAATCCCTTGTAACTCAGTCAATTCAAATGCAATTCCTTGTTTGCCAGTCAATACAGATGCAACCCCTTGTACGCCCATCAGTTCAAATGCCAATCCTTGTATGCAAGTCAATTCGAATACAATTCCTTGTAAACCCGTCAATTCGGATGCAATCCCTTGTGTGCCACTCGATACAGATGCAATCCCTTGCATGCCAGTCAATGCAGATGCAATCCCTTGTATGCCAGTCACGTCAGATGCTTTCCCTTGTACGCCCGTCAATTCAGATGCAAACCCTTGTGTTTCTGTCAGTTCAGATGCTAATCCTTGTAAACTCGTCAATTCAGATACCATACCCTGCATGTCCGATAATTCAAATGCAATTTCTTGTAAACCCGTCAATTCAGATGCAATCCCTTGTATGCCAGTCAATTCAGATGCAATTCCTTGTACAGTCAATTCAAATGCAAACCCTTGTATGCCCGTCAGTTTAGATGCAATCCCTTGTACAGTCAATTCAAATGCAAACCCTTGTATGCCCGTCAGTTTAGATGCAATCCCTTGTACGCCCGTCAATTCAAATACAATCCCTTGTACACCCGTCAACTCAGATACCATCCCCTGCATATCTGTCAATTCAAATGCAATACCTTGTACGCCCGTCAATTCAAATGCAATCCCTTGTACGCCAGTAAATTCAAATGCAATCCCTTGTATGCCCGTCACTTCAGATGCAAACCCTATTATGGCCGACAATTCAGATGCCATCCCTTATGTGCCAGTCAATTCAAATGCAATCCCTTGTATGCCCGTAAATTCAGATACAATTCCCTGCATGCCCATCAACTCAAATGCAATCCCTTGTATGCCCATCAACTCAAATGCAATTCCTTGTATGCCCGTCAATTCAGATGCAATACCTTGTACGCCCGTCAATTCAAATCCAATCCCTTGTTCGCCAGTAAATTCAAATGCAATCCCTTGTATGCCCGTCAATTCAGTTGCAATCCCTTATACGCCCGTCAACTCAGATACCATCCCCTGCATGTTTGTTAATTCAAATGCAATCCCTTGTAACTCAGTCAATTCAAATGCAATCCCTTGTATGCCAATCAATTCAGATGCAAGCCCTTGTACGCCCATCAGTTCAGATGCAATCCCTTGTATGCCAGTCACGTCAGATGCTTTCCCTTGTACGCCCGTCAATTCAGATGCAAACCCTTGTGTTTCTGTCAGTTCAGATGCTAATCCTTGTAAACTCGTCAATTCAGATACCATCCCCTGCATGTCCGATAATTCAAATGCAATTTCTTGTAAACCCGTCAATTCAGATGCAATCCCTTGTATGCCCGTCAATTCAGATGCAATCCCTTGTATGCCAGTCAATTCAGATGCAATTCCTTGTACAGTCAATTCAAATGCAAACCCTTGTATGCCCGTCAGTTTAGATGCAATCCCTTGTACAGTCAATTCAAATGCAAACCCTTGTATGCCCCTCAGTTTAGATGCAATCCCTTGTACGCCCGTCAATTCAAATACAATCCCTTGTACGCCCGTCAACTCAGATACCATCCCCTGCATATCTGTTAATTCAAATGCAATCCCTTGTAACTCAGTCAATTCAAATGCAATACCTTGTACGCCCGTCAATTCAAATGCAATCCCTTGTACGCCAGTAAATTCAAATGCAATCCCTTGTATGCCCGTCAATTCAGATGCAAACCCTATTATGGCCGACAATTCAGATGCCATCCCTTATGTGCCAGTCAATTCAAATGCAATCCCTTGTATGCCCGTAAATTCAGATACAATTCCCTGCATGCCCATCAACTCAAATGCAATCCCTTGTATGCCCGTCAATTCAGATGCAACACCTTGTACGCCCGTCAATTCAAATGCAATACCTTGTACGCCAGTAAATTCAAATGCAATTCCTTGTATGCCCGTTAATTCAGATCCAATCCCTTGTATGCCAGTTAATTCAAATCTTATCCCTTATATGCCAGTCACGTCAGATGCAATCCCTTGTACGCCCGTCAATTCAGATGCAAACCCCTGTGTTTCCGTCAGTTCAGATGCTAATCCTTGTAAACTCGTCAATTTAGAAGCATTCCCTTGTATGCCAGTCAATTCAAATGCAATCCCATGTATGCCTGTCAATTCAAATGCAATCCCTTGTATTCCCGACAATTCAAACGCATACCCCGTACCCGTCAATTCAGTTCCAATCCCTTGTGTGCCAATCAATTCAAATACCTTCCCCTGCATGCCCATGAATTCAAATGCAATTCCTTGTAAGCCCGTCAATTCACATGCGATCCCTTGTGTGCCAGGCAATTCAAATGCAATCCCTTACATGCCCGTAAATTCATATACGATTCCCTGCATGCCCATCAACTCAAATGCAATCCCTTGTATGCCCGTCAATTCAGATGCAACACCTTGTACGCCAGTAAATTCAAATGCAATTCCTTGTAAGCCCGTCAATTCAGATGCAATCCCTTGTATGCCAGTGAATTCAGATGCAATCTCTAGTTTTTCTGTCAGTTCAGATGCAATCCCTTGTATACCAGTAAATTCAAACGCAATCCCTTGCATGCCCGTCAATTCAAATGCAATCCCTTGTATGCCTCTCAATTCAAATGCAATTCCTTGTATTCCCGTCAATTCAAACGCATACCCCGTACCCGTCAATTCAGATCCAATCCCTTGTGTGCCAATCAATTCAGGTACCTTCCCCTGCATGCCTATGAATTCAAATGCAATTCCTTGTAAGCCCGACAATTCAGATGCAATACCTTGTACGCCAGTAAATTCAAATACAATCCCTTGTATGCCCGTCAATTCAGATGCAATACCTTGTATGCCCGTCAATTCTATCGCAAGCCCTTGTACGCCCATCAGTTCAGATGCTAATCCTTGTATGCAAGTCAATTCAAATGCAATTCCTTGTATACCCATCAATTTAGATGCAATCCCTTCTTTGCCCGTCAATTCATATGCAATTCCTTGTACGCCCGTCAATTCAGATGCAATACCTTGTACGCCCGTCAATTCAAATACAATCCCTTGTACGCCAGTAAATTCAAATGGAATCCCTTGTATTCCCGTCAATTCAGATGCAATACCTTGTTTGCCCGTCTATTCAGATGCAATCCCTTGTATGCTAGTCAATTCAAATGGAATCTCTTGTATGCCCGTCAATTCAAATGCATACCCCGTACCCGTCTATTCAGATCCAATCCCTTGTGTGCCAATCAATTCAGGTTCCTTACCCTGCATGAATTCAAATGCAATCCCTTGTACGCCAGTCAATTCATATACAATTCCTTGTATGCCTGTCAATTCAGATGCAAGCCCTAGTACGCCCATCAGTTCAGATGCCAATCCTTGTATGCAAGTCAATTCAAATGTAATTCCTTGTATACCCGTCAATTTAGATGCAATCCCTTGTGTTCCCGTCAGTTCAGATTCATTCCCTTCTATGCCAGTCAATTCAAATGGAATCCCTTGGATGCCCGTCAATTCAAACGCATACCCCGTACCCGTCTATTCAGATCCAATCCCTTGTTTTTCAATCAATTCAGGTTCCTCACCCTGCATGAATTCAAATGCAATTCCTTGTAAGCCCGTCAATTCAGATGCAATCCCTTGTAACCAAATTAATTCAAACTCAATCCCTTGTATGCCCGTCAATTCAGATGTAATCCCTTGTATGCCTGCCAATTCAGATGCAATCCCTTGTATGCCTGCCAATTCAGATGCAATCCCTTGTATGCCTGCCAATTCAGATGCAATCCCTTGTATGCCAGTCAATTCAAATGCAATCCCTTGTGTGTATGTCAATTCAGACGCAATCCCGTGTATGCCGATCAATCCTCAAACAATCTCATGTGCGCCAGACGACCTGAATGTAATGCCGTGTATGGAAGGAGACTCCGATGCAAAACCCATTACCAAGGTTAATCATAATCATAATGCAATACCGAGCATGTCCGTAATTTTAAATGCAATACCTGGCATGGTCACCAGCCCAAATATAATACCTCGCAAGGTCGCCAGCCAAAATGTAATACGTAGTATGGTTGTCAGTGCAAATGAAATGCCTAGCATCGCCGTTAGTCCAAATGCAATACCTATCGTTAGCGCCGATCCCAATACAATACCTAACGTAGTCACCAGCGCAAATGCAATAGCTAGCATGATCAAAGATACAAATGCAATGGTAACCAGCCCAAATGTTACACCTATTATTACAGAACCAAATGCAATACCTAGCATAGTCGTTATTTCAAATGCAGTACCTAACGTGGGCGTCAATCCTCATACAATACCTTACATTAATGTCAACTCCAATATAAGACCTAATAAGTCCGTCAGCCCCGATACAGTACCAGACATTGATGCTTACCCCAACATTATATTTAGTATGCCTATTGTTTCTAATACAGAACCATACATTGGAGCCAATCCCAATTTATTACCTCGTATGCCCGTCAATCCCAATACAATACTCAACAGTGGAGCCAATCCTAATACAGTAACTCGTATGCCCGATGACCCCAATACCACACCTAATTTAAGCGTTCGCCCAATTGCACTACCTTATAAAGTTCCCACAACAACTTCACTGACAGCCAATCCAAATATATTACCCAATACTGATTTCAATACAAAGCCTTACGTTGATGTCAAACACAATACTGCATCTAACATAGACATCTGGTCTAATGCATTGCCTTACGATGATCCTATTACTCTTTATAGTGGTGGCTATCCAAATATTGAGCCATGTATTGATATGAACTCAAACACACCATTGATTTCTAACACTGAAATCGTTCCAAATAGTGTGGTTAATAATCAAAATACAGAACAAAACTTTGACATCAATACTAATACAGTACCAAATATTAATATTGCTCCAAATGTTCATAGAAATATAGATATTCGTCCAACGATCTTGGTACCTGAAAATTATTACAATCTCGATACGCCAAATATTGTCGTTAAACCCTGTTTATTGCCAAATGTCGATTCACACGCTGAGCCAAATATTGCTGTCAATCTCTGCTTACCAGTACATGATAATAACATGCTTCAAAGTATAATGCCTATTAATTATATCAGTCCCAATAGAGTTACAAATATCGATATCAATCCAGATATTGAACGAAATAACATACCAATATCTAGTCAACTGTATACACCTATATACGAAAATTATAAACCATATTTTGCTCACCCTACAAAATCACCGAAATATATCAATCAATTGCCATCATCATACGACAATACTCAAAATATTGTAAATACCGAATCCGCTGAAAAATTTGTTGCCGATACTTTAGCATTTAACATACAGCCAATTGAAATATCTCAGAATGAATTTCCTATTCCTTGTGATCTAGCCAAACTTGAGCCCCAAAGTTATTTAAGAGATTTTCCATTACAAAATATATTAGATGCCCCACAAGAAAGCATCAAACCATCTTTACTTTTATCCCGGGAAAATACACCAATTTCAGAAACAGAGTACAACCCCGTAATAGTTCCTTTAAATTCAGACTCACCGACTTTATCTCTTGTAAACCCAAATCAATTTTCTCCGGTGGATTCAGCTATTATATGTAATCCTCCAAAATATTCACTATTTTCGTTCAAAAATCTCATAAAATCACCCATAAATAGAACGTACTCCCTAGAATTAAGCTCACCAGAAAATGGTGAGCACTACAATATTCTTGCTGATCCTGTTTCTAGACCACCATTTAATTTCATACCATCATCTCCAAATTATTCTTCATGGCCTGTCCCACGTAGAATCTTAACCCCTTCCTTTGGAGCTCCCGATACCGTTTCCGATATAGTGCCAATAAATATAGATCCATGTTCTGTTATACAAAATTATAAACAACCAAGTACGTCATATAATGATATCATTTGTGGCACGACGGATAAGACTTGTAAAGCAACGCCATTAAAATTACCAGTGCAAATGTTTGAACCAAATTATTACGCGCCTGTTGATTTAAATAACCAGGTAACTAAAGATAATTCTATAGTCTCATCTAATCTTAATAATATACTGCATCCCCCATATGAAACACTAAACAAACAACCATGTTATGATAATATGAATCCATGTAAGTCCAGCAATGGAAGTGATGATATTTTGCCTATACAAAACGCGTACTCTTCGAAAATAACAGAACCTTGTAATCCAATATTAGCTACAAATAATCTTCCAATTAAATATGCAGATTACCCAGAATTTCAATTACGTAATGAAGCTTCACTGAACGGTAATTCAGTTGAAAGCGATTTACATCCAGACTTAGGCAAATCATACCAAAACATAGTAACCCCAGCAACTACTGCCAATCCATGTCAGTTCCAAAGTTGTATAGAAAAAAATACTATTGATACAAAATCATTCACTCCCTTGAGGATACAAGAGCCTTGTTCTCCATTAAATACAAAAATTCCTGCAGTAAAATTTGATCTAGAACTATTTCCACAACTTTTCTTACAAGGTGAACCATTGAATACAGATTTATATCCTAAATTAGGCTATTCTTACCACAACGTAGACGAACCCCAAACTGATATGGCTTATCCTGAGTACTACCATGAAAAATATTCTCCAGAAGAAAAAATTCTTGATAGTAAATGGTTCTCACCAGCATCTACAATATCAAACCATCCAAGCTTTTCTTCTACAACGTCGCCAATATATAATGCAGTTGAAACCTCACTACCAAAAGAATCTAATATTTTTGAGTCCACTTCTTTATCACCATTAACCAATGACCTAAGTATAAAATTTGAACCAAATGTTATTCAGTATGATTATCTATATGACAAGATAATTCCTTGCGATTTTGTTAACAAAAGGCCTCTAATGTCTTTAGGTGAAAATGAACCCTCTGGAGATATAGGTATTTTAGATAACAAGCAATCGAATTTTAAATCAAACGCAGGGAGTATTCCGACTTATGTTTATCATGATAATGGTTTTAATAATATTTGGTCTCCCAATTTCTTACCTTCATTACAATTCTATCCAATGCAAACTAATGCACATGAGAATGAAATAACAAACCTTTCTTCTTGGCCATGGAATATCAATTTAGATAATATTCAACGCACAAAGCAATGGTATCAAATACCATCACCATTCTATCCTCAAATAACAAAATACAATTTCAATGAAGAAGTCAAATCTTCTATAGTTTCTAATGATGATAGATCTGAGTCGTATCTTAACAACATTGACATTATGACTCCAAAACTAAATACTGCTTCGAATCCCGCCACAGAGCAGGTTATTTGTTCCGAAACTAACATAAAACCACCAGAAACTCTTGAGTTCTCTGAAAAATTATATAGCCCTATAATTGGATCTGAAATTCCTACCACCAATGCAAGAATTTGCTACACTCCATGCAACTCTGTAAAATCCCCATATGCACAACTTTATCCAAAATCATTAACACCTTATTCAATGATTGAACCATCTTCAAATCGAAGATATAATCATGTTTTGAGTCTGTTTAATCCTCAAAAAATTGTCGATGTAAAAAACTCATATCAACATCCTGAAAACATTCTAGAAAATGACTTTATTAAAGCCGAATGTACGCCAAATGAGGCAGTTCTTTATACATATGAACCACGAACATTGCCTAATATAGACAAGATATTTTCTAATCCCGACCAAGAAAGATATCTACCGCAGACCCATATTAACAACATTCTCACGTCGAATGAACCCGGCCATTATCATTATACTAGCGTACAAAGTATCAATGAAAACAAAAATTCTTTTAATACCGATCTAAAATCAAATGATCCTTCATTTTATAAGCCTAGTAATTTCTACCATACTCTCGAAAATTATGAACCTATTGATACTCAACCATGTAGGAAATTATATAAGCCCGATCCCAAATTAAACGATGCTGATAAAACAATATGCTATCCATGTATTCCTAACCAACTATCAACTCTAATAACCAAATACGAGCCTTATGAGAATAACGATAAAATAACGACAAATCCCAAATATATTGATCCAAATATTTTCCAACCGAAAGGTCAAGCTTCTTACAATTTATTTCCTTGTAAAGACACAGAATTAATAATGCCAGTAAATTATGCACATATAAGCCAATCACCACTTATAACGAGTCTGCTAAAAGATTGTTATCATTTGCCACTGAGAGCTAGATACTTTCCAACAACTTATACACAACCTGAACCTTATGACGTATTAAACACAATTAACTTTGCAACAGAAAAACCCTCTAATAATAATTATGGTCCACAACCCGACATTTTTTTAATGCCAGGAAATACTGCATTGAACAACAACCTTGTAGAAGGAAATCCCGATAATGTTGTTAATAGCAATATTGGTCAAGTGAATATCCTCAAAGTTTCCGATACAGCTAAACCCACTTCCGATAACTATTTTACTAATGTATACCGTAAGCCATGTGAATGTGAACCCTTACCTAACGATGAATATGTTGTTGACTCTAAATATAAACCTGTAAATAACTACAACAATATAAATATGGGTAAACCTTACGGAAAGCATGATAAAAATATATTAAATTCAAATAATCCGGGAAATTTAAAAACTTGTTATAATCCTTGTCTTACCGATCTCGAGGCATTATATGTGCCGCCTTTAATACCTTGTGCCAATTTAAATATAATTGATTTTGCTACAGAAAAAGATCCCTGTAATATTCATTATGATGCACTACCTCAACTATTTGTAACACCAGATACATTCAACAATAATATTGAAAGTAAACCTAGTTATATAATTAATAATAATATTGAATTACTTCCAAATATAAATCTAAACAATAATAATGAGGTAAATAATCTCAACGTTTCTCCAGGTATAGCAACTTCAACTTATGATAATTATGTATCTAATCCATACCTAAAACCATTTGAATATGGTTCTTTATCAAATGAATATTTCGTAGATTGTAAATCTAATCCAGTAAATAACAATATAAATATAGGAGTGCCTTACGGAGAGCTTCTTAATAAAATACTTAATTTTAATAATCTAGGAAATTTAAAAACATGTTATAACCCAAATCTTCCTGATAAGGAGATAATAATTAACATTGGTAACATTGGCATCGCAACTAACGTTCCAGATGAGAAAACTGAAGCTTTCATAGTTAAAACAGACGATCCTTTAATAAAATTGAGGGCATGGCGATCTAAAATTAAGATTATTAAAGCTAAAATTGTTCTAGATGTTACCGAAGGTTGGGTAACGAACTTCGAACCTATAGTTCAATGTTCTAATTCTTATCATCATGAAAAGGTGCTAGATATAGCAAAAGAAGCTATAAGAAAGAACTATGGCGAACCAATAGTTATCCAAGGATATTATAGTTTCTATATGCCTTACGCAATAGTTTGTGATCCTAATGATTTCATTATCACTGAAAACTGTAACTTACTATGGTATAATTGTGATTTGAGTAATGTAGGTTATAGGGACTATGCAAAATTGTAAATTTCACTTCTAGTTTCTAAACAGAACGACATCAGATTGTGAACTCTTGTGCTCATAATTTGAAGTACTACAATAGTAATTTGTCAACGCAAATCTTTTCTAAGTCGTTATTTTAATATTTTTATTGAAGTCTCGGTTTTTAGGCTCAGGGGGGTCCATAAGCCTAAAATTCGAGACTTCAATAAAAAAGCAGCAAATTTTTATGATTTTGTCATTATATGACCCTTTTACTTTTACTTTGGCACGTTGACTTTTATTTTTTGACATTTTATGTCAAAAAATCACTAAATCTAGTTTTAACCTAAATGGTGGGATAGTTAAAAAAACCATACTAACCGCGTACGAAGTCACTGACTACAGCTAGTTACTAGTAATAGTATTAATTTTATATTATTTTTAATTTTATTTATGAAGTAGTTATTAAACCTAGTTATAAGTTGTAAATGAGACTGAAATGAGAATGTAAGGAAATAAATGAATTGAAAATGTTTTTGTGTTTTAATATTATAAAAACATCGCCCCTATATGCATCTGCTGGGCACAGGCCTTCCTCATGGAGAAACATGAGGAGTGTGGGCCGTAACACCACCACGCTAACTCAATACGGGTTGGTGGGTAGAAACGGTTGTAATAGCGACCGGGACCAGCGGCGTAACGTGCCATCCAAAGCACGGATGAGTTCGAGATCACAAAGTTTTTGTCACCCATCCAAGCAGAGCATGGCGAAGGTGGCTTTGTTTTCGATATCGAAAGCGAAAGAGCTAAACCATTACCACTGAACTTATGACGAAGAAGGTGAAAAGTGGCTTCGCTAGAATTGTTTGCTGTTTTATCTGATCCTTCGCAGCGCTGACATAGCCTACCTCTGTACCTACCCCCTTTTTTCCGAGGACAAAATCCATTTACGGACCTACCAACCGCTGGCTAGGTGGAAGGCGTGTGTGGGACTCGCTCGGCGGCGGCCGAGAATACCCACTAACACTCCCAGATATACCTCCTTGCCCTTCCGTGAGAGCGACCCGGGATCTGCAGAAGCAATTCTCTGAACCGGTCCCAGAGCTTCCCGACCTAGCCAGACACTAGAATAAGTTATAATTTAAAAAAAAACCTTTACTTGGTAGCGTTATAAGGCTTAAATTAAAGCTTAAAGGAGAAAAACTGAAAAACAAAAATCGTACCTGTAACGTCATACATACGGAGGAATAATGATTCCCCCTTGCCAAATTCGAAATAGGAAAAAAGTTAATGTCATGGCCTTGTTATTTCTATATAATCTGTCGCCATGTCCACAAAATTGATTGAAATCAGCGAATTGAAATCCTGCGCTTGTTAGAATAATATATTTATTACAAAAACATAAATATATGTGATGATAATTAATATTCTATAATGCTTCAGTTTGTGATAAATGTTTGTTAGTTGAATAATTTTTCAAATGTTTCTGTACCATAACAACAGTCATAAAAGTTACTTGATTATAATAATCAACAACGAAATAATACAAACTTTCTCCCCTATTTTATCCCCATGGGGGTAGAATTAATCAAAACCCTTTCTTAGTGGATGCCAAACAAAAACCCTTTCTTAGTGGATGCCAAACAAACATCTACCTGCATGCCAAATTTCAGCCCGATCCGTCCAGTGATTTGGGCTGTGCGTTGATAGATCACTATGTCAGTCAGTCACCTTTGAGTTATATATATTATTATATGTATATACATAGATGAGTTAGTTATTTTTCTAATGTTAACTACTTGTTACCTAAATGATTAAATTCAAGCATTTCATTTCACTAGTGTATGTTCGCGATGTAAACCAATATATGAAAAGAATTAAAACTATACTTGCTTGTTTCGCTCGCTAGTAATCTACCATGAACATATAATTTTTTAAACCAGGCCACGCGACCCTTTGTTTCAAAAGTCAACTATGCATTTTAAATTAATAAAAGCCTGTCAATTGAGGTTCGTGTTATGTTATCGGCCATCTTGCATGCGAAGCAGTTACTGTGTAATGCCAGATATTACTAATGTGATTCTATCGTTAAAGTACTGCGAAAATTTTGTCGAGCGAGACTGGTAATGATCGCTCATTATTTTGAAGCCTGCCTCTTGTGTAGGTTTAATTGATTTTAAGATTTATTTTATAAAGAGCAATAAAGTAGGCAACTTTATTATTTTCATTATGAATACCACTTCAATTATTATTTTAGCTTCCCGCAACGTTTTGTTGGTTTTAGGAATAATGGTTTTAAAAATGATCCCCTTAATTAAAGATTATGAATATAGTTTTTTTCACTTAAGATTGTATGGTCTTATAACTACAATCTCGCACATACATATTTTAGTTATTAATATATAACGACATAATATATAGGCGACTAATAGACTTGGAACTGCACAACATCCAACAGCTTATAGCGGCGACGGGCTCGCCACCTGTCACGCTGACTGCAGTCTTCTTCACTGCTTGGTGAAGCGCGGACTATGGCAATGGGCTGGTTTTGCGGTGATTTTGCCTAGTCTCTGACTAACCCTTAGGGGATAATAGTCGTGATTATATCTATGTATGTATGTATGTATATATATAAAAACAAAAGTATAGTTAGTTAAAATTAAAACCACGCCAAAAAAGGTTAACAGAAACAAAAATAACAAAATTAGCTTGATAAAACTTTTTTAATTCCACACCTACTGTCAATTTTACACCAATCGTAAAATTATATCCGCTGGGAAATCTCGTAAAAATTACGTTTATTTAAACAATCCTCATGGATCTGGAAGAAAGTTTTACTCGGACTTAATGAAGGCAGTGTATCCGTTGTTGTGACGTAACGTCGCGGAAGTTTAATCTATGCATCAATACATATAATAAAACTGTAGAGTTCGAATATCTGTACATAGAAAAAAATGCTTAAAACCAAGTCAGGATGATGTAAAAAGCGGGAAAATACCAAAAAAATGTTTTCTTTTTCTCTGCCTGTTTGTACAAGCTAATCTCTGAAATGCATGAACCGATTTCAATGAAATTTCGCATGGTGATACCTTATATCCTTGGTCAACATCTTAGATACTTTTTATTCCAGAAAATTAAAGGGTTCTCGTGGATAGTTAAAAACGCGAACGAAGTCGCGGGTAACAGCTATTACTTAATAACTTCGTAAATAATGGTCCGATTTTAACAATTCAAAAAGATATATCGTTGTTACGTCATAAAGAATAGCGAGGGTACTAGTTTTATTTCATTTGTTTTAAACATTGCTGATCCTGATCCTAGGGAGCTCGGTGGCGTAGTGGTGCGCTTTGGCTTCGATCGAAATAAAGCTACCTTCGCCATGGTCAGGCCGTGGATGGGTGACCAAGACTTTGTGATCTCGAGCTCCTCCGTGCTTCGGAAGGCACGTTAAGCCGTTGGTCCCGGTCGCATTTGTGACCGTTTCTACCCACCAACCCGCATTGGGCCAGCGTGGTGGTGTTACGGCCCATACTCCTCATGTGTTTCCCCATGAGGAAGGCCTGTCCCAGCAGTGGGACGTATATAGGCTGATGACGATTGCTGATCCTCATTACCCAAAGCCTATTTCAGAAAATTTATTTCAGTCGTCAAATAAGTTTACTTAGGATATATAAATTGAGATGAGTAAAAAGTTTGTCCCGGGACATGGGCGTGAACCCAATTTGCTAACAAGATAATATAGACACAACAAAAAGTTTGTGCACTAGCGAATGATGTATACTATACCCTTTTTGCTTTTACACCAAAGATGTCTCCTGTCACAGCAGTACTTATTAATATTTCACGTTGAAAAGAGACACCCGATATTTAGGCACACAACTCGAAAAACAGTTAACCAGTTTTGACAGTAAATGGCTCTTATAATAATAATAATAAACAAATTTATTAACATTCACATTAACATTCGTTATCTATAACTTGTAGATTGGAGCCTCCATTTAAGCAAAAGAAGCCTGTGTTTGAGCACTTCCTTAGCTAGCTATGTTATTATAAATAATATGTTACGCAGAGAACAGGTATAAACATAAAATATAAACTTACAATTTCTTATCCATACTAACAGTTTTACTTAAAAAATGATACAAAACCAATGATCTGAAAGATTATGACTAATACAAATGTTTCATGTTGTCAATATAAATATGAAAGCGTGCATTTGTGTGTACGTGTGTGTGTGTGCGTGTGTGTGTGTGTGTGTGTGTGTTTGTGCGCGCCTACCCGCGTGCGTACAGAAGTCTTATTAGAAGGAAATACAGATTGTTACCTCTAAAATGTGTATAAGTTTTTTTTTGTAAGATTCTTCCAATTATGAAGGCAAGGGAAACACAGCCCATATAGCCAAGTCTTCAGTATTTTATTTCTTCAGTAGTTTGCTTTAAAATGCTAGTGTAATGCATTTCAATGCATGAGAGTTTGGCGCAAAATATTTGGCAGATACTTTTTTTTTAAGGCGGGTCACTGTGGTGTTAATTTAATGAGGTGGATTACCACGATAAAAACGCCCTTTCGACAATTATTTGTAAATGATCCTCCACATTGCTTGTCAACACAGACACCTGCTCAACAGCATACATGATGATGAACATACATGATTTTACGCAACAAGGTCCGGTCCAAAACAATTAAACAATCATTAAATTAAAAATCACTGCCGCCATAGTTGAATGGCGCCAAAAACCCCTAAGTGTAAATAATTTTATAGATCATTTTGACAGTTATTTGTAGTGCATTTTGACAGTTGCTTGTAGTGCATTTTGACAGTTGTTTGTAGTGATATTAATTGATTCCCATCCATTGACTTTCCATAAAGCTCATCTGTAAAAATGCACCTAAAGTACGTCTCAATCTAAGGTGCCAAAAAGGTAAAAAAAAAGCCGACTTACCGAATTTGTTATTCAATAATCACACTTTTTACATGGACATTGGCACGTAAATTGTTGTCCGTTTTAATTGATATCAATTACCTACAGTCATCACAAAACATTTCAGAGATGAAACATTATCTTTGTTTTGTTTACCTTTTTGGCAACTTGGATTGAGACGTACTATATTAAAGTATTCAGACTGTAGGTATATGAATTTGACATCTATCACGGTATATAAACTTGGATTAAAATCAACACACTTAAAACCTCTTGTGGGTTGGAGGCTTAGGTGGCTAGGAGCTCGAAAACATACAAACATATCATCACACATTTTTCCCGGGCAAGGCAGAGGTGTCAAACACCCACATTTCGCCAGATATGTTAGGTTCCCATGTAACAGGTGGCGAGCCTGTTGCCATGCACCGGGCACAATGTGAGGCAAGCTATATTTATAATGAACTGTAGGAACCGTTTCATTCAAAACTTAGTGGTACAGGTATGGAATCGAACCCGCGACCTCTTGAACGAGTTGCGGCACTTACTATCACAGCTCTCACTGCCATTTACATAGAATTTACTGTGTTAAAACTTAAATAATACCATCATGGCATTTCTCTGACATTTTATCAAAGCGATTGACATTTATAGATAATAAATCATTCGCCCTAATAAAACGCATAATGACATGACGTTCCAGTAGGGGTAGAAGAGTCTCTGTAATGGTATAATGTACAGACTGATAAAACAAACGTGGAATGTTTTTTTTTTTTTCATTTTATTTTATTTTTATCTTCAGTCATTCACGCCTATCAACTAGCCCCATAGCGACTAATGCTGCTTGGGATACGGATACTAGATGACGGATACATATAAATAAATATCTTCAGACATTCACACCTATCGACTAGCTCCATTTTAAGCAACTAATGCTGCTTGTGATACGGATACTATATGACGGATAAATATACATACATACAATCACGCCTGTAATTCCCAACCAAGCGAGCAGAGTCCAAGGAGCACTGTGTTCCTTAAGATCACATTTAGCCATACAAAAATTGGGTTTGGTCAGATGAAAAATCGTGAAAGACTAGTAACAAGTGGCTAGCTCATCGCATACACAATCACAGAGCCAGTACCCAATACGCCGTCGCCTTTTACGACATGCTAGGCAAGAAAAGCAGTTGGTACATTATTTTTGTGTAGATAAATACATATAAATATTCATATTTTATATAATACATATGTAAACATCCAAGACTGGAGAACAAATGCCTGAATTAATTTCCCAAACATTAGACCCCACCGGGGATCGAACCCAGAATCTCTCGAGATGGCGACGCCTTGAGGCCGGCATACAGACCACTCGACCACGGAGGTCGTCAAATAAACACATACATCTCATCTGTGATTGTACGTCTGAAATAAAGGCATCGATATATCTATCATTGACACATGGCCTATTCTAAACCTGTCCATCGCGATTCGTTTAGGTGGAATGATGCCCGAAATGTAATATATGGCAATCCTGGATTTGGCCGTCCCTTGATTTGTCGTGGAAGATTGATCTTCTGCGAAAGGATTTGCGTCTTTATAGATGGCAGTTGACTTGCGTTTTTTTTACATTATTTTTTACATTTGACGATCTCTGTGGTCGAATGGTAGCGGCGCCATCTCGAGAGGGTTCGATCTTGGGGGATTTTATGTGATAAATACAGGGATTTTGTCCTGTAGTCTTTTTTTAGATGTTAATGTATATATTCTCAATATTTATATGTATTTATAGCAATATATTTATCCGTCATCTAGTATCCGTACCACAAGCAGCATTAGTCGCATATGGGGCTAGTTGATAGGTGTGAATGTCTGAAGATATTTATTTATTTATTTATTTACAGATATACATTTACATAGAAGACGCAAACGCATGTACTGCGCGTGTCCAAACCCCGACCAAACGTCGGGGTTGGCCGCTGCTGACTAGTATGAGCGCGTCCGAATGGCTGGAATAACTAAAAAAATAACTAAAGAAAGGAATGCTAAGATGGTTTGGACATGTGGAAAGGATGGATGAAAATTGATTGACCAAAGGCATATATGAATCGGGTGTGAGTGGAGATACGGGACGAGGCAGACCTAGGCGAACGTTCCTCGACCAAATTAAAGACGTTCTAGAGAAGGGCCAGGTCAAAAGTACCCGAAATCGCCGAGCATGTATGAGGACTGTAATGAGAGTTGATGAAGCGAAATAAATATGCAGGGATCGTAGCAAGTGGAAGGATGTAATCTCTGCCTACCCCTGTGGGGAAAAGGCGTAAGTTATGTATGCAAGTCTGTATGTATCATATCTGATAGTAGAATACAAAAAATTTCATTTCAGCATCTTTACTTTTCGATCAAAGGTATTGAGTCGTCTGCGATACTTCTGTCTTACTTATTTTTTGGCGCCAATTAGCAATAAAAAATATGCACTTCCATACATACATATAATAACAACTATTATTATATTTTGACGACCTCTGTGGTCGAGTGGTCTGTATGCCGATCTTAAGGTCGACATCTCGAGAGGTTCTGGGTTCGATCCCCAGTGGGGGCAAATGTTTGGGTGATGAATTTTCAGGCATTTGTTCTCCAGTCTTGGATGTTTATATATATTTCTATATAATCAGGTTATTTATATGTATTTATCTATTAAATATATTTATCCGTCATCTAGTGTCCGTAACACAAGCAGCATTAGTTGCTTAAAATGGGGCTAGTTGATAGGTGTGAATGTTTGAGGATATTATTATTATTATCCCCTAAGGATTAGTCAGAGACAAGAGAAAAGTACCGCAAAAGCCCCCAAAGCAAAAGATGGGTTGGTAGTATTCTTTTTTATAATGGGGCTAGTTGATAGGTCTGAAGATATTTATTTATTAAATGTTGAACTAACTGTAACAGATACTCATAAACCTACTTTGAAATTTAAAAAAGCTCATGTAGCGTTCGTAGTATAATTACTACGAGATGCTGTCTGCTACGGCGCTACGAGCGAACAGACTACGAACTACGAATCGATATCGTCTACGGAGAAACACGTTTAACGATACTACGAGAATTAACCCAATAGCGTAATAGTTCGTAGGCTTTTGATATTGAAAACTAAGCTTCCTTCGCAATGGTCTGTCGTTGGATGGGGGACCTTTGTGATCTCGAGTTAATCCGTGCTTTTTACGTTAGGCCGTTGGACTGGTCGCTATTGGACCCGTTTCTTCCTACCAATCCGCATTGGTCCAGAGTGGTGTTATGTCCCATACTCTTCATGTGTTTCTTCATGTAAGAAAGTCCCACTTAGAGTATTTACTGCAAAATCGAATTTTCATGAGCAAAAAACTACAATTGATCAGCTAATTGGTCAGCAACTTATGGGCAGCAAATATTGGGTCCTTACCTATGAAATTGGTGTTTTTTTTCTCTCTTAGTATTTTGTCTGTAGCTATTAAGATTCAGAGTATTCCTAAAAAATAATTACCTCGTCTAAAAATAGACTATATTTTTGAGCTTTTTTGATTTGTTTTGATAATTTGTTGTAAGTTTAATTGTGTTAAAATTGGACACGGAGACAACTCTTTTTAAGTGCCTCCCGAATACATCATTTTATTTGCATTCACTTAAAAACAATAAATGATTTTTATGAAGTTTGATATTACACATATTACTAAAGCTTGTCTAATGATAGATGCCAAATATTATTATCTTTGGATTTGTCGTTGTGAAGAAAACTGAAAAAATTTTAGTATGGAAAATGCAGAATTCCCCAAAATCTCCATACAAAATACCAATTTTATAGGTAAGGACCTAATATTTCAAATTTGTCACATTATATATATTTCAAATATTTCAGTTTCTAATTTCTCTGCTGCCGAATTGTTTGAAATATGTTATGATGACACAAATATTGTTTTCAAGGGACACAAAAAAATAACCTTGACCTAATATCTATGTGTGGGTGCTTAACACCTCTGCCTACTACATCCCACAGCTGCACAGGCCTTCCTCGTGGAGAAACACATAAGGAGTCACACAATAGCGACCGGGCCCAACGGCTTAACGTACATCCGAAGCGCGGAAGGGTTTGAGATCACAAAGTTTTGGTCACCCATCCAAGGCCTGACCATGGCGAAGGTAGCTTTGTTTTCGATCGAAAGCCAAATCATACTAACAACTGCGGCATTGAGCTCCCCAATTACGATAAACTCTTTACATATTTACAACATGTGAATGATGTAGAATAAGTTATATATATATATATTATACTACTTAGTGCTTTTTCAAATAGGATCAGTTAATGTTTATATTTAGGGAGGATGGACCTTCCTGTGGACGAGCATAATCATAAAAACTCGTAAAATTTATTTGCTCATAAGCGTGGTATAAACAAGTAGTCTATTAAGTCTTCTTTATCTATGAAGCTTCCATTTTTTTTCACTCTTAGTATTATGTCAGAATATTCTTAAAAAATAATTACCTCCTCTAAAAATAGACCATGTTTTTGAGCTCTTTTGATTTGTTTTGATAATTTGTTGTAAGTTTAATTGTGTTAAAATTGGAATCGAAGACAAATCTTTTGAAGTGCCTCCCGAATACATCAAATAATTTGCATTCACTTAAAACCATAAATAATTTTTATAAAGAGTGATATCATATATATTGCAAAAGCTCATGTTATGATACATGCCAAATATTATTATCTCTGGATTTGTCGTGAAGAAATCTGAAAAAATGTTTGTATGGAAAATGCAAACTTCCACAAAATCTCCATACAAAACACCAATTTCATAGGTTCCCTATGTTTGTATAAAATTTTCAAGCATAACATGAATTGGCATAATGGAATATCCACTAATATTACTTACGCATAATTACAAATGGCATAACCATCTTAAGGCATGATTCGCATAAAATTAGAAATAATTACATTAGTCTAAATTATAATTATGCGAAATAAATATTGTGCCAAAAGAAAATTATGCCAAATTCATATGCCAAAGTATATTATTAGTAAAAACATTATGCCAAAAAAGGATCCCGATCATGATGAAACTTTGAGAGACACGTTATTGAAAAGTCCCAAATTCTGACGACAAAGTTCGGAATCATTATCGAGATTTGCCTAAATTGAAGCCTCTGACTTGAATTGTTATAATTAGGTTCTAGTTGAATATTTAAAACCTTGCGGAGTTTCTTGCCTGTATCTTCTCTTGACAAGGCCTCCCGGTAGTGAACAGGAAGACAATTTTTAGAGGTGAACAACTAGAATTGTATTGTTAATTTATGTTTGTTAATTTTATAATGTTTTGAATAATTAAGTAAGGTTTTTGTTCACACGAAAAACACGGTAATTTCACGGTCTGCCACCAATTATTTTGTGGACTCAAAATGCCAATGAACCAAAAAAAATACACACTCTCTTGGCCAACCTAATAAATGAAAAATGTTTTGTGTATACCTGCGATATATATACTTCAACGAGATGCAAATTTAGCTATGTCATATTTATCATATTGCGTGGAAATACATACTAATATTATAAATGCGAAAGTAACTCTGTCTATCTCGCTGTCAAGTCAAAACTACTAAACCAATTTAACCGAAATTTGGTACACAGATAGTCCAGAACCTGAGAAAGGACATAGGCTAACTTGTATCCCGATATTCCCATAGGAAAAGGCGCCATGCGGGTGAATATTAAAAATTTTAAATAATGCCTCCCAGGAAAATGAAGGACAGATTAACGCCACCATGAACTTTGCTTCTAACAATTCCACCAATTGAGGCTACTGTTCCAATTTGAAAAATCCATTCAGTGTTGAATAGATTATTTATTGAGGAGAACTACAGGCTACATACCATCACACTATCTCAAAGTAACTATTCTACGCGGACGAAGTCGCGGGCAAGAGCTAGTAGATCAATAAAGAAAAACACAAAATTTTCTTTGTTAGAATAACAGTAAAAATCATTACAAAACTTCTGCCATAAATATGAGAAACCGCTTTTTAACCAACAAAAACCTAAAACGCGTATGTTTACTTATTTATATATTTTAATTATTATTTCAATAGTCATTAAACCGCATAAATTTTTTACAATTTTACTATAGTTTAGGATTCCATTCATGCGAATGAACAAAAATTTTACACACTGCCGAATTATCTATAAAAATACATGTGGTAATAAAAAAAATGGATGGCAAACACTTTAAATACTTACCAGATACAGTCCTGATGAAAAAACAGCAGAACAAAGCTGAATCACAGGGAAAACGGAACCTCAGAAATTCACTTATCCACCATTTTGGTTTCGCGAACTAAGACTGTATTACTAGAAAAACACTGCTTTTCCTATAAAAAATCAACGTACATCTACTTAAAACACAACAGAAACTTAATTTAGATGTTATTTTATAGATAATCAATGTTTATTTCACGTTTTAGCTATAGTTTTTCAGAGTAATTTTCCGACGGGCTCGCGACACTCCCCCATCGACGACTGAACATTCGATCTTTCAGTGGTAGACAGAGACGGAACGATGCGCGAAAGAGACGGAAGGAGCTTAACTTAAGTCGGATGGAGGTAATTTTTATACAACTTTCTCAAATTTATACCCTATCGTTAAACAGATGGATGTTATATTTTTACTTTGTTTTTTAAGCGCGGTTATAAGGTTTGAACGCTTTTTATATTAATATATTAATAACAAAGCTTTAGTCATGGTTGGATACTAGATGGTGACTAACATTTTAGGTTTTTCCGTGCTTAAGAACGTTAAGCCAGTCCCTGGTGTCAAAAACTTTCTAAGTGAATGCCCAAAAAATTTTTTTTTTTTATGATTGGGTGTTCTAGCAAATATACTGGTAGAAAAAATAAGTAATACTTAAATAATAGATCTTTACCCATGAAATTGCCGTTTTGTATGAAGATTTTGGGGAACTCTGCATTTTCCAGACAACATTTTTTTCAGTTTTCTTCACAACGACAAATCCAAAGACAAGCTTTAGCAATATGTGTGATATCACACTTCATTCAAAATATTTATCGTTTGTAAGCGAATGCAAATCCAATTATGTATTCGGGAGGCACTTAAAGAGAGTTGTCTCCGTGTCCAATTTTAACACAGTTAAACTTACAATAAAATATCAAAACCAATCAAAAGAGCTTAAAAGTATGATCTATTTTTACAGGGGGTAATTATTTTTTAAGAATGCTCTGAAACTAAATAGTTACAGACAAAATACTAAGAGAGAGATAAAACGGCAATTTCATAGGTAAAGACGTATCAACTAGCCCCATTTTAAACAACGAATGCTGCTTGTGTTACGAACACTAGATAACCGACAAATATATTTAATAGATAAATACATATAAATATTCAGATTTCATATGAACATCCAAGACTGCAGAATAAAGGCCTGTATTCATCACACAAACATCTGTCCCCACCATGGATCGAACCCAGAACCTCTTGAGATGGCGTAGCCTTGAGATAGTACGAGTACAGGCCATGAGACCGTCAAATAATTAGGCAACTCATAATTTTATCATTTATTCGTTCTATGATCTATTTAAGTATCTTATAAATAGTATGTTTTTGTACATTCATTTGCTGTCTAGGTAAGGGGTATACTCGTCAGCATGTTGGCGCAATCGAAAGCGAACTAAAAGTAAAACGACAATTTTATGTGGTTGCAAATTTTTCGGCCATTTATGACTTAAGGGGGGAATCCATCATTATCGCAATTCGTTTCTACAAATGTCATTACACATATAACGATTCGCATAACTTTTGTTCAATATTTAACAAATCATAGAATTTCGTTTCATCGCATTTTCATTTCAGCGACTATTCATTATCTAGGAACACCGTACAAAGTTATTTCATTTCGTGTTTTATGCATTTTATCGAAATAACGTTACATCGAAGTTTTGTTTCCCATATTTTACTTTCATCGTAAGTTTCAGATTGTAAAATTATTGAAAAATAAATTTTTACTTCAATAAATCAATGTAAATCGAAAATAAAAACTTTTCGATGAACTAAAAAAAACATGTATTAAAAATCGTGGAAAAGTTTTCGATGAACTGAAATTGGATTAAAAAAAATCTATGTACTAATAGACGCCCAACGATGGTTATACATAACATATCATATCATCACGCCTTTTCCCAAAGGGGAAGGCAAAGGACTTGACACCCATATTTCGCCAGAACAGGTGGCGAGCCTGTTGCCATGCACCGGGCGCAATATAAATCAAGCGATATTCACAATTAACTGTATCTACATAAGTTTTATTCAAACTCAGTGGTACAGGCGGTGAGATCGAACCCGCGCTGTTTCGTTTTTTTTATTTTATTTATTAAGACAAACAATTGTACAATATGTTTGTATACACAACATTTAAATAATTCTGAAATAATTAACTGTAACAACCAACACCGTTATCCACAGATTTGAAACAAAATAATATTTATACCTGTATGAATACGAGTACCAATCTTTTTTAAGTACTTAACTTACAAAATGCAATCAAGATGTCAGCAAACCACATAATATATAATAAATCGTTTTACAAAAATTTACACAAACAAACAAGTGCACAAAAACAAAACACAAGACACATTGCCACCACAAGAATTCGAACTCCCAAAACACAACAATCTTTATACCCAGGTATACGCAGGTATTTTATTTCATTCTATACTAATTCGTGATAGTGACGTTTTGACCTTCGTAACCGAGTTTGAATGCAGGTTACAAAGCGTAGTCTAAAGTCTTGGGTTTAAGTTTTAGGGGGGCGAATACAATAATTTGTTCTCCATTCTTAGACAACTAGCTGTTGCCCACGACTTCGTCCGCGGTTACTGTGGTTTTTTAGCTATCCCACGGGAACCCTTTAAGTTTCTTTCAAAGTCTCAGCCCGATCGGTTTAAAATCGACAAAGTTTCATAAAAACTTTCATCCCCTGTTTTATCCCCTTGGGGGTAGAATTAATCAAAATCCTTTCTTAGCGGATGCCTACGTCATAACATCTACCTGCATGCCGAATTTCAGCCCGATCCGTCCAGTGGTTTGGGCTGTGCGTTGATAGATCACTATGTCAGCCAGTCATCTTTGAGTTATATATAGATGAAAATAATATATAAATATCTTCAGACATTCACCCCTATCAACTAGTCCCATCTTAAGCAAATAATGTTGCTTGTGTTACGGATAAATATATTTAAAAGAAAAATATACATATATATCCAGAAAATATTCAATAAACATCCAACACTGTAAAATAAACACCCGAATTTATCACACAAAAATCTGCCCCCGCCGGGGATCGAACCTAGAACCTCTCGAGATAGCGACGCCTTGAGACCTGCGCACAGACCACTCGACCACGGAGGTCGTAAAAATGTATTATTTTTTAATATACTTATTTTATTCAAACTCCTTTTTAATATATTTTTACTAAATTCATTGTTTTTCATATTTTTTGATTGTCTAAAAATATGAAGCAAGTGTGTGTATTAACACCTCTGCCTTCCCCTTCGGGGATTGAAGCATGATGTCATAACATGTTATTGTCATGTCATGTCATACTACGCTCACAAGTAATGGCCGGTTAACATATAAATATCTCTTACCACCTTTTATGTTATTTTTATCATATACTATCATCGTCTCGTAGGTTATCTCAATGACCTACGCCAATAACTACAGAATGATATCGTTCCGTCTCTTTTTGTTAAGTAGAGCGAAAGAGTTGATACTTTAGTACCTTTTTTGATCAGCCAAACTAAAATATATTATTATTAATTTCATGGCTTAATATTAATCAGTACATATGACAGGTAAGCCTTGGCCTTCATCTCACCTGATGGTAAGTGACGATAAGGCGGAAGGTGGAAGCGAGCTTCACCTGTAATCCTCAACACTGACGCACTGGCTATCTTACCTCTGATTACCGGAACACAACAATGCTTAAAACATTGTTATTATGGCGACAATTTAAATACCAAAAAACAAAGCTTGCAGCGAGATATGAGATATTATTATATAAAATTTTATATTTTCAAGATTTTAAGTTTTATATCCAATATTAACTAATATATTCATTAGTATTTTATCGTTTAAACACTGACTAAAAACAGTAAAACGTGTGTTATGCAAAAGTAGCGCAGGCAACGATTATCACATTTATGCCCCCGATTATTAACGCCTTGTCTTAACCAGTCATCTAGCAGGTCTAATGACAAAGAAAATTACAAAAAGTTTAAAAAAATTTAAATGTTTGTCCCGGCCTGTTCCAACGGTTGAAGGCGATAAATAAAATTGTAATATTATATTCCAGTCGCTTCATATTTCCAATTCAATAAAAAAGACTTCGACAAATATGTTTAGGTCGGGGACGAGCCTGTTGCAATGAACCCGAGTATGAGACAAACGAAATTCATAACAAACCGTACAGACGAAAAATATCAGTAAAATATAAGATAAGGCCGCCAATTGCTTTTTTGTTATCGTATAAGTTCTTTGTATTATTATGTGCAATAAAGTATATATAAATAAATAATAAATAATAAAATCAATAATTGGCATTGCTATATTCTTTAAATTGTAAAACACCGTATGAACTCGATAATACCGGGTATTGAACCGGCATCCTTACACTAGTAGTTACTGAAGTTTTCCTGTAATAAAAAAATCAAATTCAAATCCAATATAAAAGTATCAACTTTCTTACTCTGCGTATTAAAATCGATAACTCCACGTTGCCGACCGGCTACGAATATATACGACAGTAGCCGAGCGTAATTTGTAGGGTAGAGGGCGTTTGTTCCCCTCTGTTTAGCGGTTAGATAGTCTATGGTTTGGACTTAGAGATTCATGATTCTATTATCGGTGCAGGTAATATTGTTTTTATTTTACAAGTTCAAATGTAAGTTGTGGAGAAGCCCGAAACTATAAGAGGTAGCGAAGTTTGTTCTTTCGAACCATTTTGGGTGTTATTTAAGCGGTTAGCAAAAAAATACAATCGATCAGCTAAAATAACTAATTAGTCAGCAACTTATGGGCAGCGGATATTTCTATTTTGTCAGCAAAATAACTAATTGTTGCAACTTAAATGTTTTCTCTGCTGCCAAATTGTTTAATACAAATATTGTTTTTATGGGTTATTAAAAAACCTTAACCTAATATCTATCAGAATACAGACTACAATTCCTAGGAATTGATCCTTCATTGATCCTTTTCCTAGATTTTATACATTTCCGGTAATATAAAATATATTGCTGCCCAAATAACTATATCGCTGACAAAATATTTATTTGCTGCTCAAATGATTGTTCGGCTGACCTTTTTGTTGCTGACCAAATAATTATTAAATGGCTGCCCAATTAATTACTTTCCTTTTTTTCAATTCTCATACCTAGCCGGAAATCGATCCTACTCAAATCTGTAAACAATGTTGGTAATTTTTCGCTGTTATTTTTTTGTTATGACTCATAACTCACAAGGAAATATATACATATAATCACGACTATTATCCACTAAGGGTTAGTCAGGACTAGGCAAGAACACCGCAAAAGCAGTCCACTGCCATAGTCCGCGCTTCACCAAGCAGTGACTGCACTCAGCGTGACAGGTGGTGAGCCCGTCGCCGCTATAAGCTGTGTTGTGCAGTTCTAAGTCCATTAGTCGCCTTTTACGACACCCAAGGGAAGAGATGGGTTGGTAGTATTATTTTAAAGAGCCGCTACCACATATTGATAAAAATAGATGTTTTTTATTGTGTTTTGTTTTGTGCCGTTGACTATGTTAAGATCTTCTTACTAATAAGAGCATCTAATAACAGTTATTCAACATCTAAATGCCTATTTATTAAACATTCGTATGCCAAAAAAAATTAAAAATAACTGCACTCATTCCACGTCTCCGTCACAAAAAAGTTGATTACAGAGGAGAAAGGGTCCGTAATTAAAAAAATAACTGTCAATTTTTCCCGCGAATTTGCGTGCCGTTGTCTACGAATTCGTCGTAAACGGGAAAATGTTGGTATTTATGTACATAAAGTTAATACGAGACGTGAGTTTTTTAGTAATATTGTTCTCTGGTATCCTAGCACGGAGGGATAAAATATACCTACACATGCCTATATCCCCGAAGGGGTAGGCAGCGGTATTAGCACCCACTTTTTGGCCACAGTTTGAGTCAACAATGAGAGCCTGTTACCAAGCACCGGGCACAAGAAAGGAGAGCGATCACATAAGTGTAACTACTTGTTACCTAAATGATTAACCGCCTCTCTGGTCTAGTGGTTCACACCACCGGGTGTTGATCGGGAGGTCCGGGTTCGATTCCCCATGGGGGCAGAAGTTTTTCTGCTCGGTTTGGTTGGTGGTAGAGCTTCTGAGCCCGCCTGGCTAGCTACCACCGTCTTACTTAAATCTGTCGCCATAATAACAATTCTATAAGCATTGTTGTGTTCCGGCAATCAGGCGTAAGATAGCCTGTTCCTCAGTTGTTGAGGATAACAGATGAAGCTCGCTTCCACCTCCGGCCTTATCGTCACTTACCATCAGGTGAGATGAAGGCCAAGAGCTTACCTGTCATATGTAAAAAAAAATGATTAAATAAAGAATTTCATTTTTCACTACCGACCTCCTCGTCCATACTAATATTATAAATGCGAAAGTAACTCTGTCTCGCTTTCACGTCAAAACTACAGATCCACATTAACCGAATGGTACAGTACACAGATAGTCTAGCTAGAGGCATCCAGGGTCGATGTAAAGATCTAACGAAGCCTCCCAAACGCCGCCCAGACCAACTGAATCCAGGATTTTCCACCTAACGGCTTCAGCCACTACAAGTCATGATGGTTTATCTTTGGACTATCGAAGCGGGCACTATTTTACAGACTACGAAACAGCTTCAAAGAGACAGGTATCCTTACAGGGTAGACGTGTGCTCTTAGATCAAATGTTTTTATATAAAATAGTCAACTGCAAGATAGACTCGTCTTCTCTGTTACAGTTAATACACTACACACTACATACACAGTTAATACATTGATTAGGCGTTCTTGTATGTTTTATGGTTTTACAATAATAAATTAAGCGACATCGACATTTTTCATGTACCTTTAAATGATTATAAGCGTTTGGTGGAAGTAATGGGTTCGTAGACAGTTATTGACGACCTCCGTGGTCGAGTGGTCTGTATGCCGGTCTCAAGGCGTCGCCATCTCGAGAGGTTCTGGGTTCGATCCCCAGTGGGGGCAAATGTTTGGGTGATGAATTTTCAGGCATTTGTTCTCCAGTCTTGGATGTTTATATATATTTCTATATATTCAGGTTATTTGTATGTATTTATCTATTAAATATATTTATCCGTCATCTAGTGTCCGTAACACAAGCAGCATTAGTTGCTTAAAATGGGGCTAGTTGATAGGTGTGAATGTCTGAGGATATTATTATTATTATTATTATTGACACTTTGTCTCATTAATGGAGCATTACCGTCTTAATTTCCAAATACTTTTGTATGTTTTTTAATGGAACTGTAGGTCTATTAGTTTTAACAATTCGTAAACATAAATATTAGGTCCTTACCTATGAAATTGGTGTTTTGTATGGAGAAATTGGGGAATTCTGCATTTTCCATACTAAATTTTTTTCAGTTTTCTTCACAACGACAAATCCAAAGATAATAATATTTGGCATTTATTATTAGACAAGCTTTAGTAATATTATGTGTAATATCACAATTCATAAAAATTATTTATCGTTTTTAAGTGAATGCAAATAAAATGATGTATTCGGGAGGCACTTAAAAAGAGTTGTCTCCGTGTCCAATTTTAACACAACTAAACTTACAACAAATTATCAAAACAAATCAAAAGAGCTCAAAAATATAGTCTATTTTTAGACGAGGTAATTATTTTTTAGGAATACTCTGAATCTTAATAGTTACAGACAAACTACTAAGAGAGAAAAAAACACCAATTTCATAGGTAAGGACCCAATATATATGACTGTTTGTTTTCCTAAATAAATAAATAATCATTTTATTCCCCAGTCAGCGGTGGCCGCGGGAACGCGGGTTCGATCCCACCGCGGAGTTTGAATAAATGTACCTACAGTTCCCTGTGAATATCGCTTGCCTCACATTGTGCCCGGTGCATGGCAACAGGCTGCCACCTGTTACATAGAGACCTAACATATCTGGCTATCTGTGGGTGTTTAACACCTCTACCTACCCCTTCGGGGAAAGAGACGTGATGATATGTTATGTTATAACCCCCAGTGTCCTATGACCCGTTTCAGACTAAAGCCGTGTATAACAATGTTTTCAATTCGCTGACTAACTAAACCTTTGGACCCCAACGAACCCGTAATCACATTAGACACAAATTAAAACACAATCCTTTTGAACGCGTATTTTTATTAAAGTACAATCGTGACCGTAAGTAGTAAGAAAAATTCTTATTAAACGGACTGATTCGCCTAGACCATTAGTTCCCAAACTGACTCCATAGACTCGACAGGGGTCTTGTTGTCTTCACATCTTCATATTTTTGTCGAGTTTGAGAATATTGTAGAAATGTAGCTGCAGGGGGTCCAACGGAACCAGATTTTTTTTTAAAGTGGTCTATTAGAAAAATAAGTCTGGGAACCTCTGGCCTAGACAGTTTTTTTAAGCTATTGCATAGCTTCTATCGCGGGCCTTGAGCGCGGGGACCGAATCCAGAAATTTCGTAACGAAAAAACCTCACGCTCCCCACTCCGATGCGCAAGGAGGTGTGGCTTGAAGGCCGTGAATGTTAAAACCCAAGGTGGTTACCAAAATGAAACACCGTGTCCAAGGCGAATACAAATTTTAATTAACATCGGTTTGACCATATAAGTCTATGAGAGTAAACAATAGTGCGTATTAAAGGATAGGTGGCGCCATCTAGTGATACAACAAAGAACTAATTTTAACAAAGACGCCACTTTGGTTTTATTTATAAGCTAACTATTACACATTGTTTATTATGAGTTTTGTTATTTTATTAATTAGTTTATTAACATTTATTTTAGATAATTATTTTATGATTTAATTTACTTATAAGTGATCCGAACGAAATAATGTATATGCAAACTACCAACAGTTTATATAATTTGTTTTCTTATCGGTCACCACGCTCAAAAAGTGTAACATGAATTAATATCAAAGAAAAAGAAATACTGCATGAATAAAATAAATAAATATAATTATAATTGCATAAGTTGATACAAAATGCTATGCAACAGCTTTACCGCGGCAGTCCCCGAGTGCCACACGTCTTTTCACATTTTTTATTTATTTATTTGTAGAAAAACTGTCAAACTTCAACTTTCTGTAGCTAAAGAGGTCTACTCACGTCGCTATCAGAGGCTATATCGGGCTAGTCATGGTGGGGATTAATCGGCCCCTTAAATCCGCGGCTACTCTACACACTTTGCCTTCACACGAGGCGATTTAGGGCGCTCAACACCACTGCACCGATGTTACCTCTGAGGAGTTTTTGGCGGTGTCCAACTATGGCGAACGTGATTTTAATTTCAATGATTGTAATATTGTTTCGGAGTTGATCTTGTTGCGTAAAATCAGTGTAGTTTTGTGAAGTAAGTGTCAATAATGATGAGTAATATGGAGAATCATTGAAATAATTGTCAAGTGGTGTGAAAAACGACGGGATTATTATCGTGGTAATCCACCTCATCGAAGTAACACTACAGTGTCTGCCATCGATCGTTTGACGCCAAACTCTCCCAAGATGCATTAAAATGTATTTCACTAGCATTTCAACGCAAACTACTGAAGAAAACTGTTCTACTGTTAACATGTGGCTCAAAAGGTCCTGCAACCAGAGCCGTAAAACTGAATATTAAAAAAAAAGATATTACTTCTGATTTTAGGGAGTAGACCCCTTAAAATTACAGGTTCAGACGCAAAGCGACATTAGAGAATTTTCATATTCCTTTTTGTTGATGTTTAAACCTTCACCAGAGCACATACACACGCACACACAGCACAATGATTAAATAAGGAGCATGTTTATATGCAATACTTCGCCGATTGTTATTTTTTATTATTACCACGTTTTTTTTTTATTAACTCACATTCTGGTTTGTCTTTTCGTCTCTTTGTTTGTCCGGTTGGATTTTTGTAACTCAATTTTGAGGCACTTCCGAAATAGCTATTGGGCTAAACTTTGGGAATAGATCACAACCTGGTGACAATGCAACTACTTTCAACTTTCTACGAGGACTTTCAGGTCGAAATTTCAACAACTTTCAGGCTTAGTATGGAGACTGCGCACAGCGCCATGCTAGAAACTGTAGATACACTGTGATGACAAAAATGACAAAGTACCTACTTAAATGGTAACATTTTTATGCTCGTGACTGTACATGTTTAAGGTCTAAAAAACCTGGCCATTATGGGGATTTTAATAGAATACATGACATGCATTGTTCGTAAGTGTAAGTTACAAAGATGCGCGCTCTCGTTTTGAGTGACCCTTTTAGAAGTTGTTCGACCCGCAGTGTTATAATGTCCTTTTTAAAAACGTGGAATTTTTATATTATTATTATTATTTTAGTCTAATATTATTATTTTATTCTTTTCATACGAAAAATAAGATCAAACTATATAGAACGCGATGCAACTACGTGCAGCGCCATCTGTTGATTGGTATTTGGTTGAAATTTCGACCTGAAAGTGCCCATAGAAATTTGAAAGTAGTTGCAAGTCTGAACTAATCCCAAACTTTCTACCCAAGCTAGTCCGGAAGTGCCTCAAAATTGAGTTACAAAAATCCAACCGCACAAACAAGAATGTAAGTTAATAAAAACGTGGTAAATAAATAAAAATCATATAAGTATTAGTATTGATTGAAGTTAAACTACTATTAAACTTTTATTATTAATAATATATTTATACGGTACACGGTACACAACTCACACACACACACACAAACACACACACACAAACACACACACAGAATTAGTTTAATTGTTGAAATTGTATTGTGGATAATCTGTATATTCCTTTATATTTTGTAAACTATTAAAGAAACGCTCTGTACGAGGTGGGCGCTAGCAACTGCGACACAATAACTGACTAATGCAGTTGCTAACACTCAAAATGCTACTTGTATGCATTTTATTGATTTAAATAAAGATTTATTATTATAAGTATTTAGAGATTTCTCATCGCCTGTACCCTGTTTAATACTACGCGGGGGTCCATTGCCGACCCCAAGTTATTGCAAAAATGACATATGTTATAGTAGGACCCAAAGACGCGAGATAAAAAATAAACCATTTTTATAATCATTTTGTTGTTTTTTTGTAGGTATTTTAGCTTTTGAACCATAAGTTCAAAAAATATGAAAAAATTCGCAAAAGTAGAACTTTATAAGTACTTTCTAGACAATTTTGAACTATTTTGAACTTGATGGGTTGAACAGTTTTTGATAAATTTTACAAAATGGAAAACTACGGAACCCTATACTGAGCGTGGCCCGACACGCTCTTGGCCGGTTTTTTTTTATACTGCTACCTCTGACGGCTATGCAGCCTCGTGGACTTTTTAAAGCAGGCGAGAACTTTGGTGGGTCCTCAAGCATGTAATGGCGAACCACCACTGGCGAAATTCTCTCTGGAAGCATCCCCCAAGGGGTTACCGCTTCCAGGGAGTCTCCAGGGCTCTCGAGCCGGATTCGTGCCTATTACTATACACAGTACATATTTTAATAAAGTATGTATACCAAAATTTTATTGAATATATAGTACAACACTTTACCGAATGTACCACGGGGAATTTTTTGAAGAGCTTTTTAACCTTGTCCCACACTCCCCTCTCCTGCTAAGGAGCACGCGTGCGGATTGCGGAGCCACACATATACGGTGGAGCTCGTGAGGAGCTCGGTGGCGTAGTGGTCAGTGCGCTTTGGCTTCGATCGAAAACAAAGCTACCTTCGCCATGGTCAGGCCGTGGATGGGTGACCAAGACTTTGTGATCTCGAGCTCCTCCGTGCTTCGGAAGGCACGTTAAGCCGTTGGTCCCGGTCGCATTTGTGACCGTTTCTACCCACCAACCCGCATTGGGCCAGCGTGGTGGTGTTACGGCCCATTCTCCTCACTCCACGGCAGTGGAACGTATATAAATGGTTGCAGTTGAAATAGCAACCGGGACTAATGGACAAATGCATTATATTACCTTAGAAGTCTTGTTATGCTTTTCTGTTTTATATTGTTTTAAAGATCATAATTATTTATGATTGAATAAACAAATAATGTAACAACAAAATTAATATTTCATATTTATTTACATAATATAATTATTAGAGATGCGCCGAATTTTCGTTTTGTATTGGGTATTCGGCGTATTCGGTATCATTTCCACTTTTGTATTCGGCCGAATTATTCGGTTTTGTGCAGAATATATTCGGTAGTATTTTCTTAGCTAGACCGGGTATAGAACAAAAATACATAACTTTTTCTGTAAGATTTCAGTTACTCATGTCAACTTAATGACTTCACAGGCTGTTGGTAGTTCAGTATAGTCAACTTATATTTTAACATCGCCTGTAGTGACACGAAACGTACATGTTGTCTAAGTTGTTTCCGTGGCTGAGAAAAGTAATTGAAAACCAAATAATTCGGCCGAAAATCCGGTTCAGTAAAGGTTTACCGAATAATATTCGGTATTCGGTTATTTGGCGAAACCACTATTCGGCGCATCTCTAAATATTATCACACCTTAGAGATTAAAACAAATGACAATCACCCTCCATGCAAAGTAGATATAAACATAATAGTATCTTTCTCTTCAATTCTGTAGTCTAATTCACCACAAAGCTCCCAATCTGAGTCATTTACCAATATGAGTATGCCGGGTCTTACGGAGTCACCCTGCAAGAAAGAAAAATCATTTATTACCAACATAATAATACCAACCCGTCCCGTGTTGGTCCGGGACACAAAAAGAATGTGCCAACTGCTTTTCTTGCCTAGCATGTCGTAAAAGGCGACGGCGTATTGGTTACTGGGTCTGTGATTGTGTAGGCGATGAGCTAGCCACTTGTTACTACTCATTCGCGATTTTTTATCTGACCAAACCCAATTTTCGTATGGTTATATGTGGTCTTAAGGAATACAGTGCTCCTTGGACTTTCTACTACTTCGGGGATTACACGCGTGATTTTATGTATGTAATAAACACTACTGCTAATAAAACCATGTATTTCATAGTGCGCGCGGAACTAGTTGGCCGCGCCTTAGGTATGTGAGAGGTGAGACGGAGAGGCGGGGGCGCTTGCTGTCATTACTCAGTTCAGTCAGTTCGGCGCCGTACTGCGCGACGGCAACACACATTGAAAGTTCCGGCTACTTTAAACAAAACGCACATGAGATTGCAATAGCGAGATGAGTCGCCAAATAAGGCGCGGCCAACGAGTTCCGCGCGCACTATAATAATATAAAAATACATTTAATGAGCTGAGCAGCATACAATGTCTAAATCACAACTGATCATTATAAAAATAACCTTAACTTAACCAACATTATTTTGGCAACACGGCTTGGTAAGGTAAAAGGAAAAGAATAATTTATTTTTGATTGATACACAACAACCACAAAAACGAAAAACAATATAACTTTGTTTATTGTTACTTTGTATTATTAAAACTTTGTTCTTGTTTAGCAATTAGTAAAATGAAGTAGATATGTTTTTTTATTTGACCCTAACTGGTAGCCTCTTCAGTTTCCTCGGGTTAACAAGCTCAGGTGTCTGTTGAGTGAAATTGTTATAAGAACACATTTATCAAGCATTAGCCTGCTCCTGAAGGAGTAGGTAGAGGCGGTAACAACCACATTTAACCAGGTCCCCATGTAACAGGTGGTGAGCCTGGTACCATGGACCAGGCACAATGTGAAGCAAGCGATATTACAATGTTTACTCAATCTCAGTGGTGCAGGTGGTGGGATATTCATCATCTCAAGTGAGTAGTGCTCTGTCCGTCCCTACTCAGCCACCATTGCCACTGCTGCTGCTTTATAGGGTGTTTAAAACTCTTATGATGGTAATGTACTTATGATAATGGAGTCATGGTATGTTCTGATGTAGTGGGTAGAGACTGTAAGCCCTTATATAAAAGGGACAAGACTGTAGCCATTATCACATCAGTTGGAAGGTTTATTGCTAGACACATGACTTCCTCAAGGATTCCTATAACCAGTATGGAGCCTGTTGTCATATAAAATGCAAACAAATATAAGTTACCTGTAAAAACAATTCGGGTCTCTCTTTTAACAGGTTATCTTTCATCCAAACAAGTAATTCTCTTATTGTCCATTCATTCTTATTTATACTTGGCAAATATTTCTCCAACGATGGTAGTTCTACATCCCGCTTTTTAATTTTGTCGAATAATAGTTCGGCACCTCCTCCAAATTGTAGTGTTATTGTTAGGTTACTCATTTCTATTGCTTGAATTAAAAATATTATAATAAAAGCTTGGATATGAATTCTGCTCACCGATTAAAATTGAGAGATTTTCTGTACAGCTAGAATACAAAAAAATACACATATAAAAATGAAAAAGAAAAAAACATAATAATTGTTCGATAAGTGTATTCGTGTCTAAAAAGACGAAAATATGAATATAGGTGTGTAATACTAACCTTTAATTTACTTTTGCAGTAATTTTATTTAATTCTATTACTTTAAATTGTTTTGGTTTTGAAAACTGATTAAGCTAAAATTCGGGGTTATGTTTACAATTAAATGTCATTTCTTGTGTTTTAATTATCTGTTTAAATGAGGCAAAGAAATCTAGCAAATCATGCAGCCATCTTTTTTGTAATCGCTTGAGACTTTGTTGCCTTTATCATTCTAAATAAAGAAACCTTCTTGTTAAAATGATCAACGTAAAATATGTGACATATTTTTCTATAGTATTATGGGTCTACAAAATTTTCCTCTGGGGTTCATCGTCACCTATATAAGTCCAAAGCTGGACATAGGCGTCCCCAAATCAAAAACAAAGCAACTATGACTTTTCATTAATGCATATTTGCAATTTGTTCCAGTCCAGCATTGGACGCCTCTCCTTGCTGGTATTTGCTCAGTAAGAGTATTCTTCTTCAAAGTATGGGATCAAATAAAACAGCAGTATTTTTCAAGTCTTCATATAAAATTTTATATTACAAATACAATCAAAATGCATTTTCACATCATAAATAATAATAGATTAAATTTAAAATATATAAAATAAATGGCACATTATACACAATGATTAGAAAAAGTAGCTTTTTATCTTCTTCATTTTAAAAAAAAGGACATAATGGTCAAAATCAGATGACAACTACAGACAATATTTTTTCTTAAAGGCTTGTCATCAGGATAACACAATTTTATTTAAATAATATTTTTTTAAAACATATTTAGTAACCAGTCAACGGGCACAATCAAGATACAATAGAAACATCTATTGTCTGCGAGCACCGGTGTTCGCAGTTCCCTCTTGCTTATAACAATTGCTAAATAAAAAGATTATTATGTATAGTCTTGAAGAGGTCAAACCAAATGGGTCAGCATGAATATAATAGGTCTTTACCAATGATATTGCCGCTTTTTTTCTCTTAGTATTTTGTCTGTAACAATTAAGTTTCAGAGTATTCTTAAAAAATAATTACCTCTAAAATAGACCATACTTTTCAGCTCTTTTGATTTATTTTTGATATTTCGTTGTAAGTTTAATTGTGTTAAAATTGGACACGGATAACTCTTTATAAGTGCCTCCCGAAAACATCATTTGATTTGCATTCATTTAAAAACAATTAATAATTTTTTTGAAGGGATATCACACATATTGCTAAAGCTTGTCTAATGATACATGCCAAATATTACTTTTTCTTTGGAGTTGCCGTTGTGAAGAAAACTGATAAAATGTTAGTATGGAAAATGCAGACTTCCCCAAAATCATAACAAAACGGCAATTTCATAGGTAAAAGACCTATTATATTTTTTAAATAATTTATACAGAATTTCATTAAAATTTTGTTCTTATAATTTAAATGAGTCAACATTTTTATATATATTTTGGACTAACTGACTTTAATTTGTCTATTGCTTAACAACAACCATAAACAATAAAATCCATGATTACTCCCAAGAATTTTGTACTGTATGATGGATGCCAAACTCCCATACAATAGCATGAAGCAATGTTCTGTCTCGATCAGTAGGTGTTCCCTCTCATTCTATCATTTTAATGAATGAGTTTGTCATTTCGTAGTAAAGCTTTCTATTACTACTAATGACGTCACACAAACAAATTTCTCAAACAAATACTCTCATTTAATATGTGATTTTTGACTTACCTGTGAAATGATGAGGTACATCCAGGATATCACTCACTTACACAACATAAAACAACGCACGTGATCAGCAGTTTTATAATTTTTTATTTAAAATATTGAATTACAAAAATTAGTAACAATTTTCAGTCTAGGTGTCAAAATGGCGTAAATATGACAGGTGAGAGAGAAACTATGAATAGAAAGAGAGGAAGAGGATATCCCACGGATAGCCTTCATACATAAATAGTGATAGAATGAGAGGGAACACCTACTGATCGAGACAGAACATTGCATCATACTATTGTATGGGAGTTTGGCATCCATATAGAGTACAAAATTCTTGATTACTCTCGTACTATTCTAGTGTATAGCTTGTTTGTCTGGTATAGAAATCTTCAACCATAAACAACGACTGTACGACTTTCTTGATTGCTTGCGTCTATTTTGCTAGCTGTACCATAGACATATTTTATTAAATACTCTATAGCGTGCCCCATTGTCTATAGCTCTTATCTTATTGACTGTTCCATTAAATACACTACGGCTTGCTTCATTATTTATGACTATTGACCGTACCATAGAGTATTATCTAAACAGCATTGTCGATGACTTGCTTGTCTATTTGACTCTTGTTGACTGCACCATAGACATATTTCATTATAGAATATGTCTATTGACCATACCATAGATTAACTATGCTTCTCTCCCGGGTTCTGCTTATTGCTTCTGTACGGGGCCGGCATCTTCAAATGTACTGTCTTCACGTGTATTTTCATTGAATTCGACTGAGAAAAGCATTTGCCGCAATGAGAACAGGCGTAGGGCTTCTCTCCTGTATGTACCTGCAATGGGGATTGTCTCATTTTTTTAAATTGTTATAAAGTGAAAACCATTTCGAGGAATAAGGTTGCTGATCGTAGCCTATTAGTTAGAATGCGAAAATAATCATGGATTATTAATATTTTAGCCTTTAAATGAATAACCTTCATTTGCCCTTCAAATGACGTCACTGTTGGCTGAATATCAGTAATGTGTTTGCTATGACAGCAATGACAGAAATGACATTTACAAACACAAGTGTCATAAGTCACAAACAACAAATTATAACCTTACATTGTAAGGTAAATACGATTTGTTCTCATTGTTTTAATAAACAAACTTTTAATAATTATGGAATATAGAAAGTGCTTTGTTCCTACCAGTAAGGTAATTATTACCAATGTAAGTTAATGAACCAAGAACTCAAACTCATAGCGTCGGCTTCACTTCGTAAAATTGCTCAAAATGCAAGCGAAGACTGTTCAGAATTGAACAAGTTACTTGAACAACCTACAAGCAACAACTATATAAGTAGAAAACCGCTAACTAATATTGCTACAGTGGAAGTGATATCTTCACAAGACACATCATCTGTGACCACTCCTTTGTTTGGATGTACAACAGAGACTGAGGAATCTATCTACAGTGCATGAATCAACTAAGAGTATCTTCCCGTCTAGAAAAATTATGTTAGACACAGTATTTAAGAAACCAATAATGTATTTAGGATGTTTATGTAGAGAGTTATTAGACGTGTAAGAGAGTATGCTTTATTTAAACCTCGCTCTGTAGTGAACTATCAGTTTGTACCATATTTGGACGAAATAGTCATGATAGTAAGTGGACTTATCAATTTACAAGGAGAAATAATAAAAAGTTATTGAGAAAAAATGTTTTTATTAACACACTTTCTTTTTTCTCTTTCTAGATAGAAAATATTTTAAAATATGTTTATTTTTTAACACTATCAAGTAATTCAAAAAATAAATAATAATATGTAGGCTTCATTGTAATCCACCCAAACAATGATGTTCTTGGTGGTTTCAAATAAAGGATCAGAAACACAAAATAACCCCTCATTTTTATTACAAGTCATCATTTAACACATGCCTTGTGTTCTAATTTATCCGTTATTTCCTCATTTTTCATGTATGTGCTAACAACTTTCTCTGAAGCTATTCTGTACTGTTTGTTCACTTCAAGTTTTTGGCTCCTCTTATTTCAGCAAGGTTATGTTGGTTATTTGTAGACATATATTCCAAAATCATAACATTCTCTACTTTCGGCAGATTCCGTGAGTCCGCTTTGACAAAATTATTTCACGACATAGTAGTTTTTTCACGAAATAATAAGAAAACTGTTAATTCGCGTCGCTTGTAGTAATTTTACAGTAAAAAAAATAAAAGAATGAGTGACACATGAGTGTTGACATTTGTTTGACGGCATTCTTTTTTCCCTTGAAGCAAAGGTGTTACACAATTTTACGCCAACAGTGACGTCATCGTAATAAAACGATCAGGTTTTTTCAAAATTCCGTATAAAAGTTATTACTTTAAAAATAACGAAAATATTGAAATTAGTTTCTCAAATTGATCTATTTTATCCATTTCAACTATAAAAACAGCATGTCGAAAATATTAGACAATCCCCATTGATAAAATGTTATATATATACTAGCCTTTATATGACGGTATGTAGCCTATAGACTTCCTCAATAAATAAGCTATGCAACACTGAAAGATTTTTTTAAATTGGAACAGTAGCCTCAATTGGAATATAAAATTTACTCCTACTCTATTATGAGAAGCAAAGTTCATAGTGGCGTAAATTGTCCTTCATTTTTCTGAGGCGTTATTCAATTTTTTTACATTTACCCGCATGGCCTCTGTTCCTATGGGAATATCGGGATAAAAGGTAATTTTTTATTTATATTTGATAAAAGGATATTTTTTCTGAGACTCTAGACTACCAAATTTCGGTTAAATTGGTTCATTAGTTTTGACGTGAAGGCGAGACAGACAGAGTTACTTTCGCATTTATATTAGCATGGATTATACCAAAGGTTCAATTGGTACCAGGAGGCCTTGTTCTGAGAAGAACAGGTGTTAAGGAAACTAATATTATTAGTAAAATGCTCGGGCTGCAGAGATTCTATTTAGTGTTAAGTAACATGTCCTGTCTGTTGGTATGTTGGTTGTATTACATAGTGGTTATGGATGTTGTATAATGCCCGAAGACGGCGATAGGCTTGCCTATTGCGGGGGACGACATTACTGGCAAAGTGTGGATTTGAATAGCATCTCTGCCTACCCCTTCGGGGATGTTTGCGTGATGATATGTAAAAATAATGTACCAACTGCTTTTCCTGCCTAGCATGTCGTAAAAGGCGACTAAGGGCGTATTGGGTACTGGGTCTGTGATTGAGGCGATGAGCTAGCCTCATTTTACTCTTTCACGATTTTTCATCTGACCAAACCCAATTTTTGTATGGCTACATGTTAAGGAACACAGTTCGGGGATTACAAGCGTGATTGTATGTGTATGGAGCCGTGTGGTAGCGGCTCATTAAAAGAATACTACTAACCCATCTCTTCCCTTGGGTGTCGTAAAAGGCGACTAATGGACTTAGAACTACACAACATCCAATAGCTTATAGCGGCGACGGGCTCACCACCTGTCACGCTGAGTGCAGTCACTGCTTGGTGAAGCACGGACTATGGTAGTCGACTGCTTGCGGTGCTTTTTCTAGTCTCTAACTAACCCTTAGGGGATAATAGTCGTGAATAGTCGTGATTATATGTATGTGATAAATACTCACTCTGTCGTGTCGGTTCAAGGCTGCTTTATGTTTAAACGCCTTCGGGCATAAACTACATTTGAAAGGAGTCTCGCCTGTATGCGTTCTTAGATGGATCTGGAAAGTAAATAAAAATATTTATGGCCTGCTTAGAAATATTGGGTCCTTACCTATGAAATTGGTGTTTTTATTCTGTCTTAGCAATTTGTCCGTAACTATTCGTTTGTCGTTTCAGAACATTCTTATAAAATAATTGCCTCTTCTAAAAATAGACCATATATTTGGGCTCGTATTATATAATTTGATAATTTTTTGTAAGTTTAATTGTGTTAAAATTAGACACCAAGACAATTATTTTCAACTGCCTCCCGAATACATCATTTGATTTGCATTAACATAAAAACGATGAATATTTTTTATCAAGCTTGTCTAATGATACATGCCAAATATTATTATCTCTGGATTTGTCGTTGTGAAGAAAACTGATAAAATGTTAGTATGGAAAATGCAGACATCCCCAAAATCTCCATACAAAACACTAATTTCATAGGCAAGGACCTAATATAATGAAAAAGGCGGATGAACCATGACCGTGACCATGGCTTTATTATTAATGTTTCTTTTGTGCAATAAATAGGCTCGTCCCCAGCTTATATACGTCCAACTGCTGGGCACAGGCCTTCCTCGTGGAGCAACGCATGAGCAGTATGGGCCGTAACACCACCACGCTGACCCAATGCAGGTTGGTGGGCAGAAACGGTCGCAATAGACCGGGACCAACGGCTTAACGTGCCTTCCGAAGCACGGAGGAGCTCGAGATTACAAAGTTTTGGTCACCCATCCACGGCCTGACCATGGCGAAAATAGCTTTGTTTTTGAACGAAAGCCATAGCGTACTAACCACTACGCCACCGAGCTCCTCCTAATAAATATTCCGAAAAAATTGGCTAGTTGACTCATATCAAAAGTATTGAAAATAATGTGTCGTTCACATAGTATTTAGTTAAAGGCACCAAAATATACCAAGTTCAATAAATATAAGGGATTGCTGTAGAAATTCAATTTAAATATGTTTTATTTTTACTTTTTTTTCACATGCAAAAACGCCATCCACCATGTTCGTGAAATTAGTTGAGTAACGCTTCATGTAAACAATTACTACGCATGGTCAAAATCCGTCAAACGTCAGCCGCAACCAATCAACCATAACTGTCGGCTATGTCACGCATGCGTATTGAATTGTTTACAATGATCGTGACGCTACGGCACAGATAATACATAGACCATCAGGACCGAAGGTGATTTTGACATATAAGCAAAAACGTAATAAATAATTTAAAATTTATTGTGTTATAGGCTTCAGAAAAAAAATGTATTTTTTTTTATCGTGATGGCTATTAGTAATTAATCATTTGGGGCCCAATAAAAAAAGGGTCAACTAGCCTATTATCATTATCCATACTAATATTATAATTGCGAAAGTAACTCTGTCTGTCTGTCTCGCTTTCACGTCAAAACTACTGAACCAATTTATCCGAGGTACACAGATAGTCTAGAGGCTGAGAAAGGACATAGGCTACCTTGTATCCCGATATTCCCATGGGATTCGATGCAATGCGGATGAATATAAAAAAAAAATAACGCCTCCCAGAAAATTGAAGGACTTTACGCCACTATAAACTTTGCTTCTAATAATAGAGTAGGAGTAAATTTTCAATTCCCCCAATTGTGGCCACTGTTCCAATTTGAAAAAATCTTTCAGAGTTGAATAGCGTATTTATTGAGGAGGGCTACAGGCTACATACCATCAAACTATCTCAATGTAACTGTTCTACGCGGACAAAGTTGCGGGCAAAAGCTAACTATAAATATTTTTACCTGTAATCTCTGATGAACACTAAAACTTTTCGGGCACAGCGTACACTGGTACGGTTTTTCTCCCGTGTGAATTCGCTGGTGGTATATCAATGCAGCGTTTGTCTGAGAATTAATAACATAATTATCATGATAATATACATACATAAAATCACGCCTGTAATCCCCGAAGGGGTAGGCAGAGTCCAAGGAGCACTGTGTTCCTTAAGACCTCAATTAGCCATACAAAAATTGGGGATGGTCAGATGAAAAATCGTGAGAGTAGTAACAAGTGGCTAGCTCATCGCCTACACGATCACAGACCAGTACCCAATACGCCCTTAGTCGCCTTTTACCATGATAATATGGGAAGTAATAATTGGGCAGCCATTTATTATTTGGTCAGCAACAAAAAGGTCGGCCGAAAAATCATTTGGGCAGCGATATATGTTACCGGAAATGTATAAAATCTAGGAAAAGGATTAATGGAGGACCAATCATCAATTCCTAGGAATGTATTCAGATAGATATTATGATCAAGTTATTTTTATTCTGACCCATAAAAACAATATGTGTGTCTTCAAAACATAATTATATTAAACAATTTGGCAGCAGAGAAAACATTTGAGTTGCTGTTCAATTAGTTATTTTGCTGACAAATTAGAAATATCCGCTGCCCATAAGTTGCTGTCTAATTAGTTATTTTAGCTGACCAATTGTATTTTATGCAATTGAATATTTTGCAAACCGTTTAAATAACACCCTAATAATATCATATTCCAGAAAGAGAAAGAAAAGAGAGGAGCTCGGTGGCGTAGGTGGCTCGGTCGGTAGTACGTTTTGGCTTTTAATTGAAGACAAAGCTACCTTCGCCATGGTCAGCCCGTGGATGGGTGACCAGAACTTTGATATCTCGTTCAGGCATTTGTTCTCCAGTCTTGGATGTTTATATATATTCGGGATATTTATATGTATTAGGCCCGATTTTTCAATCCTCAGATAAAATTATCCGCCATTTAAATCTATCACTGTCACTTTCTAAAGTCATAAAAAGAAAAGGGACAGAGCTAACATTTGACTGGCAGATAGTTTTATCTGAGGATTGAAAAATCGGGCCTTAATCTATTAAATATATTTGTCCGTCATCTAGTGTCCGTAACACAAGCAGCATTAGTTGCTTAAAATGGGGCTAGTTGATAGGTGTGAGTTAATGTTAAAAAAACATAAGAGCAACAACATAAGCAGCAGCATAAGAGGTTGTCTGTAAGTATGTGTCTGTGTATTAGAGACGCCCCGAATTTTCGTTTTGTATTCGGTATTCAGCATCATTTCCACTATTTGTATTCGGCCGAATCATTCGGTGTTTGTGCCGAATATATTCGGTTGTATTCTTAGCTAGATGACCGGGTATAGAACAAAAGGACATAACTTCTTCTGTAAGATTTGTGTTACTCATGTCAACATAATGACTTCACAGGCTAGTGGTAGTTCAGTATAGTCAACTTTTATTTTAACATCGCCTCTAGTGACACGGAACGTACATGTTGTCTAATTTTTTTCCGAGGCGAAGCAAAGTAATTGTAAAGCTAATAATTCGGCCGAATTTTCGGTTCGGTAAAGGTTCGTCATCAGCCTATATACGTCCCACTGCTGGGACAGGCCTTCCTCTTGGAGAAACACTTGAGGAGTATGGGCCGTAACACCACGCTGGCCCAATGCGGGTTGGTGGGTAGAAACGGTCACAAATGCGACCGGGACCAACGGCTTAACGTGCCTTCCGAAGCACGGAGGAGCTCGAGATCACAAAGTCTTGGTCACCCATCCACGGCCTGACCATGGCGAAGGTAGCTTTGTTTTCGACCGAAGCCAAAGCGCACTGACCACTACGCCACCGAGGTCCTCGGTAAAGGTTAAACCGAATAATATTCGGTATTCGTTTATTCGTCGAAACCACTATTCGGCGCAACGCATATAAGCTTGTCTGTCAGTATGTGCTGGATCTTTCTCCCTATCTTCGGTAGCGGAGTTTTAGTGGACTGTAGTTTCTGCGGTTTAAAAAAGCTACAGCAGGCGCTTGCAATAACGCGACCTATGTGTAGGAGTTTATAAGAGCTGCAAAGGACAGAAAAGAAGAAGTCACAGCTCTCTAAGGATAGGAAACAAAATGCACACTTACTTGCTTTTCTGGCGGCAGCTCCTGCGGACGCGCTAGCGGCCCAGGCTCGCTTGACTGGTGATGAGGCGGTGTAAGAACGGCGGTAACTGAGAAACCACGGCGGTAACCGACGGGCAACGGGCAGCGGAACTAGCAATTAACAGCTTGGTAACATCAGCGGGTGACGAACAGCGGATGACTGACAGCGGATGACGAACAGCGGATGACTGACAGCGGATGACGAACAGCGGATGACTGACAGCGGATGACGAACAGCGGATGACTGACAGCGGATGACGAACAGCGGATGACGAACAGCGGATGACTGACAGCGGATGACTGACAGCGGATGACGAACAGCGGATGACTGACAGCGGATGACTGACAGCGGATGACTGACGAGGCGCGCCTCTTGCGCGCGTTGTTAAGCTCTTCAGTGTGCATTGCGGGTAGGGAAAGAAACATTGGGAAGGATGGCCTACGTTATTTTGCAAGTACCTGCCTTCAACTAATTAACTGGCAAATACAATCCACCAATATGTATGTATGTAACTCACCAGACACTTCTTCCCGCAGACCTCGCACACGACCACCGTTTTGTTCCTAGCGCCACTCTTGCACTTCAGCTTCACGCCGAGATGCACGCGCTGGTAGTGCAGAGCGTATGCGCGCTCGTTGACGAACGTTCGCGCGCACTGAAATAACAATCATTTCTTAACTGAGGGTCAAGCGAACGCTGGTGTTCTCGAAACAATAAAGTTTTAATTGTGGCTCGTTTTGTTATGACGACCTCCGTGGTCGAGTGGTCTGTACGCCGGTCTCAAGGCGTCGCCATCTCGAGAGGTCCTGGGTTCGATCCCCAGTGGAGGCAAGTGTTTGGGTGATGAATTTTCAGACATTTGTTCTCCAGTCTTGGATGTTCATTATATATGTATTATATTATGCATATTTTGAATAATTTTATGTATTTATCTATTAAATATATTTGTCCGTCATCTAGTATCCGTAACACAAGCAGCATTTAGATGCTTAAAATGGGACTAGTTGATAGGTGTGAATGTCTGAGGATATTTATTTATTATTATTATTTATTTATATTATTTATTATTTGTGACCGTTGGTTGAAGCTTCTTACGTCTGCTTCATAAGATATAATAGTCGTTTATGAAACTGGTACATAATGAGGGGTATTATACACGAGTGTATAGTACCTAATTATGTGCAGTTTCATACACAAGTTTATCTAATCTCATACATTGAATATATTAAATAAATGATAGAGATTGATACAGTTTATTTATTGATTATTACCAACTGTTTAGCATTGAATGCTTAGACCACAGCGACGAACATTGAAAATTTTCCGACAATTCTTGAAAATATGCCAATAGAATATTTTCTGAGAACGAAGTAGCATTTTAATTCATTTTCCACGCTAAATGTCTTGATAACATTTATCGTATAATTTTCTTGACTTTACTGGTAGTAGATTGGGACTGACTGCTGCCGCAGTCTCTAAAATTTCGGGCGGCGTTGAATTTTCTTCACCTTCACTCTCAGACATTTTAATAAACAAAATAATTATCCAGCGAAACACAACAACGAATTGCAAGAAAACGTATTATGGCGCTAAAATTCTCGGTATCTCCGCGCCGCGCATGCGCCAAGGCGCGCAGCCACAGATAAAAAATGAAAGTCCATAATCAAAACGTAATGAAAAAAAAAATTATAATGTAAACGACACCCCCGCCAAGCCACCAGCATCCCTAACAAAACCTATAAATAAGCGAGTGAAATGTCGAGAAGAGGCATTCGCTATTTTGCTTTCGGAACGAAAACGCGTGGTCTGAGCTACGAGCCATTTCTTTTCTGTTATTTTCTGTTATTATTTCCTTGTGATTTCAAGTGTATTAATTTAAAAATTATTTTGAGATTATAAAATCCGTTTGTTTGAAATTAAATTTTTTTTTTAAATAAATTTGTTCACTTTTGATTATAATAACATAATTTTGTTAGAGATAGTGTTATAATTATTTTTTTTAATTTCATTACGATATACTGTTTGTAAAGTTCGTCAATACAAACTCGTTTTGAGTTTTATATTTTAAATTTTACCATGTGAGAGTAGATAATAGTACATTACGGTACAAGTGCGTAAAGTTGGTGGTTACCGCTGAGGCGATATTAAGGACGGTAATCATCATGCATTTCATTTAAATAGTGTGGTAAATGAATATATTAGGGGAAGTCTGAAAGTTGCCCCGATTGCTGATAAACTGAGAGAAAAACGACTTTCTTGGTATGGACATGTAAAGAGGAGGGAGAATGATCAAGTCACCAGAAAAGTTATGGACTTGAAAGTGGATGGGCGTGTGGGGAGAGGAAGACCAAAGAAAAAATGGATGGATTGTGTGAATGATGATTTGATGAGGATGGGCGTGAGTGTTGACTTGACGAGTGATAGAGGAGAGTGGAAGAGGAAGACATGTTGCGCCGACCCCAAATAGAATTGGGAACAGGGCAGGAAAAAGAAGAAGAAGAAGAAGTGTGGTAGCGGCTCATTAAAAGAATACTATCAACCCTCGGGTGTCGTAAAGGGCGATTAATGGATTCAGAACTGCACAACATGTAATAGCTTATAGTGTCGCCGGGCTCACCACCTGTCATGCTGAGTGCAGTCACTGCTTGGTGAAGCGCGGACTATGGCAGTGGACTGCTTCTGCGGTGCTTTTTTCTAGTCTCTGACTAACCCTTAGGGGATAATAGTCGTGATTATATGTATGTATGCAAATAAAACACATCAGTTTTAACAAGTGTTCAAATATTATAATACGAACCTCATCACATTTGACTGGATCATTCTTGTTGTGAACTTTAATGTGCTCTTTCAACGAACACTCTGTTTCGAAGTTCTCTCCACAATACATACACGGTCTGAAGACAAAACCAAATGCCAATATAAACATAAACATACATACATACAATCACGCCTGTAATCCCCGAAGGGGTAGGCAGAGTCCAAGGAGCACTGTGTTCCATAAGACCACATTTAGGCATACAAATTGGGTTTGGTCTGATAAGAAATCGTGAAAGAGTTACCTTCACGATCACAGACCCAGCACCCGATACGCTGTCGTCTTTACGACATGCTAGCCAAGAAAAGTAGTTGGTACATTGTTTTTGTGTCCTGGACCATCACGGGACATACACATACATAAACATATTTTGGAGGATAGCAATGATACGCGTGTTCTCAATGAAGTGATGAAGTGAAGTAACATTTATTAAAACTAGTATATATACAAAAATCATTACAACTAAAATGTACACGAACCAATAATAAAATATAAATTATAACCAATCACGAGATGTTCATGCTGTCTATTGTTGTTGTCTTGCTTACTCGGTGACACGTGTAAGATCGCGCGTAGTAGGTAATCCACATAAATATTCGGAGTCTCGTTAGACTCACTTATTTCGACCGGCGGCAGCGCGCGGAGCGGACGTGTGACGAGCGAAACAACGAGTGAAGACAAACTGACAGAAGTCCAATAATGTTTCATAGTACTTATCTGAACTAACGACAGATGTCCAATCTTGTTTCAAATAAAACAGTTCTTCTCAGAACTACTGCGACAGCGATTATGTCCTGGTATGTATGGCTACAATATCATCACGCCTCTTTCCCCGAAGGGGTAGGCTGAGGTGTTAAACACCCACTTTTGGCCAGATACAGATAGCCTGTTGCCATGCACCGGGCACAATGTGAGGCAAGCGATATTCACAATGAACTGTGCATAGGTTTTATTCAAACTCAGTACAGGCGGTGGGATCGAACCCGCGTTTCCCACGGCCTCGAACGAGTAGTGCCCCGTCCGTCCCAACTCGGCTGCCGCTGCTTTATTAAAAGCACTAATATTACGCCCACAGATATACATTTACATAGATAACGATTTGTATTGAAACCAAGCGTGTCAACTTTTTAACGTGTACTGTGACGTCACATCCGTAATTTTGAGACGAGATGCAAACTGATTGAAAGATAAGCCGCTGATGTTGCTCCACCAATAAGCTAGTTGACTCGTGTCAAAAGCAATGACGCCCTGCCCCCGTGGGGAAACCAACCCCGAACCGGCCGATCTACACCCGGTGGTGTCAACCAATAGACCAGAGAGGCAGAGACGATACACATATATTGGGTCCTTAACTATGAAATTGGTGTTCTTATTCTGTCTTAGCAATTTGTCCGTAACTATTAAGTTTCAGAACATTCTTATAAAATAATTGCCTCTTCTTAAAATAGACCATATATTTGAGCTCGTATTATTTAATTTGATAATTTTTTGTATGTTTAATTGTGTTAAAATTAGACACAAAGACAATTATTTTTAACTGCCTCCCGAAAACATCATTTGATTTGCATTAACATAAAAACGATGAATAATTTTTATCAAGCGTGTTCACACAAATATTGCTAAAGCTTGTCTAATGATACATGCCAAATATTATTATTTCTGGATTTGTCGTTGTGAAGAAAACTGATAAAATGTTAGTATGTAAAATGCAGACATCCCCAAAATCTCCATACAAAACACCAATTTCATAGGTAAGGACCTAATACAAAGCTACATACATATATATAGCTTACCTAGTATTCTGGCAGTCGCTACCTTCCGCGTGTTTCTCCAACGCTTCCATGCTTTTGAAGTTAGTGCCGCATGTCTTGCAAGCACTTACTGTCTTACTACCCTCATTCTGAGATAAAAAAAATACTTTTTAAATACATAGTAAAATTAAATATTATTTTAACATTTTACGAATGGACTTCTTACTAGGGGGTCCTTATTTGGCATAATTTTTTTACTCATAATATACTTTAGCATATGAATTTCGCATAATGTTGTTTGGCATAATATAAATTAAGCATAATTTTCTTTTAGCACAATACTTTTTTCGCATAATTATAATTTAACATACATACATACAATCACGCCTGTAATCCCCGAAGGGTTAGGCAGAGTCCAAGGAGCACTGTGTTCCATAAGACCACATTTAGCCATTAGCATTAAGCATTATAATTTAGACTAATGTAAAAATTATCCATAATATTATTCCGCACAGTGGATTACGACATAATGCAAATTCAATTAGGTACGACGACGGGAGGACTGTTAGGTAGAACTGTGTCCTCAACGCGCGAGCAAAGCGAGCGCACGCTCGCTTTGCTCGCAGCCAAGGCGAAGCGCCAGAATCGATATTTTTTACTGATAATTATTTCTAAAAATTCATGCAAATAGTTAATTATGGCTTAAGATGGTTATGCCATTTATAATTATGCGTAAATAATTATGCATAAAATTTTATGCCAAAATCAATTATGCGTAAGTATATTTAGTGTGGATTCCATTATGCCAATTCATATTGCGCTTGAAAATTTTATGCAAACACTTAGAAGTGATCCGACACCACGCAACACTTTTGCAAAAGTAATATTAGGTTCTTACCTATGAAATTGGTGTTTTGTATGGAGAATTCTGCATTTTACATACTAACATTTTATCAGTTTTCTTCACAACGACAAATCCAGAGATAATAATATTTGGCATGTATCATTAGACAAGCTTTAGCAATACGTGTGTGAACACGCTTTCTAAAAATTATTCGTTTTTTTGTTAATGCAAATAAAATGATGTATTCGGGAGGCATTTAAAAATAATTGTCTTTGTGTCTAATTTTAACACAATTAAACTTCCAAAAAATTATCAAATTAAATAATTCGAGCTCAAATATATGGTCTATTTTTAGAAGAGGCAATTATTTTATAAGAATGTTCTGAAACTTAATAGTTACGGACAAATTGCTAAGACAGAATAAAAACACCAATTTCATAGGTAAGGACCCAAAATTACGCGTAACCATCACTCGTCACGTCACAACAAACATTACCCGAGATATACCTATTTGTGTCATTTTGTTCGGAGGAAGGTGATTTCAGGATTAATTGTAGTTAGATTGTCATGAGAAGTAATTAATTGGGCAGCCATTTAATTATTTGGTCAGCAAAAAAAAGGTCAGCCAAAAAATAATTTGGGAAGCATACAAATGGAGAGCTAGAAGTAGAAGTGTATAATTTGTTTGTTAATTTTAATTGTTTTTGACGCGTCATTAGTGATACTATTTGTTACCTAAATGATTAAACAAGGAATTTCATTTCATTGGTACCCGAAACATATTGGGTCCTTACCTGTGAAATTGGTGTATTTTTTCTCTCTTTAGTTTTTATTAATTTTATTTAATAGACTATATTTTTGAGCTCTGTTGATTTGTTTTGATAATTTGTTGTAAGTTTAATTGTGTTAAAATTGGACACGGAGACAACTCTTTTTAAGTGCCTCCCGAATACATCATTTTATTTGCATTCACTTAAAAACGATAAATAATTTTTATGAAGTGTGATACTTATTACACATATTACTAAAGCTTGTCTAATGATAGACGCCAAATATTATTATCTTTGGATTTGCCGTTGTGAAGAAAACTGAAAAAATTTTAGTATGGAAAATGCAGAATTCCCCAAAATCTATGAAATTGGTGAATGAACCTATGAATATAAAAATCGTGTTGTATGTATGTGTGTGTCTATAATATAAAACCCTCACCTCTCTTTGTCTATGAGCCTTCTTCTTGTGCATCTTCAGACCATTAAGACTGACGAAGGACTCCCCGCAGTGATCACAGCTGTGTTCTGACGGGTGTTGTAAACGAAGGTGGGTTAGATGACTTGTTGACTTCCTAAAACAATGACAGTGTTATTCCCTTAATTGTAATTTATTTAACTGTCACATAATACCGAGATATGTGCAGTTACATACACTACTTTATCTACACTCATTATTCAAAGAAATAAAAGATTTTTTTATTGATATTATTTATTGTTGGCTATCTGGAAAACATTTGCCATAGTTTTGTGCGTTTTTAAGAAAAATAAGTGTTGCATAACACAAAACACACAAAAACAATTTCACATTTAAAACTAAAAGATGTTATGAAATGTAGGGCACTTACAATAGTGCCTTAATTAAACTTATAGACTTTATAAAGGAACCGTAACTGGTAAATTCTGAATCTTGTGATTTTTGACTGTTTTACGATAAGCTTATAACTTAGTTAGCACAATAGTAATACATTATAATTATATTTAAAATTATTGACAGTGAGTCAACCGTTCTAGACGCTGACTCTTGCAAGAATGAATTTCGAGAACAAAACAAATAAAAAGAGAATAAATTTAAAAACAGAAACCAAGAGAAAAATGGTCAGAGAAGAGCGCAATGACAGCAACGAGACGCTAATATAGCTATGGCGCCTCGTTACAGGACAACGACATTTCTGGCAAAGTGTGGGTGTGAATAGCTCTGCCTACCCCTTCGGGGATATAGGTAGGTATAGTGCATCAATTAATACTCACTCAAAGGTGGCTCCACATATTTTACAGACGAACAAGTGTCCACTGTGCCATTTAAAGTGTTCCTTAGCTCTGTGCCTGAAAGAGATGGAGAGGGAGTGAACGAGACGCACGATAAGTAAGAAAATGTTGAGTGAATAAAATTCAAGGAATTCTCTACTTTAACGTCGAAACTTAGAGATCAATTTTGAATGGCTTCCACTGTTATGTCAAATTTAACATTTTATGTGTGCTAAGTTACAAGCGAAGCTATGTTCGCTTTGATCTTGACCGATGACAAAAACGTTATGTTGACGATTTTAAGTGCAAAACTTGGCCTATGAAATAAGTATATTTTTCATTTTAAAATCTCGAATTCCTCCGTGGTTCATAGACATAAGCCTGTTGGTCCCGATTGCTATAGGAAATGCTACCTAATCTATATATCTGACGACCTCCGTGGTCGAGTGGTCTGTACGCCGGTCTCAAGGCCATCTCGAGAGGTTCTGGATTCGATCCCTGGTGGGGGCAAATGTTTGGGTGATGAATTTTCAGGCATTTGATCTCCAGTCTTGGATGTTTATATATATTTATCTATTTTCATCATATTTATATGTATTTATCTATTAAATATATTTATCCGTCATCTAGTGTCCGTAACACAAGCGGCTTTAGTTGCTTAAAATGGGGCTAGTTGATAGGTGCGAATGTTAGAAGATATTTATTTATTTATTTATTATTTATTTATCTATAAAGGTTATTTTTAATGAATCAACAACCTCCCAAGACTAGGCAGCTAACGTCATAATGAGCAACATTTTTATAACAACAGTAATTTGACACATTCTACTTATATACAAATATACATTTCTGAAATTTCTTAGCTCTGTGCAATTCGTGTAATGTCACGACAGCACTTAATAAGCTTGAAATATAGCATAATAGTAGATTAGTAGCCAAGGGCTGTAAGGCATCAATTGCAGCCCGAGATATTTAGGCGCACGAGCGCAGCGAGGGCGCTTATAGTTCGAGGGTGCAATTGATGCTTACACCCGAGCTAACTACTCTGCTTTACATCGCGTTTCTAGCTACATTATTAACCTAGGGCGGTAATTGATCACTTACAACCCGCATCTGGGGGTATTAAGGACCTACTTACCGAACATGAGAGATGTAAAATAACATATCATCACGCCAGATATGTTAGGTCCCCATGTAACAGGTGGCGAGCCTGTTGCCATGCACCGGGCACAATGTTAGACAAGCGATATTCACAATGAACTGTACATAGGTTTTATTCAAACTCAGTGGTGGCAGTGGTGGGATCGAACCCGCGATTCTTGCGGCCGAGGGAACGAGTAGTCCGTCCCCACTCAGCTACCACTGCCTATATTGAAATATCATTTTAGGCAGGCATCTAATAATAACGGCTTTAACGCCACTCCTCCCCTAAGGGGGTAAAACGATGACATACCTTGCGAAGTCGAGACTCCTTTAAGTAAGGTCGTCCTTTGCCTATATTTGAGTGTATTTATTTGTAATTAGGTGTTATTAATTTATTTGTTGTATTGCTTTATTTTCAATTTGTAATTTTAATTAATTTTCATTGTTTTTTCTTCCGTGCCCTATTTAGTTATTAACTTTTCATACCTTCTGCTCTGGTCGACTGGTAGAGAATGCTTATGGCATAAAGTCCACCATTTGTACAATTTTATGTGCAATAAAGATTTTTAAATAAATAAATACCGTCCCAAATTCGAGTTGCTGGGTAAAAACGGTTTGCAATAGCGACCGGGACCAACGGCTATACGTGCCTTCCGAAGCACGGAGGAGTTCGAGATCACAAGGTTTTGGTCACCCATCTACGGCCTGACAATGGCGAAGGTAGCTTGGTTTTCGGTCGACAGCCAAAGCGTTAGTAAGGTAATAGACCATCAATTCACTCACCTAGACTTGGAAACGTGTGAACAAAGCCGACAGACATATTTGCGTTCATGTGACGTCGATATGTGCGAGTTCAAAGAACTTATGTTAGGCCAATGTGTGTGGCAGATATCGCATTTTCGAGGTCCATTTGACTGTAACCAAAACAAATTAATTAATATTGGGTCCTTACCTTTGAAATTGGCGTTTTTTTTTCTCTTAGTATTTTGTCTGTAACTATTAAGATTCAGAGTATTCCTAAAAAATAATTACCTCGTCTAAAAATAGACTATATTTTTGAGCTCTTTTGATTTATTTTGATAATTTGTTGTAAGTATAATTGTGTTAAAATTGGACACGGAGACAACTCTTTATAATTGCCTCCCGAATACATCATTTTATTTGAATTCACTTAAAAACTATAAATAATTTTTATGAAGTGTGATATTACACATATTACTAAAGCTTGTCTAATGATACATGCCAAATATTATTATAATCTTTGGATTTGTCGTTATGAAGAAAACTGAAAAAATTTTAGTATGGAAAATGCAGAATTCCCCAAAATCTCCATACAAAACACCAATTTCATAGGTAAGGACCTAATATATAATTATAAATGTTGCAGACAAAACCCTTTAACCAGTCAAAAGTACTTTTGACTCAACAGATTGGTCAAAAGTACTTTTGACTCAACAGATTGGTTGGTTAGGTCAAGGTTATTTTTTTATGACCCTTAAAAATATTGTTTTTGAGTTTTGACTGCAACATATATAATAAATTTGTAAGAAAAAAATGCTTAAAGCCAAGTCAGGGATCCTCCTGACTTGGTTTTAGGCATCTTTTTTCTTTGTACAGACAGACATTCGACCTCTACAGTTTTATTATAAGAATACATTTATTATTTATACTTACCGGGTCGTGTCTCATCATATGATTCTTATATGTACTATCCGTCATAAATCCTTTGAAACACATGGGGCACTTGTAGAACGACCGCAAATAGTTCATAGATAGCTTCCTTGCTTGTAACTCTTCGATCTGCTGTTCTTTGGTCAACGTTAACAGCTCTACTTCTTCGTTCTCTAGCACTTGGGCTTCTTTTTCTGGAAAATCCTCTTCTTTTTCTGAAAAACTCTCTTCTTTTCCTGGAAAATCCTCTTCACATTCTTCAACCTGTAAGAAACAAAAAAATTCATGTGTTTATTTTTAAACGAAAAACAATTAAATACATTTTCAAAAGTCTTTTTCTAAATAAAAAAATAATAAAGATTATATTAGCCAATCAACTTGGAGGTATAATATTAATTACAATTTCAATATGCTTTTCTTTTCTTTTTTTGGGATGTGTTTATCGACCACTAAATTCAATGCATTATATTTATCTTTGATAAAGTGTCTCTATAATAGATTTTAAATTTGAATATAATTTAAGAGTGAGTGTGAGTTTGGAGGCAGATTCTAAATCTAAATCTGGGCAAGTCGTTAACGTGTGTAACCATACTCCTCATGTGTTTCTCTATGAGGAAGGCCTGCCCTGCGTTTTTGTCACGCACGCCTATCACCAAACCGTACCTTCTTTCCGAGCAGGCGATACACGAGTTCAACGGTCGGCCTATAATCAATAAGAACGACAGTAAACGAGCTAGAAGGATGCTGGTGGACATAGACTGAGACGAAGACCAAGGAAACGGTACAAATTAAGGCATGAGAAGGAAAGAAGTTGTAGCGACATACGTTAGTATGTAATTAATCTCCTTTGCCCGACTTGTATAAAAAAAGAGAAGAGCTGTCAGATAGCATCGGACATCCGGAAAAAATATCTCTCTGCCTTTTGAACTCTTGCAGAAAACTGATGCATGAACTGACGACGATCAATTTAAACACAGTTAAAATGAACTGTGTGTATTTTAACTGTGTTTAACTTGATCGTCGTCACTTCTATATAATCAACTGTCGACTCATTGTAACCTTAACCATTGCGATATCCGAAGAATAAACTTGGCAATCGAACAACGGACGTATTTTATTACCCAAAAAGTGAATTCAGCTGACGAGTGACGAGTGAGGGGATTGGAAAAGGATGACGTGTGGCGACCACCAAGGAGCTAGCTAAGGAGCCATGAAGGGTAGTGGTCACTTGGGGTTTCGATGTCGAAAACAAAGTTACGTTCGCCATGGCCAGGCCGTGGATGACAAAAACAAACTGTAACTCCTCCGTACTTCGGAAGGCACGTCAAGCCGTTGGGTCTCTCCCACCAATCCGAATTAGACCAGCGTGGTAGTGTAACGGCCCAATCTCCTTATGTTTGCTTCCTAGCTAGCGCGGTCTTCTCTTCCCTCACGTGGGGATGAGGTGCGGGTCTGCGAGCATTTTGCTCTTCACCCGAGCTTCTTCTCGAGGGGGGACTCAGCCCCCCCGGTCATCTGGGCGGTGGGTACCTCTTCGCCCCTTTAGCTCGACTCCGGCTCGTGAGGCGCGGTCAGCCCCCCAGATGGAACCCCGTTCGGGGAAGCCCAGTGAGCGACACGCGAGCAGGCCACGGCCTATACCGTTACCGGAGGAGTAAGTGGCGAGGGGGGGTAGCGTACGGTATCTCGGGTGACTTGCTTCGGTTCATCCCATTCATTGGTTGTTCCATGCCCAATCGTATTGGCCTTGCGGCCAATAGTTGGGCGGGTAGTCCGCCTCTCGGGCCGGCCGGTCCATAGGCAGCTGCGCCTGCACCTGCTCCATAGGCCAATATGGCCATTGGGCGGGCGGCCAGTAGGCGGGCGTGTGGCCGGTCAGCAGCTGCTGCGGGAAGGTGGGCGTGTTTGCTTCCATGAGGACGGCCAGCGCCGAGCAGGACGTATATAGCCTGAGGACGTGGAGACCATACTAACAGCGAGGAAATAGCAAGATAACATACCTTGACCTTTTCATCAGCGACTGACTTAGCATCGTCGCTTGAGTTATCCCATTCCGGTTCATTAGATTCCGGTATTTCCTCTTTTATATCTTCTGTGTTTTCGTGTACAATTAGTTCGTATTTTACGACGTCTCTATGTATATCCAATTTGGATAAAGGATCAGTATTGAGGCCTAAACTCTTTATGTACTCTGATGTAACCTGAAAGACAGAAGAAATAAAGTTGAAGTTTATATAGTAGGCAACACTCATAAATAAATAAATATCTTCAGACATTCACACCTATCAACTAGCCCCATTTTAAGCAACTAAAGCCGCTTGTGTTACGGACACTAGATGACGGATAAATATATTTGATAGATAAAGACATATAAATATTCAGATTTTATATAATTCATACGAGGACCTGTACGCCGGTCTCAAGGCGTCGTCATCTCGAGAGGTTCTGGGTTCGATCCCCGGTGGGGTGAAATGTTTGGGTGATGAATTTTCAGGCATTTGTTCTTCAGTCTTGGATATTTATATATTCAGGATATTTATATGTATTTAACTATTAAATATATTTATCCGTCATCTAGTGTCCGTAACACAAGCAGCATTAGTTGCTTAAAATGGGGCTAGTTGATAGGTGTGAATGTTTGAAGATAATAATAATACTCTTTATTGCAATTGAAAAATTTTACAAATTCATGGTAAAAACAATGTTTGCAAGGGAGGACTTATTCACTAATAGGAATGGATATTTATATTATTTATTTATTTACATTATTCTGCACAATTCTGGTCATAATTACTTAGCAAATTTGGTGGTAACCAAGTATACAATAACCTGATGATTGCAATAAAGAAATTGAAATTGAAATTAAACCTTCAAACCCGGACATTGGCAAATCAAATTGGGAGCCAAGATTCAAATAAATTTATTAACAGACAGCAACATCTTATTTGTATTTTTTTTCCATTTTCGTGTGTAATGGAGAATTTCCCCCCAAGGGGTTAAAATGATAAATTAAAATTACATCTCATAATTCGGTGTTCATGCTAAGAGGGCTGATATGTTAAGTTCCCATGTGATGCCTGTTGCCATGCACCGGGCAAAGTGTATTCACAACCAACTGTACTAAGTATTATTCAAACTCAGTGACCAAAACGAGGATCGATCTAGCTACTTCTGTCTTACTTACCTCCGGATTTTGCCTACGAGCAAACTGAAGTACCTCCTGGCTATTTTCACAGAGTTGTTTGAAAGAAGACCACTTAAGTATGGACATGCTGCACAATGCACATGTCTTATTCGATGTTACACCCAGTGTTCGGACCTGAAATTAGATAGTGTTGGTAAGGGTTCTGTTACAGATATAGTAATAGCACTCAGCCTATATACGTCCCACTGCTGGGCACAGGACTTCCTCCAGAAGATATAGCGGCTATGTCATAGCGGGCTACGATATCAAGTAACCGAGAAATGGTTGAAGAGCGAAAAGTATAATAGTGAATAAATAATATTGGAGTCAAGATAATACTATACTCTATCCATTTTGATCTGAGACAAAAGGTAAACAAAGAATTTGTGGTTCTCAAAGTTTTTATCCAATTCTGGGACAAAATAATATAGGCTCTAATTTTTTTTAGCCATACTTAATATACCAATATCGTCATTGAATATAAACATTATTTAATTGTGAAATGAAGTAATGTTTTATGAGTATTAGGTATGTTAAGTGTATTTAAAAACAAGCTATCATTGCTATCATCCAAATGATACTAAATATGAAATATAACAATTAAATTCAAAGTCGATTCAAGATGTCATGAACATGTTATGATTTTTCATCTTCTTTTGGAAGTATTCTATACTCACAACAAGTTTGAGAATACTATGCGTTTTAGGTCTTTTTCAGTAGCAAAGATTAATTTAGTTATCTAAAATTACGTTAAAAATTTAACATTGAAGTAAAAATACCTAAAATTATTATAGGTGACAAGTAATTACTTAATTTACATAATTTAAAAAGTTTGTAATCATAAAATATTAAATAATCGTATGTTTTTGATAAAATTTTTCGGCAATGAGTAACAACATCTTAAAGAACCCTTTTTATGGTTTACATTTTCCCTTTTTATGTCTCAGATCAAAATGATAGACTATAGACCTACTGTACTCAGTAGGTCTAGTATTATCAGTAATAAGGCGCATACAAGATTGGCAGAGTCTAAATGTCTGAATCACGATGACAGAGTTTCTAAGATAGATCAATATATATACATTGTGTGTTTTTGTACATGTTTTTAAATAAATCTAAATTAAAATAGTTTAAAAAAAACAGTACCTATAACTAGTGTAGGTATAACATTGTAAGTTTAATTTTTTATGCAAGAAATGAATGAATTTTTGTTTTATTTATTTATTAATATTCTTATTATGATAATGGGTCCTTACCTTTGAAATTGGTGTTTTTTTTTTCTCTTAGTATTTTGTCTGTAACTATTAAGGTTCAGAGTATTCCTAAAAAATAATTACCTCATCTAAAAATAGACTATATTTTTGAGCTGTTTTGATTTATTTTGATAATTTGTTGTAAGTTTAATTGAGTTAAAATTGGACACGGAGACAACTCTTTTTAAGTGCCTCCCGAATACATCATTTTATTTGCATTCACTTAAAAACAATAAATAATTTTTATGAAGTGTGATATTACACATATTACTAAAGCTTGTCTAATGATAGATGCCAAATATTATTATCTTTGGATTTGTCGTTGTGAAGAAAACTGAAAAAATTTTAGTATGGAAAATGCAGAATTCCCCAAAATCTCCATACAAAACACCAATTTCATAGGTAAGGACCTAATATATAATTATAAATGTTGCAGACAAAACCCTTTAACCAGTCAAAAGTACTTTTGACTCAACAGATTGGTCAAAAGTACTTTTGACTCAACAGATTGGTTGGTTAGGTCAAGGTTATTTTTTTATGACCCTTAAAAATATTGTTTTTGAGTTTTGACTGCAATTTGTTTGAATTGTAATTTGGTACAGTAATAAAGGCTTATTTTATTTTGATATCCTTATTATTGAAGACAGTGCTAAGATGGATTAAAAGTGCATAACTAAGTTTGTAACTAAAATACAGGGTCTGAATTGAAGTATATTTCTTTGATCACGACATCTTAAAGTGAGACTTAAAACATTAATAAAAAATCAATTTCTGAATGAATACAGGCATAAAATGATAATATTTTGGTACCGCCACTCGGCAAAATGTTAAAATTAGATTTTCATAGGAAAATTACTCTAACTTACCTTAATTCCAGTTAAATTCTCGTAAGGTGAAGCAAGATGGTGTATAAACATATCATACAACCTTACATTTGTTGCTAAGCACACGCGACACATGAGTAAATCCGACATTGTGATAAAGTCAGTAAATAGTTTTACACAATTTAATTTTCAGTTCCATTTAAACATACAAATAAAAAGTGATTTTCTTTTCGATTTGATTCAACATATTCCTATCAGCAGCACACAACTGACATAAATATATTTGACATTGACAATTTATCTATGAAATAGATTGAACCAAAACCACCAATACACCTCGAGATCTAAGAAAGAACCATGAAAGAACCAATCGGAACCAATACGCGGGCCCACAGAAGAATAAAAAACCGGAACCGGATATATGTATCTATACCAACTGAGATAAAACAACTTTCATCATTATCTGTGGTTTTACGAGATTCACCATAGACTATAAACTATTTGCTAATAGGGATGTACATTAAATAATATAAGTAAGGAAAAAAAAATTTACAATTTTATTTTTAAATAATGACAATTATAATTTTATCGCCAAACACTTTTGGAAACATTGGAGCGGCCATTTATAAATTACGTCACACATTAAGATCGGCTTAATGTGACATAGTGTGTCCAGGGGGGAGGGAGCGATCATTGAATTCGTTTTTGGGTAGAAATAGTCGCAATAGCGACCAGGACCAAAGGCTGAAGCACAGATGAGCTCGAGATCACAAATTTTGTTCACCCATCCACGGCCTGATCATGGCGATGGTAGCTTTGTTTTCAATCGAAAGCCAAAGCGTACTAACCACTACGCCACCGAGATTCTCTATCCCAGCAAGTCCATCATAAATTATGAATTATGATGATGAAGTTATACCTCGGGTTAATGCGGTCAGTAGGCGCGTGCATTATTCTTATCATTCTCTCAAACGGCTTCAATATTTTCTCCCATTCAAAACCAAAATTATGCTGACGCAATCAATCCTTCTTCCTATTCTCGACTTCGCTAAAATCTGTTATTTGGATGTGTTAGAGGCATTGCTAAACAAACTCGAAAGACTGCAAAATCTGGTCATAAGGTTTATATATGGTGTACGGAAATATGACCGTGTTTCCATATATCGTCAGGAGTTGAAATGGCTTCCTATTCGAGACAGACGTAATGTGCCACGCACATCCTCTTATTCCTATAAAAAAATCCTTTATGATCCAAATGCACCTTCCTGCCTTCGTTCCCGTTTCCTGTTAAGTCCACCGTCCTCCCGTCCTAGGCGTCCTTGTGTAACCAAATTGCTGCACCTGCCTAGGTGTAATTCAAATTTTCTCCTAAACTCGTTCTCGTTCCGTGCTGCTCAAATGTGGAACTGTCTTCTAGCCTCTATCCAGGAAAGTCCATCCATATGTTCTTTTAAAACTAGGATAAAGTACTATTATACATCACACATTACTATTTAATCAGAAAAATACATTACTCCCATCATGTTCATTGTGTATTGAAATATGTATGTATATATTTATTTATTTAAGTATAAGTATAATGATGTAGTTTATGTAGTTTATTTAATTTTATTTCATTTTTTTCATGTATAAATTTGATGTGTGTCTGTTATCGTCTTCTTTTTGCATCTGCGTCCCACTTCAATACTATAATGATCATTCATGGGTTGACTGGAAGACATCTTTTTTAGGAATAAGTCCGCCATTGTAAACAATATTAATAATTATATGTTTTGTATAGTTTGGACAATGCATTAAAGAGATCTAACTTATTATTCTAAAAGAAGTCATACATCCAAACAGCTCCTGAAAAACGTGGGTCATGCAGCAAAATATTCACTTTTGTCAGATGTAACTTAGGACTAAACATTTTTTTCCTTAATCCATCATTCAAAGCACCTTCCAGCAAAAAGTGCCCAAAATCTTCTACCACTCTACAATGTTCACACACACACGGACGTTTTTTTACTCATGAGAAAGTAAAACTTGTTTACTGGAATGTGTGTTGAACGTAAACTAAATGCTTGGGTAAGCCTTAAATAAACACGAATATGTATAATATAGATATAGAGAGCTTGTAGTGGTCGCAGCCCATTTGAAATTAATATAAGACAAACAAACAAACAAAAGAATATCATTTTACAACGTAACCATGAACGTATAAAACTGAGATCCTCCTTTTTTGAAGTCCGTTAATAAAATTAAGATAATATAAATAGGAAAGGATTTGCATAACCAAGGAACGTTAAGACCTAAAGGTTAAATGTCTTAATTTAGGCAAAAATCTTTCTTTATTCCAATACACAATTTGTATATGCTATTACATTTGTAAAATAAAAGGTGTCTTAATGTGTAAATTCAATCCTTCTAATCGATATCGATAATCATCATTTTTGTTACAACACTAAATCCCCCCCAAGCACGAAACGACGCACGTCGCACAGATACAAAATGGCGTCTGCCTTGTATTCCATAGAAAACTAATTTTGGTGTTATCCCGCTAATCTTCCGATGTAGAATCTGTGACACATTAACTATGACCGAAAATAATACATTTTACTGTTCGTTTGTTAGTATTCATTATATAATCTGTGAATGCGGAGAAACCTTTCCGAGCGAAGAGGCCCTGAAGGAACACTTGGAGAAAGATAAGCCGCACACGAAAGCCGAGAAAAAAGAAGAGCCCTTTGTCGACAGCGAATACAAATGTGGCGAGGTTAGTTTATATTCCCTTCTAAAACATTTTTCTCAATAATAACCTATGTACCTGTAAATTCATTATATTTTATACATACCTACGTTTCTTCGTTATCATACCATCTTTAACGGTTGTGGTCATGATTGCAGTACAATAATCTAAAACCACAGTGGTTTAGATTATTGTACTGCAATCATTACCGGGCACTAAACAATTTGGTACCATAAATCTTTTGTTATTTACTATTGTTTCGTATTGTGGGGACTGCGAGTCTGTCAACTAAGACTTATTACTCATGAAATCAAAACAAATATCGTGTCGGCATGATCGTGGTCTTTTCGTTAGGCTATGAACGTCAGAAACCTAGGGATCACACTGGACTAATAGGACAGTGAAGTTATCAAAGTAATTTAGACAGTTCATTTTCGACATTTCATCATCACAATATGTTTATAGTATTACTATAAATATCCTCAGACATTCACACCTATCAACTAGTCCCATTTTAAGCAATTAAATGCTGCTTGTGTTACGGATACTAGATGACGGACAAATATATTTAATAGATAAATACATATAAATATTCTGAATATATATAAACATCCAAGACTGGATAACAAATGTCTGAAAATTCATCACCCAAACACTGGGGATCAAACCCAGGACCTCTCGAGATAGTGATGCACTCCTATAATATTATTCAATAATTTAATGCTCCTATTCAATAATTTAATACTTCAGCTTGTGACACTTAGGACTTCTCTAGGCTCCTCCACTCGTCGCTCTTGCATTCCTTTTCCAAAAGGACCTCTTGTCTTTCTTATATCGTCTTCCCATCTTTTGGCTTGTCTGCCTCTTCGTTTTCCAATGCGTGAATGCCATTCTGTCATGATCATGGCCAGCCTGTCCAGTGCCATTTCAGCTGTTTTACTTTTTGTAGAATGTCTTCCATTTTGGTTGTAAGTTTTTTTAAATATATATAAAAAATAATAAACAAATTACAGTGATATTTTCATACTCATTGTTACCAGGTATTATTACATGGAGAATCACATGAGGAATATAATATCATAATTTAGTCTTTATTTCAATTTGAGGAGCTCAGTGGCACAGTGGTTAGTATGCTTTGGCTTTTGATATCAAAGCTACCTTCCTCATGGATGGGTGTCCAAAACTTTGTGATCTCGAACTCCTTCATGCTTCATAATCATAAGGCATGTTATGCCATTGGTCCTGGTGGCTCTTGCAACCATTTCTACATGCATCTATAGTAGATAAGACAGTATATTCCACATTTAGACAAATAGGCTAGTTGACCCATTTTTTATTGGGCCCCTAATGATTCATTAGTAACCACCACCATAATAATTTAATTAATTTATTTAGTTTTTTTATTGGTTTGAGACTTTTTGAGACTTTGAGAGATTGATTTGAGACTTTAATTAATGTGTTTTCTATTTATGTACCTATCTGATTAATTATGGTTTATTGTTTTAGGTCCTTACCTATGAAATTGGTGTTTTGTATGGAGATTTTGGGGATGTCTGCATTTTACATACTAACATTTTATCAGTTTTCTTCACAACGACAAATCAAAAAATCTAAAACAAAAATAATTTTATTTCATAGGCTAAACATAGCACTTAAAATCGTCAACATTCATACATAGTCACATTTATTATACATAAAGTAAATTTTAATAATAAAATTGACAATAAAAGACTTAAAATTCACTGCCGCGGCATTTATCATTAGACAAGCTTTAGCAATATGTGTGTGAACACGCTTGATAAAAATTATTCATCGTTTTTATGTTAATGCAAATCAAATGATGTATTCTGGAGACAGTTAAAATAATTGTCTTTGTGTCTAATTTTAACACAATAAAACTTTCAAAAAATTTTCAAATTAAATAATACGAGCTCAAATATATGGTCTATTTTTAGAAGAGGCAATTATTTTATAAGAATGATCTGAAACTTAATATGTAGTTACGGACAAATTGATAAGACGGAATAAAAACACCAATTTCATAGGTAAGGACCCAATATATCCATTGAAATATTCGTACTTTAGTTGACATAATGTAATTTAATCACTTGACATGTAATTTTGTGTTCATTGAATATACATTTTTTTTTGTAATTGTAATTGAATCTTATATTTCGACACAATGTATATTGTTAAGAAATAAAAAAATAATATAATATTTTTGAGGAAGTATCTATTCTATACATATAATAAAACTAGGGGGGGCTCGCGCACAAATTGAAACCAATGGCCGACGACAATTTAAATATTATTTAGTTATTCTTTATGCACGACGTACAAAGGCGTACTTAATGCCTTGAGGCATTCTCTACCAGACCACCGGAAAGCGGAGTGAGGAGAGCTAAAACGATGGTAAAATCAAAGTTGAAAAACAAAACAAAAATAGAATCCTTAGAAATATACACTAATAATAATAATCACTTCTAAACAACACACACGACACTTCTGTATAGATCGCGGACGACTTAGCTGTTGTTACGCCTTCTTGAAATAATTAACAGGTGATATAGTCCACCAGTCTCTCATTTTAAAGTCCCCTAGTTTAGTACCCTAACAGCTTTTCTCACAACGAAATTATTCTTTTGTTGCAGTGCGAGCAACTATTTGGCACAGAAGACGAATGCTTGGAACATCTAGAATCAGTCCACACCACGGTAGTACAGGAAGAGGAAGTAGCAGACACAGAAATCCACCATGAACCGTCACCGTCACCGCCCCCGCCCTCACCCTCACCTCCCCCTACTTCACTCCCCTTCAAAGTCACCAGCAAACCCATAACAGTCAAACCGCTGTCAGTCAAACCGATCATTCTAGCTCGACCAGTCGCCCGACCGATCGTCCTCGCAAACCGACCGCTCAAAATGCTACAGCCAAACCAACATGTGACCGACCAATCAGGTGCTGGCAAATCTTTAATCATCAACAACCAACCAATACCCGTGTTGAACAAGCCAATCATAGTAAAGAAGCAGCCGTTGGATTTTTTGAATAAGTCGGTCATGGTCGGTAACCAACCAGTGACGGTGACGGTAAGGAACAAGCCAGTTAAGGTGGCTAAAGAAAGGGTTAAGAAGGAAAAGAAGGAGAAAGAACCGAGAGAACCGAAAGAGAAGAAGCCTAAGAAACCCCGCGAGCAACTTAAAAATGTCGTATGTGAAGTGTGCGGGAAGAAATACACGGTAAGCATTTGTTTTTTGATATTAGCTATTTAAAAGGCATCAAAAGACGGGTTCGGTGGCGCAGTCGAAAACAAAGCTACCATCGCCATGGTCAGGCCGTGAATGGGTGACCAAAACTTTGTGATCTAGAACTCCGTGCTTCGGAAGGCACGTTCACCCGTTGATTCCTGTCGCTATTGCGACCGTTTCTACCCACCAACCCGCATTGGGCCAGCGTGGTGGTGTTACGGCCCATACTCCTCATGTGTTTCTCCATGAGGAAGGCCTGTGCCCATTAGAGGGACGTATATAAGCTGAGGACGGGAAGCCTAATTGGGAACGATGGCATAAATATATATCTTCAAACATTCTCACTCACACTCACAAATTCACTAGCCCCATTTTAAGCAACTAATGCTGCTTGTGTTACGGACACTAGATGACGGATAAATATATTTAATAGATAAATACATATAAATATTCTCAATATACATATATTAGGTCCTTACCTATGAAATTGGTGTTTTGTATGGAGATTTTGGGGAATTCTGCATTCTCCATACTAAAATTTTTTCAGTTTTCTTCACAACGACAAATCCAAAGATATATTGGATATAATAATATTTGGCATCTATCATTAGACAAGCTTTAACATTAGACATGTAATATGTGTAATATCACAATTTATAAAAATTATTTATCGTTTTTAAGTGAATGCAAATAAAATGATGTATTCGGGAGGCACTTAAAAAGAGTTGTCTCCGTGTCCAATATTAACACAATTAAACTTACAACAAATTATCAAAACAAATCAAAAGAGCTCAAAAATATTGTCAAATTCATCACCCAAACATTTGCCCCCACCGAGCGGGTTTTTAGTTCGTCTAAAACGGAATTACTTAATTTATCTATGATTCCGCTAGTATAGTAGCGCCACCTCACGTAATAAATCGAACGAAGGAGTACAAGCAACAATAATAAGTTTTAGACGAACTAAAAACCCATGTATGGGAATAGCGATATATACTACTTTATTATTTTGCCTACGCTACTGGCGCGAAAGTTCGTCAGATCGATTCCCGCGGCCTGTACCACAGAGGCTTTAGTGTAAGTTTTTGAGTGTAAAATACGTTACTATTTTAGTTGCGTTAAGAGTCCAAATTTGTATAGGAAACATGAATAGCGCCTCTAGCGGAACGTAACGCATACAAAATTTCCCATACAAATTGAGCTCTTAACGCAACTACAATATTAACGATTTTATACTAAGGCCCGATTTTTCAATCCTCAGATAAAACTATCTGTCAGTCAAATGTTAGCTCTGTCCCTTTTCTATTTATGACTTTAGAAAGTGACAGTGATAGTTTTAAATGGCGGATAATTTTATCTGAGGATTGAAACATCGGGCCTAAAAAACTTACACTAAGGCCTCAGATATAAATTAACATAGATAACGCAAGCTTAACGATTCGCATAGAAACCAAGGGTGTCGACTTTTGAACACCTACTGTGACGTCACAACCGTAATTTGAAACGAGATACAAACTGATTGTAAGATACCGATGCCGCCGATGCCTTTCCGCCAATTATCACACAACGAGGCATTTTTTTATGGGATAGGGGGCAAGCGAGCAGACGGGTCATCTGACGCAATTATCGCCGCCCATGGACACTCGCAACACCACTGGGGTCACAAGTGCGTCATCTTGCCATACTGGTCCGGAAATACTGCGGGCGACAATTCTTTCCTCAGTTTAGTTGTGCGGTGTAGGAAGTTGCAAGTTTGCAGCCATCCCGACTTGTTCTGAGAAGAACGAACAAGGAACTCAATGAAATGAAAAATATTTTACTGCAATAAAATATTATTATTAAGCTATTGCATAGCTTCTATCGCGGGCCTTGAGCGCGGGGACCGAATCCAGAAATTCCGTAACGAAAAAACCTCACGCTCCCCACTCCGATGCGCAAGGAGGTGTGGCTTTGTGGATTACAACTGCTTTCCGCTTGGGGCGCTTTTTACTTTTTTCCATAGAGAGAGAAAGAGAGAGAGAGAGACTGACGTACGTTTTTCATACAAATTGACTTTCATAACATAACTAAAAAAGTCACGAGTTTTACAATACTAGGGGTGGTGACGTGAAATAAAAAGGGGTGGTGATGGTAAGTGACGAATTACGTAAATATGTACATGTCAGAATTTTATAATTTTAATCTTTAGACGTTTTAGTTCAACTATTAATAGTCAACATTTTCCTACATAAGAGGTACGAATGTTAAGTAAAGCATTTTGTAAAAAAACAATAAATAAAATTATAATTGCATAAGTTGATACAAAATGCTATGCAATAGCTTTACCGCGGCAGTCCCCGAGTGGCACACGTCTTTTTTTTTATTAATTTATTTATACTTTATTGTACATACAACATATTTAAAGTAACAAAATAGATAATTTATGAAAACTCAAAATGTACAATGGGCGGCCTTATCGCTAAGAGCGATATTTTCAAGACAACCTTAGGATGAACAGGAAATAGATCACCAAGAAAGGAAGGCTGTAGGTATATCATAGATAAGATAACATTTTTTTAATGCCATTACTCTACAACGTCATTAAAGTTTTAGAAGTAAAAAATAAATAAATATCTTAGCTATATATTCTGCACGCAGACATACATTTACATAGATAAGGCAAGTATAAAGATTTGTATTTAAACCAAGCGTGTCAACTTATAACGTGTACTGTGACGTCACAGCCCTAATTTTGAGACGGGAGATCCGAACTGATTGAAAGATACCGATGCCGCCGATGCCCGCCAATTATCACACAACGAGGCATTTTTATGCAGCCATTCGGATACAGACTAGTCAGCAGCGGCCAACCCCGACGTTTGGTCGGGGTTGCCACGCGCAGTACATGCATTTGCGTCATCTATATAAATGTATATATCGTCGGCCTAATTCGTTAACCTGCTAAGTCCATTTTGACATAGCTATTAATTTAGAAAACAAAATTCTGAAAATCCCGTTGGTTTCTATAATATTTCTTGATATTTTAAAAATATGTTTAGCCGCACAACTTTAATGTTTTATGAAATCTAAGAAAACAAATATTTTGCAGTTTATCCGTGTGAAGTTTCAATTAGATATTAGATTGAACTTTTTAGCTTGTATAAAATATGAATTTCGCCCAAAAATGGACTTAGCAGGTTAACGAATTGGGCCGATGATATGTTATTCTGCAGCTTATCAGATTTTCCTACACAAATTGTGGTCTAAAATATTATTAAAAAGAAATAACATTTGCTTCGGGACAGTATGGCGCGGCAAGTAGTTAAGATAGTTATTTATCGATATGTAGATCTGTACATGTTTGTAATGGAAAATGTGGTAAACTGCAGAATATTATTTAAAATAAGTACCAATCTTTTGTTTAAAACTTCACGTTGTAAAAAATGTCATAAACTACGTCAGTTTATGACATTTTTTAAATGATGCTAATGTAAAGGGAGGGTAGAAACTTGCTGAGTTTATGTGAACGAATGGCGTAGTTTTTCTAATATTGTAAAATGTTTGACATCCATAAGCACGCTCTAAGACGCATCTATACTGAATAAATGCTTTTGGATTTTTTAACTTTTTTTTTTATAAAATTTGTTGGCAGTCGGCAGCCGCCCTGCGCTACCACCAGCGAGTTCATACCGGAGTGCGGCCGTATTTGTGTGCGTATTGCCCGAAGACATTCACCATGCCGCTATTTCAACAGGTAAACATTGTGACTATTTTTAATGAAGGAACAGCAACCGATTCAACACCACCTAATGGTAAACAATAGGATGTGACGTGGTGAACCCGGACATAAATAAAAGTCCCAGGTCGTCACTTATTGGTATATTTATATTAATTAGAAACCAAGGCACTCTGAAGGAGAAACCCTTGTCCCAGATGCAATAAAAACAAGCCATCTTATCTTTCTTACAGTGCCCAATTGATGGAGCTACTGTAGGACCTAAATAGAACTTACATAGGAGGCTGGTCTCAATAGATCTTATTAGGTCTCAGTGATGCGAAACAGCCCCGACTACCACAAAGTCGGGACAAATTAAAAAAAAAGTAAATTACAAAAACTGAACATAAAAACTAAGAGATAATTATAAAGTAGGACTACTTACAATTGTGCCTTTGGTAAGGTTATTATGGTACTTTTAAAATACTGTTTAAAATTAATCAGTGCATAAAACTAATATTAAATCATGAAAACTGCGCGTAATCAAAAATTATAATAATATTTCTTGGATCGAAAGTTGGAGACAGGACAGATGGTTCATTTTTTTTAAATGAAACAAGGAGGGAAATGGCCAGAAAAGAGCGCAATATCAGCAAGAGATACTCGTATAGCACCTCGGTACAAGGAGAGTCCATTAGCGGAAATAGCGGGCCACAGAGAACAGAAGCCCTGGCCTCCACCTCGCTGGCCCATGAGGTGATATCTCACGCCTCTCTCGAAGACCCATGCTGTACGATGGAGGGAACACGAGTGCTGGAAGCGAATTCCATGCACGAGATGCGCACGAAGAAAGAGTTTCTAAATCTATTTAGCCGTGACAACACAGAGGTCACTGTAAATTTATGACTTCGCCATCCGACACGCGTACTCCTTTGCAGGAAAGGAGAGGGAGGAATAAGGTCAAATGTCTCCGCTGATCACTCACCGTGGAACATCCGATAAAAGGCACATAATGACGCAATGTCGCGACGCACTTGCAGAGTTGTATTTATTTCCTCGCAAATGAGTTATAAAACGTCGTATGACATACGTGCGGTTTGTTAATTACAGCCCTTGCCTTCTCTCTCTCTCTCTCTCTCTCCCTCACCCTCACCTACGGCTCGGGCTAGTAATATCGCCTCGGCTGTAATTTTCAACTATCTTATATCATAATGTACTATTACAGATTCACCAAAGGATCCACACCGGAGAGAGGCCATACGCATGTCCGCTCTGTCCGAAAGCATTCACTAATAAAGCGGCGCTTCTGAGACACGACAGGGTAAGTAAAGTAGCTCGGTGACGTAGTGGTTAGTCCCTTTGGCTTTCGACATCGAACCTGTAGCGGCTACGTCATAGTGCGCTACGATATCAAGTAACCGAGAAATGGTTGATCAGCGAAAAGTACGAGAGTGAATACTAATATTCGAGTCAAATTGATACTAGACCTACTAGCTACAGCAACGAATATTGAAGATTAGCAAGCCTGAATCACGATGGCAGAGTTTCTAAGACAGATTAATATACTCTGATCTCGTTCTCTCTCTTATCTGAGCTATCGCCCTTTTGCATTCTTATGGCACACGTGTTACTTACCACCTTTTGTTTATTGTTCTGTAATGGTTATTTTATTGTTATGTGTAATATAGAAGAAATTTGTATGTTAGGTATAAATATTTCTTTGTAAGTAATTACACACAGACGTGTGTAATTATTGCAAATAAAGAGTTTATCTATCTATCTCTATTTATCTATCTATATAATAACAGTCGGACCGCGGTCCCCGAGCGTACACCTGGCTCGGCGAAAGATTTTTCGCCTTCCCTTTTCGCCTCCGAGCTTCGGAAGGCACGTTAAGCCTTTGGTCCCGGTCGTTATTGTTTTCTACTTACCAACCCGCATTGGGCCAGCGTGGTGTTGCGGTACATACGCCTCATGTGCTTGTCCATGAGGAAGGCCTGTGCCTTACGTATGTAGGCTGAATATGCTTATTTCATAATCATCATCTCAGTCCACTGCTGTTCTCTGCTTGACATTGGCCTCCTCCAAGGATAGTTACAATGATCGGGTACCACCTCCTTGGTGTCATAGTCTATACGCCGGTATCAAGGCGTCGCCATCTCGAGAGGTTCTTCTGTGTTCGATCCCCGGTGGGGGCGGCAGATGTTTGTGTGATGAATACAGGCATTTGTTCTCCAGTCTTGGATGTTTATATGTATTGTTTATGTTCTGAATACTTACATGTATTTATCTGTTAGATTTATTTATCCATGATCTAGTGTCCGTAACACAAGCAGCATTAGTTGCTTAAAATGGGGCTAGTTGAATGTCTGAAGATATTTATTTATTTACTAACTTTTGTCTGATGGTATGTAGCCTACAGCCTTCTTCAATAAATAGGCTTTTCAACTCTGAAAGATTTTTTCATATTGGAACAGTAGCCTCAATTGGTGGAATTGAAAAATTACTCCTACTCTATTATTAGAAGCAAGCAAAGTTCATATTGGCGTAAATTTGTCCTTAATTTTTCTGGGTTATTTATTAGTTATTTAAAAGATTTTAACATTCACCCGCATGGCACCCGTTCCCAAGGGAATATCGGGATAATAGGTAGCCCATGTCCTTTTTCAGGCTCTAGACTATCTGTGTGCTAAATTTCGGTTAATTTAGTACAGTAGTTTTGACGTGAAAGCGAGGATTTAATAATATTAATATTCCAGGTACACACCGGAATAAAACCCTACCAATGTCCCCGCTGTGGCAAGTCGTTCTCCCAATCCAACTCGATGAAGCTCCACGTCCACACCGTCCACTTGAAGCTGCCCACGCCGTACAAGTCCAAGAAACGGCGCGCGGAGAAACTTGCGCGGGAGTGCAAAGTGAAAGGGACGCTGGAGGTTGATGATGTGAGTTTTTTATTTACACACTAGCCCCAGTCATAGGTCCCGTGTTGGTCCGGGACACGAAAAGAATGTGCCAACTGCTTTTCTTGGCTAGCATGTCGTAAAGGCGACTAAGGGCGTATTGGGTACTGGCTCTGTGTGTACGCGATGAGCTAGCCACTTGTTACTACTCTCACGATTTTCCATCTGACCAAACCCAATTTTTGTATGGCTGAATGTGGTCTTAAGGAACACAGTGCTCCTTGGACTTTGCCCACCCTACGGGGATTACAGGCGTGATTGTATGTATGTATAGTAGCTGTGGCCTGTGACTTTCCGCGGTTACTATGGTTTTTTAACTATCCCACGGGAACCCTTTAATTTTCCGGAATAAAAAGTATCTAAGATGTTGACCAGGGATATAAGGTATCATCATGCAAAATTTCATTGAAATCGGTCCAGCCGTTTCGGAGATTAGCTCGTACAAACAGACAAACAGACAGAGAACAAAATATAAAAAAAAATATTTTTTAAATATGTTGTTCTCTCTTTTTACATCCCCCTGACTCGGTTTTAAGTATTTTTTTTCTATGAACAGACACGACCTCTACAGTTTTATATTTTTAATTGTACTGCGTTAAGTATATTCAAATGAATAATAAATAATATTTCCTTTTCCAGATGAACCTGGTGAAAACAGAAATAGATTTTCCGGAAATCAATGACGAAGGTGACGTGTATTACTGTGACGTGGACCCGAAGAACGAAGTCACGTATGAAGTGATCTACGAGGAGAGTCAATAGGAAATGTCATGTAATAACAAATATAGGAAATTATGTGAAAGATATCATTGGACAAATACATCCATAGAAGTATAGTGTATTTTATACAGGGTTATTTTTAATGAATCAACAATCTCTGAACACTAGGTAGCTAACATAAATAACATTTGTTTTACGACTTAATAATTTGACACATTTCACTTTCATACAAACATAAATATCAATTCTGAATGTTCGCAGCTCTGTGTGCTAGCGCGCGAGCGTCGCGCGTTTAGCCTTTTACATATCATAGACTTACTAATGTCACGACAGTACAGTCTAAGCTTGTAAAATCGTTTTTAATTAATTAGTTCGGGCAAGGGATGACTAAAAGTAGGGTATTGAGTGCGTGAGGGGGAACCTAAGCAATATCTGCAAGGGGGGAGGGGTGACAAACGTACCAATTTAAGATTTGTCGCCAATATAATGCCAATATAATAAAAAAAAATCTAAGATGAAATAAAAGCTTATTAAATTCTCTATCCCTGAAAAAGTTCCTGCAGAAATTGCTTAGGTTCCCGCTCACGCATTCTACAACTACTTTATTACATACATACAATTACGCCTGCAATCCCCGTAGGGGTAGGCAGAGTTCAAGGAACACTGTGTTCCTTAAGACCACAATTAGCCATACAAAAATTGGGTTTGGTCAGATGAAAATTCGTGAAACAGTAGTAACAAGTGGCTAGCTCATCGCCTACACAATCACAGAGCCAGTACCCAATACGCCCTTAGTCGCCTTTACGACATGCTAGGCAAGAAAAGCAGTTGGTACATTATTTTTGTGTCGTTTACCAACACGGGACTACAACAACTACTTTATTAACTGGACTAAATGTATTGAGTTATGGTAAAACTCTTAAAACAAAATTTTGTTATTTACGATGGTGGCTACGTATTGTTACGAGTTAGTTGATTTATTAAAAATAACTAATCACAGTGATAAAGATGAAAATTGTTTAGTTGGAGCTTAATAAATGGATTCGGTATAATCAGTTTGTAATAGGTGTTACGTATTTTATGGGCCGGTTCACATTCGGCGAACTTCGGCCAATGTTCAAATGTGGATGGCTATATTCGTCTACATTTGGCTTACTTGGTGTATCTAAACAATGAAAAGGGGCCCATTATATTTCAGACATTCGCTAATGAGATTGGAATGTGTGAATACAAATATTTAGAAATGCCAAGAAACAATTATTTTTAACAATTATCATGGAGTTTTATAAGCGTTACGTTACTGACAGCCTTATTAAACATAATTAATTTTATTTTTTTACATTTCAAAATATACAAGGTGTTTCAAAAACATAAAGCCGCAGCTTGATATTTTTAATATTTTTCCTAAAAATTAAAAACTATCGACATTAAAGCTCAACTCTATTAAGGGGTGAGTTTTTAAGCACCGTGCTTAAAGAATAGCTGCTTTGTCGTCTCAATCTTATCGCGATTATGTTTAGGGGGATCAAGGTTTTTTTTTATCTCCCGTCCCATAGATGGCGTTAGTTACCTCGTAGACAATATGAAATAATAACGCAATTCGCATACGCGATCAGCCGTAACATCCCTAGTATGTTTATAGTAGTTTATGTAACTGTCACATAATATAGGTTTTTAAACACGAGCGTGGTTTTAAAAACGGACTTTGGCAAGTCTTGTTAATAGCATCACGCGAGTGTTTTAATACCGAATTATGTGCAGTTACATACACTACTTTATCTACACTCATTATTCAAAGAAATAAAACTTTTTTTTTTATTAATTTTATTTATTGTTGGCTGTATGGAAAACAATTGCCATAGGTTTGTGCGTTTTTAAGAAAAATAAGTGTTGCATAATGAGTCAAACCTGTCGCATAATGGTCATTATGCTACGGTTTCCATTTTTAAATTTTCGTTTTTATCATCTGTGTTAAAATGTCATGAGTTCGAGTCCGAGTTCATAATTCGAACATTATAACATGAGTGTAGATAAAGTATTTTAAATGATTGTTGTATTGTTTTTAAAACTCGTAAATGAATTTTGAGTAATTACACGGTGGTTTTGCATAGCCACCTTGTATTATCACTGTAGTTTGTATATATGATAATTAAGGAACATCCACACTGATAATATGTTCGATAATGTTGGAATGTTTTGTCTATGTTACATTAAAATTGGAAGCAGCAGCAGAAAATGTTACATTAAATTTGACAGCTCATGGTCGGGAAAGTGAAAAAAAGTACTTCTTATTGTACCTTTGTATAAATAACTACAATAAGTAAATTTGTGTATGGTCACATTCAGAAGTCCATTCATACTTAAATGTCTTCAGAACTTAAACTTGCACGGAAATCACACACAATTGTCATGTCCGCAGCCTATATACGTCCCACTGCTGGGCACAGGCCTTACTCATGGAGAAACACACGAAGAGTATGGGCCGTAACACCACGCTGGCTCAATGTGAGTTGGTGGGTAAAAATGGTCGCAATAGTGACTCTTGGTCACCAATCCCCGGACTGACCATGGCTAAGGTAGTTTTACGAACCACTACGCCACAACTTTATGGACTCAATGCATTTGAGCCACCCGCATTGGGCCAGCGTGGTGGTGTTACGGCCCATACTCCTCATGTGTTTCAACATGAGGAAGGCCTGAGCCCAGCAGTGGGCATTTGTGTCATGCCCCGACGGGCTCTGCTCCAAGCGACAATTTGCACCGACTATAAATGCGATCGTACAATAATGATCATTTTCATTTACATAAAGTTAAAGATCTAAGCCAATGAGAAATACTTCATAGCTGTCAAAATTATACTAAAATGTATAAGTTGTATTGAATCTTAAGTCTTTGTAATACGGTCTAAAACAAAAAAAACATTGTCGGCGTATCTGGCAAATTATCAGTATTGGGAAACTCTTTTACAACCAATAAAAGATTGAAGAAACTATGGTAACTTTATTCGATTATTATTGCTTTTTTTATTTTTAATATCTTTACTAATCTTTGTTCCAAACTTTTTTTTCATTAGATCTCGCGCTGTGATGTGTTAGCTGGAAAAGATCTATTAGAGATAAGTGTCTTCAATATATAAAGTTTTTTTTGAAAAAAAGAAGTTGAATTACGTATCAGGAAAAAATGTTTTGTATATAAAATAGAAATGTATGAGGAGCTCGGTGGCGTAGTGGTTAATACGCCTTGGCTTCGATATAGAAAACAAAGCTACTTTCGCCAAATCAGAAATGTTAAAACAGATACTAGTTTTCTTTTTAATTTGACAGCTGTCAGTTGAAAACAATTATCCCAAGGGGCGGAAACTACTTTCATCCCGCTTTTTTCGCGGCTTTCGAATTACTTCAGAGTAAAATATGCACTCTTCGGGGGTGGCAATAAAGTTGAAATAGAAAGAAAAACAATGATTGACCACAGGATGTAAAACAAATAAACAAACAATACAAAAGGTGTCAAATGTTATTTGTATGTGTCTTCTTCTTCTTCTTGCCCTTTTCCCTCTCTAGGTGTGGTCGGCACAACATGTCTTCTTCTTCCATTCTCCTCTTTCACTCGTCAGCTCAGCATCCGCTTCTTTTATCCTCATATCATTCTTCACGCATTCAATCCATCGCTTCTTTTGTCTTCCTCTAACTCTAGGTCCGTCCACATCCATGCTCAGCATCCTTCTTGTAATATGACATTCATCCCTCCTCATCACATGCTACTATCACATGTCATGCTCATCACATGTCCATGCTGGTATGGACATGTGGTCCATACCACGCTAACCTATTGCTCCTAATCTTTTCTGTCACTGGCGCTACTTTCAAACTTCCTCTAATATATTCATTCCTGATCTTGTCCATTCTTGTAATTGTATGTGTCATAGAAAATAAAAGGTGTTAAGTAGTCCGCGATATTTGTACAATTCCATGTCTGTCTTATTCGTTGTCTGTGACGGTTGTCGGTGTGTGGGTAACGGTTGTCACTCCACTGAGTCTTCCAATGTTGAACATTTTCGTTCCAACTGGACAAGTGCAATTGAAACAGGTTTCAAAGGTTTCGATTCAACATAATGTTATTCACTTTAAAAATTAGTTTTTAATTTGTCAGATTGACATTTTGCGTGGTGTTGCCAGCATATGTTTTAATATTTATCATTTTATTTTATTTGGAACACAAAAAGGAAAACAACTCAAAACTACAAAAAAATACAACAGAACATCCAAACTACTAATAATATCCTCTAATATCCTCAAAAAAAAATTTGCTACATTGTTAAAGAGTTGAAATTGATATAAAAAATTATGACATGATTTTTTAAATAAAAATTGTTTTTTTTTATAAAAATAAAAATCATAATTTTTTCGTGCTATCATCCCGCATTTTGGCGGCTTTCGATTTACTTTCAGAAAATGAGTGATTAAATAATATGCACTCTCCGTGGGTGGCAATATGGTTGAAATAGAAAGAAAAACAATAATTTTACCACAGGATATAAAACAAATAGACAAACAATACAACAGGGGTCAAAACATGTTATTTGTATGTGTCAGAATGGTGTAAAGTTCGCAATATTTGTACAATTCCATGTCTGTCTTGTTCGTTGTCGGTGTCGGAGGTGTAGTGGTTAGTATTGGCTTTCGATATCGAAAACAAAGCTATCTTCGCCATGGTCAGGCCTTGTACAGTCAGCATCAAATAGTAATACACAGGATGTTCAAATAAATAGACACTACCAAAACGACAATATTATCGGTCCAATAAAGTTTCCATAATGTTGACAGCACAAAAAACTATATTTGTGCCGATATTATTGACTTTTTGGCAGCGTCTATTTATTGGAACATCCTGAGTGTCACTAACTAATTGACACATACAGTGTGACCAACACTTTGAGATCTCGAAGTCCTCCGTGCTTCGGAAGGCACGTTAAGCCGTCGCGCCCGGTTGTTATTGTACCCGTTTCTACCCAAGATGCATACCATTTCCATCAAATATCTTCATATGGGATTTGATATAAGTCATAAGTCATTTATTCCATAAGTAACAATATACATTGTGTCGGAAATTTCATAATGCTTCTAATATTGATAATAAAAATAATCCATTACAATAAAATCATGCAAAAATTTAAGTCAAACAATCTTATGTCATACCTACAACCAATTAAATATGAAATGTCAAAAAAGAATAAAATTAACACAATCAAAATACAATAATATATACAATCAACAGTTTTACAGTTTTACGTCATTTACATAATCCTCTACACTAAAAACTTTTTTCCAGTAGATAAGACCTCGGCTTGCTTTTAAATAAATAAATATTTGTGATAGTTTTTAAATTTGTTGGTAATTCATTGAAAAGTCTCACCGCCTGAAAGCTAACGCAATGTTTAACAATTTGCAGTTTAGGGTGTATCAAATTTGGTAAGTTTTTTCTCCTAGTGTCATAACGAGCCAGTCTCCCTACTTCGGTTTCGTACTTGTCTTGATGCTTAACAAAATCAGTGAGGAGAACCAATACATAGAGACACAGTGCTAGGACTTTTAATTTTCGAAAGAAGTCTCGGCATGATTGTGTTTGGCTTATGCCGTACATTGTTCTAATCGCTCTTTATTGAGCTACAAACTCCTTTTTAAGGTTAAAAATCGTAGCTGTTTCCCCAAAATTATCCATAGGATTTAACACAATCATCCATAGGTCGCTGGTTCAGATCCGGCTCGAAGGACCAATATGTTAATACCTCGATAGTGATGGTGGTAAATAAGTAGACTGTATATGACTTCGATTCGGACATAATTGCACACCCGTCTTTTTACACAAAATAAGAGTACGTGATACCTCGCTTTATGAATGTGGCCTAGCGGATGGTACGGTGGACCTAATATTCTTTGAATGTCCGAAATATAATTCGGATGTATGTCTTTATGATTACCTCCCCAAATTAAAGATCCCCCTCTATATTAAATTGAGTACTTCCTCGGAAGTAATGTTTGCTATCGCTTAATTTATAGAAACTCATAACATTAAATTAAAGCACCATTAAACTCTGGTATGTGTATAACTCTCCCCCATAAATACCCCCCTTAATAATCTTGTGGTGTCAGCTGTATGTACCAACCAAAGGTATTTTATATAGATGTCAAAAATAAATTCAAGAATTTAATTATTTTATTAAAACACATGTGTGGTCAAAACACTGAGCTGGCAGAATTGTTGTCGTAAGATAGTATTTATTGCCAATACAAAAGAAGAAGAAGACTACTAATTTGGTACCTTCTTCACTCTTGAAGGTATTTGGACTCCAGTACGTCTCATTCCGTCTTCCTCATTGCTGCCACGTACGTCAGTACTCATGCGCAGCTATTGACAGCCATTCTTTCAATTCTGCACGTTTCGTTCACTATACTTACGTGCCGGGACCTATAATTTACAAGCTCTAAAAAAAAGTATACGCAAAGTTTTTCCCTCGAAAGGATAAACCTTGTTGGTGATACATTGTGTCAAACTATGTAAGGTCTTGAATAAAATAACTTGGTTTTCAAGACACAGTTTAAATATTCTATTTCAATTCACACCAATATTAATACATCGAAAAGTAATAAAAAATATACAGGCTGTCCCAAAAATCAACGTCAAGCCGAGGGCAATAGGATAAGTCATGGCAGCTATTAGAAAAATATGAACAAAAATTGAGTCGTGTACGTTTGAAGTTATAAGGGTTCAAAAATAAATCCTAAAAATTGAGTGATGATTTTTCAAGTCCTGCAGCTACAAATATTAACTTTTCTTCAGGTTTTTTCCTGTAATATGACCGAGAATAACCGTTCTGTAAATTACAGTTAATAGTTAAAGCATGACTGCCTCAGTTAATTAAAAGTTAGATTTTTGCCGAGCATAAAATTCAAAATAATTACATTACCCAAAAACCGACTGTACTGTAAAAAAATGCACTATAGTTCATTCGCGTTAAGAAAATAGTGACTCATCAGTGCAACTGCAGGGTAAGGGTGTATTCATAATGGAGAAAAAATTAAACATTTTTTATTCAAAACATTAAATAAGTTTAATAAAGTATCAATGATTTTAAACATGTTAAAATATTCCTATTAAGGTAATTTTTAATGTCAACTTAAACGCTATATTAGTAGAGTAACACATATTTAGATTAATGGTAATAAAATAAGTACTAAAATACAAAATTGTCTTAAAACTAAGTACTTAAATCGCTAATCAGTATCGCTAGATTCTCCCGTTACATTTATTACGAATGAATTTTGTTCTGCATGTTCCATGACGTCATCCAAAGCCCACATGGTATTTTCTTCGCGTATCACGTGGTCGTAGCATTTCTTCCACCGATTGGCGTCTACTAACGCGATTGCGTCATAAAATATTTTTTTTACGTCACTCATTTTGAATGTAGTATTATTCGCAGCAATATAATTTTTTATTTGGGCCCACACCATTTCAATCGGATTTAATTTACAATGGTAAGGCGGCACACGAAGAATTGTAATGCCATTTTTTTTAGCAGTCTCAACTTCTAAATATTTATTATATTGTGGGGCGATTTCGGCGACTTTCAATAATAATTCTTTTTTCAAATAACTCATATCCATAGATATGCCTTTGTTTTGCAACCACTCTAGTATTCGCTGCTTAATCAAACTGGCCGTGGGTATTTTTTCAACTTTTACCGAATGGTAGGGAGCATTATCCATGACAACCACACTTCCTGGTTCAAGCTTCGGTATTATACCATTGAACCAATTACGGAATCTTTCACCATCCATTTCTTCATGATAATCTTTTGTAGATTTAGATTCAAAGACTAGTAAACCATCTTCCAGGAATCCTTTTTCACTGCCAATGTGCAATATAATTAACCTTTTCCCTCTCCCTGTCGGAGCTTTTGGGCCGGTTGATAAGCCATCTTGGAAAGCTTGTCTTTTATTCTTGACTGTTGTATCCAACCACACTTTTGTTTTTACGTGTCCGGCGTTTACCCACGTTTCGTCGAGATAGTAAATGGTTTTATTAGCGTTTCTATATTCTTTTATTTGTCTTAAGTATTTTCGCCTCCATAAAACAATATCTTCTCTTTCCACAAACAATGTTCTACTATCTTGTTTATTGAAATCAAAACCAAGCTCGTGCAGTAGTTTGTGAAGTGTTGTACGTTTGAAAACAGGAATATCTTCATCAGCTTCGCAAAGTGTTATTATTTTGTCCAATGTTGGATACTCGTTATTTAAATATATAGAGTGTACTTGTCTCCTTATTGCACATTTGTCTAGTTCATCTAATTTATCGACCGTGGATAGTCGAGCTCTTTTTTTCACAGGTGATTTCAATGTATTCGTTTCTTTTTGTTCTATTATAATTTTATAAACAGTGTTTTCGGACACACCGCATGCACTTGCAGTTTTAATTACTATGCTCTCCACAGTCTCATTTAAATCAATCTGTTTGAAATACTTATAAACATTGTAAATTACGCGTCTCTCTCCGCTATGTATAATTGATCCACTTTAATTTTTTTTTATAGGTGAGATATCCATTTTCCAAATTTAATTTTAAACAAGTAGTACGCAAAATACACAACCGATCAATTCGAAGGTCTGACTTCAACTGAGCACTGTAAACTCGCCTTACTAATTTCTAGCGTTTTAATTGGCTAGGGGGCGTGGCTTGGCCGGCAGTCGATGATGAGTCACTATTTTCTTAACGCGAATGAACTATAACTATTTTGGCGAGTAACCTTAAAAGATGGTGCATTTAGTCTGGATTCCAAAATAGTATCCGTCAGAATGGCGGACGTATGACTGCCAAATAATTCATAAAAAATGTACATTTATTATATATAAAAAACATTCATTTATGTAAAATGTCTTACATAAATGAACGTTTTTATGTGCGTAAAAATCGTTATTTTAAGGTAAGACACCATCCTGATGTCAGGTTGGCGGGTGAATTATATTCCAATGAACTTATTTCAAATCTAACATTAGCGATAAAATTTACGTCAAATGTTTTCTTATCCCCACTAAACCCTGGTTCTCTTTATACAAGGAGGGACCCAAGTTTGCCACCTCCGTAATCTGTCGTCTTAGACTTGGTCATGTATGTTCGCCGGTTCACCTATCGAAAATTAAGGTTAGGAATCACTCATTCTGCGAATGCGGGCTTGACGAAGGATCGATGTATCATATCTTCTTTAATTGCCCCAAATATCCTATATCCGTCTATGACATTCTTCCTCCTTACATTCACAAACCCATAAACATAAAAACTCTTTTCGCATACGAGTATGTTAATCCCCCATTTAAAAATGCACGTGAATCGCCATCCTGACATCACAATTTAAACTATTTTTAACCATCCAAATACAAAAAATGTACGTCTTTTGTTCCTTATTTTGAACACTTTTTTTGTTCATTTGTGGAAAAAGCATTAACTATTTCGGGCTGTATTGTCCAGGGAATCACTCATTGTAGCTTGCTTTGGTAATGACGAGGTTCCAGCAGTTGGTAGAGGTGATGTATTTATTGCAGAATTTAAGGCAGTGCAAGAGGTCGGTCGGGCATCAGGGTCTGACGATGTTACTGTTGATGAATCTGTCAGTATATGTTGTGAGAATGCTTCTGTCGAAGGAGTCGAATATGTGGGTTCTGGTTTCCGTTCAACGTTTAATGGGATGTCAGTGGCCTCTGCACTAATAAAGTCTTCATCGTTAAATATGTGAGCATTAAAAGGCGAAATGCCGCATGCTTTAAATGCATTAATTGCAGTTGCCATTGTTGCTGCCTGAATAAAAGCTTGCCCGAAGAGTTCAGCCACTTAAACTGGATCACTATTTTCCCAGGATTTGATCTTAACCATGCTGTTATGGCCTGATCATAAAAATGCTCAATGGTCTCTTAAATCCAACATCTGCTGACTGTAGTTTGGGCGTGGTATATCAAGGGAAGCATTGCATTTTCATACCATGTTCACGTGCTTCATCAATTTGCTGCAAATTTTGGGTGTGAGAGGCATGTCGATCTAGAAAAGTACCGGGTTAGTTTTCGAAGCGTTGGATATTTTACAAACTTCTGAAACCATCTTAAGAAAATTTCTGCAGTGATCCATCCAGAATCTGAGTTCAGCCTATGAGTTAAATGGAGCTCCATTGAGCAGTTCGGGCTTCATACGTTTTCTGGGATATACAAGGTGACAGGAAATTAGTGCCGGAGCTGTTATGTATGGGACAATTTCAGCCGATTTTACTACAAGACCTACTGTCCTAAAGTTAATACTATCCCAGATATTCGTACTTAAAGAATTTTACAAAAAAAACCTAATTCAAATCCTAAAATGGCTGAAATTCTTAAAAATTGGTATTTTTGAGTTTTTTTTTATTATTTTGCAGAAAGGATATACTAAATAATGACTATTTATAAATCTTCGCAATTGTTGGTATCTTAAGCGAAAATCGTTTTAACAAAAACATAATATTAAAAAAAATGGCAGTGACTGCCTCTAAAACTCACTGCAATTTTTTTATTTACTCAAAAAAGTCTCCCTACATTATTACGTACATAATAACAAAAAAACATCTACGTTTCATTGCCTTTCAAATGAGATATTAAAATCTAAAATCGGTTATGAAACCACAAAGATTTGACTAATAGAATCAAATAAAATAAAATCATAAAACGCTGAAAATGTTATTTATTTATGGTAAAAAATATTTTTTACAATTTATTTTCAAAATAACTGCCCCTATTTCTAATGCAAGCTCGTGCCATTCTGATCACACCCGTTTTCACAACCCTCGAATCTCGGAGCTCCCCTTGTATTTCCCGTGCTGCAATTATAATTCAATTGCGTAGTTCTTCAATTTTTGGTACAGGAACCCCATCAGCGTATACAAGACTTTTCATCCGACCCCACACAAAGAAGTCCATGGGTGTTATAGGTCGGGACTACGAGCCCACCATGTTATTGGACCGCCTTTACCGATCCATCGATTGGGGAATTGTTGGTCCAGCCAATTCCTCAATCTGAAATGCGCTGGACATCCATCGTATCGTGCATGAATACCATGTATCGCATTGTTTGTAGCGGCACGTCTTCCAACAATTCATCTAAGCTATTCCTAAGAAAGTTTTCATATGCTTCCCCATTAAGGTTCTCCGGTAGGAAATGTGGTCCAATCAATTGGTTTTATTATACCCATCCACACATTTTGGCAAAATCTTCTTTGAAAAACTTTAGGTCATTTTAGGAGTGGATTACCCATTGCACGTTCGTTCCAGTAATGAGCATATGATAGTTTGTTATACCATCCTTATCAAACTTGGACTCGTCAGTCCATAAAATTGCCCTTAGATAGTCTCCGTTTTCAACATAATAGGAGATCTGCTAAATTGCATTCTTCTCATAGGATCCCCTTCTTCTGTGACCTGAACAGGCGTGTAATGGTAGGGGTAGAGCCCATTTTCATGAAGAACGTACCACAACTTCCATTGGGAGAGTCCCATAAACTGAGCTACCATTCTTGTGGACAGAGTAGGATCTCATTGGAAATAATTTACAACTTCCTCTTCCTCGTCCGCAAAATACCACCAGCGTCACCTGAAATAAAAGTTTTATTTTTAATAACAAACCGCTCATGGTACGTAGTCAACTGCCTGTAAGTAGAGATGACGACAATGCGACAAGCTAGAGTCATTGCTAGAGGGGAAAGTAAACAATTTCTAAAAAAAAAATATTTTTGTTATGTTCATATTTGAATACCTAACAGTCGAGTTCTGTTAAAATTGAGTCAGAGTTTAAAATAAAATCAACGCAAAAACCTGACATCGCTTTCGAGCACGAGTGCCTTATTGACATATGTCATAATAAGTAGGTTTGACTACTACCGTTTGAGCACTACTACTAGTAGTAGCTATTATTTCTATTATTTATACTTATTTAATGAAATGAACGAAAGATAAAAAATGCATTTATTACACCAATTAAAATAAAAACTTTTTCCTACCTTGGTATCTATGGATGTTTTCACGCTCTCGTACTCGACGGAATGTTCGGGAAAATACGCGGGCATCAGACAGTCGACGATTTGAGAACATTTCGGCGTATTCACGAGGACCTTCTTCTGCGTTCCCCCTTTGATGAATTGAATATTCATCCCGATAAATTTTCTCTCCGTGCCTCTCCGAATCTTTTTTAATGCAGACCATTTTATTTTTAATTTCTTGAGAAATTTTGTTTTTTATAGTGTAGGTTTGTTCTGTGATTGCACTTTTAATTGCTCTTTCATTTATTTGGGATTTCACATCTGGGTCTGATTGTACTGCTAGATTTATTAATTGTTGATGGCCAGTGTTCGCCCGTGAACTGTTATTAATTGCATGCATATATCTGTGATACAGTTAGTCACGGTATTGTTTATCGCCCTGTTTTTCGAGTATGCCTTTCTCTCACATTTCTGAAATCCTTGTTACGAGCTTCAGATGTTTCTTCGGACAATATTCCTGTTGAAAATTAAAAAAAACACAATTAGTGGAAAGAAACAATAAGAGTATAAAGAAACAATACGATAATTAAAAAATTGTAAAGTTTCTTACCAATGGGCAATACTGAAAAATGCATGCAGATGTTGGCACCATGCATCGACAATTTGTGGACATTGGTTGGCATGTGGTACCTGGGATAGAGAGCAACATACATCTCTGCAGTTTTGTCTGGAATAAATGGCGAATTTGTCAGTATTAACCCTAAATCCTGAACACAGAGCTTGAAGTATTACCGTAAACCGGAATATTAATTTTTCATCAATTCCAGTTATTTTGGATGACATTTAGTAGTCGGAGAAAAAGCGCCATGCAGTATTACCGTCATTTGTGGTACCAAAGCCCTTTAAAGAATAAACATACATAAATATAACATATCAGTATTATTTTTAAAGTATACTACTATTTAATTACATCAAATAAATACCTGCTTGACAATATCAATTAGTAATCCCATCTGTTCTCGAAACTTCAGAACCTTATGTTCTCCTTGTGCACTCCATCGCTCAAAATCCTATAGGATAATTATATGGAGCAGACACTCCATACATCGAATTCTCATATGCAGCGAAGAAATTCCATATTTAAATACATCCTCCCGAATGGGTTTCGTGGCTACAAGGTCTAAATTATTCATCTCGCTTGGCTTTGCCAAGCAAATGGGGCATGACGCTGATGAAGGGACTTCTGCAATAATATTTACTACCTTGCCATCTATCATCGTCATGTGTAATTCATGTGTTATATCAATATCTCCAAAGCGAGAAGGAACCAATTCCTCAATTTCTTCATTCATCTGCGATGTATAATTTTTTACGAAGTCCGATGTTTCTGATGTAAACGTAAATTTTACTGGTCGTCAGTACTGAGTTGAAGAAGGAGTGGGATTCTCCCAAACAATCAAGTCCATTCCGTCATCCATTCGAAGAGTAATTCACTAATTCACAGAAGAATCGTCAAATTTAGAATCAAAAGACCCGCTGCTTGTAATTACTCTGCGATGAAGATCCGTCAACACCCCACTTCCAGGTCATTTTAAGCCCTTGATTGCTCGGACTTGTAATCGGTTCCAAATCCATCAATATCTCTTGCATAGTGTGATCCAAGAGTGCTTGAAGCCTGGAAAATAAAGAACTATTTTAATATTATGCATATAATATTTGCTCATAAAATATTTGTAAAAGTGTGTAAAAACATATTTACCTGATACATGCTCCTCGTTCAGAATATTCCATATCGATTGGATAGCACCGTTTTTTAGCACAAAGAAGTTGTGTGTGCAGTTTGCAGTTTTCTTCTTTCAGAAACACTGAGAGCTTGATATTTCCATTTGGACAGGTCAAGGGATATCCCAAGCGCTAGAGATTTATCCTCGGAAAGTGAAACTGGCTGTTCCTTCTTGAAAAGCGACTTTGAAACATTTGGTACTTCTTCGGGATTCTTGCCGAGATACTTGCGCTTGTGCTATTGCGCTCATAAACCTATTGTAATATCTGTAACCACACTGTGAAAAGCAATAAAGTATTGAGTACTCTACTATCTTTGCTAATTCAAGTCTTCCGTCAGCCTTCAATTTGGAGACAAAAATACAGTAGCTCCTCTTCGGTATGGTTGTAGTGTAGGAACACTATTGTGGACAACCACCTTTTCTTCTGCTTGTTGCTCAAATCCTCAAAAGGTTTCCTTATCTGTGACTCAGTCGAGGTCCCTGCTTCTGAATTCAAATTTAAACTTCCCCGTACAATAAAGAACTCTGAACAGCCAAACCACACGTGCTCATATGGATAATGTAAATTGTAAAAATATGCTATTTAGATTACACAATCTAGCATCACCATTGCGCTCATGTGCTCGCGCACGTTACGAAATTGTAGAATCATGACTATAAAGGCGAAATTTTCCAATGACGCCAACAAAGTCTAGCAGAATCAGGATAGTAACCTGAACCGATTTTATTTAATAAATCTTTTAAACTCGAATGCTAATCGACACACCTTCGAGAAAAGATTTAGCAGCTTTCAATGCCTCCTTATGGAAGTGGTTTCAATGTGTTTTTTGCACTGCTCGTGAATATCTTCGAACTTACAACTTAAAACATATAGTAAATGATCCCAATATTCTTTTGATAAGAATAACACACCTTTCGCTACTAGACTCATATTTCTTTATTGTATGCATTTAATTGGCATGGAAATTATATTCTCCGAAAACCTTAAATCGACTTTTACGACATGCGAGATGTTCTACAACATTGTTTTTTAAGGTGTTGGTCGTCGCCCTAGGGATGGTGAAGAGTCTATAAGGGTTTCCCAGAAGTCCCAAGATTTAGACAATGAGCGAATAAATCATTTACTTTTTGTATTTATAAAATATTATGGCCATTTGCCAAAAACATAATATTTATTTGTATAATACGCCTCCAATTCGCTTCTAAAGGGTTTTCCAATAAGGACTTGACAACTTTTTTTTTAAATAAAATGAAAACCATTTGAGATATTTCAAAAACTTTATTATAAGGTTCAAGTACATTCAAAACATTTATGAATGGAACTCGACTTCGCTCATATGGCCACCGCGGGCACGTTTGCAGCTGTTGATTCGTTGGACCCAATTTTCCATAACTCGGCCACACATTTCGGCCGAAACGGCTGCTATTTCGCGTTCAATATTGGCTTTGAGCTCTTCCAACATCGTCGGCTTATTAGCATAGACCAATGACTTGACATAGCCCCAAAGAAAAAAATCTAGAGGCGTTAAATCGCACGAACGAGGCGGCCAATCGACTGGTCCATTTCTTGAGATAACACGCTCATCAAACTTGTTCTTCAATAAATCGATTGTAACGTGTGCTGTGTGGCTTGTGGCGCCATCCTGTTGAAACCACATGCTGTCCAAGTCCATATACTCCAATTCGGGCCAAAAATAATCGATAATCATGGCGCGATAACGATCGCCATTCACAGTAACGTGGCGACCACTATCGTCGACGAAAAAATATGGCCCTATGACGCCGCCGGCATGCAAACCGCACCAAACAGTTATCTTTTGTGGATGAAGTGGTTTTTCATTAAGCACATGTGGATTTTCACCCGCCCAATACCGCATATTTTGTTTATTGACAAACCCATTGAGCCAGAAATGAGCTTCGTCACTGAAGATGATTTTGCGATGAAATTGATCATCTTGGCGCATCTTTTCCAGAGCCCAATCGGAGAACGTACGTCGCTTCGAATGGTCCATCGGCTTCAATTCTTGAGTGAGCCTGATCTTGTATGGGTGTAAAGCAAGATCCTTACGTAAAATTCGCCATAAAGTGGTCTTGGCGATGCCCAACTCTTGAGAACGCCGTGGAATTGTTTGATTTGGATCATTTGCTACGGACGTTTCAACGGCAGCGATATTTTCGATACTTCGACCAACCCGTAGTCTCACTGGCACGGCAACATCACACAACGAATATGTAGACTCAAACTTTTTAATTAAACTTGTTACTGCCTATCTACTAGGGCGAGAATTACGTCCGAAAATCGGAGTTAACGCTCTTAAAGTAGCGGCCACCGACTCCGAATTTTTGTTGTAAATTTTTAATATTTGCAGACGTTGTTCTTTCGTGTACTTCACCATGATGAAAAGGTTATGTCTACTGAATAAACTGACAGTGACAGTTCGATGTTAAGTGAAAAGGTGCGTTCACAAACTAAATTCAAAACTGTCAAGTCCCTATTGGAAAACCCTTTATTACCCAATCAGCAAAATTTCCTTTAAAATTACTTATATGGAACTTTCTTTTCAAACCACGCCAGCGACTCTCAATACGCTGGGTGTGTGTCCCATCTGGTGCAACGAATCCATTCTCATGGTCACTGTGATTCACTTTGTTGTGTATATATCCATGTTCGGGAAGTCAATCGCAAGCTCTCCAGGAATCTGTGTATATAATAGAGCCCTCCCGAACATGCTCTCTAATTATCGGTATTAGAACATTAGCTGACTGCTCATTATCGGGACACACTACCAACCGCGGGACGTCACTGCCGTCTTCAATCATGCCAATGCACGGAGGGACACGCTCCATACAAGGGCGGTCATAAATAGTTAAAGTCCTGTTACTATCAATACATTGTATTATTTTAGTGACTTATAGTTGTAAAAGTGTTTTAGGAACATTAAAATGAAAGAAGCACATGTATTTACAGAATAAAAAACGTTTACTTCAGTAAAAAACAAATACAGTGTGTCCCCGGATAGAGTGCACAAACGAAAATGGGTGAAACTAGACCACAATTTATCGATAAAAAAAATAATTTTTTTTTTATTAAAATTAAATTGTATTTAATATTGTTTTTTTATATTTTTATTCTCTTTTTTACGACCTTTTGTGTTTGTAAAATTGTAATTTTTTAACCACTGCGTGGATTTTGTTCAAATAAAAACAATAATGATCCCAAAAGATTAACATTGTATGGTAAGTAAAAAAAACAACATAAAACCAGTCACCACGGAGAAAAAAAATGTTTTTTCACTAATTTTGAACATAAAAGTGTTAAATTTTGGGTAAATGTTTATTTTTACCAAATAATGCCCCCTATAACAATTTGTTTTTATTACCTCTTATTAATCCAGATCTTATAACCTTTTCAACAAAAAAAAAATCTACATTCTATCTCTAATACATGCTTAGTTACAAAACTTTTATTGAGAGGCCTGCTAACGCGCCGTCCCCTGGCGCCCACGCCCGCCGCTGCCATTTTGTCAAACGCTGAGGTAGCTTTTCTTAAATTGGGATTTATTTAAATACATTTAAATATGTTTTAAACTTAAGGTAAATTTTTTCAGTGTAAATAAAATTAATTAAAACAAGAAAAACAAATCACAAGAAGTATTTATTACTAAAAATCTAAAAAAACACTTTTTATCAAATTATTGCATTAAATGCTCTAAATGGCCACCACGCTGTTGCAAGCACATCATCGCACGTAAAGAAATCTGTTGCGTAGCCCTGCGGACCATGTTGGGGTCATTTTTGATATGTTCCGCACATTGCACAATGCGATCGTGAAGTTCGGCCTCCGTATTAACGGTAGTGCTGTACACCCGTTGTTTCATCACACCCCATAAAATGTAATCTAGTGGTGTCATGTCAGGTGAGCGTGCTGGCCATCCCACAGGTCCTCCTCGACCTATCCAGCGATTGGGGTAGGTTTCATTCAGAAAATTACGCACAATCGTGGCGTAGTGAGCAGGGCATCCGTCCATTTGGACAAACATGTGTCTTCTTCTTGCCAGCGGCACATCCTCTAACAGAAGGGGAAGATCATCTCTTAAAAGGGACAAACACCGTTCGCCGTTTAATGTCCTTGGCAAAATAATCGGCCCAATCAATGTGTCGTCAATTAACGCCGCCCACACATTTATTGAAAATTGCACTTGAAAAGTAGACGGTCTCTTAAGGTGCGGGTTTACGTGACGCCATTGGTGCAAAGGACATTGCCGATTTCCGCCCCAACGCCAACAACGATTTCAATTTTGTCATAATTACGTGTATATTTTTTAACACTCATAACAATTTTAGTTATTTTACGGACAATTCGACAAATTTTTAAAAATTTTAAAAGTATCATCGTCGGAAATGAAATTAAATGCCAACAGCGTTGAATAAGGTTGTACCTGGTTGTATTTTTTTCTACTCGAACTCAACCAAGGCAACCGAATTAAATCGATTCAAATCAACGACAACAAGTAACTTGTAAACCTTATTGTGAATAAAATAAACATTTAATATTGTTATTATTATTAAATCTAATGAATTTAAAATGGTCACTCCAGAGTACATATACTTTAATTCATATCTATTAGACCGAGCTTTCATAGTAATAATAAAAAACAAGGTCCTTATTGATATATTTAATATTACTGTCATATTTATTTCATACTTATTATTTCATGATTATTATCAAAAGTAAGTTTAAATCAAAGATAAGATAAGAAGGTAAGAATTATTTTTCAAATTAGGAACGATTGGTTTGTTATCGATTCTAAACCTATATCGATTCCTACTACTCACTTTTCGAATCGATGAATCTAGTCGCATCACTCATTCGGATTCTCTGTTCGTATGTTCGTTTGTGATTTTGTTTTGTTGGCTTGATTTGTGATTGTAATTTCTTTCAAAATATCTGCGGCTTTATTTACGGACTCTTAGATTCAATAACGATGGCTACCCTTGGCTATTGTAATACGGATACTGTGAAACTGTGAACTGTCCTAACGATAACCTACTGGCATTCTAATTGGACATGGAAATGGAAAGTGTAGATTGTGGCTCTACTAGTGGCTCGGTGGTATTAGAGAATGAGCAAGTTCTCCAATGCATACGACAATGGACAGCACCTGGGATGGTAAGCATGTTTTTACTCTTTATAAACAAGCATCACCGCCTTTGAACTTGCGCCGACACGCGTCGGCTGTCAACGGGACTCGACCTTGTTGTTCATTTTTTAAACATCCGGCCTCATTTATCCCTAACACGTTTCAAGTGGAACGATAACAACATCAAAAACTGCACATGTATCGCGTGCTATACGAATTCGCTTCTGCATGACGTAGCCAATATCTGGCTGCTTGCCTGTTTACTCAATACTCAATACTTTATTGTTTTTCACAGTGTGGTTACAGATATTATTGTGGTTTAGTGTGGTTTAGGCTTTTTGGAAGCGACCAAATTGTGACCGCTGGCCAGTTTATCGGTGTTTTTTTATTTGCTTACGTACTTTCATGTATCTCTTTATATCTCAACACATTTAGTTATAGTATCAAACTTGCCTGTTTATAATAAAATTAATCACAATTTAAAACAAATGTAGCTAACACAACACACCATGAAAATACAATAATTATATATTTACTTTCAAATTATTTTCAGGTTGAACCGCATGATCTTGTTTGCACTATATGTTTAGTCAAGAGCTCGAGAAGAAACACAGGCATCAACAATAATTCTTACCAGAATTTGTGTTCTTTGTAACAGAACATTGGAACCTCGTACCCATTCACATCAGCTCATTGCATTGAGAGCTAATACTGAAGATCACATTAATATCAGAAATATCATTTTAGTACGCCCGGCTCCATTAGAGGTAATACATACAATTTAACAGACATACTAATGATACAATTATTATTTTTGTTAAAGCTTTTTAATGGCCTTTCAATATTTTTTCAGATGTGTGCATCTCACTATGTTTGCCATCCATGCTGGCAAAGAGCTGATCGTGCAGGTGTATATTATTCAACTCCATTAACCTTAAGGGTGTCTTCAACAGCAAGGATTTATCCACTAAGAGGTGCTAATCGTGGCATTAATTTACTAAAAGAACGCAGACACATTTGGAATAATAACACAATATTTCACAAGTTTTAGATTTTTTTACCGATACATAATTATGTTACTTTAAATGTAGTTGTCATAATTTTTCTGTATTCTTTATTTTAACATTTTATGACATTGAGTTAATTTCTTTTTCTCAGGTTACATCAAATGATTACATTTGTAGACCTTGTCACATGCAATTCGAAGAAGGTTTTCAGGATACTGTTGGTCATAAAAATGTATGTGTGACATGTGGCTGCTCTTTGAGCCATAACAGAAGTCATTGTATCAGCACAGAAAGTAATCAGCATATTTTAGCAGTTATACAAAACTGGATTGCACCAAGAAAGGTAAATAATTCCTAAAAGTGCTTTATTAACTCAATAACTATATAGACATTATTGATAGAAATCTATTACACAAAATCACTATTTTATTTCTAAAATAAATATGATTTTAATTTTTAGATGGGGTCATCAGTTTCTGTTTGTCATGTGAGCAGAAACAGCTAGCAGAAATATTGAATTACCAGTTCAAGAAAATATTACCGATTAACAACATGCTGGTACTTAAGTTATGGGAGATATTATAATATCGACCCCCTGCACAATATTTGGATGCAATATTGCTTACAAATACAGATAGGGATTATGAATAAAAAAATATAAAATTAATTGCAATTATGTTTTTTATTAAAAGCTATTTGGTGCCTTCCTATTATTATTTTATTATTTACATACATAGAATATTATCAAGCGAGAGGTTTCCCAATAGTTTTTGTAAAACTGCCTACCCCTTAGGGGTAAGAGGTGTGATTACAGGTATGTGTTTATTTCACGCCCCCCCTGTCTTAGATCCCACGTAGAAGGCAAGACTATTGCCGTTACCGTACTATATAAAAAAATCCAGAACCACTCATTTGTAATTCAAAGCCAGCACAGATGTTATATACCAAATAAATACTATCTGCTGTTCCACTTACGTATATAGAAACAACAAGCTAAAGTATATCCTAATTTATATATGCCTACATAATGTTAATAATTGCCCATTATGGAATCCACTATTTTTATACTGGTCTTGCCAAACACAATCATTAGACTCGTTGTAATTTATGCATATGCTATAACACTGTTAAACCCACCATACACTAATATAACCTCAAAACCCGATTCATTTAGAAAAATAGAATCGTTTTTCAGTATGTCCGCTGTAATTTTTATGTTGATTGAGAACTTATATATGTTTAATTACACAAAAAGTCCTGATTAATTGCTGTTGGTTTTGGGGCGAACAATGTATGGACGCTGAGCAATGTCCTTTCTACAGTTTGTTATGCCGGCTCGTGTGAAAGTTGCCTCGTCTGTCCACAAAATCCGCTGGGGAAAATCAGAGATGTCCCTAATTTTTCTTAAAATCCAAGCGGACATGACGCACCTTGGCTGCCTATCAAAATCTTCATGGAGGTGTTGCACTCTCTGATAGTGAAAAGGGTGCAGTCCTTCTTTTTTTAAAATGCGCCATACTGCAGTTTTAGAAATACCATGACGTGCAGCAAGACGTCTAGTACTTGTTGTAGGATCAGCGAAGACATCATTCAACACAGCTTCTTCAATCGACGTATCAATGACAACGGCTTGTTCGCGATGTTCTCGACCTAATCCAAGACCAACATTACTAAATACTCTATGTATTTCTTGAAAATTCCGAGCAGAGGGCTGCATACGGTTCGGAAACGTGCAGCTCTTGCCACTCCTCGGCACATTCCGTAATAAAAATGAATATCTGCGACTTCACGCGGAGAAAACTCAGTTAATAGCGGCATCTCGAAAAAAACACGTGTTAACTGCGAGCGTTTGAGACCCACTGAGACTTACACTTACATGTTTTAAAGTCCATAACGCGCTCCCTTCCCGCACCCTTTCTTTGTTCCGCGATAGCGAATAGCTGAACACAATGTAAAAAACTCTACCTGAGCAATGACGTAAGCGGCACGTTCGCAGGCCCTTCAATAAAAGTTTCGTAACTAAGCATGTATTAGAGATAGAATGTTGATTTTTTTTTGTTGAAAAGGTTATAAGATCTGGATTAATAAGAGGTAATAAAAACAAATTGTTATAGGGGGCATTATTTGGTAAAAATAAACATTTACCCAAAATTTAACACTTTTATGTTCAAAATTAGTGAAAAACATTTTTTTTCTCCGTGGTGACTGGTTTTATGTTGTTTTTTTTTACTTACCATACAATGTTAATCTTTTGGGATCATTATTGTTTTTATTTAAACAAAATCCACGCAGTGGTTAAAAAATTACAATTTTACAAACACAAAAGGTCGTAAAAAAGAGAATAAAAATATAAAAATCAATATTAAATACAATTTAATTTTAATAATTTTTTTCTTATTTTTTTTATCGACAAATTGTGGTCAAGTTTCACCCATTTTCGTTTGTGCACTTTATCCGGGGACACACTGTATAAACAATAACATACTTTTACCTAAATTTATCATGAACAAACACTTAAAAATTGGAATGAAAAATAAGAGTCAAAACATTGATAACATTATTTAATTATAATAAAATAATAGAAATAAATAAATTAAAATTAATTAAATACAAAAAAAACAAAACAACTAACAAAATACAAATAAATTATTCTTATTCTAACAATATTAAACATGTAACAATTCTATTACACTTTGTGACAGAGTATTTTTCTTTTTAGGGGGAAGTTTCCGAAGACTTGTAATATAAGGATCTGAATGTAATATAAGGATCTGAATGTAAGTCGTTGTATTAAATCTTGATTGGAAACTTCACGTGACATTTTTCGAGTGTGACTTCGTCTATAAATTTTGATATACTTATTTGTCGCTTCAGCAGCTTCTTCGGAAAGTTCTCCTATAGATAACAATGCATAACTTATAATATCTGATCCATGTACGAGCACCTTGTGGACAGAAGCAGGAAGACTATACCACGGATATTCCTCGACCAGGCTGTATGCTGTTTGTAATGCATAGTCTTTAAACTTGCATTAATTAATTTTATGTCCAGAAGATAACGTTTGTAATATTACACAACAACGATCTATGAGATCCTTATTCAAACCTGTAATTTCAGCAGATACAGCTGATTCCAAAAAAAACTTCCTGGCCGTGTTTCCGTCGTTAGACGTCCCGCTTCCACCACTACGCGGCTTGTCAACTATTAAACCTAATCGTTCCCTAAACTGGGACTGTACATATTGTTTTTTATTTGATAACAATTGTTTATCACTATCTAGCCTAACTTGCCATTTTTTTATGTCTAATCTATATGAAAGATGAATAAAATATTCGAAGAAACGTATCCAAGAATGTAGTGGTGATAATCCAAATTGGTATCTACTCTCTATTACAGGTTTTTGTAAACATTCGTCTATTTTATTCATCTCTTTAGGGGTAGCATTACATATATAACATCTACTTGTAGATGTTTTACTTAAAGCACTACAAATTTTAACATCTACCATTGAAAGCTGCAACTTATGAGAAACGACCAATTCACGATTGTCGATCTGAATAAAAGTAGGTTGCAAACTTTCAATTTTATCCTTAAAATAAGCTTCCTCTTGCAAAGACACTGCTGTGCTTTCTTTCAAAAATTGAAGTCGAATAGGACGGCAGTACCTAGTGGAAGAGGGTCGAGGATTTTTCCATAAAATTTTACAATTATCTTCAGCTAATTTTACAATAATTTGAAGGGGTACATAAGATGTTACAAACAAACTACTATCTTCTAAAGTTGAATCTGAAAAAAATTGTTTGTATTCACTATGTCCAGTGCTGCTATCGAATCCCCATTTCCCAAGTAAAGAGATATTTGACAAACAATCATCAGGAATCTGATCTAAGACCTCTTTTTGAGATTCAAGGATTCGAGAAGCTGTGTGATCAAAAAGACTTTGTAATTCAACTTCAGCTGAAGACTCGGAAACAGTTATATTAGAAGGGTAACATCTCTGTTTCGCTTTAGTAATTTGTTGGTAACATGGTAATACATTAGGAGAAATCTTACTATTAACAAAGTTTTTAATTAATAAATACTGATGTTTTGTCAACTGAGCATCAGTCACAAGTGACAAGACATCATCAGTGCTAACTCTAGATATACACGAATCGAATGAACAGTCTGAAACATCAAGCAATGCACTCACAGTAGAATCATCAGACTTTGACAAATCAGCTACTCTCCGACGTTTAGTCCTTTTACTACATTGCGTAAAAGGTTTTCGAGGACGACCACGTGAATGACACGGCGACGTTTCAGACGGAGTACATTGCTTATTGTTTTTCACAAGTTGAATTTTTTCAATAACATTAAACCAATCGGAATTCTTCTTATATAAAAGCTTGGTTTTATCCCTATTACATTTTTTTCCAGAATCGAGCAATAGCTTTACATAAATTATTAACAATTTTCTCTAAATAATGAATATCAATGTTCTCAGCATCGTTCAGAGTAGTCAACAAACTTTGTAGGACTTGACGACACTTTTCCGAGTAACCTAAAACAAAAAAAAACGGTTAAAATTCAGTCACAAAACCTACACAAAGCACTTAGACTAAATAAACTAATTTCGTAGCAAATGCTACGAGATAATCTGGCAACCGTAGCACCCTTGTCATCGCCAAAAGGGCAGATAAGGGCAGCCAAGTTTTAATTTTCCTAAGATAAGAAAGTCTAAAGATTATGGTGCAATATACCTCCATAGTCGGAGCGAGTGGGAACATATTTAAAAGTTTATTCAAACTTTGAATATTAAAATATAATACTCCAAGAAAAGTCGCCTCGTAGCAATGACATACTAAAGAAAATATATACTAAGATACAATTAAAATAAAAATATTAATTATTACATACCCTGTTCTTGGATATCCATTTCAGAAAAAACTCACACAGCACTCACAGGTCCCGCAATGACAACAAATGACGTCACGCTTTTTAATGACTCACTGATAACAGTATTTACGATTGGCGATGCGCTCTCTTTGAATGCACAATAGATAATGAAGGCGCACTCTAATTACTGACCTATTTATAGTTTCAGAAGGTACCGCAACTATCCAATGTAACGACAAGGAATAAAATGTAAAACTAGAAAGCAGGTTTTTAAGATTTATGACCTATGGATGTCCCACAGTGCAATGGCCCTCTTATGTGTCGTCCTCTATTATATTTACGACGTCCAAACTTCGATTCGTCGATTTGGACATTCTTTCCCGGGTCATCGATCATTGGTCTCTTCTCTTCTTCTTTTTCTAATTGAAATACAACACCTGCTTCACGGCAGTAACTATACCAGTTAGCTATATTTCGGAAAAACAGCACATTGTCCCTTTCTTTACTTGCTGTTTCCCTTCTGACATTTTCGTATGTGTAATTATGAGCAAACATCTACATTAGCACCAAACATGGTTGGTAATGGTAGTCGAGCTTCTTCAAACCACGTACCGAGCGCTCGACTAGGATTTACTCCGACAATTACTTTTGCGGCACCTAAAACTGCCAAATTGTCCCGCTGTCTTCTCCAGTCCCATAGGACTTCGATGATACGAACACATCTTAGTGGTACCATTCTTCTTTATTCGGCAAACCTAATGCAACTTTCAGTTAATTTGAAGATTCTGTGAATTTTTCTAAAATTCCACTGCTTACAAACTTCTTCAGCATACAATTGAATACGCCTGCCAGAAGGACCCGAATGATATTGATCAGATTCTACTTCTTCATCTGAAATTAACTATATTAATAACAAAGATTTTTTATTATTAGTTTCGTAGTGTATTCTATGATTATTTCAGGTACATGTCAAATCATTACAGATAACCCATCACTTACCCATGTATGTGCCTTTGTATTCTTAAGTTGCAAAAGTTGAAAAATCTAGACGACTCTACTATGCGAAACCTGTTCGGGTAAAATCAAATAGTCTTAAAATTAATAATCATATATATTATACAAGAACCAAACATATACCCTGAATATTTAACTTGGACCAACATAAAACAACTGATTTAAAAAAATTATAAAGGAAATATTAAGCAATGTAAATATTTACAAGAATTTTAATGTAGAGTACATACATACATATAATCACGACTATTATCCCCTAAGGGTTAGTCAGAGACTAGGCAAAAGCTCCGCAAAGCAGTCCATTGCCATAGTACAAAAAGGAAAATATCCTTAATTCTCATCTGCACCGTAACAGAAAGGTCCCACAAACTTGTTAGAAATATAGAAGACCGAAATTTACTGATTTTGGATTACGAAAAATAAAACTAAGATGAATCTGGAAATAAGAATAAACTAATCAACCTATTAGAAAAAAAATATAAAATCTGAATAATAATACTCACTGAGTACTTAGGCATTACACAAACACTTGTAGGCTGAAAAAGATTGCAGAATCGACTTAAATGATTTCAAATTGGAAAAATGTAATAAATCACATTTTTCGTGTGAGTGACAAGCAACTGAAAGGTGTTGACTGGAAAATATCAATACTTATTAAAATCTCTAAAGCAATTCAAACATAGACCAGGCTTTTTAAAACACTAGGGACAGAAAAATTATGTAGCTTTTCGTATTTTACGAAAATCTAAGCAATAGCGACAGTCTTATCTTTTCGTTTTACCCTTATCATTTACCCTTATGATTGTCGTAAAAGGAAACAACATTTTCTAAATTAATAGACTGTCGCTGATGCTCATCATACATCATGAATGCATTCAATAACATGACTTGTATTACATGTATCAAAATTTATTATACCATCGCGTGGACTTATTATATGAAGGGTAATAGGAAAGCATTTGATCTTTCCTGTTTGGGAATCGGTCATCAGCAGAAAACTCCGTGTAGTTCTTTTATTGTAGTTTAAAACAATTTTTCATAAAAATGTACATGCGCTTGCGAATAAGGTTATAAAATTGAATCGAAAAAGAAAAGGGAAGTGACAGATGAAGACACGGCCGCAAACCAGACAGAAAAATGACGTAAGCCATCCGATTCACGCATGCCGCGACGATTTTCAAACATTTCCTATCAACCCCTTATATACTTATTATATCGAAGAATGACTCTAGGTTTGATAAAACTCGTACTCTGACTTCGTTTATGTGTGTGGTACAAATTGGGAATCGTGCTCAGTGGATATCATGAGCACGTTTCTTTTGTCTTGGTAACTATATAGAACACACTCCATTAGATTTGTATCTGTACAAGGGAGTCTCTTTGTAAATTTTTCTCTTAGTTATACGAGGGTGGATTGAAAAGTAATCGGCCTAACCAAGAAAATAAATATATAATAATTGAAATATATTTTTATTTTTCAACGTAATCACCATCAAGTTCAATGCACTTTTGCCACCTTCTCTTCCAAGCATTTAGCCCGTTGAAAAAAAATGATTCTTCCTTAGAGTCAAAATATGCGTCTACTGCTGCTTTGACCTCGTCGTTTGTCAAAAATCTTTGACCTCCCAAGTGCTTTTTTAGGTTAGGGAACAGAAAAAAGTCTGACGGTGCTAGATCAGGTGAATAAGGTGGATGCGGTAACAGTTCAAAGCCACAGTTGTGAATTTCTGCCATTGATTGAACAGACGTGTGAACACGAGCGTTATCTTGATGAAACAGGACTTTTCTTCTGATCATTCCTGGACGTTTTTCTTTTATTTCCTCTCGTAAACGACGTAGTAAGGTGCAGTAATAATCAGAGTTTATAGTCTGACCCCTTTCAAGATAATCAACCATAATCACACCCTTCGAGTCCCAGAATACTGAAGCCATCACCTTACTTGCCGACAAAATCGACTTAGCCTTTTTGGGGGGTGGTGAACCATGTCTTTTCCACTGTTTTGATTGTTGTTTTGTTTCTGGTGTACAGTAATGAACCCATGTTTCGTCCATAGTAACAAAACGATTAAAAAAATCACATTCATCAGCTTCAAATAACTCCAAACAGTCGCGTGCAATAGTCAATCGCATCCTTTTTTGCTCAACTGAAAGCAGTCGCGGAACCCACCTCGCAGACACCTTGTGGAAACCCAACACGTTGACTATTATGTTTTGAGTACGTTCATAAGAGATGCCTATAATCTCGGCTATCTCTCTAATTTTCAATCTGCGGTCTCCCATAACTAAGTCGAGTATTTTTTTAACATTTTCGTCAGTAGTGGATGTCGAAGGCCTTCCAGAGCGGGGTTCGTCTTGCACACTCTCTCTACCACGCTTGAATTCTGCAATCCATTTTTTGACGGATGAATATGAAAGAGCACAATCCCCTAATGTACTGACCATATCATCATGGATGGCTTTTGATGACAGCCCCTTCTTATGGAGGTACTTAATGACGGCACGCTGCTCGATTTGCTCCATTTGCGAAAATGATGTCAGATTGCTTTGTTAATAAATTTATAAAATTAAAACTAATTATCTCATACGTTTCAAACTTCACACAATTAACAGGTCTGAATTGGACTAAACAATGTGGGTAGATTTGATTTTTAGAACTAAATGGATCAGTGTTAGGCCGACTACTTTTCAATCCACCCTCGTAGTGGGATTGCGTGATCTGTTGGCTCTAAGGGTCACATAGGTGTTTTTAGCCAGCAGATCTTCTGCAAGTCCGACACTATTGTAAAAATTATCCATATAGAGAGAATGGTCTATGTTTAGGTAATTCTCCATCAACAACATATCAACTTTATCAGCATGACCTTTTCCACGTAGGTACAGATCACGAGACCCACAATACAATGTAAATTTTTTGTGTAATGCCCTTAGTGTCAGTGTGGACATACAATTTAACACCATATTTGTGCCTTTACCTTTGAATGTTCTGTCTAATTTTTAATCGTCCGAGCCACAATACAACACTTTCGTCAAGTGTTAAATTTTTCGGAGGCGTCACTAAAGCCTTCATTAAGATTTGAAGAAACTCATGATTAGCTTCACAAAACTACTAGGGTCTTTATTTCTATAAGCTACTTTATCGGCGCTTTATATTAATAATGAAAATCTATCCAAATCAAGAAATTTTTAAAAGGTAAATTAAACAGCGAATCGGTATTCCAGTAATCATTTAAACGATTTAATTGAATGTGACCATATGGATAAGTAACCCTAGGAAAACATACAGTTCCTCAACATAGAATGTATCCTTCTATGCTAAAATCCGCAGGTTCGAGTTGTTCGCTCTGCATTTCCCGCATAGCATGGGTGTTTATGTTCGATACTAGGGTAAGCATATGTGTGAAATAAAGAGCAATTTAAAAATATCAATGGGGGACTCGGCCGTGCCCACACGGGATCGAACGGCAGGTGTCCCGTTGGTTCCCACATGTCTTGACTGGTACTCGACTCCTGAGCCTCATCTGGGTCTTTTTCCCACGCAGAAGAGACAGAGCTGGAGGAGCTTGATGATTATTCCCTATTTGGGGACCATTTACAATATTTAGGAAAAAACGAAGCAAACTGGTCTATGATCGGACAAGCCGGCGTCCGCCGTATTTTCTCTCCAATTCTTGATGTGTCGCAGGACAGAGAGAGAACACACGGTGACATCGTTTATCCCTTCGTAAAGCCTGGTTCCTCTAAAGACGGGGAATGTTTTCCCGACTTCCAGGAGCTGCCTGACTGTATCAATTGCCCCGCCCGTTTCTGCCCTAACTACTTCCGAGCACTGGCATTTTCCTGTAGCCCGACCGCCAGATGAGGGCGTGTCGGCGACTCGCGCGTGGGCGCCGGGGGACTAGTTCTTGCTTTCTCAAGCTCCAGCGCCACCTGCCTCAGCATGTCTCTCATTGCTCGGAGGTCGTTCCCCAATTCCTCCAGTCGAGATTCTACTCCAGGCGCCGTCATTCCCTCAAACCGGTCCTTCTGCAGGCCTCCCTCCACAGAGCTCAGCACCTCTGGCCCGGTTCTCCCCAGCGCCGTTAGTTCCAAGCGAATCCCCTTGACTTGCCTGGTGCGGGGCTCCAGCATGGTTATGGGCCCTTGGAGCTCAAAGGACAGCCAACCGCTTACCCTCTCGGTGACCTTAATATTCTCTTCTAATCCTTTTCTGAGGGCTTCGCTTTCCTTCAGGTAGGCTGCCGTAAGATCCGCCAGTCGCTTAGTCTGCGCCCTCTGGATACTCCCCCATGTACCATTTCAGTCTTTTGACTCCGGCAAGTGCGGCAATGTCGCTACAGTTCAGCCCTTGTCGTTCGATGGTATTAGTGTGCACTTTGCAGTGAATATTCTAGTGCCTGGCACAGGGGTCCCTAAGCTGGGGTCAATGGTAATAGACACTGTTCCAGCCACAAATTGCCGGCTGTGGTTTGCCGCAGCATGTCCCCTCATTCCCAGTCGGAGATGGACGCCTGTGTAGGCTCGATGCTGGTCCGACATTATAAATGAATCCTGCCTCACATGAGCCTTAATAACAGGTTCAAATGTCGGTTTCAATGTAGGTCCTACTTTTATTGGGGATCAGTTCCACATGCACTTTTTTTGTAAGTCGGCCGACGAAACCAGATGACCACGTCTGCCGATGTAACAGACGGCCTCTGTTGTATTTGTTAGTATAGAGGTGGGTCTCATCTCTACAATGTCTTTGTCCTTGCCCAGCATCTCCCGATCGTGGACCTCGGCAACCACGCACACCTCTCTTATATAATGATATACCTGTATACAGATTTTTTGTTTTACCTCTACATCCTTTGTTGCTTGCGACACCCGGAGATAAAATGTAGCATTAAGCGTAAATTGTTTAATATAGACACGTTGCCCCTTACAAAAAATGTATCTTTTAAGGGCGCAAAAATTTCCCGACATCCTCCCCTGCTGCACCTCCACCTAAAATTTAATTCATAATTTTCGTTCCTTTCGCTATGCATGGTCCTCCGACATGAAGGACATTGAGGTGGCTGGCTGGGGATTAATCCCCAAGCCTGTGCCACTTTAATCGCCGCATCATCATTCGATAAAGCGGATGCGATTTTCCTAATAGAAAAATTATTTGTATCAAGTAATGCGATTGCGTTCATATTAAAAATATCTCCATCAGGACCTCTTAAAGCTACTCTCGACTCATCAGAGAAGAGAACGTTCTTCTATTGGTCCATTGTCAAATTTTGGTATTTTTGGGCAAATCGAAGTCTAGCTCTCCGGTGCTCTGTGGTCAAGGCGGTTACTCGAGCCGGCCGGAAACCAGTCAAATTACTTTCTGCAAGCCTTTTTCTTATTGTTCTAATGCTAACACTTACATTTCGTACCTCAAATAGGCGATTACGAGCCTCCAGAGCCGTACTGAAGCGATTTTTTAAAACATTGGATACAATGAAGCGGTCATCTCTCTCAGAAGTGCACCTTGTTCGACATTGTCCGGGTCTGTATTACGTACGAGTAATACTCTTTTCAAGTGATGTTTTACAAGTTTTACACAGCTTTCCCATAGGCAAATGTTTGTGTCATGAATACAAGTATTTGTTCTCCAGTCTTGGATGTTAATATAAGTATTGTATATTTTCTGAACCGTCCTCGTCCTCAGGCTATGTTTTGACGTGAAAGCGAGACAGGCAGTCCTAGAGTTACTTTTGCATTTGTATGGATTTTTGTTTGTTTACAGCACCTACACTGTCATATAATGCCAAGAAAGAAAGGTGACTTCATAGAAAATGATCTCATATATTTGGAATTGGCGAAATAAGTTCAGTAAGTTAGCTTTATCTATAGTACATTTTTAATTAGTAAAAGTGATTTGACAGTTAAAAAGGTCATTTAGCGTCAGCTGTTTTGAAATTAATAATGTTAAATAAGCTGTTATTATCAAAGGCAGCGGGTGAGTTGGCACGGACCTTTAACAGATTTCTTTGGCAGCCTCACAAAGAGCGATATATTCAGCTTCCGCTGTACTTAATGCAATACAACGCTGTTTGCAAGCTTGCCAAGACACGGCAGCACCACCCAAAACTAGAGTGTATCCCGAGAAGTAATGAGCATCTTCGTTAGAGCCCCAATCAGCATCTGCATAGGCGACTAAGTTTTTGCTCGATTTCTTATAGCACAGCTTATAACCCCACGTACCCTTCAAGTACCTGAGTACACGCTTCAATGCTGCAAAGTGCGTGGAATCATTATAACAGTTGAACTGGCTAAGATAGCTCACCGAAAACGCTATATCTGGCCTAGTCGAACAAGCCAAATACATTAATGAACCAATAATTTCTTGGTATTGGGGATTCTGGACTTGACCTTTCTTCAATCGTAAACTGATCTCCATTGGAGTCCCAACTGGTTTACAGTCAGCCATCCCAAACTTTTCTAAAATTCTTTTCACTTAAGAACTTTGATTAAGATATATACCCTTCTCTCTGTTTCTTGTAATATGTATGCCGAGACAATCTCTGACATCACCTAAATCCTTAATTTTAAATTTGTTACCAATTTGAGTAACTAATTTCGTTGACGCTGCTGAACCGTCTGTAAAAATATAGAAGTCGTCAACGTAAAGAGCAATAGCTAAAAAACATTAGGGTCATTTGTAATGTAAACACATGGGTCATATTTAGAGGGTATATATCCAATGGACAATAAAAAGGCATTAATTTTTTCATTCCAACAGAGTGGAGCTTGCTTTACGCTGCAGGTTATCGTTGGTGGATTTTATAGCGTCGTCCAATTGTGAAAGCGGGGCCTGGCAATATATTTGTAAATCATTTGCATAAAGGTCTACCACCTAAGGTAAAGAAAGATTGAATTTATAAAAATAGCGAAGAGAAGGGGTGACAGCATGCTTAAATTGTTGCGTACATTATTATCCTGTGTGGCACTGTGGTCTTCTTCCCTGTCATCAGACACTTCTGGTATAGAGTCATTAAATTTTTCATCTCCCATATCAATAGCAATGTTATGCAATACTGCACATGCCACTATCACAGCCTGAACTTGAGATACATTAAAGATTTTTTTTTTTACAAAACTGGGAAGCGATTTTTCCAAACACCGAATGTTCTCTCTACAACGTTTCTGGTTCTTATCTGGGATTCATTGTACAATTGCTCTGCATGTGTTCTTGGTAAGAGTTGCTCCGGGCCATCTAACCACAATATCAATTATTTTCAATTTTGCAGTTACCATGGCTTGAACATTAAACGAAAAGAATGAATTTTCTGTTTCTAAAGTTTTTTGCATTTTCTCCACCTAAAAATAAAAAAAATGTAGGCTAAATTACATTACTCAATTTCAATTTATCTGATTGACACCTTGACACTAATTTACAATAATTTATTTTCATAATTCACAATCATAACAGGTACGAATAATTGAAAACAAATTCGGAACAAATTAAAAAAACCAAACTAGGTAGGTACATTTTTTCCCTGGAGACGTGATAGGTATGTGTACAATCAATAGCGGCTATAACTCTAGGAAATCTAGCAATTTCATAGAAATCTTCCTGCAGTTGGTACTTGTTTATGGGAAATTTTATAAAGTGTGATCGTAAGTGTGCTATCGCATGTGAAACTGATTTTACAATTCGACTAGGAGAGGCCTTGCTTACACCACTCCAATGCACCTTTCAACCGTGTTTCTGACGCGGCAGTGTAGGTTGGTATAGTGCTCCTCAGATGTCCCTGGAGCAGCTCCAAGAATTGGAGTCATCATCCATGGCCGTTGTGCGTACCCCGAATCACCTAAAGTAAAATAAATTTTTTACCAATAAAATTCTAAAACAATCTATAAATTTATAGTGCTAAATTAGGATTTAATTTAATATGAATACACACCTAATAGCCAACAGTGTTCACCATCACCAGTAATTCTTTCTATATATTCTTTGAGTGGAGATTGGTTCCAGACAAAAGAATTATGAGATGCACCACCATGTGATGCATCAATGTATAATATATTAAGGTCTGCATCGGAAATCTAAAACAAATATAATTTTGTCATGAAATGGTACAAACTCTGCAATGTTAATATTGAAGTGTGTGTATTACTTACAATTAAAACATTCAAAGAATGATAATTTTTTCTGTTGAAGAATGATTCTTCATGTTCTATAGAACGTATCAATGCTACATGTGTCCCATCAATACATCCTATAACACCTACAAATCCAAATTTTCCATAAACCTGAATTTAAAAAAAAATATAAAGTACCTATAACACTATGGACACTATATACTCCTCTTAATAATACAAGTATTCTTAAATATAATACCTACATAATTCTTCCATAATAAAAATTTTATTGATGTGTAATAATAAGATTTTGAATATAAACATAACTTTAGTTTGCAGTCAATTTTGCTTCATAGAATGATAAAATAAATAATTAAAAAACAAACTTAGATATGTACTAAGACCTATGTTTAATATTCTTGGTGAATGATAGATAGGTTACTAACCTTTCCATAATTCTTTGCCTTTCATCAATTGTTGATGGAAATTTTATGTGGGCTTTTAAGAAGTCTGGATGGTTTATGGCATCGGTGACTTGGTGTAAACACTTGCTGAATGTTGGCTGCGACATATTATGCAAGTAGGAACTACCAATACTTTTTTGGTATGATCCTTGGGCATGAAAATACAGTGCAGCCAATACCTGCAACAGTCAATATTCATAGTAATTAATTAACTATTGATTTATATTTACAATAGTTAACACTTTACTAACAACTACCATACAATACCTTCAGCTCAAGAGGAACAGCAGTATTTCGACGTTGACGAGGCATGTAAGGTCTTAGGCCTTCCACCAATGCCTTGAAATTATTCTTTGTAAGGCTAAAATGCGCCACAAACTCTTGTTCTGGTAACGCCATAGGTTTACTTATCAATCGTCGATGTTTGCGCATACGCCGTAAAGCATTCATTTTCCTCTGCTCTTCAAGATGCGACATTAAAATCGGTCGATACATCTGTAAATCACGGATTTTTGAAAAATAATTAAGAACAAAAATATAAAGTCAATACAGATAGTATTGACTAACTAAAAGTAAAATACTCACGTTGATGACGATTTATATACTTAAAAGTCCAAATCAATATTAATTAAAGATATAAATAACAAATGTAGACACCAAACACAACAAACCGATGACTATTACCATTTAAATCAGTGACTATTACATACAACAGCTTCAGTGATGATAACTTTTCTCGCGATAAACACTGCTCTTTTGTAGTTTCTTTCAACAACTTCGGTGCTTATCACAAAAAAAAACGTTACGCAATACCAAAATAAGGAAGCTTTCGTACAAAAAAATGCTTTAGTGACTATCGATAGACACCGAGTGATGATCACTATGTGACGTCATCGATGGCCATCTTTCGGTTACGCACTGAAGTAAGGCAATACGAAAAAGTGTGTTTGACAAGTTGCAGATGGGAACCGTACTGAGTGACGATTATTTTCGGTTGTCAAACGATTTAGGGAATAAGCTCGCAGGGCATACTGCCACTAAAGGCCATTAAGGGTTTTTAAAAAAAGTAACTTATTTACAACCGCATCGTACGACAGATCAAAGTCGACGGTTAGGTAACGGTTACGAAGACATATTCGTCGCCTGTCAAATCATAAGAAACTTTTTAATTTTGAAAAGCAAAGGGATTGCAGCCATTATGCTGACAAATTATTGATAATTTAAAACGTAAAAAAACCGTTACAGTGTTTAATAAATTAATCAACAGTATTCCGTAATCGAACGACAATTCCCTTTTGCCTGTGTTTTTCTCAGAGCACCACAACCAAATCTTACTTAGCGCACTCTCTCTGCCATTTTGACAGTCAGTGCCATTTGACATTCAATACAATGTTTTTGATTCTTGCCAAAATGAAACACGTAGGGTTGTCAATAAATAAAACTTCATAATTCACAGCAATCTTTTTATTTGGTTCACTATAATTAAGTAATGAAAAAGGAAATTTCTTAGTCACAAATGTCAAAATTGAATTGGAAGGAAAATGCTCCAAAAGAAACGTATCAATATATATTGTACATGTAAACTGCTTCCTACAAAAATTATTATGTCAGAAAAGCTGTCTATGTCCAAAGTACAAATATAATCTATTATTTGTTTCAAAGAGGCACCCGGCATACAGTAGTTGGTTACAGATCTTGAGGTATGATTGTTGATCAGTGACCCCAAACCAACACCTACCTGATCAGAGAATATATATGTTTGTGTTATTTGTTTTATTTCCTTGCATTGTTGGTCAATTTTAGGTTGTTGTGTGGCTATGGTAGGGTCACAGTTTGCTACCTCCGAAGTATACTGTGGATCTGAGTGTTGTATGGATATGGAAGGGACACAGTTTACTACCTCTAATGTATGCTGTGAATCTGTGGTTTCAACATTTACCTTCTGCGAGTTAGATAACTGGTTTAATGGCAGTAAGTGAGTGTTATTATTACACGAACAATCAACTTTTGTACCCAAGGACTCAAATCTTCAGTAAGCTGGCAGAAATATAAGCTAAATATCTGTAAATTTAAATATCACTAGAGATACAGTAAGGTTCTGGATCCGAAGACATGCAGAAGAGGGCAATCTTATTGATCATCGCCACACGAATTCTGGACGACGCCCGACTCTTACCGAAGAACAAAAAAATTTTATCAGGCGACAATATGAGGAGAATGGTTTTTCAAAATCTAGCTATTTCGCGGAAATGTTTGATGTATCTGTAAGAGTTATAAGAAATACATTGCATTCGATGGGACTTCATCACCGACGTCCTGCTAAAAAAGTCGCTTTAACTAGCGCTTATAAAGTCGAGCGCTTAAATTTTGCCCGAACGTTCTTAAATTTCGATTGGAGTCACACTGTGTTTACTGATGAAAAGTGCTTCCAGTCATCGCAACATGGGCGACTACAATTGTGGAGAAGAAACGGAACGAGGTATATGGAGGACCACGTTGTGCCGAATCTTAGTTCTGGACGCATATCTGTTAACATGGGCTGGATGTCGTCTAATGGAGTAGGCGAGCTTGTTGACCTTCCACCTAGGACAAATGCAGAAATTTACCTAACAGTACTAGAAGATGTTATGCTTCCTAGTGTCCGTACGTGTTACCCAGCTGATGCATTAAGAGAGTTCGTTCGTTCACGATACAGCTCGTATCGTGAACGAGTGGTTCCGTAGACACCGTGAAGTAGTGGTGATTCCCTGGCCTGCCAAATCAGCTGACTTAAACCCCATAGAAAATCTTTGGGGTTTAATGGTGCAGCGATGGAGAAATGACAATGAGAGAAACAATGCTGCTATCGTGGAACATTGCCAAAATGTTTGGGGAGACTTCGGAGGAACGGATATTTGCTCTCGTCTTGTTGGCTCTATGCAAGAGAGACTACAGTCTGTGATTGATGCGAATGGAGGATATACTCGTTTTTAATAAAGTCTTGTTTTAATAAATTTTATTATATTAACAACTATTTATTTAATTTTTGTTCATAAAAAAATATAAAATTTATAAAACTCAAACGTAAAAGTCGTCAATGATTAAATATAACGATTATTGGCTTAACGATATTTGATAGTCACGTTTAGGAAGTTTCTTGTTAGTTCACGATATCAAAACATATCATTGACAATAAAATAAGTACTAAATTACAGTAAGTTGGTTAAACTGTCTTTTAATTAGCCAGTTACAAACGTCAATGCGACATTTTTGAAATGTTGGTATGACTGACGTTGCCTCGTGCAAACAAATATCGACTTTGAGGTGACGAACCCCTTTCTACCCTGACTGTACTTACAAAAGCGTTGTAACCATTGCTATAATTGTTATCATGGCGATCTTTACCAAATTCCTTTTGTTTCCTGAACCAACAATCCCTCTGAATGTTTCCATTCTTCTTACTTATTAAATTGTTGTTGTTTTGAAATTAAAGCTGTAGTTGTGTTATCCTCTTTAGACCTTTCTTCCTCTGTTTTTAATCTTGCAATTACATTATTTTGTGTTCTCTTGCTTTTCTCTGTTGACTCCCAAGCTGATATGAAATATTTGTATTCTGATGGTAAACTCATTAAAGTTTATGTAATTGTCATTTCTTCTGTTATGGGCTCTTTGTATGCACAGAGTGTGTTTCTAATGTCTTAAATTTTTGCCAAAAAAATCTAAGAGATGTTTGTGTTTTCAAACTACAAGTTAAAAAATTTTTGTTGAAAAGATGTATGTATGGTCACATCTGACTTTTGTTCATATACAGGGTAAAAATATTGAAATCAGTACTCTCGCTAGGATTTTGTGAGGGGGGAGGGGGGACTACACCCCCCCCCCCTGCAACTCCCACCGGAAATTCACGAAAGGGTAGAAATTTATAATAATAACCCACGATTTTTGTAAGAAAAGGCGGAGGGGGGGGGATCCAAACCCCCTCCCCTCTCTCGGATATGCGTAGTTTTAGAGATATCAATTTTTAAAAAGTACTGAATCCTAAACTCAAAATGTATGAAATTGGACTAAAAAATCTAAATATTTGATTACCTTTACCTAAATATCTTGAAATTTACTTTATTTCACTATTCTATTATACACACAGACTAAGAAAAGCTAGTTTTTAGTATAATACAGTACTAGCAATATTAGTGAGAAAGGTTCATAGAAATAAAAAAAATTTTTTAAACATATTATTTTACTTTATAAACATATACAATGCATTTCAATAACTCTTCAAATTTATCTAAATGGTGAATTTGTTTTCTTCGCCACATGCATTCAATAAGCCACTCGGTAAAGTTTTCTTTATAATTTTCTTTGCTATATAATCTTTTTAATACTCGCCAATGGCTTTCAATTCTTTGTGTGTGGACCCCATCAGAAGCAACAAACTTGTTTATGGGGTCACTTTGATTCACTTTTTTAAGAATATATCCATGTTCGGGAAGGCAATCATAAGCCTACTCAAAAATATGTTTTAATTAGTGGCACCAAAACTTCAGCGCTCCTTTCATTGTCGGGGCAGACTTCCAAGCGAAGATCGTCACTCCCATCTTCAATGAGCCCAACACCCAATGTCCCTCCAAATTTCTGCCTTTGTTATACTTTCTTCTCCCAAACTTTGACTCGTCAATTTGTACGATCTTGCCAGGACCAACAATTTTCCCTTTTTATTCTTCGTGTTCCAATTGATACACTACTATAGCTTCTCGACAATAATTGAACCAGTCTGCTATTGTACTTTGTAGTGGCTTGTCTCAAGACGTACTGTTTCATATGTGTACTCTGCATGTACATAATTTGGACAATTAGAGGCAAAGGCAAATGTGCATTTTCAAACCATGTCCCATTTGCACGGATAGCCGTGAATAGGATTTGCTCCGACATTTGCCTTTCCGGCAGCGAAATTGGCCCACTTGACCAACAGCTGGCTCCAAATGCATTGCCTTCTTGTGGTACGTGCACATTTTTTCCTTAGGAAGTAATCCACGCTCTTCTGCAAATCTTAAGCACTGTTCATGTGTGCCTGCAGCAATAAAGAAATACTTGTTATTATTATTTTTTATAAGCTCACTAAAGTAGCCCTATGTAATTTTTTTGTACGGTCATCGTTCTAACCCTAACCTAACCTATTGTGCGAACTAACTATACTCTATCCATTTTGATCTGAGACAAAAGGTAAACAAAGAATTTGTGGTTCTCAAACTTTTTATCCAATTGTGGGACAAAATTATATGGGCTTTAATTTTTTTTAGCCATACTTAACATACCAATATCGTCATTGAATATAAACATTATTTATTTGTGAAATGAAGTAATGTTTTATGAGTATTAGGTATGTTAAGTGTATTTAAAAACAAGCTATCATTGCTATCATCCAAATGATACTAAATATGAAATATAACAATTAAATTCAAAGTAGATTCAAGGTGTCATGAACATGTTATGATTTTTCATCTTCTTTTGGAAGTATTCTATACTCACAATAAAAGTTTGAGAATACTATGCGTTTTAGGTATTTTTCAGTAGCAAAGATTAATTTAGTAATCTAAAATTACGTTAATATTTATAACATTGAAGTAAAAATACCTAAAATTATTATAGGTGACAAGTAATTACTTAATTTACATAATTTAAAAAGTTTGTAATCATAAAATATTGAATAATCGTATGTTTTTGATAAAACCTTTCGACAATGAGTAACGACATCATAAAGAACCCTTTTTATGGTTTGTTTACATGTATTTGCTCTAAATGACTAGACTACATTATTTTATTTGACTATAATGACTTACCAAGAGTAGAGAAGATTTTGAACATACTCGTATTCCATTGAGATTTTACTTCCTCTGCATACAAATTCTGGGGTCTTCCAACCTTCTGGTTCTAGTACCAGAAGGTTGTTCCCAAGAATAACTGGGGGTTGCATTGGAAGAGCTACCAGCAATGGGCTCCATAGGCTGTGGTAGTAGCGGCTCACTAAAGTCCAACCACTTGCACTACACTCGACTCTTCTGGCGATGACGGGGCGGAAAACGAGGCCTGGGGCTTCTATGACGCCATGGTAGTCATACAAATAAACAACAGGAGTACAAAAAGATGCTCTCAACTGCGCGGCTATAAGATGACTGAAGGACTGACTGACGTATAGACACTTGACAGTTAAAATCAAAATGGCGGCCTAATGTTATGAATATATTCTAATGTTATGATGTAAGGAGGGATTGTTTAATACTCATTTTTCCTTATCCTATTGTTGATGGGGTGACTCTGACAATGTCTAGTCGGGTGGAGACTTAAGATCTCGCCTTTTTTAACGAGCGCGTGGTCTTCTTGTGGGAGGCTCTTCTTCATATATAAAATACATACTATAAAATACAAATCCTTATACGTTTTTATTGTGCCACCCATACTATTAAGGCGCACGGAAAGTTCTTCCCACTGTCGCCTACTTCTTTCTCTGGCATGTTGAGTGCTTAGAAAACATTTTGTCAAGCCTAGGTTTTGCTCCAAAAATCTACTAAAAATGAGATATTTGAAAACTGCACTTTTCCCAAGAAACTTGATAATCTCTCAAAAAACAACCAATCGGTAAAAGTCGATATACGCGTGGTAATCCCCAGGAACACGACAGAACTCAGTCGTATCTCCATACTTTTCTGTACATAACGGACAGTAGTAATCCTCTTTTAAAGATTTTTTGTTCTTTTCTCGGTAGTTTTACCTTTTAAGTTTACTTTTGATTTCTCATCTTTGGTTTTCTAGTGTTCTAGCTTTTTCTTCAATTCGTTTTTGTTTCTCTTCTAATTTGTTTTTATACGGACTATTCGTAACTATTTCCGACTTGCTTGCGCTTTTGCGTCGTGTCTGAATATGTGTTGCCTTTGGTAGAAGGCTTGTATTGAATAAAGGAATATGGGCAAAATGATTGCGCAGAATGATGAAATGAGACTCTTGACTTTTTTCATTTGTTTACTGGATGAAAAATACAGAGGCAAACTCTGCTAAAAAAATATTATAAAAATTTGTTCTCGCGTCGCGGTCTCAAATGGCAATAGTTTTTTCATTTTGACAGCTCGCACCGGTGTTGCCCGTTGTTGCATGTTGCCCGTAGTTTTTCGTGGATTTCTACTAGGTTTAATTTGCCGGAACATTGCTCTTGAGTATTAGTAACGTTTTGGAGAACAGCAGACGGAATAATCTGTTTTTCCTGAAATTATTCTATTTTGTCCAATGGATCAGAGAGCGTGTGCAATTGTTTATTGACTTTGTCGATCCTAGCTCCAGCTTTTATGACACTTCATCAATAGCCGAAATAATGTCTTTGTCAGGTAGTGCCAAACGTGTTTGGCGATGAACTTCAGAAATAATAAATAATGATAATTTTTAAACCTGCATTTTTCCGATGTGTGGTTTTTTAAGCCACATACTTCACATCGACGACTAGTGACCTTGGCCGTGCGCACTCGCACGACTGCTGCCAGGAATGCCCTCGCTTGGTACAACGGCTCCTCTTAAATCACGCTCAGGCCAGCGCTCCCGGCCCCTGGTGTTGCATTCCTCGCCTGGCGCGCACAAGTAACTTGTTAAGCCAACTCCATTGCCGTCGCCAAAGTGAGCTTGCTGGCATCTTGCTCGCAAAGACGTTCACGTTCCGGCCCAGACCGCAATCCGAGCACAAACCGGTCACGAACCAAAGTCTCCAGAGCGGTTCCGAACTCACAGAAAACTGCAGGACCCCTTAGTCGAGCCGCCCAGTCTTCGATACTCTCGTCTATGGTTTGCGCCGCGTTGTAAAAATTGGTTTTATCCGTAAAACTGGATCTTTTAAGTGTAAAATGACAATTGAGTAAATTTTCCAGTTCCTCATAAGGCGTAGACTCCACACTATTAGGATGAACTAAGTTTCGAAGCAACCTGAAGGTTTCGTCGCTTAAATGTGTGAGAAGTATCGCCCTCTTCTGCTCCGTAGTTTTAATAGTCGCTTCATTCTGCTTAAAAAACTGATTCACACGACTCAGGAATATTTGCCATTCCTGTTCGCGTGGGTTAAACACTGGTAGATTCCAAAAAACGTTGCCATTCTATTTTTCTTTAACACACAAGCCACGTGTTCACAGCCTCGTCACCACTAATATGTACTTAGCGCACGTAGTGGGAAACGACAAGTAAAACAACCGTCTTAGAGCACCGCTGGCTTATTACTGATGAACAACTGACCGCGTACACCACAGTAAACATATTATTATGTCAACATTTTCATGTGATAATAACTATTGTAAAGGGTCTTTTTTACTCTGCAAGCTTTGTATGTTATTTGTAAAGTGTGTTGTTGTTTGTTTGTATTATATATAAATTTACATACTTATCAAGTGTCATATTAAATTAAATAAAAATTAATAAAGGCATTGTATCATTATTCACAAGTGAATTAAAATCCATAAATTTATCTGTAGTAAATTTATTATCCTTTCTATTTATTTATTTATTTATACTTTAATGTAAACAAGGTACATATGCCGGACTTGACGACAACTATAGTTCTCTACCAGTCAACCATTAGGTTAAGCAGAGATTTGGTGGCGATATCATTAAAGTCAAAGCCATAAATATACATTATATCTATATATAAATAAATATATATAAATATATATCAAACACAATACTTAAATATTACAATAAATAATTTAATACTATACATATAATTATAATAATAAATAACATAATTTAACTACTACTACTATTCAACGATAGGAAGGATTTCCCGAGGCAATCCCGAGATATTGCTAGATGGTTTCCACTACAGTTGGTGTATACAACTAAATCGACGTCGCATTCTTTATAAGTGAGGCCGCACACCAGGCATACATTTGTTAATCGATAATTGTAGCGCCACATTTGAAACGCGACACATTTTGTATGCGCCACAAATGTATTTGTATATGGGCACATCGGAAGCACAGTTGTAGCGTGGCACCGCTTTGAAAATGTCGACATCATCGTCTGATGACGAAGATTTCTTGATGTGGCGATTAATGAGAAAAAAAAGACGTTATTGGGTTCATCCGTTTAATCAAGATTGCACAATGTACGGGAATTTCAAAATTTCGCAAGAATTACAATCCGATGAAGAAAAGTTCCAGTTATATTATCGAATGTCTGAAAACACATACAAACTATTATTAAATTTAGTTAAATTAAGTTTAACAAAACAAAATACCCACTTCAGAGAGTGTATTTCGGCTGAAGAGCGTTTGCTCATCACTTTAAGGTATGTATTACATATTGACTTTCAGACTGAGAAGTCTCGTTTGATTGTTGTGCAGGGGACTCAATACATTCATTTTCTGATTGATGAATTATATATGGTGCTTGCGAAGGCCTCACATACTGGTTTTCTGATTGAGGAATCTCGGATGCCCTTTGCAACGGACGGTCATCATTTAGAACTTGAGAAAAATTTGTATAAAATGTTGATAAATTTGAATTTGACGAACTCGTATCCAATAATCGACGTGGGAGCTGCCTGTACTTGATGTTTTCTATTAAGTCCAGTACCCCTCTTTGAAAGCTTAATTGCTGTTGCTGGGACATGGATGTCATGTGAGGAACTAAACTTAAAAGAAACATTTCACATGGATCTTTTGGTTGTTTCTCAGATTGTTTATTATTTTCCAGTCTTTGTTTTTTCAGTGTAAAATATTCAATAGTACATCTGTCTGCTTCGTTCATGTGCTTCCGAGATTTTGATGGTTGAGGAGTCTGTATTGATAAACTCGAAGAATGGGGACTGGGTACAGACGAACCAGCTGCAGGCATTTCATTTCTCAGTGAATCTTCCTCGGCAGATGTGAAATCGGGAACATTGTTTGAAGTTTCCTCAATCTGGTATTGAGATTCATGAGATTGGGATGCATGTTCAGAACGTTGTTCATCTTCTTGTACTGGTATATTACCCTCTTGTGGTCGGTTTTTTGTAAAAGGGTTTAGAAATTTCAAATATGGCGCTAAATAGTACTCCTTTTTCGACCCAGCAGCGGACCCACTTTTAGATTTTGTATTCAGAGATCGTATGTAGGCTGAACGTATGGATTTCCATTTGGACTTACAATCATCACCTGCAAAAATCAGTATTGTCAATTAAACTAATCAATTAAATTACACGAATTGTTTCAGATACTTGGCAACTGGATCCTCATTTCGAGCAATGTCTTACGTATTTAAAAGAGGTGAAACAACTATTGGAAAAATTATCGATGAAACTTGTGAAGTTATATGGACAGTTTTACAGCCAATATACATGAAAATACCCACAACAAATGATTGGCTAGATATTTCAAAAGGATTTCTCGAAAGATGGCATTTACCTCATTGCATTGGAGCCATTGACGGAAAACATATTAGAATGAAGAAGCCTATAGCTTCTGGATCTTCATACTTTAATTATAAAGAATATTTTTCTATTAACCTTATGGCGTGTGCAGATGGATACGGATTATTTACGAGTATCGATGTGGGTGATTATGGGAGGAATAATGATTCAGGAGTATTTAAAAATTCCGCATTAGGCCGAGCATTAAATAATAATACTTTAAATATACCTACGCCACGGCCTTTGCCAGGTGAAGAAGAATTTGGACGGTCATTTCCTTATTACTTTGCAGCTGACGAAGCATTTCCCCTGTCCACTAATATAATTCGACCGTACAATAGTAGATTTTTAAACAATGATCGCCGAATATTTAACTATCGACTATCCCGTGGACGAAAGATTGTCGAGTGCACCTTTGGTATGCTAGTGTCTAAATTTCGAATTTTTGAAACTCCAATTTCATGTTCAGTCGAGAAAGCAGTCAAAATTGTTAAAGCTGCTTGTATTTTACATAACTTTATAAAAAATAATGATAACATAATTTTAACTCCAACCGAAAACGGAAATATACCTAACCCCACTACCAATCATATGAATCAAGGGAGACCGAATAACGATGCTACAGAAAATCGAAATTATTTGTGTAATTACTTCTTAAAACCATACGGGCTGGTGTCATGGCAAAATAATTACACAGTGTAGCACGTTTTTAAAAGTACAAAGAAATGTAGGTACTTACTCTTTTCATCGAATTTTTCGCCAATCTTAGTCCAAATAATTTCTGTAATCCGTCTGTTACTATAATCATTGAGCGTGTGATTGTATAATACAGGGTTCTTTTCAACCTCTGCAATAAACTCAACGTAAAATTCAATGTTGTCTTTCATTTTTGCAAACCAACGCGACACAAAAAACGAACGTGTTCGATCTTGAATTCGTGTAGCGCGGACAACGTCTCGCTACAAAGTGCGCCCGCCACAAATGTTTCCTCGGTGTGCGAGCTCACGTACAAATGTATGGGGCCGTTAAATGTGTCGCGTTTCAAATGTGGCGCTACAATTATCGATTAACAAATGTATGCCTGGTGTGCGGCCTCACTAAGAGTGCTGTCCAGAGCAAGAGCTGCACATTTGTGCACCTCTGCAAACCTTAGCCGAATGATTATAGCGAAGACACTTGTAGCATTGCAACACAGGTGGTATGTTCTGCGCTTGGTATCTTAATAGTTTGATGTAAGCATATTGCGGAAGCGTTGTGTTAGCGAAGTTTACTACAATTGTAGTTAGTGGAGAATATGTGTTATCTTTTTTTTTCATAAATCTCTTGATGGATATAATTTCTGCGTCGCGTGTCATATTTTTATATATTTCCTCGTTCGTCATATATTTTAGGAAATATACTTACTGTTTTATACTTTGTAAAAACATCCTTTATTATCAGATAGTACCTAGACCCACCTAATGATACTTCTTCCATTAGTCCACGTAAGTCTAAATGTAAAATTTCACGTGGCATCTTGGCATATGACTGACTCAATGGAAAATATTGTTTATGTTGTTTACCTTTTAAGCTTGAAACACAAGAACTATGATCACAATATTTTATGTTAATGTTATTTTGAGTGAACTCTGATTATCGGAATGGATGTCAATGGCTATGTTTATGTCGAAGATTTGACTGATGAGTGATTTGAGGTATATTGCTTCTTTGCAAGCTTCCCCTAATGCCATGTATTCTGCCTCTGTAGTTGAGAGAGCTATGGTCCGTTGTTTTCGGGCCTCCCATGAAATACATGCGCCACTCATAATAAAAACATAGCCAGTGTATGACCGTCTGTCAATGACGTTACTGCCGTAATCTGCGTCAGCAAAACCTACAGGATACTTTTGACCATGCTTGGTGAAAGTCAACTTCCTGTCCTTGGTTGCTTTAAGATATCTGACAATCCTTTTTGCAGTGTAGAGTTAGCAGGAAGTAAAATATGTAGTATCTTGTATATACTTGTATTGACGAGAGACAAAGAGACAAGATACTACATATTTTACTTCCTGCTAACTCTACAGGTTATGGGCCCAGGGTATTCACCCAGTAGGTTCATTTGGCCATCGATACGGTCTGCAGCAGTAAGTCGAGCAGCAGATTGGTAGTTGCGTACGTTGCCCAAGGGTACGCATGTTCTGTAGTACGTGTTTAAATCTATGCCTGCACCGCGATCAGGAACGCGTAGATTCTGCATTTCGTTACTCACTAGTTGAGATGGACTCCCTGTTGAGGAAGATTTTAAAGGGCCGCTCACCATCTTCGGAATGTAGCGCTGAAGGGATGCAACGTATGGAGCAATGAGTTGCGAGTCACGTCGGAAGTCGTCTACAAGATCATAATTTTCTGGGATGATGTCATTAGCGTTTTGCAAGACATCATTCTGCCATATAGCTCCTGGAATTGGAGAATTTCTGTGGAACGCTTCTCGGTATGCTCTTGGCACGGCTGGGTCTGCCAAGGCGACTACGATATTTCGTAGATTACTCAACAAAACATTCTCTGGACGTGGAACAAATTGTCCTCGTCTATCAGTCACATCGGCTGCGACTGCTGGTACATACACCTTATCCTCATATTTGAGGTGGCCGATGGCATCAATAACCCGTCGAACGGCCTCTGGTACGATTGTCACTGATTGAGCGACACGTAACATATCACTACTAACTTGATAGTTGTAGCAATGTTCGGTATACCTAGGAATGACCGGCATGTCTTTCTTGATATTTTCAAGCTTTGCCTCGATTAAGCCAAGAGACACTCTGTAAAAAGCATAAATATTTGGGACTTGGATGTTGGTATGGTATGAAATAGAAATATACGTCTTCGAGAAACATATTGTCGGAGCAGGGGGTATTTTGATTGGAAACTGGAGTTGGTACTCTGTCTTCAATAAATACGACATCTCTCGCGACAATGATCGATCTAGGATTATCGATGCTTACAAGACGATAACCTTTAGTCTCGGTTGAATAACCAACAAATATGCATGTTTGTGTTTTCGGCTGAAGTTTCGTACGCTTCTCTTTTGGAATAAGGGCGTGTGCTTCACATCCAAAAACACGAAGATGAGACAACATGATTCTTTTTCCGTACCACAGTTCATCTGGAATTTTAAAATTTAATGACTGTGTCGGAGTAATATTTATTAAATATATTGCAGTATTTACCGCTTCGCCCCAATATCCTTTAGGTAAATTAGCATCTTGAAGCATGCATCGAGATTTCTCGATAATAGTTCTGTTAAGCCTTTCGGCGACACCATTTTGTTGTGGGCAATATGGTACCGAAGTTTGGTGAATTATGCCGTGTTTGTCTATAAAATTGGACGTTTCACGATTCACAAATTCACGTCCATTATCCGAGCGAAAAATTTTAATTTTTAGGCCCGTTTGGTTTTCTACCAATTTTTTGAAATGGACGAATTTAGAAAAAACTTAGCTCTTTGCCTTTAGCAGATAACCAAATGTCTTACGAGTATAGTTATCTGTAAAGGTGAGAATGTATAACGCTCCGCCCCACGATTTTGTACTCATAGGACCGCAAAGATCGGAATGAATAAGTTCTAATTTTGAGGTCGAACTAGTTTCCGATATTTTAAACGGCCTCTTTGATAATTTGCATTGTAAACAAGGTGTGCATGTAGCATTTAATTTATGACAGCTTTCGTAGGAAATGCCCATAGAGTTTTTTCTTAGAATGTTCATGGTATTGACATTCAAGTGTCCAAGGCGCCTATGCCAAAGTAAAGCAGTGTCTTTGACAACAGTTGACATATTAGCCTTTGCATCTTTTTGTAAATTTAATTTGTAAAGGCTTTGATGATTTGAAGCCGAAGCTACAAGTGTGCCTGATACTTTGCACTGATCTTTCAGAAGAATATGGGCACCTTTCGAAGAAAAAACAACTATAAAACCTTTCTGTACTAAACTACTAACTGATAATAAATTAACACCTAATTGTGGTATAAATAAAACATTAGAAATAGAGTGTATATGATTAGAAACATTTAAAGAAACTGTATCTTTACCTTCGCATAAAACTTTCTCTTTATTTGCCACAGTAACAGTCTCAGACAGACGGGTCATATCCCTAAACATGTCTTTATTGTAACACACGCGCCGGTACGATATTTCGAAGCAAGATCGATACAACGGCGCACTGATCGTGGCCTATATAAGGCGCCGCGACCGCCCGTCGGGCCCCCATTCGCAAATTCGCAATCCTATCCTATTTTTATCTTAAAAATACTTTATTTATTTATTTATTTATTCAGGTAACACACAGTCATATATAAACAATAGTAGTAAAAAAAAAGTTTACAAAAAGACCTAAAGTACCATAAATTAAATACAAACATTATATGTGCAATAAGTGACAGTGATATCTATATTACTCGTAATACGTAAATAGTGAAATAAAAAAACCCTCCAGTAACATCAAAAAATGTTTTCACCCATTTTTCGTTTAAAAACATTAAGAGAATCAGAAAATATGTCCATTCCCTCTCCATCTATGAACTTATTATAGAAGTCACATGTTCTCCTAAAAAAGGTATTTTTTGCATAATTTGTATGAAAACTAGGAATGTAAAAAGTATCTTTAGAACGTGAAGAGGTGCGCGGAACTTTAAACATTACTTTTTTTAGTAAGTCAGAAGAGTCAATATGACTATTAACTATTTTGAATAAAAACATAGTATCCAAATATTGGCGTCTACGTGCCACGATTTGTACACCATGTCGTATTGCACTTTCTTCGTAAATCTTATACGCGAAACCGGTGCGATAGTCCAGGGATTTAAGGAACTTGTGTTGTACTCGTTCAATCCTGTCTTTGTGTTTACAATACTGAGGGCTCCAGACCACGCTACCGAACTCTAAACCACTACGAACATAAGCATTATATAGTATCTTAAGTGTACTACCCTTGGTAAAAGGCAATCCAAGACGAAGGATCAAACCCAATTGCTTGAATGCTTTAGCTACTATATTATCAATATGTATATTAAAATGTAACTTTGAATCCAATGTGATTCCAAGATCGCGAATGGAATTCACGCGTGTTATTTTCATACCTGAGATCCTGTAATCAAAAAAGATGGGATTGTTTTTGCGAGTAAATGTTATTACGTAGCACTTATCCAAGTTTAACTGCAAATAATTATCTTTACAAAAACCTTCAAACGTTTTCAAATCCTGCTGTAAACCCTCACAATCAGCATGACTTCGAACAATTTTATAAATCTTCGTATCATCTGCATACATAAGATAATGAGAATTACGAAAACAATCGCAAATATTATTAATGTACAAAGAAAACAGAAAAGGACCCAGGTGAGATCCCTGTGGAACGCCTGAAGTGATATTTAAGAATGTAGATTGATAACCCTTGAGTGCAACTGCCTGACTTCGATTGCTAACATACGATTCAATCCACCTTAGCAAATCTCCGTGTATACCGACCCTCTCAAGTTTTTTAATTAATGTGAAATGATTTATTTTGTCGAATGCTTTCGAGAAGTCGGTATACACGGCATCAACTTGATATCCGGCATCCAAGGAATTTAGCAGAAAATCAGTATACACTACTAAATTAGTATTAACACTTCGATCCTGAAAGAAGCCGTGTTGTTCAGGCAATATAACGTGTTTCAATTGATTCGTCAGGAAATTTGTGACTATCTTTTCAAATAATTTAGCAAATACGGTTAATTTTGAGATAGGTCTGTATTGTTTTATATCATGACGATTTCCGCCTTTCGGGATCGGCGTTACCAATGCTTTTTTCCAAATCGCAGGAAAAGTTCCTTCAGATAGAGATTTCTTATAAATTATAGTGAGAGGTATAGACAACTCCTTATGAAGTTTACGAATTAAAATAGGATGAACATTATCGTAACCCGCGCTCTTATTAATGTCAACCTGTTCAAATAACTTAGAAACATTTTTCTGGTTGATTTCAACAGCAGATATATCTGCTAATGGTGTTGTGTTATTACTAGCATCAAAGATATTGTCATTTTCGTCATTACTATGAGAAACAAAAACCGAGTTAAAATACTCATTAAACATGTTACTGATAGTTTCAACATTTGCTGATGATTTATTATCTAAGTTCATGTGAGCTGGAATATTATTGTGACCAAACTTTGATTTTATAAAAGACCAAAAGTATCGAGGAGACCTCGTTATTTTTTCTTCGGAATATGCTATATATTTTTTATAACATTCTCGTTCCATTATTTTTCCTTTATTCCGCAAATTAGAAAAATGTTGATAGTCTAGATCGCATCCGTACCTTTTCCATTTTGAATGAACCTTTAATTTTTGGCGTATTAATTTAATCAAAGTTCTAGAGAACCAAGGCGGATAGTTAGGGCTTGTACACAAAACTGCGATGCGACGCGATGCGAATTCGCAACGCAGAAAATTACGACACGAATTGCTGCGATGCGATTTCGTGCGGCAAGGCGTCTCCCAGTGTGACCATTCCTTCGACGACCGTTAACCGTACTAAACGTATTTTGAATTGAAAGCTAGGTCGTGACATGGATCGTAAAAAGAAGTGTGCACTTTTATTATTGCTTAGGAGATATAGAAAAAAGAAACAAAGAAGATTTTGGGTTCATCCATTTATTACTATTATGAATCCTGATGGAAACTTTTTTCTTCTAAAATATAAAGCTTTGAAAACCGACGAAAAAAAATTTTTGGAGTATTTTAGAATGAGCATATCTTCATTCGAAGAGCTTTTAAGTTTATTATCACCATATCTTCAGAAACAATCGTACAAGGGGAGAATTCCTGTTATGCCTCTGGAAATGATTGGCCTCACTATCCGGTAAGTAAAGTAAGACAATAATTGTTTACATTAGTTTTTATTGAGAAAAGAGTTTTTAAAATATTACAATCCATAAAATTTTCGAAAAATCAAAGTCTTCTTCAGTTGAAAGTGTGCTTAATATGCTTGAGTTAGAAAAATCATTACTAGGTGAATCAATTTGATCTGGTATGTTAGATGACTGTGGACGTATCAGTGGCGTTTGTTGAGATCTCGCAAAATGTTGAGTTTGATAGCCACCCTGGTAGTTGCTATTCGGATAGTAGTAGCCATGAGGTTGATGCAATTCTGTTAAAATTTGAAGAACTCTGCTCTGAAAGATTAGAGTTTTATTGTCATCTAATCTTTCAAGTGATGGTAAAATACCTTTAAAAAAAGATATGTGTCTATTCTCAGGTTCCTTTAAAATCTTTACAATATCATCTTCAAATGTATTATTAACCATCTTTCTTTTTGGTGGCTGCCTTTGGTAACGTGTTTTAGATGTACCTTCTTGATTATCTCTCTCATTTTCTGACTCATTTATACTAGTTGTGGTCTCATTTTGCAAATTTTTCTTAAGAAATTGTAATTGTTTGTACAGATGGTATTCTTTTATATTTTTGGATCCAGACCCTGACCTACTTGCATCTTTGAGTTTCCTTTCATATTTATTAAAGGTATCCTTAATCCCTCTCCATCTTTGTATTACTAAATTACCTGCAAAAAAAAATAGACAATATTTAATTTATTTATTTATTTATAATTCATCAAATACCGTTTGTACAGAACAATAATATAATAATAATAACAATAGGCGAACTTAGCGCTAGAAGCGTTGTCTACCAATGAATTAAATTAAAATAATTTATGTATGTTTATGTCGTTTTAGGTTAGTGTTCTTTACTTTTTAAGTTTGTTATATAAATTAATCCTTATTTTTCTATTTATGTTACAGATTCCTAGCGTCCGGAAATGAAATCAGAAATATACATTTAGATTATTATCGAGGAATAAGTACAGTTGCTAAGATAATACGAGTAGTTTGTAAAGCAATATGGAAATTTTGTTTAAATGCAAACATACCAAAAATAACACAACAGCTGTTTGAAGAAATAGCTGCGGACTTTGACAAGAAAGCCAACTTCCCTAACTGTATTGGAGCCGTTGATGGGAAACATATTCGTATTCGTAGTCCCCCAAAAAGTGGATCACTTTTTTTTAATTACAAGGGCTACAATTCAATAGTTTTGTTGGCTATTGTGGACTCGAAATACAGATTCATCTATGTGGACATAGGAGCATATGGAAAGGAAAGTGACTCCACTATTTTCCACAACACGAAACTGTACGACTTACTGATGAGAGGTGATTTGCCTACACCAAAATCAAGGCCGCTACCGGGCTTTCAAGAACCGGTTCCATATGTTTTTGTCGGAGACGAAGCTTTTTCTATTTCGAATAATGTCATGCGTCCTTATTCTGGCAAGCATTTGTCTGTTAAACAAAGAGTATTCAACTACCGTTTGAGTAGGGCAAGAAGATATGTCGAGTGTACTTTCGGCATATTAGCCAATAAGTGGCGAATATTTCACCGCCCCATTAACGTTTCATATGACTTTGCTATAGATATTGTTAAGGCTTGTTGCATACTACATAACTTTGTCATTAACCGTGATGAATTAGACACCCCTATTGAAATGATCATAGATGATTCCGAACTACAACCACTTGAACAAGGGTTGAATGTAGGTAGTCAGGTGGTTGGTGCAAATATAATTAGAAACGAATATTCGGATTACTTTACAAGTGAAGTTGGAGCATTAAGCTGGCAACTACAAAAAATTTAAGACTATACCATACGGCTTGTATTGTTGCTCGAGTTCTTGGTAATAAGTCAATACAATAGGTACAAAAGGACACATCGTAAAACATTAAAGTAACTCGCTGTCGACGCCTAAACATTTGTAAACAATTTAAAGAATATTTTTTGTGCTTATATGAATAGAATGTTTGATTTGTAGGTAGTTTTAGTAAAAAGTAAAAAAAAGTTATACTTAATAAATGTATTTGTGTACTTACCAAGTTTAGTTTTTTCGTTGTTTTCTTTTTCCTCGAAATTTGGAAATAAACTTTTACACACGTCCTTCCAAGCATCTTGTTTGATGAATTTGTTTTTATAATCTTCATTACTAGTGTCCCAAACAACAGGGCGCTCCTCAATCAGTGATATTAAAAAATCAACGTCGTATTCTGTCATTTTTAAAGTACCTACACGTCTTGCCCACGCGCTGTCCCAGAGCGAACTAAAATGGTGTCAACAAGTGTGACGCAACATCGCAGGAATGCGCGATACGAATCAATTCGCAAGTTCTTGCGATGCGTAGAGGGAGCTCGCAGATTTTTGCGATGCGACGTCGCATCGCAGTTTTGTGTACAAGCCCTTAGACTGCGTTAAAACGAATCTTTTAGGAATATGTTTATCCATCAAGTCATTTAAAATTTTATAAAAGAAAATCATAGATTGTTCGATATTTATGTTTTTTAAATTCCTTACCCAGTCAACGTTTAACAATCCCTTACTCATGGCTTCAAAATTAGCAGCGTGATATATTAATTTTAATCGTTCACAGGTATTTAAGTGAGCTATAGATGGTGAGGTAAAACAGATATCAAGGGCTTTGTGGTGAGCGTCTTCGGGAGTAAGAGGTGATTGTGAACTAGTGACGTCACAGTGACAATTGCTCAAAACCAAGTCAAGTATACGCCCGTTTAAGTTTTTACAACCATTGAATTGCAATAAGTTGCAAATATTTATAAAGTCTAACAAATATGACACCTTGATATCGCTATTCGTGTTTAATTGCAAAACTGAGTTGGCATCATAACCCCAGACAGCATGCGATACGTTGAAGTCTCCTAATATTAGAAAAATATCATTTGAATTGTTTAAAATGAGTTCAGAAGTGTTTTCATAAAAACTTTGAAGTGCGGCGGAATGATAACTATTGTGAGGAAAATAACAACACGCAATATGTATACTAGAGTGCGAGGCGCGTGCGCCTGCCCCAGCGGCAGCGGCGGCAGTCTGCAGCGAGCCGCGAGCTCGAGCGCACGGTATGCTGAGTGTAAGCCATAGCTCGTCCACGTCACTGGCCGAACGCCATTCGGGTTCGTCGCGGCGACGACGAGCGCACAGCTCACGTCGTACCGCTATTAGTACCCCCCCACCGCGCGTACCACGGCCGTCCAGTACATCGCGATCTCTTCGATAAACAAGATAGTTATTATAAAAATATTCTTCACTATTAAAATTTTCCGTTAACCAAGTCTCAGTTAAAAATATCAAGTCATAATTATTTACCAGTACATTAGCTAAAAACAATTCAGATTTCGTCCGTAGTCCTCTCACGTTCTGATAATATATATTCAGTGATTTAAAAACACCCTCTTTTAGAGAAAAATACATGAAATTTTGCATCGTTGCTAAAGCAAATACCCTTTTCAAACGTTGATATATTTTTATTATGAATAATGAATCGGATTTGTGTAGAAAGCAAATAGACATTATTTCCAATATTTATACTTTTACAATAAATTCGTGCATAGTGTTTCAAACAGTTGCTCAAAGTGAGGCAATATATTAATTCATTATAGGTTATACTGTTGATATAGTGATAAATTACATAAATATTGCAACTAGTGGGTAACATTAAGCAAAAGGCGAGATAAATTACAAATTGTACTTTGCATGGATCAGTTATTATAATTAAAACGTAAAGGTTAGTTAATTTAAAAACGAAAATATGTGACAGTCACTTAATTTTATATAAATCTGATTCCTTTGTAATGCGTATCACATTAGAAGTATCAGTTTTACGAATAAAGATTTTACAATCTTTTACCCAAGCGTATAAATAGTTCTTTTCAGCCCTTAGCTCACGCACTCGTTTGAGAAGTAACTTATTTGTCGGCGTAAGATGATCACCAATATATACATGAGAAGCAGGTCCAGGACTTCCGATATCGGCGGAGGTCAGCCCGCGGCGGGAGCGTACGGCCGCGATCAGCTGTTCCTTGCGCCTACGTTGTGTAAAGCGCACTATAATTGACGGGGGCCGCGCTGGCTGTTTATTACTTTCAGAACGATAAGCACGTACGCGATGAATTGTGTCTATATCAGTGTCGACAAGTTTAAACCCCAAAACAATGCACATTTTACTTAACAGTGAAGATAAGTTTTCACCACTAGTTGAAGGTATTCCGGAAATTTCAATATTATTTTGTCGAGAGAATTGATCTTGAGCATTGTTTTCATATTTTAAATCTGTAATAGTTTCTTGTGCTTGTTCAAGCTCCTTTTGCAAAGCTGACAAGTTTGATAATTTTCCCTCGACGGTAATCAATCTATCTTCGATGCCAGAGAAACGGTTTTCCATTTCATCCCATTTGGAGTTCAAATCTTGCATAGATTTCTTGGTACTGCGTACATCAGATTGAACATCACTGAAATCAACCTTCATCGAGTTGAAGTCTGCGCGAAGGCATTTAATTTCCTTGAGTACTACAGTCATGACAGCACTTCCTGGCTCAGCGGGCTGGGTACGACAGCTGGCACAACGCCAGGCTGCTTTCTTCTCCTGTCCCATTCTCCTATAACTAGACTCAGTAACCCCGGCACAGCCATAATGGAAGATTCCATCGCACTTGTTACACGATACGAAGTCTGTTACGGTATCTTTACACTTTGCACACAACATATTTTCCTCTCAATGCTGCTACTATTTACACAGAAAACACGATTATTTTGGTAAATTACTTTACTTTTCGATATAGTAAGTGAAAAAAAAAATTTACTTAAGTAGGTATCTAGTTTGTAGCAAGGAGGTACGAGAACACATCTGTTACTTACAAGCGCACGCACATGAATGAACGTCGTAGTCCTCTGTCGGGAGTTAATTGATAAGACGAAGTCAATGTTGTACTTGGATGAGCAGGGAGACCCACAGTGGATACATCCTTCTACACAAGTAGGAGACAAATGGCCTGAGGAATAGCAATGAAGTACCTGATAAATTGTAGTATTGACTGGGAAGTCCCTAGTACCAGTGATGCTCCCCCAATTAACGCAGTAATCTCTGGTAGAGAAGACTGACACACCCCATAAGACGAGTTTTTCTGACAAATTAGGATAACGATAAACAGTGTCGTTCAGTGCTATCACGTACAGAGGGCAACAGGTAAACCGGAGTTTATACAGTCTCCACAATTGACACAGGCGCTCACTGTATTGAATTAATGTGGAAGGTGGCCCAAAAAGATCAAAGGGGGTCTCAGATATGGATAAATTGGACTCTGAGTCAATGATTCTCCAGTTTGTCTTGATCTTCTTGTGTTCAGAGTGCTTTTTTAGATCGACCAAATGATATGCTAGCCCAAAGAGGACAGGTAGGCTTATTGATAACTTCATAAAGGATCTATTGAAGTCCAGAGGGGTGTTGTATGGTGTGTGTTGGGTGATTGTGCTTGTTATTAGTTTTTCTTATTCGCATCTTTTTGGTCATGGTTCCTTCCTACTGAATAGGGTGGCCAGTAACTTCTCACTATCCTTTTCCTGAATATGACATGGTCCTGCACCTGTAGAAGGGGTTGTGGGGTCTTTTCTCTGCTCCTTCCCTGAAGTTAGAGCAACCCGAGAGAGTTTTTCTTTCATCTCCCCCCAGACCCCTAGCAGCTTCTTGTTTCTTGATCCTACAATGATTTGTGGTTTGTTATAGCTTCCCATTAGAATGGACCTGAATATTTCTGTAGGACTAGGGACACGGTATTGAATAGAAAGTATCGATACTGTACTCATGAGTAGTATCGATAAAAAAGTATCGTACTCGTAAAAGAATCGACACAAAAGTATCGATACCTCAAAGTATCGAGTTCTTTTCTCAGGCAGGGCCTACGCGCTACGCCATACGTTAGTTTGTCAATGTTAGTCAATAAGTATCGTCTGTACTGTACCTTCATACAGTAAGAGAAAATGAAAAAATAACAAATAGTACATATAATTATAAGATAAATAAAAACAACCTGTAAGTAAAGCCACAATTTTTTAATCTAAAATATTATAAATCCCATTCCTCCTCGCTACAATCACTCAAGAAAAGAAGTTCGTCGAGCCTTTTTGGCGATAGGCGGTTACGGGTTTTAGTAATTGTACTTCCAGCTTTCGAAAACAATCTTTCTGAGGGCACTGAAGTCGCAGGAATCGATAAAAATCCTCGTGCCAATTTATATAATTTTGGGAAAACAACTTTCATGTCTTCCCATTGTTTCAGAGGATCCAAAGAAAGTGGCGAAACCTGTGTAGATAAATAATGGCTTATTTCATCCTTATTTTCAAACTGTGATGAAGAACTGGTTTTACTTCGCTTTTTCGTGTGAGCTAATTTCTTGTGGTGACTCCAAAAATCGTAAGTTGTTTCAAGAGAGGAATCGCTGTCATCATGATCGCTGCCGATAACACTAGGAGACGTTGTTATATATCTTCTCAGTAAAGAAATTGCCTTTGCACAAGCTTTAGCGTCCTGAAAATGGATATTCTTGAATCTCGGATCTAGCAAACATGACATTGCAATCAAATAATTATCTTCAATATGTCCGAATCGGCGTTCTATCTGTTTTAGGATTTCTTTTTTTACTGTATCTATTACCCTTCCATGGGGACCATCACCATCACCTACAGCCATAGGTATATTATTGATCTGCGTCTTCAAACAGTTCACCATCGGAATTATTTTACTAATGGTTACATACTGTTCACCTGATAACTCTTTGGTTACATACTCCAGCGGTTTCAAAATACAAATCAATGTTTTAATATTTTGCATTTCTACAGCCGATGGTGTGGGTGGTGCTTTTGTATTTAACATCAAAATTTGATGAACTATTGGTGCTAATTCAATGTATCTCTGTAGCATATAATAGACGGAATTCCACCGAGTCTTCACGTCTAAAATCAGTTTGAGAGGTTGAGACCCAGTTTGCTTTTGACGTAAAGAGTCACTGAGGATTACACTGCTCTTGAAAAATTTTACAATGTCTCGTACCTTGCTTACTAATGCTCCTAAATCATTGACTGACATGGCAGATTCAGCGATTAGATTAATTGTATGAGCAAAGCAAGGTAAATGTTTGTTCTTTTCTAGAAAATTTGCTATGCCGGCTATCATGTTCGAGCCATTGTCTGTAACTACTGCAGTTATTTTATCCAAACTGATGTGTATACCTGCACAAATTTCTTTTAATTTTTCAGCGATAAAATCACCAGTATGACGCTGATCCAGTGCAACGGTAGCTATGCAACGTGACACCAGTTTGTCTTCTTGCAAATAATGAGCAGTAACCCCTAAATAACTGGTAACAGTCATCATCTCACTCCAAATATCGCAGGTTAATGCCACGTGATCTACATTGTCAAATATATTTTCTACTTTCAAACGCATTACACTATGAAAGTGTTCGAATTGTGCTTTAAGGGTATCTACATGAGGAATTTTAAATGATGGACACGCTTGATGCATCAATTTTTTAAACCCACGCCCTTTCACAATGTCAAACGGTCTTTTATCGACGCAAATAAAATAAAGCAAACATTTGCAGAGTTTCAAATAATCTTTTCCTCCATCCAAATAAGAGTATTTTCGTTCCATTGATTGTATAATTGAAAGTTGCCTTTTTTTTGGAAGTGGTGCATAGGTTTCTTCTAACTCACCATCACCACTGATTACTATTGGAATTCTCTCGACATCAGATGGTGAAGGAGTTGTTAGCAATGTACCTGATTCAGGTGCTTTCGATGTACTTGTTGATGGTTGAGGTTCGTCATCACGACTCGGTAAATTCGACAGTTCTAACATTTTCTGAATCGTCGACATCGTCGTTTGTTTTTTATCTCCTTTTACACTAAAAAGAATATATAAAATAATCAGTTTCGTGCGCCTATTAAATTACTACAAAACAAATTTTAGGTTATATAAATAAGGACCATATAATCATTAAAAAAAATTACCTTGAGGCATCAGAATTAGGGTGTTTCTTTAAATGTTTATTCATGTTTGACGTATTCCCTGACGATTTTAAGGTTTTGAAACAAATCTTACATTTCACTTCGTCTTTGTTAATCTTGACGAAATACTGCCAAACGTCACTCTTGGTAGGCGGCATTCTTTACATTGAAGGCGGCAATGATTCAAATTCCGATACAAACACAGAATAATTGTGAGTGCTGTTCTGAATAGGTTGAAATATCAATAAGTCAATTATCATTTATCAATAACGCAAGAAAATCGATAAATATCAAAATGTTATAAATAACAACCATATAACAACCAACTGTCAGTTAACAACAACGCACAGATTAGAGAGACTCAACGAACGAATGAACCAGAGTTTTTTTTGTATAACTTTTCCGTGAGGTTAGGCAAAGGGATCTAAGCCCATACAGCTACTAATAAAAAACTATTATAAAAGTATAATAAAAGACTAATAAAAGTCTATTATAGTCCATATAGACTATAATAGACTAATTAAACAAGTGAAATGTGAATCCGGCAACCTACCGGCAACGGAACTAACTCTATGAATGAAAGCTTCAGCAAGATTAAACAAGATGGCGTTGCTAATGTTGCCATAAATTATGAAATGAATAAATAAAAAAAAAGTAATTTATTCGATACGATATCTGTCAAAAGTACTTGTTAAGTAAAAGTATCGAATACAAAGTATCGAGTACAAAAGTATCGGTATCGAAAAGAAACCTACTCGATACCATAAAGTATCGATACTTTTTTCGTGTCGCTATGTAGGACTTGCACTCCCGAGTTCTGGAATCTCTGGGAGAGCAAGATGTTTATCAGTCAACTTGTTTTGTATTACCTTTTCATAGAAGGTTTTTCTTAATCTAAGACAATAGAAGGATAAAAAAATAGAGAGATTCATGAATAGGCGGCTCAATCGCTCAATTGTATAATAGAGAGGCGGGAGCCTGTCGATTAAGGGTGGCGGGAGGGGGATCCATCAAGAGGGTGGAATGGGGAGTGTGTCCAGTCTTTCCTTGAGGGCTTTTAGACACACAACAATGTCTTTGTTCGCTTTTTTATGTTCCTCTAAGAAAAGCCTGTATATGGTCTCAGGGTTGTTACTTAGAATTTGATCCCTCATTTCTGGTCGGACCAGTAGTTGTGTCACTTGACGACATACCTTAGCCATATGAGTGTCCTCAGGGTCTGTGGGATTTGCCTCCCACCCGCCTGTGGGTGTTTGTGAGTAAGACCATCTTTTTGGTGGTTCTACGGGAGCTGAAGCGGTTTGGGGTTTGGGCGTGGTTTGGGGTTTGCTTTATGTACTGCACTGTTAATTAGACCAGTAAACTAAGTTTAAAATATAGTTCAGCCAATTTTATTTGAAGACCTGATAATAGGAAGTCTAAAGGAAGTAGCCAAGCCTCTCACACATATACTGTACCAGTAATTTTCAAATTCTAGATGATCATTTTTAACTATTTTTCTTCTAAATCTACGTATTTTAATTATTGGTCCACAACCTATGGGAACACTCATACTAGATAGTATGTCTTCATCCGTCCAATCCGCAGGCACTCCCCTTACAACTACCATTCGGGTAATGCTGAATGTCGGAATGAATACTTTAAAATTAAAAAAAAATTTGCTGTTAAAAGTGTGTTAGCTAAGAAAGAATAAGCTTCTAGAAAATTAGTAAATGCTAAACTGAGGCGATTGCGTCCAATACGCTTGAGGCTACCATTTCCAACACCTTTGATGCAATTTCTTTTTAAGAAGCGGCCAAAAGTTACAGGGTGTAGAACAGTCGAGTCATTGGAGCTCACAGTATCCCTTTGGATGTGGACAATGTATGAAGCCGCATCAGTAGGCTGATAAGCAGCTCGACCAATCCGAGACAATGATATTTCCCCACTTATGTTAGTTGTTGATGATGGCTCGAAAACATAAAGTCGAAAACCGTTACTTGCGCGCGCACCTACGCAGCGCGCTTCTTTCCGGCGCGGGGCCCAGTCAGTCGCTCTCTGAACGCCCGCGAACACGCCCGCGCAGCGCGTCGCACGGAGCTCACCACACATTCGCTCGCGAACCAACTTACATGTACCCCAGCGCGTACATTAGTATTATTACTTGCAACTTGATTTATATTAGCAACTACATGTTCCTGATGGTGAGGACGAGATTCAGGTGTACTCTTAATGTCATCGAATTTACCACAGTTACAATCACTTGAATTAACACCTTTTGAACCGTGTCGTTTCTTTTTTTTTTGTTGCATTCGCTGCATACGCGTGAAATTTGTTTCCGCTTCAAAGTCTGCCCTGTTTCTTTTTGAGAACAGTCAGTATCCATGGAGGAATCCAAGGCATCCACCAGGACAGGATATTTTTGAGATCCTGGAGGAAAAGTTCCCCCAGGATCATAGGGCGGGTCGCCCGTAACAAAGTAATAGAGAAAGACTTACCAATAAGCTGCTAGTTGTCACTATATTACTATAAAATTTACAAATACGAATATAATAATTTATATATTAGCCCTAAATATCAATCCTTTACCATTAAATTTTACAAACTCTAAAAATTAAAACAAAAAACGCGTCCACTCCTATCAGTTTCCCGCTCTTTTCTCTGTCAATTTTTGTATATGACATTTAAAATGTTAGAGTCGCCATATTATAATTTAAATTACCATATTGTAATTGAGCAAGTTACAAGTCTTATGTTTGTCATTAAAAGGGGACTTGAATTTGAAGGGGGGTATTAGATATATTTATAGTCTGTGACATTGATTGTCTGTGGTAGCTCTCGCTCTGCAGTGCGAGCATAGAACTTGAAAGTCGACAAATTTGTCGATCGACAAACGCTTATAATTTACCGAATCGAGTCGATAACCGCTAGCATAGAGGTCGGATCGACAAGGAATTGATAATTTTATCGACTTGATAAATAGTGTCAAATTATGTCGATCATTCGTTCTTCATTCATTCTTGTTGTTTTAATACAATTAGGCAAACGGCTCTAGAATAGAAAAAATCATAAATTTTCAAAGAATTAAACTAATTAATGGATGCACAACCCTGAACTCCTTTGAATTTTAAGATTGAAATACGGAAATTCAGTTGACTGACGTACTCTTCATATAATGTGTTCTAAAATTTAAAGTTTTACTGTACACACATTAAAGCTACAGATACACATGCTCGAAAGTAGCACACTACTAAGCATGCTTGACAGCATGCTAATATTGAGTATGCTATCGTACTGGGTACACATGCTAGGTATTGGCATGCTAGTTTTGAGTATGCCGTTGTATTAGCATGCTCAAAGCAAACATCCCAGTCACACTTGCTACAGAACTCTTGTTGGTAGTACAAGCGTTGCCTTGAAATGAATAATCAATTAGCTATTCGTACTTCAGTTCGTTTTGTTGAGTTCACTCAATAAAATTATGTTTTGCTCGCGGTGAAACTTACTAAATAATTGTTGCTGAAAAACACCAAAACAACAAGAAATAGAACGATTTGGGTTCGTAATTGGATAGCAAGAAGAGCCAATCTTGAAGTGAGCACTCGTTTGTTGGCAGAAATGCGAGACGAAGATACCGAGGGCTATAAAAACCATTTACGCATATTGCCTCATCAATTTGATACGTTACTTTCAAAAGTTGATGCCTCTATACAAAAGCGTGACACATATCTGCGATATGCTATTCCTGCTAGAGTTAAATTAGAAATCACGTTGAGATTTCTAGCTGTTGAAGATTCTTTGCACACATAAGAGGCACTTCACCGAGTGGCAAGATCTACTATATCTCAATTTATACCCGAAGTTTGTGCTGCGATAACCATGGCTTTAAAGGAATATAATAAGGTAAGAAAAACAAACATTATTTTTTTAAATGTTTATTAACTAAAAAATCATAGCAACAATCAAAATCAAATTGAGAAATATTTCACTCAAGACATATCCCAAGCTTTGCTTAGGACATCAGCTGTTCCTTCTGAAATGCCTTCCATAATGACTTGCCTTGCTTTGCCTTGCCGTCTAAGTAACGAAAAAGAGTCTTGATTTTGTATGTTAGATGAATACTGTGTGCATTCTGAAGTAACTTGTATAGATGCCTGTCCAAATGATGGCAACGGTTGCACATTTTGTGAGTTGGCTGGATTATCTTGAATTACAATTGGTTGATTTGGGGTGTACATAGCAGGAATGGATACGCTTCCAATATTTGGATACAACTGTCGACGTCTAGCTTATAGTAAACTTGCTTGAATTTCAGCTTGCACATCAAATGCAAAATTTTATGGCAGTGCGCGTAGTTGCGAAGCTACATTAAGACCAAAATAATTGTGGTGGATTATTTATATTAGAGGATATTTGTTCTAGGCGCTCTAAAGCAGCAGTTACTGAATCATTTGTTGTCGTAGACACTGCGTTTGTTTCTCTGCGAGTGAATCTTTGATATGTTAAATTTCGGCTAGAATGACTCGTGGTAGATTCTTCATCAGTAGGTCCAATTCCTACTTGTGACCGAGGTCTAGTTTCCATTTCCGATTGTGTAGTGCTTCGAGGGTCAGGGCTCTGTGTAGTGCTTCGAGAGTCAAGTCTCTCTTCGCTCATTAATGACTGCGAAGCACTTCTAGGCCACTGGGTGTCGTCATTATTTGGTTATCGCGGGTCATCCTGAAAAATAAAAAAATACTCATAAGACATAAATGTTATTAATTTGAGTAATGTGTGTTTTGCAGATGCCATCCTATGATGAATGGAAGTTAATCGAAAATGGATTTCGAACTAAATGGAATTTTCCTAACTATATTGGAGCTCTGCAGAGCGATTCTGTAAGAACTTTAAGGAAAATTCGAATCTGAATCCGCGGTGAGTTCATGAATTTGTATTCGCTAATAACCATTATGATCTTGTTTCTACACTAGCGCTACTCGTGCGAGCGGCAGTGAAACGAATCACGCAAACGTGAGATTTTGTATGACATGACGTTTGAATCGGCATTCTGTAACGGAAATCCATCACTTCGACACACACTTCGCTCTCGAACAAGAATTCATCTGTCAAATTAAAAGTTTGTGTTTTCATAGTGATTTTGAGAGAGTAGAGGCATAAATTCGACGAATATTGTAAATTAAACAGTTTTCGTTCAAGATACAATAATAATTTCATTCAGTTGAGTGCATAAATTGTTAAAAGAGATGGCTCGCATAATTTTTATTAAAAACTTTGTTAGAAGAGGCTCATTCATTAGACAACAATGATATGCGTCAACAAGCTAATGAGATCCGAAATTTATCTCTTTTAACTAGAGATGATGATTATGTGAAGGTGTATAGATTGTCAAAAGAGCTTATTGACCAATTAGAGCTTGAGTTACAACCTTTCATAAAAACTACAAAACGTCGAGGGAAAGGACTTTCAACTCGTGTAAAGGTAAGCATTCTCATTTTATCTATAGTATTTCTATATAAACTGTCGATAAATCATCCCTCATCAATAGGTCTAAGATGTAATAATAATCAAATATAATACAATCTGAACCAGATATAAACTTGAAAGTGGCAGAAAACTGCTATCTTATTAAACTCGTCTTAGAAAGTGCTAATGGTTATTGCCTTAATATTTTTAAGCTATGTGTCGTTATCGGTTTTTGGAATCACGTAACGAAAACGTTATCCGTTAGCCGACAACGTTGTAATAACTATCTATTTTTGACAACTATCTAAATTTATAATAACCTGAGGCAATAACAAGTGAGTGTTAGAAGTGTGACTCATTTCAGTCCATTATCGTTTTCAATGAACTCCCCTTCGTACTTTACCAGGCTTAGGACTGACTGTATTGCGTTATCAGCGAGTAATATAAATGATTATTTTAATAGTTGATATTATGTTGTAATACAGGCGTATTTAGAAGTCCATTGTATATACATTGATTCTATTTATATACACAGTTATATTACACTTATAGGTTATGGGGTATATTGACAATTTAAAAGAAATAAATTATATTTTACATTTTTACAGGTTTCCATTTAAAAACATTATCTGTGCCACTTTTTTATGGTCAAGCCTAGTACGGCGTTCTGAAATTAGCAGCCCAGCCTTGCTGAAAATTCTCTCGCAGGGTACGGAGGTTGCTACAATATTTCCGTAATGGCGGAATAGCTTACTGATGTTAGGATATTTTTGGTCATGATGTCGCCACCAGTCTAGAGGACAATTCCATGTGCCATCTGGCATATGCATTGCTAACATGTCGTCCTCTAAATACATGTCAACTTCTTGAATTGCTTTTGATAAAGCTGTTCCTGTTTTGCGCTGTGGCCTGTCAGAAGCAATTATTTCATTTAGAATGCTCCACGGAGAAACACCTTTAGAGCTCGATGCCACCGGTTGCCATGTTGAACTAGAAGCTTGAGAAGGTTCAGGGCACTTCTGTGCGATCAGTTGTTGAACCAAATCTTGGACACGTTTCTTTGCCCTGCCCGCTTCTGCCTTGTCCTCAAAGCCAGATATTTTATATCGTGGATCCAAAATAGTACAAATAGAAAACGTGCCACTCTTTTCTATGTTCCCTAATCTTGAAACAAGTCCGTCTTTTAAGTGTAACGCAACGGTAGCCGCCGGACTGACTAAGTTTTCTTCTGACAGTGGAGTTAAATACTCTGCTAACAATTTGTCGCAGGTTTTCACCAGGCACCGCGTTATGGTTATAACAGAGCCCGCAGTAATATATTTCTCAGCGCTCATGCCTGAGGTGACATCGTCGAATGGTTTTAATACAATAATTAACTGCTCCAAAAGCGTCCATTCTTCTAAAGTAAGTATTGGCAAATCTCTTCCAATAACAGCTGAAGTTGCTTTGACTGCTGCCTGTAGTTGCACTAATCGGGTAATCATGTGCAATGTTGAATTCCAGCGCGTTGGCATGTCCTGTTTTAATTTTAATGGTATGGCAACATTATATTCATTTTGTTGGTATTTTAAGAGCTTTTCGGTAGCCTGCGGACTTTTTTAAAAAAATCTTACTATTGTCTTAACTTTATCAAGAGTAACTTGGACATTCTTAATGGCGTTTTGGACAATTAAATTAAGCGTATGACCATAGCACCCAAAATGCTTCCAACCTAAGTCTTGCAATGCTTTTTGGACGTTTGAAGCATTATCGCTTATAACAAAATTAATTTTATTCAAGATGTTCCACTCCCTGGCTGTATTAAATAAAAAATCTTGAATATTTGCACTGGTGTGGCGATCTGTAAAATATTCATATGATAAGAGGACGGACTGCATTTGAATGTTGGTATCTATGAAATGGCCTGTAATTGCTATATAGCTCTCATTTGCTCTAGATGTCCACAAATCCACTGTCAAACAGATTTTTTCTATTCCTGCTTCTGCCAGAAAGGTCTTCACTTCGTCTCTTTTTTTCTGGTATAATTGTGGAATAAGAACAGAGGATATGTGTTTCCGAGACGGTAGATCATATCCGGGAATCCATCGCGCAAATTTTTTAAAACACTCTTCCTCCACTAAACTAAAGGGTTGGAAACCTTTGGTAAACAATTGCAAAAGATCATAGTCTATTTTTAATTTAATGTCTTTCGTAATTTTTCGTGGTATGAAGGAATCTAATTTTGTCTGTTGCTTGCCTATTGTTATTGTTGTAGAACCAGAATGTACCGCATGGTCAGCTGGAGGATGGTTCGGTGCCTGCAGTACTACTGCTGCTGGTGTTTGCGCTACATTGCTTTCAGCTGACGATGCTTGAACATTTGCTACTATTCGATAAGTTTCGATGTGCCTGCTTCTCAAATGAGTTTTTAAATATCCTGTTATCGTTCTATAGCTAATTAATGCTCCACAAATTAAGCACTTTGCTTTCTTATTGATAGGATCAGTTTTATCAAAATGTTCCCACAAAACACTATTATTTACCCGGGACATTTTTGTTAATTTATCTATTTATTCACACAATTACTATTGACACTAAAGTTTTTTTAAGTATTTACACTAATCCTATATCTATGCACTAATCTTATACTTACTACACTAAAACCAAACAAAAAGTTTATTCGTATTATTAGCGTGAGTGAAAGCGGAAGCAATCAAAATCACACTGACCCAATAATAACTCAATTATTCTAAAAGAATTCGGAAACAGGTGTGGTCAAAAGTTCAAAATAAAACTTCTTTGGCAAAACTTTTAATTAATTACAGTACTTATTACCGTAAAAATAAGTCATAAAATATCAATACATGCTTGGTGCTACACGAATGCGGGCTTCGAAGTACAATGCGATGCACTGAGAACGTATTTCTATTTCATTCACTCTTGTGCTAACGTGTGATAGTTCGTTTCTATCGCACCAGGCATCAACCGTTGACTGTGTGTTTGCAATACGTTGCTATCCTAATTATAAGAACGCTGTACATTACCAATTCGGTTCTATTATATGATCATTTAAATATGTCTGACATACATAGTAAGAAATGTAAAGTGCGTTGTAAAATTGGGATCGTCACGGTATCTCGTGAGTTTTCACGTTTTATCATCCTTGGATGGGTGAACCAACCAAATAAAGTGCTAGCTCCCTCGACGACGGTCGTTGGAAATTAGACAGTTTTTGTTCTGTTGAATAACTAGTGATCGTTGTTCAACCAAATAGATAGTTGTGTAACTGTCTAAGTGAATAACGACCCATAGCTAATATTTTTCAGATATTGTGCACCTTGTTATTTTTAGCAAATGACAGCTATCAAAAAAATTATAAAGGAAAATGTGCGGACATATTTGTCACAATCTTCAGCCTCTCGGTGTATAACTGAGGTTGTAGAAGCTTTAAATGATCCAAACAAAATTCATAAATATATAAGGTTTCCTCAAAATATACAAGAAAGGCAGATATTAAAGGAAAGGTACATGTATTGATTTTTATTTTCATTTAATGTTTAATATTTTTTCTTGTTACTAAGTTGGCAAACAGGCAAACTGCCCACCTGCCCACCTGATGGTCAACTTGTGACATCAGATGTAAAGTCATGTACCCAGTTATTTCACAGCCATTCCTTTCAAACAGGAACATAGCAATGAAAGCACTGCTGCTTTGTGGCAGAAATAGGTAAGACTCCGTCTTTGCCAAGCATACAGTCCAAGCATACGACTCTGGTACAGAGTTTACCTCTGGTATTTGGTGATTGCTGTGGGAGAGAAATCGTGTAATAATGTAGCACCTTTATTTATTTCTAGATTTTATGAGAAATATAAAATGCCTGCTGTGATTGGTTGCATCGATGGGACGCTTGTGGCCTTAAAGAAACCAGCATAACATGAAGAAAGATTTTATTGTCGTAAAGGTTACCATGCAAGAAATGTTCAATTGGTAAAACTTGTATTAAATAACTCTTGGAGTGGAGTTTTTGTCATCAAATTTTGGTTTTTCATGACTTTTTTTGTTTTCAGATAACTGATACAGACCTAAACATTTTACATGTTGATCCAACACATGGTGGCGCCACTCATGATAGTTTTATATTTAATTTTTGCATTATAAAAGATCACTTGGAAACTCTGACAAATGCTGGTGAAGAAGTAGTTTTACTCGGTAAATATGTTGCCCAAGGTAGTTTGGCAATCAAGCCTAATCAAGTTGCTACAACTGCAGTACCTGCAGTTCTTTTAAGATTCATAAGTCAGCAACCCCTACAAGGAACCAATGAATGCTGCCAATTAATGAAAGTATATTATCGAGTCACAGTCCTCAATAACTTCAGCCCACAACGATGCAAGCATGTTGTATGTTACAAAATAAATTAATAACATATTCAGTATCCATTGACCATTATTTTGAATTATAAGTTTAAAAAATAACTTTTATTAGTCAAATTTTAGAAACAATTATTATATTTAAAACAAACTTAATTTTACTAAATGTTTTGTTTCAGGTGATTCTAGTTATGATCAGCGTGCCTACCTTATGACTCCCATTAGCAGTCCTGAGGATGAAACTCCAGAAGCTTTTTATAAAAGCCGTCACTCTTCAGCCCGTAACACAGTAGAAAGTGTTGGAATTAAAATAGTTCAGTTGTAATAGACGTCTATGGTGTATCGAAAAAGAATATTGTCTTGTCGGTTTTGATGTCTGTCATGGTTACGTAGCAAAGGGAAAAATGTATTTTCCTTTCACTTATTAATTAATTAATAATTACCTAAGATTTGGTGCAGTATTACTCCAACAAAGGTTATGGGCTAATTATGGAGATACGCCAAAAATTGTAAAGGTAAGAAAATTTTATCAATCGAGAAAAATGACGTCGAATAATATTCAAATATTTCCACAATTACGTGCCGAAAATTTTATAACGTGGAAATATAGAGTAAAAGCGATCTTAGAAGAAAAACAATTGGCAGACATTTTGAATAAAAATGAGATAGAAATAAAAAATGACCAAACACTTAAAGCGCAAGATGCTAAGGCAAAATCGATTATAATTCAGTGCATATCTGATAAGCATATACATATTATAACTATAGACTTTGAAGTTATTATTGTCAAAAACTTAAAACATAACTTACTATCAGTTGATTTGATAACAAAGAAGGGACATATCATAATATTTAAAGAACAACATGTAATAATTAAAGGTTGAAAATTCTATATGACTGGAGAAAATATAAGGAATTTACATATTATACGATTTAATTTTGAGAACCACGATAATGCAATGATTGCAAATGATCATTTAAATGATTTGTTGCATAGACGACTTGGACATTTAAATATAAAAGGCCTAAGAATTTTGAATTTACCATATTCTGATAATAAATGTGAAAGTTGCATTCAAGGAAAGGCAACGAGAAGATCTTTTATACCTGTAAGAAGGCAGAGTAAAGAAATTGGTGAATTAATCCATTCAGATCTATGTGGACCTATTACTCCAACTGCTTTGAATGGGGAAGTGTATTACCAAGTCTTGATTGATGACTACTCTAATTACACAGTTGTAAGATGTCTAAAAAATAAAAACACAATTTAACTTAAAAACTAAACATATTAGAGTAGACAACGGTGGCGAATTTACATCAAAACAATTTAAAAGTTTTTGCGAAAGTAAAGGAATTAATTTACAGTATACATACGCCACTACAAAACGGTACATCTGAGAGAATGAACCGCACATTATTGGAGAGAAGAATCAAATCTTCTAAAAGAACTTTGGGTTGAAGCTGTTCAGTTTTCAGCTTATGAACTTAATAGAAGTCCGACTAAAGTACTATATGGCAAGACTCCATCTATGATTTGGCATGGCGATAATAATATTAAAAAGCTTAGAGTCTTTGGTTCAAAAGCTTGGTGTGTGTCAATCCCGAAGCCAAATAAATTAGAGCCAAGAGCAAAACCATTCATAATGGTAGGATATTGTGGCTCAGGTTACAAATTATGGGATTAATAAATTATAGTATCCACTGATGTGATTTTTGATGAGAATAATTGTAAATATAGAAAATAAATAATAGTGAGAATGAAGACCATAAATACATACTTAATGAAGAAAATGAAATAAACGTGGAAGAAGTTGAACCTAGTAATTCGAATAGTGAAAGAGTTACAAGGTCAGGGCGAGCAATTAAAACGCCTAATTATTTAAATGACTATGTAGTTTATACAGCTTACTGTTTATTAATTGCAGATAATGAAAATCCAAAAACATATAAACAAGCGATTAAAAGTAATGAATGGAAAGTTGCAATAGATAAAGAAATTAAAAGCTTAGAAAAATTAGAAACTTGGAAAGAAGCAGATTTACCAGAAGGAAAGAAAGTGATAGAAACTAGATGGGTTTTTACAACAAAAGAGAACGGTTTGAAGAAAGCGCGTTTAGTTGCGAGATGTTATTTAAAGATCATTATATGTCTAGCTTGAGGATTGTTAATGATCATAAATAACTAAATAAGCAAATAAATATACTGTTGATGCAAAGTTTATTATATTTATATACTATTTACAATGAGGGCAAGAGGGTTTTATAACCGAAATTGCTTCTGCCAATGCCTTCAGACCTTCCCCCACTGCCACCAGTGTTTCAGTTATAGCCCTATCCCTGTCGCATAACCGATTGATTATTTGTTCTCCCATGTTCGTCAAAGCTTCTGTCAATCTTCTATCTCTTCCGGTACCAGATTCTAACATTGCTTAAATGACTCTATTATGAGATTGCTGAACTTCAACCTGCTGTTCTTCCACCCTCAAAAATCTCTCGGTAATGAGAGTAAATTCAGTTCTTCTTTGAGAGGGTGGAACTGTGACTGGCCTTGATGCTGAAAATACAGTATAATTAAAGCTTGGAAGGAATAGTTGCATTTTTTCAAATCATAGTCTTAACTGAATTCCAAAGATCATGCTATATACATTCAAAGTTGATGTTGCTTTTATTTATCCAATAAAAAAATTGCTTTGCGCTGGAGTTTTAATTCGAGTGTAATAATAATTTACACTCCTATAAATTAATATTCTTTTATTTTATGATGCCGCATTACATGAACATCAATAACAAAACATTGATTTTATAAATCTTCAATATAATAAAAAGCATTAACCTGTTTTTTTGTACTCACTTGAAGATGCAGCATTTCGACTGATACGAGTTCTTCGGGTCGATGTAGTTGTGGTACCGCGACGAGAAGGTGAAGTTAAAAGCCTAGACTGGGCGGGTGGTGACGCTGTTTGTTCTTGTTGATGTGTTCCTAAAAAATATTCATTAATCCATATACACATCTCATTACTGGACACTGGTTACCTCGGGTAAATAGAAATTTGCCTGCTACAACTTTCAAACCTCACCAGACGTTCCAGTATTTTGACTTCTTCCGGCGGAGGTATTGTAGTGCTGAAGGAGAATCTATATTCTCTCAGTAATCGGTGTCTGTAGACCAATTCCTAAAAAAGTGAATATTAACATTCTGATTCAATTACTTTATAAACATAATAATTTCAATGATATAATAAGCAACACTTTTCAATGAGACAAAAACACTCACTTGATCCAACAGCTCCATGGGGACGAATAATTAAACTGACACTGGTGCTAGTAGTACGACGGGTTTTGACTGGTTAAAGGGTTTTGACTGCAACATATATAATTATATATTAGGTCCTTACCTATGAAATTTGTGTTTTGTATGGAGATTGTGTTGTTGACAGACAATGTGTGTTGATGGCTTTTATTATGTTTCTAGAATTGAGGTGTGTTTTCAATATGCTATTTAATCTGTATTTAAACTTTTGAGTAAGACTAGATTTAGTTGTTGCTTGGTGTACGAGTATGTATTTGGTGTATATATTTTATTACGTGCACTGCGTGCGTGCGGAGTTACGAGCTGCCGGTGTCCCACAGACGTAAGTTCAGCAATAAACGTTGATTCTTAGAGACGTTACCTCATAAATTTTTTTAAACTACCATAGAGTCTTTCTGACGTGACCTAGAAAAGTATAATTCTAATTAAAAGTGTAAAACATGCTTCTTAGCTTATTTTTATTTGTGAAAATAACCCAAATAATGTTATTTTGTTGTTGTTATTTCGTATAGATGTCGGAACCAAGAATAGACGATGGCCCTTCAAAACGTGACAGTAGCGGTAGGTTCAAAAACAACGAAGAGCAAATATCAACATGGCTGGAAGAATTAGAAGAAGAAAATGAGTTCAGTGACTGACGATTCTGTTGAAGACCCTAACTACATTGAAGAACAGGAATGCCTAGCGGTACGCGAAGATCTTGAGGAGGAAGAAACTCAATCCAGTGAGAGTGAGTACGACACAGATGATAATGAACCTCTTAGCTCTTTGGTTTCTCAAACGAATGATGTTACTAGTTTACAGTACATTGGTAAGAACGGGTTTTCGTGGTCCAAAACGGAAGTGGCGAGTAACAGTCGAACACCTGCCCATAATATTATTCACGTCTCTCAGCCAATACAGACACTCGTCTTCCGTAATTTTGAAGGACTGGTCTAAAATGTTTGACTCTGAAATGTTAACAACCATTACTTTGCATACAAATAAAAAGTTGCAAACGTATCGAGAAAGATTCCGTGACTCAAGCAGACCAGAGCTCAAAGATACCAACGAATCCGAAATGCAATGTTTGTTTGGACTTTTATATTACAGCTCGGTTTTCAAAAATAATGATACAGACGCTAACTACCTGTTTGCGACGAATGGCACTGGCCATGAAATCTTCCGTTGTATCATGTCAAAATATCGGTTCTGTACATTACTCAACTGCTTGAGATTTGATGATGCTGCCGATCGTCGAGAGCGATTAAAATCCGACAAATTAGCGGCCATTTCGTGGCTGTTTGACAAATTTGTGTTGAACTCTCAACGTGCATAGACGAGATGTTAATACCGTTCAGGGGTCGATGCAAATTTGTAGTATACATGCCAAATAAGCCCGCTAAGTATGGGATCAAAGTTCTTGTATTGTCCGATGCTGAATCTCGGTACAGTCGGCAGCAATTAGATAGCGACATCCAAGGCTGTCAAATATTTAGATACAGCCAAAGTGGTCAAAAATATCGATACACCCGAGACGCTAATATAGATAGAGACATTTCATTCGTCTAAAGTAAAGGAACGCGCATGTCACCAATTATATCGGCTCTACCAGGGCGCCACTTATATGACGACAGCCAAATCACCATATGTAACTAAGCAACATCCTCGCCATAAACTTCGGTACAACTGCAAAATTACACCCTAAGCAATGAAGCATAGAGCTCTAAATAGATTACTAGCTGGGAAGTTACTACGATGACAGTTATCTAAGATAGGCGTCTATATTTTTTTTTCCTCTAAACCTTTTTAGATAACTTTCTTTGCCATTTCGTGCGTGACGTTATTGCCATGTGTTTGTTTTTAGTTCAATAAATTCGAATAATATCTCAAATTATTTTTATTATTTATTTTATTATTATTATTTCTTTGAGCGTTTGGCGTAATCGAAATTGAGCGACAGCGACATTTATTCAAAACTTGAGGTGCGTCGCAAAGCACATTGCACCGTAGCGCACATGTTTTGATAGATGACGGCTAGTGTTTATCACAAAGTAATTCATCGACAGAGAAAACTTAAGGTTTGAAATAAATTAAAATGTACGATTGATAGTTCGTAAATGAAATAACCTGATAGTAATGGGATCGCTTCAGTTCATGTATACAGTTTCCAGCATGTCAGACGATCCAAAATCAAATCAAGTTTTCTCAATTGATTTCTAAATCAATGTTTTGTGTAAGAATTGAGTTCATTATTTATCGATAAATTATTTTGTGGTAGTCTGATGTGCTTTTATCCGTACAAAAATTTGATTATACAGTCAGAACTAGAAGAACACGGAAGAACATGTACAAAAAGCAACACTCTTAACTGCCCGTTACTAAGACGTAACACTCGTAACTAAGACGCAACAGACGGAAAGATAGAAAGAGATGACATTATTTTTCTCATGACAAAAACTAAAGTTTTCATGACATAATATGTGTGTGTGATGTGTGTCTCTTGGCGCCAGAGAACTGTCACTGCTTGAAGCAGAGTCTTGACATGCCTGATGACGTGCTTTCAGTTGTTGCCGCTCTTCCAAAACAAAGAACAACGGCAACGTCGCATGCTTTTGGATAAAATGATAAAATTTAATTTTACTTATCCTGCATCCATAGACTGATTAAGGTATAGATGCAGCAAGCAAATTATAATAAATATTGTTTACACTTGCATTATAAAAAAATATTTTGAACATTATATCACTCAAATTAAATATAATCAGGTCTGGATATTAAAGTAACAAATAAACAATAAATAAATCAAAATAACGTACAAATAATGCTATTTTTTATTAATTTTATTTTTTTATTTGTCCTTATCGAGACTCGGACTCAAAATCTTTTTTGATTATGTTTGTAGGATCACTGCCAACTCGACCTCATTATGTTGTATGTGCTTTGCCCTTATACCACCACGTATATGATTGGCTCTATTCCTAAAACTGTTTTATTATTTCTGTTATTTAAAACATGAAGTAATAATTTTCCAGACATTCGATATATTCAATTCTACTCGATTTTGATATCTGTGACACCGTGTCTTTTTCTGTTCATAAACCTCGGTGTTCGAAATACAAAGATTAGAAAGGTTTTAAGGTTCAAAATATGTCTTGCTTTTAAATTTCAAGATAACGAAAGTGAAGAAAGTAAAATTAAATATAGCTGCTATTATTCTTTTGCTATAATGTTTTAGCGCAAAGCGTGTAAATAATTTATTCGCCATCGCCAGTGTGAGTAAAAGTTAAATAAAAAAACCAACCCTATTTTGTAGCAATATATAATTAGGTATAAACTTTAAAATCCAATACAATTTTCAATAAGAATATATTATTACCACTTCAATGTTCAAACATTGTTGTTTTCCGGCGATTAAAAGTAAGATAGCCAGTTCCTCAGTTGGCGAGGCAAAATTTATAATATTGAAGACAAAAGGCGATTCTTTCTTCTTTGTGCTGTTGTGTAAGTGGCAATTCGGGCTGGTATGTGATGGTGTAGGCCACCTTCATTAAGCCTACGCCACAGCTTGTTTTGATATCTGCAATAAAATACTAAAATTTAAAATTCATCAAATTTTGAACGCGTCAAACATTCACGGTACAGAACCGCTGAATCGTGATTGCGGTGGAAGGTATCTTGAGAGTGGATGGCTACATTGGTGGCGTCCTCTGCCTCCGTAGTCACCCGAGCTCTTGCCCCGCGAGAGCGGTATCGAAGAGCCTAGTCACCACCTTCATCGAACCGCTTGATTCGCTCGCTTACCGACCTTCTTTGCAAATAGAAACAGCTGGTGTCTACAAACGTTATTCCTGTGTAAGGAAAACTGTTTTGGGTGATGCAAAATTTACTTACATGAATATCTAACTGCCGCGAGATTTCCACAACTCCGTTAGCCGTAAAGTGACAATTCTGATCGTCTCAAAGTAAGTTATGGAGGCCGGCATTTTTTTAGAAATTAAATTAAATGAAAAGAAAAAACTAAAACAAACCGATAATACCAATCGAGCAACCGGAAAAATTTGACAATGATTGTTCTGACATTACTATAAAGAGAGATTTTTGATCAAAATGAGAAAACTTTTTGATGCGAAACTCATTAGGGTCTTAGAAAAAATATTAGTTTCAGTTATTATGGTTCAATTCAAAACTTTGTAACGTTACACATACACCTACAATAAAAATTACATTTATAAAGACGTCATACATTTATTCTCACTTTATTATAAAAAAGTTGGTAGTTACGTGCCAGTTCAGAGTGTTGCTTTTTGTACAATAGGCTAGTTGACCCTTTTTTATTGTGCCCCAAATGATTAATTACTGTTATGGTCCTAACTAAGGGACGCTGAATGATAATCAGTAGACTGTATAAAACTGGTATTATCAATAAATCAATAATTAAAGAAACAATTGACATGCTAAGTCGTCCGCGATCTATATTGAAGTCGTGTCAGGCCGGTCGTTGGTTTGAATCGTCGTGCGAGCCCCCTAGGCTCTCGGCCGCTCCCGACAGTCGAATGCTCCCGAACAATTACTGATAGCCATCACCATAAAAAATAATACCATTCTTTTCTGAAACCTATAACACAATAAATTTAAAATTATAAATTACGTTTTTGGCTACATGTCAAAAACGCCTTCGGTCCTGATGGTCTACGGCACAGAGCCGTAGCGTCACGATTTTTGTAAACAATTCAATAGGTATGCGTGACATAGCCGACAGTTATGCTTGATTGGTTGCGACTGGCGTTTGTCGGGTTTTGACCATGCGTATTATCTATTGTGGTTTTACTGAAACATGAACCTAAAATATACACTTACTAGTTGGTATGTGTAATTTCTTTGGCGTGGATAAATATAAAAGTAGTCTGTAGTCCATACCAATTTTGATTTTAAAGTGTCGTTTTTTATCGTAAAAAGTAACGTACATCCACACACAAATATTGTCCAACTACCTTTCACTTCATTTATTTCGTGTGAGTTTAAATAAAAAATAGCCTGTAAGTATTGTAACACTCTTTTTTCTTATTATCACTTATTACCGTCTTAATTACACATAAAGGCATCAGAGTTAAGTAAAATCACTAATGTTTGTTTGTTTCGTGTTGTTTACATCGTCATAATGACATATGTCAATTCCTTATGTCATTTTAACTTTTAATTTGTTTTTAAATTGCTAGTTTGACTCACCTTGATCGTGGTTCATAGACAAAACCATAGAGTTTAGCGTATCAAAACAGGCTAGTCAGTATATACAAAGATAGTCTCTTTATCAAACGACCGGCGTCCTTCTCGAATAAGTTTTTTTGGGCAATTTTAATGTTTCCGATGTCGGTTTCTTGTAAAATCCTCTTTAAAAAATGTAATAATAATAATGTTGACAAATTCCTAGTAAATTAATAAATTCCTCGTTGAGTATAAATGCACTTGCATGTTTATATTCAAATACAAGTTATTTTGCAATGAATCAACGTAATTTCAAATGAAAAGGGGCCCTTTAAGTATTTTTAGTAAATAATATAAACAAACAAACATTACTCATATTCTTGGATGTATGGACGAGTGTGTCTTTGCCTCGTCTATGGGAGCTACGGTCGAGACGGATTTCTCTCGGGTCTGTGGATCGATATCTGAAAAAGTCTCACGCGCTGGTTCTGATTTTGCTAATTTACTGAGATCTCGAAAAGAGAAGTCCTCGAATTTATTTCAGGAATATCATAATCAAGGGATTATTAAATTAAATAACTCGAAGTTCGAGTATATTGGCTGAAGAGCGTATAAAATTGTACATGCCGGCTGGTTTATAGGTTACCGGCAGCACTTATATAAAAACCTATGAAATATTAATAAAAGCCCGAGAAAAAGGTCAGTTAAAGATAAATTTCTTATTAATTCAACCGATTGTAAAGCTTTAATACTTGTGTTTCTATAAATAATAGTCTTTCAGTAAGAATTGTCGAGATTTGTCATTGGTGGGTGGATACAAAGCTTATCCTCTCCATAGCTTCAATAAACTCATACTAAAAATCCTTTATCCCTGTTAATTACATATATTTCAAGGTAATTGGTATTTGTGTAAAACAATAAATGTAGAATCATCATGTTTATGATCTAAATTAATAGTACTTGATGAAAGTTTGTCATAAGTTAGTAATTAAATTGTGTATATCTTCCACTCTCCTGAAATCATATGTTTTTATAATCTTTCTTTATTGCTTAGTTGTCAAAAGTGAATAGTATGAAGGAGAGTAATTTTAGTTAATCAAATCTTTTGTTAGCATGGGTTATACCCTTATTTAGTCCATAACAATGATAATATAGCGTTTCTTTTGACATGTAACAGGGCAAAAACTACCTGGTGGTAGTGTATGGTATAACCATACTATATACAGTACCTAAGAAGCACAAATAACCAAGTATACCAAGATATTTGAATATTTGAGAAAAGATCAACGGGACAAATTTAAAATACAGTATCCGGACCTGCAAGGTATGCAGTACTAACCAAGGGGAAAGGGAGATAATATTAATAATAATTATACATAATTATAAGAATTATGAGTTACCTATTTATTTTTGTTATACCTGTTTAGTACCTTTACATACCGAGATTGATCAAACAGGACCAGAACCAACCTGCCCTTGTATTTATTGTTGCTTTATTTTATTTTTAATGTGTATTTTGTTGTAACTTACATTGGTAATCCTTAAAATAAATAAATATATTGTTTAGCTTAAATATTTAGCAAAATTTGTAATGGAATAAATCATAAGTATTTTTGGTAATTTGTTGTATTATTTGTTGTTCATGAATCTTTAGTTGATGGGTTAAGGAGAAAAGAAATTATAACATTACAGTATAAGCTATCTCCGTACTTAATTTCATCCAAATCCACCCAGCCATTTAAGTATGAAGATTTAACATAGGAATATAACTGCCTTCGTGGTCTAGTGGTTTAGGCGTGTGTTATGTAATATACATCGAGACAACTCCAAAAACTGTTGTATAAATATTAAGCACTTAATTTTAAATCAATTTAGTGTTAATTAGTTACTCTTATATTCATACTTGATTATTGTAATATCGTTTTTAATTAAAATAAAATGAAAATCTATAGTTAAAACTAATCATTACATAATTAAATTATTAAACACAATGTCTTATAACATAATTGCAATTATTTGTACGGTATAAGGTAAAATCGTTGTACACGTGCTCTGAACGGCCCGATGACGTCAGTTGTTTGTCACCGTCTATAAAAACCAGAGCTCCCGTGTTGGCGAGTCATTCTGGATCGAGCCGTCGGACCGAGCGGGGCTCTAACCTTTCTAGACGAAACGCTGCTCAGTATTAATTGTCAAAACGGTACAAACCCAATGTTGTGATCATTAGAGCAATAATTTATAATTCGTTTATTATTTATTAAACAACTCATTTACTTCATACCACAATATGTACAAACATAATAAAGATTCATTTATTTCAACAAGTTTATACATAAAGCTTCTATTCGCTTACAATAGAACCAGAACCAGCATTCGTTTAATTATAATACTCTTGTACAATATAATATCAAAGAATTATAAATTATTGCTCTAATAATCACAACATTGGGTTTGTACCGTTTTGACAATTATTACTGAATTGGTGAAACTATAAATTATATAAAATATAACAAGGAAATGAGGAGCCCCTAACCCGCCCCTCATGATGGGTGACAACCATTCTTACACTCTCTCCTTCCGACCAACAGGAAGTTCCTTGCCGTAGCAACTATCAAAAAGTCTTCACACCATCATAATAATAATTATCAATATTAATACATCCCAAGAATTATACTTATCTCAAATATGATGTATCGCCATATACTACGTTATAATTTTTACCATATAGGTACTTCGTTAACTTAAATACTGAGCAGCGTTTCGTCTAGAAAGGTTAGAGCCCCGCTCGGTCCGACGGCTCGATCCAGAATGACTCGCCAACACGGGAGCTCTGGTTTTTATAGACGGTGACAAACAACTGACGTCATCGGGCCGTTCAGAGCACGTGTACAACGATTTTACCTTTTACCGTACAAATAATTGCAATTATGTTATAAGACATTGTGTTTAATAATTTAATTATGTAATGATTAGTTTTAACTATAGATTTTCATTTTATTTTAATTAAAAACGATATTACAATAATCAAGTATGAATATAAGAGTAACTAATTAACACTAAATTGATTTAAAATTAAGTGCTTAATATTTATACAACAGTTTTTGGAGTTGTCTCGATGTATATTACATAACACGTGCGTCTAGTAACATAGTCAGGAAAAACTTATCCAATCTAAATTAAATCTTATTATCTGCTCAATAACGTTCATTTTATTTATGTGTAACGATATATTTGACCACTTTGGGTGCTTGGTTACTATTGACGCTTAGCTTATCGCTATAATAATGGCGGCTAGCGTGCATCTATGTATTTGACAAAACGGTGTATCGATATATTTGGACAGGCTGGGTGCACTCAATAATTTGACCACTTAGGCTGTATAGATGTTTTTGACCACTTTGACTGTATTTAAATTTTTGACAGCCATAGATGTCGCTATCTAATTGCTGCCGACTGTACATGTATAATGCACACATTTATTATGGCAAAGGTTCAGATGGTGAGGGTTTCTCACCTGCAGAAAAAGACCTAGCAGTTCCAACTCAATCTGCTCAAACTGTCAAAGCAAGAAACACACACACACAGCAAGAAATATCACTGCCGACAACTGGTTTGGTTCCGTTCCCTTGATGCAGCTTTAAACAACCAAGAAGTTAACGTATCTCGGAACTCTTAAAGAAAAACAAAAAAGAAATTCCACCAGATTTTTTGCCGAATAAGCATAGAGAACCAGGCAGCTCCCTTTATGGGTTTACAAAAGATTATACCTTACTCTCTCAAAGGCTGTTTTATTGATTTCATCTTCTTACCATACAGAAGCCGTAGACGATAAGACGACGAAACCAATCATGATTGTTGACTATAATCATTCTAAAGGGGGAGTCGATGAAATAGACAAAAAGTGTTCGATTTATTCAAGTAGTCGCAAAACACGTCATTGGCTCGATCGCTCGCTCGCTCGGCGTCGATCTCGCTGGTACTAATGCCTTTGTTCTTTCCGTCAATCAAAGTTGCCCGGGTGCTAAATTACGAAGAGGAGATTTTATATTATCTTTGGCAAGAGAATTGGTTCTCCCTATCTTGAAAGAGCGCGTTTATAACAACCGCCTCCCAAGAGAACTCCGTCTGACTATTGCAAGAGTATTAGGAAATGATTTGCCTCCTCCTCAGCCAGAAATCCAGCCTCCAGGACCAGCAGGAAGGAAGCTTTGCAGCATATGCCCTAGTAAATTAAAAAGACAGACCAGATATAATTGTTTTGCATGTAAAAAACCAATATGCCTGCAGTGTTCTTCTCCAATTTGCAAAGAATGTCAGATTTATTAACTAGAATAAGGTTAACTTTGAGACTGATTTGTGCCTAATTAAGCCGTAGGATATCGTTTTTTTTTTTTTTTGCCCCTTAAATAGAGGCTTTATAAGTGAACAACATTGTTAAATAAGAAGAAGTTTCGTTATTTTATTTGTAATCCTTTTTTAGTATTTTAGTGCATAAAATTTGATCTCAATAAATTAATAAGTTAATTAAATGATGTTTTTATTTTAAAAGACTCTTTTTGATCTTATTTTTATTACTAGTAAAGCTATATAATATATGATATTATGAAGCATAATTTATATTCAAATACATATTCTAATAAATGATGTTAAAAATCACGTCCGACAGACTACATCTCAGCTGAATGTCAATTATAAATTTACCTCAGTCGCAGAAGGTTAAACACGAATTTCTCGGAAACCCGCGGGGCTAGCGGGAGGGGAGTGGTACCGTTCGGTAGGTGACGAGTGCGGATTTTTTAATCGCTATGTCGCAGTGGACTGGCGCGCACCGCGCGTACGCAGTAGAGACTTACTTTTGCAATAAGTTTTCGTTGAGTGAAGCACAACGCAAGTTTTGTAATCGCTTTGAAATCCGCCGCTTATTTTAATGATGAGTTACACTTTCACCTCGAAGGGTATTCAATCGTCAAAATTGCCGTTACTGGTCATCAAGCAACCCACAACAAAAACATCAGAAAGCCTTACACAGCCCCAAAGTTACTGTATGGTGTGCAATGTCGGCGAAAAAAATCATAGGGCCATTTTTCTTTGAGAATGACCGAGGTGCAACAGTTACAGTGACGAGCGAGAGGTATATTGACATGATTAATATATTTTTTGTACCGCAGCTGCAAGAAGAAGATACTGACAAGTCAGGTGTATGGTTTCAGCAAGATGGGGCCACAGCCCTCACAGCTAGGGTGTCCATGGATACACTAAAAGCATCCGCGACCTCAGCATATACGGGGAGGACGTGGTGGCGGTGTGGGTTTCTACATAAAACATGACGTGCGTGTTCGTTACTTAAAGGATTTGGATGATTGCATCGAACATATGTGGATAACCACTCGAGTAAATGGACTTAGAATGTCCATAGGGACGGCCTACAGGCCACCGTGGCTTAATGTCGATGTGTTCTTGGACGTCCTTACTGATATGGTAGCAAAATTATCACATCACGATTGTTTTATCTTGTTGGGTGACTTTAATATCAATATGAATGTCTCAGCCGACGGGAAGTCACAAGCTGGAAATTTTTTTGCGCTGCATGGGTCTGGATCAAGTGGTATCTGAATGTACTCATTCAACGGCCGAGTCAGAGTCTTTCATTGATGTTGTTTGTACTAATTGTCCGGTTCGTAATGTCTCAGTCACAAACATCACGGGGTCAACAGGTCACTCTATGATCAATGTCATATTTTCATTAAAGAAATCCAAATCGCCACCTAGTCATATTTCATACCGTCCGATCAAGGAGATGCACATGCATGATTTTAATAGGGATTTAAATTCTATAGATTGAGAAATTATACCTATTCTGCCTTCCATAGATACCATGGTTCATGAATTCAATGCACTATTATTGCAGCTCCTTGATAGGCATGCTCCTGTTAGGTATTTACGTATTAAAGGCAATAAAGCCTTGCCCTGGATCACAAATAAACTGAGATCGATGATGGGTTTACGTAATGAAGCTTTTGTTAACTACAAACGAACTAAGCTGGAAAGTCAAAGGAAATCGTACAAAGATTTGAAAAAACTAGTATCTAAAAGTTTTCTTCTTCTTTGAGTGCCATGTCCTCATCGGACGTCAGCGACCATCTCTCGGAACTTATCCCTATCCTGTGAAATGTAATAAAATGAAATCATCTATTCTGCAATTAGATTTACATGAAATACTTTTGCACGTCAATATTTTTTTTTCCTACTAGCACTTCGACGTGAATGGCCTGTTGAGAAGAAGTGCTGCAAGAAACTCAACAGTTAGCCTTTTTTAAACAGCCATAATAACAAAAGGAATTTAGAACATTTTAAATATTGTAAAATAAGTATGTGCCGAGGAGCAAATTATAGTAGCCACGAATTCTTATCTTTAAAATAACATGTATATTCATGGAATCTAAGAATAAACCTACTTCTAGTTCCTTTCCCGACAAGCCTTGTATATTTTGGTGTACAAAATTAAGAGTGCTATTAGGCTGATTCTTAGAATGGCCAGAGGCGTCCTCTCTTGTCACAATATCTAATTTAAATTATCTGGACAATAATTCAAGTCACTACACCGCTCAATAGAAGCAGGTGAGTACATAAAAAAAATATATGTCGTTTATAATAAGACAAATTACATTTATCTTTTTTTATAATTAAATTACTATTCAGTAATTTATTTGTGTCAACTAAATGAAACAAACTACTGTTTCCGAACGTGACCGTATCAAATGTCAAATTCAATTTGTATCTGCTGTGGTCATTTTCTGCTTGTGGCACATTTGTTAAATAGGGGAGTGTAAACAAAATAATTTTCTTTACATTAAAAGAAAAAAGTGTGTCTAAATGTGTAATAAGTTTCTTTTTGTTCATACTGCCCCTATTTCCAATGAAAATTATGATGGTGGAATTTGGTTTAAAACTATAATCAATAATTTTATTCATTATGTCACAATATGAAGCTCCAGGTAAACAGTGATTAATTACTGGGCAATTCATGTATGTACCCAGTAATTGGCCCATGTTTTTTCCAATATCGTCACTAAACATCACAACAGGACTTATGTTATTGGTACAATTCTTTATGTCAAGTGCAGACAAGTTATTTTGAGTAGGGGGTTCACATTCTTGGCGAATACCCAGAGAGCATGATGGGTTTACTATGGTAGGGCTGTTTGAACTATCTGTGAGGATGTTTATCGCCAAAATGTGTTCCTCATACTCTTTTTTTGTGTTATGATATCTATTTGTCATATTTTCTAAATTTTCCTTAAGGATACACAATTCAGATTGAACTAATCTAACATATTTATCATGCTCAATGATATTATTTTCCAATAATATAGTGTAAACATCAAGTTCATCACCTAACCGTCTCCGTTCATTAATATATTGACAATTTTTAGACGATTTTTTATGAGATTTTATTAACTTTTTAGTTTTTTTAATATATTTATTAATTTTAACATATTTTTTAATTTTGTTTTTGCTGCAACTGACAAGTTTCACATCAGAGGTTGAGTTTACTGTGACATTTGTCAAATCAATTACCTCTGTGGGTGAGTCAACTGCAACAGAAACCAGGCTGGGTGCAGTACAGACTAGCTCGTCAAAAAGGCTCTGGTTATGGTCAACTAGTGCATCGATTTTCTCGGACTCCGTTTGCGAAATGTGGTGGTGGGCCTCCTGTAGTTCCTGTTCCAGCATGGTGATGCGCCTGAGGCCTCGCACATAGCCCTCGCTGCACCCGTCAAAACCATCCACTATGCCTTGTAATCGGTCTCGGTCATCTGTTAATGATGTATACTGTGTATGAAATTCAGCCATTTCTTTTTTCAGTAAAATATTTCTATTTAAAACCTCTAACATCTCTTTTTCATTTTCATTCCTTTCTAAAAGTTATTGTTCATTCAACTCTTTGGTAGCCCTTAGTTCCTTCAAAGCCTGGCCGAGTTGGCGAGCGAGGGCACTGCGTGTCTGTGTCATTGTTTATTATATGTATAAATAAACGAGATCATAAGATTAATTTCCAAAGCGCTGAATGACCAATTTGAGGTTGATATTTGAAACCAAATAACAACCTCCTCGCGTACCTGATGATAAATAAGATACATCGAGTCGGTATAATTACGAATTAATAATATAAATTCTATGTACCTGAAGAGATAAAAATGAATCACAATTTTTCAAATTCAAAGTGGCGAAATAACTGTCAGGTAATTTCGTCACGCACGTAACTACACTTAGCAATTACACAAAATATTATATAATTAAACTTGTTGAACACTCATTAATGTTTTGTACGATTTTAGGCTATATTTAAGCGTAAAATTAATAATTAATTAAGTTAAATACGGGACTGACAAAATCAGCTGTTAGCCGGAGTGTTGCTACAAGCAAAAAAAAATGTGCCAACCTGCTCAGGTTGGCAGCGTCATTAATGTTTATCCAGCTTTTAATATTATCCATCCAGGCCATCTTGCTTCTCCCCCTACTCCTTTGGCCCTCCATTTTCCCTTCTAGTATTCTTCTTAAAATTTATTGTTACGGTATATGTGTCCAATATATGAAATTTTTCTATTCTTTTTCTTTTCTTTTCTCTAAAAGTTTAGAAAATGAAAAACGTGCTTTCTTTAATCATAATATTAATTGCAATATTATAAACAGCAAAAAGTTTTGGCATAAACTGAAACGTAACATCTTAACTAATCCTAGCAAGAGTGACGGTCGTTTGCCGGCTTGTTCCGGGTAGCAGCAAAATTCCGATTTCAGAGTTTCAGACATTTCCTAAAGGAGGATTTTCCGGGTCAGTTTTTACTCTGCAGCCTGTAAGTGAAATGTGTGTAGCAAAATGTATTATGGCAGTTAAGTCCAACTCTAAGGGACGGGATGACATCTCTCGAGATATGGTCCTTTTTACGCTTCCTAGAACACTGTCAGTAATAACCCACATGATAAATAAATCAAATGATCTGGGAGTTGTTCCTACTCAGTGGAAACATGCTCTAGTTAAGCCGTTACCTAAAGTTGATAACCTTTGTGAATACAAAGATCTTAGACCAATAAGTATTCTTCCGTTTCTGTCAAAGATTTTAGAAAAAGTTGTTTACGATCAATTCGTTAAAGTCGTTGAAAGTAATCACATTCTCCCATCTCTTCAATCTGGTTTTCGCAAGGGCCGCAGTACTGTGACGGCACTGCTTGATATCACTGATAACGTTTTGGCTGAGATGGATGATGCCCGGGGTACAATTCTCACTTTACTCGACTTTTCACGTGCATTTGATTGTATTAATGTTCGTCTTCTACTCGCCAAGTTTGCCTTCTATGGGTTGGATGATCACTCTTTGATGTGGTTCAAGAGCTACTTGCATAGTCGTCAACAGTCCGTCGTCCTATCACATGATGTCATCTAGGCAAGTTGTTCGTGGTGTACCGCAGGGATCTATACTTGGTCCTCTGTTATTTATTATTTGCAGCTGATCTTGCAAGTGTCCCTAAACACAGCAAGTTCCACTTTTATGCTGATGATGTTCAGCTTTACATTTCTGAATCTCCTGTTAAAATATCACAAGCATTGAATTTGCTTAGCAGTGATATAGATAGAATAGCTGACTGTTCTGCAAGAAATGGATTAGTGGTGAACCCGAACAAGTCAAAAATTTTTGGTCCTGGGTTTCAAATCACAACTGCGTAAAATCCTTGACATAGCACCTGTACTTACGATTTGTAAACAAAATATTGAGCGTGTTGATCATGCAAGGAATTTGGGGATTGTCATTGACAGTGAGCTTCGTTTCACCTATCACATTGAGGACCTGGTGAGGCAATGTTTTTTCAGACTTAGAATACTGTATAAGATCAGGAATCTGCTAAGTCGCGAAGCTCGTATTAAAATTGTGGAGGCTTTGGTATTGTCAAAGCTAAACTTTCTTGATCTTGTATATGGCCCACGGTTATTATATAGGTCACAACGTTTGGTACAGAGGGTGCAAAACGCATGGTGTGCCACCGAAATGTCACATATCTCCCTTTCTCAATAATGAATCCATACTTAATATTGAGTCACGTAGAAAGTTACATCTAGCGTCTTTAATGTTCGATATTACTTCTTTTAAAAGCCCCGACTGTTTATTTTCTAAGTTGATTTTTAATAAGATTAAATACAATAATCTAGCTTCAAGATCTATATGTGCACCACTTAAATATCACATACATAGAACTGTGGCATTTACTGGGAGTTTCCGCTATCACGCTACTAAGTGTTGGAATAATATTCCACCTCCCCTAAGGCAACTTAAATGTAAGTATATATTCAAAAAACGTTATAGGCTTCATCTTTTATCCTTACAAAGTCTAGGTGCAGCGACAAGCGTGTGTAGATAGCGGAGATTTACTATTTATCCTTGTTTGATTTTTTTATATATTCTTTATACATTATTTTTTAAATTAATGTAGGCAATATTCAAATCAATATTAATAATTATAACGGTAAATCAATCTCATATATGACACATGGCAATATAATATATAAAATCAATGTTATTACTTTTGTTTTATTTTTTTCTGTATCAAAAGTTTAATTTTTGGGTGGGTACATATTTATGCTTTCCACTTCACCATTAAAATTTATTCTACTTTATGGCATGCGAGGAGACAAAGCAAATTTCAATTTGGTAGTACAAGGTCACAGTTGAAAATCAGTTATTTGCTTGTGGTTTCACGAGCATACTAAGCTAAACTGTCGCCTAATTTGTAGACTGCAGCACACGCGCATTCAATAAATTATTATTTGTTGTATATTTTTTTTGTGTATTTTCTAGTGTTGCAGAATTACAAATAAAGTTTTTATTATTATTATTATTAAAAGCGTTGTTTCCGGGAAAAATTATAAGCCATATTGTGGCCACCCAGATCTCCTGATTAAACCCCAGCTGACTTTTTTGTGGGGTTATCTCAAAGCAAGAGTTTTTGATACCCCTCTTACGAATTTAGACCAGTGGGCCTAGCACGCAGAGGTATCGAAAATCGAATCGAAAAGTAACTCACCTCGATTCGATTTCGATTCATCGAATTATTGGCAGCACGAACTCCTATCGAGTCGCTAACGAGTACTCGAGCGTTACGTTTTGTTTCTATCGAATACTCTCGATACAAAACCATAACTTTTATTGTTTTTTGGCAAAGTATCTAGTCTATACAGCCAAGTTTATTTGTAAATTAGAATCGTTTTGGTAAAAAGTTGTGTAGGAGTTGTACGTTCGGAAACTAAATCAGTAAGTATCTTTTTTACTAATTTATTCAAATTTATAAAATGTAATTTAAATAGCAATTACTAATATCAAAATGATAGTATATTTCGGAAATACAAATTTTAGTATACCACAAACGTCATGCATGTTGTAAAGTTTTGAACGCACTTCGATTTTTTTGTACTATTTGAATTCATTACCCAGAAACTTTTGAAACAAAGTTTTGTGAGTGTGTGATCGGTTTTTGTGTTTTCCTTTGAACAATTATATTCATAATGAGAACCAGTCAAACTCAATTTATAATTATGATTGAGTACATGGAAAGGTAGAGTTAATAATAATATGTGGTCATGCAATCACGGTTCTCCCTTTTTCATAACTAATTTTTTTCATAGTAATTAAGTAAACTAAACAAAAGTTATTTTTAGGTATGGAGATTTATCAAAACCCTCTGCTGGCCCCCATGGACGGCAGCGTAATTTGGAAAGGTGGAAAGAATTGACGCAGAAATTAAATAGTGAAGGTTCGGGTGACCCACGATCTGAAGAGAAATGGCGAAAAGTAAGTCTTATTTATTACTAGTATTTTTTCTGAGCGTCTTACGAGCCTATCTTAAGTGAAGTTTTGTTGCCGTGCCCAGCCAGCCACTTGAGAGGGTCGTGATCGGCTTGGGTCAAGTGCCGTATTTTTTTGACGTTGGCATTCCAGGCAGAGTTAAATACTTTCACAGTTTTAAACATAAGTATTCATACCTAATTTGTCTATTTTTGTTTATGTTATTGAAGGTTTGGAGTGACTACAAAAATAATGCCAAAAAAAAGGCAGCCAAAGTAAGCAGAGGTATAAGTGGGACTGGTGGTGGACCTCCTCAAAAGATATGGTTGACCGATTTAGAAGAACGAGTCATGGCAATTATTGGAGAGCAAGCAGCTACAGGCATTCCAACTATACCAGAGGCAGGTTTTGCAAAGGTTTGTTTACATAACTTATATTAATGTTTATCTTATTGGGTGTTTCTTGCTTAATCTAAATGATAAAAATTATACTCATATTGTGTTTCTATCATATTTTTATTAAATTATTTTTTATACAGACTGTACCATCTATTGAGGAGGGAGAAGATATTGTCATTGTTGCAGCTGAAACAGATGAGCAAAATGATAATAAGCGAACCTCACCTATGCTGGAGTATAACTATGTCATAGGTAAAGTGATAATATCTATTATAATATTAAAATGAAATAACAATTTTTACTCCATAATCTTGCAAAGCTATTCACATTTGTATGTAATTTTCAGGAGATGAAGATTGGAATAAGCCCAGTTGTAGCAGTGATCTCCCCACTAGCCACCCTCCAGACCAACATCAGGATCACCCAAGGAAGAGAGCCACTCCCTCTTCCACCTCAAAATGGGTCCCTCCCCAAAAAAGGGCCAAAAAGCTTGACATGGCTACAGAGGCTTTTTTAACATGTGAAAAGGAGAGGGATGATAGGTATTTTGAGATGGAACGAGAGAGAATCCGGCAGAGGGACACTGAACTACAAATTCAAAGAGTGTGGCAAGATATTGCAATGGAAGTTATTAAAATAATACAAAAATATTTAGATAAAAATGCCTAGGTCTTACATTTAAATTTTAATAATTTTAGTTTAATATTTAGGTTTAAAATTCATTAAGTATTTATATATGTTTTTAAGTATCTTTATTAAACAATAATTAGGTATTAGATTAAATTAGTAAATATGTATATATTAAGATAAAACTGTTGTAATTTGTAAATAAAAAATTCAATAATGACTTTTGTTTCCATCAACCAATTTAGAAAAGAATATCTAAATAGATAAATAAAGAAAAAAAAACTGATGATGTTGTATACAGAAATCATCCGGTCAACACACTGTTTTTGTGTTGAATCACTTTGAAACTCATAATAAATCATCTCTGAATTTTCTTGACAAAACCTTGTGAAAATCAGTATATTCTTTCCAACACATACATACACATCACGCCTGCAATTCCCGAAGGAGTAGGCAGAGTCCAAGGAGCACTGTGTTCCTTGACCACATTTAGCCATACAAAAACACAGTTCTCTAATTAATGCAGTGAATTAATCCTGGCGACTAATTCAGTGCGTATTGCCCGCCCTCTAATAAGCCAATCTTCATTATGAGGTTCCCGAACAACTTCATTTCTTCTGAACAACTTGCATGTAGCTGGATCATCAAACTCTGGCTCGGGGACTGAAAAATCAATGGCTAGATTGTGCAATACACTACAAGCCAGTATAATCTGTGAACATTTTCTTGGTTTGTAGTGTAGAGTGCGGTCTTTACTGAGGCATCGCCACCGATTCTTCAGCATACCAAAAGTATTTTCTATGATGACCCTGGTTTTGCTGTGTATATGGTTATACTTTATCTCGGGACTTCCTTCATGAGCGTCTGGTATGGGTGTCATTAACCATGGCCGCAGAGGGTAACCTGAATCACCTAAAACAGTTAACAAAATGGTTAAAATGCCTAATATTAGTTTATGCAAGCCAATCGGCTAACTATTTTTACAACTTTTCTGCTTATATAATTTACCTAACAACCAAGTTCGTTCATTATTCTGGTGTAATTCTTGCATGAAGTCATTGACTTGGCTAAATTCCCAAATAAATGCATCGTGAGCTGCTCCACCATACCTGGGGTTAACATTTATTATTCTCCCATCACTGTCACAAACCTAAAATAAATACAATTAAGAAATTTCATTAAAAAATGACAAATGTTTGGTACATATAGAAAAATAATTTATTCAGTTACTTATCAAATAAGTTAATGTTGTATGTTTTCTGGGACATTAGTTACTCAATAGAAATTACTTCTGGCATTTTTCTTATTAAAATAATCTATTATTACTTACCATTTGTACATTTATTGAATGGTAATGCTTCCTGCAGAAAAAAATATGTTCTTCCTCTTGTTTTGGGGAAAATATGTGGAAATGGGATCCATCAATACATCCAGTTACTCCAGGGAACCCATATTTATTGTAAAACCTGATGAAAAAAAATAACAATAAGTAAGCTAGAGAGAGAGAGCTTAGCTGGATGTGATTAATCTGTTAGGGTTCTTACTTTTCTCGTATTAATTCTCTCTCTTGTCTGGTGGTAGGGAATTTTATAAACATGTTTAGTATTCCTGGAGTATTGAGGGCATCTGTGACTTCTTTAACATATTTGCTCACAGTTGTTTGTCCCAAGTACTTGGCCATACCTATGATCCTCTGGTATGATCCCGTTGCATAAAAGGACAATGCACACAAAACCTATAACAATATGATAGTTAAGTAAATACAACCCATTGAACGAAAGAAAATTATTATACGTTGTTAAATTGTAGGTTGTTATTTGACTATATACTACTTACCTTAAGTTCTAAACTGATGTTTTTGTTAGGCCGTAAGTTAGTTTTTTCCCGCAACAATCGACATAAATAATTAAATGCCGGTTTGGTGAGCCTATACCTTTTCACGAACTCTCTATTATTTATATTTAACGGATCGCAAGATTTACGAAGTAAAATTCGTTTGTGAATGTCCCTGAAATGAAACGGCATTAATTTAACACCGAAACAACTTGTTAACTAAAACAATTATTAACAAAATCAAGGAAAACAACAACAAAAGAATTAGCAATGTAATAAACATAACTCTACCTTTTAATTTGTTCCTCTTCTCTGCTTCGTGCCTCTAACATACGCCACGCCATATAGTAACTCGGAAGAGGGCCTCTAAACATTCTCCACATATTATTTTAATATTTTTTGCGCAAAACAAAAACAATTAGACTACTTCTCACTGTAAAATGTCTAGTGAGACGATTTTCGATCCACAAGCATCGAATTGTCCGAAACCGTACGTCAAATGGAGGTCCGTGCTGCCGATTTTCATATAAAACGCTAGATTTCGATATCGAGTAAACTCGAATCGAAGCCAGTCGAAAATGTCATTGCTCCGTGCTTCTAAATTTTAGTTCCGCTACTCACCGCCGTGGCGGTAATTAAATTGTCATACAAACTCCTCGATTCGAATTTCGATTCGATTTTCGATACCCCTGCGTGCTAGGCCCACAGTTGAAGACTAAAATAACGACAGAAGTGAGAGCCATATCAGTTGTCGCTCTGCGGCGTGTCTCTGCAAATTCGCGAGTCCGCTTGGAAGAGTGCACTCGTCGTGATGGAACACAATTTGACGGTTTAATATTCCGTACATAAAATCCGCACTAATACATTATAATTTACTGCAATTAAAATATTACAAATACATTTTGTTTGTTTTTTATAAATACCCTTAGAGCTAACAGATCACGCAATCCCACTATAACTAAAAGAAAAATTTGCAATGGGACTCTTTTGTACAGATACAACTCTAATGGACTATGTATCACTAGTTACCAAGACAAAAGAAACGTGCTCATGATATTCACTGAGCACGATTCCCAATTTGCAACACATATAAATAAACGAGGTGAAACCATTATTAAACCTAGTAAGTATATGAAAGGCGTTGATAGGAAAGATCAAATGCTTTCCTATTGCCCATCATATATTAAGTCCACGAGATGGTATAAGAAAATTTTGATACATGTAATGCAAGTCATGTTATTGAATGCATTCATGATGTATAATGAACATCAGCGACAGTCTCGTAATAGTCCAGTCAAATAAGACTTTGAAGGTTACAATAATTCCCATAGAGCTAAAAATTGGTATGAATGTTCCGAATACCATTATAAATGAATTGTGAAAAGTCCCCATCAATCCCCCTTGTGCAAAAAATTTTATCGATGGTGAAAGTTTGCAAAAATAGGTTTTTCGCGTTTTTCAGCTAGACGGTGAGTTTTACAGCAAAAATAGCTCAGACAAAAATTGTAGATCAGCCGACTCTCTACAAAAATTTATCTACACTTTTTTTCATAAGTATTGCCATTTCCGTGATATAGCGGTTGAAAGAATTGAAAAAAATATTTTATTCGTAATATGCACGTTAATGTACTTTTATATACATTTTTGAACCGTTATATGAGTAAATACATAAGTCCCTATGTCTTATACATACAAATTATAAAATTCTTAGAATATAAATGAACGTCAAAAACTCCTCCCCTATTTTCATTTAGTCGCATGGCCTTGAGTAACATCTGTCTTCCATTCAATTGTCAGCGTGGCGATGCTCGTATACCTGCTCCGTTTCGAAGGTCTCATACTCAACAAAATACTGTTAGTCGTAAGCATTCCTTCGTAGTGACAACTCGTGGCTATCGCTTATATTTTGTAACAAAGTTTGTGCATTTTACTGTTCTTAAAAAAAAAATTCGCATTTCTGCTTTATTTGTAGTCAACCTTTGACTGAAAGTGGAGTTGTTACTGTTGATCGCGGCATGAAAGCATTAATTGATGCAAGTATTGAAAGAGGTGATGAGTTTTCGGAGTACCTGAAAGACCAGACATCTGTAAAAATTCATGTGCAAAATTATACTCGAAAAAGTAGCATTGATGCCGTGAAAAGACGGCACCAAGAAGAAGAAGCTGGTTCATCAAAAATAAGTCCTCCTCGTACTAGAGCGCGAGTAAGTGAAACTACATTTTGCTTCAACCAGTGGCAATGAATTAAATGAAGAGTTGGAGAAGAAAAAAGCACTGAAGTACCGACGTAAGATTTTTAAAGTGACTACACTTTCGTTCAAAGACAGTATTCTAACTATAGCTAAAACTCGTTGTGATGATGTAGCCAAAGCTGTTGCTGCTCGAATTGAATTTGAATATGATTTAGTCGCTGCCGAGGCTAAGTATCATAACGATTGCTACAATTCTTTTCTGAAACCGATCACTGGGGATAAAGTCTGTCGTCCTAAAGATGAAGCTACAAATATTGCGATGAGAGAAATATTTAAGTATATTGAAAATAGCGATGATTGTCAATTCACATTAGACGAATTGAAAAGTATTTGTCAAAAATCAACAATAGATAACAGAACCATTAAAATGCGATTGAAGCACACTACCTCATGGAATGGTGGTGTGGAAACGTGTGCATATTACGAATAAAATATTTTTTTCAATTCTTTCAACCGCTATATCACGGAAATGGCAATACTTATGAAAAAAAGTGTAGATACATTTTTTGTAGAGAATCGGATGATCTACAATTTTTGTCTGAACTATTTTTGCTGTAAAACTCACCGTCTAGCTGAAAAACGCGAAAAACCGATTTTTGCAAACTTTCACCATCGATAAAATTTTTTGCACAAGGGGGATTGATGGGGACTTTTCACAATTCATTTATAATAGTATTCGGAACATTCATACCAATTTTTAGCTCTATGGGAATTATTGTAACCTTACCTCTATTTTAAGGACTAATTTGACTGGACTATAATGTAAAAAATATTTTATCCTTTTACGATTTTCGTTTAGAAGTTGTCAGAAATTCGTTAAAAGTAAATTTAATGACAGACCAGCAAATTAGAACTTTACATAAAATTTGTACAAAATCTGGGGAGACCATTCATTTACCAGAGCAGTTGCCGGTAAATGATAAGGGTAAAACGAAAAGAAAAGGCTGTCGCTATTGCCTAGATTTTCGTAAAATACGAAAGGCTACATTATTTTATTGTCCCCAGTGTTTCAAAAAGCCTGGTCTATGCTTGAATTGCTTTAGAGACTTTCATAGATATTTATATTTTTTCAGTCAACGCCTTTCAATTGCTTTTTTTCCTGTGATTTGTTAATTTTTTCTAATTTGAAATCATTTTAGTCGATACTAATCAATCTCCAATGTGGTCTTAAGGAACACAGTGCTCCTTGGACTCTGCCTACCCCTTCGGGGATTAGAGGCGTTATTTTATGTATGTAAGTAATCAATATTTATCAGCCTACAAGCCTGTTTGTGTAATGCCGAAGTGCTCAGGGACTATTATTATTCAGATTTATTTTTTCTTTTTCTAATAAGTTTATTTGCTTTTCAGATTTTCAGATGCTGTCACGAGCGGAGTCATCTTAATTTTATTTATATTATTTTTTGTAATCCAAAATCAAAAATTCTCAGTCCTCTATTTTTCTACCAATTTTATGGGTACTTTTTGTTATGATATAGATGAGAATTGTTGATTAAGTTTTTTTTTCCTTTTTGCACATTACATTTAAATTATTGTAAATATTTATTACATTGTTGATTATTTCCTTTATAATTGTTGATTTTGCATGATACTTAAATTCTATATTTAATTGTTATTTTTTTTTAATTTAATTGTTTTTGTTGATTTAAATAAGTAGTTTTATTATATAGCAGTAAATTAGATAATCAGGGTATAAGTTTCGTTCGTACATGATGTTGATTATTATTATTAATTTTAATAGTATTTGATTATACAAAAACTGATTTTGCATAGGATTTGTCAACTTTTGTAATTAAAAATTACAAAAGTAGACACATCCAAGGGAGAGTGGTGGGTCACCTGTTAGGTTTTATTTCTCATATCATGTTGATTATTATTGTTAATTTTAAGACTATTTGATTTTACCCAAACAGATTTCACATTGTACAGGTGTTTGGATTTGTCAACTGTTGTAATTAAAGATTACAAACGTAGACACATCCAAGGGTGAGTGGTGGGTCACCTGTTAGGTTTTATTTTTCATATAATGTTGATTATTAATATTATTATTGTTAATTTTAAGACTATTTGATTTTACCCAAACAGATTTCACATAGTACAGGTGTTTGGATTTGTCAACTGTTGTAATTAAAGATTACAAACGTAGACACATCCAAGGGTGTAGGGTGTATGGGTGTATGGGTGGACGCTTGTTACTCCATCACAAACTGACTGCTATAAGGATCTAGAAAAAACAAAGTCGCTGGCAATAGATAATAATATTAATATTCTTATTACATCTATTGCTGAAAACCTCATTGAAATCCGTTGCTTAGTTAAAAGATCTAAGTAAGGGTACAGACAGACAGAGTACCTAACTTGGTTTTATACTTAATATTGCAAGTGTCTATAGGCGGCAGTAATCATTTAACACCAGGACCGCAAGCTTGTTTGCCATCTCATAACATAAAAAAATGCTATATGTGTAAAGATAAAAAAATTAAGTTAGCAACATATTATAGAATATACATACAAATGGATGTTTGTGATGATTTACTATGATTGATTGATCAAGAAAATAATTTATGAAATAGTTACAATACTCTCAATACAATACACTATCTCAATAGTTTGCGTTTTTCAGATGAATCTTACCTAGCAGAATTAATTACTCAATTCTACACCAATGAAGAGACTCAAATAAGAGAGAGCAGCACCACAGAAGAAAGTTCTGAGGTGTATAATGCTACACTTCCACAAGACCAGAACAATGAACTTGACCAAAGTAAGATCTATATTTGACATAGTATGAAGTAAACTCTTATATAACATTATTAAAATTAACAAATATTGCATTTTAATTTTCAGGTGGTGAAAAATCTGTATTTATTTGGAGCAATGAATGCATATATCTATTACTAACACTATATGAAGAAGTTGGAGAAGACTGGAAACTTAAGCGCCACAAAAAACTTTACGACGACATCGCTGCGAAAATTATAAATATTAACCCACTATATACATTAAGTGGTGGGCAATGCCAATCGAAAATGGCAAGCTTAAAAAAAATGAAAAAAAAAATTAAAGACCATAATAACAAGTCAGGAAATGACCGAATTACATGGCCATACTATAAAGTAAGTGAAGTACAATTTGTAGAATTGCCTATGTCAGTATTTTGTTTTTGGCAACATACCCTATTGCTTTTTATTTTTTATGGTAAGGCATTAAAAATACATATGGCTCTAAATTTTACCCTCATACCATCAACATCTATTTTTTGATAGTGATGTTAGTAATAAAAAATATTTCAGTGAAATAATTTCAGAAAAACAATGTTTATCATGTTGTTTGTTTCAGCTACTATTTAAATATATTTTACTTATATTTTGTCATTACCTCGTACAATAATGGAATTATTTGCTTTAGCTTATGGAAGAAATATTTGGAAAGGCTGCTTGGATATCACCTTGCGCTACAGCATCAGAGGCAGGACCAAGCAGCGAGAGTCCAACGCAGGGTAAATCGAACACTCCTCAGAAAACACGAAAAAGGAAGCTAGAGGGGCTCATAGAGACCATAGTCGAAGCCAAAAATGAAGAACGGCGAGAAAAACGCAATTTCCTCAACCAATTCTTAGAATTAAAAAAACAGCAACATCAAGAAAAAATGAATATTTTAAAGGAATTTGTACAAAATATTTATAATAATAATTTGTAATATTTTTAACCAATAAGCACTTGTGCAGAAATAATGGCAATTTAATCTCAATTACTTTAAAAAAATGTGCTGATTATTATGTTTGATGTTGATTATTGTGTAAGGTAATTTTTTGTTATTAATTATGAGTTGATTATTGTGTAAGAGATTTTTCTAAATATAAAAATGCAAGTATATAATTAAGACAAGTTTTATTGAAAAAATCCCGTTTTTTTTTAACTTGACTTACATTAGTAAATGACCCACTGAGCCATGTTTCATAAAACATTATAACTTATATTACAAGTTTAGTTTTAGTTAGCACTGTTAGCACTTTTATCCCCTTATTATTACGGACCGGCCGATTATAATCGTTAGCGCTGTCAACGCTGTAATCTGTTTCGGACCGCGGCCTATGGCGACAGACCAGGCGAGGTTAGAATCGCTACCGCCAACCAAACCGAGCAGAAAAAGCCTTTCTGCGCGGGGGAATCCAACCTCGGACATTCCGATCAACATCCGGTAGTTTCTTATTAACGGCCTTGCTGGTCTAATGGTTGACAACCACTAGACCAGATGTTAATTACGGTTATAGGTATCTGCTACAAAATTGAGTTACAAGATTTCACCCGAACACAGTTACATACATACATTGAAAATTATATAGAAGCTTGTAATAAATAACAGAAAAAGGCGTGGCAGTATGTTTTGTTAGGAGGATTTGATAATTAGAGTAAAATATTAACATTGGCAAGCGTATCAAAAAAAGCAGTTTTGTGAATTTATTTTGTGATAAATGCTGCCAGTTCGCGGCAAAGCGCCATCAAGTGGCAACATACAGACTATTAATGACTTCATTCATTTGCCAAAACCCGAAATAATTCGTGGACTACAGCGCCCATTATCATATTTTCGTTTTTTTTTTATCGATATATCTAATTTACTCGATGTTTTAACAATTATTTTTTGTATTCCATTGTATTGTATTGTATTTGTTTTTGTGTTTTTTGTTGTTTTTGTGTATAATATTGTTATCGAATACAATAAATATTTGTCGTAAAAAATCTTGTATCTACCTACCCATGTAATAAGATATTTCTTCTTCTTTAAATATGGCAATGTGTCATCTCCACATTGAGTAAATTTTGCCCGCATTCATTATGTTCTGACGGAAATCCGCCAAGATAATTGGTTTTCTATTGTAACTACAAATGTCACAGATGAGATAATATATCACTATTAAAAGCTAATAAGTTACTCTGATTACCGATTAAATATTTACACATACAAGATTCACATAGGATACGTTGTGGTACAATGAACCGGGTAAATTTCAAATAACTGTATTTTTGTTATTTTTAGCTTCTCCCGTTTTATTCATTTACTGAAACGTAGTGAATTTAACTAACTTTTAGCTTGCAAGTCAATATCATTGAAATTCTATGGTAATTTGTAGTAATAACGTTTTTTTTTAAAAATGGGAATTGGTTCAATGAGTACACCTAGGGGTACTCGATGAACCAGGGTATTTTCTACTATGAACCACCATTTTCCATGGGATTAAATAGTTATAATTTGTAACATGAAAAATAAAAAATAAATGTAGTTTTTATCCAGATTTATTAATTATAATGTTTATAAATGTAATTAAGGCGATTACGAACACTTAACCTACCAATCATTAGTCTTTATCAGTCTCATCAAAGTGTAGCAGTGAAACAACAACAATTAGAAATAAGCTTAGCTTCTAAAAACGTAACAAAATCTTAATCTTAATGCGAGTAGGTACGAGATCCTTATAAATGAACGTACTACACAGTTTAGTAGTGAAAAAACTACTAGAAATAAAAACATAAGCCTCTAAAAATGTAATAAATCAACATACAAAAAATTTAACATTCTTTAAACAGATAGGTATTTTTATATCTCACCGATTAAAAGTGAAAGAAAAAGTAACAAAGAAGATAAAAATCTCAAGCTTTCTTTTATCAGCGAATATTTATCGTAGGTGCAACACGAACAGCAAAACAGTAAGTTGAATTGCGATTTTTTGTCCCGTTTACTTTTGGGGGTGGTAAAATTACTTTTATGTCCTTCAGATTAACTTCTGCCATATCAGGTTCTAACGGCATAATAAACTTCATTTGTTCCTTATTCTTTATCCTCATAAATGAAACTCCAAAAGCATTTGCGCCACTCTCTTCGATAATTTGAGCAACATAGAAAACTTTATTCTTTTTGGTATCAAACGCAACTAAGACGTAGTCATCAACCACTGGTTTTCGAGGCAGCTTTGGGAAATTTCCCCTAATAATAGGGAACATGTCTTCGTCTTCAGAATCCTGGCACTCACTGATATCTGTTTCACTTAACAGTTAGATTTCTTCAATGTCTTCTTCCGAGCTGGATGCAGATGAAACTTCTCTCTTTAGTTTCTTTTTCTTGGTGACATTTTTGACCGCAGCACCAGTTTTTGCTATAGCTCTTTTAGCTGGTTTCTTGCTGATCGGTTCATTCTTTTTGTCCAACGTAAAAACAGAACGTTTCACTTCTTCGACCTTAGATTTTTTGTCTCGCGCTTTCTGTCTGTCATTTGCGATTTCAATCTTTTCGGGAGTGTCGGTTGCTATTCTACTTTTTCCCTTCTTTCTGCTTTTTCTCGCGTTTGTCCGAGGTCCCGCTTTTAAAGGTGGCATAAATTGTCTAGGGGATATGAATTTTTTCTCTGCAGAGGTTGTGATAATTGGAGAAATTGGATCAATTATGCCACCGTCTTTTCCAGTTTTGACAAAAGGTTTTTGAACCGCAGTACTAGATGTTTGTACAGTAGAATCCATTGGCTCGTCCATTGATTTATTGCTCTCATCCGGATTTTCAGTAGTAGGCCCTAAAATGGTTGGGCTTGGCGCCATTTCCAGATCTTCGCAGTCAGTAAGGTCCGAATCTGTTTTAGCTGCTTCTGGTTCTGCGTTACAGCTTTGCATATCGAGTTCTGGTGGTAGTGGTCTATCAGTAACATCCAATGGCAGAAAATCAATGTTCGTAAAAATATTAGGGTTGTATGGAAAAATGCCACACTTTTTGAATGCTGCAGCTATATTTACGGGAGACATTGAAAGGGGATACGCCGCTCCTACGCACTCAGCTACATTATAAATGGTCGGAGTACCAGGATGATTTAACAACCAATGGTCAACAGCATTGTTATAGAAAATCTTGAAAGGTCCGTTTAACCCCACATCAAGAGGTTGAAGTTTTGATGTAGTGTGGGGATGCAATGTAAGAACGGTGACTCCAGATGATTTAGCTAGATCTATCGCTTCAATAGAAAGGTGTGACTCATGGTTGTCTAGTATCAGGAGAGCTGGATTTTCAGGGCTTGCATTTGTATATTTGATGAAATGTTTCATCACTTCCACAAACAATCCATCCCGACTTTTGAGCAAGTCCCAATGTACCAGGTGGGGCACCTTTTAACATAAAATCTTTGAAGTTCTTGCGCGGAAACACCATTGCAGGAGGAAGGTATTGTCCTGTAGCACTGACTATAGCACAAGTGGTGACCAATGTCCCTTTTTCCCCACTTGTAACTTTTGACAAATTATGTTTGCCTTTGAGAGCCACCACTTTTGAAGGTTTTTGCACGGTAGTTGTAGACGTCTCATCCAAATTGTAAATGCGAAAACCATTGCCGAATGAGGGGTGCCGTTCAATTGCAGTCTTCAGGTTGGCAAAATAATTTTTGACAGTCTCTCTGTTGAATGCAGTCGCACGTGCTAAGCTGCAAGCCTCCGGTTTTTTAACGGTAAGCTTGGAGTGTCGTTTCTTGAAGGAACGAAACCATTCCTTGCCAGCCATTTGCTCTTTTTCCCAGCCTTCTGGAACCTCAATTTTATTGATTTTTGCCATTTGGTAGGCAATTTTGCGGCAATCTTTGACCGTTAGCCCATAAAATCTTAAGGCGCAGTCGACTATGTACGCTTTTAATTCCTCTTCTTGTGGTGGAGTAAATATTACGCGGTTTTCGTAATTTGGTGTCAGTCTCTTGTCCATGAGGCCAGCTACAGGGACGTTCAAGTTCTTAACAACGTACCTGCGTAATGTGGGGTACGCAAGGTTTAGTTGTTTGGCAACTGATCGAATGCTTACTCCAGTCCTGTGTAATTATATTGCTTTTAGCATATTTTCAGCTGTATGGTTCCCTTTTTTTCGTGCAATAACTTTTTCTCGACCCATCCTGAAAATAATTTTCTATTAGTAACGTATTTGATACAAAATTTTATGTATGATATTTGTTATAATCGTAATTTATTCAATTTCAAAACACCTTTCTAAATTGCCAAAGGCGTACAGATTGAGCCAGGTGGTAGTACACATTAAACCAGGCTCAATGTTCAACACGTCGATGTGGTTCACTGTGGGACAACAAGGGTTTTCAAAACTAACCTCAAAATTTCAACGACTAAATCGACACATCAAACTACGACTTATGCTGCGATAGACAGTTGGATATATGTTTATTCACATTTAATTAGTACGAAAACAGTAACGATCAAAAATCACACAAATCTGGAATTGAAACTTACTTTTACAGCGGTTTTTTGCAAAATCCTCACTCACAGCACTGTCTCGCATGGAGTCGCGTCCCAAACTGGTGTGCGGGAGGGGAGTGTAGGCACGTATCCTGCGCCGGTGTAAGCACAGTTTGGCAACGTCGCGTTTCGGAAAGATCGTGGTGGTTCATAGTGGCTGCCTGGTTCAATGTATCACTACCGACCCTACTTTACGCGTTTTACTGGAAAAAACCTTTACAATTGTACAAAGCATTCGATATTGAAAAAATATCGATGTTTTCTAGCAACTTATCGATTAGAGGGGTTTTGATTTTTAAAATGAACTTCAATACTTACTATTTTTGTTTTAGACACCTGATTAATTACTTATTAACGAACCAAATACATTGAAGTATTTAAACACATTACTATTTAAGATAAATGTTATAAAATTATTTTAAAGTATTATTAAGGTTCGAGCATATTATGCCGGGCCGTGGCGGGGCGGGGCGGAGCGCAAAAATCAGCTTAAACCGCTTCAATACAATTTGTATGAAATAACGCATACTGTGTCGGGCCGCAGCGGCTCGCATTATTGCGCGGCGGAATTCCGCCTGTGCGATGCGCCCCGCCCCGCCCCGCTGCGCCCCGTCAACAGTGTGCTATAGCAAGCGGATTGGTCTCCACGCGAGCCGCGTTTATATTCACGATATTTGCATTTTTTGGAAGAAGTGTGTTCCTTTGGTGTTCACAAAAATGAATGAAGAACTTTTGATTAATTTAGTTCAAGGATACAAAGAACTTTATGATTTGCAAGATCCTCATTACGATGATCAACAAAGAAGAGATAATATTTGGAAGGAAATAGGGGACATAATGAAAGATTCTGGTAAGTAACACTGTCAAGTATTTATTTCTTATGTTATAATCATCATAACGCACTTGTGTCGTGAATTCGTGATGTACTATAAATACATTTTTTGTAACTTACGACGTATTTAGACCAAGTAACATAATATTTAATATCACTGATTTGACGGATTTCTGAGGAAATGTTTATTGCCGCCAGACTGACTGACACCAACAACCATAGTGTATCTTTCATTATTAGAGTAGGTGTTACTTTATTAATAGTGACATTAATCATAATAAGCATAAATAAGTAATAAAAATAATAATAATATGTGACACGTTCACACCACATCATCTAGTCTCAAACTAAGCAGAGCTTGTAATATGAGTACTAAACAACGGAAAAACAAATACTTATATACTTTTTGTTTGTAAATACATACTTATGATACATAGAAACACCCAGTCTCGGGACAATTAGTACCACTTGTGGACGGTTCCGTATAAAATGCCCAAAAACAGTATTATTTATTTTTTTGGGTTCCGTATTATCTGTGATGCGAAACCCTTCATATGCGAGTCCGACTCGCACTTGACCGGTTTTTTGTAAGTAGGCAGTATCGAATAAATCACCTTAGTGTCAAGATATTAGTTTCTTCGCATACCTCTTCTAATAACCCTCGACTGCCACTCAACGGTACCAGTTGGAGATACGAAATATCTTTTAAATTGATCACGGACACACATCGCGTCTAGTGCTGCATGACCTCCAATATAAGGCAAATCTGTTATAGCTTCTGATACCACATTTCTCTGAGCTTCCTCTTCAGACCAGTAGCAAATGTCGTTTCGCAGTAAATTGTGCAAACAACAAGTGGCTAATATAATAACATTAACATGTTTCGGCAATAACGAAAAACGTCTTTCGTAAACTCTAAACTTTTTTACTAATATACCAAACGCATTTTCGCTCACACGCCTAGCTCTACTCAGCCTATAATTAAAAGTTTTCTTGTCTTCATCATTTGTCAACTGATTTGCTGGATATGGTCTCATCAAATGTCTGGTTAATGGAAAAGCTTCGTCTCCAACGATGACATGTGGTAACTTTATTTCAGTACCCGGTATTAAACGATCAGCAGGCAAATTAAACTGTCCATCGATTAAAGCTTTGCCAAAATTAGAGTTATTGAATATTAGGCTATCAGAATTTTTACCCAAGGCACCAACATCGATGACTGTAAAACGGTAGTCTGCATCGACTAAGGCCAATAAAACTATAGTAAACGTTTTTTTGTAAGAAAAATAAAGGGAACCGCTATTCGGTGGTGCTTCAATAATAACATGCTTTCCATCCAGTGCCCCAATGCAATTTGGAAAGTTCCATTGCCTTCTAAAACGCTGTTCTTTACGTTTCCAGTCTGCTTCTGTCGGTACGGGCATGACATTAGGAGACAGCTTCTTAAATATGGCTGTACATGCCTCATAAATAATTTGTCTAACAGTTGATTCACCAAGACGAAAAGTAGTGGCGAGTGACTTCATTGAATTTCCTGTTGCCAAATATCTGAAACATAAAAACAATGTGGTTGAAACATCTTACATCTTTTAACTGATCCTTACATTTATGCAAGCCAATAATGTTATGTTCCATGGAGTCTTTAATGGCATAGTTATCAGCCTATTTATGCTTTATGTTCTAACTTTACTAATACCTATATGTTTTCTTCCACAGCTAAAACTTGCAGAGACAGATGGAGACGTATTAGAGATAATTACAGACGCGCTAAAAAGTTAAGGAAAACAAAAAGTGGACAAGCTGCAACAAATATGAAGAAACCAAAGTATGAAGATTTATTGTCATTCCTTATCCCCTATATCAGCAATGAAGATGAAACTTTTTCAAATTTTCCACCAAATGTTTCGCAAGACTCAAGTAATGAGGATAATAGTCTTTTATATGATATTCATAGCGGTGATAGCCCTGGTTCAAGTGCTGGTCCTTCACAAAGCACTATAAGAAATCGTTCTGGTTCTTCAGAAGACAATTCACCTCGTCCTTATAAAAGAAATTCTAGAACTTTAAATACCACCACAACTTTCACCAACACACTCATTATTGCAAGAGTATTTAGAAAAAAAATATAGTGCCAAGAAAAATGAAACCGATAAAATAGTTGAGTTTTTCAAGAACATGGGGGAAACTGTTTCAAATTTTCCGAAAGATGTACAAATTCGTGTAAAACGTGAAGTTTTTAAAATAGTTACCGATGCAGAAGAGTTGGTTTTTAGGGAGAAGTCTAAACCACAATATTTATTGGAATTATCTCAAGAGAGCGCACCGCCCATAATCGTTGTTAATTCAAACGATGTTGATGCACAACCTCCAAACCAAATAATAACACCAACTTCAACAAACACGAATCCAAATGATATTGACATACAGGAACAGGAAGAAGAGATAGCTCTTGATCTTGATGATAACTTAAATGCTTTTTTAAATTCTATTCAACAAAAGAAAAATAACCAATGAATGGTATTTTGAGTGATGGGCAAATAAGAGGCCAAACATAAAGAGAAATGCAAGATGTTGATTTTTACTAAAGTTTAAGATAGAAAGATTTTTGTTCTGTGATTTTGTTACAATATAATATTGACATTATGTATATGTTTTTTTTCCTTTAAAATAAAAACATACTCTAACTAGCGCCGCTGCTAACTATTAAAAAGACAAAGACACAAGATCCTAACGTACGACTTCACTAACAATTTAAGATACAATTTACGCTGCATTAAATGGGAAGATAAAAGGGTAATTAAAAATCACTAGGTATGATATAGTGAAACTTACCTTAAACACACTACAAGTCGCTCTTCTGGTCCGATAGGCTCACGAAAAGTTGTAGTTTTTTTATGCAGATTCGCCTTTATTATTTCAAGTAATTGAAAATATCGATCAGGAGTCATCCGAAAATATCCCCAAAACTTGTTTTTGTCTGTTAAAAGATCGGGGAAAAGATGATGGTATTCGCCGAATATCTTTCTCTTGGAACAAATGGGATGTATCCATATTTTACGTTTTCTCTTTTGACGAACCTCTTGTCTATGCTGTTCTTCATCTAACAGCAGGCAAAAAAACGAAAGTTCTTCATCAGAGCTATCCATAACGTACAATGCACGCAAATTCCGACAGCACACTACTTAAAATCCGTCAATGCAATGCGACCCGGCCCGTCACAAATGTGCTAGGTACGCATTTTGCGTTGCGCTGCGGCCCGCTCCGCCCCGTTGCGGCCCGGCATAGTGTGCTCGAACCTTTAAATGTGCTTTACAGATTATTAAAAAAAATCTGCCAAGACGGTTCGCTCTTGCCATAAACGTCCGTCGACAATTCATAATAAAAACCAACCAATTGGCCTGTCATTTCCGGCATTTCTCGGATTACTGTCAGCCAAAAAACCAATCGGAGCATCGTAAAAAATTTGTACGTTGCCAACTTCAACTTGCCAACGCGAGCGCAGGCAGAGCGTAGTCAGTCAGTGTCACTTAGATTCACTCTTGTTTAAAATGGACTCGGAAAGGTGAGTTAAAATTTGGTTATTTCTCATAATTGTTGATAATAATTGAAAGTTCGTACTTTATTAAATGAGTGTGTAATATATTTTTGATACAGTTTACAAAGAGACGTCATGAAACAAATTGGTATGTACCTACCTAGCTTTTCTCTAAGGAAAGCTCGTGGTTGGGTTTGCTTTTGGATTGGTTTGATTTGGTTTGTCACTGTTTTGTTTCTGCATTTATCTGGGGTCACATTTCCAAAACTAACATTTTTACAGTAAAATAATCGAATATTCAGATTCTGTTTTATAACAAAGCTCTGCACTGCATGTGTTAGTCCATGTGTTCTGTTAACCATTTCATAATATTACTAATTTAAGTCCTGATAAAAGTCGTATATAAGGATTATCTGGTTCTTTCGTTAATAGAAAGAAATAAGTATGGATAAATTTGCCTTGGCTGGTTATGTGTTAAAGCTTCTATAGATACCGAATTCAATGGTGGCGACGCCTGTGCCGCTGGTGGCGGCGACATGTGGCCACTGGGGCGACCGAGCAATGGTAAGAATGTTAGCAAATATTTAAATTTGTTATAGTAATAAATAACAATTGTTTATAGGTACTAACCTATATAATTTTGCATTTTATAGTACTGAAATTTATTCTATCCCATAAAATGAGGTGTTATTTCAGAACTAGCAATAACAATGACTATAACCTTGCTGATGTTGAGTGTATAAATATAATAGGTTCATTATTTTATTAATTTCTTGTTTAAAGATGTAGTACAAAAATAATAAATGTATATATTTGTCTACAGGGATGTGCAGGGGCACGAGGAGCCGCCGGTGCCGGAGGCACAAGAGGCGATCGAATTCTTTAATGAAGAGGTTTCCCTGCGCCCCCTAGGAGCCTCTCAATTGAGGCTCTATCGGCGGCTGCTGCTGCTCGATTCGGAGCAGGTGGAGGGCGCTCCAGGCCCCCGGCCAGAGCCGGAGGTGGCTGCCATGTGCGAGCGCTGGCGACGTGCTGTTCGGCGCGAGGAACAGCGCCGCGCCGCCGTTGCCGCGCGCCGCCAGCGCGTGCTCGCCACGGCCACCGCAGCACCCAGCCCATGCCGCGAGACCGCCGCTCCCGCCCCTGCTCCCGAGCCTGCCCCCGCCCCCGAGCCTGCCCCCGCCCCCGAGCCTGCCCCCGCCCCCGAGCCTGCCCCCGCCCCCGAGCCTGCCCCCGCCCCCGCTGCAGCGGCCCAGCGCCCCACCCGCGCGCGCTCCCCGGAGCCCCAGCGCGCCACCAACGCGCCCCGCACTACGCGCATAAAGATTGAGGAGTCCTAATTGTTGTGATTTTTCATAATAATTAGGGCTCCTCTATAAATTTTTGGATGATTACCTATGTACATAATTAATTATATGGTTGATTTTATATCTTTTCTTGTTTTATTTATATTCATATATACTTTGCTATTATTATGTATCTGAGAATGTTAATATTATGGATGTGAGTGTTATGAGGATGCATAATGAGGAATGAGTATAATTATCAAGCGAAGCAAGACTTCGCCTGATATACATATATTATCAAGAGAGGTGTGAATGGTATTCAGTGAGAGGCAGATGGAAGATAAGATGGATTTTCTAACATGCTGGGTCGCAGGTTTGCACATTGTACAGATCAAGTAAAGGTTATGCTATTTAAAGCATATTATCAATCTTTTTACACGTGCAGCCTGTGGGCTCGGTACACGCAGAGGGCTTATATAGCGACCTCCGCGTCCAGGATTATAATGCTTTTAGGGTTATTGGGGCTGGCGAGGTTTTGTAGTGCGTCCGGCATGTTTGCGGAGGCACGCACTGATTGCTTCTACACTATCATGCGCAAGCGATGTGCATCCGTGCTCCGTTTGCGCGCCAGCACCAATGGCATCCTGAGGCTATGGACGGATCGATGGGGCTCACCGACCTTGCGGCGTTGGACAGAACTGCACGCAGTCAAATAGACTTAGTGTCCCCTCATTGTTCGTTGAGTCCAATCGATTTGTTATAAATATAAGTCGTGTATGTCTCTTTGTTCTGTACCCCTAGCACGAACCGCATGCGAAAAAGTATTCGTTACGTTAACGTTAACATATTGTATGGAAACTTGAGCAGCGCCTCGGTGTGCATAATATGAACAAATTTTCGGAGTACGATCACTCTATCGTAAGTTTCGCATCGAATACGTTACATAACTTGAGCCGTTTGTATGAAGCTAGCAAGCACGAAGGTAAAAAATGACGTATAGTTTCGTAAGTGTCGAAGGCTGGCTTGCGAGTTTCACGAAAGTTTATTCACTATAAATTTGACAGTGAGAAAACTTTCGTCGGAGTTTATTTAAATAATTTAAGTGATTGTGGTGAGAAATATTATTTGAAAATGTTAAGATTAACAAGGAGGACCCCTCGAAATAGTACGTTGTACTATTATCTTGCGGCACGATTGATTGTGGAAAGTAGAAATGTACGAAGAGAAACACGGTGAGTGAGTCTTATTACTCGTAAAGAACCCTTTATTTTTATTAATAGAAAACATTAGTTAACTTCACTATTATAATTACAGAAAAATCTCAAGGAGAGCTCCCCTCAGAAAAAATATGGAGAGTATCTCAAACCTCAGTGATACTGAATTTAAAAATAGATTCCGCCTGAGTAAGGACGCATTTTTGTATTTATGTCAAGAATTAAAAAATAAAACCACTCTAAGATCGAGTAAAAGAATCGGCCTGGAGCATAAAGTAAGTGTATTGAAAAGGCAAACTTCTAAAGTACCTTTGTAACAAAAATCTTTTTATATGCAATACCTGAAATGAAGTTTATACATCTATAATAAAACTTTTAACCCTTCAGTTTTTTTTGCAGGTGCTGTGTGCTTTGTCATTTTATGCCACAGGCTCCTACCAAAGAATAGTAGGAATGGCCAAATATTTAGGGCAAAGTACAGTCAGCAAATATGTGAGGCAGGTTACTGATGCTCTTGTAACCCCCTTAATATTAAACACATTTATAGAATTTCCAGCAGCACGAGAGCAGCGATATATTGTAAAAAACATGTAAGTATAATAATTAGAATTTAATATATAATAATAATGGACAACAAAAGGATGATAGTGGTTGTGTAAAATCAACTAAAAGTAATAAATAATACAAAAAAATACTAACATAATCCTTTTTTTCAGATTTTATACAAAATTTGGCATGCCTGGAGTAGTCGGATGCATTGATGGGTCTCATTTTCACATTTTTAGTCCAAAAAGAGATATAGAATATTTATTTTATTGCAGAAAGCATTTCTACTCACTTAATGTGCGAATGGTGAGACTTGCAGTACTTATACTTAGAGAAAAAGAGAAATATTATTAAAAAATAATTTTTCTAGCATAAGAAAGATTATTTCTTTTTTTTACAATGGTTGGGGACTTCCAACACGAGACGCCTGATTCAAAATAATACTGAAAAGATGACTACCATTTAATTCCTAGTACTTAGAACATGCAGATTTTTATTACAATAATTTATTCAATATATAAAAAATATATTTGCAGGTGATTCTGGATATCCACAGTGGCCTTGGTTAATGACACCAATCACGGATGCTGCTGAGGGTACACCAGAGGCAAAATATACTACCATCCATGGAAAGGCCAGAGTGGTCATTGAAAATACTTTTGGGAGGCTAAAAAATAGGTGGAGATGCCTTTGTAAGGATCGCACATTACACTATACCCCTGAGAGATGTGCAACTATTATAATGGCGTGTAGCGTTTTACACCATTTATAATTTATATTACACGATTTTATGGTGCCTGATCCTAAATAAGATATGAGTTCTTCCGGATTAAGCACACCAACGTTTTCGTCTTCAGAAGAAGCTTGCCGCGAACAAGGTTCAAGGGATGACTTGATTCGCGGTAGGGCAATGAGATATATGTTGGTAGATAGAATTAATAGACTTCACATTTAATTTTTATTTGTAACTCTGTACCTGCAACTCTGTAATATAGGTAGTACAGTTAGAGAATAAAAAATTTAGGCAATGAATAGAATTTGAACAAAAATTATGATGATCAATTTATATTTAACAGAATTAATAAATAGCAATTGTTGTTAATAGTTATAGCAAAATAAATTTTATTATGATATAATATAGTTTTTGAACGAAACGTTCATTCAATTTTAAGATCTTTCGTTCATCGGAGACCTTCCTCACTTACGTTAGTGTGACGTCACTAACGATATCGTATCGAGGTCTCGATACTATTACGAAAGTGCTTCGTGCTTCCGACTTGGCTTGTATTCCGTTTTCGTATCGACAACTCGATACGTTAACGATACGAAACCTACAAATATTCGTGCTAGGGATACTGAATATTAACCCTAGTCTATAAGTGAAATTGTTACTAACATACTCGTATATGGATAATGTCCGAAATAAAATTTATTCTATTCTATTAAGTTGTAATTTGTGATTTGTGGATGAGTTTTGTTCATTATTATAATTATATATTTTAATATATATATATTATAAGTATATGTAAAGAAAAAGTATTTCTTTGTTTATTTTTAATTTAGTGAGTACTGTCAAAATAGTTTAGGTTGAGATACGTATAACTTACGGTTGCCATGACAACATGAATAACAAAGAGTAAAAATAAAATATTTTGTGTATTAATCTAAAATAACTTTTAATTGTAAAATAAACTTTAAATGTCGTTTCTTTTATTACAGGTAAGAATTATTGTTTATTATCGTTTGTTATTGTAGACATTTTACGAATGAAATAAATCTTTTATTACAGAGCAACACATTGAGTTTATTTTATGAAATATTCTAAGGAAATAGTATTCTCGTTATATATATATATTTCTGTAAGAGCTGATGGAAGTGTCACAAACACAGAATAGTGGTTGTAAGACCCACCCACCACAACCACAACTACCACCAACACCTACCCAAATTGCGACCAGTAAGTGTTGTATAAAATATATAGTGCATTAAATATAAATTTGAATATACGAGGGCGGTCCGATAAGTACTTAGCCCTACCGCCCGATGACGCCACTATCGTAAGAAAAATTTACTATCGTGTAGTACATCCTCGTAGACGGCTACTGTCAAAATTTCAGCCATATTGGATTTGTAGTTTTGTTTTGACTGCGTGTGGAAAAGATCGTGTCCGCGGATTTTAAAAAGACCAATATCGGTCAGTTATTCAATTCTTGTTTTTGGAAGGGAAATCGTGCAGCGAAATCAAAGAGCGCTAGGACGCTGTGTACGGTGACTCTTCTCCTTCAATGGCGACCGTCGAAAATTGGTTTAACGAGTTTCAACGTGGTCGCACGTCAGTTTTTGATGAGCCCAGGTACCCCAAAAACGGCTACCACGGAGGATAACGTGACGTCCACGATCTCGTATTGGGCGGCCGTGTGGCACTAACGCTAACAGCTGATAGAATTTGCTCTGTATATTTATTTTTAAAATAATTATTAATTTCGGTCCCACTTCCAAGAATCACTAAATATAATTTGTATTTTTATAATTTGTATTGTGATATAGTATTTGATGTCACCAAATTGTTTTAATTTTGTATTATTACGAACGTAAGTAAGTATATGTACCAGTGAGTGATAGTCGTTACTGTTTAAATTGGTACTACAAAAGTGTTCAAATCAGTGTTTTCCCTTTCATTTTCATGTAAGTTTCTATTTTTTACGATAAAATAAAATAATAATTTCCGTAATTTTCCTATATTTTAGATTTACACAGACACAAAGTTTAATATTTGACTAAAGTAACCTTACTTTTTGATTAATTTACCAACTCCTTGGATATTATTAACACATTTCATAAATATACTATTATTTCATTATGATGACTCGTAAGACCTTGGCTCGCCGGGAGGAGTGTCAACTGGTTTTGCAGGAACTAAAGGCTTCCAAGGAATTAGTTAAGCAATTGCTTAGGAAAAGGGATGACAGTGAGGGGGAGCTGTTGGATGCGCTAGACAAAAATACCCAACTTAAAAAGGAAATGGCTGAGTTGCATACTCAAAATTTGTTGATAATAGATGAAAGGACAGATTGCAATCTGTAATAGACAGATTCGACCAATGCAATAATCAGTGATTATGAGCAGGCCCTCAGGCGCATCACTGAATTGGAGCAATGTTTACAAGAGGCAAACAGGCAAATAAATAACCTGGAAACTGTCAAATTTAACTGGACAGCCTTACAAAACCAAAGTCTATTTGATGAGTTAGTTGGTGATGCCCCGGACATGGTTTCTGTTGCATATAACTTAAATCCTGCTGTGTCCACTAGTTTATTTTGTAATGAAACAATAAATACATCTGACACCATAGTGAAGGTTAAATGCAGCAAAAACAAAGTAAAAAAATATTTAAAATTAAATAAATTTATTTAAAAAACTAAAACTTTGATTAAAAAACAAAATTATTTTCATAAATATATAAAATTCAATAAGGAACGTGTAGTGTTCTAATTTTGCACAAAGTCGGTGGATTTTATGATATTTGTCAATTTAACAACCATATTGGTGTTTATGCATTCAGTTTGGGGCAACCCGCCATATTGTTAATCTAGATTAACACCACACCAACCTCTGAATGCCAAGAACAACCAATCCTGGTTCACTTGAAGCAGTAGTTGAAGAATTACAGAGAGACTTGTCTGTGACTGTGCTGTGCAAGACTTCCTGTGACAACTATTCTGCAAGAGAACATAAAATAGTTAAATATCCAGGCTTAGTAGTCCAACTGTCTCAAGCGCCGAGGAAAAAGGAGTTGAGAGATTTCTTTCAACAAAGGAAGAAAACAGGAGTGAACTCTTTGATAGTGTACGGAAGTGAAGGAGTGACAATACTACTATTTCATGAGTCTAGTTGAGGTAGTTAGGAGCAGATTATCTAAGAATTGTTCTTGCTCAGAAGTCCCAGGGTCTCTTTACTACTCAGGAGGGCTCAGCAGGAAATTCATTCCAAACGGTGACAAAGTCTTGAATTTCAAACTTTTAAAGATAGAGGGTTTGAAGACGTCAGGCAGCGCAGATTTGGAGCACATCCTCTGCAATATTAAAGTCATCAAGACCTCTCTAGGGAGGTGGGACTTGAATTCCAGCTGGATACTATCAGAAGGTCTCCCGCTAAAACCGATCTTGCACGTTCTACACGTGATAGAGAAGTAGATTCGGGCACCATGTCGAAAAGCGAATCCGCTATAGAGTCTTATCTTGATGCAAACTGGAACAGAATCAATCTCAGGGTCTTCTGCTCTCAAAGAAACTAGTAGGGAGATATATGACCAAGTGAAGGAGATCTTTACAAAGTTAGTAAACAGTAAAGATTGGATCATCAGCACATTTGGAAATGCTGGTTTAGATGTGATACAGTTCAGAGAAAACATGAAGAAAACAGTGGAGAGGGTGGAAGATCTGGTTTTCCTTATCATTTTCTTCCTAGTAAGAGGGGACAACATCGAAAGAATCACCACATCTACTAATTCAGTAGAAGCTGCTACAAGGCTCAAGGCCTTGGCCAAGAGACTAAGCATAAAGTCCAAGGCTTCTGGCAAGACCTCAGCTGTGACTCTTTCTAGAATTGCTATATCTTTCCCAGAGATAGTTGCTGTAGAGTTAGAGGCTGTTCCGGACATTCCTGGAGCAGTCAGGCTTGAGGATATCAGAGTTGCATCTGGAGTGAATGAGTACGCCTCCTTGGCTAGACAACCAGCTCTGGCTTGCTTCCTCCCCAAGACTAACGAGAAGAGCATGGAAGTGCTGAATGTATTCCTATTCTGCAACATGATGGTGTCTGAGGCCATCAATTCTGGCAACGAGAACTGGAACAAGTCTTCCAAAGATCAGAAGATAAACACCACTAAAACTTATCAGCTAAACGCTTTCAATTCTGTCTTGTACAATGAGGAGGAGAGGGGAGTGTGGTGCAGGAAGCTGGGGATAATGCATGGAAATGGTGATTTTTCCTTGGCCTGGAAGGAAGCAGCCCAGAAGGCAAAATCAAAACTGATTGAGATCTATGGCTCCTGCTTTTAAGAGACCAGACTTCGAGATCTGCTTGTTTAGAATAGTTTGATTAACTTTGTGCCTTAAATATGTGTCATATTAATCATATTATCTTTTTCATTTTCCATTTTTTCTTTTTTCTTTTATTTTCCATTTTTATCTTACTTTTTATTGATTCCTATCTTAGTGTTTCTAATATCTTCATTGTGTATTTTAAGAGAATAGCTCATTATAACCGAGCTTCATCCCTGCTTAGTTTAAGGAGACTGATTAATATTCAATTAGTAAGTTTCAATCTATAATTTGATACGATAAGTTTATCAAGATAGCCATTTATTAAATAGTGCCTTCCATTGTGATATCAAATCGTGTTCAATAATATTCATGTAGCTCTCCTCTATGTCTATTTTTCTATAAATTTAGATGTGCATTCTAGTAATAAGATCCTTTGATCTTCCTATTCTAGGTTAATTGGGTCTCACACTGTGGGACGCTTTATCTGTGATGTAGCTAGAGCACATGACCAAAGTTTAAAGATAAGTATTAGCCATCTTCACTACATCTCTCCCGGAGAGATGTAGTGATTCGGCCTTCATAGTGGCTACATGTTAGATTTGTCATAGTGATTTTTCATAAAAATCATTTAAGAATCACGTTGATAGTTTGGGACATTGATTTACAATAGTGTCTTTGTATTTCAAATATGTTTTTGGATCTGAAATAACAAAATTGGAGCCATAAAGGAAGGAAATAGTATTGACTTACTTGCAGTTTGTTATTATAATATTTACGTAATATTCAAGTCTAAAACATTCCACGTTTTTATTATTGCAGACGCATAATGGTTTCCTCTATACATTTAATTGGCTTCTTACACTCTAAATATAGTTAATTAAAGAAATTTCATCAAAAACACTTTGTAAACAACATTGATATTGTTTTCAGTATAGCTGTCAGTTTGACAATCGACGAAGCGGCCATGAGTATTTTATCTATAGTGACGTCGTCGCCGGCGCAGCTTAATCTGTTTATAACTTCATCGATTGTGCTTTCTTATTGTTTTCAAAATTGATTTTCTCCGGTTAGAAATTGCTTTGGGAAATGAGATATAGATATTTGGTTTCGGATGACATTGGAGTATTTTAATAGGAGTGATGAGTAATAAAAGGAATTAATTGTTTTCGTCGATTTTGTTAGTCGATCGTTTCATAGACTGTGTTTGACATTGTTGTGCGTCGTGTCCCATCCTTTCTTTTCCGTGATGGTTTCGGCGAGGCTGGTCTGCTGAATGAGATAATAAAGGAAATCTCTGTAAGTACGATGATTTTCATGGTTTCTCGTCATGATAGACTTCGTCACTTGTTCCTAAGTAGATTGTGTTTTGTAGACAGACGTCCCCGAGCCCAGAAATGTGTCCTCACACCGTGGTCGGTGCCATGCGCCCACGCGTCCATAGGCGCATATATTAGAAGGAGCGGCAGGTTAGTCTTCCCTCCATAGAAGTATTTATGGTGATTGTTCTCATATAGAAACGTGGTGAACTGTGACGAATTTGTGTAATTTTTTTTTGCAGATCGCCGCTCCAAGTTTAAGATTAAGGTCGGGTGACTCCCCTATTGTTTCCCCCCAACATCAGTGTCTGGGTGAGCACTGATTTTATGTAAAGCCCAACATCACCAAAATCACCAATCCGGGTATTGTACCATGGTTCTCCGGTAAGCGACTCATGTTTTAATTAACATCTACATGGAAGCGAGGACCTAAATGTTGGTGACTACTGCGTAATGAACATTATTGTGTTTTAGAATAGGTGGTTTAATTTTGTTTAACATAAATCAACTGTAATTTTAATTTAGGATTCAGCGGAGAGGGCCCCTTCTCTTAGTTTGAATAAGATTGATTGTACTTGACTATAGTCTGCTAAGGCAGCAATGTCCCCAATGCGTATCTGAACTTCGTATTAGAAATAATATTAAATAAAATTTTAGAATGTGAACAGGAGCACTTTTGTGTATTTTAATTGCACGCGTCCAATAAAATGTGTTGGTTGTAATGACAAATTGTAACAATTATAAATAAGAAGGGAAAAACAATATAGGAGTCTTGTTTGTCTTGTTTGTCTTGTCTTGTTTTGTTTATTTGTTTTGTTTATTGTCTTGTTTTGTTTATTTATCCAGTTCTTAGTGTACTGGTGGCGCCCCTAGAATTAGGAGAACACACTACCCCAACAACCATTCACCAACTTGTAACATCCCAAGACCATCCACAGAACCCACGCAGCTCTCCAGCTAGCCGCAGTTTGCCCCGATACCTTGCTGCAGAATAAGCAGCAACAATTTAAATAAAAAAGATTATTGTAAATCGAGTAGGCCATGCTTGCTTTTGTTTCGGGGGATGTCAAATATAACTTGTAATGTGATGTTGTAACAATTTTACTATTTTCCGTTTAAATATAATAATCTCACGTATTTCTCCGTATTTCATTAATCGATCCCGACAATTTGGTGGTGGCGCCGGGTAAATTAGATAATTAACCCACGAGGGCGCATAATATGAATGTATTCGATGGGTTAGTAGTATGGGTCCTCGTAGATGGCTACTGTCAAAATTTCAGCCATATTGAATTTGTAGTTTTGTTTTGACTGCGTGTGGAAAAGATCGTGTCCGCGGATTTTAAAAAGACCAATATCGGTCAGTTATTCAATTCTTGTTTTTGGAAGGGAAATCGTGCAGCGAAATCAAAGAGCGCTAGGACGCTGTGTACGGTGACTCTTCTCCTTCAATGGCGACCGTCGAAAATTGTTTTAACGAGTTTCAACGTGGTCGCACGTCAGTTTTTGATGAGCCCAGGTACCCCAAAAACGGCTACCACGGAGGATAACGTGACAAAAGTCCACGATCTCGTATTGGGCGGCCGTGTGGCACTAACGCTAACAGCTGATAGAATTTGCTCTGTATATTTATTTTTAAAATAATTATTAATTTCGGTCCCATTTCCAAGAATCACTAAATATAATTTGTATTGTGATATAGTGTTTGATGACACCAAATTGTTTTAATTTTGTATTATTACGAACGTAAGTAAGTATATGTACCGGTGAGTGATAGTCGTTACTGTTTAAATTGGTACTACAAAAGTGTTCAAATCAGTGTTTTCCCTTTCATTTTCATGTAAGTTTCTATTTTTTACGATAATTTCCGTAATTTCCCTATATTTTAGATTTACACAGACACAAAGTTTAATATTTGACTAAAGTAACCTCACTTTTTGATTAATTTACCAACTCCTTGGATATTATTTACACATTTCATAAATATACTATTATTTCATTATGATGACTCGTAAGACCTTGGCTCGCCGGGAGGAGTGTCAACTGGTTTTGCAGGAACTAAAGGCTTCCAAGGAATTGGTTAAGCAATTGCTTAGGAAAAGGGATGACAGTGAGGGGGAGCTGTTGGATGCGCTAGACAAAAATACCAAACTTAAAAAGGAAATGGCTGAGTTGCATACTCAAAATTTTTGATAATAGATGAAATAGATGAAAAGGACAGCTTGCAATCTGTAATAGACAGATTTGACCAATGCAATAATCAGTGAGTATGAGCAGGCGCTCAGGCGCATCACTGAATTGGAGCAATGTTTACAAGAGGCAAATAAATAACCTGGAAACAGAAAAATTTTACTGGACAGCCTCACAAAATCAAAGTCTATTTGATGAGTTAGTTGGTGATGCCCCGGACATGGTTTCTGTTGCATATAACTTAAATCCTGCTGTGTCCACTTGTTTATTTTGTAATGAAACAATAAATACATCTGACACCATAGTGAAGGTTAAATGCAGCAAAAACAAAGTAAAAAAATATTTAAAATTAAATAAATTTATTAAAAAAACTAAAACTTTGATTAAAAAACAAAATTGTTTTCATAAATATATAAAATTCAATAAGGAACGTGTAGTGTTATTGAATGAATTAGACAAATACTCCAATATAATAAAAGAAAATCAACAAAAATATGAACTTAATGTGAAATCATTAAATAAAAAAAAAATGTTGTTACAAGAGTCTTTAGATAGTTTATCCAACAAAAATAACTTAATAAAAAAGGGTTTGAGGGACTACACATTGACACAAAATCACATCTTTAATAATTCACAACTAAGAAATTCTTGTAATTTGGAAAACAGTTCTATTAAACCTAGTATACTTGCCTTTGAACAGCTTGAGTGGTCTATGTCAATGTGTGAGCCATCTATCTCGGAGCAACTCAGCTTATCACTTGGCAACGCGAATGAAAACAGTTCCATGATAGTGCATAATGACAGTTATGTGATGTTTAGTGATGACAAAGTAATCAGCTGGGGAAAAGTATAACAAATTACTATATGCCAGGCTTATGTTTAGAAAATATTATAGAAAAAGTCATGAAGCACAGTTTTAAAAGCAATGATATTTTGATTTTATTTATTGGAAATAGAGGTAATGTAAACAAAAAATCATTGCAAAAATGTTATGAATGTCTATTAGAATTAAAAGTTAAAAGAATTGTGATGTTTACATTTCCCTATTGCGATGGAATGCCACAGGTGGAAAATAACTTAATATATAATTTGAACATTAAATTAGACACTTTGTCATATTTTAATGACAAAATAGATGTTTTTGACATTAATAAAATCATAATGAAAAATAAAATATGTTTGATAAGAGATAGAATTATTCTATCAAATAAGTTTAAAAAACAATTAGCAAAACTGCTAAGCTCATATATATGTACTACAGACAAAAATTTGGCAATAGGGACTGCTCCTATTGAGCAAACTTTTTTTGATAATGCCCTTATACAGCATATTGACATTGCTCCTATTGGGCATATTACTTCAGACATTGCTTTTATTGAGCAATCCAATTTGACATATAATAATTTAAATTAAAATATAAGACAACAGAGGAATTCTCTAGCAATAATATAATAGTAAAAAAGGTGAATCAATTAAATATTATTCACCAAAATATACAAGGCTTAGCTGGTAAAGATTTAGAAATAAGTTTATTTTTGAGTAGTAAGGATATACATATCTTATGTTTGACAGAGCACTGGTTAAAAGAAAGTGAAATACCTGCCTGTATTGAGAATTATAATATTGCTAGTACATTTACAAGACAATCTGCTATTAGAGGTGGATCTTTAATAATGATATTAAATAGTGTAAAATACAAAAACAGACCAGACATTGTTTCTCACTCCATTGAGAGAACAATTGAAATTTCATGTGCGGAATTGGAAAAACATATTATAATATGTGTATACAGACCAGGGATGTTGCGAACATTCGCATCTGCATCCGCAAATGCGGAACATCCGCATTGATTTGGACATCTGCATCTGCTTCCGCATCCGCATTAATCAATGCGAATGTTCATTATTTACAAAAATATATAGAAAGGTTTTCTGGTGTTTTAAAATGTCTTCACTTGTTAATTATTTTTAAGTAAATAGTTTTTTATAACGAATATTTTTATTCGTTTGTGTATTTTTCAGATAAAGTTACCACTCCTCTGCAAGAAGCAAAGAAACAACTTTCATTAGAGGAAGTGGTTCTAAAAGAAAAGAAGTGGGACGTCAATAATTTAAATTCTAAAAAAATTGATAAACTCATTGGAGAAATGATTGCACTTCAAAATTTACCGTTTAATTTTGTTGAAGGGCTAGGTTTTCGTAGACTGATGCAAGAATTAGCACCAAGATATAACTTTAGGGTACGCAATTTTTTTACAGATTTTGTATGCAAGGAATTATATAGCAAAGTGGCTCAAAAAGTTAAAGAATTAATCGAAAATTTTGATAATATGTCGTTTACGTCTGACATTTGGTCGGATCCTAGCTCAAACGCTTCTTTGCTTAGCCTGACTTGCCATGGAATTGCAGAAAACTTTGATAGATCATCGATAATATTGAAATGTGAGTCATTTGACGGCCGTCACACTGGTGACATAATTGCTGAAAAATTCAGTAACATGCTTTCTGAATGGAATATTAAAAAAGAACAACTGCATTGCCTAATCAGAGATGAAGGGTCTAATATGAAACGAGCCGGGCGATTAGCAGCATTAAATGATATAGACTGTACTGTTCACAAGATACAACGAGCTATCCGTAGTTGTTTAGGTTCTCAAGAAAACATAAAAATACTAAAACAAAATGTAAGAGAATTTCGACCCATTTCAATCACTCTACCATTGCCCAGAAACAACTGCAATTAATTCAGGACAGACTGAATCAACCGCACCTGAAAGTGTTTCAAGATTGTGTAACGCGATGGAACAGTACATTCTACATGTTCGAGCGTTTTTCAAAGGTAAAGGATGCTCTGAGTCTTTACATGAATGATAATGAAATTGACCCTATTCTACCAGAAGAATGGAAAATGAAAGTTTCATTCAATTACTGGGACCTTTTGAGGAAGCAACTCGGGAACTGAGCAGCTCTTGTGCTCTTATTTCATCTGTGATACCGATAATACAAATGCTTGAAAAAAAAGTTGATGACTATTTAACAAGATCGCAAGAGTTTGATCCGATTCGTCAGGCTGTTACGACTTTGAAAAACGAACTTTCAACAAAGTTTTCTACCTTGGGAGAAAACAATTTATATACCATCGCTACCTACTTAGATCCTCGCTATAAGCACAAATTTTTCACACCGGTGACTGAAGAAAAGATTAAAGATGACATTTTAAAAATGATAAATACTGAGAATGACAATTTTGAATCTGTAAATATCAATGCGCTAAAATAATTAAAATAACTGATTGCACGGAAAATGATACGGAACAACTAGGACCAGGGACTTCAGGTTTCAACAAAAAGCCATGCTTACAAAACGACCTGGCTATGATGTTAGATTCGTCGAGTGAAGACGAGAGTCAAGATGAGCCAGAAAATGGTAGCATTGAAGCTGTATTCAAAAAAGAGTTACTTGCTTACCGTACTAAAAAAAGAATAAATGTGAATGAAAATCCTTCTAACTGGTGGAGTGTACATCGAGGGGAATTTAAGGTATTATCGCCTATAGTACGAAGATTTTTATCTGCTCCACCGGGCAGTGTTCCTAGCGAACAACTATTTAGTAGCGCGGGATTAATTTACGAACCTCTGCGTAACAGACTTGAATCAGGAAAGGCGGCAATACTACTCTTCATCAAGTATAATGTTCCTATTTTTAAATTCAATTACTGATATAAAAAACAGTAGGTGAAGTTTAAAAAATTTGTTACATTATACATTACTTATATTTAACATAAAAATAAGTACTTAATTATGTTTGATTACAATAAAAATGTTAATAATTACGTTGTAATTGTTTTAATTCATCATTAATAGACTTTTTTTTTTTTTTTTTTTTTTTTCGAGCCTCTGAAGGAGGACTCTTTACCTTCCCATGCGGGAGAAGGAGGTGGTGAATCCCTCATTGGATACCCACCGGCCGGCCGGGGGTTATGTCGGACTCCTACCGACTAAACACCACCTTGCTTTAAGCCTGTTTAACAGACCCTGGTAAAGCGTAACCTGATTGTCGCCCCCTCCCTCAGGAAAGAGAGGGGTGCGGGTTAATAGACTTTATTTTCATAATATCTTATACATCCGCATCTGCATCCGCGGATGTGAGCCTACTAAACTCCGCATCCGCATCCGCGGATGTGAAAATATCGGCATCTGCAACATCCCTGATACAGACCCCCTTCTGCTAATTATGATCTTTTTTAGTCTTCAATGGAAAATTTACTAAATGTAATTACGAGAATTAACAAGAAAGTAGTTGTATGTGGTGACTTTAATATAAATATTTTAGAATCTTGCCCAACATACTTTTAAAGAACCAACTAGAATAACACCCACAACAGCTACTTACTTAGATAATATTTTTTGTAACTGTTTTGTAATAAAAAAGGGTATTGTAAATTTTGTAAACTCGGATCATAGTGGACAGTTAAGCCATAGGACGAGTAGGTGACGTTATCATTGGAATGTGTAGCTGTGTTATTATTATTCTTGATAGTTGTGATATCAGTACTTGAGGATGGCAGCGTACTGCCCAACCTACTAGGGGAATGTTTTGGCGAAAGAATGTGGACTCTATTGCGACGGAATGTACCTGTTGGTGACGAGATGGTGTAAGACCTAGGTTATGGACCTACATCAGAAATAGTTCCTGGAAGCCATAAACTAGGAAGTTTTTTGAAATAAATTTTATCACCTATACCTAATGGACTTTTTTGTGTGTTGATTAAAATGTATTTTTGACTTATGATTTTGTGTTTCATTATATGCCTTTATTTTTTTATAATCACAAACTTTAGGTTTTAACAGTTTATCTACCATAGGAATGTTTGTTCTAAGAGGCCTTGACATCAGTAATTGAGCAGGAGAACACATAGACTCTTTTGGTGTGTTTCTGTAATGCAAGATTGCCAAATAAGGATCAGAATTATCTGCTGCACATTTCTTCAAAATATTTTTTATAGTGCCTACAGTTCTCTCCGCCATACCATTAGATTGACTATGGTATGGGCTAGACGTAATGTGTTCTATTTGCCATTTGTGTGTAAAATCTTCAAATTCTTTTGAATTAAACGGTGGGCCATTGTCTGAGACAAGTGTTTTTGGTATGCCATGTCGAGCAAAAATAGACTTTAGATGTATGATTACATTTGTTGTTGAATTGAACCCATCACTAAGCAAAGCAAGCTCAACATATTTTGAGAAGTACTCTACAACTATTAGGTACTTTTGTGAGTTAAAATCAAAAAGATCTATGCCTAGTTTATACCATGGAATTAAATTGTAATCATGTGAGTGTAATGGCTCTTTGGTGTTGTTTCTCTTAAATGTTAAACATACATGACACATATTTATATATTTCTCTATATCATTATACATATTAGGCCAGTATAAGGAAGTTTGAGCTAAATGGTGAGTGCTTTGAATACCCTGATGGCCTTCATGAAGCAAAGTTAAGATATTTTGTCTAAGGGACATAGGAATAATAATACAGTTATTTTTGAACAATAAATTATTCATATAATATATGTCATTTTTAAAAGTAAAGTATGGTTTGACCTCATCAGGGACTGACCGTCTATGTTCTGGCCTCCCATTAGAACAAAATTTAATAATACTATGAAGTGTTTGATCTTTGGATGTATGTTCCTTTAATTCCTCTAGTTTAGGCTGACAGATAGACAATGATTTTGCAATAAAGTTAACATGTAGATCAATATCTGAATCTAGATCAGTTAAAGCTTGTTCAGATAAAGCTGATCTTGAAAGTGCGTCAGCAACATAAAGATATTTGCCTGGTTTGTAAGTTACATTGAGGTCATAAGGTTGAAGTCTCAGCATGATACGCTGTAGACGAGGAGGTATGTCATATATAGGTTTGTTGAATAAAGATACAATAGGCTTGTGGTCTGTTTCTACTAGTGTTCTACGTCCATATATATATTGGTGATACTTTGTGCAACCAAAAAGAATAGCTAGTAACTCTTTTTCTATTTGGGAGTATGAACGCTGACAAGTGCTTAAACAGTATGTAGCAGAAGAATATGCGATTGGATTTTTCCCATGACTTATGACTGTTCCCATTACATCTTTAGAGGCATCTACAGACAAAGTTATGTCTTTGGATTGATCAAAGTAAGCTAACATTGGTTATAGCCTCTTTAAAGTTATTGAATTCTACTATATGTTTATCAGTCCATTGCCAGGTGATATTTTTTGATAGAAGTGATCTTATTTTTGTATTTTTTTGTGATAAATTATCAATGTAAGACCCTAAATAGTTCAGCATTCCTAAAAAGCGTTGTAATTCTGTAATGTTTGTGGGGCAAGGCATATTACAAAGAGCTTTAATTTTATTGTCATCAATTCTAACCCCATCCTTATTGAATTTGTGTCCTAAATACCTGACCTCAGTTTTGCCTATATTAGACTTTTCTTTGTTGAATTTGAGATTGATTTCTCTGGCCCTATGAAATACTTTCTTGAGAACTTTGTCATGCTCTGATTTGGTTGGTGCAAAGATGAGTAAGTCGTCCATCATGACTTTCACCCCGTCAATGTCGGAAAATCTTTTAGAGATTTCGGAATGGAATATCTCTGGTGCAGCATTAACACCAAAGGGGAGTCTAAGGAATTTGTATCGCCCTTGAGGTGTAATAAATGTACACAACTTAGAGGAACTTTCATCCAGTTTTAGCATCCAAAAACCTTTGTTAGCATCTAAGTTAGAGAAATATTTAGAACCTGCCAAACTGGATTTAATTTCGTCCATAGTTGGGAATTGATAATGTGGCCTCATAATAGCTCTGTTTAATTTACGGGGTATATGTATTGATATGTGTAGGGGGTATATGTATTGATACACAGTCTCAAGGAACCATTTTTTTTTCGCTGTAAGTACAATTGAACTGACCCACTCAGTTGGTTCATCAACTTTGACTATAATGTTTTCTTTTTCTAACATGTCTAATTCTTTTTTCAGGTCTTCTATTAAGCGAAAAGGAATCCTGCGACAAGCATCAACAGATGGAGAAGCATCCGGCTTTAAAGTTAAGTGACATTCAAAATTTTTTATACACCCTATGCCTTGAAATAAATCCATATTTTAATTTATTAAGCTATTGTACTCATTTAAATCAAAATTTACACTATTTATTCTTTTTATCAGTTTCAGATCCTCACAACTTTTACGACCAATTATACTTTTGCAAGGCAAGTCTACTATATGAAATAATAACAAATAAATTTGATTATTATGAACAACTTTTAAATTACACTGACCTATACTTGGCAAGATTTCACCACTAAATGTGGATAGTTGCTGTTGGCTTTTTTGCAATGTGTCTAAAGGCAAGTTTAAATTTTGAAAAATTTTATATGACAATATATTGGTATCAGCACCAGTATCTAGTAAAAAGAGAATGGGTTGGTTATTTACAAGAAGTTCTGTTTTAAAGCTATTGCTACTTACAGAATTGACATTATTTGTGGACAAAAATAAAGGACCAACAAACAGCTGATCAGGAATAATTTTACCTTTTGACTGGATATTGTTGACTCTTGGACCACTGGAACGTGAACGGCATACTGAAGCGAAGTGATTGGGCTTCTTGCAGATGTTGCATACAGCTCCTATCGCTGGACAGCGAACCCTGTGCACTTGACCACATCTTTGGCATTTCTGACCTGGGCTTTGTGTACGTTTTTGGTCATTTTTTGAGTAAGTTTGTCTTTGTTGAGATTTTGAAGACCTGGCTCGGCTGTGACGAAATCTGACCTGGTTGATGCTCTCTTCCTGGGTAATCTTCTGGATATCTTGTCGAGTGTTTCTGACTGTTTTTGCTATTGAAACAGCCTCTTCAAAAGTATTTGGTTTCTCTAGAAGTAGTCTTTCTTTAACAAAGTTATAATTTGTATGAATATTCCAGGAGAAGATATCTTTGAGGAGTGAGTCGAATAAAGTGCCAAATTCGCCCTGTAAGGCGATGTTTTTCAGGTCTGTGGCATACGCTTCAATGTCTTCGAATTGACCTTGACGCCGGTTGAATAGTTTAGGCCTCTCTACTGTTATGTTAGTTTTTGGCGTGAAGTAATTATCGAATTTCTCAATTAGCTCCTTGTAGGTAATATTTTCGTAACTAACGTTGAATGAGTGAAATATTTCCATAGCGTCTGGTGATAGATTATGCAGTAGTATGGCTACTTTTCTTTCATCATTTTCTTTTTTTAAATTGTTGGCTGTTAAGTAGATGTCGATCGACGTGCGAAAGTCTCGCCATGACTTTCCCATATTGTTGAAATCTTTAACTTGAAGTTTTGATATAGTGCCCGAATGAAGACTAATATTAGTTGATGATGATAAAGTAGTAGAAGATTTCCCGGTAGCCATCTTGAAAATATAGCTTGTACAACTGCTGTTTCAAACGTGCGCGACCATTGAGTTAGCATAAGCTGCGACGTTTGTAGGTCCGTGATGAAGTGTTTTGAATGATATAATTACCTTGAAGTCTTGAATGAATATCTGACACCCTCCCCGACCTTCTTGCAAGTCAGTGGAGGTCAAAAACTTCACAAAGATTCCTGTTTTCATGACCACTTGGAAGTTAGATAGTCAGGTCATGATGAGAGATGGATACTGCTACTCAGCTGTCAACATCTCCTTCAATTGTGACTTTACTTGGGGAATCATAGCTATCACAGAAGTCTTAAGTGTACATTCCTTGATTTGGCCTTGGACAGAGCATCCATCACTTGAGAAATTGGCCTCCTCTGCCAAACAGGGGTTTCTTGGGACAGCTCCTGAACCCACGTGCTCTTGGTTCCGTAGTGTGAACTCCTCAGGGTTGTTGAAAAAAGTAGCTAAATAGCTTAAAAAAGTACATCAAGTGGCATTGTCAAGGATCCGGCATTCTTGGATTGTGATCTAAGCAAGCAATCTGGATGTAACTCCCATTCCGGGATTTCTTTCTTCAGAGCTACAAGCAGTGCCCTATATCTCTAGACCACATCGATCTTGGAATCTTGGAGGCAGGAGAAAAGATGAGTGAGAAGACACCTGTCACGTTAACAGCAACCAAAACCAAGAGACTGTTTCACTGGTCAAAAAAGAATTGACCCCTTCATGTACAGACATCTCATTGGGGGTTCAGATTTATCAAGACGATGGAGGTTATCTAATCAGCATGGAGACTTTGACTGGAAGACACATAAATCCATTGCTAGCAACATCAAAAGTTGTCATAGCCATAGTTACGGTTGTTATTTGTCACTTGTGAACATATACATAGTAATGAATAATTGAATTTTTATTTCAATAAATATTTAACAAATTGGCGACGAGGATGGAGGAATTAAACCGTCTTACTCGCCTTCGGGCTTCAATACGCGGCCAAATAACGAAGATTCATACACAAATACTACAGTTACAAGAATTAACAGACTACGAAATCGAACAAAGAACAACAATTTTACAAAACTACGAAAAGAAATTTGATAAAATACAAACTGAAATAGATGCTCAAACAGAAAACATTGAGCACGAAGTCGAAGAACGCCATGCAACTGAAGAATGCATATTACAGCTGAAAATTAAATTACATGAATTACGCCCTTCAGCTTCATCTCAGACTGCCTCAACATCACAGCGTCGAATCATTGAAGGTACGGTAGTTACGAGTCAACGAGATCCAATTCCTAGACTCAATTTTGCACCATTTCACGAGAAATAGTCCTTCAAAAATTTCATAAGAAGATTATTAGTTTACTTTACTTTGAATAATGTTACCGACCCAAAAATTAAAGTCTACATGCTATTATCTACATTATCCCCTGATTTGCATGAGAGGATTTACGATCTGTGCTCACCGGAAGACCCGCTTTGTAAAAGTTTGGATGTAGTGGACGAACTCTGCGCTACTTACAACGTGAGCAGAAACTCAAACGATGGAACCTCCCCTTTTTCATGAAATTCAGACCCCTTCCATTCCTCTTCCATAATCATGTCAGAAATATGTGTGTCCTTGCTTTGGAACTTAAATACATCATCAATGACATAGTCTAAAGTTCTGTTCACATCAAATATTGGTACACCTTTGGATTTAACTTCTTGACCACAAAATTTTACACTGTCGGAGTGAAACTCCTTCATTTCACAGGAGGGCGATTCATTACATGAACACACTTCATGAATCCCAATTTAGAAGAGGCAGCCCAATGGGTTGAGAACAAAAAATGTAAAATAGGAAGACTGTGCTCTCCCAATAGCGATTGCTGGGGGTCCGGTGCAGACTATTGCTCTTCTGATGAAACAACAACTTGGGTATCTGAAAGGTCCTTTGAGTACTTGAATATGTGGTGGGAGACTGCCTTCAGGGAGACATGCACAATGGATTGGGAATGCAAATTCATACCTAAGAAAGCACCAATCCATTATAACTCCGACGGTGAGGCATTTTTGATGATGATAAATTAAAAATACAGCCAGGGTCTATAAACACACTAACCAACAGAATCAAACATTTGGACAGCATGCTCTGTGAAGGTGCAAATGGTGCTATGATTAAATTTGATAGTGGAACCAAATGTACAGTTTTGGGCCCCTCAAAATATTGTTTAAGAGAAGGTGAATTCAACAGAATACGTGATTTCGGAGCAAATGTTTATGCAAGTATTTCTGACTTAAATCAGGTGCGCGATGCATTTGTAGTAAATCAGGAAAAGGAAAATTACAATAATTTTGTTCTCTCGTTGAAGATCAAAAAGCTACAAGACATTTTATTGAATGTCATCGCCTCCTTAAGTGACAAGAACCCTCAAATTCTCAATTCCTTATTTCTTCACTAGACATTTAACAGAATGGGTTTAGTGGTGGCCTGACTCAGAAGGTCCGAAAGGTAAAGACCATACTTCGAGCAACGCCGCTAAACACAGGAGACTCCCCGTTCGCCCTTATGTTTGGAAGGGCAGTTAGGACGAACCTGATGGCGAAGGTTCGAGCTCCCCCACAACCTGTCCGTCGACCTCGAACAGCTCACATAAGGTCGCTTGAACAGGGAAGCCGTGTTCAGGCTCGCAATTATGCAGTGACCGGACATAAGTGGGTATTTGGCAGGGTCACACGTCGTCTCGGTAGCGTACACTACGAGATAGAGACCGATGACGGCCGGCTATGGATTAGACATCTGGACCAACTACTCCCGGCTTCAAGGATTCCCTGGAATCGCGGCGGAGGTGTGTCATAGCCATAGTTACCTAGCAACGGTTGTTATTTGTCACTTGTGAAAATATACATAGTAATGAATAATTGAATTTTTATTTCAATAAATATTTAACAAAAGTATTTTTGAATACGTTGGATAAGCCTCATGTTTTTGATCCCACTTTTGACACCATGTTATGTAGGCTTTAGTAGGAGCTGGAGAAAGGATCCAATAAGTACAACGTTTGTCGGGAAACCGAGAGAGCGGAAGCCCCTCAATACTTTATTGAATATCGGAAACTATGCAGTGGTTTACATGTTTATACAGCCATGTAACATCTAGCAACAAGGAAATTGCTTCTTTTTGAATATAAATATTATGTTCCAAGCAATAATAGACTTTGTGATGAACATTTAGTCATTGAAGCATGGGATTTCCTTGACAGCATTCGAAGTAATTATTTAGAGTCATTTACTGCTATGCACATAATAAACATGATGGAGTTAAAGCATCCTGAAATTGAAAATGTCATTAATTTTGATAATATAAATTCAATAGAAGATCATGTTGTGCATTCCTGGATTGGGTTCACTAAAGCTCAGTTGCAGCTAATTTTAAATGAAGTGCCCCAATTAATTGAGCACCTTAAGGGTTCCCAGATGTTAGCAGCCTATCTTATAAAATTAAGAACAGGAGATTCAAATGAAAGTTTGGCTACTCTTTTTAAAATATCAAGAAGAATACTAGAAAAGTGGTTAACTCAAGTTCGTGACATACTAACTGAGCATTTTGTACCTCAACATATAGGCTTACAGCATATTGACCGAGAAGGAATAAGACAAAGGAACTTATCAATTCCTACAGCATTATTTGAAAGTTATTCAAGGCCTATAGCTATTTGTGATGGTACATATTGTTATATTGAGAAAAGCTCAAATTATTTAACCCAAAAAATAACTTATAGTTTGCATAAGTACAGAAACCTAACAAAACCCTTTTTAATTGTATGCACAGATGGACACATCATTGATGTTCTAGGCCCTTATCCGGCTACCACATCAGATGCGGAAATAATGAAGTATGAATTTTCAGAAAATCACCCTCTTCGTAACTTTTTCCTAAATGGTGATGTATTTATTTTAGATTTTTAGACGGTGTTATTTTAATACTGCCTCTAGAAGCTTATGACAAGATTTTAAGGTGGCTGCTGCTCTGATAAATAGGTTTCATCCTCCAATAACTGATAGAATTGACCCAGTATCCCCAGATAGATTTATATATAGATATAGATAGATATATCCCCAGTATAATTCATGAAATTAATCAAAATATGCATGTAAATAACGATTTAGGGGATTTTATTGTTCATAATAAATATAATAGACGTAGAGCTAATTTTGAATCTATCACTGTGCAAAATGATAATTTAAACGATTTTCCCCAGTTGTCATATAGCGAATTAATATTAATATCTTTAGGAACCTATGAATTGAAGCAGTCACGGTCATATTATGGTGAACACTTGCGCGGAAATGAGGGATTTACCATAGAAGTGTGCAGGGAGGGAGACAGCGGCCTTCTTCGAGAGTTGTCAGCATCAAGCACTTCTTGGCTATTACGAGGACGCATACAGTCTAGACACATAAGTCGAAAAACGTATTTTGTTTATATTTTCGTTGACAGCAATCGAAGAGGTCGCAGTGCGATTGTAGGGCACTATTGTAATTGCATTGTAGGCAAAAGAACGGTAGGCTGCTGTGCCCACATTATGTGTATAGTATGGTATTTAAGTTGGGCAAGATACCAAGCAAATATTTTACCCCCTGCACAATATCTTGATCATATTTTTTTAATTATTGAATAAGAGAATAATATTTTTAGAATGGTTGTTTTATTTTACTTCATCTGCCCCTTTATTCATATTTAAAGAATTTGACAGGCATCAAACTATTCTTTAACATTTTAAACAAAATCAGAATCGAATATCTTTCTTCTTTTTCTTGACCTTTTACACTGTAGGTGGGGTCGGCACGCAATGTCTCTTTCTTACTTAAAGAAAGAAGAAGAATATATCTTTATTCTGAAAACTAGCTATTCCTCTAGTCTGACAATCATCCGAGTTCTCTTTCAGCTAAGTATTTATTTGAACTAGAAAGAGTAGAGGGAATTGATTTGATTTGAATGTGGATGTTAACACCTCTTTCTACCCCTCCAGGGATAAAGGCGTGATGATAGGTATGTATGTGTGCTGTAGAAAGAATAGGTCTTAGTAACTGTTGAGATCTGCCACATATAAAAACATTCAGCACTCTTTCAGGCTTATTATTTGCATTTTATGCGGTAATACCTTCACACAAAATATACTAAATATTATAAAACTATGCCCCAGATAATATTAAAATGATTTAATTGTGACATAACCTCACTTTTCTAATATTTTGTATAACTTGATTACTAGATTGCCAAATTTTCGGTACGAAAATGATATCAGGTCTACATTAAAATACGCTGATTTTTATAATACATGGGCCCACTGATGTATGTAGAGGTATGTAGAGGTTGCGTTCTCCTTTGTAGAAAGTGGGTTGGAGCTTGTGGAGCTGATGAAAATAAATTAGAATCCGAGTCGAAGTACAAACAACTATTACTCGAAGAGCAATTAAAACAAGAAAAAACAAAGACAGCCATATTACAGTTGCAATCAAAAGATTTATTTAAGACAATGTTTTCTTAAATAAATCTTTTGATTGCAACTGTACTTGACTCTACTTGATTCAACTGTACTGTAACAATTTATTAGCAATATAATATAACACTTCATACAATGAAATATTTTTATTGATTTATGTGTACAGTCAGCTTCATAAAGATCTGATTTGACAATGTAGTCATATACATGTTACGAGCAAAGGTGCAATTATATCTTCTCATTTAAATTTGTCAAAATATTGTACACAATCAAACAGTCATAAATATCTTCATATCAAAAGTCTCCAAAAACATATACACGGTCAGTCATCATTAATATGTTCACTTCCAAACTGTCCATTGGTATCTATGCGGACAGAGCTCATAAATATCTTCACATTTTGACATTCTAAAGATTTTTCAATTACTAATTGTTCAAGTTACTATGATAACGAAAAATAACAATCTTGTCAGTAATTGAAAATTATGTATTAACCAAAGAGAATGTAATACCTACTTACCTGCGTATAGTATTAATCATAATATTATTAGTTGTTAACGGATTCTAGGATAGATAAAATTCTTTATTGCGACAAAGAAAAAAAACAAAACCGTACAAATTGCAACGCAACACAGGCGGCCTTATCGCTAAAAACAATATTTATAGGTCTACCAGAATCACATGGCATTTTTAAAAAACATAAAATTACGATTTTGATATATATGCTGGAACCACTGAGAAAATCAGCGGGCCCATTGTTCCTAGGGGTCTCTTCTATGGCATTTTCGCGAATACCTCGAAGTTTAAGTATTCGCTTCGCTTGAAGTAGGTATTCCCTTGAAGATGCCATTCAAGATGCCATAGAAGAGACCCCTAGGAACAATGGGCCCACTGCTTTTCTCAGTGGTTCCATAGAATGCGACGATATGTAGAGAGGAACGGAGATTACTTCGAAAAAAAGTATTGGCAACTTTCTACAATAAGACGTTTTTCATTTTCTAAAAATGTTTAGTGTTTCCCACTTTAAGGGCAAAGGACAAATTACATAATGAGGTCGAGTTGGCAGTGATCCTACTAACATAATTAGAAAAGATTTTGAGTTCGAGTCTCGACAACGACAAATAAAAAATGGCAAAGTACTAAAAAATCGCAATATGTATGCGCTATTTTGATTCATTTATTGTTTATTTGTTACATTAATATCCAGACCTGATCTTTCATTAGAGTGATACTAATTTTATAGTATATAAATAAGTATAATGTTAATAATATTTTTTATAATGCAAGTGTAAAAATATTTATTATAATTTTCTTGCTGCATCTATACCTTATTCAGTCTATGGATGCAAGATAAGTAAAATTAAACTTCAGTGATTCGCCCTTCGAGATTACCTTATTTATTTACTTGTAGTAGCACGCGCATGTGCTGCCATCGTACACTATTTTAAAGCAACGCCATCTAGACAGAGACAAAATATCTCGGTCTCGCTTGCGGGTATCGCTTCATACACGTTTTGTGTCGCGGCCATCGTGCATCGTTAATTTTCTCTCGTTTCGAAATTTGTGTTTATTTTTTTTTTTCAGCTAATTAGCATTTCAGTATGGGAAAACGCAAGAATAGGGAGAAAGAGGAGGTTTATATCCAAAAGAAAATAAGAAAATTAGAAAAGAGAAGGTTGAAATTACTCAGGAGATATAGTGCTGGTCAAGAGAGTAGTGATAGTGTCAATAGCGTCTATGCTGAGCAATATCCGCTACAGGAGGATTCACAACCCAAAGGTTTTTAGTTTTCCAATTTACTTTTCAAAATAAACTGTCTATTGCGACGCGACAGCAGGGCGCCAACCGGTCGCTGCACGCCGCCGCTGCCGGTTGGCGGGTAAGCGCTCGCTCAAGTATTACCTGACCTTGACCTACTGTTTTGAATGAATTCTAAAAATCAGATCACTGCATAGGCAAAATTGGCGACGACGTAAATGTTTATTTCTTAAAATAACAAAATCTTGGTCTGAGAGGCCAAGACAATTTCCATTATGGATTACATAATTTATTATAATTCTAGATCTTAGTCCGGGAGGCTCAGACGTGAATTTCATTTTCTTTCAGATTGCATTGATGAAATACAATTCTAGATTATAGTCCGGGAGGCTATGACGTGAATTTTCATTTTCTTTTAGTATGCACTGATAAAATTAAATTCTAGATTATAGTCCGGGAGGCTATGACGTGAATTTTTATTATCTTTTAAATTGCATTGATGACATACGATTCTAGATTATAGTCCGGGAGGCTATGACGTGAATTTTTATTATCTTTTAGATTGCATTGATGAGATACGATTCTAGATTATAGTCCGGGAGGCTATGACGTGATTTTCAGTTTTCTCTTAGATTGCATTGCTGAGAAACAATTCTAGATTATAGTCCGGGAGGCTATGACATGAATTTCATTGAGAATAGTATCAATATTATATATATAAAAAAGGGAAGAATGTGCAACCATTGAATTGTTTTTTCCAGAAACCCCTGGGGATAATCACACTATTGACTTGTTCAATGCGCTTCTCTCAGAGCCTGGTATTGAGCAACCACCTGCTACCGAAATGGCGGCACCATTATCCCCTGCGCCCGCACCCACCCTCGCTTCTATGGTCCACCCCGTCAGCCAGGATCCAATATCAATAGAGGTATTAGCGCAGTCTCCTGAGCCAGTAGTCGAGTTGCAACCTGAAATTCTAAGCATTCTTGGCGAAGAACCAATTACCGGCCAGAAGTTCGGCCCCAGCATTCAAAAGGACTTGGCTTGTAGGTGGTCTGACATTTTAGTTAACGGCCTTAGGGCTTGTACACAAAACTGCGATGCGACGTCGCATCGCAAAAATCTGCGAGCTCCCTCTACGCATCGCAAGAACTTGCGAATTGATTCGCATCGCGCATTCCTGCGATGTTGCGTCACACTTGTTGACACCATTTTAGTTCGCTCTGGGACAGCGCGTGGGCAAGACGTGTAGGTACTTTAAAAATGACAGAATACGACGTTGATTTTTTAATATCACTGATTGAGGAGCGCCCTGTTGTTTGGGACACTAGTAATGAAGATTATAAAAACAAATTCATCAAACAAGATGCTTGGAAGGACGTGTGTAAAAGTTTATTTCCAAATTTCGAGGAAAAAGAAAACAACGAAAAAACTAAACTTGGTAAGTACACAAATACATTTATTAAGTATAACTTTTTTTTACTTTTTACTAAAACTACCTACAAATCAAACATTCTATTCATATAAGCACAAAAAATATTCTTTAAATTGTTAGGCAAATGTTTAGGCGTCGACAGCGAGTTACTTTAATGTTTTACGATGTGTCCTTTTGTACCTATTGTATTGACTTATTACCAAGAACTCGAGCAACAATACAAGCCGTATGGTATAGTCTGAAATTTTTTGTAGTTGCCAGCTTAATGCTCCAACTTCACTTGTAAAGTAATCCGAATATTCGTTTCTAATTATATTTGCACCAACCACCTGACTACCTACATTCAACCCTTGTTCAAGTGGTTGTAGTTCGGAATCATCTATGATCATTTCAATAGGGGTGTCTAATTCATCACGGTTAATGACAAAGTTATGTAGTATGCAACAAGCCTTAACAATATCTATAGCAAAGTCATATGAAACGTTAATGGGGCGGTGAAATATTCGCCACTTATTGGCTAATATGCCGAAAGTACACTCGACATATCTTCTTGCCCTACTCAAACGGTAGTTGAATACTCTTTGTTTAACAGACAAATGCTTGCCAGAATAAGGACGCATGACATTATTCGAAATAGAAAAAGCTTCGTCTCCGACAAAAACATATGGAACCGGTTCTTGAAAGCCCGGTAGCGGCCTTGATTTTGGTGTAGGCAAATCACCTCTCATCAGTAAGTCGTACAGTTTCGTGTTGTGGAAAATAGTGGAGTCACTTTCCTTTCCATATGCTCCTATGTCCACATAGATGAATCTGTATTTCGAGTCCACAATAGCCAACAAAACTATTGAATTGTAGCCCTTGTAATTAAAAAAAAGTGATCCACTTTTTGGGGGACTACGAATACGAATATGTTTCCCATCAACGGCTCCAATACAGTTAGGGAAGTTGGCTTTCTTGTCAAAGTCCGCAGCTATTTCTTCAAACAGCTGTTGTGTTATTTTTGGTATGTTTGCATTTAAACAAAATTTCCATATTGCTTTACAAACTACTCGTATTATCTTAGCAACTGTACTTATTCCTCGATAATAATCTAAATGTATATTTCTGATTTCATTTCCGGACGCTAGGAATCTGTAACATAAATAGAAAAATAAGGATTAATTTATATAACAAACTTAAAAAGTAAAGAACACTAACCTAAAACGACATAAACATACATAAATTATTTTAATTTAATTCATTGGTAGACAACGCTTCTAGCGCTAAGTTCGCCTATTGTTATTATTATTATATTATTGTTCTGTACAAACGGTATTTGATGAATTATAAATAAATAAATAAATTAAATATTGTCTATTTTTTTTTGCAGGTAATTTAGTAATACAAAGATGGAGAGGGATTAAGGATACCTTTAATAAATATGAAAAGAAACTCAAAGATGCAAGTAGGTCAGGGTCTGGATCCAAAAATATAAAAGAATACCATCTGTACAAACAATTACAATTTCTTAAGAAAAATTTGCAAAATGAGACCACAACTAGTATAAATGAGTCAGAAAATGAGCAAGATAATCAAGAAGGTACATCTAAAACACGTTACCAAAGGCAGCCACCAAAAAGAAAGATGGTTAATAATACATTTGAAGATGATATTGTAAAGATTTTAAAGGAACCTGAGAATAGACACATATCTTTTTTTAAAGGTATTTTACCATCACTTGAAAGATTAGATGACAATAAAACTCTAATCTTTCAGAGCAGAGTTCTTCAAATTTTAACAGAATTGCATCAACCTCATGGCTACTACTATCCGAATAGCAACTACCAGGGTGGCTATCAAACTCAACATTTTGCGAGATCTCAACAAACGCCACTGATACGTCCACAGTCATCTAACATACCAGATCAAATTGATTCACCTAGTAATGATTTTTCTAACTCAAGCATATTAAGCACACTTTCAACTGAAGAAGACTTTGATTTTTCGTAAATTTTATGGATTGTAATATTTTAAAAACTCTTTTCTCAATAAAAACTAATGTAAACAATTATTGTCTTACTTTACTTACCGGATAGTGAGGCCAATCATTTCCAGAGGCATAACAGGAATTCTCCCCTTGTACGATTGTTTCTGAAGATATGGTGATAATAAACTTAAAAGCTCTTCGAATGAAGATATGCTCATTCTAAAATACTCCAAAAATTTTTTTTCGTCGGTTTTCAAAGCTTTATATTTTAGAAGAAAAAAGTTTCCATCAGGATTCATAATAGTAATAAATGGATGAACCCAAAATCTTCTTTGTTTCTTTTTTCTATATCTCCTAAGCAATAATAAAAGTGCACACTTCTTTTTACGATCCATGTCACGACCTAGCTTTCAATTCAAAATACGTTTAGTACGGTTAACGGTCGTCGAAGGAATGGTCACACTGGGAGACGCCTTGCCGCACGAAATCGCATCGCAGCAATTCGTGTCGTAATTTTCTGCGTTGCGAATTCGCATCGCGTCGCATCGCAGTTTTGTGTACAAGCCCTTAAATCCGACACTAAGAAAGAATTGACTAGTAGTTTCGAGATTCCAGAGAATTTAAAGCTAGTTCAAGCTCCGGCCCTTAATGCTGAGATCAAGGCTGCGTCTAATGAGAATGCCTTGAAACGAGACAATATCTTGCTGGAAAAGCAGAATTTACTGGCGACAGTTATAACCGGTGTCGGAACTACAATATCAAACTTATTGATGTCGGACGCTATGAATAATATAGAAGTAAATAAGATTCTCAAACCGCTTAGTGATGCGGGTAGACTACTCTGTCACATACATTTTATGGAGACCATGTCACGACGCGGTTTTTTGCTGCCAACTCTAGGCAAAAATAATGTGAAGGACCTGAAGAGAGATAGCTTGTTATTTGGGAGTGACTTACAAGAAAGGTTGAAGTCTATGAAGGCTATATCTAGGACGGGGGCAGAATTAAAATCCGGGTCGGCTAAGCAAAAACCTCAGCCTCGAATCAATCCACCGCAGGCGTCTTCGTCGAGGACTTTAAACTGGAGGGGGGTGCCGGTGGCGACGGCGGCACCACTACCACCAATTCCGCGCCGTGCTCAAGCGAAGCAGATCTCGTCGAGTGGTGGGCGCAAGCCGCCGCCACCACCTCGCCGTGCGAACGATTATCGAGCCCCACCGCGGCAACAGGGTCGGGGCCCACGCCGCTAGACGGCGATTATCAGGCTGGTAAACTAAAATTTTTTTATAACTACTGGCGAAAGGTCACAACAGATCCGGTGCTACTGTCATGGATCTCTGGTTTACGCATCCCTGCAACAATAGACCACACACTGTCAATTATCCCTCTAAATAAACCCGAGTCAGTGACTTACCAAAATGAAATGACCGCAGAGATTGACTATCTTTTAAGTATAGGTGCGGTGCGTCTGTGTGAACCCTGTGAGGGTCAATTTCTTTCCGGTATTTTCTTGATAAAGAAAAGTAATGGGAAAAATAGGTTCATTTTGAATCTGAAACATTTAAATAAGTATATCTGTGCCCCACATTTTAAACTTGAAGATTATAGAACAGCATTGAAATTTATTTCGGATAATTGTTTTATGTGCTCTATTGATCTCAAGGACGCATATTTTTCTATAAGTATACATGAGGACGATAGAAAGTTGTTACGCTTTCTGTGGCTTGGAAAATTGTTTGAATTCCAAGTCCTTCCCTTTGGACTTAATATTGCTCCTTATATTTTTACAAAACTGATGAGACCGGTTATGCAGTATCTTCGTAAGCAAGGGTTTATATCAGTTATTTATTTAGATGATACCTTACTTCTTGGGGACACATATTCCGATTGTATGAGAAATTTTGTTAATACTAAAAATATTCTCGAAAGTTTAGGTTTTACATTAAATTATAAAAAATCAGTTTGCACCCCTAGTCGGGTGGCAACCTTCTTAGGCTTTGTTTTTAACTCTGCAAAGGGAACTATCAGTATACCAGATGAAAAGAAATGCAAAATTAAGAACGAGCTCCTTCATTTCTCTTCAATCAGAAGATGTAGACTTCGGCAGCTTGCTCATTTAATCGGGTTACTCGTATCGGTTTGCCCGGCGGTTCCTTATGGATGGATGTATACGAAGAACTTTGAACGTTACAAGTTTCTTCACATAAAACAGAACGATGATTATGAACAGTTTATTACTATTCCGAGTTCTCTTCAGCCAGATTTTAGCTGGTGGCTTTGTCATATTTATGGAAATGGTGCCCCTATTCGTAAAGGCGATTATCAAATAGAGATATTTTCTGATGCATCGCGTACTGGTTGGGGAGTCTGCTGCTCCAACGGGACCGCCAGCGGGCAGTGGTCTAGTGCAGAATTAACTCAGCACATTAATTACCTAGAGTTGTTAGCTGCATTTTTTGGCCTTAAGATTTTTTGTAAGGATTACAGAGACTGTGAAATCCTTCTGAGAATTGATAATTCCACAGCCATCTGCTACATAAATAGGATGGGCGGAATACAATTCCCGCATTTAAGTAACCTTAGTCGTGAGATTTGGCAGTGGTGTGAGGATAGAGGTTTATTCATCTTCGCGTCCTACGTTAGTTCTAAAGCCAATACTATTGCCGATGCTGAATCTCGTCGTATACACGCCGATATTGAATGGGAGTTGTCAGACGAAGCTTTCCGTAAAATTTGCCAATGTTTTGGTTGGCCCGAAATCGACTTGTTTGCTAGCCGGGTAAACAAAAAATGCACCCGGTTTGTTTCTTGGCACCGAGATCCTGAGGCGTTCAAAATAGATGCTTTCACTTTTAGCTGGTCACCTCATTTTTTCTATGCCTTCCCTCCCTTTTGTCTGATACTTAGAATATTACAGAAAATAATTTCAGATAAGGCTTGTGGAATTCTAGTGGTACCTCTTTGGCCTGCCCAAGCTTGGTACCCTCTATTCAAGAGGTTGTTAGTTTCAGACTTAATTGAATTCCCGCCTAACCCGAGGTTACTATATTCTCCTTACAGGACCGAGCACAAGATGCATCAGAATCTTACCATGGTTGCCGGCATATTATCAGGGCAGCGTTCATGAAGCAGGGTGCTCCGCCGGAGGCCGCAGACGTTATGCTGGCTTCGTTAACGGATAACACCTTGAGGCAGTACGACTGTTGCATAAAACAATGGTTTTTATATTGCAAAGAAAAACGCTACAACATTTTCGTTGCATCAATACCCACGGTAATGGATTTTTTTGTTAAAATATTTAAACAAGGATCAAAATATGGCACGTTGAATACTTATAAATCGGCACTGGCACTATTCTTAGCTCCAGAAGTCATGAATAGTACCCAGATTCAACGCTTTCTTAGGGGCGTTTTCAAGTTACGACCGCCACTTCCGAGATACAAAAATACTTGGGATCCCTCAATAGTTCTAGATTATTTGGCTAACTGGTTCCCCAACGAAAATCTTACTTTAGAATTTTTATCCAAAAAATTGATAACTCTCTTGGCGTTAGTAACAGCACATCGAGTGCAGACCTTCTCGTTGATTAGACTTGGTAATATTATTAAATTGGAGCAAAAATTTATCATTCATATTGCTGATCCTATCAAAACATCAGATGTTAATCCCGTCCAGATATCTTTAAATCTTCCTTATTTTAATGAAAGGCCGCCTGTATGCCCAGCTCGGACCTTAGAATGTTATTTGTCAGTGTCAGCTAAAAATCGCAGTACTGATTGTGAATCACTGTTTATTAGCTATAAGAAGCCTTATAAAAAAGTTTGTTCACAGTCTTTGAGCCGTTGGATAAAGGCTACCCTGAAGGATAGTGGGATTGATACTTCTATTTTTAGACCGCATAGTACAAGACATGCTTCTACGTCCGCTGCAAACCGACTTGGTGTGAGTATTAACACGATTAAAGCCACAGCCGGTTGGACTGGGCGTTCTGAAACATTTGGGAAATTTTATAATCGAGAAGTGGTTGACATGTCTGAGACATTTGCCCTCTCTATCTTACAGGCTAGCCTTGTCTAACGGTATTACGAATAGTTATTTTGTATGTTGATCATGGAGAATTACTACGTCAATTATGTTATTGGATCTATTCGATGGATATTAATAGAATTAGAGTCAAATACATTATTTTTCTAATCACTACAATTTTTTATTTCTTCTCTTCTTACACAGTATTACTATTTCGTGTGACTTTAAACATCTACAAGTAAATAAATAAGGTAATCTCGAAGGGCGAATCACTGAAGTTTAATAGAAAGTCAAACGAACTTACCTGTAAGTGAAGTTCGACGATTATTAAACGAAGTGATTCGCCCGAGAGATTACGGTCCCACCCAGGCCCAGTTTAGCTCTTATTCTGATCTAACCCATGTTTCACGAAATAGCAAGGTTTCTCCCAATGGCCGACTGAATACGTGTATGAAGCGATACCCGCAAGCGAGACCGAGATATTTTGTCTCTGTCTAGATGGCGTTGCTTTAAAATAGTGTACGATGGCAGCACATGCGCGTGCTACTACAAGTAAATAAATAAGGTAATCTCTCGGGCGAATCACTTCGTTTAATAATCGTCGAACTTCACTTACAGGTAAGTTCGTTTGACTTTCTATTAAATTTTATCATTATTTCATCCAAAAGCATGCGACGTTGCCGTTGTTATGGAACAGCGGCAACCACTGAAAGCACGTCATCAGGCATGTCAAGACTCTGTTCCAAACAAAAGACACGTTTAGTACGTCAAACACGAAATTAAAAGGACCGATAGGAAGAGAAAATAAACAATATAAAAATCGCACGTATTGCTTCACATTAGTGTTTACTTTTCTTTAACACCAAGATATTTTTGATCACTTTGGGTGCTTAGATACGATTGAACACTTTATTCACGAATATATAATTGGTCACCTTAACATATAACGTAATATTGGAATTGTGTAGTTTATATAATATTGAACAGTTTGGACGGTTACAACAATAAGATGACCTGACAACGTATATAAATTTAAACTTGTGTTCTTCAGATATTTTTGAGCACTCTTGACACTAAGATCTTTATGAAGCAAATAAACTAAGCTACAAAGCAAATAAACTTATTTTATGCAAATATATAAGTAATATTGCGGTAACAAAATACCAGGACAGTTCTCCCATTACGTGGATTATATTAAAAAATAAAATGTTACTTTTCAAGTGGTAAAATACTGATCACATTCCGTTATTATCATGCAAAGCCTGTGTTCATATGGGTTTGGTAAAATTTTACAAAGAAATGAAGGGTTCAAGTAATACTCAAGATATTATCAAAAGATTCAGTATTTCATGGTCGTGGTAGTTTTTCTTGAAATGTTTCTTTAGAGGTTGACATAAATATAACCTGTGTTACAAAAAGCACCATTTAGTATTTCAGGATCAGACAGACTATCAGTATTCTTTGTGTTAATTTGGGGAGTGTTCTCTATGTTGCTTTGAATAACCGTATCAAAATCCTATGAACAATTTACCACGCACTAAAAAAACGGGTAAGAATAATTCAAATTTTTCTCAACTAAAATGTTATATTACTTAAGATTGGCCAAAATACTTTAGGGACATAGAAGATGCTTTCAAACATTACTTTAGTTTTAGAGATGAATTAAATATATATAACAATCTAATTCTGAAGGGTCAGAATATTATTTGTTCACAATGATCTTATCAAGCATATACTCAAACAAACAAACCTGTACGCTTTGCAGAAAAATAAACCTTTGATGGTAACGGAAGACGAGATCTACGTTATTTTAGGAGCATGCTATTGTCAGGCTACGTCAAGATGCCAAAGAAAAGATTATATTTTTGCAAAGATAATGACGTGCCTACATACAAGATAGCATTAGATGCCACCGGCTTGAATTGATTCTTCAACGTGTGCATTGAACGACAACAGCGAGCTCGGGGAATCTACAGGTTGCATAAATTACGTCCTATTATTGACAGCCTAGCTGAATCATTACTAAAGCACTACAGAATGGATGAGCACTATAATAGCGTAGAGAAAAACATGATCCTGTATTACGGAATGCACTAAGCCAAACAGGTTATCCGAGGAAAGGTTTGGTTTCAAAACTGGGCAATTCAGTACGGTTACGCAACAGGCGCAACAAATTAAGAACCTTGGGTAATTATTTTGCTTTTTATTCCTAACCATCTACAACCACCACTTCTACAAATTATTACTTCCTTTAAATTATATCTTTCAACTTCATGTATGACTGATAACAACGAAGTTGATCGCGGAGCGTATCATTCACGACTTTTTTGCTTGACGTTTCGATCAGGTTGCACTGGGCGTGGTTACAAGCTGACTCTATCATGCAAAGTAATACTTTAAAAATTATTGATCTAACGACTTTTGACTGTTTCAGGCAAATACAACAAGTATCCAAAAGCGCTGCGAAAATAAATATGTAAGTGACGACAAAATCTTATCGATACGTAAAGTGGTGTCTTCATCTATATCTGCCAACAAGAACTTGCCGATTGATGAGGGTGTAGACTGTGTGTATAGAGGTGAGACGGTGTAGATGAGGCTGTCTGTGGTCACGAAGGGCACACCATGCCCTTCGTGACCACAGACAGTGCCATACACGTTATTGTATAAAAGGAAAAATCCATTGCGTCATCCACTATGGTACAAGTTGAACATTCAGCTTTATGGTTTAGACAAAAAGTGATTTTGCAGTTCATGGCATCTAAATCTCGAAGACGTCGACACGAATTTAGTTGAACGGTTTAACAGCATCATCGCCAAGTTTGTGGGAGGTAAGCGAATAAATTTTACTACCAGAAGAGCTTATCAATCAAGATGCAATGCAGCAGTCGTCTCGTACAATACGAATAAACCACTATATACTGTGCATAAAAAGATTTCGGCAAAAACCCAAGAAACTGCGTTAAAAAGCAAGACAGAAAAAGAGATATGAAATGAAAACAAGCGAACATGATTGATAAAAAAAAACAGAAAAGATTATTTTAACTGCAAAACGATTATAGTTCCAAAGTGACAGCTCCAGACATGTCTTAGCAAGATTAGGAAAAAGCCAAAGCAGATTTTATAAAAAATTTGGAGTCCTTGGTAAGTGATCTAAAAGGTATCCAAGAAAGAACAGCAAAACAGAGAGAATGTGGGGAATGGCTTGAATTAGGAAAACTATTACATACAGCCTCAAACTTCAGGAAAAAGGAAGAAAAATTTCCACTCTCTAGTCAAAAGCATTCTATACAGATCTAACTCATCCTCTATCTATAGCTTTACAACAACTGGCCCATCAAGAAAATGTGATCATAGAGGAATGTGGACTTTTTGTCGATCTAGACCATCCCTTTATCGGCGCTACACCAGATGGCAGAGTTGGGAATGATATGATTGTTGGAGTAAAATGCCCGGTCGCTGCCTTCTAACTTGGAATGGCTACCTGCCATAGCAGAAAACAAAGTTCAAATATTAAAGCACAACAAAAAAATGGGAGCACTACAATAAACCAGAACAGTTCCTGGTACTATCAGGTGCAAGGCCAACTTCATGTGGCAGATAAAAAACGTTGCCCTTTTTGGGATATGGGGAAGAGAAAATGAGCCTATGGAAGTTCTTTATAATAGGTTGGGGAAAGTTTCTTCGCATTTTTTAAGAAAATTCAAAACATTTTTTAATATAGTTTATTTACATTTAACTAAAGTATGTAGGTACCATTTTGTTCGATAACTTTTTGCCATCTTGTAGGTAGGGTCATGATCCCATTGCTATAGAAATTTTGGGACTTCTGGTCAAAATACCGCGACAAGTGGTTTTGGCAGTCCTCTCGTGATGTTAACCTGACACTGCCTAAAGAATTCTGAAGAGACCGAAACAGGTGGAAATCTGAAGGTGCAAGGTCAGGACTATACGGCGGATTCATTAACACCTCCCAGCCAAACTCTCTTAATTTTTGCTGAGTGGCTAAAGATGTGTGAGGTCTAGCGTTATCATGATGAAAAACCACACCCCTTCTGTTGATTAATTCCGGCCGCTTTCTCTCAACTTCTTGCTTTAATCTCATCAGTTGTTCGCAGAAGAGTTCAGAATCGATGGTCCTGCCTGGTGGTAACAGCTCATAATGAATAATGCCCTTCCAATCCCACCACACACACAGCATCACCTTGTTGCGAGTTAACCCGGGTTTCGCCACAGTCTGTGAAGCCTGACCGGCCTTTGACCACGACCTTTTCGCACGTTCTTGTCGTACGTGATCCACTTCTCATCACCAGTTATCAGCTTCTTCAAAAATGGTTCGGTTTCATTACGTCGTAATAAAGAATCACAAATGAGTACACGGTTCATTAGGTTTCTTTCAGTGAGCTCGTGAGGTACCCAAATGTCGAGCTTTTTCGTGGACCCAGTTTTTTTCAAATGCGCCAAAACTGTTTTGTGATCAATTCCCAGTTCTTCAGCTACGTCGTAACTACTGACATGCCGATCTTGCTCCACTTTTTCAAAAATGGCATCCATTTTATCTGTAATAGGGCGACCAGAGCGACGTGCATCTTTGACATCAAAATTTCCGGATTGAAAACGCTTAAACCAAATTTGTGCTACTCTCACAGGCACTGCACTAGGTCCATAAACATCGCAAATTTTTTTCGCGGCTTGCGTTGCATTTTTACCGTTTTTTGTAGTAAAATTTTAAAATGTATCGAATTTCTTCATTAGATACACTCATCTTGGCGGTACGAAAAACAAATGAAAATCACACATTTTCCAAATTTGAATTTGGAATTATGTTCTTTAAAATTTAAACTTTCAATGATACCAAAACCAGCCAGATACAAATAGTATAGCCAAAGAGATTTTATTACAAGTTTATACATACTATAATGCGAAAAGACTTTTTCCCCAACCTAATATAAACAGAGACGACCTTTGGAAGGATAAAATGGAGCAAAAAATTATAAAATTTTATCACAACCACATTCTACCCGAATTAGTAGACTCGCGAAAAGCACGTGGAATGACACTCAGATGTGGCGGAATCAGTAAAGAAAAATGAATTACATAAATCTCTTTTTGTTAAGTTCGTATACTTAAAATTCTAATAAACAATGACGGACACAAACTGCATCATAGTAATAGACGACTTTGAAATAAATATTTTAACCAAGTATGCATACTTTCTATACAGATTTAAATTGAAACCTCTAGATGGTTAGTGTTCCTTTTGGAGGCGGTTCCTGTATGGTCTGGGGTGGCATATCGATAAACGGGCGAACAGAACTTGTGTTCATAGACATAGTCCGTCAAAACGGTAATAGAGGGGGTTTGACTGCACATCGCTACATAACAGAGATCTTAGAAGATCCCGAGGTGCCTTACATGGGATTCAGAGGCGAAAATTTTGCAAGGCTTTCGCTCAAAGCGGCTTTATTCTGGTGCAGATGCGTCCGGCTCCCTCCAAAAAGAAGGGAGAGTCGAACGACCCCGCCCTAGAGCCGGTGAAGTGAGTCTTCCACGAGGGAACCACCTACTGTATCTTCAATAAGGTCACGTATGGTGGCCCGACCGGCGAGGCCACCATACGTGCCACATAAATTTAATAAATTAATATTCTTTTAGGATGGTACGATTTAGTTACTATTCAGTATTGGTATCGATACAGGAAAATACCGATACCTATGAAATATACTTTGATTTTTTCACTACCCATACTTGTAGAAAATAATTTGGTATACGTAATAACAACAATAAAAACAAGGGCGTGTTGGTTCGGGTCCTGTTTGATTGATCTCGGTATGTATAGGTACTAAACAGGTATAACAAAAATAAATAAGTAACTCTTAATTCTTATAATTATTATTAATATCTACTACTACTGCATACCTTGCAGGTCCGGATACTGTATTTTAAATTTTATCTTATCCCGTTGATCTTTTCTCAAATATTCAAATATCTTGACATACTTCAATATATTCTTTGTTCTTTGTGCTTAATAGCCTTCATACGTATTGTATATAATATGGTTATACCATATTCTACCACCAGGTAGCTTTTGCCCTTTTTCTTGGGCTTTTATTACTATTTTATAGGTATTTATAAAAGTGGTGCCGGTGACCTATAAAACCAGCCGGCATGTACAATTTTATACGCTCTTTAGTCTACAACTTCGAGCTATTTGATAATCCCATGATTACCTATATTATGATATTCCTGAAATAAATTCGAGGACTTCTCTTTTCGAGAGCTCAGTAAATTGGCAAAATCACAACCAGCGCGGGAGACTTTTTCAGATATCGATCCACAGCCTCGAGAGCAATCCGTCTCGCCCGTAGCTCCCATAGACGAGGCAAAGACACACTCGTCCGTACATCCAAGAATATGAGTAATGTTTGTTTGTTTATATTATTTGCTAAAAATACTTAAAGGACCCCTTTTCATTTGAAATTACGTTGATTCATTGCAAAATAACTTATATTTGAATATAAACATGCAAGTGCATTTATCCTCAACGAGAAATTTATTAATTTACTAGAAATTTTGTCAACATTATTATTATTACATTTTTAAAGGGGATTTAACACGAAACCGACATCGGAAACATTAAAATTGCCCAAAAATCTTATTCGAGAAGGACGCCGGTCGATTGATAAAGAAACAATTTTTGAACTGACTAGCCTGTTTTGATACGCTAGACTTAATGGTTTTGTCTATGAACCACGATCAAGATGAGTCAAACTAGTACTTTAAAAAAAAAAGTTAAAATGACATAAGGAATTGACATATGCCATTATAACGATGTAAACAACATGAAACAAACAAACATTAGTGATTTTACTTAACTCTGATGCCTTTATGTGTAATTAAGACGGTAATAAGTGATAATAAGAAAAAAAGAGTGTTACAAGCCTATATACGTCCCACTGCTGGAACAGACCTTCCTCATGGAGAAACACATGAGGAGTATACCTACTCCTACTAAGAAAATAATAAATTAAATCGATACGAGATAATACCGACATTGTGACCAGGGGCTGCAGTCTCGACATACATAACGACCGCTTATCGATCGTTTTCGGTTGTTAAATTCATAACAATAAAATATATCGATTTTTCGTAGTCTCTACAGTTAAGATATCGATTTTATTCGTTATGGTATCGAAAACAAATGTCAAAATAACGATTTCTATTGATAACTTATCGAGCCCTTGTGACAGCTCGATATGTAGAAATCGCTGTCGATAAAAATTTAAATAATCAAAAAGTGATATTTTTCAAATTACTCATCCCAGTGACATCAATTTTTCAATGGCCGAAACATATTTAGCTTGGGATTGGTTCCAATTGGAGTATCGTCACAATGTTGTTAACCGGCGGCAAAGTGCGCGTCGTAGAAGAGATGAACAAAACCCTTTTCTTCTGGAAGAAAATGATTTTTTGCATAGATACAGAGTATCAAAAGAAATGTTCATTGAACTAACTGAAATTTTACGGCCCACCCTTCAAAGACAACGGCCTTACGGACTTTCTACGGAAACGCAGGTCAGTTGGATACAAAGTGGATTTTTAACTAAACTAGCTTACATACCATCAAGCTAATTACCTAGCTAAACCATCTTTAACAATGTTAATATATCCATTGCATGTTTCAGATATTAACGGCACTGCGATTTTATGCCTCTGGATGCTACCAAATGCCAATTGGTCTGCAATGGGGTAGCAGTATGAGCCAAAAATCAGTGAGTCGTGTGATCCGTCGAGTGACCATGGCTATAAACAGTCATTTACTTAGGAAATACACACATCAAAAGTGTCTAGGGATCAAGCATTTTTATGCGGATTTCTTGAGGTTGAGATGTGGCTTTGTAATAAATTTATGATTTTATAAATTTATATGGATCCTTTTTGGTGCAATACATAATTTGAATCAGGAACTGTCAATCAAATTCGAGTAAAAGATGAAAATCAGCTGTCAATATTTTCCCTATAAAAACATACAACGCATTGAAGACATTATTAGTGCTACTGTTTCCCTACTACTGATTAAAACCAACGTTATTACGGAGCGGCGACGTCATTTAAGCAAGGAAGAAATGCTCAGAGCCGTGGGAATGATAGAAGCTGGTTCCCGGCAACCCTGGTGTCTTTGTGGCTTTAGCTCTGAATACAAGTCAGAGTGTTATCAGTCGACTTTGGACACGTTACCGAAGCACTGGTACCGTGGCTGAGCGCCATGGAGGACGGTATCGCTGCACCACACGGAGACAAGACCGATACATTCAAATCTTAACTCGAAGAGCTCCAACAATAACCGCCATGATGTTAGCCGTGAGGCTTCATTACTCTTCAGGGAACTTAATTAGCGACCAAACAGTCAGAAACCGCTTGCATGAAGTGAACCTTCATTCCCGAAGACCGCTACGGGTACCACCTATAGCAATGCACAATCGTAGGATTCGATATCAATGGGCTCTTGAACACAGAAATTGGGCAGAAGAACAATGGCGTTTCGTGTGCTTTTCTGATGAGTCTCGTTTTGGTATGAGACCGGATACAAGACGTATACGACACTGGAGAACCCCTGGACGCCAACAGCGATTAAAATCCTGCCAGGAAGTCCATCCTTATACTGGTGGAACCATCATGGTATGGGCGGGTATTTGGATCGGCGGAAGAACTGAGTTGATTTGGATCAGAGGCAACCTCAACGCTCAAATTTATGCTGAGACGATTGTATCAGACGTCATCGTTCCTCTACAAGTGCAAATCGGTCCCTTATTTCAGTTAATGCATGATAATGCACGACCGCACACCGCAAGAGTTGTAAGACAGACTCTCGCCGCAGCTAACATCAATGTCCTGCCCTGGCCTGCTCAGTCGCCAGACTTGAACCCGATTGAGCATGCATGGGATATGCTACAGAGAAGAGCTCTGCCGAATATGGAGGGTATCCAGTCGCAAGAAGACCTTTTTTTGTTGTTGCAACGAACATGGGCGGCCATTCCACAGCGTGATTTGGATGAACTCATTTTGAGTATGCCAAACCGATGTTCTTGTGTTGTTAGTGTTCGCGGTAGAAACACGGATTATTAATTGTTTAAGTTACCCAATAAAATTTTAAAGAAAACTGTTATTTCAGTCTTTTTTTCGAACTTTAATGTTAGTGGTTCAAATGTCAAAAATCCCTTTATTAGGAAAATGGCAAATTTCTTTATTAATGCAAAGGTGACTTGGTTTATCGTTACTGTGACAAACGAAAACACTTTATTTGATGAATCCTTAAAGAAAATTTTAATTAATATCAATCAGGAGAAAAGTTATTGCAAAAATACATGTTGATCCCTAGACACTTTTGATGTGTGTAGTTGTACTACTAGGAATTTAATGTATCTATGGAATAACTACTGGTAATGAACAGGATAAGGTTATCTATCAATTCTGAAGTGCAATGCAATCTGGTCTAGTGGTTCACACCACCGGGTGTTGACCGGGAGGTCCGGGTTCGATTCTCCATGAGAGCAGTTTTTCTGCTCGGTTTGGTTGGTGGTAGGGCTTCTAAGACCGCCTGGCTAGCTACCACCGTCTTACCTAAATTTGTCGCCATAATTACAAAGTATTAAGCATTGTTGTGTTCCGGCAAACAGAGGAAAGATAATCAGTTCCTCAGTTGTCGAGGATTACAGGTGAAGCTATGTTTTATATGCAGTGATTTGTGAAATTTATCTTTTTTATAAAATTGTTCCAGTGTGCCATAGTTTTCTGATAAATAATGAGTGACGTCAAAAAGGACTTTCATTTATTATCGGTCCACCACGTCACAAAGTTACAATAATTGAAAGAAAACCAACGGGACACCGGCCGTCGATCCCGTGGGCCCGGCTGAGTTATTTATAAATTGATATTTTTAAATTGCTCTTTGACACCACATATATCTTACCTTAGTATCGAGTATAAAGACCCATTCTATGTGGATAAAGTTAGAGATTCGTCACTCAAATTCGCTGATTTTAGCATGGAAAGGTACCCATCTTGAGGAACTGTGTGTTTTCCTTGGATTACATCCATACGGGTCACTTTTAATTAAATCGTTTAAATGATTACTGGAATACCGATTCGCTGTTTAATGTACCTTTAAAATGTTCACGAGTCGCGATATATTTTTATTATTAATGCTTAATAATTTTTACTGTGCCTAAGTTTATTACTAACATAGTGAGTAAGTGTTATTGTTACTAACCCTCTGGATTCTGCTTTTGAAATAAATACATTTTATTTTATTTATTTTTAATTTGTCATACGCCGATAATGTAGCTTATAGAAATAAAGACCCTAGTAGATTTGTGAAGCCAATCATGAGTTTCTTCAATAACTTAATGAAGGCTTGTTACTGAAGCCGTCATTAAGTTATTGAAGACCCCATTAGTGTTCTATCAATACAAAAGAGTCCCTTTGCGAATTTTTCTCTTAGTTATAGTGGGATTGCGTGATCTGTTGGCTCTAAGGGTACCTGTCACATAGGTCTTTTTAGACAGCAAATCTTCTCCGAGTCCGACACTATTGTAAACATTATCCATATAAGAGAATGGCCTATGTTTAGGTGATTCTCCATCAACAACTTTAACAGCATGACCTTTTCACGATGGTCCAGATCACGAGACCCACAATACATGTGCATTTGTTGTGTAATGCCGTTAGTGTCAGTGAGGACATACAATTTAAGCCCTTTCCCTTGAATGTACTGTCTAATTTTTAATCTTCCGCGCCACAATAGATCACTTTCATCAATTGTAAAATTCCAAATCAATTCAATTTCAATTGTAACCTCCGGATAGGGCCTAAATTGTACGTCCTCATTGACACTAACACCACAATTTGCAGCACGCAAATAAACGAGGTGGAACCATTATCAAACCTAGAGTCATTCTTCGATATAGGTATATGAAAGGCGTTGATAGGAAAGATCAAATGCTTTCCAATTACCCATCATATAATAAGTCCACGAGATGGTATAAGAAAATTGTGATACATGTAATGCACAAGCAGACTGGCACGCAATCCAGAATTTCACAAGCGAACAAAACACATACGTTTCCGTCATTTCTTTGTTCGAGAAATGGTTCAAGGTGGAATGCTGTATGTAATAAAGACTAGTTCTGCAAATCAACTCGCAGACATTTTGACAAAGCCTGCCCCAAGACCTCGACTCATTGACATGGCTGGGACTATATAAGTTTTGATTGAGGGAAAGTGTGAAGTTTGTATGTTTAACATAAGAAACTTTTTCAATAGTCAATCAAACTCTATAATAATTAAAAATCGGTTCCATGTCAAATACAAAAAGTCTGGTTAGTGCTGTGAAGTGAGAAAAGTGACAGTGTAAATTAAATGAACTTATTAAATAAATTAATATAAAAGTACGCGTACGTAACTTTCAGCTTAATATAACAAATAACGTTCTGCTGCGTAAGTTCTGGTAAAGTTAACACTATACAGCATGTGTTGTTTTATAGTTTAATTTTATTTTTACAGAAAAAGCTGTTTAGATAAGGTAAAAGACCGCCCGTGATGCATACATCAAGTGTAAATCAATTCTTAAATCATTTAAGTCCGTTTCTGCAGGGGGTGTCAAAATGAAGTATATTTTTTACGATATAATGACGTTTGTGGAAGACAAAGGAATTTGAACCCACTCATGAAAGTATTCACCATCGCCGCAGAGCTCCCAAAATCCCTTCCCCTTCAACGTCATCGCAAAACTCCCAGTGTTTTGTGGTTGTAATCGATACAAGCGACCGGATTCCGAGAGTAAGGCATTTCATGAGAAGAACCCGGTAAGAAACTCATGAGCCACTTTTTTAAAATAGCCAATCATACAATCTATTAGTCACAGTGTTACATTTTATCTTATTGTGTCACTGTTTTGGGTAATATTAGGTCATAATATTACTAATCTAAGTCCTGTTAAAAGTCGTACAAGGATTATCCGGTTTTTTGCGTAAATTGATAATTGTTTGCACTAAGTATGGATAAATTTGCGTTGGCTGGATAAGTGTTACAGCTTACATATTTGTATTTCTTCTATAGATACCCAATTCTTCAATGCCAAAACATTTTGGAATCTTGATGATCACTCTTATCAGTGGTCTTTTATCTCATCAGATATGAAACAAATAAAAAAGGCAGTAGACTCCAGATTCCAAACGATTAAATGTCTACAAGTTTTTTACAACTCCAACGAGTGACGATAGATTAAAATATTAAACACGCATGGAAAACAAAAAACTTGCCAGGGTCCGTATTGTAAGCACTTAATTCCAGGCAGTTTACGCCGCAAACAGAACTGCCTGGATTTTTTAAATTATGACCGCGGTCGACTTCTGCTTGGTATTTGGCAGGCATTTTCCTATTTTATGAATGCCTGTTTGACATATTTCAAACATTGTCATTGTCAACAATATTGACAAGCTTTTCAGTTTACGCCGCAATTACAACAACTTTTACTCACGGGAACGTAGTAAAACTAATTACAATGTGTGAAGAAGACGAAATATTTGAATTATTTGAGCTTGATGCCGAAGAAAACAACGAAGCACGCGTTCTTCAAAAGCGCCTGCGGGATTAATGCTATCCTTTTGATACAACACAAGTTCAATTTGTGAAAAGATTTAGCCAAGATTTAGTTCGCAGTTTGTGTGATGAATTTAGACCTCATCACGTGAACCCGCTTAAAGAGACAGATTTAAGTCTCGAAACAAAGTTTAGTCTGCTTAAAGGCTTTACGTGTATCTATTTTTAACATTATGTTATTATATAATTAAAATAAGTTTGTTAAATCTCAATAGTCTTTTCCTAATCTTACAGATGCTTGTAGCCTTGTCTTTTTACGCGACTGGGTTTACCCGCGGCCTGTTGGCGATATAGCTACATCACTTTTTGTTTTGGTGCTCAGCCAACAGTGTCTGCTATATTAAAGTATTTAACAAATTTATTAAATTTGCTTGCTCATTAATAAACAAAGATTCTTAATTTGTGCTTTTGTGTGTATATCAATATTCAGTGTCGTTTATTCAATACTGCAGTCTTTAAAATAAAGCTTGATTAGAATAACAGCTGTCATTAAAACTGGCATAGTGACTTGGTACTTACTAGCGAAACATATTTTGTAAAACGAAAAATCACGATCAATTATACTTATCAATTATAATTATAGTAGTTTTAAAATTTTGCAGCGTATTTCTAAATCTAAGAAAAGAAATATTTCTACATGAAACATCCCAATGTAGAAAATCTATACTATGCTGTAAAATTTTGTGAAGTAATCATTGATAACTCGGAGAAGTGGGACCTATATTAAATATTGCTTCAAATTGAAGATAAAATTTAATCTTAAAACATGACACTGATCACGAATAAATAAAAAAGAGCGAGAAGAGAGAATAATGTTCTGAGCAGGAGGAGCAGGAGGAGGGCGCTGCAGGTCCCGACCAGACCCGGAGGTGGCGGCTATGCGCGAGCGCTGAAGGCACGCGGTCCAGCGCGAAGGACAGCGCCGAGCAGCCGGCGATCTAATATTTAAATGATGAGGTTGCCCTCCGCCCCCTTAGAGTCTGTTGCCGGAGACGGAGCAGGGGGAGGGCGCTGCAGGTCCCCGATCAGACGCCTCGATTAGAATATCAAGACCAATCAATCTGGATCCCAGTGATCTAACCAACCAAAAGGAGTTTATTAAAACATTTAGTCTAAGCAAGCAGTTGGTGCTGCAGTTAATAGAAGACCTTACGCCAATAACACGGAACGAGCGTCCATGTGATGCTTTATCCGTTAAAGACTAAGTTAGTTTTTGTTAATATTATGTTTAAAAATAGTCAATAGGCATAATTTTTTTACATTCATTTAAGGTACTTCTATCCTTGGCATTTTTTGCATCGGGGTCATATCAGACTCTTGTCGGCCAAAGTATTTATGGCGCAGTGTCACAACCTACAGTATCAAGAGCTGTACAGACAGTGACAAGGGCGTTAAATAAGCCAAATATTTTCAAAAAATATGTGTTTTTCCCAACCATAACAATTCATAGGGAGAATATTAAACATGTATGTGAAAAATATTGGCCATCACTTGTATTATCCGAAAGTATAAACAGTATGTATTGGTTTGTTATTATTATTATCAAAATCATAGTTTTTAATAATTCTTAATAATGTTTTATAGCTTTTATAACCATTACAAAATGCCAGGTGTGGTTTGTTGCATAGATGGTATCTATGTTGTATGAAACCTATACATAACGATGAGAGGTTTATTAACAGAAAGGGTTACCATTCTCTTAATGTTATGGTTGTGATTGTAATCCTTCGTCGCTCCTCTGGGTTGACAAATATCGGATCCATCGTCGCCTTGTACAATGCTTTGGTCAGAAGCAACCTCGAATGCAATGCAGTAATCTGGGCTCCTAATCAGACTGAATATAGTGTCATGATAGAACGAATATAGTAAATCAATAAGAAACTGTTTTAATTCAGTGTCCTGTCACTCTAACATCAAAATCTAATTTTTATGTTTTTTTTTCGACAAATATAAACTCTGAATGGCACTCCTGTACAGTTCCAAAATTGGCGCTTCAACGGTTTTTCCTTTCCATCGTCGATATATTATCATCTTTATCTTACAAATTAACTATATTTCAGATGTCTGTTAGTAGCACGTAAACTACATGACAGTCCAATAGTGGCCTGGCAAATAGTTAATGCTTGTGCAGTTCTGCATTACATGGCAAACCAAGTCCGCTTAGCTGTCCCTCAACTTTTGTTAGAAGACCAATCTCTAGAAAGAGATCGACAAATCGACTATAGTGTGGTGGAGCAGAGGTTACAGACTGCAGCAACAATGAGGTTGACTGAAAGCTCTCAATCTAATAGAGTTAACATTGCAGCAAGGCAGGGCTGCTCAACAAGCTCTGATTGACAGTCTGTGGATGGAATTAAATCCAGAAAGAGTATGAAAAATAACGTCGTTCCTCATCGCCGATTATCATCATCATCCAGTACTTCGAGTTCACAGGAGTGTTAGTTCAAGTGTAACATTTTTCGGAACAGTAGAAAGACTTTACACGTTATTTTCGTCATCCACACATAGATAGGAAATTCTAATGAAAAGTGTAGGCGTATCGGTTAAAAGACTAGTAGAGACAAGATGGAGTGCTCATCACGATGCTGTTAAGCCACTGAAGAATAATTTTGAGAAACTTGTATCAACACTCGAAGACATGTGTGATCCCAGAAGCAGCAGAGAAAACATCGATACAAGAGAACCAGCATCCACACTCTTACCAGCTTTGTGTGACTTCAGTGTTTTATGCTACCTCTCCTTTTGGTGTGAAATCCTAGAAGAAGTTAATCAGACACAAAAGTATATCCAAACATCTGGGCTATCGCTGGAAAAGTGTGTTATAAAAATCAAAGCCCTAAAAATTTTTCTTCAAACTCAACGTATCCAAATAGTGGAAAGAGCTATTTCCTACGCAACTGAAAAATGTGAGGACTTGGATATTTCCGTTGAAAGAAGAGGGAGGAGGAGATTCCGACGACGAATGCCAGGAGAAATGTCCCAAGACGTTGGACTAACATTGCCAGAGGAGTTGCATAGAGCTATGTTAGAATGTCTTGATAGATTTTACGAAGAACTAGAGCATCGCTACAAAGCAATGGATGACATTCTCATAACATTTGGTGTTGTTCAGTCTGAAACTCTACTTACGTCAACAGAAGAAGACCATCGTGATATAGTTCCAAATCTTACAAAAATCTATGATGAATTTTCTGCAGAGGACATTATTTTGGAGATTTTACGACTGAGGCGCCACTTGGAAGCCGCCAGCATTTCTCTTCAAGAAGCGATCCAATGGACTACCCTGGAGCTTTTGAAATTTATTGTAAAATGGGACTATTCTGAGTCTGTTCTAAGTCTAGCTCTATGTCTAAGATTTTTTTTAACTATTTGTATTTCGGTGGCTTCTTGTGAAAGAAGTTTCTCAAAATTAAAGTTAATAAAATCTTACTTAAGATCTACAATGAGCCAAGCACGACTTGCTAGTCTATCCATATTGTCCATTGAAAAAGACAGAAAAGTAAATTTTGATAATGTCATTGAGTATTTTAGCAAAATAAAGTCACGTAAACACGTTTAATATTTGTCGTTTTATTTTGAGGGTGCTCAATAGAAAGTCGCTCCGGGTGCCAACCTATGCTACGCCGCCACTGGTTGAAGATTTGATCTTTATATTAGCGGAACCTTCAACAACTTTAAATTTTGAAGACATTCAGAGTGTTCCCCAAGAAGTGGTTTATTATTTTTTGGGTATAACTGTGGAGCAGCATGAAAAATATTAATCCAAACTCAGGGTTTAATAGAAATGCGCAGAAGTGGTTTTGCATTGAGAATTTTACTATGCAAGTTGATAACATTGATAACATTCCGATTCAGATATCCATTAAGTGAAGACGTGTCGTAATATTTTTGAATTTAAATTTTCTTGGATGGTTCTGCTTTGAGTGCCTCGAGACTTCGCCCCGTTGAGCTCGGGACTGCGCCGCGGCTGCTCCGAGGTCCTGGTGAGAAAGATTCGGAGAAAAAATATTTCAACATTAGTCGGACGCGAACTCGGCTTTGTTGCTAGCCATCCGACCGCCGGACAGCTGAGCTACCAACACATCGAGCGCTGCGGATGAAATTAGTCTCCAGTTGCGTGTGAATCATTACATGCCTTCTACTACGAAACGATTATAAGCAGCGATACCCTTACCACGATACTTTTAAAATTTAATATTATATGGTTATGGCGGACAAAAGTAAAACTCCTATTTGTGCTGGATGTCCTAATGCAATCAAGGGAAGGGAATATTTGAGGTGCTCTTCGTGCAACTTAACGTATGATCTGCTCTGTGCCAATATATCTTCGAAGACTTTTCACTCTGTAAAGCTTGACAAAAAGTCCTGGAAGTGTCAGGATTGTATGAGAAAAGTTCCAAAAGGCGACAATTCCAGAACGCCGATTCGTACTATTGATCAACAAAGTTCCGAAGAAGAAGATAGCGACTCTCGCAGAAATATTACAACACGAGACCGACGGGCACGTAACGTGGATCCACAATCACTAGACAAAGAAAAAATTGCCCAGGCTCAGCAGCATCCTGTAGTATTAGACGAAAGTCTGATATCAGCTATTTGTAACCGAGTGGTCATCGCCCTAAGAGCTGAGTTACCATCTATTGTTTCAGCAGCTGTGAAGTCAGAACTAGCACCCATACAGAACGAACTGCACGAGCTTCGTAACTCAGTTTTCGATCTTGATAAAAAATTTAATGGTGCTTGTGGTACGATCGAAGTCCTTACCAAAGAGAACACTCGGTTATCCACTACCTGCAGCACATTAAATACATCCCTAACGGAACTGACCTAACGCGTTCATACGCTAGAGCAAAATCTTCGTGAAAACAATATCGAAATAAGAGGAGTCCCCGATAGTCAAAACGAAAATTTATCTAGTGTATTGCACCAGTGTGCTAATGTCATTGGCTACAAGCTGGACAGTGCTGACATAATACACTCCACTAGAGTAGCCAAAAGAAATAGGGAGGATAAACAGCCACGTGCGATTGTGGTGAAATTCAGGACAGTGAGGTGTAGAGACGAATTCTATTCGGCTGTCTGTAAATTTCATAAATCCAACCCGAACAATAAATTGAACACTTCTTTGCTGGGATACGGTACTGAAAAAAGACCCGTCTTCGTATCCGAACATCTGTCGCCTGCTAACAAGGCATTGCACTCCGTGACACGAATAAAAGCCAAGGTGAAAGGCTACCAGTTTGTGTGGGTTCGAGGAGGCCGCATCTACGCCAGGAAAAGCACAGGATCTCAGCATATTCTAGTAAGGCGTTAGGAGGACTTAGAATTGCTAAAGTAACATAGTATTTTTTGTAGTTTACAGTCTATTTGTGTTAAATATCCATTTTGTTTTCATTCTTGTATGGTTATTTCTATATATTATCAAAACGTTCGCGGTCTCAACAGCAAAACTAATCAAATTTATAATGAAATTTTGAACCATAATTATGACATTGTTTGCTTTAGTGAAACATGGTTAACTGGATCTGTTTTATCTAGTGAGATATTTGATGACCGATATTCTGTTTTCCGCAGGGATAGGGATGAGTCATTTTTGAAAAGATATAATAAAAAACATGGTGGCGGTGTTCTCGTTGCTGTATGCAAAAAACTTAATGTTGATGTCAAGCTCAGTTGGCAGTCCTCGTCAACTGAGGATATTTGGATTAGTATAGCCTTTGGTAGGGATTTCATGCTAAATATTTGTATTGTGTATCTACCCAACTACATTCCTGTTCAAGCTCTTTCAGACTTTGTAAACAAAATAAGTGGGACTGTATCCATTGATCATAAATCTAAAACATTGATATTAGGTGATTTTAATTTACCTGACGTCATTTGGTGTAATGAAACTATCGCTCCTCTCAGTACCTCTTGCGAAAAGTCAGAAATTATGTCCAATGTCGTTAATGAATTATCGTTAAGGCAACTAAATAATGTGAAAAACTTTAATAACAGGATACTTGATCTCGCTTTGACTGACTATCAGGGTTCTGTGAGACTGTATTCGGCAGCGCCATTAACTCCTATGGATCCTCATCATCCTCCTTTTGAGGTGCATATTGACTACGGTGGTATACTTGGAGAGGCACATAGGATTGATAAATTATGTTTTAGAAAAACTGATTACACAAATTGCATAAGAGAATTGAAAAATATCGATTGGATCGAAGAGGCCAAATCCCTCGAATGTAATCAACTTGTAAATCGATTTTATACAGTCTTATATGAAATAATTGGAAAATACACACCTAAAACTAAACAATCAAGTCGTTCGTATCCATGTTGGTTCTCAAGAGACCTAATAAGAATCTTCCGCGTTAAGGATAAATACCATAGTAGATACAAGCGCTTTGGGAACCCTCGTGACTATGACACGTTCAATATGTGGAGATCCAGGGCTAAATCTCTTAGTAAATTATGTTTTCGGCAGTACATTGCCAATATAGAGGAGGATCTAACTAAAAATCTAAAGTCTTTCTGGCGTTATACCAAGAGTAAAAGATTAACAAATGACATCCCTGGAAGCATTTGCTATGGAAATCGTACTGCCAATAATGGTACAGACATCGCTAATCTTTTCTCAGAATACTTCTCATCAGTTTACGGGGACCAAAGTACTGACAACTATATTGCTGAATTTCCCGCGGCAAGCTCTTCGATCTCAGATATTTCTATAAATGAAGAGGCGGTCCTGAAACGTCTAAAGACGTTAGATATATATAAGGGAGCGGGCCCTGATGGAATACCACCAGTGTTTGTTAGACTCTGTACACCCGGACTAGTTCGACCCTTGACCACGATATTTAATAAATCTTTAAAGTGTGGAAAATTTCCATCTGTATGGAAAACTGCAAAAATTTGCCCCATTTTCAAATCCGGTGACAAAAAAGACGTAACTAATTACCGACCAATAAGTATACTGAGCTGTTTTGCTAAGTTGTTTGAAGGCTTAATATACTCATTCCTTTCGTGCCACTTAATCTCTCGAATAAGTCCAAAACAACACGGTTTCATTACAGGTCGCTCAACGTCATCAAATCTCCTAGAGTATACGTCTTACTTGTGTGACTCGTTTAATGCTGGAAAACAGGTAGATGCGATCTACACTGACTTCTCAAAAGCCTTCGATCGTGTCAGTCATAGCATCCTCTTAAAGAAGGCATGTCGACTGGGAATACATGGCGATCTACTTCGGTGGCTGGCATCCTATCTAATAAATAGATCGCAAGTTGTGGCTGTGTATGGCTATGAATCTTCTCCATAAATTGCAATATCTGGAGTACCACAGGGATCTAACCTGGGACCTTTGCTATTCCTGCTTTTTATTAACGACTTATTACTAAAAATTAACAGTGAAAGTCTAGCCTATGCTGATGATATAAAAATATACCGTAGAATCAACAACGTGAAGGATTGTGAAGGTCTGCAACATGATATTGAATTGATTCAGGACTGGTGTTTAAGGAATGCAATGCGGCTCAATGTATCGAAGTGCCAGGTTATAACTTTCACAAAGAAAAAACGAGTTATCGATTTTGATTATAAAATAGGTGAACTTATACTTAACCGTGTAAATGTTGTTCGTGACCTCGGCGTTTTCTTTGATGCTGCATTGTCATTTCGTTATCATTACGAATACGTCGTTGGTAAGGCAAAAAGAGCTCTAGGTTTTGTGCTTCGCACTGCAAAACCATTCAAAAATCCAAGATCCTTGATGATTCTTTACAATGCCTTAGTTCGTAGCATCTTGGAGTATGGTTCCTCGGTCTGGTTTCCTATTTACAAATGTCACAGCGATAGAATAGAGTCATTACAGCAAAGATTTGTAAGAGTCCTATGCATTAAACTGGGGCTGAGGCGCAGCCTCCCAGAATATGTTGACCGGCTTAAGCAATTCAACATGCAGAGTTTCTCTACTCGGAGGCGTCTAAATGACTTAATTCTGTTGCATAAAATTGTTAATGGATGCTTGGGAGAGGCAGTTTTGAATAGGTTTTATATTAGGGTTCCAAATCGTTCTGTCCGTAAACCTCGACTCTTCAAGGTGCCTGTATCAGGTAACAACGTGTCCCGCAACAATCCAGTTAACCGGATGTGTGAATATTACAACACTATTTGTGCAGACAATGATATATTTCACTTCTCCTACCAAAGTTTCAAAAGTAGACTTAGAACCTATTTGTCATAAGACGATAAGAGATTGCGATTCGAAGTATATTGTTTACGATTCAGAAATGTTATAAATTATGTAATTTCTTAAATAATTTGCCAAAGCTGTGTACAATTGTTATTGGAACTCAGATTTAAGATGATTTTCATGTGCTAATTGTTATTTTATTTAAATGTGTTAATCTGTTTTCTGTTATTGTACCTATGCAAATAAAATAAAATAAAACAGGAGATTCTGGCGACAGATCATCATGCCAATTTAAGACAAGCTGGCTTATTCGCTAATTTTGACAGTTGAAGTGGCAATCAGCAAAGTGATAATCACTGAGCTCAGTGACTAACCGAACGTTCCGTTGTTTTGGTATTCTGTATCGCGATCATGTAACATGATCCTTCAGTGAATAACGAAAACTGTGAGTGCTTATCGACACGAATGGGTTACAACTCTAGATATTATCCGACTTAATTTTATATCCTTGGTTACACGAAATAATTGAACTATACCAATATCTTTTAATTTTGTATGGATTAAACGTTAGCCACTTATGTTGTCAAACGCCGAGTGCAAGCAAAAATTCTTTGAAGAAGTTTGAAAAAATCCACTTAAACATTGGAATGTGTAGAAATATTAAGTTGAAGTGTTTTTCTTCTAAATTGTTAACTTGTAAACCGCTTGTTGCGTCGACGATTGGAATTGTTTGTTTGTGTACAAAATAAAACTTCTATATTCGAGGTGAGTTAAAACTTTAGTGAAATTAAAATTTATCAATAAATACACGTATTTTCTTATATCTCGACCAATTTTATTAGTTTAGCTATTACTAGGTAATATGTAATTTAAATTTATGCAGCTTTTATCTATTACTTTACTATTTTAGAATGCCGGCTACAAGGCGCGTCTCCCAAAGACAGCTTGAGGTGTTGTTGGCCTTTACTGTGGCAAACAGAGACATCGCCTTAGGGCGATGTACCCGTGGGCCTCAGGGACACCAACTGGCACAGCAAGCTTGGGAGTCCGTAGCTAACAAATTGAGCTCTGTGGATGTGTGGATGGAGTCACAAAAACTGCTGATCAGTGGCGAAGGGTAAGTTAATCGACTGTTTTGTCTAAAATATTTTACGAACCTTTACTTATCGATAAAGTTGTATGTAATATAAATGTAATTTTTTTAGTACTGGGTAGAGTGGAAGGCGAAAATTAAGGGAAAGGGTGCAGATATCCGGCGCAATGCCTCTAGAACGGGCTGAGGGCCGAATAGGCTAGCACCCTTGACAGAGTTGGAGGAGCGCGTCCTTAAAATCATAGGTCGTGTATGCGTAGAGGGCTTACCCGGGGTGCGGATACCATTTCCTGTAAGTTGTATTATTTAACCAAATTATGTATGTTTAAAAGTTATTAGGAAATGAGAGCATAAAATAACTTTGTCCATACTTACATCATCAATAAAACTGCAAATGCAATATTTATAATATTTTTGTATGCATTTTTCTTATGTGATTAAACAAATTTCATGAAACCAGAATAAACAAAATTCATAAAAATCATTATGTAGCATAAAGCTAACAAATTGATGAAAATAATGTTATCTATTATTCAAATATACATAAATTGTTTGCTTCTTTATAGATTCCCTCTGAAGCTGTACCTGGAGCCACAAATACATCCTGTATAGTTTCCACTGTACCTCCCTTCCAGGTATCTCCAATACCTTCAACACCCTTTGTGGCACCCTTAACTTCCTTTGCAACCCCTTCAACTTCCCAAATGGAAGAAGAATGGTTGAAAGATGGGGATATCCAAATAGATATGTTATCTTCTGAGCCACTTCTTTCACAACCGTCCCCTCATATCAGACGGACAATTATTAGTCCATCACTTTCACGACCAGCATCTCCACTACAACAATCTTTGCCTTCACATTTGCCACAGGCTGCACAAACACAGACTCCAGAGCCTTCTCGTAGCCGACATCGCCGTAAGTCAACTTTTCATTTACGTATTTCACAGGGTGCAACTATTGGTCTTTTGTTAATTATCATAAATCTAAATTTAACCATCGTGTCACTATCGCAGGCTAATTTTAGTATAAACAAAGGGATTTTGATACAGTTGTCATTTCAACATAATTTACTATGTGCTAATGATAAGACCATACATTAACTGCTATAACATTATTCTCAGTTGTATAGTTTTGTAATTTTAATTTCCAGCAATTCGCGATCGCGACGTGTCTCAATGGGCTGTTTCTTTAAAAGAAAGAAGATTAGCCATTGAGGAAGTACGTGCGAAGGCACTTGAGGCGATATCGGTTACGCTGCAACAAATGTTAGAAATTTTAAAGGAAATTAGGGATAAGTAGAATATATATATATAAACATAAAAAAAATGCATCTAGTTGCGTGTTTCATATGATTACATCTATAGAATATTTTAATATAATAATATAACGAATTGTATAATTGTTATAGCTTAGTTTTATAATGAATTTTTTTTAACTATGATGGAAAGTGATTATATACCAAAAATTATAATCTAAAATTAGTTGATATTCCTATGATGATTGATCTTTTAATTTTATAATGTCTTAGTAGATACATTTTAGTATTATATTAAAGTAAATAAGATATTTTTTTACATATATATTGACAGAATTTTTACAGCTCAGTTTAGTCATAAAACTATGCCAAAATTCGTTATTTTTTTCTACTGAGTATTTGATTAAGTAAACCAATAGATATTCGTAATTTATTATTTATTTGTTATTTTTTGGACATTATTAACGATATTTAAAAACACAAACCACTTTAATTGACAAGTTTTCGAATAAACGCGTAATATTGTCTGGGTCCCGGTAGCGAGTGTTTGTGTTGCAATTTGAAGCGCGGGTCCCTAAGTGTTAAAAAAACATATTTTGAAAGATCAAAGGAAGTTTTCATATGTTTCTCACCATTCTCACCACTCATAAGCTAAAATTGCAATTGTTTATTATAGAATATAGCTTATAGAATGTAATTAAGCACAAAACAGCCACCCCAATGTACCCCCCTATTTTTGGTAATTTTTTTTCGTGGGCACATTGAATACCTAGTCAATGAAGTTTTACTTATATTTTGTGTATTTTTGCTATAGGCTCGTGCTGAAGTAAAATCTGTCGATTATCAGACATAAATTGAAAGAAAAATAAAAGAGCAAATTATCAAACTATTACCGCTACACAAAAAAAAACAAATATAATGGAAATAAAAGCTCTAGTTGCATTACTCATTTTGACACCAGCTCTAAAAGACAATCATTTGACAACTGACGAAATTATCAACAAAAAATTTTGTGGTCTTGGTTATGTTGCGGCACTTAGTAGAGAGAGATTTGATTTTTTATTGAGAAGTTTACGTTTTGATGATAGAGATATTCGCCAACAATATTTGCAAAATGATCCGATTGGAGTACGTAGACTATAACAAAAGCGAAGGAGCGAGCGAAGGCAGAGAATTGGACGGTAAGATTGCCCGAGTATCAGGCTGAATCTCCAGATGTTAACGCAGAGCTTCCTGAACCAGAAACCACTGATCCCAAACTAGATGATGACCAATTGCAGGATCCGTGGGATGAACTTCCCTCGACTAGTGACTTCCATCATAGGAATCATGGGGATTTTGAGTACGAGTCCGACAATCCTTTAGAAAACGATGACGGGAAGAAGACACAGATCAAGATTTCCTGTATACAGTCGAAGGCTGCATTGAACATATGAGACAATCTGGGGCATTAACAACAACTGTAAAGAAGGCCTTACAGGGGCAATCGTCAGATATCCAAGTATTAGGTGAGAGAAAGATATAGGCGAATCTAACATATATAGAGAATCCTGATATTCGGGAGCGGATCCAAAAAATGATAGAGGAGGTCATCAAAGTTTACTCAGTAATTCCAGGGAAAGTTGAAACCCTGAAAATAAATGATCAGGGCCTTTACATTTTTAATGTCACAAACCCCTATTTATCCCCCAGTCCGGATCTTCCGGAATTGAAACCCCTAAAAAAACAGTCAGTCTTAGACCCTTACACAGGTGCATGCAGACTATTACGCCGATACAGGAACTTAAGGTGGGGATTCCACTGAGTCCCAAGTTCGCAGGACTTCCAAAAAAGGCGTTAAAATATGGGGCAATGGGGATCACCGAAGAAGGTATATCAACATTACAGAGGACACATCCTGATAAGACTTTAGGAGAAATCATTAAATACCCTCATTCAATTCGGAAACCTGAAGAAGATTTTGAATCTATACAATTTCCCAGCTAATCTTTAACATACTTTAACAAGATGCATATTTCGGATGTACATTTTCAATAAGCCTGCAAAATATGGGAATTAAATTGAAATTATGTGTGATAGTGACACATCACACATAATTTCACATATAAGTTGACTTTAGTGGGTACTTTTCGAGCTAATAAACGGGAAATTCCCGAAGAACTAAAGAAATCTAGGACCAGAGGTGTCAGCAGTTCTATATTTTGTTATGATGGGCCACTTACTTTACTGTCATTCAAATTAAAACCGTTAAAAATCGTTAAAAATTTACATGTTGTCGTCCTGCGACGAGGAGGGCACCGTGAATATAACATCTTACAAGCCCCATATAAGAATACAATTCAACCAAAGGAGGTGTGGACACAATAGACCAGATGTGTTCAAATATGTCATGTAGTAGGAAGACAAATAGATGGCCTATGTGTGTCTTTTATGGAATGATAAACATCGCCAGCGTGACCAGATTTAGCAGAATTCTGCGATTTTAGCAGAATTTGACCACCAATTTAGGGTTTAGCATATTATGTCGCAGATTAGTAAAAGTTGGCAGTTTCTAGCAGAATCCTATAAACCCTTAACAGAAATTTGGCAGAATTCAATGAGTCTGATTTTTCTTGTTGTACTGGCAACCCCTTAGTACATAATCTATTTTAGGGGAACTCCCCGATCATGTTTTTTTTTTCTCGAACCATATGTAGAGTACATTTTCTTCGTAGTCGTTCGTTAGTAGTCAACTGTGTTGTCTGTGCAAGTGCAGTAAAAACTTGAGTAAAAATGAGAAGAAAATATAATCAGAATTATCGTTTTGAGTGGGAACAGGATCCAATGTTTTCTTCCTGGCTATCAAGAGCCAAGGATGACGGCAATGCTGCTTTTTGTAAATCATGTAATATGAAATTAGCATCACGTCTCTCTGTTTTAAAAGATCGTGTAACCTCAGCGAAACACAATAAAAGTATAATTGGATATTCTGGACAGTCATCGGTAAGTTAATTTACTTGGTATTTACCCAATCCGTAAAAAGATTGTTATGATTTTTTTATGTGTAACATAAATTTCCTCTCGCTTTGCAATTTGTGGGAATGATTTCGTGAAATGGGACGGAAGTATGTAACAGTCGGTGAAGCGCGCGCTATTTGATTGACGACGTCTGGTAAAAAGGTAATACCTAGAAGAGACTTTCTGACAGCACTATACTACCAACTTGCAGAACCTTGCCTAAAAGTAAGATTGGCAGTTACAACCATGCAACACGTATTGACAATATCCATAGTGTGTTACGGTCCCAACAATCCCGAACTTTCATTGATTCAAGAGCTGGCTCTGAACCTGAAGTTCCTGGTACATCAACAGATATTGAACCTGGTAACCCTGAAGCAGCTTTGGCATCTACGGCAACAGAAGGCCGTAAGTGAAAAACGTGCAGCCAATGCCATGACAAAAACAACATGTAATACTTGTAAGAAACCAATATGTGGTGAACATAAGGTTGATTTATGTATTACTTGTGCCAAAAATAATTATTATTTTAATGTTATTTTATTTTTGTAAGTTTTGTTATACCACATTAATGTCAAATAAAGACATTAATGCAGTTTTATTGTTGATTTTGCATGTCCAAAGATTTAATAAATAATTGATCTCCTTTATATAGTGTCTTACATAAGTTTGTCTGAAATAAAAAAATTGGCTAGTAAGATAAACTTTTAAGATGCGTTTTATTTCAATTCCTTAACGGTATCCTATGTATGAAAGAAATTCATTTAAATTATTACTACAAGTTATACGGCGGTTATATTTGGATCCCAGATTCCAGGTGGTTTCGTCGTTTAAGGAAGCAAGCCTTGGCTTTACAGTACTTAAATGTTACAAGGCTACGGATTATAAATATTCCAGAAGAGAATGACGATCATCTCTACCGTCTGTCTACTTCTTCGGCTGCTTCAGTAATAGAAATAGATGAAATGGAAATTGGCTGAGATTTCAGCTATACTCCAGAATTTTTCGAACCATCTTCGCCTACCACCAAAAGAAGATATTAAATTCAAAGTTCTGGGATAGGAAAGCCTTAGCGGAACCTCAACTACACCGTTATCTAAAGTAGTATTTGCTATGCCAGCCACACAAGTGAGCGTAGAACGCTTGTATTCATGTTTAAAATTTATAATTAATAATTTGCGTTATTCTTAAAAGGAAAATATTTATTTTATTATAAGAAATAAAATGATAAATTTTATTAATATGTGAACAAACAGGATCTTTATTGAGTGATTTGAGTCAGCCGATCAGGACCAAAAGGTTCATTTTGATTTTTATTATCATAATTGTTATTGTTAGTGATTTTAATGATGATGAGAAATATTTATATTGATTGGTTTTTATTGTTCTTGATATTGTTAGTTATTTAAATTTTGTGTCATAATGAAAGCCAATATTTATTTATTTCTTTTCACAGCTATAGCGTGCAATATGCCATCTCAAATTGATTGTTATAAAAAAACCATAACATTATTAAGCTTATAAAAAATCAATTTAACATCATGTCATATGCTATCTTATTCTTATGTTACTCACATGATAAATAATAGTGTTGTGTTTACGATATGTATAGGGGCTCTCTGCGGCGAAATAGGATGAAGATAAAATGGTTAAACCTAGCCATCATGAAAACTTAAAACTCGATGAAATATAAAGATATATCACTAGGAACTGTAAAAATAAGTCAAACAAAGAATTTCGACAGTTCACAGTTTTACATACATACATACATAAGTCAAGCCTTTTTCCCATAGGAGTAGGCAGAGATAACATCCTTCTTTCGCTTCATCGACTCTCATTACAGTCCTCATGCATGCTCGGCGATTTCGGGTACTTTTGACCTGACCCTTCTCTAGAACGTCTTTCATTTGGCCGAGAAACGTTCGCCTAGGCCTGCCTCGTCCCGTATCTCCACTCACACCCGATTTTATATTTAAATTATATCATGTTTTCAAAATAGAAACAACAAAAACGACCAAACCAAAAACAAAGAGATTCCTCGAATTACACCCATTTCGAACGCAACGATTGTAGCGCCCAAAATTATTCCTTGAAGCGTACCTATGTCATGTGTTTAGCTTTTGAATCGTGATGGGAATACTAACTGAAACTATCGATAATCAACGATATAAAAAAAAATTGTGAGATTTCCTGATAAATCAGTGAGTAGCATTTGCTTTTTATAAAAACTCCCTGTGACCTGTGTGTATTCATATAATCTTTGTAACACATCCATCTTGGTCACAGATTTAGCAAGAAGGCGTATTTCCAAGAGAGTACCAGGCTGTCATATTGATATAGGAACTATTTTATTTAATACCTTACACTAAATGTATTGCTGTTCCCTATTTTTAAAAAATAGGTGCGCTTCGTTGAATACCTGAAAACAAATGCGCGATTAAATCATAAAACAGAACTTTTTTTGACATTTAAATCTTACTTTTACATTTTTATTGATTTAGATACTAGAACTTATTTTAAAATACAACTGTGCCAAACAGAACTTCTTTTGATTTTTATTTTTTACGTAGCTATTTTTTACATTTCGTACAGTTTAAACATAATATGCTGACTGATAGGAGGGGAATCCCTCAACGTATGGACCCTTCACAACAATAAAACACAAAAAATAATTAAAACAACAAGACGAATACAAAACATACTGATAAGTGCCAAAGGCAGCCTCTTTTTGTCATTCATGTCTCTTTTTAACATTGATACGTTCGATTGTCGAACATCTTACAGTTCACACGTATTTTTGTATCATATTTTTATATGCATAATAAAGATACCTAGGATGGAAGAAGAGTTGAATCCCTCAAATGTGGCCCTTCATAAGAACAAAACATAAACTAAATGAGAAAAACAAACATATTGTAGAACATATTGATGTAAAGGGAGGATAGACAAGGCCTCCCGGCAGTGAACACGCCGAAAAAAAAGTAGTAGTATTATCAATTTAGGATAATTATAATTTATTTTGTTTTGACTTGTCAAACGTGTATTCGATGATACCAATTTGATTAAATGACTTGGAGTTTGAAACATAGACAAAAACACGAATACAGCAGTGCCGAAAAGAATTCCTTTCATGTTTATTCTTGCCGTCTATTTCTTTATGCCTTTTTTATAATCACCCCAGCAAACTGACCCAACACCACCTGATGGTAAACAGATGAGTCCATACGCGAAGGATGCTAGGGCAGCACCTTGCTGGCTCATAAGATGCCTTTTCACGCCACAAGGAACCCATGCTGTAGGATGCGTGTGACCCATGATGTTTTTATTGTTTCGAGAACAAAAAAAAAAATATATTCAAACATTCACACCTATCAACTAGCCCCGTTTTAAGCAACTAATGCTGCTTGTGTTACGGACACTAGATGACGGATAAATATATTTAATAGATATACATATAAATAGAATAGATATGTATTTCTTGCAGTTCACCCATATATTCATTGATATTTGGCTGGGTATTTTATTATTTTTATTATCCCTTGAATGGACCCTTCGCAACAACAAACCGAAAAAAAAGCGATAAAAACACAATCACAACTGTGGCAAACAGAATTCCTATTCGACAATTATTTTTGACATACATTTTTTTCATATTTTTATTGAATTTTTTATATTGTTTTTACGATATCTAATTTTATTTTATTTTTGACATATACTTTTTGCTGTTTTAGGTAAACATTTTTTGGTTGCGTGATTTTTTAATAAATATGCCTTGGATGGAAGGGAAAGAGGGAATCCATGGATTCTCTCTTTCCCTTAAACGACAGAAAACATAAACACAACTGTAACAAACAGAATTCCTATTCGACAATTATTTTTGACATACATATTTTTCATATTTTTATTGAATTTTTTGTATTGTTTTTACGATATCATTGATTAATATATTCGCTGGATATTTCATTTATTGTCTCGATAAACGTATTGTAGGACACGCTGTGACAAGATGGGATGGCGATGTTCGCATTAGTTCGACCTATTCGTTGGTTGGCTGGAGCGGGCTGGCTGTAAATATCGAAAATCGAGCAGGAAGAGAAACCTACATCCAGCAGTGGAAGTTGATAATGGTTTTTTTTATAAATTAATAAATCCCTGGATTGTAAAGGTCCCTCCACAACATCAAAACAACCGAATACGACAAAATTGGGTTCTGAAAGAGTTTACCAACAGTCGATTGCTCCATGAACATTGATGAACCAAATCTTCCAAGATGCATCTTTTCACCCAAACAACATTTATGCCGTGAACGGTTCGTCTGCCGAACGGATTGTGAGTACATTTACACATTACTTCACAAAATAAATTATCAGGTATAAATTTAAATTTTACAGATTTGCTACTCTATATGCATATTTCAATGGTTTGGAATCGGATTTGAACACTATTGAAAGTAACAAAACCGCCACATTGATTCAATATTAAGCGGTTATTATGTGAACTAGCTTTATCTAAACATACAATAAAATTTTGGAAGTCGAATGTCTGTACATAGAAAAAAAATGTAAAAAGAGGAAAAATACCAAGAAAAGTTTAATATTGAATCAATGTGACGCTTTTGTTGCTTTTAATAATGTTCAATGACAGCAATCCAATTCCAATCCATTGAAATATGGTTGGTTAGTTTCAGAGTCGTTGGGTCATTTTCTTTTTTTTGGCAACAAAGCATCGAAATAAAACTCCATTTCTAAGTTAATTAATTTAATTATGTATAATCAGTCCGTATACTTAAAATATCTTATAATGTAACACACACATGTATTATTTATTTCTATGAAATCATTACAATACAACTTGCCAGGTTCATGTTCAGATATCTTCTGATGTAGCTCATCACATTGTATACACATCACTCTGACATTCGGCCACCGGCAATTTACACTAGGTAGCAAATAAACCGGGCCACCCGCTACCTTTAAACTGTGATTCGATTTTCTTAATAAAACATACATTTATCACAGTTGTACTTACAGAAAGTGCACTTCCTGATGATTATAATGATACGAAGCTCATTAGGATCAAGTAATTTCTTAAGTATTTATCAGAAAAATTACAATGAAGTGTCGTTTTAAGTCTTGCAAATCGTTAGTATTTTTTTTTCTAAAACAGTAAAAAAGTACGGAGTAACGATGGACAACTGAAGAAATCGTAAGAAATCTCCGACTACCCTCATTGTATAAAAAAGAACGCTAGACACGAACTCAATAATCAAAGCAATTTGTTTGTTTCCTGTTTGTTTCTTGATTATTATGTGAATTGACGGTACAGTCAGCGTCAAATACTGAGTGACACTCAAGGTTTTCAAATAAATAGACGCTACAAGAAAGTCAATAATATCGGCACAAATATAGTTTCCATTTTGTTGTCAACAATATGGAAAGTCTTTTGTGTTGTCAACATTATGGAACTTCATTTGTAGTATCTATTTATTAGGTAGTGTCTATTTATTTGAGCACCATGAGTGTCACTAACTATTTGACGCTGACTGTACTTTAGCATTTATTTGTGGTCATTTCATGCCTGATATTATTATTTTATAGGTCTAAATTTGTTAGTTGCACGTTTTACACTTTCTGTGATAATCGAATCAGAATTCCAACCAGGTAGGTAGTTCGCGGGAGGAGCTCGGTGGCGTAGTGGTTAGTACGCCTTGACTTTCGATTGAAAACAAAGCTAGCATCGCCTTGGTCAGGCTGTGGATGGGTGACCAAAACTTTGTGAACTCGAGCTCCTCCGTGCATCGGAGGCACGTTACGCCGTTGGTCCCGGGCGCTATTGCGACTATTCCTACCCGCCAACCCGCATTGGGCGCCAACCCGCCAAGGCCTGTGCCCAGCAGTGGGACGTATATCGGCTGAGGATAGCTGGTGGTCCGGTTTTTTTGCTGTCCAATATATTTCCATCTTCATCAATCATCCGTCCATATTTCCTCCCTACACGCCCACTTTCATGGCCATAATTTCCTGGATTTTTTTTATTTTACGATCAAATTAGTCAATATGTACCCATCTATAGCCAACAACTCTATATTTAAAAAAATAATAGATCGTAGTATTAAGAGTGCACCTCGCTTCTGGCGCTGGGTAAGCGCAGCGCAACTAGGATGGACGCGCGCTAATTTAGGTATTTCTTTCGCATTATTAAAAGGGTGTTATTTAAACGGTTAGCAGAATATTCGAATTTCGGTCAGCAAGAAAATACAATTGGTCAGCTAAAATAACTGCAACATATGGGCAGCAAATATTTCTAAATTGGCCAGCAACTTATGGTCAGCAAATATTTCTAAATTGGTCAGCAACTTATGGTCAAAAAATATTTCTAAATTGGTCAGCAACTTATGGTCAGCAAATATTTCTAAATTGGTCAGCAACTTATGGTCAAAAAATATTTCTAAATGGGTCAGCAACTTATGGTCAGCAAATATTTCTAAATTGGTCAGCAAAAAAAGCTAATTGGGCAGCAACTCAAATTATTTTCTCTGCTGCGAAATGTTTAATACCTATATGTTTTGATGACACAAATATTGTTTTAAAGGGTCATAAAAAATTACCTTTAAAAATTACCTAACATCTATCAGAATGCATTACCTAGGAATTTATTTCATGGATCCTTTTCCTAGATTTTATATTTTATATACATTTCCGGCAACATATATATATATATATATTGCTATCAAAATAATGATTTTGCAGCTCAACTAATTATTTTTCTGCCCAATGAATGAATTATTCTGCTCACCAAATAATTATTCCTACTGCCGAAATAATTATTTTGCTGCCCAAATAAAATATTTGTTTGCCTTAATGATTTTTCGTCTGACCTTTTTGTTGCTGACCAAATAATTAAATGGCAGCCCAATTAATTATTCCCTTATTAAAATAAATACACATGTCGACAATATACGTTATAAAAAACATGTAGCTTTGTTATTATACAAAAGCGAATAATTTTTTTTCGAGGTATCTTTGGCATATTTTACTACGAGTGATAGTTTTTCTAAACAATGTGATTTAAAGAATGAACCCTTAAATTTCTTGCAATGTGAATTACATAATTGTAGCTTAAGTAATAACAATACATACAAAACAATACAATATATACAATACAGCAAATATAGCGCTAAAAGCGCGGTGCACTTGTCATCATGTAGGGTTTTTGAGGATTCCTCTTCCGCTTTCTCATAAGGCTTCCGCAATATTTCTTCTTCCGCTATCGCCACCTCAAATTTTAAGAGGAATTTGAGGATTTTTACTGCGCATATGCGCCTGCGCCGCAGCGAGCGAGCAATCCCCGCTTCTTGCTAGTTTTATCTTGACAATGTATATTTTGTTGTGAGATTAGGTTTCACGAACGTTTATTTTTCATTAAAAACATGGCAGTCACATACATGAGAAATTATAAAATAAATGTAGGTATATTTGTACTTTTTTTTCCAGTAGTTGAGTGTTACGAATAGTCCCTCAAGTCAAGTTCATGTGTAGGTACTTACTTGTATGTTTATCAATTTATTAAATAACACAACGCTATGTTATTCAAAAACTAAGACGCCTACGTGTGGAAGGATGCGCGGACGACTGTTTGTATGGCTAATTGGCTATAGGACCTCCCGACCGCTTAAGTTTGTGAGAGAGATTGTATATGTAATTGAACCACTCCTAGGCTGGACCGATTTTGATGAAATTTTGTGTGTTCAACACACACTAACAAGTACCATCATCCGCTTCCTCTGCCGCTTCTTCATCCGCATCCTCAAAATGTGTGCCTGACAATTCCTCATCTTCCTCTTCAATCAATCAATCAATCAATAAGTTTATTGTAAAACCATTATGTTCATAAGATGGTCAGGATTAATTCAAGATCATTATGGACCCCGCCGGGAAGAAGATGTATTTTGTTGACATATATTGGGACCTGCCTATGAAATTGGTGTTTTTTTCTCTCTTAGTATTTTGTCTGTAACTATTAAGATTTAGAGTATTCCTAAAAAATAATTACCTCGTCTAAAAATAGACTATATTTTTGAGCTCTTTTGATTTGTTTTGATAATTTGTTGTAAGTTTAATTGTGTTAAAATTAGACACGGAGACAACTCTTTTTATGTGCCTCCCGAATACATCATTTTATTTGCATTCACTTAAAAACAATAAATAATTTTTATGAAGTGTGATATTACACATATTACTAAAGCTTGTCTAATGATACATGCCAAATATTATTATCTCTGGATTTGTCGTTGTGAAGAAAACTGAAAAAAATTTTGTATGGAAAATGCAGAATTCCCCAAAATCTCCATACAAAACACCAATTTCATAGGTAATGACCCAATATTTACTTAATGGTGATCCAATGCGATACAATTAATAACATTATCATTTAGGTATCCGTCATAACCCTCATCGTTCTTTCTCATAATCACTTCCTCAACAACCCTTTTATCATGTTAACAACTCCACGACAGAAGAAATATATACCAAAAAATCTAGTAATACGTACGAATCACGTCTCTAGACGTACGAATACAGATCTGACGGCTGCGGCCGGCCCCAGGCGTCTATACTAGCGTCCGTTTTCGTGAACACTTTCGGCTCATCTGTCGTCACTTCTGGTTTTATCTGTAAAGATTAATAAAATTAAACATTAAAAAAGAAAGGGTCTTCAAAAACTTTACTACCGAAAAGCTCATGATAACTTTTAAATGTGCTATTTAGCTTTTGAAGTCGGTGCCAAAGTCGGTGTCGACTGTTTTTTTCGGTATAAAGTGTAACAAATACATACAAACATATAATCACGACTATTATCCCCTAAGGGTTGGTCAGAGACTAGGCAAAGCACCGTAAAAGCAGTCACCAAGCAGTGACTGCACAACGTGTGTCTTGTAAAATTCTCCCATGTAGGGAAGGCAGGGGGAACAAAGCCCATACAGCCATGTCTTCGGTATTTTTGTCTTCAGTATTTGCATTTAAATGCTAGTGAAACATTTCAATGCGTGTTAGGAGAGTTTGGCGTCAAACAATCGATGACTATAGACTATTGTGTTACTTCGATGAGGTGTGTTCAAGGTTGTCGAAATAAATAACCAACTTTAAGAATAAATTTGGTAATTATTCAGTTAAAATTTAAATATACAAAAGATGTTATATGTATTGCTGCTTGCGGGCGAATGTTCGAGACGCGCGCGGGCGGGGCGAGGCGGGCGCTGCGGCCCCTCCCGCGCACCCTTCCTCAACAGCGACGTCGATCACGAACTATCGGCGTGATCAAGGTGGATTACCACGATAAAAATCTCATCGTTTTTCACACCACTTGACGATTATTTCAATGATCCTCATCGCGAGTGAAGACGGTCGCGATTTATACAGCTTTTTCCCCGATATTGCACGGAGGCTATCTTACGACTGGGTGGAACCAGATTACGTCATTTCCCAGTTACTCACAGGACACGGTTGCTTCAGACAGCGCCTACACAAGCTTACGCTGTGCGAATCAGCACTGTGTCCCTGTGGAGAGGACGTTGACGAGAGCCGAGACCATGCACTCTGGGAGTGTTCGCTGTATGCGGACGCAAGAACGAAAATGTTGGATCTTGTGCAAACAGCGGAGTCTGGCCCCATATATCACCAGGACCTCATTTGCAGCCGCAACAATTGGAAAGCGTTGCGCGAGTTCGCGCACTCCTGGTACACCATTAGGCACGCTTTCGATTGATCGGGTATCAGCAGAAGAGCAGCCCGACGCTAAGTCCTGTGACTGTGTCGCTGTCACGCCCCAGAAGGGGGAGAGGTGGCAACAATAGGGATGGAAATAGAATTTGTAGCGAGCATAGAACAAGCGCGGTGTGGGAAAGAGCATTCGCAAGTACCCCGCGCTCTCCCGTGATTCGGTCTGTATGCCGTAAGGCAGGTAACACCACGGGTTGGTGTTGGGATCCTCATCATAGCTCATCATTATTGACACTTATTACACAAAACTACACTGATTTTACGCAACAAGATCCACTCCGAAACAATATTACAATCACTGAGATAAAAATCACGTCCGCCGTAGTCGAATGGCGCCAAACATCTCAGTGAGTCTCAGAGTAAACAGAACTGGAGTAGCCTTTGTCTAACATTCCCCTCTGCCAAATGCACAAGCATCGGATGCTTGCACGTTTAATAAAACTAGTTGAGCCGCCATTTTGACTGCCATAACATTGTAAACGTTGCGGCGAACAGAGCTCCCGCAAAAATGCCTGCCTGTGCTGTTTTTTGTTGTAAAAATAAATAGAAAACATCGAGTATGCTAAAAGATGGTGTCACCTTTTATTTGTAATTATAATTTTTAAGATTTCATGATTATTTACTTCATTATTTCATGTTTTAGAATTTTACGATTTCAAACTTCGAGCGCTAGTCTCGTGGGGAGTGCGGCTGTGACGTTGTCAAAACGCACACCCCACGTGATTATTTTAAGCGTGTGTGTGCGTGAAATTTAAATTTGTGTCTCGAATTATGCATGTGTGCATTTGTAAAAACGTTGTGCGTTGTGCTGGCTTTGAGTGTAGTGGTAACCTCACCCCCCGCAAGAAATGGCAGAATAAAATGTTTGAGAAATTGACTAATGGCTACTCCAGTTCTGTTTACTCTGAGCAGTGAGTGCACATTAAAAATAATGTTGCCATTAAATTAGTTCCAATTGTCGAGGATTTCTACACTCCTGGTCGAGCTATAAGAAAGAGAAGGGGCTCATCGTGTTGACATACCTTGGTCCTCTTCCGTATCTTCAGGTGCACCAGCTTCACGTGCGTGTACATGGACGTCCGCTGCGTGAAGCCGCGTCCGCAATGACTGCACGTGAACGGCTTCTCTCCGGTGTGAGTTCGGACGTGGTTCGTGAGCACGCTCTTACCCTGCAAGTTAATGTTGGTTTAAAGGGTGTTTTTTTTATATAAAAAGCTCAGCGAATGACTCCAGCAAGTACATCCACATAGCGCTTTGACTGTGGTTGTAATCGATACAATTATATTGGCGACTCTTTGCTGATATTACGCTCTTTCTGGCCGTTTCCCTCTTTGTTTCTTTTTTAAAAACGAACCGTTTATCATTGTCTTGGTCTCCAACATAATATTTGTTACATTAAGTATATTTATAAATTGAAGTCGATATCTATTAAATCGAAAAAAAGTTTCGTTGTTGCAGCTGAAGTAATTGAGGTCATCGTTTGTATTCTATTTGAATAGAATCGTTTTCAAAGGCACTTTATTATCTCTAAGTATTATTCTCAGTCTATTAAATTATCTCTAAGTTTGGGACTTTTATTTATCTACGGGTTCGCCACGTCACAATACGAGCTGATGATAAGCAATAGAGGAGATAGCTAGCGATAGATAGTATGCTGACACACTGCCCTAGCCACCTCACCTTGCCGGCACAAAACTTGCCTTTTCACGCCTCTTTTGAAGGAACCCGTATTGTAAAGAGGGAATACGAGTGCCGGTAAGGAATTCTGCTGCTTCGATCCCACCGCCTGTGCCACTGAGTTTGAACAAAACAGTTCATTGTGAATATCGCTTGCCTCACATTGTGCCCGGTGCATGGCAACAGGAGACCTAACATATCTGGCGAAATGTGGGTGTTGAAGTATTTTATAGTGATTATTTATATGACATATTAAAAAATACTATTCATATTGAGTAGGTACTAGTGAGAATTGATATATAGGTAATTATGTCAAATCATTTATCTACACTCATGTTATAATGTTCGAATTATGAACTCAGACTTGAACTCAGAATGACATACTTTTTAACACAGATGATAAAAACGGAAATTTAAAAATGGCAACTGTAACATAACGACCATTATGCAATAGGTTGGACTCATTATGCAACTTATTTTTCTTAAAAACGCACAAAACTATGGAAAATGTTTTCCAGACAGCCAACAATAAATAAAATTAATATTTTTTTTGTTTTATTTCTTTGAATAATTAGTGTAGATAAAGTAGTGTATGTACTGCACATAACTCGGTATTAAAACACTCGAGTGATACTATTAAAAAACTCGCCAAGGCTCGTTTTTTAAAACCAGGCACGCGTTTCAATAACCTACATTATGTGAGAGTTACATAAAATAGTATCAGCTACTATAATTAGGTATGCATAAGTCACCCTGAAGGCCTTCCCGCAGGTGTCGCACACGTGCCTGGCGGGCGGTCGTTGCCCCCGATGCACGCTATGCAAGTGCTTGAGCAGCGAGCCCCTCGTGGCCAGCGCGCGCGGGCACTGCGGGCAGCGGTGCGCGCGCACGCCCTCGTGCTGCACCAGCGTGTGCGTGCGCAGCGACGCCTCCGTCTCGAAGCGCTTGGAGCAGTGTCGGCACACGAATCTACGGCAGATTACACCATTCGATCGTCGTCATCACACTATATACGTCCCCCTGCTGGGACGGGCCTTCCTCGTGGAGAGACCCATGAGGAGTATGGGCCGTGACGCCACCGCGCTGGCCCGAGGCGGGTCGGTGGGTAGGAACGGTCACGAATGCGACCGGCACCGACGGCTTGACGTGCCTTCCGAAGCACGGGGGAGCTCGAGATCGCAGAGTCTCGGTCGCCCATCCATGGCCTGATCATGGCGAAGGTAGCTCTGTTTTCGATCGAAGCCGAAGCGCACCGACCTCCTTCTACCGCCTATCGATGACCGTATTCGATCTATATATATATCGCAGGCAAACGGTTAAAATAGCTGTTCAATCGAACAGCTAGCCATTAGACTGAACGACGCCGTTCAATCGCACGACTATACGTCGTTTAGCCGACTTGTCGACTGCGAGGTTCAACACTGCAGCTAGATATCGCATACACCCTACTCTCAGAGTAAACAGAACTGGAGTAGCCTTTGTCTAACATTCCCCTCTCCCAAATGCACAAGCATCGGATGCTTGCACGTTTAATAAAACTAGTTGAGCCGCCATTTTGACAGCCATAACATTGTAAACGTTGCGGCGAACAGAGCTCCCGCAAAAATGCCTGCCTGTGCTGTTTTTTGTTGTAGAAAACATCGAGTATGCTAAAAGATGGTGTCACCTTTTATTTGTAATTATAATTTTTGAGATTTCATGATTACTTACTTCATTATTTCATGTTTTAGAATTCTACGATTTCAAATTTCGAACGCTAGTCTCGTGGGGAGTGCGGCTGTGACGTTGTCAAAACGCACACCCCACGTGACTATTTTAAGCGTGTGTGCGTGAAATTTAAATTTGTGTGTCGAATTATGCATGTGTGCATTTGTAAAAACGGTATAAGTTATTGATTACGTGTGCTGGCTTTGAGTGTAGTGGTAACCTCACCCCCCGCAAGAAATGGCAGAAAAAAATGTTTGAGAAATTGACTAATGCCTACTCCAGTTCTATTTACTCTGAGACCCTACTGGATAAATGGCAAATTGACTAGGATAACCAGGGGTGTGCATGTCGATTATTGGTAGGTTCAGGTTATTTTTTTTTTGACCGAGCAGAGTGGAGTTTTTGTCACAACACTTACATACATTACAATCCGCCGCACCGTTTTGTAATACGGAACTGATTAAATTAAATGCCGTCTTTTGAATCAGCTGTAATTTTAAACGTTTTGAGCGTCTCAAACATTCAATTAGAAAGCTAGTCATATGATTGAATGGCGTTGTTCAATCAAATGGCTAGCTGTTTAATTGAATGGCTATTTTAACCGTTTGGCTGCGACATATATAAAACAAGGTGACTGACTGACATAGTGACAACGCACAGCCCAAACCACTGAACAGTTCGAGCTAAAATTTGGCATGCAGGCAGATTTTATGACGTAAGCATCCGCTAAGAAAGGATTTTGATTAATTATACCCCCAAGGGGATAAAATAGGGGATGAAATTTTAAACCGATCGGGCTGAGACTTTGCATGCATAAAGCTACTATGACGTCGGCATTCCCTAAGAAAGGATTTTGATAAAATCCACCCCTAAGGGGATAAAATTAGGGATGAAAGTTTCTATAAATACTAATATTAGGTCCTTACCTATGAAATTGGTGTTTTGTATGGAGATTTTGGGGATGTCTGCATTTTAGATACTAACATTTTATCAGTTTTCTTCACAACGACAAATCCAGAGATAATAATATTTGGCATGTATCATTAAACAAGCTTTAGCAATATGTGTGTGAACACGCTTGATAAAAATTATTCATCGTTTTTATGTTAATGCAAATCAAATGATGTATTCGGGAGGCAGTTAAAAATAATTGTCTTTGTGTTTAATTTTAACACAATTAAACTTACAAAAAATTTTCAAATTAAATAATACGAGCTAATATATGGTCTATTATTAGAAGAGGCAATTATTTTATAAGAATGTTCTGAAACTTAATAGTTACGGACAAATTGCTAAGACAGAATAAAAACACCAATTTCATAGGTAAGGACCCAATATTATAAAGCTAAAGAGTTTGTTTGTTTGGTTGAACGCGCTAATCTCAGGAACTACTGTTCCGATTTTTTTTTTAAATTCACTGGAAGACAACCCATTTATCGAGGAAGGCTTTTGGCTATAAAACATCACGCCACCTCACACACAGTCACTATTCCACGCGAACGAAGTCGTGGGCAAAAGCTAGTACATACATATATATGTAGCGTGCCGTCATAGCGCGCGTCATATCAAGTAACCGAGAAATGGTTGATCAGCGAAAATCATACATCATCTACCATCGGTCACGATGACGCACGTTAAAGGACAAAAATCGGTGCTATAGAACGTCTCAATCCAAGTTGCCAAAAAGGTAAACAAAACAAAGGTAATGTTTCATCTCTAAAATGTTTTCTGATGACTGTAGGTAATTGAAATCAATTGAAACGGACAACAATTGTTACCGTTAGTAATTATTGAATAACGAATTCGGTGAGTCGGCTTTTTTGTTTACCTTTTTGGCAACTTGGATTGAGACGTACTTTAGGTGGTAAAGGTTTAAATAAGATATAAAGAAACTTACTGAAAACTTAGGCAGTCTTTGTGCTTCAATGATTTTTGTAAGTGCTGCCGTAGTGTGTAGGCCGTTTTAAATCTGTTGACGAAAAATCGACTGTAAAACCATATACACACAGTGCATCTAGAATGTTATTGTTGAGCAGCTCGGTGGCGTAGTGGTTAGTACGCTTTGGCTTTCGATATCGAAAACAAAGCTACCTTCACCACGGTCAGGCCTTGGATGGGTGACCAAAACTTTTTGATCCCAAGATTTCTCACATCACACGCTGACACGCTGCGAAATGGGACCAACGGCTTCACATGGGCCAAAAGCACGGAGAAACTCGAGAATACACAGTTTTGGTCACCCATCCATTTTGAAAGTGCACGAGCTATTCTGTGATATGTATGCCGGAAGGAAAGAAAAGGAAAGGAGGAGAGGAGACGAAAGGCGATCGTTACGTCGTCGGGTCACAAAGTACAAGAAGAAAAGATTTTAAGTGTAATATCCAAGGAAGACCGACGGCCGCTGGTGCAGAAAGGTTCTCGAGTGGCGACCACGTACTGGGAGGTGGACCAACGATCTGGTGAAGGTCGCAGGAAGTCGCTGGATGCGGGCGGAGAGGAGGCGACAGGAGATAAAGGAAAGGATAGAAAGGAATTCCATACACATTTTAAAATAGGCTGTTATAAAACATAAAACCGTACATTATTACCTATTAAGTATCGTGATGTATGCAACATGTATAATCTATTATTATTATTATTATTCAGTGTATCATGGTTCTTAATAAAGTTTATTTCTCTCTTTCTTTCTTTCTATTATATATTACTCGTGTAACGAGGCGCTATACCACTGTTAGCGACTCTTTGCTGTTACTGCGCACCTCTCTGGCCGTTTTCTCTTTGGTTCTGCCTTTTTTATTCACTGTCTCTCTCCAAATTGTCTTAGTCTCCAACAGGATAATTGTTATATTAAGTATATTTAAAAATTTGAATTGATTTATTACATTCAAAGTTTGGCTGTGTATTCGAACTCATCATTTTTATTTTATTTGAATAGAATTGTTTTTATAGGCACTATTGTAAGTAGTGAAGACTATAAAGTGTAGCAATAAAATTAAATTTGACGACTGGGCCACCAGTGGCATTTATAAAAGCAGGAATAGATTATATGAATTATATGCATTAAGAAAATATAATCACAGCGCAGTTTTTGCTGAATATGTTAAAAACTATTCCAAAACCTTTAGGAAAGTCTGTAAATACACAAAAGCTTTGCACTTACGCGAAAAAATTAAAAAATCGAATAATAAAATCAAAACTACTTGGAATATCATAAATAGAGAAACAGGTAAACTTAAATCATGTAGTAATTCAATATCTTTAAAAGTAAACAATAAGATTATTGTATCCAGTTCACAAATCGCTGATACATTTGAAAATTTTTTTACTAACATTCCTGTAATAACTACAGCTTCACTTAATTCCTCTCCTAAAGAGGCTATCAGCTACCTTAAAACATACGTGCCGGAGTGCAAAATTAATTTTCTATTTAAACATGTTAACCCTGTTGAAATAATTAAAACTTTTAAATCTTTAAAACTAAAACATTCCGGAGACTTGTGGGATATGTCTGTGCATATTATCAAGGATATTATTGATATAATTGCCCCAGATCTTGCGTACATTTTTAATAATTGTATTGATGAAGGCAGTTTTCCAGATTTAATGAAATATAGTAAAATAATACCTTTATTTAAGTCCGGATGCAAAAATGACCCGACCAATTTTAGACCGATTTCAATTTTGCCGACTCTTAGTAAAGTTTTTGAAAAAATTATACTTGAACAACTGATGGCATTCTTTAATTTAAACAGTCTTCTTTATGATACACAATACGGTTTTACTAAAGGTCGCTCCACTACCGATGCTGGAGTAGCGCTGTTAAGACATATATTTGATGCGTGGGAGAAAGCTCAAAATGTGCTGGGAGTTTTCTGTGATTTATCAAAGGCCTTCGATTGTGTGAATCATGATACTTTAATTTGCAAACTTAACCATTATGGTATAAAAAACAAAGCTCTTGGTTTAATATGCTCTTATTTAAGTTGTAGAACTCATAAAGTTGATATAAATGGGACGAAATCATCAGGATCTCATATGAAAATGGGAGTCCCGCAAGGCTCAATACTAGGACCATTCTTATTTCTAATTTATATAAATGATTTGCCTTCTTTTGCAAAGCTATTTTGTGATATTGTTTTGTTTGCTGATGACACGTCTCTAATCTTTAAAGTAGATAGAAATAAGACAAATTTTGACGATGTGAACAATGCACTTACCAAAATAATGTCCTGGTTTTCTGTGAATAATTTACAATTAAACGCCAAAAAAACAAAATGCATAAATTTTACTTTACCAAATGTAAGAAAAACAATGATAGAATTAAAACTCAACGGGGAAATATTAAGCTTAACTGAGTCTACTGTATTTCTGGGTATTACTGTGGACCATAAGCTTCAATGGAATCATCATATCACAAAACTTTCGGATAAACTTAGTTCGGCGGCCTATGCTGTCAGAAAAATAAGGCAACTTACAGATGAGGAAACTGCCAGATTAGTTTACTTTAGTTATTTTCACAGCGTTATGTCTTATGGTATCCTTTTATGGGGTAAAGCAGCAGAGATACAATCTATTTTCATTCTGCAAAAACGAGCTATAAGGTCAATTTATTGTTTAAAAGCAGGTACTTCACTTAGAAACATATTCAAAAAAATTAGTATTCTGACTGTTCCTTCCCAGTATATTTACAACTGCATCCTTTTTGTGAGAAGTAATATTAATTCTCTTTTAAAGAACAGTGACATTCACAATAGGAATACACGAAATAAGGAAAAGCTTCTTCTGCCGTCCTACAGGCTGCAGAAAATCAATAGTTCATTTGTGGGCCTTAGTATACGCTACTTTAACAAGATCCCTAGTGAAATTGTCGAATTGCCTTTGCACAGATTCAAGACATATATTAAAACTAAATTAATGTCTAAAGGTTACTATACCGTTAATGATTACCTAGAAGACAAAAATGCGTGGCAATAATTGTAATGTAGATACTATTTTTTAGATTATAATTTAGACTATCACCGTACATGTTTGTAATGAAAAATGTGGTAAACTGCAGAATATTACTCAAATTAGATATCTATCTTTTTATTTTTAAACTTCAATGACGTTGTAGTTTATGACATTTTTTAAATGTTGCTATGTAAAGGGAGGGTAGAAACTTGCTGAGTTTCTTGCCCGTTCTTCTCAGAACAAGGCCTCCTGGTAGTTTTGTGAACGGATGGCGTAATTTTTCTTTTTCACGAAATATTGTAAAATGTTTATGACATTCATAAGCATGCGCTAAGACGCATCTAAACTGAATAAATGCTTTTGATTTTGATTTTTTTTTGATTTTGATTTAGTCCTACTTTTATAATTATCTGTAAGTTTTATGTTCAATGTTTTTGTAATTTACCTTTATAAATTTGTTCCAGTGTGCCTTATTTTGCTGACGACCCAACTGTACTTTCATTTATCCCCGGCTTCACCCCGTCACACCCGGAGGAGCTTGGTGGCGTGGTAGTATGCTTTGGCTTTCGATTGAAAACAAAGCCACCTTCGCCATGGTCAGGCTTTAGATGGGTTACCAAAAATGTGATTTCAAGCTCCTCCGTGCTTCGTAAGCACGTTAAGCCGTTGTTCCCGGTCGCTATTAATAATAAATAATAAATATCCTCAGACGTTCACACCTATCAACTAGTCCCATTTTAAGCAACTAAATGTTCCTTATGTTACGGATACTAGATGACGGACAAATATATTTAATAGATATATGCACATAATTATTTAGAATATACATGATATAATACATATATTGGGTCCCTTCCTATGAAATTGGTGTTTTTTTTTCTCTCTCTTAGTATTTTGTCTGTAACTATTATGATTCAGAGTATTCCTTAAAAAATAATTACCTCGTCTAAAAATAGACTATATTTTTGAGCTCTTTTGATTTGTTATGATAATTTGTTGTAAGTTTTATTGTGTTAAAATTGGACACGGAGACAACTCTTTTTAAGTGCCTCCCGAATACATCATTTTATTTGCATTCACTTAAAAACGATAAAAAAAATTTATGAAGTGTGATATTACACATATTACTAAAGCTTGTCTAATGATACATGCCAAATATTATTTATCTTTGGATTTGTTGTTGTGAAGAAAATTGAAAAAATTTAGTATGGAAAATGCAGAATTCCCCAAAATCTCCATACAAAACACCAATTTCATAGGTATAATAAACATCCAAGACTGGAGAATAAATGTCTGAAAATTCATCACCCAAACACTTTCCTCCACTGGGGATCGAACCGAGGACCTCCCGAGATGGCGACGCCTTGAGACCAGCGTACAGACCACTCAGCCACGGAGGTCGTCATCTATTGGGACTGTTTCTACGCACCAACCCGCATTGGGCCAGCGTGGTGTTACCCAAACTCCTTATGTTTCTCCATTGGGAAGGCCTGTGCCCAGCAGTGGGAAATGTTACTCACCTAATATCACATTCAACACAGTAATAGTCCTTGGCATCGGAGTGGATCATCTGGTGCAACTTGACCTGCGTCCGAGTACGGAATGGCTTGAAGCAGGTAGAACACTCGTAGTTCTTTACTCCTTGGTGGATACTGCTGAAGAAGAGAACGGAAGGTTAGCTACATGAAAAAACGGAGTTTTGGCGGCATTTGTCTAATGGCGGACGTGTTTTTTATTTCGATGATTGTAATATTGTTTCGGAGTGGATATTGTTACGTAAAATCAGTGTAGTTTTGTGTAATAACTGTCTGTGATGATGTGCAATGTGGAGGATTATCGAAATAAGCGTCAAGTGGTGTGAAAAGTGATGAGTTTTTTATCGTGGTAATCCACCTCATCCAAGTAGCACCACAGTGTCTGCCATCGATCGTTTGACGCCAAACTCTCCCAAGATGCATTGAAATGCATTACACTAGCATTTCAATGCAAACTGCTGAAGAAATGAAATACTGAAGACTCGGCTGCATGGGCTTCGTTCCCTTTGCCTTCCCTCCATGGGAGAATTTTACAATAAAAAAATAAACTGATAATTTTATAAAAATTTTAAAGCTTTAAATATATTTATTAAATTTTTTTGTGTTCACAATCTGATTGGTCACCAATCCAAAGACTGAAAGTTATAGTTACTTTGTCTTCAATTATAAAAATATCGTCGCTGCGCGTGCGACACTGCTTATAAGCACTTGTATGATACCGTATCTGCGATTTTTTTAATTTTGTGTGAGGTCTAACGATATAACATTTTGGAAACAAATAATAATGAGTATTGAGTTTCTTAACGATTACAAAGCTTTTGGTCACCGTTCCAAAGACTGACTATGGTGAAAGTAACTTTGTCTTCAACAAATAACAGTGAGTATTGAGTTTCTTAGTGATCACAGTTCTTGGTCACCCATCCAAAGAGTGAACATGGCGAAAGTAGCTTGTTTTGTTGTGTTGATATACATCAAGCAACTAAAGTATGTAGCATCTGTCCTGTCTGTTGGATTGTTGGTTTGTATTACAAAGTGGTTGTGGATTTTTGCTTCGTGTGTTTCGGTCGTGCTGGTCTCAATTCTTAGAAGTTGTTAGTGCATTCTTCTGCCTACCCTATGGGGATTGCGTGTTATCATGTATACTTACAGTATGTGCTCAGCTAAGCCGTCCTTATTGACAAAAGATTTGCCGCATTGCTCGCACTTGGGTCTGTCTCCGCTGTGGTGGTTCCTCATATGGCCGCGATGCGTTTTGTTATTGCTATCAAAATATAAAAAGGTTTGGTTAAAGAGGACGTAGTGGTCAGAACAGAGCAGCGTGCATGGGTAGTTTGTTTTAAAATATCATATATCGCTATAAGGACGAATTCCGTGTTCGGGGTTCTAACGCAATAAATGCTTAATTTCATTGTTCGAATCCGCTGTAATGACTTAGACAATTTTGGCCGCGTACGCATTGGACAGCTCAAGCATTTTTGGTAATTTATTATTTAATATTCAGTTTTACGGCCCTGGTTGCAGGATCTTTTGAGCCACACATTAACAGTAGAACACTTTTCTTCAGAAGTTTGCATTGCAATGCTAGTGAAATGCATTTCAATGCATCTTGGGAGAGTTTGGCGTCAAACGATCGATGGCAGACACTGTGGTGCTACTTCGATGAGGTGGATTACCACGATAAAAATCCCATCGTTTTTCACACCACTTGACGATTATTTCAATGATTCTTCATATTGCTCATCATAATTGACACTTATTACACAAAACTACACTGATTTTACGCAACAAGATCAACTCCGAAACAATATTACAATCACTGAAATAAAAATCACGTCCGCCGTAGTTGAATGCCGCCATAAACTCTCGCATTTTTGGTAATCTACAACAGTGTTGCTAATCATTTGGTCGAATTCGCCCGAAGTGAAAAAAACGTAAGGAAAAACATTCAAGATGGCGGCTATACCCAGTGCACGGTGCACATTTTTATAAATAACGCAAATATAACGATTTGTATTGCAAATAAGCGTGTCAACTTTTTAATGTCAACTGTGACGTCACAGCCGTAATTTTGGGGTGGGAGATCCAAACTGATTGAAAGATACCAATGAAGCACATGCCCCTGCGCTAATTATCACAAAACGAGGCATTTTTTTAGTTTTTTCAGACATTCGGACATGTGCAGACTCCTGTAGTCTCATCATCAATCAATCAATCAATCATCGAAATTGAAATCTTTCGACAAAATTTTACAGGACATTTTAAACGTTTTAATAATCGGTATCAACTAAACAACAACAACAACAACAACAACAACATATCGGTAACAATTAAATGCTAATGAAACGTTATGTATGAAAATGCAATAACGCAATTATTAGTTGCAGCTGTCGCGCTGTGTTATTGAATGAAACACCTGTTCGTTTGTAAACAAAAGTGTGTATCGAATTTAATGTTATATTTTTATATACATTTTATATGTAATTTTTCATGGGTTACGTTTTTAATATGTATATTTATACAAAAAGCCAGTTTCGAGTAAAAGCAACTGAAAATTTTAATTTTTTTTTACAACTTAGATTTTTTTTCTCCCTCGCAAATATAATGTTTAATAGCACTAGAAGCCTCCATTAAAAATTGGCAATTATTTTCGATTTCACCCTGTAGTTAGCAGCGCAACCTCGACGTTTTGTCGGGGTTTTCGGACACGCGCAGTACATGCATTTGCGTCTTCTATGTAAATGTATATCTATGCTAGGGATAGTTATAAAACTATAGTAACTGCGGACGAAGTCGCGGGTATAATTACGGCTGTGACGTCATAGTAGACGTTAAAAGTTGACACGCTTGGTTTCAATACAAATCGTTATACTTGCGTTATCTATGTAAATGTATATCTGTGATCACACTGGAACCCTTTAATTTTCCGGAATAAAAAGTACCTAAGATGTTGACCAGGGATATTAGGCATCACCATGCAAAATTTCATTGTAATCCAGGTCCAGCTCAGAGTAAACAGAACTGGAGTAGCCATTAGTCAATTTCTCAAACATTTTTTTTGCCATTTCTTGCGGGGGGATGAGGTTACCACTACACTCAAAGCCAGCCGTTTTTACAAATGCACACATGCATAATTCAACACACAAATTTAAATTTCACGCACACACACGCTTAAAATAGTCACGTGGGGTGTGCGTTTTGACAACGTCACAGCCGCACTCCCCACGAGACTAACGTTCGAAATTAGAAATCGTAGAATTCTAAAACATGAAATAATGAAGTAAATAATCATAAAACCTAAAAAATTTTAATTACAAATAAAAGGTGACACCATCTTTTAGCATACTCGATGTTTTCTATTTATTTTTACAACAAAAAACAGCACAGGCAGGCATTTTTGCGGGAGCTCTGTTCGCCGCAACGTTTACAATGTTATGGCTGTCAAAATGGCGGCTCAACTAGTTTTATTAAACGTGCAAGCATCCGATGCTTGTGCATTTGGCAGAGGGGAATGTTAGACAAAGGCTACTTCAGTTCTGTTTACTCTGAGAGGTCCAGCCATTTCGGAGATTATCCCGTACAAACAGAGAGAAACAAAATTGTTTTTTTTTCCTTTTACACCCCTGGCTTGGTTTTAAGCATTTTTTTCTATGTACCGACATTCGACCTCTACAGTTTTATTATATGTATAGATGTTATCATATCATGGTTCGGTGATCATGCTAGCACTGGTATGAAAATTTAAAATTACTTAATACTCACTTGGACACCTTTCCACAGATATCACAAGTGTACACTGTGAGTTGTCCTTCGTGTTGAGTTCTGAAAAAAATTTCTTTTTAAATATTCAAAAATTTCTAAACATATGAATACTCATGATATTTCAAATATTGGGTCCTTACCTATGAAATTGGTGTTTTTTTTTCTCTCCTAGTATTTTGTCTGTAACTATTAAGATTCAGAGTATTCCTAAAAAATAATTACCTCTCCTAAAAATAGACTATATTTTTGAGCTCTTTTGATTTGTTTTGATAATTTGTTGTAAGTTTAATTGTGTTAAAATTGGACACGGAGACAACTCCTTTTAAGTGCCTCCCGAATACATCATTTTATTTGCATTCACTTAAAAACGATAAATAATTTTTATGAAGTGTGATATTACACATATTACTAAAGCTTGTCTAATGATAGATGCCAAATATTATTATCTTTGGATTTGTTGTTGTGAAGAAAACTGAAAAAAATTTAGTATGGGAAATGCAGAATTCCCCAAAATCTCCATACAAAACACCCATTTCATAAGTAAGGACCTAATATAAATATGTTAATAGATTGTTACAATATACACAGTATTTTATTGCAGCTTTCGCTGCCGACATTGAATCATTAAATATATCAAATTTTGAGCTCACTAATTACTTACCTATAATGGTCGACAATAGAAGCTCTGTCGATCATTCTTCTGCCACAATCTCTGCATTCGTATCTCTGTGTGTGTATCAAATTGTGTACGTTGAAACTGTACGACGTGGGCAAAAACATATGACATAGCTTGCATTCAAACGAGCCACGTGACTGGAAAGGAACATATTGATAAGACATATGAACATATACAACGTTATTTTTAATGAATCAATAACTAACGACTCAAATAACAATTTATTATTAAACTAGGTGTTGCCCACGACTTCCTCCGCGGTTACTGGTTTTATAACTATCCCACGGGAATCCTTTAATTTTCCAAAATAAAAAGTATCTAAGATGTTGACCCGGTATATGAGTTATCATCATGCAAAATTTCATTTATATCGGTCCAGCCATTTTAGCCCGTACAAACAAGCGAACGGACAGAATAACAAAAAATTATACTTTTTTTTTTGGTATTTTCCCTCTTTTTACATCTTCCTGAGTTGATTCTAAGCATTTCTTTTTCCATGTAGAGACATTTGACCTCTACAATTTTATTATATCTATAGATATGATTTTAAAAGCTTATAATGTACTGTCTTGACATTAGTAAGTCTATGTAGTATGTTCCGTTCTTACGAAAAGGCGACAGATGCACACAGAGCTAAGAACATTCAGAAATTGATATTTATTTTTGTATGAAAGTAAAGTCGTAAAAAAAATATTTTTGTTTATGATGCTACCTAGTATTAACGAGGTTGTGATTTATTAAAAAAAATCGTAAACAATCGCCATTTTATCATAATGAGTGATTCATGCCCGGTTTCTGAAACGTCTGTTATGATCTCAATAAAGTTATGAATATATGGGTGATGTTGGTATATAATTATAAAAGAAAGAGATGTAGGTTTATAAATGTTTAATATCGCAAGAGATACAGAAATCGGGAAAGAGAAAGTTATATAAAAAGCTGAGAAATAAATGATTTTTGGAAAGTGGCACGCGGTGTGCGTTGATTGTGGTTTGGATAATATAAACGTCAGTTAAGTTTACAGACATTTCGGTGTTCAAAACTTCAGAAACGCACTTCTAAGGCCCGAGTTCACCAATAATTGTTTAACCTGAGTTTTAGTGATCGGCCGTTCAATTCTGAAACATCGTTTAAATAACCATTCAAATGGTTGGTTATAATGGTATAATGGTATAATGGTTAAACGTCCGATTTTGTAACCATTCAAATGGTTACAAAATCGGACGTTTAACGATGCTTCAGAATGAATGAACGAATATCATAAAGATACTTATTTACGAAGCAGTGCTGTCATATTAAACGTACGCAATATACCATGACATCTGAATTTAATAGCATAGCGTAAAATGCTTCCAATTTGTAATGTGCGATGATGTGGTAAGAACGTTTAAATAGGACGTTGTTCTATATTTGGTCGGATAACACATTTCGTAACAGTAACTTTCAATGTCAAAAACAAATTCGTGTTGATTTGTTTACATTTGGTTTACATACATTTCTCAACCGATGAGAAGCGAATTCTTTCGAAATTAGTGCTGAAATACCGTGATGTTATTGAAAATAAACGCACTGACTCCACCACAGGCTCCATAAAGCTACATTTTGGTAACACTTTTAATGTCAATATGTAGTTAATGTAAGTAAAACGGAGGTTAAACGTTGCTGTCAGGCTCGGTTAAGTTGATCAGTTGTTTAAGAGCTGTAATCGATGGTTAACGTGTGGTGATAACGTGTGGTGAACACAAAAACTAATTTACAGCTGTTTATCTTATAATCAGAGAGCTATAGTTTGTATAGAATTTTGATTAGATCGCAAAGAGTACTCACCGGGCTGTGTTTCTTCATATGATTATCCAATTTCGCCTCAAAGTTGAAGCCTTTAAAGCACAATTTGCATTGGTACGGGAATTTGAGGCCGGATTTGCTTTCTTCCTGTAAAAAAAAATATAAAATAAATAAAACTCTATATTTATTTATATGTATAAAATATTAAAATGATCAGTTACTTAAATTAAATAAAGGCCACCAATAAACATTTGAAATGATGTCAAACAATATTAAAAAAGGGTATTATTAGCAAAATATAAGAATTTTGATCAGCAAAAAATAACAATTTGTCAGCAAAAATAACTAATTGGGTAGCTACCAAAAAATATTTTTTTTTGTTTCTCTGGCTGTTTGTCTGTTTGTACGGGCTAATCTCCGAAATGGCAGGACCGATTTCAATGAAATTTTGCATGGTGCTTCCTTATATCCCTGGTCAACATCTTAGATACTTTTTATTCAGGAATATTAAAGGATTCCCGCGGGGAAGTTAAAAAACCAGTAACCTAGCTAGTAGTGAATAAAAAAAGGATTTATTTACCTCCCTTTGTTTAATTTGTTCCTCGGGGTTTAGTGTTATTATTCTTATCTTTGCCGGATCAACCTCTATGGTTCTTCTAATGGAAGTTTTCATTGGTTTAGTGTCTTCTATGTCTGTGATTTCTTCGCTAGAAATAAGGAAAATCTATAATAAAATCATTACTAATACGACTTTTATGTAATGCGTATGAATTTTATATTTTTATATTTTATATATTTTTATTTATCTACTCTCATATCATTGTTATTCAAATTTAAATAGATTTAAAACTATATAATGAAAGAAAGAAAGATAATTATAAATTATTATATTGCAGTTTTTTGACATTAAAAAAATCCAAATCAAAAATAATTTTATAGGCTAAACGTAGCACTTGAAATCGTCAACATTACACATAGTCACATTTATTATACTTAAAGTAAACTTTAATAATAAAATTGACATAAAAGACTAGTAAGATTCACTGCCGCGAGCGCTTATAGCAAGTACGTCCACATAGCGCTTCGACTGTGGTTGTAATCGATACAAGCGACCGGATTCCGAGAGTAAGGCATTTCATGACAAAAACCCGGCAACTTTATGAGAAGAACCCGGTAAGCCTCATTAGTCACAGTGTTACATCTTTAAAAATGTACCAACTGCTTTTCTTGCCTAGCAGGTCGTAAAAGGCGACGGCGTATTGGGTAATGGCTCTGTGATTGTGTCGGCGATGAGCTAGCCACTTGTTACTACTCGTTAATTTTTTCATCTGACCAACCCTATATTTGTATGGCTAAATGTGGTCTTAGGAACACAGTGCTCCTTGGACTCTGCCTAACCCTTCGGGGCTTACAGGCGTGATTGTATGTACGTATGTGTTACATTTTTCAATTAGAAATTATATGTCAGAATTAATATGAGAAAATAGGCTAGTTGACTCATCAAAAGGAGCTGCTGGTTCGATTTGAAAAATTCTGTGTTATGTCGGCTCTTCATTTGGCTAAGCGTATTCGCGTGGCGTTATCGTTATCCCCCGACTTTGCCCAAATAATAAAATCATTCCAAATAACCCACACACATGAACTGTTATCTGGCAATCGACTCAATCAATCCTTTGATGTGTGATCAAAACCGACAAGTGACGGAAACTCATGTTCACTATTTGCCTTGTGTGCAAATATTCAAATGGACCGTCCACACATGGCCGTTTTCGGACAAATATATCAAATACGCAACACAGTACGCCAAGTGAAGTGCCGCCATTAGATAGCCCACGCGTCATAAGTGTAACTATTTGTTACCTAAATGATTAAATGAAGAATTTTATTTCATTTAATTTATTGAGCTATAATAATAGTAAAAGAATTTATTTATCTTCCTTACACTAACATAAACATTGTAATAAAATTACAATAGTTACACAAACAAAAATAGGAAGACAAAACGGCTTATGACTCAGTGGTTGCAGATAGTCCACAACCCCTGTTATTCTACTAATATCATAAATGCGAAAGTGAATCTGTCTGTCTGTCTGTCTCGCTTTCCCGTCAAAACTACTGAAACAATTTAACCGAAATTCGGTACACAGATAAAGGACATAGAATATAATATAATTCTTTGTCTTTGAAATGAGTACATTAATGATGTTATACCTACCTATGATGATGTTATGTTATACCATAGGCTGCCCTTTCCCGATATTTTCATGGGAACGGGTGCGATGCGGGTAAATGTTAAAAAAAAATAATAACGCCTCCCAGAGAAATGAAGAACAAACTTACGCCACGATGAAATTGATTCTAATAATAGAGTAGAAGTAAATTTTCAATTCCACCAATTGAGGCTACTGTTCCAATTTGAAAAAATCTTCCGCAGTTAAATAGCCTATTTATTAAGGAAGGCTACATACCATCACACTATCTCAAGGCAACTATTCAACGCGGGCGAAGTCGCGTGCAAAAACTAGTTGTAAAACGACAGTTTGAAAGTAACTCACTTTGTGCTCTTTTCCTTAATCTTCTGCTCCTTTTTCTTTACTTTCTTCTTCTTCACGCTGTTTGCCCCTAGAAGATCATCCGTATCATTCAATAATTCCTTTATGTCATCATCTGTGAATTTTGTTCTGGAACAAAATAATATTTTATATTAACGAAGTTTTAATTACTTGATGTTAAATAAAAAGCTGCCTTCGCCATGGTCAGGCCTTGGACGGATGGCCCAAACTTTGTGATCTCGAACTCCTCCGTGCTTCGGAAGGCTCGTTAAGCCGTTGGTCCCAGTCGCAATAGCAGCCGTTTCTACCAACCAACCTGCATTGGGCCAGCGTGGTGTTACGGCTACTCCTCATGTGTTTCTCCATGAGGAAGGCCTGTGCCCAGCGGTGGGACGCGTTAATGAGATTTGCCAATGCAAGTAATATAGGACGACCTCCGTTGTCGAGTGGTCTGTACGCCGGTCACAAGGCGTCGCCATCTCGAAAGGTTCTGGTTACGATCTCCGGTGGGGCAAATGTTTGTGTGATGAATTTTCAGGCATTTGTTCTCCAGTCTTGGATGTTTATATATATTCAGGATATTAATATGGATTTATCTATTGAATATATTTATCCGTCATCAGTGTCCGTAACACAAGCAGCATTAGTTGCTTAAAATGGGGCTAGTTGATAGGTGTGAATGTTTGAAGATATTTATTTATTTAAGTAATATGGGATTTGTTTAATTATATTAGGTCCTTGCCTATGAAATTGGTGTTTTGTATGATGATGAGATTTTGGGGAATTCTGCATTTTCTATACTAACATTTTTTCAGTATTCTTCACAACGACAAATCCAAAGATAATAATATTTGGCATGTATCATTAGACAAGCTTTAGCAATATGTGTGTGAACATGCTTGATAAAAATTATTTATCGTTTTTAAGTGAATGCAAATAAAATGATGTATTCGGGGGGCACTTAAAAAGAGTTGTCTCCGTGTCCAATTTTAACACAATTAAACTTACAACAAATTATCAAAACAAATCAAAAGAGCTCAAAAATATAGTCTATTTTTAGACGAGATAATTATTTTTTAGGAATACTTTGAATCTTAATAGTTACAGACAAAATACTAAGATAAAAAAAACACCAATTTCATAGGTAAGGACCCAATACTTACTTGTACTCATTCAGTGCTATATTCTCATCATAATCATAGTCCGAACCAAAGTCAATTTCGTTTTTGATATCTTCTGTCTTCTCCACGAAGCCAGACAGGGAGAGACTTGGCAAGATGTCGAGCTCTGTTGAAGGGTAGAGTTTTTCATGCTGAAATGGAGAGAGTTAGAAGTGGGAGTGAGTTATTTCCCGGGCATTATACTGTTCTAAAATAGACAGACACATATTTTGTCATTCCAAGATATTAGTTATTAGTTATGTAGCAGTACAAAATTGGTTACCCAGTTACTGGGGGGTTATGTATTATTATTATTATTTTCTCTCTTTAGATAATCACTCATTTCTGAGGTTTTTTATTTATTATTATTATTGGGTGTTTGGGGGAGTAATGTAGTAGTACAAACTCTTTTGACTTTTTAATCATTCTTTTCAATGTAAATTTTAAGAAATCAAGTGATGATAACATTGTCATGTAAAAACAATAAAAATTGAGTTTAACGAAAACATTTAGTTTGTATTAATATCGTATTTAAATTCCGATAACCACAATATATACTAGCTGTTGCCCGCGACTTCGTCCACGGTATGTATGGTTTGTTAACTATCCCACGGAAGCCCTTTAAGTTTCCGGAATAAAAAGTATCTAAGATGTTGACCAGGGATATAAGGTACAAACCCGTAAAAACAGACAAACAGACACAGAAACAAAAAATAAAAATAAAACATTTTTTGGTATTTTTAGTGAATGGATGCCGTAGTTTTTCTTTTTCACGAAATATTGTAAAATGTTTGACATTCTTAAGTTAGCGCTAAGACGGATCTAAACTGAATAAATGCTATTGATTTTGAGTCTTTGATTTTGAGAATATTGTAATATGTTGCCACACACTGCTCGGTGCATCGCAACAGCCACCTGTTACATAGACATATAAGGCATATGTGGGTGTTTACACATCTGCCTACCACAAGGGGATAGAGGCGCGATGATATGATAATAGGTCTTTACCTATGAAATTGCCGTTCTGTATGGAGATTATGATGAATTCTGCATTTTCCATACTAAAATTTTTTCAGATTTCTTCACAACGACAAATCCAGATATAATAATATTTGCATCATTAGGCAAGCTTTAGCAATATGTGTGATATCACACTTCATACAAAATTATTTATCGTTTTTAAGTGAATGCAAATAAAATGATGTATTCGGGAGGCACTTAAAAAGAGTTGTCTCCGTGTCCAATTTTAACACAATTAAACTTACAACAAATTATCAAAACAAATCAAAAGAGCTCAAAAATATAGTCTATTTTTAGACGAGGTAATTATTTTTTAGGAATACTCTGAATGTTAATAGTTACAGACAAAATACTAAGAAAAAACACCAATTTCATAGGTAAGGACCCAATATGTGAACACGATACGCCAAGTAAAGTGCCGCCATGAGAAGGGAAAGGGTGAATGTCGCGGGAAGTCGCTGTACGCGGGCAGAAGGAAATATCCGAGTCTCAGACTTCACAAGACTGTTAATTGTTTTATAGGAATCAGCATAAGAATGTATAATAGGCTGCCACAAAGTTTTATTGACTTGCCGCTACATAAATTTAAGTCAACTGTTAAAAGCTGTTCAATGATAAAGGGGTATTACAAGATAGAAGACTATTTTAAAGATAAAAATTCGTGGCTACTATAATTTGCTCCTCTGCACATACTTATATTACAATATTTAAAATGTTCTATATTCTTTTTGTTTTCTTGCGGCTGTTGCCGCAAGAAACTGTTGAGTTTCTTGCGGCACTTCTTCTCAAAAGGCCATTCACTTCGATGCTGGTAGGAAAAAAAATATTGACGTGCAAAAGTATTTCATGCAATTCCAAGTGCAGAATAAATGATTTTATTTCATTTCATATCTTTAGGGGAGGCCTAAGTCTGTGAGCGTCTCTGGGCTGAATATGAGATTCCATTGCAAAATACACTTACAGTGACTGGTTCAGAGCTCATTTTGCTCTTGCCTCCCAGCTCGAAGAACAATACATTTGTTCCAGACAGCTGTGGCGACGCATACTTGCTCAGTTCCGGGTCTTCGGCATCTATGGGAAACTGAAATAAAACAGAAATGTAAATACCTCGCTTGGACTTCAGAGATTATAGTTTTTAGGGTTCCGTAGTAAACTAGGAACCCTTAGAGTTTCGCTATGAAAATATATCGTTGGATAGCTATTCAAAAATGAATAGGGGTTTTGTAACATCATTTTACGATAAAATTTATATTTTCTGAAATAATCGCTCCAAAAGTAAATAAAAATACACACACATTTTTTTTAACTTTCCCCCCTTTAACTTTTGAACCATAAGTTTAAAAATTATGAAAAAATTAATTTTCTTAAAAGTACTTTTTAAGAAAATTATTTTGAACTTGATGGGTTGAACAGTTTTTGATAAATTTTACAAAATGGAAAACTACGGAACCCTATACTGCGCGTGGCCCGACACGCTCTTGCACTCAGAGCACTGTTAAAGCAGTTCATTGCCATAGTCCGCTCTTCACCAAGTAGTGACTGCACAGAGCATGACAGGTGGTGAGCCCGTCGCCCCTATAAGCTATTGGATGTTGTGCAGTTTTTAGTCCATTACTGGATGTGAAAAATTCATAATAATATTTATTCTACTCACAGGTGCACATCTATTGGAGTATTCGTACAGCAACGCATGAGCTCTCAGCATCTTCTGTTTGAACCTGACCGCTTTACGTAGGAGTGCACCACACTCCCAACACAGCCACTGTGGCAGACCATCAGACGCTGACACCTGTGAAACATCAGTCATAATTACTTACGGCAAACACTGGTGTTCGCAAACAGCAAATGTTTCTACTGTACCAACACATCCATCCAAATTGTCTAATTTGGTAAACCATTGTTGAATGTCTTTTTAGTGAAATAATTTGGTCCACAGCCTATACCTCCCACTGCTGGGCATAAGCCTTCCTCATGAAGAAACAACTTGGGACAACTTGGGCCAACTTGGTGGTGTTACGCCCAGGGCCACGCGGGTGTCAGGACTGGGATCCTTGGTCTGGAGGCAGACATCCGCATTGCACGGCTCGTCAGCAGTCGCTCCCGTGTCCGTCCCCCTCCAGGGACAGACCGGCTGAAGGCCGCAAGGCCTGAGCGGCGTCGGCACCGGTGCGTACTCGAGATCCTGGTTCCGACATACGCAGCAGCGGATTAGCCCCCGGGGTTTTAGTGGGTTCGAGCCCCACATAACCCGCCTTCCCCCAGGAGGACGGGTATGGGTCGGCCATTCCCCCGGGGAAAAAAAAAATGTTACGGCCCATACTCCATGAAGAGTATGGGCCTTAACACCACCAAGTTGGCCCAATGCAGGGTGATAAGGAACCCCCAGTATAATAATAAAATGTTTTTTTTTGCCAAAAACACAGTATATATAGATGTTACATGAAAACGAACAAACATGTTTTGCATGAAAATATTAGGTTTGGGAAAAATGGGCCCAATCATTAAATTATTAGTAGTATCATAATTTTATATCAATATCCAAATTCAATTTCTACTAATACATTCAATCACATTCTGTTTATTTTGTTCCAATTTGTCGATCATAAACAAAAATCATTCACACTATAATAAACTTTACGTTTAAGCCATTCACGCAGTTTATATGAGAGAGAATTAAATAATTTATTTAATAATAATATGAAAGCAACATCAATAATCTATAGCAATGAATTGTTATTACAGACACAAACCTTTTGAATCTAGATAATAGTGGTATTTTAGTGGTTTTTACATTGCAATTTCAAACGCAGTGAAATGATTGCTTACTAAATAGGAGAACTTAAAATGAACCGAATATACTTTTACTGGATAAGCTGATATACTATTATCTTGTGCGGAGATATGCACTGTCTCGTGGTGTGTGCAGAATACTAGTGTCGTTACAGATACTGACACGAATTTTTGTTCTAGATGACATTCTGACCAAAACATTATTTGTATTTTTGTTATTTGTAGGTATGTGTTACATTTAACCATTTTGGTACCAAATAAATGAATTTCTATTCCATTCCATACATTTGCACATTGGCTGCAGCAAAGGAACATAAAATGGGAGCTGATGAGAATTCAACCTATAATTAAGAGTAGCAAATACTTTTTTAAGTATAGAACAGCACAAAATAAACTCTCTCCCTCTCTCTCTACTTACATGTAACTTGAGAGTATATTGGGTAAAATATATTTCAAAAAACTAGCTACTAAACCGATTACGAAACGGTTTTTATAAATAAATTGAGCGATTCAATAGAAAGGTTTAAAAGTATAATTTAGTACCTGCCTATCAGCATTGCGAAAATTGCGAACCCAAGGCGTTAGTAAAGTAAGCCGAAAATTCCATACTGATCGTTAATTCACAGAGCGTCTCGCGCTAATTTACAGTACATATTTATTGCCAAATTACAAAATATTCTTAAATTACAAATAATATAAAAGGTTGAAACTTACATCAATATTAGCTAAATCCTTGAACAGCAGATCGAATACGACGGCCTGGATCATTCGTCTATCTGTCGACAAACAGCATCTGCAAATGGGTTTAACGATATCGAACTGAAATTTCAGTTCTCCGCCGACGCTTAAATCGTTTAATTCCATCATTTTTGTCTTTTTTGTAGCAAAAATAAAAAATATCGCTACAAAATGTGCATGTAGGCATAGCCAGTCAAAGAAGAAAAGAATTTGTTTTTTTATGTGTTTTAAAAACAATTTTGACTTTTAATCAAAGTGATATGTTTCATACAGCCAAGCAATGTTGTACAAAATATAGAAGTTAAAATGTAATGCAAAGGATTAAAATGTTAGACGTTCCATAATATTGTATTAAAGTTACTAAAGGAGTTGCAAGAAGCCTTCTCATGGTAACTATAGTCATATTTTTACCAGCTTATCACTTTTATTTTTAATTTTCTCTACGAGAATTTTAATTTGGTATGAAGCATATAGATATACAGAAGTGTGAAGAAATAATACACAAATTGAAAAGTTTTATTCAATTTTAATACAGAAAAAAACAAATCAGTAAATAAATAAACAAATCAGCTTGTGTTGTAATAAGTTAGATATTCACATAGAGCTTTTTGAACTAATTACGAACATAAAAGTCATTAAAAGAACGATTTTGTTTTTTTTATTCATGGTGCTATAACGACTAACCATGCCTTCGAGACGTTCAACGTACACGTAGGAAATTGGGATTACAATTGTCACCCACCCAAGATGAATAAGAATAATTTATTTAATTGTTTAATTTTTTATTTACTTATATAAATAAGATTTATACAATAATGACCATGGCAAAAATAGTTTTGTCATTAACAGAACTGCAAGAACCACTACGCCCAGAATGCCGCAAAAATCTAAACACTGCTCGTCTGTTTTAACGTTTCTTATTTTGCACTTTCAAGTTTCTTTAACCCTTTGAATTTTAAAAACGGAGCTACCTTCCCCATAGTCTTTTCTTGTATGGGTGACTAAAACTTTGTGATCTGAACAGAGGCCTGGCCATGTGTGTTGGCCCATTGGGTATTTTTATACCTATTTTAAGGAACCCATGCTCTATGACGGAAAGAAAAAGTTTATCAAAGTTTCTATACATCTGGTAGAATATCATTCCTGCTTATGGGCGCAAGCCAAAACGTATACTTGAGGCGATGGCAGAAGCAGTATTGGAGAGTCTGAAACAAAAAAAAATATACGTAATTATTATTACTAATACGTAATCTTATAGGATTTCGACCCTATTACATAGGGCACAAGGTGGAGAAAATAATAGGGAAATATACATTGGTACTTTAACAGTGGAATTTACTCAGACCAATAGTATTTGCATAAGAATGGTAGTTTTGCTTGCTATTAATTGCAACACTTAATAACAGAAAAATGTCAAAGAGTGAAATTTTTCATGTTTCACATCTTCAACCGAGCACTTATCATTAATTAATGTCACAACATCTTTAATACATATCGTCGGGGATAGTACAATCACGCTCGCCATTTTATTTTCCCCATGGGTAAGGAAAGGAGAGATCCATTGCTATGATCCTGGCTCGAATCTTTCACTGCCTCTACCACCTCTACATTACATGCAGGCTCTTTTTTCAAAATAAAACACATAACATATCATCACGCCTCTATTTCCGAAGAGATAGATAGAGGTACTAACCCCCAGCCCCCATAATCTAAACTGTCGATTCAAGGATTCGATTCGGAAAGTCACGTCAAGTCCCGTCTCGCTCTAATTCGCCGCATTAAAAAATTACAGGTATAGAGATTCCGCGATTCGTTTAGTTTCCGACAATTTAGAATAAAGGGGCAGATGTCTTATTTCAACTCACCGCATGCAGTACTGCAACTAGTCTTCAAATTTTCCAAAGAATTTCCGTTGATCATCTTGCTGAAAGATAACAATTGTTTTATAACTGATCTAAAGATGTTTAAAGTGAAAACAATGCTTTTATGTCATAACTGATCCATAGTTCTTTAAAGTAAAAGAAATCAGGCATAAAATGAGTGATGACTGCACAAAAGTATTTTAGAAACGCACAAAAGGTGTCGTTTATTCTTATCACAGAATAGAATAGATTATCATTCAAAACGAAAAGTGTATATGTATAGGTAATAAAGTTTTGACTATCTTATACAGTGAGGACTAATTTTAATGTAAGGACTTACCAATCCCCTAAATTATTCAAAGACCTCGAAAGAGAACAGCACTGAACACTAGCATTATGTAGATCAGCCAACGAACACGCATGCCGCAGCCTCGCGACCAACTTATGTTGCAGACCCTGGAGACTGGACCCCCCTGACATATCTTCAACTTTAATCTGTGGTATCTGTTGACTTTGACATTGACAGCCAGTGTTGACAGTCGCCAAATTCTGCGTACTATTAGTAGGTTTTGGTTGTCTGTTAAATTCGGTCGATCTATGAATGTTAGGATCAGATCCGTAGCTTGGAGTGAGTTCGTTGAACTGTACGTTTTTTTTCCTGTTTATTAAAGAGAGGTATTGTCCGCGCCTGGTGACTGCTGGCGATAGATTAGGCGAACGGTTCGGTGTGTTGTAAGCGGAGAGGGTCTCTCTAGGCTTTCTTGTTGTGTCTTTTATTTCGTATTCAGCGGCAATTGCTTCGAATACCTGAAACAATAAGTGTTATGTACAATCCATTGTGTTGTGTCGTACTTCTTCCGCTACTATTTGAAACAAACAGAATCCTACCTTCTTTCTCTGCTTACATTAGACCGAAAAAAAAACAAATAATAACTTCTTTTCTTTTTGTTCTACGTGAATTCTTTCAGATTTGTCTTATTAATGTCACAAAGTGACATATTGGAAGTCACCATTAGACCATCAAAGAGGACCATGGATTCATTTAACTTATCCGCTGTTAGACATAGGCCTCCCCCAAGAATCTCCACAATGACCGCTCATATCCCGCGACCCTTACTAGATCGTCGATCACCTCGTGGTCTCTTTGGGGTCTTCCAACGCCGTCTCAATATGTGAGAACATCCCTCCCCTCGAGAACCTTACTACCCCTTTACTTTTCCGCCCCTCGAGAAGCTTTCGGCCCCTCAATAACCTTTCCGCCCCCTCGAAAACATGTCGGCCCGTCAAGAACCTTTCCGCCCCCCCGAGAACCTTTCCGCCCCCTCGAGAACATTTCGGCCGCTCAATAACTTTTCCGTCCCATATAGAACATTTCAACCCCTTAAGAACTTTCCCACTTTAACGACCGTCAGAAGATCACGGTCCTCGGGTTTAATTGGAGGGTTTATTGGAAAAATTATACGAATTACTAAGATAATTACCTGTTCTGCAACCAAATTCCTGGCGTAAGGGGAGTCCTTGTCAGGGAGAGGCTCCCTGCACAGGGCGCAGCGGTCCAGTCTTGTCCAACAGGCTGAAAAAGTTAATAAATAGAAGTTTATGGAACTGTAACATAATATAGTAACACTCGCGTGATACTATTAAAAAACTCGCCAAGGCTCGTTTTTTAAAACCACGCTCGTGTTTTAATACGGAGTTATGTGCAGTTACATACACTTCTTTTCTCTAAACTCATTATTCAAAGAAATAAAACAATAAAATCAATTAATTTGATTTATTGTTGGCTGTCTGGAAAACATTTCCCATAGTTTTGTGCGTTTTTAAGAAAAATAAGTGTTGCATAATGAGTCTAACCTGTTGCATAATGGTCGGTCATTATGTTACAGTTTCCATTTTCAAATTTTCGTTTTTATCATCTGTGTTAAAAAGTATGTCATTATGAGTTCATAATTCGAACATAATAACATTAGTGTAGATAAAAATCATTTATGTAATATCGATGTACGGCCAGATTCAAAAGTCCACCTATTCTATATCTAGAAACAAACTCAATCGTAGATCTCTGCTTGAGAAGTGGTATAGATCGCTATTCCTATACATGGATTTTTAGTTCGTCTAAAACTTATTGTTGTTGCTTGTACACCTTCGTTCGACTTATTACGTTAAGTGGCGCTACTATACTAGTGGAATCATAGATAATTAAGTAATTCCGCTAGTATAGTAGCGCCACTAACGTAATAAGTCGAACGAAGGGGTGCAACGAACAATAATAAGTTTTACACGAACTAAAAATTCACTAAAAACCATGTATGGTTGATTCCGCTATTTCGTGCAAAAAGCAATTCCATGCGAATTTCCCTATTTTACATGTTTTTGTCTTAAATCTAATTTTTACAGTAAGAACAAACATAAAATCCTTAAAAGTTGCATAGTTAATATTTCAAATTAATCATTTAGTTTATGAAACAAAAATAAAAAACTACCTCAAAAATCATTCCTTTCTGTTTCCAGATAGGATACTCGTCGGTAATTTTCACATTTATTAGTTTACTTTTTAATTTATGACCTTTGTTAATATTTTATATGAAACACAAACTCAAAACCTTTTAATTAAGTATTTTCATTGTGTATTTATTTCAACATTAATAAAAGAACAGCTAACTTTTAAAATTGTAACGGAAAAAATGTCATCGCCATCCGTATCGAGAAACTCTTTCATATCGTCGATAATTGTAACATCCCTAATAAAGTTCTAGTTTCAACGTGTGTCTACAGGCCAGTCGTAGGTGACAACTGATCTTGGTGGACGTGTGTGCATTGCTAGCAACATTATTTACGTTCTTTACCTTGTTGATAGTGTTTCGTCCAAAAATCTGTTCATTACATTCCTGCAATTTCTCAAGGCATTTTAACAAGTAGATTATTATATTTACCCCATATGTTCTTCTCTATTAATAATTATATTCCCATATTAATATAAAGTTTATAATACATTTTGTAGCGAAATTATTAAAATAAATGTTTAAATTTCTCATTCATCTCCATCTCATTACCATCCGTTCCTTCCACCTTTCTTGCAGGAAGGTAATGAACTGTTTCGGAAGGTAATGAAGTATTTGTACTAGAGTCAACTCTAGACACATTTTTAAAACACAATCTAAATATTACAGTACAATTTGAAGCTATCAAACAACGTAAACAAAATTTAAAAGACAAAGAGATACTCGTGCACGTAGGCTTTAGCGAGAATTATAACCTGAAGTTTAATGAAGAGATACAGTCCTTTAATTTCGGTAGAAGTAGAAAACAAGTATCCCTACATACTGGAGTTCTATACTATAAAGATAGTAACGCAAATAATAAAACTAAATCATTCTGCACTATTATTACCCTAATATAACTAAGGTCACATGGAATTATCAAGAATCCGGCCAAGGCAAGGAGCTCTGTATGGGATTGGTGCCGTCGTCAAAAGAACTGCTAACAATTTTATTAAGCATGGCGGAGATGTTGGTTGTTATGAAGATTTTTGGGCGTTAGTTACTAAAATGTACCAAATGTACATGTTGATATGGTAACAGAGAGTGATATTGAAGGTAAAACATTTCCGCCCAACATTCCAACATTAAAGGGATCAATGCAAGTTCATCAATGCGTCTGAGCTGCTGATAATAATAAAAATTTAACATTTAGTAGCTTCGATTGTCAAGGTTGCACTAATTGTATACATATTAAGCATAATTATAGGCTTTCTTCATTCTGATAATTACGGCGATATGGAGAGAGGTCAATCCAATAATCAGTATGATAAAATCGAAGCCTCTTTTGACAATCAGTCAGTATTAAGTATAGATACAACAACAATTTTGAACAACATGGATGAATTAGATATTTACAGGGTCCAAGCGACTTACAGCTCTCACCGTTGATAAATGTATTACATCTTCTACTACACCAACATCTCCTACATCCAAAATTTATCTGATGTACGTTTGAGTTGAGAAACAATACATTTTATAAGATACCAAAGAAAAATCGAAACCCAAAACAACTAGATGTAGTATGTAAAACTTCTGAACACCAACAGCAATTTAGACTTTCATTAAATCAACTCCATCAGAAAAACAATTTTAAAAGCACACTTTTTTCGACGACTCAGATGATAGTGATGATTAGGTACAACATACTTTAGAATAGTTAATAATATGTAATGAGAGAAAATTTATAAAAAATAATAAAAGTTTATAGACCGTGTTGATTATGATAATAGAAGTGCTAAGTGATAAAGGATTTTTTAATATTTTTTTTTGTTTGTAAGTATATTATTATATTGTGATTTGCACTCTAGCTTAAGCTATCCAAAATTACTTTTATAGATGTGTTAGTTGTTTTTATGAGTAAATACTGTGATTATGCGACAACGACCCAAAACACTACTTAAGTTCCTATTACTGGGTATATATTATTATTATATTCAATTCAATTCAATTTATTTATTGCGAATACAGGTATTATATATCAGAAAATTATAATAAAGGTAAGGAATATTGTTTTTAGTTTGTATATTGTGATTTTGCACTCTCTATCGTTCAAAATTACTTTTATAGAATTGTTAGTTGTTTTTTAAAAATAAATATTGTGAGATTGTGTTAGTTAGTTGGCTACTATATGACATTCTTTAATTAGGTTACTATTCGAGACTGAATTAAAAAGCTGAATAGTAATAAAAAACGTTTATTAATAAAATAGTGCTGTTTTGTTTTTCTTTCATAAATTACCGCCTTTTATAATTCATTATAATCCCATCTAGTTACAGTACTGTTCTGCGGTATTTCATTACCATCCCGACATAAATCATTACCATCGCTTGCAAGTTCATTACAATCCTTACAGTTTTCATCACCGTCCATCTGGTAATTTTTAATTGTTATTTTCTCCGTATCTAAATAAGATAGAAAAGTGCCTTTCCGTTTTTTAGAATCTGGGGATGGTCTTAGATGAATCAATAAAAAAAAACAAAACTTAAGTCGATATTTTTTTTTATTCCACGGAACGGTGTTTTTTGCGCGAAACGGCGGAATCAACCGTATGGGTATAGCAAACTATACTACTTAATTAATCTGTGGCTCGAGAACCGTTAGAAAGAAATAGCGCTATCCATTTACATAACGCCATCCCTTTCCAGCGGTGCTGAAGCAGAGATGTAAGGTTGAGCTAGGTCGTATAAACTGGCTGCCGACGGCGCTGCGGAGGACACGGCGCACCACACTCTCGTGGTGTGCCACACGTGGGCTCCCCAGCGCGCCAGCCTTATCTATGAGGTTGGTCGCGATCTCTCCCTGCCCAGCATAGTGGAGGCTATGCTGGATAGGGAGGCGGCGTGGTCGGCCTTCTCGCTTTTTTGCGAGGAGGTGATGGCAGCGAAGGAGGCGGCAGAGTGCGCACGTGAGGAAGACCCTCACGCGCGCCCTAATGACCCTAGCGCGCTCAGGGCGAGGAGGGGGAGGAGACGTCAAAATACGAGACGTCTCCCTCCTCTCCGTGGAGGCAGCCGGCCGGCTGACGGAGCGGGGGCTTCGTCGTCGGCATTGCACACGACGCCTCCACTGCTAGGCGGCGATGGCTCAACTCTCTTGGCTAAAGTCGCACCCCCTCCCAGCGCCGGGAGGGGTGATGCCGCGCCCCCCACCTAGGGGGGCCCCACCGGAGAGGCTAACTGGGTAAACCTTGGGTCCCGGTCTCCTCTCCTCTCCGCGGATGGGAGAGTCGCGGTGGTTTTAGTCAGTATGCCCCCTGGTCGCCACAGGGGGAGAGTCTCACAGTATTCGCCCATTCCCCCGATGGGCGTTTATGCATAAAGCATTGCCACAGCGTCAAAAAAAAAAGGTGTAAACTGACGCTGGCAGTAGAGGTGCGAGCGCGCGCAGGCGCGGGCGCTTGCCGCGGTGGCGCCGCACACGCCGCACGCCAGCGCGCGCACGCAGCCGCCCAGCGCGCGCCGCGCGCGCTCGCCGCGAGACCCGCCGCCGCAGCTCCATAGCAACTAAACAACAGTCTATATTTGAATTCAAGGACTCGGTCACGCTCGGTAACGTATTGTGCGCGCGGAACTAGTTGGCCGCGCCTTAGGTATGTGAGCGGTGGGACGGAGAGGCGGGGGCGCTTCCTGTCATTACTCAGTTCACTCAGTTCGGCGCCGTACTTCGCGACGGCAACACGCATTGAAAGTTCCGGCTGCTTTAAACAAAACGCACATGAGATTGCAATAGCGAGATGAGTCGCCGCCTAAGGCTCGGCCAACGAGTTCCACGCGCACTATAGTCAGTGCGTTTCGACTTCTGATGTCGAAAACGAAGCTACCTTCGCCATGACCAGGCCGCGGATGCGTGACCTAAACTTTACGGTCCCGGTCGCAACTGCGACCGTTTCTACCCACCGACCCGTGGGCGTGGTGGTGTTACGGCCCGTAATCTTCATGTGTTTCTTCATGTGGAAGACCTATGAGATTAGGAGCTAACGAGCAGACGGATCACCTGATGGTAAAAGATGAGGTACCGCCGGCCACTCAAAGACCTATTCAGCATTTAAGAGGTCACGAGTGCATTGGGGTCTTATCAATGAGAATACGCTCTTTATTGAATGTTTGGATATCATACCGACCCGGAAATAACGCAGGTGACCATTCACTATCAGTACTTAAATTAATACTAGCTCTATGTCGTAGATAAGTGTACTGTGACGTCACAGCCGTAATGTTGAGACGGGAGATCCGAACTGATTAAAAGATACTGATGCCGCCGATGCCCGCCAATTATCACACAACAAGGCATTTTTTTTAGTTTTTGCAGCCATTCGGATACAGACTTGTCAGCAGCGGCCAACCCCGACGTTTGGTCGGGGTTTTCGGACTCGCGCAGTACATGCATTTGCGTCATATATGTAAATGTATATCTGTGGTACCATATGTTTCTCCATGTAGAAATACAATTCAAGGATACTTACTTCAGGGTCATCCTTCGGGTCAACGCCGCAATTCCAGACTAGCAGAGACACGCCGCGGCCGGCCCCGTCGCCCCTTATCAGCCCGGCCACTTGCCCCACCTACAAAATGGTATTAATTAACTATGAAACGAGGCGCTATACCACTGTTAGCGACTCTTTGCTGTTACTGCGCACCTCTCTGACCGTCTTCTCTTTGGTTCTGCCTTTTTATTCACCTTTTATTCACTGTCTGTGTTGTCATTTTTTTTGTTCTCCAGCTTGCAACCAAATGTTATATTATTGAAATGTAAGTATTTGAGCAGCTGAAGTAGCTGGGCACCTATATTATTACTTTATATTTGTTGAAGAGGCACTAGGTATTGTAAGTACAGGAAGCCTATTTTTATACTTATCTGTTTATTATTTGTGTTACGTGTTTTTGTATTTACCTTGTAAAATTACCTTGTTCCAGAGTGCCTTATTTTGCTATAAAATATACCTCAATAAGTGAGACCCAACTGTATTTTCTTTATCCCCGGCTTCACCCTGTCACAACTAGCATTTGCGTGACTTCGTCCGCGTAGAATAGTTACTTTGAGACAGTGTTGTAACGAGGCGCTATAGCAATATTAGCGACTCTTTGCTAATATTGCGCTCCTCTGGCTATTTCCCTCTTTGTTGCTTTTTAAAAAAAACGAACCATCTGTTCTGTCTGTCTGTTCTATCTCCAACTTTCGATCCAAGAAATATTATTATAATTTAAGTATATGCGCAGTTTTGATGTTTATATATGTATATTAGTTTTATGCACTGATTGTATGTAAGCAGTTTTTATAAGTACCTAAATAACCTTACCAAAGGCGCTATTAGTGTCTTAGTTTTAAATTAATAAATATATATTAGGTTGGGGAAAAAGTCTTTTCGCATTATAGTATGTTTAAACTTGTAATAAAATCTCTTTGGCTATACTATTTGTATCTGGCTGGTTTTGGTATCATTGAAAGTTTAAATTTTAAAGAACATAATTCCAAATTCAAATTAGAAAAATGTGTGATTTTCATTTGTTTTTCGTACCGCCAAGAAGAGTGAATCTAATGAAGAAATTCGATACATTTTAAAATTTTACTATAATAAAGGTAAAAATGCAACGCAAGCCGCGAAAAAAATTTGCGATGTTTATGGACCTAGTGCAGTGTCTACTCTCACAGTAGCACAAATTTGGTTTAAGCGTTTTCAATTCGGAAATTTTGATGTCAAAGATGCACGTCGCTCTGTTCGCCCTATTACAGATAAAATGTATGCCATTTTTGAAAAAGTGGAGCAAAATCGGCATGTCAGTAGTTACGACGTAGCTGAAGAACTGGGAATTGACCACAAAACAGTTTTGGCGCATTTGAAAAAAACTGGGTACACAAAAAAGCTCGACATTTGGGTACCTCACGAGCTCACTGAAAGAAACCTAATGAACCGTGTACTCATTTGTGATTCTTTATTACGACGTAATGAGACCGAACCATTTTTGAAGAAGCTGATAACTGGTGATGAAAAGTGGATCACGTACGACAAGAACGTGCGAAAAAGGTCGTGGTCAAAGGCCGGTCAGGCTTCACAGACTGTGGCGAAACCCGGGTTAACTCGCAACAAGGTGATACTGTGTATGTGGTGGGATTGGAAGGGCATTATTCATTATGAGCTGTTACCACCAGGCAGGACCATCGATTCTGAACTCTACTGCGAACAACTGATGAGATTAAAGCAAGAAGTTGAGAGAAAGCGGCCGGAATTAATCAACAGAAGGGGTGTGGTTTTTCATCATGATAACGCTAGACCTCACACATCTTTAGCCACTCAGCAAAAATTAAAAAATTAAGAGAGTTTGGCTGGGAGGTGTTAATGCATCCGCCGTATAGCCCTGACCTTGCACCTTCAGATTTCCACCTGTTTCGGTCTCTTCAGAATTCTTTAGGCAGTGTCAGGTTAACATCACGAGAGGACTGCCAAAACCACTTGTCGCGGTATTTTGACCAGAAGTCCCAAAATTACTATAGCAATGGGATCATGTCCCTACCTACAAGATGGCAAAAAGTTATCGAACAAAATGGTACCTACATACTTTAGTTAAATGTAAATAAACTATATTAAAAAATGTTTTGAATTTTCTTAAAAAATGCGAAGAAACTTTTTCCCCAACCTATTATTTAAATAAGTGACGATAAGGATAAGGCCTTTTTTTTATCTCCGGGTCCACCACGTCACAGTGTGATGGTATGCAGCCTATCAAAATAGTCCGCTCAGTTCAATGAAATGTCGTGACTTCTCGTTCCGACGCTGGTAGGACGCCGGTTGCTTTTAGACAGTTAGATGGGAATATTACCACTCCATAGTAACTTACCAATGCTCGGTGGCGTATTGGTTAGTACGCTTTGACTTTAGATATTGAAAACAAAGCTACCTTCACCATAATCAGGCCTGGGATGGGTGACCATACTTTGTGATCTCGATCTCCTCCGTGCTTCTATTGCAGACGTATCTACCCACCAACGGCCCATACTCCTCATGTTTCTCCATGTAGGAAGGCGTGGGCCCATCAGTGTGCTCAGGACGAGGATACATACACATACATAAAACACGCCTGCAATCCCCGAAGGGGTAGGCAGAGTCCAAGGAACACTGTGTTCCTTAAGACTACATTTAGCCATACAAAAATTGGGGTTGGTCAGATGAAAAATCGTGAAAGAGTAGTAACAAGAGGCTAGCTCATCGCCTACACAATCACAGACCCAGTACCCAATACGCCCTTAGTCGTCTTTTACGACATGCTAGGCAAGAAAAGCAGTTGGTACATTCTTTCTGTGTCCCGGACCAACACGGGACGAGGAGGACGAGGATCTTACCGGTAATCCCAGCAGATCCTTCCCATCAGCTTGTAAGAGGCAGTCGCCCATCCTCAGGCCCGCCAGGTCCGCCCTGGATGCAGCGGCCACCTCCCGCACCTGAAGTGATGAAGTCTTATATCAATATAGCGATCTTACGAGAGTATTGAGTGTGGATTTGGTTGTGGAAGTACCCTGTAGTGAATACGGCGGGCCCTGGTGTGCATGCGTAAATAAAATAATAATAAGAGAAAATGGAATGTTGCGCTTGCGTTAACCCCAAATAAAACTGGGATAATAGCTCCTGCTCGAAAGAAAGGAGAACATACACACTCATCACGCCTTTTTCCCGAAGAGGCATCTCGCGGCTCTACTCGTTCAAGAGTCTGCGGGAATCGCGGGTTGGAGAGTGAATCATCATCATCATCATACCAGCCCATTATCGCCCACTGCAGGGCATAAGCCACCTCTCTCTTGTGTTGTTGTGTTAGAGTGAATACTTCTTACTAAATCGTCCTAAGTGCATGGATACAGTCCAGGAATTCGGAAGTCGACCGGTAGTGTTCTTTTCACCCTACACATCCTTTGCGAATGTGAGCCTCTGAACCACTACAGAAGCCGGCACTTCGGAGGTCATCTAGTCCCTCCTGAAGAGATTAAAACCTCATCCCCCAGGGTGGTGACTATATGATCAGCGTAGGAATTGGGGAAATGCTATAAGTAGGTGGGGGCAGGTCACAGTTCTCAGGTCAGGTCAGGTCACCCTTCTCTAATAAAAAAAGTGTTTTTTTAGAAAGCTTTGAAGAATAGTTATTCAGGCCCGAAACACGCTACTTGGACACAACGCCCCAAGGATCTATGGAATGACCGGGCCGGCGCGGGCGCACTGCATCTAGCGTCCAAGGGAAACTTTATTTTGTGTTTATTCGCCCAACCGATGTGTTACACACATAAAATCACCCTTTAATCCCCGAAGGGGAAAGCAGAGTCCAAGGAGCACTGTGTTCCTTAGACCTACATTTAACCATACAAAAATTGGGTTTGGTCAGATGAAAATTCATGAAAATAAGAGTAGTAACAAGTGGCTCATCGCCTACACGATCACAGACCCAGTACCCCATACGCCCTTAGTCGCCTTTAACGACATGCTAGGCAAGAAAAGCAGTTGGTACATTCTTTCTGGGTCCCGGACCAACACGGGACGACACTACCTATCTTATGACATTTTATATTTCACCTTTTAACCCTTAAATCTCTATAAGGTGTCTTGCTCGCTGTGATATTTCGTTATAAACTAACGGATAGCATTCACATGATTTGTACTCACCCAAGGGTACGGATCCCAGAGAGTCCTCGTCAGTCGAAAGCCAAGACCTTCGCCCTCATCTTCGGGAAGGTTTAACTGAAAAATTATAACAGATATTTTCATTAATTTGGGTGACTTCGAAGAGCTCGGTGGTGTAGTGGTCACAGTGCGCTTTGGCTTCGATCGAAAACAACCTTCGCCATGGTCCTGGCCGTGGATAGGTGACCAAGACTTTATGATCTCGAGCTCCTCCGTGCTATTGCGACCCGATATTCTACCCACCAACCCGCATAACGCCAGCGTGGTGTTACGTCCCATACTCCTCATGTGTTTCTCCATGAGGAAGGCCTGTGCCCAGCGGTGGGACGTATATAGGCTGAGGACTGTGTTATTTGACCTTAGTTGCGGTGGTGAATATTTTTTTACACTCTTGGAAAGACAATAATCATACACAACCGTTAATAAAACTCCCGTGGTTTTATGTAAAACACGTGAGGAGTATGGGCCGTAATACCACCCGGGTTGGGGTGGTATTACGGCCCATACTCCTCCTGTGTTTCTCCATGTAGGAAGGCCTGTGCCCAGCAGTGGGAAGTATATCGCCTAGAGATACCAACCACAACTAGTCTAACGCCTGACGTCACTTCCGGTTCGCCTTCGCCCACGACCTCGCTTCCGTTCATCTGTAAACAATAACAATTGATTTAAGTCACTGCATGCTCGAGCTTTTAAATTTCATGGCCGTTCATGAATCATGATCAATTATTATAACACTAGCTGTGGCCGCGACGTCGTTCGCGTAGCTTTAGCGCCGAAAAAGTTTACAAAAAAATTTTTACTAAGTGATCAACGTTACATTCCTACCTCTTATTAGCAAAATCTTGATTGTTAATTAATAGTTGAACTAAAACCTGTAATTATTAAAATAATGATAACAATTAGTGTGGATTGGTTTTCGATATAAATAAAAATAAATAAATAAATATCTTCAGACATTCACACCTATCAACTAGTCCCATTTTAAGCAACTAATGCTGCTTGTGTTACGGATACTAGATGACGGATAAATATATTTAATAGATTAATACATATAAATATCCTGAATATATATAAACATCCAAGACTGGAGAACAGATGTCTGAAAATTCATCACCCAAACACTTGCCTCCACTGGGGATCGAACCCAGAACCTCTCGAGATGGCGATGCCTTGAGACCGGCGTACAGACCACTCGACCACGGAGGTCGATATTGTGTCAGACTCCTTGAATGGGTGACCATAACATTGTAATTTCGAGATATTTCATGATGCGTAACCGAGAAATGCATGATTTCTTTACTCCATGCTAGTGGCTTCCCGCGGCTTCACATGGGAATATCGGGATAAAAAGTAGTTTAATGTCCTTTCTCAGGTTGTAAACTATCTGTGTACCAAGTTTTGATTGAATCGGTTCAGTCGGCAGACAAAGGTGTATACACCCAATTTCGTTGCCAATGCCATGCACCGGGCGCAATGTTAGGCCCGCGCTATCACACACAACTGTATGTATGAGTTAATTTATGTTTGTATTTAGGTAATGTAATTTATGAAAACAATTATAATAGGTTGGGGAAAAAGTTTCTTCGCATTTTTTAAGAAAATTCAAAACATTTTTTAATATAGTTTATTTACATTTAACTAAAGTATGTAGGTACCATTTTGTTCGATAACTTTTTGCCATCTTGTAGGTAGGGACATGATCCCATTGCTATAGAAATTTTGGGACTTCTGGTCAAAATATTGCGACAAGTGGTTTTGGCAGTCCTCTCGTGATGTTAACCTGACACTGCCTAAAGAATTCTGAAGACCCGAAACAGGTGGAAATCTGAAGGTGCAAGGTCAGGACTACACGGCGGATGCATTAACACCTCCCAGCCAAACTCTCTTAATTTTTGCTGAGTGGCTAAAGATGTGTGAGGTCTAGCGCAAACATCGCAAATTTTTTTCGCGGCTTGCGTTGCATTTTTACCTTTTTTGTAGTAAAATTTTAAAATGTATCGAATTTCTTCATTAGATTCACTCATCTTGGCGGTACGAAAAACAAATGAAAATCACACATTTTTCTAATTTGAATTTGGAATTATGTTCTTTAAAATTTAAACTTTCAATGATACCAAAACCAGCCAGATACAAATAGTATAGCCAAAGAGATTTTATTACAAGTTTATACATACTATAATGCGAAAAGACTTTTTCCCCAACCTAATATATCTCCTGTCATGGTTATGTTATAACTAAGACATTTATTTATATCTCTATGTTATTAACAATAAGTTACATTATTTTTATATTTTATATTACTAGCTGTTGCCCGCGACATCGCCCGCGGTTACTATGGTTTTTACCTATCCCACGGTAACCCTTTAATTTTCCGGAAGTATTTAAAAAAAAGTATCTAAGATATTGACCAGGGATATAAGGTATCACCATGCAAAATTTCATTGAAATCGGTCCAGCCATTTCGGAGATTAGCCCGCACGAACAGACAGAGAAACAAAAAATAAAAATAAAACATTTTGTTGTATTTTCCCTTGTTCAGTACAATATTAGTACTGAACATATTATTAATATTTAAATTATTAAAATATTTATTGTAAATTTATTATATGTTGTTTTACTAATTTTATTATCTAAAATGTTTTATTTGTAATAGCAACTATTTGTTTTGTAATATAATTATGCCCTATGGCAACATTCTGCCCTTCTGTCTTCTGAGTTGCACCTATGTGCAACGCCTTTTACAATAAATTAAGTTTAATATTCAAAGCGCCTATTATTTCCGCAACATAGGCGTTTTTGTGGTCCTTCGAGCTTACTAAACCAGTGGAGAAATAAAGTTCGCGAGTGTTCGTCGTTTTGGGTGATACAACGACATGCCATAGAAGGCGTTTTTTTGAATTTGGCGGCGGCGAACCCCATGAAGATTGTGCTCCAATTTGTCCCATGCACAAATGGGCACAATAGAAAACCATTGGGCAAATTGAAAAACCAAAATCAATATTTTGGTTAATTTGAAGAAATTTTTTTCATTTTGGCGGCTTCGAATTTTGACTTTGGCGGCAAGCGGCGTGACAGCAGCGGCCATTATTTGTACGCTGCGCGCGCAGGCAGTCTATGGACGTCAAACGTCAAAAGTGTAAATAAAAACATTGCCTGTTCAGTGTAAATAATTGTGTTTAGTGGTTTTTTTTTATGTATAATAGTGTAGTTTTAAGAGTGCAAAATGGAATCCGAACTGCAAATGTTACGTTCGAAACGCTGCTTCCATAAGGCAGCTATAGAACGTATGCATAAATTCATCACCGACCCAACTGCTATGGAGTTGGCCGGCCTGGAAGCACTCCAATTGAGGTTGGAGAAACTTAATAGTATATACGAACAATACGAACAGGTAAATTTTAATATAATTTATATGGACAATAACGATAGTGAGGATATCGGTTTAATAGAATCCATCTATTTTTCTACCTTAGCCAAATTAAGAGAATGTTTAAGGGTTAAATCTAATAAGGAGAGCTCTTGCTCTCACAATTTATATTCATTCTTACCTGCTGTTGAAATACCATACTTTGACGGTAAGGATTTTACACAATATAAACCCTTTATTGAGTTATTTAATGCAGTAATTGGTACCAACAACACAATAATAAACATTCATAAACTCTTTTATCTGAGAAAATATTTAAAAAGTGAAGCTCTCTCAGTCATAGTGAATTTGCCACTAACCAGTGAGTCTTATGTTGATGCCATTAATCTGCTAAATAAGAGATACAATAACAGAACAAGAATGATTGCTAATCATATTTCTATTCTCTTGGATATACCAACTATGCAAAGGGGTACTGCAACAACCATTAGAACTTTTATTTCTGATATCAGGCAACAGTTACATGCCTTAAAAAATTTAGAGCAACCCATAGATCACTGGGATATGCTATTAATATCTATTTTGTGCAGAAAATTAGATTCTCAGGCTAATACAGCTTATCATTTAAATAGGCAAAATCTTGCCAGTTTACCTACAATTGAGGATTTTTTAGAATTCCTAGAAAAAAGGGCTATTGCTTTGGAAGATAGTGTTACTGTAAGTAGTACCTGCTATGAAGGTAATTATAAAGTTTGTAATAATATTGTAACTTCCAATAAAAAACAACTTTGTTTATGCTGTAAAAAGAATCATTTGTTATTTAAGTGTCCTAGTTTTAAGTCTAGTGCTGTAAGTGATAGAGTTAAGTTTGTTAATGTAAATAGCATATGTAATATTTGTCTCAGATCTCATTCTGATAAATGTAAATATAATTTTAAGTGTAAATATTGTAAAAAAGACCATAACACCTTGTTGCATTCCGATGAGCACAGGGAGTGTATGACATTACACAATACTTATAATATTTCGAATGTGTTGTTGCCTACTATACAGGTAAAATTAAAAGATAAATTGGGTAAGCCTATATATGTTAAAGCACTGCTCGATAGTGGTAGCCAAACATCTGTAATTAAACAGTCCTTAGTAAATAGATTAAATTTAAGGAAATGTAAACATAAGGCTGGCATCTATGGCATCGGTAGTAATATGAATAGAGTTAGAGAATGTGTAAATTTAAGTATAGAATCATTAGATAATAGTGCTCATTTTAATGTAAATTGTAAGATATTAGATTTATTAACAACCAATTTGCCTCAGGAATACATAAATAAAGGAAACTTTAATATACCTAGCCATTTAAAATTAGCCGATCCTGATTTTAATATTCCTTCAGATATTTCTCTTTTATTAGGAGCTGATCTTTACTTCAAGATTTTATTAAATGACAATATAAAATGTAACAACAACATGACCTTACAAAATACTTTATTTGGTTATGTTGTAGGTGGTTCATACCAAAATTAGTTTTTTTATTTTTGTTAGATTTTAGTATAGAATATAAAAGCATTTTTATATGTATACCTGCTATGAAGGTGAAATAATATTTTAAAATTTTGATAATTAAAATTAAAGGTTGATTACCTATGTAATACATAAAAAATGTATAATATACATATTGTTAACAATACATTTTAAATTATATCTAACATCCCTGTATGGTTAATATGAAATGAGCTAAATCTTTGTACTTACTGAGAATTTTTGTTTTCAAAATTCAGAATTGAGCCTAATAAATTGATTTCTAATATTTTATGAATTTTATGGTCAGTGTATGGCATTGTATAGATTTTAGTTTATGAGTCAAATTCCCATTCTGGCCCCCGGAACTTATGTTCAGTACAATATTAGTACTGAACATATTATTAATATTTAAATTATTAAAATATTTATTGTAAATTTATTATATGTTGTTTTACTAATTTTATTATCTAAAATGTTTTATTTGTAATAGCAACTATTTGTTTTGTAATATAATTATGCCCTATGGCAACATTCTGCCCTTCTGTCTTCTGAGTTGCACCTATGTGCAACGCCTTTTACAATAAATTAAGTTTAATATTCAAAGCGCCTATTATTTCCGCAACATCCCTCTTTTGACATTCCCCTGTTTTAAGCATTTTTTTCTATGTACAGACATTCAAAATCTAATGTTTTATTATATGTATAGCTATTATTTACTTATTTCTATGAATTGTATACAATATAGTAGGTATATCATAAAATCTTGGTAAATTAGCTTACGGGGTTCCTTTACGTTACGGTCTACGAGCGCTCGTCCTCACTTTCAAAGTGTCCAACTGTAGATCTATGTGTGGTGTCCACGGAAGACCAGCGTCGTGGTGTTCTACGCCCGACATATGCTTAGTGCCTATGCTTAAGAATAAATAAATAAATGGCGTGACTTTATGATTGTATCATGATCATCGGCAGCTTATTTTTGTCCACTGGACACAGGCCTCCCCTAATGCACGCCACCGCTCTCGATTTTCCGCTTTCGAAAATCGTCATCCCATCTTGTCACTGGGATCCCGCACTGCTTTAGCCTTGTCGCGGTCTCCACGAAGAACTGTACGACTCCAATGGCCGTCAGCTCTACGATAGACGTGACCAGCCCACTGCCACTTCTGTTCATGTTTGAGCTATGTAAAAAAGAAAAAAATCTAGAACAAAACTAAGCTTAATTAATACGTTAATATTTACTTACCTTAATTTTGTGAATAATCTAAAAACCACAATATTTAACACATTTGTTTTAAACTTTAAAATCCAAACGAGCTTTTATTTTCACATAACGAATAGTACTGTCGACATAAAGTATAAAGTTCTTAAAGTTCAATAATAATAGTGTTGTAACTTTTATTGCAGATAAGATGTCGATAATGGATAAAGTAAATTAAACAGTAATCTATTTATTTAATATTTACATTTTCAATAAGAGAATTTGTACAGAGTGATAACTGTTACAGCCTGACAGAAAATGAAAAATCCTCTGGGGGACAATTAACTACTGTATAATAAAAATACTTCAAAAAAAATGATTTTCATTTTATTGTATTGTTCCATGTTACTAATTATTAATATTAATATAAAGCATCCTAATGCACAAGAACAACCTGCTTAACCCAAACGAAATTAAATAAACTGAAAGAAGAAGAAAATTTGAGTAGTTACTAAATACGTGAAGATAAATCGTAAAAATTAAATTGGATTAAGTAGAATTATTAAAGAAATAAATTAATTGCATTAATTTTCCGCAATATGGCGAGGTTTTCATATTTCTGATTGTACTATAAATAATAAAAAAAATTCTATTACAAATCTGTGTATCCAATTTATGTCTGTGTATCTTCAAAATTAGTTGATAAATAAAACACGAATAGGCTTTGTACAAACAACATAATAAATAAACATTCTTAATAAAAATATAACTAATGACGTCATATCGTTAATATAACAATCGACTTACACACATCACTTACCAAACCCGTTCACCTTTCTTCACGGTCGATCAGCTGACATTGAGGCGAGATTTCATAACATGAGCTGCACTTTGCATTCGTATGCTTTTTTATTTACCTTAGACCTTATTTACTTCTAATATAAAGATCAATTTTAGAAATCTCAAAAATTAATTACACTTATTTAATGTGGCTTTGTAGTGGTTTTGTAAGTAAAATCTATAGAATTTACAGAAAAAAACAAATCTTTAGCTTATATTAAGTATAACTTCTTGGAAAGCGGCAATTAATTGGTGGATATTTATTCTGTGGTGGTGGTTCCCACTTCCCATGCAGTAGCTTTCGATAGTGAAAACAATTCTATCTACCTACTTTTGCCGAAGTCAGTCCTTGGATGGGTGAATACATTGAGATTTGGAGTGCCACCGTGCAGAAGACACGATAAGCCGTTGGTCCCGGTTTCTATTGCAGCAGCAGAAACGGTAGTGGCGCCAGTCCAGCCCTTTTAGCCTGGACACCGCTATATCTTACGTATCAGGTTTTATCATATTCAATTGTCAAAGTTCAATAGAGTTTGACAGATGGGCGTGATAAAAAAGTGATTTATCAAATCGGGATGTTCATTTCATACTAAGGCCGAAGGCCGGTGATGTTACGGCCCGGTCAGCAAAGTTTTGGTCAACCATCCTGTATGCACATTGTATCCATCCCAGATTCCAGCAACAATCTCTCTAATTTTGGCCACAATAACCAGTCCATAGTTATGGCAAATGGCAAAGTGGTGAGGTGAAGGTTCCTTCAATTTCATGGCAAAGGAAATCAAAACCGTTCGACCAACAATGCAGCAGTTTTATATCTTCAATAAAGTTCTTATTTAGAAATTCTTGATTAATAACTTATTATTGTTATTATTTAACATTTTAATGACGCAACTTTAAAAGGACAGTAAAACGTCAAAGGCTGTACAAAATAAATCTTTTGCCTGCTTTAAAAATTCTATAACAAAACAATCTTTGCCAAGTACGCCTTTGAAGAAACATTCATTTTTATCTTGATGTTTATCATTTTATGAGGAGTTACCAATAAAAACTATTGTAGCGAGCTAGCGAGACAAATTTTATCACAATAAGTGACATGGATTACTACGGACCATCAACTTTTTAGAGTAAAAAGTAAGTCCCCATTGTTATGTTATTGATTTAAAAACACATTTAGGTGTCTACCAAGTTATTATCATATTTTATTGCCATTTATTGAGTATAATTTTTCATGGCTAGCATTTCTTTCTTTTTTTCTTTCTTTGTGTACAACGAAACTTGATCATCAATTGGTACTAAACATTGCCATAACATAATGAATGATTGAAATCATGAGTGATACAATACCAAGAATTGCTCATACCTACTGTGGTTTCCAATGAATTTAATGTTTTTATCGCCTCGTCTGTGAGGTGGCTGAAATCAACCAAGAAACATTTGATTTCCTATTGTGTCTACAAACATCACAGATGATTAGTTATTATCAGTGATCGGAGTAGGTATAGCTATTTTATGTTCTTGCCATATGATAGAATAGTATGGATATGATACAATTAATTATTTATACAAGAATCAACAATCATTTTACATTTGCATATTGTGATTGTACAAGAACATATCATAAATATTATTATTTGTATCTCAAAAATCGAAACTTGATGGAAAGGAACAAATTATTTGTATTTATCTGCAATAAAATCTTAAACAAAATTACCAACACGGAATAATTTACTTATTAAACCAAAAAATATACCATTTTTATACTTATTGATAAAAATAATTAAAATAATCGAATCCTGTAGTATTAGTTAGAATCCCTTGAAATATCCATATTAAATATTTGCAGTCAATGAACCTAAATAGCTCTACCTATTCCGATCAGTGGTTATTATTATTACTGTAAACTGAAATGTTATGTCAACATAACATTTCAGTTTTATAATGTTGACAATCTTGCTGGGATACTTGCCCATTAACCCCTTGGAGACGGCAAACACCAGTTTTCACCAACAATTTGTAGATGTTTTTATCATACCTAGTTTTTTGACCATTTGACTTGGGAACGGTTGACATTGTGAGATTTATAGTGTTTTTTTTACTGGGACAATTTTTTTTGTTGAGTGTGAGTTGTTTATAGAAAGCGTAATTTTGAATTAAAAATTCTTTTTGATGCGGATCGATTCAGTTTTATCAAGTAACAATAATAACAATGCTCTTTTAGGTATTTTTTTCGTCATTTTTTTTAAATTTAGTTCCAATTCTACAGTGCAAATAAAATGTCAATTTTGAATATGGAACGCTTTTTGTACGTGTAAGTATCGACGGCGATGTCTGTATCTGTATCAGAAACATTTTATTAAATTGGACTAACTTCTGCTGCTCAGATTTTTTTTCATTCGTAATGAAATATTCCCTATATGAAACAGAGTTGATCCGCATAAACATTATTTTTCAAAATTACTAATTTCTATGGACACCTCACGCTTACCAAAAAAATAACTGTCAAATTTTTGTTCAAAAATAATAAATTGTTCCCAAGATCGTTTTAATGCATCTTCTATGGTTCTGGTTTTCCCCATACTGTCCCAGTTAAAAAACCTCGACTGAATAAATATTATTATTATTAGTTGTTAGCCTGTATCCTATTACTCTTAAGTAATGTGTTTACCTTGTCTGTTGGTTGACAGTTTCTGCTGATATTATTTCTGCTGGCAATTCATTGCATGCCTCGACAACTCGATTGCCAAAAAAGTGCTAAAAGTAAGTTTTTTACTACTGTTTCTACCTACCAACCTGCATTGGACCACTTGGTGGTGTTACGGCTCATACTCCTCATGTGTTTCTCTATGAGGAAGGCCTGTGCTCAGCAGTGGGACGTATGTAGTCTGAGCACAACAATAACAATAACACTCGAAAACTGTTACAGGGTTATTTTTTAAAGCAATATTGGCAGGACTTGAATGATTGGCCAAAAGTTGATTATACCGAACTTTGGCTTAATATTTATTTGCATCAAACATGGTATCGCAAATACAGGACCGTTTATCCCTTTACGAACCATTATGTGACTCATATCTTCCCTTGGGTGTCGTAAAAAGCGACTAATGGACTCAGAACTGTACAACCATCCAATTATAACGGCGACAGGCTCACCACCTGTCACGCTGAGTGCAGTCACTGCATGCCCCAATAATCTACACAACTCGTGGTGCTGTGCATCTAACGACTTCCAGTAACCTTTGCCAGTTCGATAGTTCACATCGCGGCAGCCTTATAACGATGCGCTCCCAGAAACTAATAATTTGTTTTAACTTCCAGGTTATCAAAATGGAGGACAGTGTAGAAAAGGTTTTCATCAAAGAAGAAGTATTCTCAAACCCCACTGTGGAAATAAAAATAGAGCCTTACGAAGAAGCAGCAAAAAGTGAGGACAGCGAACCTGTAGTAAAAAAACATGACCTGGCTGTAACTGTTGAGAACGACGATGACATCGAGGAGGTGATTAAACCCCGAAGAAATATAGAATTTGAAGGCACAGTGTATGCCAACGGTAAGCGCACACGTTTGAAATGCCCTCAATGTGAGAAGACATTTAAGAACCGAGCTAATCTGAAAGGACATTTGAAAAACGTACACGCTACCGAAGATGATACGGTTGAATGCAAAATCTGTTTTCGTACATTTAAATCGATTGTTCATCTACGGTCGCATGCCAGCTCAGTCCACGCTGCAGTTAACGAAGTAACCTGCCAACACTGTAATAAAACATTTCAGAATAAGAAAAAGTTGAACAACCACATGTTTTACACGCATCCTAAGCCCGAAGAGAATGTTATTTGTGACTTTTGCAAGAAGGTGTTCCAAACGAAATACAGGCTTAAGTTACACGTTCGAACAGTTCACCCTCAAGGAACGAATGTGAAGTGCCCTGAGTGTCAGAAAGAGTTTAAATCTGATATGCTGTTGCAAAGACACAGGAAATGGACACATCCAGAAGATGGCATGAATTATAGGTGCCAAGAATGTGGGCGGGTTCTTCCATCCATTCCTTGCTATAAGAAACACTTAAAAAACGTTCATGGCATGGGAAATATTGAGTGTGAATTGTGTGGGAAGGTCTTCCAGACAAACAACACATTAAAAAAGCATTTACGGGTGGTCCATGAAGGAATAAAGTTTGCTACAAAAGAACCGAAAAATGCCCACCTTCAAGTCAAATGCTCGAAGTGTGATCGGTCTTTTGGTACAAAAACTGCCTTGTTATGGCACTACGAGCGTTTACACTCAGACAACAAAGTTAGTACACATTGCTCTCTGTGCTCTAAAGAATTTAATGATCACAACGGGTTGAAGAGGCATCTAGAGACTGTACATTCAATAGAAACCGCCACATGTCATGTTTGCTCAAAAACATTCAAGTCTTTATTGAATCTGCAAAGGCATATTCGAATAACCCATGCTCCTCCGGAAGCGGCTCAGACTTGTGAGATTTGCAACAAAGTATTCAAATGCTCGCTGCATTTAAAAGTCCATATGTATGCTGTTCACCCAAAAGAAAAAGTTTCATGTGATATTTGTCACAAAGAGTTTACATCGAAAAAGTATTTGATAAAACACTCCAAAACTCATAATATCAAGGAGTTTCCATGCTCTAACTGTGGTAAGAACTTCAAAAGTGTTTCGGATGTGAAGCGGCATATTCGAAGAGTACATTTAAACAAGCTTAAAAACGATATTAGTGAAGTGCCAGTTGGGACTAGTGATGTGAATGTTGAAATTGTAAATAATGATTTTAAAGACTATGAAAATATTAACACTATGGATTTTATCAAAGTTGAAATGGAAGAAACTATTAAATAGATGATCTTGTTATATTTATACTATATTATATTTCGTTTTGTAGTTTTTAAGTTATAAGTCAAGCTATTTCATTTTTTTGCTTGAAATTGATACAGTTTGCTCAATGGTCCTATCTTTAATACTGTATTAAGTATTGTAAAGATACCTGTTAGTTTTATTATTGATAAAAATTTTATCTCATCGTCACATACAAACCACCAATGAAAGAACATACCTAAATTACAAGAAATTTAATAAAAAAAACGAGCTTATATGCACACGACAATTCCAAAATCGTAAGCATATTAGCGCTAGTTACTAGCATTATAATATAATGATTAGAGATGCGCCGAATAACCGAATACCGACTATTATTCAGTTTAACCTTTACTGAACCGGATATTCGGCCGAATTATTCGGTTTACAATTACTTGGTATAGCCACGGAAACAACTTAGACAACATGTACGTTTCGTGTCACTAGAGGCGATGTTAAAATAAAAGTTGACTATACTGAACTACCAACAGCCTGTGAAGTCATTATGTTGACATGAGTAACATAAATCTAACAGAAGAAGTGATGTATTTTTGTTCTATACTCCGTAATCTAGATAAGAAAATACAACCGAATATATTCGGCACAAAAACCGAACCGAACCGAATTCGGCCGAATACAAATAGTGGAAATGTAGCCGAATACAAAACGAATATTCGGCGCATCTCTAATAACGATGGTGTTAATTTTTTAGCTTAATTTTACAAATGCATGTATAAATCACGTTTATGTTGTTTTAAACATGGAACTTGTAAGTAAAACATATTTTTATGTACTAATAAAATTCTATGTGGCTATGTACGCTTTTTTTAAGTTGTGATTTTAACGTAAGTAAAATAATAGTTATTGTCATGAATGTGGATGGGCGTGTATGGAGAGGAAGACGGAAGGACAGATAGATGGATTGTGTGAATGATGAGGAAGGGAGTGAGTGAGTGACCTGGCGAGTAATAGGACAGTGGAAGAGAGAAAGATATGTTTTGCCGACCACAAATAAATTTAGGAACAGGGCAGAAGAAAGAGAGAGAGAGATATTCCAGTGAAAGACAGTCTCTAACTCGGAGAAATATTGGTCTACATAATTGGTCTGTACATATTATGTACAGTCAACTCCAAAAATAAGTAACCAGTTTTGACAGTAAATGACTCTTATTAGAAGGAAATAAAGATTGTCACCTCTTAAATGTGTAAACATGCTATTGTACTCATCTTGAAAAAGAGTAGGTATAGTAATATCAGCCTCTCTAGCATAACCAGCGAAAGACGATATGATAAATGTATAGAACATTATTATGAATTGCTAGATATCCTACCTTAAATTAAGGTATACATGTCTTTTGAAAGCTTCATTTTTTATCATATCATATCGGTAGTCCTACCAAGTACCTACTGGAAAAAATAAAATCACAATTTTTTCATCAACATTTATTTAATTGTACTTTATGACAATAAAATTGACTTAACCAATTAGACTATTTACATACGTAATAAATTCACTGGTCAAATAAAGAATGGTTATTAAAATGGCGTCGCTTTAGGTTAAATAAGTAATACCTACACCACATTGGGCCTCGATCGCGCTAAATGGACCGTTTTTTATTTGTACCGACATTATTGATTTTGGTAGCGTCTATTTATTTGGCCAACCTGAGTGTCACTAATTATTTGACACTAACTGTACCTACAAATTGTTTTTTGTCATTAACAAAATAGTATCTCAAATTCCACTAATGGCATGCTAATAAAGTTTATATTGTCTTATTTAAGAATTATTGAGTTACAAATGTGGACAACCAGTATTCACCTTTTTAGCGCATTTTAATCACCATCTTTATTGCACCGAGTTGGGTTGCATTTCGCCTAGATAATTCTTATCAACCAGATTGGAATTACTTTTTTTTTACATATGACAGGTAAGCTCTTGGCCTTCATCTCACCTGATGGTAAATGACGATAAGGTCGAAGCGAGCTTCACCTGTAATCCTCAACAACCGAGGAACTGCTGGCTATCTTACATCTGATTGCCGGAACACAGCAATGCTTTAAACATCGTTATTATGGCGACAAAGTTAGTTAAAACGGTGGTAGGGCTTCTAAGCCCTCCTGGCTACCACCTACCACCAACCAAACCGAGCAGAAAAACTTCTGAACCCGGACCTTCCGATCCACACCCGGTGGTGTGAACCACTAGGCCAGAGGCGGTTAAAACGACATTGAATGAAGACTAGGACCAGCACGCATACTCTTAAACGCAATCCCGATCGATCAACATTAAGATTGTGTTTCTTACTCTTCACACTTCAGTTCTGACACTTGGGCCATAAATGGTTTCAAAATTGTGCGGATATTGCGTGACTTAAATGACATCGAGCTTCGTTAAAATCGATTCTCTCGTACCGCCTTCTCGCCTCGGTATTTTGAGAAATGGATTGTGTTATTGTTGAGTTTTCATTGAGATTGTTTTCAAGAGTAGGCTATGAGCTCCCACCTCTTGTTCTGTCTGGTAATAAAGAGATAGATATAGGTTCAATTTAGGATGCGGAGCCACGCATATACGGTGACCTCGTGAAAAGGCATCTTATGAGCCAGCAAAGTGGAGGTCGCTAGGCCTGCATCCTTCTGTGCTGCCCTAGCATCCTACGCATATGGACTTATCTACTGCTTACCATCAGGGGGTGTTGAGCCATTTGCTGGGCTGATTATAAAAATTCAGTGTAGAGTTGATGGGGAGCGTCAGACCTTTATGTTAACTAGCAGTGTGCACCACGCGTAGATAAGATTGCCGTGAGTCCCATGAGGTTACTTATGACCCTATACTTTCATTAAATCACTAGGCAAAACACAACCATAATTTATAAGCACTATAACAATTTAAAAACCACGTAAAACTTCCCTACTATGTAATAATAGAAACCTGCGTTGGAATATTTACAATAAAACCCACCTGCGTAGTAACTGTCGTCCATTTTGTCAAATGCTAAGCCAAAATTTAAAATGGCGGATTCTTAAATTTTGACATAGTATTTTCGTTGCTTGTAAATGTAAAAATTATGTATTATTTAAACTTAAATCACAATAATTCTTTCGTTTTTAAACAAAAACAATGCGAATAATAAATACAACATATTTTAAGCTGAAACTAGACGGGTCACTTTTGCGTTCATTTTCGATGCTTCATCGATGAAACGCCGAAAATGATATATCTAGATTGACGTTCATCGCAGTAAATCATCTCGATGAAAGCTTTCGGTTCGCCATTGTTTTCACTAGCATCGTTCAACATTCATCGTTCATAGCAAGAAACGACAGATGAAACGTCTAAACAGTGACAGCTCATTCACAGTTGATCTTAACTAATGTATTAAAAGATATAGGCACAATCAAAGAAATCAATTTTGATTAAGTTGTTTCTGCAATTTAATTAAAAAATGTTTATTTTAATCACTGGATGGATACAGTCGATGTTCACGTGCGAATTTCGCTCGGAATAAATTTCATACTTTCATCAAAATTGAAGCTCAACAAACAACGCCATTCACTGTTAATGTTTTTTTTATGTAAACAGGGGGCAAACGGGGAGACGGCTCTCATGATGGTAAGTGATTACCGCCGCCCATAGACAACTACAACACCATAGGAGTTGCAGATGCGTTGCCGATCCTTTAATTTTTTTTTTTTTAATTAATCAATCACAATTCATTGCAAAAATGAATCAATTATGATGAACCGTCTAGTTTCAGATTAATTCTCAACTGTCGGATCACAGACACGGACAGTTCAGAAAGAGGGGCCTGTGGTGGCGCCACTAGCGTACAGTTAAGGGGTCTACCCGTCTCTTAAATCAGACCCAACATCGGGGCAATGGAGGGGGTGCTCTAAATTTCTTCCTAGATCGCCTCGTGTGTAGACAAATCGTTACTATCAAATCGTTTTTAGTATGTAGAGTAAAAGTCGACATTAGAACCTAATTAAGGGCCGATTTAAAGGATGTAAGTAGACCCCTTTGGATCGAATGCTTCCAGAAGGCCTAGCACGGGCCGGAGAGAAAAAGTCCCCGGAGACAAAATTACTCATTGCCTCTCGCTTCCGCGCGAACGAAGAAGCGAGAGGCAATGACGATTTTTGTCCGTGCTAGGCCTACTGGACAACCAATCGGAGAGCCGAAAAAGTAGAATGGTCACGGCCCATACAACATTTACGCAGGACCGAGAATGAGGACTTTTGTATCTCGGGCCAATAACCATTCCCCTTTGTTCTCTTTTTCGCTTTCCTCTGACTTATACTTGAAAGCTGTTTGGAGAAGGCTGTCATTGAGGTCTTCAAATTGTAATACATTTATTAAAATTCTTATAGAGAAAAGTGCATAAATTTTGCCTAAATTTCTTTTACAATTAAAGCCGATTTAAGAAACGTGAGAAGAGCCCTTTATGTAACTACTAAATACAAGAAGCACGGTAAGTATGGTCCGCAATAGACCACACACACCCCCCTCCCAGCCAGGGTTGTTACCCAGCAAGTTGGATTCAGAAAGGCAGCGGTGCTTTGGGAAGGAGGTGAGATATTGAGAAAGTATAAATTTTAATTAAGTGTCACAAAATTTTCCGATATTCCAAGATATATTAAAATAATTTTGTATCCTGTTAAGTAGAGTTTCGTGTCCAACAAACATCTAAACCGTAGATATAATTCAATTTAAATTATTAATATATTTTCATAAATTTGTTTTCGTATATCAAATATTTCTTTATAATCTACAGAAAATTGCAAATGCCGATTTCACAGAACTGTTTTACAGCGAAAGTGTCGATTTAACTCCTCAAAAAGGCTTGCTTTAGCTGTTATTATTATATTAAGCCGGTTCCTATATTTCCAAACGACTTATACTTACTTAATATGCGGAGTTAACACTTGACATTTTTCTTTAAAAACTGTGTCAAAATAATCCATTTAGGCCCACTTGCGCGGTCGAGAGTTAGCACCTAACCCTGGGACAAATATATGAGCAAACCCTAGGCTAGGTGCTAACTCTTGATCGTACAATTGGGCCTTAGAAACGTAGGAACCCAAAATATTGGACATAGTATAAAAATATGACATGATAATGTTTAAATAACATTTAGTAGCTTTGCAATGGTGAGGAGATTAGTTGTGTGTTGCGTTTAAAGTGCCTTTGAATTGCTCGCTACGCTTAGGATTGTATTTATTCTTCGCTCGAAATTTATTCAGCAACGCGTGAAAAACTAGCTTTGGAGCGATCAAAGGCCGCATCTTTAATGCATCTTTAATATCTGTTTGCGTTAGATGTGTATCAAAATATTGCTTGTGAAATACTATGCGCTACTTTCCACTTAGCCAAATTTTTTGCTAAATTCTTCTAGATTTAAAATATGAAGATTAGATTATAACTATTGAAAAGAGGAGGTAAGCTTTTAGTAATAGCTCCGTCTAATCATTCAGAATCGCTTTCCGTCTCACCCGATTCAGAATCAGAGCTCGAAACCGGTTCGCACTTAATAAACTCAATCTCAGCAGGAATTTTCTTTTGCCTAACCTTCGTCGTAACTTTCCCGTCGTCGCCCATCACCGTCTTCACCATCTGTGATATTCTTTTCAGGTGTTGCTGCTCATGTCTCTGTAAATGATTATTCAGATACCGTTTCAATTTAAACTTCTTCCCACACTGCTCACACTCATGTTCGTACTTCGTCTCATCCACTTCCATATGCACAGAGTTATTATGCCTCCGCAAATAATGGTCATGCGCGAACTCCTTATCACATTTCTCACACCGGATTTTAGGTTTGCTAGGGTGTACTATCTTTTTGTGCTTCTTCAAACGGATGGCTGAGTGGAAAATCTTGTCGCACAGATCGCATTTGACTTTCGTATCCAAGGACGAATGGACCTGCATGTGCTCTTTCAAGTATTGGTCATTCTTGAACTCTTTTAGGCATTCCGGACAGCTGACTTTAGATTCTAATGGCGGATGGATATTCAAAATATGGCGTTTCATATGGTGACGGGATTTGAACGTCATATCACAGAAGACGCACTTGTGACGAGGAACTTGCGAATGTTGGAAATGTAAATGCCTATTTAAGTTCAGGTGACTTTTGTATAGTTTCTGGCAAATTTGGCATTTATACTTGTCCTTATCGGGCCTGTGGCAAGCGTCAATATGGTACCTAAGCTTGTAAGGAACGCTGAACTCTTTCCCGCACTCCGGACATTTTAGCTCCGGGAGGGTAGTCGGGTGTATACGTTTCACATGCATGTGTAACGCTCGCCTTGTCCTGAACTCTTGGAGGCAGTATTGGCAGTAACATTTCTCGTCTTCTGAGTAATGCTTATTCATCCTATGCATATACAAATAGTGTTTATTTTTGAATGTCTTGTTGCATATATCGCAGAGGACTGCGGATTCTTCAGTGGAATGCACTCTAGTTGTATGGAGGTACAGGTTTTGGTAATTTTTGAACTCTTTGTTGCATTTTGTGCATATGTAGCGTTTGATTTGTTTAGGGTACATCACAGGTTTCCACGTGGAAAGCACTGACTCATACATTTCCCTCTGTTCCGTCGTCAAGGCGTCACTGTTGACGCTAATAAATTTAATGACCTTTTTCTCACTTGATGGCGATTCCTCTTGACCTCCTCCGTCTATGCCAGGGTCCAGTGACGTTGAGTGTCCAATTTCTACACCCTCCATCTTGATTACCTGTGTAGAAAAGATTTTTATTAGATTAGTCTCAAAAATCATAACATACATAACATATCATCACGCGTTTTCCTCCGAAGGGTTAGGTGTTAAACACACACATTTCGCCAGATATGTTAGGTTCCCATGTAACAGGTGGCGAGTTACCTTGCACCGGCCACAATGTGGGGCAAGCGATAGTCACAATGAACTGTACATAAGTTGTATTCAAACTCAGTGTTACAGGCGGTGGGATCCAACCCGCGTTTCCCGCGGCCTCTCGAACGAGTAGTGCCCGAGAGACGAGAAGGATGAGCAGGACGAGATTCCCAATGAACCCATAAACTGACATGGGAAAAGTTGGCTGGTGCTCTTATACGTCCCTAGCGGCAGAACTGCTGACATCGGTGTCATCCATAAATTACGTCATTCATTAAGGGCGGGAGGGGTCAAATGTGACTTTGTGTGACAAGGGGGAGGAAGGGGTATTTAATTTAGTGACACCACATATAAAATGAAAAAAAAAAATTTTGGAATTACTTTTTAATCGATAATTTCAACATATAAAATGGCAAAATATGTGATGTCACACTGCCCTTCTCTTCCCTTAGGTGTTGTAAAAGGAAACTAATGGACTTAGAACTGCACAATAGCTTATAGCGGCGACGGTAGCAGCAACCACTAGACCAGAGAGATGGTTAAAATTATAATTGATTATTACTTAATTTATAATAATGAGAAGCAGAGCTTGTACACTAACATTAACATAGTTTAAAGGATTGTCATAGAATGTTTAAAGAAAGAGGTGCTTCTAATAGGCTAGATAATTATTGTGAGTGAGTGAGAAATTATTAATAAAAAAAAAATGATGATACCTGTAGGAATATAATAATAAGAGTGTTATTTAAACTGTCAGCAAAATATTTGAATCTCGATCAGCAAAAAAATACAATTGGTCACCAACTTATGGGCAGCAAGTATTTCTAAAATAACTAATTGGGCAGCAACTTATGGGCAGCAGAAATTTCTAATTTGTCAGCCAAATAGCTACTTGGGCAGCAACCCAAATGCTTTGTGTGCTGCCAAATTATTTAATATTGTTTTGATGACCCAAATATTGTTTATACGGGTCATAAAAAAATTGCCTTAACCTAATATCTTCAGAATACATTTCCTCCGATCCTTTTCCTTGATATTATACATTTCCAGTATCCTATATATTGCTGCCAAAATATATATTTTGCAGGCCAACTAATTATTTTTCTGCCCAAATAGTTATGTTGCTACTTAATTAACTATTCTGCTGACTAAATAATTATTTTGCTGCTCATATGATTAAGTTGTTGACAAAATATTTGTTTGCTGTCCAAATGATTTTTCGGCTGACCATTTTGTTGCTCACCAAATAATTAAATGGCTGCCAAATTAATTACTTCCCAAATAATAGTTATAAGCTACTCTGGTTCTCCAAATTATAAGATAATTGCATGAAAATATTATCTGGCTCCGAAATTTTATTTTTGATTTTTAGGTTTGTAACACGTTAAATAGAAATTTACGAAAAAAAAATCCTTTTGCGCGCATAGCGGGTGGAAGCTAATAATTATTTACACCCGGTGCAGCTCACGACGGCTACGCAAAGCAAATTCGCTTAGACACAATATAAAACTATGAAAATCTACATTAAAGCCCTGAAAACTCAAATATTACACAATAATTTGACGAAAATACCAATTGTTTCAATCCTATCGCGTTCAGTCCGTCACGACAAATGTTACAAGTTTATAAAACATTATTTACTTACGTTTTTTATCAACGCAGCAGTTATATGAGTAGTATAATGCACTTACACGTCACAACTTATCAAAACAGTTCGTGTGATGCAAATAAACGCTTATTTTGTGATATCGATAAAATGGCTCAGCTCCCCCAGGGAATAACTTTGAAGCCATACTTCACTAACATTACGCACTTCTAACACTTAAATACTGGCTCAAAAATGTTCAAAATATAATCGAAAAGGATTTTTTGGTGATAATTTGTTATAGATTTACTGAACTAGTAGATTAAATCCTTAATTATTTGTCTCACGGAATTACGAACGACTCTGTGCTCTATGTGACATTTGCTGCACTCACTGTCAGAGCGCTAATGTCATTTGCGTTTTGATATTGCTAAGTTAATTGTAGAACGCAGTTTAGGCACAGATTTTTTTAAAAGAACGCATGAAATCTTGACTATAAATAAAATTGCTAAACCAATTTTTTTGTAAATCAAAATCATAAATAAATAGTCTTTAGAGACATTTTATTCGTAGGTCCTACATAAATAATATTTTTTTTATCAGGTTGAAATCAGCGTAGAACTTTGTTGAAATTTAAAAAATTATAGCCAATACTTCGCGCCATTTTTAAAATGTCTTTGTTGGTTGGCCCTTGGTTACTTGTAGAATCGCTATGATTATCCTCCTCAAGTAACTGCTAATGCGGAGTTCTTTTTACCTACATTGTATGGTGCAGCAATCCAGCTTCCACAAACTGCACAATTTTCTCTATCATTTTGCACTTTATCAATGTCAAATTAAGGTTGAAAATCTATTGTGAAGCTAAAGTTGCTGATATTGAGGAGTTTTAAGGAAAAAAATTGGGTAAAAAGTAGCTTCATTCGTTTTTTTAATAACGCTTCCAAACCCTACTAGTCGACAGCGAACTTTCACGACTGTAATTAATAGTGGCTTCCTGCGGTTTACCGCGCGGTACCGGTTCCCGTGGGAATGCCGGGATAAAAAGTCCTACGTCCTTTATCTGTGTACCGAATTCGATTTAATGGATTCAGTAGTTTTAATGTGAAAGCGAGACAGCCAGAGTTACCTACTTAAGCCACTATAGTTTGGATTACAGGTATTATTAATTATCTGTATGTTGTTATCTACGTATTTATGTTTTTTTTTTCAATGTAAAATATAATGTTTGCACAAAATCTCTGCTTAACTTAATGGATGACTGGTAGAGACTGATGTAGTGGTTAAGTCCGCATGTATAAAAATCTTTGCATTCGCTTTATGCTTTGTGGATCCAGTGCCTGCCTAAAAAGCATGAGCACAGCGATATCATAATTATCACGATTTTATCACGCCTAATTGTCAAATTCCTAAGTACGTCCAACTGTCAAAGTACCTAACGGATTTTGACAATTGGGCGTGATTAAAACGTGATAAATATCATATCGTGTTGTTCATGCCACATAAGCAGGTTAATATCATAACATATCATCAGAAGGGATAGGCAGAGGTATGCTTATCACCCACAAATATACATGTAATTTTGTTTTTGGACATTACAGTTTTAATATTAAATGACTAATGTTCGCGGCTAATGCGCTACCTATAGCAGTGTCATAGAACTGTGACGCAGTACACCACGTGGTTAATTCAAAATAAGACGGTCTTAAAATAGTTTAACTCCTCTAGTCGCATCGCTCAGTCTGTTTCAATTTATCAAGTAAATTAAATATAGGTAAATCTTGAAAATGCGTGAAATAGTGCACTTACAAGCCGGCCAGTGCGGCAACCAGATAGGTTCGAAGGTAAAACCTTTTTTGTTTGTTGCGTTTTGTTATTTCAATTTATTTTCTATCATTACTAAAATCTATTTTTAATGCTGTACTGCTCTAAATACAGCGAAGAGGCGACGAAGATTTTTTTTGTTAGATTTATAATTTTGTTAGCTTTCTGAGGAATTGAGTAATAAACTAATGGAATAGATTTTAGGGTAGGTAGATTACTAATTGTAGACCTTCGGCGATCGAAATTCTTAGAGCAATTTCTTTCATAACAAAATAATTTTAATTATAATTATCATTGTAATCTGTATGTAATTAACTTGTCATAAAATTAAGTTAATAATTATTTAAATTAATTAAATATGTGTATGTCTTATAATCTTCAATAATTATATTTTGAGACGCATTTCAAAATCACTTTCACTTTTTTTTTATAACCTGCCTTTCCCGGGAAACGGTGTGATAGAGAATTTCATAACAACTGTACCTAGTTGAATGTAAAGTTGTATAGTCATTGAATGTAAGTAATATGATTAACAGAATCTTGAACCTCTCACCTTTTGCACAAGTTGTGCCATTTCCTCTGCTATTGTTTTTGTATCACTTTCGGAAGGACGTTAAGCCGATATGCGTTGGTTGGTCGCTATTGCAGCCGATTCTACCCACAAACCCGCATTGGGCCAGCGTGGTGGTGTTACGGCCCATACTCCTCATGTGTTTCTCCACGAGGAAGGCCTGCAGCAGTGGGACGTATATAGGCTAAGGAGGAATAGGCTTGGACTAAAGAAATTACTGGCAATGTGTGGGTGTATACACCTCTATACATCTCCTCTTTTCTACCTGTGTGTTTAGTGTCTGTTGACGAATAAATTTGTTTTCTTTCTCTCATTACCTACTTCCAGTTTTGGGAGATCATCTCGGATGAGCACGGCATCGACCCAGCTGGCCACTACAAGGGTGACAGCGACCTGCAGCTGGAGAGGATCCAGGTCTACTACAATGAAGCCGATGATGGTAAGGATCTTTGTGATTATACAGCAATTACTGATTTTGAGAAGTTTACTTGAAAATTTCTACAGCAGAACTAAGCTTAGACATAGCTATAGATATAGCATAGCATATAGCATAGCATAGATATAGCATAAGCTTGAACTAACGTAAGAGGGCGCAAGCTGTGAACATTGACTTAGTACTGATATTATAAAATAAATAGTAAAAGTGTACAAATGAATAATAATTTCAGTTTATCGTGAAGTTTATGTTTTAAATAACCCGTGTAAATGTTATCTAAAAAAAATATACACTGTAATTAAGAAGAAGTGGACAACAATAATTTTGAAGTAAAAGTGCAAAAGTAAACAATAATTGGAAACCAATCCTAAGAAAAAAGTGACCTAAATGTGAAGAATAATATAAAGAAGAAATGTGTCATACAAGCGTCCGTAATAGTTATGTCTAAATTGCAATATTTTTAAATTTTCGAAGAACCAGACCGTTGGAATTCGGTGAGTGTTTATCGGTGCCTTTTTATTGGTTAACTGTCTACATAATCACCGCCCACTTGAGCTGCCCACTATCTATTCATAGCTCATAATAATATCCATTATTTGGACATTTTAAAATATAAGCGCGTAGCTCAGCGGTTAAGACATACACTCAATCGTCGATAGATCTATGGTTCGATCCTGAGAAGCTGATGACTTTTTATGACATAAATTTTATCTTTAATTTAATAATGAACTGATGAGACATATCCTAAGATCGGAGTTCGATTCCCAGACGCGACATTCAATTGATTGACATTCTATTAATTTCTTAATTGCAAGTATTTTATAATATACTGACATAAATTGGAATAAATTATTGGATAATCTTTTATTATTAACTGCAATTTAAAAATGGAACACATTACACATAGAAATAAATATAAATATAATTCAAACATGGACCTGTCATGTATATCAAGCCATGACGATTCTATTACCTCTTTAATGGATAGCACTATGAGAAGTTTACCAAATACAAGCAATACTTGTGATGAGCTTTCTGAAGCAAAAGCTAAACTTGATAGGTTATCGTTAGAACTGGATGGAGCACACTTGGAAATAGAAAATTTAAATTCTGAAAATATACAATTAAAAGCGGAACTCGATAAATGCAAAAAGATTATAGAAACTTATAAAAAAGTAAATATTTCAGATAGTTGTAATATTACTCCGCTGAGTTCAAAGCGTAAAAAACCAACAAAGAAAAATAATAGGAGAAGCTCTGCAGCTATCATAAATAATGAGAGAGAGAGAGAAACTACGACACAAGATGAAGCTCACCAAGATTATGATAATAATATTGTTGATTATAATGATAATGGAAAAGGTATGCAAGGCCCTTATAAGCAGAATAAATCTGTAGTGGTGAATGAAAACAAACCAATTAATATATCCAAGCCTATGAGTAGAAGGAACAAGTTGTGTATTTTGAGCTGTAATAGATCCAACGAATTGTTACCTGTAATTGATGATACTTTTTCAAAACATTTTGAATATTGTCATTATTCATATCCAAATGGCGTAATAAGCAATAGCATATTTAACATTAAAGAAAAATTGAAAGACTATACTATGTCAGATTATTGCATAATCGTAATCGGAGAAAAGGATATTAAGACAGAGAAAAATTATATAGACACGATAAAGATTATTAAGGGACAATTACGTGAAGTGACACATACAAATAAAATCATCTGTGTACCGACATATATAACAGGTTCACCCATATTTAACTATAAAGTAGAACTTTTCAATAATCTTCTTTATCTTGACATTGAAAATAATAATTATGCATATATATTTGACAGTAACTACAATTTGACACTGGAGATGTTTTCCCAGATAAGTGGAAGAATAAACAAAGAAGGTATTAAAAATATATACCGAAATATAATTACTAAAATATTAATTGACTCAAATACATTGATGGACGACATAACTATTAGAAAATGTGACAAAAACACACAAACGCAAAACCCTTCCACCCACAAAGAAGAAATAGTGAATCAGTTATTTCTATGAAAAACATATTTATATACTGCACCAAAATATAGCAGGTCTACTTAATAAATCGGATGAACTGACAGTTACTTTAGAGGAACTGGGAGAAATTAATAAAAATTTGGATGTCCTATGCATAACCGAACACTTCATGATGGAAGGTTATGAAAACAATCTGGCTATACCCAACTACACTTTAGCGTCATCACATTGTAGAAAACAAAGCAAAAGAGGAGGAGCATGCATCTTACTGAAACATCAACACAAATTTAAGGAACTACAAAACATTAAGAATTTCTGTACTGACTCTGTGTTTGAATGCTGTGCAGTTGAACTTATTGAATACAAAACTGTTATTATTTGTGTATATAGGGTACCTAAACAAAACAACTTGTATACATTTTTAGGGAGATTAGAAAAGTGCTTGTCTTATTTAGTTAAATTTAATTACAATAATATTATAATTGCTGGAGATTTTAATATTGACATTTTAAAAAACAATAATGTTACATTGGATTTTAAATGCTTATTATTAAGGTATAATTTAAAATTGGCTTTAGATGTACCAACGAGACTATCGAGTAAATCCTGTATTGACAATTTTGCACACAACTTAAAAAAAAAATGTCAAACCGAAGTATTGGAACTAGGACTCTCCGACCATACTGCACAACTAATCAAATTACCGGTGCAAACAAAACTAAAATTATATCATTGGCGTAAATTAAAACGCGACTACCACTCGGAAAATGTTGAAAAATTTAAAATGTGCATAAAGAACCTATCTTTTTCGGAAATATATTTAAGCGAGGACCCCAGCATAGCCTATAAACATTTTATTGATAATTTTAAACTTTTTTATGACCTGTGCTTTCCTAACACAGATTTTCTAGTAAAGGTAAATAGTAGACCTAGATGGGTGTCACGTGGCATTAGAATATGCAGTAAAAAGAAAAAGGCTTTGTTATGGCAATATAGGTTAAAATCAACAAATGAGAATAAAATAAAATATTTGAATTACTGTAAATTATTTAAAAAAATTATAACCCTGACAAAACGTGCCCAAAATACATATAAGATTAAGACTTCCGAAAATAAAAGCAAAACAGCATGGAATATAATAAGAAAATCAAGAAATATTATACCAAAAGTTTCTATTGACAGCATTAAAATCAATGAAGTGGAAGTCATAAATGATCCTAAAGAAATAGCAAACCTTTTCAATAAATATTTTATAGACAAAGTCAATCCGATTCCTGGTACCGGCAAAAATTCAAATAAACTTATTGATGCACAATTGAACTCGATGTTCCTTGCTCCGTGTACACCAAAACATATTTTTAAAATTATTAAAAACTTAAAAAACAAGGGTAGTGTAGGTTATGATGGTGTTTCCACACATATAATTAAAGCGGTTAACGAATTTATTTGTCCGCATTTGAGTCATATTGTCAATTTAAGTATATCAACAGGAAAATTCCCAAATGACCTAAAATTTGCCATTATAAAACCTTTATATAAAAAAAATGATAGACAATTGATGGAAAATTACAGACCAATTGCCCTGTTATCAATATTTTCCAAAATCTTTGAAAAATATTTGTATGGAGAACTTAATTCTTATTTAGAAACAAGAAACATATTATGTAATGAACAGAAAGGCTTTCGGAAAAATAAAAATATAAACATGGCAATTTATGAGTTTATAAAATATGTCTATTGTAATGTTGACGATAAAACCCCTGTCTGTGCGATCTACTGTGACATGTCACAGGCATTTGACTATGTTGACCATAAAATACTTATTGACAAACTAAATGACTACGGGATTAGAGGACCTTCTTTAAATTTGATTCGGTCTTACTTAACTGATAGACAGCAAGCAACACAGATAACCAGAATAAATGTTAAAACAAAAAGAGAAGATACGTTTCTATCTGAGAAAAGAAATATAAAATACGGAGTTCCTCAAGGTAGTGTGTTGGGACCACTACTATTTATCATTTATATTAACGACTTGCCAAAAGCAACGAATCAACCTATGAATTTATTTGCTGATGACAGCACTGTTACCGTAGCTTGTAAAGACATAAAAACATATCAATCTGACATTAATAATTCACTGACATCTATCATTTCTTGGCTAGATAATAATAATTTGAAAATAAATTTGACAAAAACAAACATAATGCACTTTGGACAAAGATTACAAAAACCTCCAAATATAAGCTTGACTTATGATAATTATAGAGTGAATGAAACAACCACTGCTCGATTTCTTGGTATATTTATAGATAGTCAGTTGAACTGGAAAGAGCACATAGATAAATTATGTAGAAAAGTTAGCAGTCTATCATATGCTTTGTATAAATTGTCTTCGACTGTAAGCGCCTATGCGCTGCTAACTGCGTACTATGGTCTAATTGAGTCAAGTCTTAGGTACGGAATTATTTTCTGGGGTAACTCAACAAACAAAGAAATGATATTTAAAATGCAAAAGCAATGCATACGTGGCATGTTTAGAATCCAAAGTGATGAAAGCTGTAAACCTTCATTTAAAAGACACAAAATTCTTACAGTTCCATCGCTTTATATAATGGAAGTAGTTTTATTTGTCAGAAGCAACCCTCAATTTTTTAAACGCATTTCTGACAAAATTAAACGTAATAGACGTCACAATGACATGCTCAGTGCCTTCCCAGGTAAAACAGCACTTCTACAAAAAAGTGTAATATGCAGGGCTCCATTAATTTACAATAGAATTCCTAAGTCAATTAGAGACCTTAATGATAAGTTATTTAAATACGCTGTTAGAAAGTTATTGACCGATAAATGTTATTACACTTTAAATGATTTTATTAATGACAACACTCTCTGAATATCTGAATATTAGGACTTTTAAATATAAATTCAGTAATTAATTAAATATATTTTCAGTAATTAATTAAATATATTTTTTTGAAATACATTTTTAAATTAATTAAAAATGTATTTTAATTTTATTTTAATATTCAATTTATTTTTGTAATTTTTTATGACATTTGTACACCAGAAAAGGTTAAACATGTTGATACACAATTTTGACTGTAATATCTTATAATGTGCACTATGTAGTACTCATTATCACAAACACATGTTTATGCAAATAAATTAATCTTTATCTTTATCTTTATCTTTATAGCCTACAGCATTGCGAACCGTAAGTGGCAGATGCGTATTGCTCGTGGATGCCGTTGGGGTGGAAATAAATAAATAATAGATAAATATCTTCACACATTCACACCTATCAACTAGCCCCATTTTAAGCAACTAATGCATGCTGCTTGTGTTAAGGATGCTAGATAATGAATAAATATATTAAGTAGATAAATACATACAAAATATATGTTCAGAAAATATACAATATATAAACATCCAAGACTGGAGAACAAACGCCTGTATTCATCACACAAACATTTGTCCCCACCGGGGATCGAACCCAGAACCTCTCGAGATGGCGACGCCATGAGACCGGCCGGCGGCGTCCAGACCACTCGACCACGGAGGTCGTCAAAAATATTCGCGAAGATCGCAGGAAGTCGCTGGATGCGGCCGGCGCGGGACAGGTCATTGTACCCATAGACGTGAGACGGGAGATCCAAACCCCCTTATTCTAAACGAATCACGGAATCTCTATTGCTGTCACATTTTATAGCGATGAATTAGAGCGAGACGGGACGTGATTTTCCGAAACGAATCTGTGATCCGACAGTTTAGAATGGTAATAGTAATAGAAGGGCCTGGTTGAAAGATGCCGCACACCGAGGGATTGTTTCAGTGTTTGCAGCATCCGAACGCGCACAGACTGTAGTTAGCAGCCAACCCCGACGTTTGGTCGGGGTTTTCGAACACGCGCAGTATATGCATGCGTTATAAGTATGACGAGAATGATTACTTTGCCGTAATAAGTTATTCTCTAAGTAATATGAAGGTTTTTCTCTGTTTACATGTTCAGTATTTAAAATAAAGTAATGAGAGATCTGTACTGTGGACCAAGCCATACAGTAAATCATTTTGCCGGAGATCCTCTGCCGTCCTTGTGTAGCGCTTTTTTATGGCATAAGGGGTGCACAGTAGGATCATCTGATGGTAAGCAATTACTGCCCTTCATATTGATTATTTAAAGTTACCCAAAGAGCCATGGTGAGAACTATGCTCGGAATTTTTCTACGCGATCAAATCAGGAACAAGGAGATCCTCTTCTTCTTCGTGTCAATGACTCAAATATCATGACGCCAGTACTCGGCGACGGCTACAGCTCTTGGTGCTGCCGCATTAAACTCCTCAATGGTCCTTATGAGAACTAAGGTCACCAACATAGTATAGCTCTAAAGATTGCGAGCCTTAAGTGGCAGTGGGCAGAGTACATTGCTCGCAGAACTGACCGGTTGGAGCGGAAAAGTTCTTGATTGGCGACCACGTACTGGGAATCGCTGGTGGACCAACGACCTGGTGAAGATCGCGGGAAGCCGCTGGATGAGAGCAATTGCTATGGAAATATTTGAATGGGCCTATATTCAACAGTGGACGTCATGCGGCTGATGATGACGGACACCCGCGACCAATGTAGTCACAAAGCGTTACCTGTCTTCAATCATCTCCTGTAAAGTTTTTATTTTCACAAATATGTGAATGAAAAACAAAGAATACTACCAACTCATTTCTTCCCTTGGGTAACCATTTCTTCCTTTGGGTGACTAATATTAATAAAACAGGGTTTTGGTGCAGAGATTGATGTTTATTAGGATGACAGGAATGAAGTGAAGGTAGACATTTGTATCAAAATCTAAATCTAAATTCAAATATACGTCTATCACAAAAACTACCCAGGGTGTTGCGATTGGCCAGCCAAATAATTTTTACACTAATGCACTTAGAATTGCACAACAGCCAAAACCAATTAGCTTATAGCGGCGACGGGCTCACGACCTGTCACACCGAGTGCAGTCACTGCTTGGTGAAGAGCGGACTATGGCAGTGGACTGCTTTTGCGGTGCATTTGCCTAGTCTCTGACTAGCCCTTAGGGGATAATAGTCGTGATTATATGTATGTATATGTGTATTTAGATGTGACTTCAAATGCTAAATCCATTGTTCCAGGTAAAAAGTTCGTTCCCCGCGCTGTACTCGTGGACCTGGAGCCGGGCACGATGGACGCCATCAGGTCCTCAGGATATGGGCAGCTGTTCCGGCCTGACAACTACGTATTTGGGCAGAGCGGTGCTGGTAATAAATTCAAAGTCAAATAAGTTCAGTTTAGTACATGATGATATAAGTGCGGTAAGTTGAAAATTACAACCGAGGCGATATTGCTAGCCCGAGCCGTCGTAGGTGAGGGCCGTGAGGGCTATATAAGAGGCTGTAATTATCAAACCGCACGTATGTCATACAACGTTTTATAACACATTTGCGAGGAAATAAATAAAACTCAGACATTCTTAAACTAATAAATCTTTAATCACTTGTAAATTAAATTAAAGAATTAAATGTTTATTTATTATATTTCATCTCCCAAAGGTAATTTTAGTCAGAAAATGTTGACTACCCTTCTGACATAAAAACTCTTTGCTAAGATTTAAAAAAGTATCGTTTGTTTTCAGACGGAACATCATAAACCGTGCGTTTTATTTTACATTATCGTACAAACAAGTACGTAATGTGATAGATTATTGATATTGAAATTGGTGAAATAACAGACCCTTTACGAGCAAATGTGTTATAATAGGTCTCTTATAATAAGACTCTTATGAATGTCAAATTATGCCAACCGTTCACTAGCTACCAGAAGGCCTTGTTCTGAGAAGAACGGGCAAGAAACTCAGCAAGTTGTTTCCTTCCACCCTTTACAATATTATAATTGCGTTTTAAAGATTTTACAGTATGCATTGTCAAGAAAACAAAGAAATTGTTAATGTCAACATCATACACAGACCATTCCTGACTGTAACATCTTCCATTACAAACCCGCGTGAAAAAAAAAAATTAAGACCAAATATTGGGTCCTTACCTATGAAATTGGTGTTTTTATTCTGTCTTAGCAATTTGTCCGTAACTATTAAGTTTCAGAACATTCTTATAAAATAATTGCCTCTTCTAAAAATAGACCATATATTTGAGCTCGTATTATTTAATTTGATAATTTTTTGTAAGTTTAATTGTGTTAAAATTAGACACAAAGACAATTATTTTTAACTGCCTCCCGAATACATCATTTGATTTGCATTAACATAAAAACGATGAATAATTTTTATGAAGCGTGTTCACCCACATATTGCTAAAGCTTGTCTAATGATACATGCCAAATCTTTGTAATTGTCGTTGTGAAGAAAACTCAAAAAATGTTAGTATGTAAAATGCAGACATGCCCAAAATTGGTGTTTTGTATGGAGATTTGTATTAAACTTACAAAAAATTATGAAATTAAATAATACGAGCTCAAATATATGGTCTATTTTTAGAAGAGGCAATTATTTTATAAGAATATTCTAAAACTTAATAGTTACGGACAAACTGCTAAGACAGAATAAAAACACCAATTTTATAGGTAAGGACCCAATATAACGTCAAAACATTTATACATTTGTGAAAGACATCTTGAACTTCCAGGAAACAATTGGGCTAAAGGTCACTACACGGAGGGTGCAGAGCTGGTGGACTCCGTGATGGACGTGGTGAGGAAGGAGGCGGAGCCTTGTGATTGCTTGCAAGGTAATCACAGTTCAGACTTTAATTCAGAGGATTTCGGTGGCGCGAGGAGCTCGGTGGCGTAATAATTTACGCTTTGGCTTTCAAGTTACCTTCGCCAAGGTCAAGCCGTCCAAAACATTGTGATCTCAAACTCCTCCCTGCTTCGGAAGGTACGATAAGCCGTTGGTCCCGGTTGCTATTATTCTTATTCTTGCGATGGGGCTGAGATAACTCAGGGCACTTCGACCCTATGGGATCTTTTGTGCTTCCCCTTTCCTATTCATCTCTCCCTGCCATCACCTAAAATGTCCTGGATGAACATTATGATGTTGGCTGGAGGCATGCCTATAAATTTCTCAGGTTTGGGATAAGCCACCCCTAGAAGATATAGATATCAATAAAATATATGAGAACTTTAACTTCATGAAATATAATAAATAAATATAAAATTAAAGAATAAATAAATCTAAGCAAAACTTTAAATTTAAGTTAATATTATGTATAATGTTGCTCCTCTCCATTCTTGTTGTGCCCGACAGGGTTCGCAGTGATCATAATTCTATTGTAATATCTGTACCCACACTGTGAAAAGCAATAAAGTATTGAGTATTGAATCCGTAGTCGTTTAATTCCTGGAGCATCGCATTCACATAATAAATGGTGGCTATTGCAATTGCAACGAACCCGCGTTGGGCCAGTGTGGTGGTGTTACAGCCCATACTCCTCATGTGTTTCTCCAAATGTCCTGCAATGGGACTTATAAAGGCCGAGTACAATAACAGTTCACACCTATTTAGGTGTACCGTCAGTCGGTATACATATGCAACCAACCAGTCAGCCTAAATCAAGAATGACACAATCCTAGTTTTGTTCTTCTAGGATTCCAGCTGACTCACTCGCTAGGGGGCGGCACAGGGTCTGGCCTCGGCACGCTGCTGCTGAGCAAGCTACGCGAGGAGTACCCTGACAGGATTGTCAATACCTTCAGTGTGATGCCGTCGCCTAAGGTTAGTTAGTAAGTTATCAGGTAACGATCCATGTCTCCTGGATTTCCCAATTTTTGCGGATGGACATAAGCTAGAATGAGAGGAAGACTAAAACCAGATTGGCTATGTGAATTCTAATTTGAGAAGAAAGGAAGTGAATGTTGAGCTGACGAGTGACAGAAGACCAAGCGGAAAACAAACGTAAAAGAAGACAGGAAGGAGAAGAAACTAGAAGTTCCAACTTAGCTTCTTCCATTCTCATCATGTCAATATTCACTCCATCTTATATCATCATTCACACATCCATCCATAATTTCTTCAGTATAACATATAATCACAACTAGTATCCCCTAAGGGCTAGTCAGAGACTAGGCAAAAGGACCGCAAAAGCAGTCCACTGCCATAGTCCGCGCTTCACCAAGCAGTGACTGCACATGTGCTTAGCGTGACAGGTGGTGAGCCCGTCGCCGCTATAAGCTAATGGCCGATTGTGCAGTTCAGTATAACATAAATAAAAATTAAAAAATATCTTCAGTAGTGATGGGCCGAATGTTGTTTGAACCGAATACGAACTTCGGCCGAACATTCGGTAAAAGTGAAAAATTCGTCAATTTTGCCGCAGTTTTTTGTTGTTTTGTTTAATTGAGTAAGTAAAATTTTATAAGACTGGAAGTTAAAAGGCCAATTTATTGTTGCATTTATCGCGTATAATTATTGTTTTATAAACGTGTTTGTAATTTTGTTTAAGATTTTATTGTAGTTAAATACAAATAGTGTGTTCTTTTCAATCATGTTTCGATTTTTCAGATACAAATAATAATTTATATGATAATTATGTTCTCGTAATATTACGGAATGAAAATGTTAAATAAATGTTGATTCTTGTATAAATATAATTGTTTAATATCCATACCATTCTATCATATGGCAAGTACATAAAATAGCTCTACCTACTCCAATCACTGTTATGAGTATACCAGGCTTATTTTATTTCATTCTTATTTATTACATATGTATTATTAATCAATATCTATTATGATGGTATTTTGTGCAGAATGTTCGGCATTAAAACCGAAATTCGGTTAAACCGAATGTTTAACGAATTTCGGCCCATCCCTAATCTTCAGACATTCACACCTATCAACTAGCCCCATTTTAAGCAACTAATGCTGCTTGTGTTACGGACACTAGATGACGATAAATACATACAAATATTCACATTTTATATAATACATATATAAACATCCAAGACTGGAAAACAAATGGCTATATCCATCACACAAACGTAAACGTGCAGAAGACAATGTTGTACGTTCTAAGGGCGCTATGACTACTTTCTTATTCTTACGCAGCTGATAGAAGCTGTGCGGCGCGTAGAAAGAGGCGAGAATTGAAATTTGTATGGAAAATTTTCAATCCTCCCCTATGGAAACAGTGTGAATTGACGAGAATATGCGAGGCGTAAATTGAAATATATTTTTGAGTAAGAATATAAATATATATATATTGCGTCAGATATAGGGTGTGAATTGTAATGTGGTATTTGATATGATTTCGAACCCAGTAGGTGATTTTGCACCGGTGGGGCCGGGCGAGGCGAGACGAGAATTGATATTTGTATGGAAAATCTTATCTAATGAAGCCTATAACCTAAGGCCAAGCGCGAGCTCGCGATAGCTATTTTTAGTGGAAAAGGGTCAGGTGCGATTTCAATTCTCTTCTCGCCCCGTCTCGTCTCGTTTAGCCACTCTTGTGGAACCTTTATTTCCAGTGTCTGTGTTGTGTAATACTCCAGGTATCCGACACCGTGGTGGAGCCCTACAACGCGACGCTGTCAGTGCACCAGCTGGTTGAGAACACGGACGAGACGTTCTGCATCGACAACGAGGCCCTGTACGACATCTGCTTCCGGACCCTGCGCCTCTCATCGCCCACTTATGGAGACCTGAACCATTTAGTATCCGTACGTTGACAAAACCAATAGGCTATTTGACTCATATCAAAAGTAATAAAAATAATGTGTCATTCACATAGTATTCAGTACAAGGGTCCGAAGTATACCAAGTTCGATAAATATAAATAAGGGATTGCTATAGAAATTGAATTTATACTTTTTATTTTTACTTTTTTCTTTAACTGCCAAAACGCCATCCACCATGTTCGTAATTAGTGAAGTAACGCTTCATGTAAACAATTACTACGCATGGTCAAAATCCGTCAAACGCCAGTCCCAACTAATCAAGCATTACTGTTGGCTATGCCACGCATGCGTATTGAATTGTTTACTATAATCGTGACGCTACGACACAAATAATTCATAGACCATCAGGACCCATCAGGATTTATAATTTAAAATTTATAATTTATTGTGACAATAGAGGCTTCAGAAAAAAATGTATTATTTGCTTCAATTCTTCATTTATTTGTTCATAAAACATGGGTATTACAATGATGTTTTAGTACCTAATTGGTTATGTACAACCATGATTCACCATAAGGCATATGAACATTATTGATAATAAAATTGATTACATTCCAAAATAAAATTTAAATTATGATGAATTAGAAAATCATATTAATTAGAATTAGAAAATCATTAGAAAAGAAAAAAGTTACAAAATTTATGTCATGTCATCCATCTTATCGCTTAAAATGTAATAAATTTATGTCATAATATGCTTTATTGGTATGGAAGCCATTGAGTGCAGTTTTAAATCTTATATGGAAAGCACAAGGCTTTCTATTTAAATAAAAGAAAAAGAAGCAGCGTTTTATTTATAAAAAAGAAGCAGCTATTGCAAATTGGTAAACTATCGATAGTTTAAAAGAATCGATAATATCGATATTATCGATAGCACCGATAGCATCGATACAATCGAGGCGAACCCATGGTCTCACGATTGGTTGGCTATCGATAGGCTATCGATTAATCATCGATAGTCGACTATCGATCGGCAACAACAGGCCTCCGAGGGATCTGTTGTAGCCAAGGTTGTACACCTTTGATTCCTATTGGAAGTCTAGCCAACATGTTCGCTGACCGATGCGTCGTTCCAGCTCACGATGTCGGGTGTGACCACCTGCCTGCGCTTCCCGGGGCAGCTCAACGCGGACCTTCGCAAGCTCGCCGTCAATATGGTGCCGTTTCCGAGGCTGCACTTCTTCATGCCTGGTCAGTACATTTAAATCAAATGCAGTGTTGTAACGAGGCGCTATATCAGTATTAGCGACTCTTTGTAACGAGGCGCTATATCAGTATTAGCGATTCTTTGTAACGAGGCGCTATATCAGTATTAGCGAGTCTTTGCAACGAGGCGCTATATTAGTATTAGCGACTCTTTGCTGTTATTGCGCTCTTCTCTGGCCATTTTCTCTTTGTTTCTGTTTTTAAACTAACCATCTCTCACCTTTTTTTTTCATTGCTTTTGGTCTCCAATTTTATTCCTATCAGAGTCAGCGTCTGGAGCGGTCGGCTCGACACAATAATAAGTGATAACAGGAGTAAATAATCTGTAAGGATATTAATTGTTCAAGTTTCAATAAGTTTACGAAGGCACTATTTGTGCTTTAGCTTTTATAAATAAATATTCATGAATAAGTGACGACACAAGACTTATTATCTCTGGCAACTGCATCCACCACGTCACGTGTATACTATAAGACATGAATATGATGATAAGTAAAAAAATAAACTTAGGTATATATTTCCCCCTCCAGGCTTCGCTCCACTGACGGCCCGCAACAGCCAAGGCTACCGCGCGCTGACGGTGCCGGAGCTGACGCAGCAGATGTTCAGCCCCGTCAACATGATGGCGGCGTGCGACCCGCGCCACGGCCGCTACCTCACCGTGGCGGCCATCTTCCGCGGCCGCATGTCCATGAAGCAGGTCGACGAGCAGATGCTCACCGTGCAGGACAAGAACTCCGGGTACGCACGTCACGCACGCCTCACACACACACGTGCATGTCACACACAGACATAAGTCACACACACACACACACACATGAAGCAGGTCGACGAGCAGATGCTCACCGTGCAGGACAAGAACTCCGGGTACGCACGTCACGCACGCCTCACACACACACGTGCATGTCACACACAGACATAAGTCACACACACACACACACATGAAGCAGGTCGACGAGCAGATGCTCACCGTGCAGGACAAGAACTCCGGGCACGCACGTCACGCACGCCTCACACACACACACACACACACACACACACACACACACACACACACACACTCACACACACACACACACACACACACACACACACACACACACACACACACACACACACACACACACACACACACACACAGACAGACAGACAGACAGAGAGAGTGGGAGGGGGGGAAAGAGACGTCTCACAACACGCGTCACACAGCCCTGTTAACATGAGTGCGTCACATAATCACACACATACTCATAAAGGATAAGAATACACACACACACACACTAATGCATGTGCGATGATGACCTCATCAACATCTCGAGTCCTCCGTGGTGGAGTGCTTTTTACGCCTGTCTGAAAGGGTCGCCGTTTTTTGTGGATTCGGGTTCAAAGCTCCATATGGGCAAATATTGGAGTTACGTTTAAATTTTGTGCTCCAGTCTTTAATATATAGTTCTTGTAGTTACATAACGTTGGTGGGCCCTCAACGAGAAGACCAACGGTGTGACAAAGTTCGTGGGAAATCGCTTCAAGCGGCAGAAGTTTTGTACCTAGATCCTCCTTGTAGTGGGCGTCTGTAGGCTGCATGATGATGAATCTCCAAAAAAGCGTTTAATGAGCTTCTACGGTCCGTCCTAATCTATATACGTCCCACTGCTGGGCACAGGCCTTCCTCATGGAGAAACACATGAGGAGTATGGGCCATAACACCATCACGTTGACCCAACGCGGGTTAGTGGGTAAAAACGGTTGTAATAGTGCGAACGGCATAACGTGACTTCCGAAACGGAGGAGTTCCAGATCAAAATGGTCACTCATTTTGGTCACTCATCAAGGCCTGACCATGGCGAAGGTAGCTTTGTTTTCGATATCGAAAGCCAAAGCGTACTAGTCACTTCCACCAAACTCCAATGGTCCAATTTTATTTAATAAAACCTTACTCTGTCTCTACCCGCAGTTACTTTGTAGAATGGATCCCAAACAACGTAAAGGTGGCGGTGTGCGACGTCCCGCCTCGGGGACTTAAGATGGCTGCTACCTTCGTCGGGAACACCACGGCCATCCAGGAGATCTTCAAGAGGATATCCGAGCAGTTCACTGTCATGTTTAGAAGAAAGGTAAGTAGGGAAAACCCATTTACTGCACGTGTCAGAAAACCCGACCAAACGTCGGGGTTGGCAGCTACTAAATAGTCTGCGCAAAAACTTAAAAAAATGTCTCGTTGTGTGATAATGAGGGTTTTCCAAAAACGGTCTACGACAGATGGCAGCACTGTAACTTCGGGTTCATGAGCTGTCAATACACATATTCGGATCTAACGGATTGTCATTTTTGACACATTTCCGACGACCATACTTACTTAGATGTAGAATCCATAGAATCGTACGTCTCCAAGAATTTTGTATCCAAAATTGTTGTACGACTCCGTGTTGAACCCGACCATAGATATAGAATATAGACCCGACTTTTACGTAGCGCCGTCTGGTGGCAGAAAAAGTAGAGATTGGCGGAAGGGCATCGGCGACATCGGTATCTTTCACTCAGTTTGGACTTCTCACAATTACAGCTGTGACGTCACAGTAGACGTAAAATGTCGACACGCTTTCTTTTCAATACAAAAAAATCTGCGGGAAAACCGTTGTTTTGGGGGTTCTTGGTTTTGGTTACAGTAAACATAACGTCACGCTTTTCCCCCCTTTTAGGGATAGGATTAGATTACTTCTTTCCACTTGCTACGATCCTTATTTATTTCTTTCACTCCATCCACTGTCATCACATTCCCCATGCATGCTCGGCGATTTCTTTTGACCTGGTCCTTCTCAAATACCTTTATCGAGAAACGTTCGCCTAAGTCTTTCGCGGCCCGTATCTGACTGCTGAGCTCACTTCCAATGCACATATCCTTTTGATCCATCTACTTTCATCCATCCTTTCCACATGAACAGGCCATCTTATAATTTTTTCTCTATTCTTGTCACTCCGTCTTCTTTCAAACCCAGTGAACGAAAAATTTCGTTCTCTTGCGAGGTTATTGATTCATTAAAAATAACATACATACATAAAATCACGACTATTATCCCCTAAGGGCTAGTCAGACACCAGGCAAAAGCACCGCACAAGCAGTCCACTGCCATAGTCCGCGCTTCACCAAGCAGTGACTGCACTCAGCGTGACAGGTGGTGAGCCCGTCGCCACGATAAGCTATTGGATCTTGTGCAGTTCTAAATCCATTAGTCGCCTTTTACGACACCCAAGGGAAGAGATGGGTTGGTTGTATTCCTTTAATGAGCCGCTACCACACGACTCGACGATTAAAAATAACCCTGAATAATATCTGTTACAGGCATTCCTACACTGGTACACCGGCGAGGGCATGGACGAAATGGAGTTCACGGAAGCGGAGAGCAACATGAACGATCTGGTGTCAGAGTACCAACAGTATGAGGTGAGAACTGTGACTTGCCGTGCTCTGAAGTGTTAGTCTACCACCAGCTAGATCGTCCTATAGCTAGCGCGGTCTTCGCCCGGTTGGGGCGTAAGTGCGGGCCTGGGAGCTTTCGCTCTTCGCCCAGGTTTCACGGGAATCAATACACACGCCGCCGCCCTCCGTGCCCTGTTTTTTTGTACACTTTCCTCGACTCAACGGTGCGAGATGCGCAGCCCTCGTCGCGGTCTGGCCCCCAGGTGTAACCCCATTCGGGGAAGCCCGGTGAGCCGCCAGCGAGCGGGCCGCGACTTACAGCTCTGCAACCGGAGGAGTATTTGGGTACCTGTGGTTGTTTTTGTGGGTACGGAGGTCGCGAGTTGGAGTCCATAATCGACAGTGGGACGGATAGACTGAGATCGTCCTCAGCCTATATATGTTATATGAGAAACACATGTTTAAGGGCTGTAACACCACCAGACTGGCCCAACGCGTGTTGATGGGTAGAAATGGCTGCAAAAGCGACCCAGACCTACGGCTTAACGTGCCTTCTGAAGCACGGAAGAGATCGGGATCACAAAGTTTTGGATCACTACTCCACCGAGCTCCTCACTCCTTTCTTCTCCTTTTAACCTCGACTCAAACAGAATTTTTACTGCAGGAAGTAGGAGTAGAAGATGCAGAGTTTGACGAACAAGAGGAAGTGCCAGAAGATTATCCCGAGCAAGAAGAATAATGTCCACCTCCGAACATCTGGAACCAAAGATTTCTAGAGCAGATAGAGAGGTTTTAATATGGGACCCGAATATGTTTAGACTAAGTGTCGCCAGCGAAATACAATTAGATGAAATTAAAAAAGATACTGTTAAAATACGTAAAAAGAAAAAAATCAAGATGGCGGCTATATTAAGAGTATTTTTGACAGTTCATGATAAAAGAAGTGTTATTATTCAAAGTCTTTGTATTGTAGGTCAGGTTAGTTGGGTTGTTGTAAGCATAAACTTAATATACATACAGTGCCACGAGCTATCTGCCCCGGTGGCGGAGGTCGATGTTGTCGAATTTAGTCGCGAAAACAACTCTCTAACAATAACTTTTTGACATTGACAATACAATCATAATGGCGACACTTAGTTCCGATTTTGGCCACCGGGTCAGATAAGTTCGTGGCACTGTACTTCCTAATCTTCCTATTTCTATGGTTCTAATTATATATCAAATCACAATATGATAGACAATTCAAACAAGATATAGCCGATCCAGACTCACGGTGAGAAGTTTCTCTTGATAAGTAATTGTTACTTTAAATGGTGTACTACAATAAAGTTTATTTTTCATTTCATTTGGAAAATACCGATACGCATCGAAGAAACGGCGAGCGCGGGAACGAATCGGCGAGAAACTCCTCACATTCACGTTTCTCGGTTGTTCTCGGTGGTTCTCGTCGTGAGTCGGGTGAGACAATATGTTACAGGATTTTTCGCGCCATAAACTGACAAAATTCTAAATGGAGGCTAGGCATAAACCAAAGTTCAGATAAAGTAATTAATATTTTTAGCAGTTTTGCAACCTGACTGTACTTATTACTTCTAATAGGTATGTGTAAAAGAATTTTATAATTTTTTTAAGAATAAGAATTTAAGTTACCCAAATATTATTAAATTGATTAAATTATTGTTCCCAATAAGTACATGTTATTTCATACCTTTAAAATACCATATAGATTTCGGCCACGCATTTTGCATATTTCAGAGTGGAAAAAAAAACTGCATATGCATTTAAGAAAAATATTTTTTGTCACGAGTGATGCAGTAGCGACTCTGTCGCAAATCATCCTCCGTGGTGGAGTGGTCTGGTCTGTTCGATCCCTAGTGGGGGCAAATGTTTTTTTTTTTTTACATATGACCGGTAAGCTCTTAACCTTCATCTCATTTGATGGTAAGTAACGATAAGGCTGAAGGTGGAAGCGAGCTTCACCTGTAATCCTCAACAACTGAGGAACTGGCTGTCTTACCTCTGATTGCCGGAACACAACAATGCTTAAAACATCGTTATTATGGCGACAAATTTAGGTAAGACGGTGGTAGCTAGCCAGGCGGGCTTGCGGGCTTAGAAGCCCTACCACCGACCAAGATTGTGTGATGAATACAGACATTTGTTCTCCAGTCTTGGATGTTTATATATGTATTAAATAAAATCTTAATATTCATCTATCAAATATATTTATCAGTCATCTAGTATCCGTAACGCATTGGTTGCTTAAAATAGGGCTTGTTGATAGGTGTGAATGTCTGAGGATATTTATCTATTACAGCAATGTTGTATAACATGTTGTTACATATTGTACGCACCTTTAGGTTCATGCCATTCTACACACACATATATATATATATATATATATATATATATATATATATATATATAATCACGACCATTATCCCCTAAGGGTTAGTCAGAGACTAGGCAAAAGCACCGTCAAAGCAGTCCATTGCCATAGTCCGCGCTTCACCAAGCAGTGAGTATACTCCGCGTGACAGGTGATGAGCCCGCCGCCGCTGTAAGCTACTAGATGTTGTGCAGTTCTAAGTCCATTTGTTACCTTTTACGACACCCAAGGGAAGAGATGAGTTGGTAGTATTCTTTTTATGAGCTGCTACCACACAACTCATTCTATTCTGAACTCAACAAAGTAGGAAATAAAAATTCCATCATATTTACAATTTTTTATTATTTAAACAAAACTGGATTCTATTGACAGTCTTTTGTGGGATATTCCTAATAACTTCATTACCAAAATTCTTATAATTCAAGGTATCATTAATGTTTGTTATAGTTTCAGTTTCTGTTGATGTACAATCCACTATTTCTATATTATCTTCATTTGGAACATTATTACTTGATTTATCATCATAATTTTCAGTTTTATTATTTGAGTTTGCAATTTTAATATCACTATTATTTTCACTAAGAAAACAAGGTCTAAATTTCTTTTCTATAACAATACTTGTATTCAAACTCTTTCGTTTTCTATTTAAAACTTCTACATTATTTTCGATGTTGATCATATTAATCTCACCCATATTCATCTTATGTTTAGGTACATTATCAGGTTTAACCACTTCTGAATTATAAACACTATCATTACTAACTACATCTGCATTATTATTACTATTTTCGATAGAAACAGCCTTATTATTTTCATTTTGCAACTGTTTCAACTTGTATAAAACATCTCTCTGTCTTTTCATTAGTTTTTGCCTCGTTTCCTCGATGGTTTCAAATTCTGGTGCATAACAAACATGTAAGGAACCACCATAAAAATTATTTGTGTCTAGCATCTTTTTTGCCATTCGTGCTGACTGTATTCTTTCATATGTAGCGTGATAGGTCTCAGTAAAACTCTCTCCCTTATGACTGCTTATAATGAACTGTGTGAGTTTACCGAATTTTGAAAATAATGCTTTCGTCTCCTGTCGTAATTTAAGTGCTGGCACCCCAAATACTAGGAGGTGGTTAGATTCGTTGTTGATTGAATATACCTGAGAAAAAGAAAAGTTTTTGATAGTACAGGCAGTAGCAAAAATGGTGAATTTGAACATGAATGGGAAACTTTCTCATAGGAATCTGGGACAATAAATTGGGGTCAACTAACAATATGTGATATTTTCAATTTCTAGACCAAGGAGGGAGTTAAAATACTTAAACTGGGGGCCCCCATTTGAATATTGATATGGTGTGTCAGGGCGTATTGGGTACTGGGTCTGTGATCGTGTGGGTGATGAGCTAGCCACTTGTTACAACTCTTTTACGATTTTTTTTTAACTGACCAACCCTATTTTTGTATGGCTAAATGTGGTCTCAAGGAACACAGTGCTCCTTGGATTCTGCCTACCCCTTTGGCGATTACAGGCGTGATTGTATGTATGTGTCAGAATGGAAGAGGAAGTCATGTTGCCTACCAACCCAAAATGAAGTTAAGGAAAGGGCAGGTAAAGCATGATTGGAGTCCTGATTAATAATAAAAAACAATTTTTTTTCCTATCAGGGTGTAACATACCACTGCAACTAGGCATTTAGGTTCCTTTATAACAATTCATTGGATATCTTTGACATTGGGCCAGTGTGGTGTTAAGGCAGTTCAGGCCTATACTCCTCATGTGTTTCTCAATGTAGTAAGCAGCACCAGTGGGACTTATACAGGCTGAGAACGAACGAACAATACCTATTTGAAGTGTTTTTAAAGATTATATGATTAACCGAAGCTAAAGGGCCGAGGGAAAGACATTAGGCTCCTAATAGATAATTGGTATAGTTCGTCTCTATACAAGTTGCCAAAAAGGTAAACAAAAAAGCCGACTTACCGAATTTGTTATTCAATTATCACACTTTTTACATGGACATTGGCACGTAAATATAATTAACGGTAACAATTGTTATCCGTTTCAATTGCTTTCAATTACCTACAGTCATAACAAAACATTTAAGAGATGAAACATTACCTTTGTTTTGTTTACCTTTTTGGCAAGTTGGATTGAGATGTACTATAGGTGCCAAGAGATTGTTGTGGCACGTTAAAAAGACGTTGATATCGGTTAGACCTTACTTAAACGTGTCGTAGATTATAGGAACAACCTTAAACACTCCGACATATTTACGAACATTCCGAGCGACATAAGTTCGGTCTCTTGTAATTTATAAAATATGACATACCTTTACAGCAGTATGCGTTCGCCCCTGTCTATAAGGCAATCTTGTCATACACAATGGTTGTTGCTCGTGATGTGGTAAAAGATTTTTTTCGTTTGTTTCCGACATTATTGATTGAACACTTCTAGTTAAAAGATTAGAAATGAACTCAAATGACATCAAATATGATTATGTTTATAGAACATGGGCATTGGACAGAAGTTTACTATCACAATGACAGATTACAGAGATATATCACATTTTTGCTTATATTAATTGCAAAAGTAAACAAAAATAGTACCTCTGCCTGCTTTTTTTTTTGTTTTTTTTTTTTTTTTTTTTTTGTAAAATTCTCCCGTAGGGAAGGCAAAGGGAACGAAGCCCATACAGCCATGTCTGCAATATATATATCTTCAGTAGTTTGCATTGAAATGCTAGTGTAATGCATTTCAATGCATCTTGGGAGAGTTTGGCGTCAAACGATCGATGGCAGACACTGTGGTGCTACTTGGATGAGGTGGATTACCACGATAAAAAACTCATCACTTTTCACACCACTTGACGTTTATTTCGATAATCCTCCATATTGCACATCATCACAGACACTTATTACACAAAAGTACACTGATTTTACGTAACAATATCCACTCCGTACAATATTACAATCATCGAAATAAAAATCACGTCCGCCATAGTTGAATGCCGCCAAAACTCCTTTTTTTTTTTGTAAAATTCTCCCATGTAGGAAAGGCAAAGGGAACAAAGCCCATACAGCCAAGTCTTTTGAAATGCATCTTGGGAGAGTTTGACGTCAAACAATCGATGGCAGACACTGTGGTGCTACTTGGATGAGGTGGATTACCACGTTAAAAAACTCATCACTTTTCACACCACTTGACGCTTATTTCGATAATCCTCTACATTGCACATCATCACAGACACTTGTTACACAAAACCACACTTCGTTCGCGACAAACTAACACATCACAACATTAAACTCCACTACATACCCACACTAACATGATTGCTGACATACTCACCAAACCTTTGCCGAAACTTAAGCACAATAAATGTGCCAGCTTGTTAGGTTTAGGTTAGGTTAGTCATGTACAGAACTTTTTATCGTGCTTTATATTTGTAGGTAGTAGGGTAAGGTGTGTATAGTAGTGTTAAGTGAAATTTTATATGATGATATTTTTATTGTGTTTATTTGTGTTTAATGTGTTGTACAGTATTTTAGGCTTAGTTGTTTTGATATATGTTATGGTATCACTTCACTCGGTACTTTATGGTCGTTGCCAGGGGCAACAATAGTTGTTAAGGAAATGAAAAATGTAAAAGGTTTATTGAAATATAAATTTATTAATTGTTAGCCGCCGTTTCTTATTTAAAAATATATCTATATGGTTCTATACAGGATGTCCACATTGCGGGGGGTTGAAAGTACTTGCTGTCAATATGGGCACACCTGAATTCTAATATTGAGAACACTCTGTGTGTCAGTGTGACACTGTAATTTATTCTCTTGTCGCTCCTATGTATGTATGTAGACAAAAGTCTAATAAATAATTATATACCCAGTTACTCGTAGTATTCACTGCTGACTCTGCAATAATTTCAATAATCCTCCATATTGCTCGTTAACGCTTCTGACATTTCTTTGAAGTTTAAAGTTTGAGCAAGGCAGGCAGAGGGAGAGTTTGGCGGCATTTGACTAATGGCGGACGTGATTTTTATTTCGATAAATGTAATATTGTTTCGGAGTGGATATTGTTACGTAAAATCAGTGTAGTTTTGTGTAATAACTAGATGTGTCTGTGATGATGTGCAATGTTGAGGATTATCGAAATAAGCGCCAAATGGTGTGAAACGTGATGACTTTTTTATCGTGGTAATCCACCTCATCCAAGTAGCACCACAGTGTTTGCCATCGATCGTTTGACGTCAAACTCTCCCAAGATGCGTTACACTAGCATTTCAATGCAAACTACTGAAGAAATAAAACACTAAAGACTTGGCTGTATGGGCTTTGTTCCCTTTGCTTTCCGTAAATGGGAGAATTTTACAAAAAAGAAAAATTTAACTATCGACTTAGCTGTATTGAGGACACATCTATTGATCGTTTGACGCCAAACTTTCCCAAGACGCATTGAAATGTATTACACTTTTATTTCAATGCAAATACTAAAGAAATATATACCGAAGACTTGGCTGTATGGGCTTTGTTCCCTTTGTCTTCACTACATTCGAGAATTTTACAACAAAAAAAACTGAGGAGAAAACCCTTAAAATCAAAGCCATTAATACTCAAAGTAAACAGAACTGGAGTAGCCTTTGTCTAACATTCCCCTCTGCCAAATGCACAAGCATCGGATGCTTGCACGTTTAATAAAACTAGTTGAGCCGCCATTTTGACAGCCATAACATTGTAAACGTTGCGGCGAACAGAGCTCCCGCAAAAATGCCTGCCTGTGCTGTTTTTTGTTGTAAAAATAAATAGAAAACATCGAGTATGCTAAAAGATGGTGTCACCTTTTATATGTAATTATAATTTTTAAGATTTCATGATTATTTACTTCATTATTTCATGTTTTAGAATTCTACGATTTCAAATTTCGAGCGCTAGTCTCGTGGGGAGTGCGGCTGTGACGTTGTCAAAACGCACACCCCACGTGACTATTTTAAGCGTGTGTGTGCGTGAAATTTAAATTTGTGTGTCGAATTATGCATGTGTGCATTTGTAAAAACGGCTGGCTTTGAGTGTAGTGGTAACCTCACCCCCCGCAAGAAATGGCAGAAAAAAATGTTTGAGAAATTGACTAATGGCTACTCCAGTTCTGTTTACTCTGAGCATTAATAATATAAAAAAAAAATAGACAGTTTTGGCGGCATTCAACTATGGCGGACGTGATTTTTATTTCGATGATTGTAATATTGTAGTTTTGTGTAATAAGTGTCTGTGATGATGTGCATTATGGAGGATTATCGAAATAAACGTCAAGTGGTGTGAAAAGTGATGAGTTTTTTTATCGTGGTAATCCACCTCATCCAAGTAGCACCACAGTGTCTGCCATCGATCGTTTGACGCCAAACTCTCCCAAGATGCATTGAAATGCATTACACTAGCATTTCAATGCAAACTACTGAAGATATATATATTACAGACATGGCTGTATGGGCTCCGTTCCCTTTGCCTTCCCTACGGGAGAATTTTACAAAAAAAAATAAAAATATGAGTTTGGCGGCATTTGACTAATGGCGGACGTGATTTTTTTATTTCGATTATTGTAATATTGTTCGGAGTGGATATTGTTACGTAAAATCAGTGTAGTTTTGTGTAATAAGTGTCTGTGATGATGTGCAATGTGGAGGATAATCGAAATAAACGTCAAGTGGTGTGAAAAGTGATGAGCTTTTTATCGTGGTAATCCACCTCATCCAAGTAGCACCACAGTGTCTGCCATCGATCGTCTGACGCCAAACTCTCCCAAGATGCATTGAAATGCATTACACTAGCATTTCAATGCAAACTACTGAAGAAATATATACTGAAGACATGTGTATTGTCGTCGAGGGGTTTTGTCGTAAATAAAAGACTATTTATAATAATATGAAAACCCGTGTTTTTCTCGATGTCGTCTCTTTTTTTCCCAGTCGACGTCTAGCCGTCAGTGTCAGTCAGTCATGCTCCAGTCGTCTATGTCATGTCTGTAAAGAGGCTAGACGCCGCAACATCCCCACCCCCAGTATCAGGTATCTGATACTCAAGGTTGGGGACCGACGTCCAGCCTGCATAGCTTTGTCGTGGGTCTAGTGTATAGTCCGTGTCGAGTCTCTACGTCAGCCACTCGTACCTGGCGGTCCTTGCCCGGGTGCACTTTGACAACACGCCCCCTAGGCCAAAGGCTCCGTGGCAGCTGGTCGTCCACGATGATTACGACATCGCCAACGGCTAAAGGCACGCTGTCAGTACGAAACCACTTGTCTCGCCTCGTCAGGCTGGGCAAGTACTCTTTGACCCACCGTTTCCAGGTCAGGTCGGCTAGGCGCTGAGACTCACGCCAGGAACGACGCAGCAAGTCTCTGTCAGTGTAATGTCCAAAGGGTCGGTCTATGTACTTAGTCTCGGGCATCAGGAAGTCGTTAGGAGTCAGAGGTAAGTCGTCTTCATTGTCGATGGGCACGTACGTTAGGGGTCGGCTGTTGACAAAGAGTTCAGCCTCTGCTAGAAGAGTGAGTAGCGTGTGCTCACTAGGGACTCTTTCCTTGAGCGTTACTCTGAGAGAGGTCTTGATGCTGCGCACGAGCCTCTCCCAGCAGCCCCCCATGTGTGGAGCGTTTGGAGGTATAAACTTCCACTCAATACCTCTAACGCTACCAAAGCGGAGTAGTTCGTTACGATCCATAGCAGCGACGGCTTGTCTTAGTTCGCGGTCTGCCCCACGAAAGGTCATGGCGTTATCGCTATGGATCACAGTTGGGCAGCCACGACGTGCTATAAGTCGTCGTAGACTCAGTAGGGCAGAGCTAGTCGTCAGATCGCTCACTAAGTCCACGTATACGGCACGTATCGTCAAACAAGTGTACAGGGCCCCCCACCTCTTCTCTTGCCGGCGTCCGATTTTGACAAGCATGGGTCCGAAATAGTCCACCCCAGTTTGACTGAAGGGCCTATGTCCATCCTGCAGGCGAGCATCTGGTAATGAGCCCATGATGGGCGGCGTTGGTTTCGCACGAATAATTTTGCAGACAGTGCAGTCATTCCAAGTCCTCTTCACTGCACTCCGTCCGTTTACAACCCAAAAGCGCTTCCGTACGTTATTCAGGACCCTCTCGCGTCCTGAATGAGCAGAGTCTTCGTGATAGCGCTGGAGAAGGAGTTTCGTGTAAGAGTCTGCCGGGTCTAAAACAATCGGGTGCCTTGCGTCGTTGCTGATATTTGCCGCCGCGATTCTTCCTCCACTTTGTATTGTCGTCGAGGGGTTTTGTCGTAAATAAAAGACTATTTATAATAATATGAAAACCCGTGTTTTTCTCGATGTCGTCTCTTTTTTCCCAGTCGACGTCTAGCCGTCAGTGTCAGTCAGTCATGCTCCAGTCGTCTATGTCATGTCTGTAAAGAGGCTAGACGCCGCAACAACATGGCTGTATGGGCTTCGTTCCCTTTGCCTTCCCTACATGGGAGAATTTTACAACAACAAAAATATCTCGCGCCATCTGTTTGTTTACGAATAAAAAACTATTTTATTTTTTGTAAACGTGATTGACAATTTTTTAAACAAATATTAAAGCAAAAAAATTGAAAAAACTTGTCTTCTATTTTGTAACAAATCGGCAATTGTAAGACCAAAAATATGATGGATAGTAAAATTTAATGTTAAGTTTTATAAAGGTACGCTATTCGAATTTTAAAAGTTCGCGTCGTGTTCTAATTTTAACATTAAAATCCTATATTAAATTGCTTTAAAACTAAAAGAAAAAACCATCAAACATCTAATCTGAGTCTTTAAAAAACAGCATATAGTTTACGTTGTTTCACACTCATATCAAAACAGCTATAAATAATATCCCAATGCAATAATCCAGGGCTCTTCGCGATTGCGCAATATATTTGCATTTCCGATCAATATTGCAACAAGTCTAGACAGCTTCACAGCTAGTCCCCATTCCCTGGTACATCGGTCTGTAGTGTTTCGAATTTTCGAGTGTGCTTTAGTTTTACGGAGAAAAAACGCGGACTTTTTACATATTATTATAAAACTTATTAAAAAAAAACCAGTGACATTAAAAACTAAAATCAAACCAATAAATCTGCTACAAGTTTTCATTGTATTGCATTGTCGAATTATTTTTAGTGTGTCTTTGTATAAGTTTCTTTGGGTGTTTTCATTCTTGTATGTGTCGCAATTTCTACTAGGACCAAAAGAATAGTTATAAAAATTATAGTTGTTTGAATATTCAGAAAGTTGGTCAGTTTGGTTGTATTAAAGGTCATACTCCTCATGTGGTTCTTGTTGTCGGAAGGCTTGTACCATTCCCACATGGAATGAAATGTTTGGTTTCACACAAAACCAGCTTTCGTGTGGACTTTTTCTGTATGAAATCTTGGCCTCTCTTCAATTAACATTGTTTGTTTCAATCAAGATGAAAACTACAAGAATAATTATTTTACAGTTTTGAAAATCTTGAATATTCCAACATTCAAATCCATTGTTAAATGGAATAAGGACCAGCGAAGCAAAGGTTAGGCTTGTTTTTTATCCTATTTCTTCACACTCTGATGGTGATTACTCAATTGCTGAGCTATTGCTGAAATAAATTTTTTAATTATTTGATAAAGGCTGGCTGCTATCTGCGATTATCCGTGTTGCTTAGGGATCTCATAAAAATTAAATTTTTATAAAATCCTTAAACAACACAACTAAACATCATACTTTAAGTTCTTTTTTTTAAAAGAATATTTTTAAAGGTTGTTGTTTTATTTTGGTGTCTTAGCATTTTTAGAATTATGGATCTTATCTTCATAAAAAAATAAAAATCAATAACAAATAAATGTGTGTATTAAATAAAAATTTATAAGTTTCCAAAAGCCTACAGATTTTTGTAAACTTATTAATTTACAATGGAAAACTAAGTAAAAATAAGATGAAAAGAAGTAAAAATAGGATTTGACAGACAACTAAATCAATAAAATAAAAAAATCAATTAAAACGCTTTTTCTAAAAACCAAAAACATTAAAAAGTTGTTGTGCTACTAAAACTATCTGTATTTGAAACTTAGAGATAATCTCTCATTCTTGACTTCACTAAAGGATTTCTCCATCTTCAGTCTCCATACACATTTACATATTTATTGATATATCTGTTGTCATCTAAAATTTTTGGGACATAATTTTTTTAAAGTCGAATTTACAAAGATTATAATTGTGTTAATTGGAAAGTTTTTGTGTGTGGTAATTTTCAGGTATTGTACATCTTTTATATGCAAATTTTCTGTCGTGCTTTTAGTCTTCTGTCGCCTCCCAACTTTTAGAAAAGGAATTTACAAACATTTTGTGTAATCCTTATGTAACCAAAAAAATATTTTCAGTAATTGAATGTTTCACATGCAATACTTTATATAAGTATTCCTTTGGCTCAATTTTTGTAGGTAGTAGGTAGGTATGTATTTTTTCTGTGGTGTAATGGCAAATTGTACATTAATTACTAGGTGTTACTGTTGTATAATTTTTTCACAATGTTTATTGAAATCTTCTGTTACTTTGCAAAAGTATTGTACAATGTAACTGCCATAACTTTTGAAAAGTAATTTACAAAAATATTTAATAAGTATAAGTTACAAAATTTTTCCAAAGTGAAATTTTTGTGGATTAACCTGAGGAAAGAGGAAAATGAAAAATTTCAGATAAAATCTCAATAAAAAACATGATCACAGTATTTGGCCTTCCATATTGTTGGTAGCTGTCAATTCATAAGTTGCAAGGCTTGCAGGCACTGTTTCAACTGTTGTTTTGGGTTGACATATGGCCATTGCCCATTCACGCAGGCTGGATTGAGTTGTCTGGATGTTCATGAAGTTTTCAATAAAGGCATATAGTCTGGGAGGACAGCACCCAGTGCATGTGCGGAGAAAGCTTGAAAATGTCAAACATTATTGCAGAAGACATGCCCGAATGTGACACATACTGTCCCACGTTGGGCGCCACTCGCTGGCACCCTCTGGCTGGTCCTAACACGGTCAGAGCATAAGCTTCAGCTGTACACTGAGATCTGATGCCTACCGCTCGTAGGGCTGCATGCTCCTAAGACTGACAATCGACTTTTTCTAGAAGACGTCAGAGACTTCGATATATATTGAAAATTACAGGCAGCTTTTGTTAGCGCTTCATGCCGTACTAAGATTCTAGGATAGGCTTATTTTACCTTGTGGGCGTTTATAAACGTTTGCTTACGTCTGTAGCTCGTCGAGCAAAGCGTCTAGTGCGGCGGTTCAGAAGCCAACATGGACTAGGTACAAGTAATCTTTCTAATACAGCCAATTCAGCCTAATGTAATACCTATTATATGAAATTAGTGTAAACAGCCATAATTAAACAATACAGGTTTTCTCTTAAACTTTCATTTGATCATTAGCCACTGGCTAGTAGAAGCTGTCAATATGTAAATATGGATTCTGTCGAACGGTTGATATAACTGAGATTTGAGAGCATGATTGGGAATCGGGAATGTGTGTTCTCAGGATGTTTCCATTCATGTATGATAACATGTAACCTAAAGATTTCCTCCGATATCACACTAAAATCGCAAATATAATTTTGGTATTGTAGATTCTTGGCTCCAAAGGCTGGTAATCGACTTTTACGACGTCTGCATGAGTGTTGGAGGTATTGCTGCTTGGATTTGTTTTTGCAACATAGTGTATTAAAATAAAGATATCTGGTGGTGGTTTTTACCAATATTTGCATCAGTCCAGATGGCGGCGACATTTATGTAAGCAATCCCGGTCTCTGACGTTGTCTCTCAAATGTATTATGTGTCATAACTAAAGTCCGTTTCTAATCGAGGTATTATTGTCAAGCAAGCAACGTTGGTAAACTGAATTATATTATTTCATTTCGCGCATAGAACAACATCATAAAAACTGTGTTCTGACTTCTGATCCGTTCTGTTTCTTGACTGACCGCTGAACATCCTCCAACAACCCGTAATCAACCTTATTTTGGAAGATTATAGAGATTTAGACTTGATATTCAAAATTCAGCCCTTGCTTTATCATTAGGTACACTATATATAGGGTGAACAATATTTAATCGAATCTTGCTTCATGCCATATTTGCTGTCTAAGATGTCTTAAATTGCCTGTAGACACACTTGTCCTGCAGTTCTCTAATATAACACAATGTGTGTTATATTAATCGATTCAAATACTATAAAGTTTGTTGGATATTTTTTGGAGGTTCTTACAGCATAGTCTATCGAAATAAAAGATTTTTTCCAAGTTCATGCTGAAGTTGAAAGTAGTGTCATTTTGTTCTTCAACAAAGTGTGATAATTATTGTTGTCTTTCCTTTAGATGTGTTAGCTGTTTGAGGGCGTTACAATGATCCAAGATCTTAATCGACTTTCATTGCATAGAAACCATTCAAGAGTGTAAGAGGTACACCACAAAGATCCCCTTGTCGAGACCAAAATGAGGGTTTTGGTCTCGACAAGGGAACATACATTTGTACACTCCGCATTCTGGTTTATCTATACCCCTACCTCAATGTCTATGTCAGTTATTTTCTTCCTTGAGAGTTGTCGGCAGTACACTAACCAGTAAAGTCTGTAGCCTACCGCTTGATGCGCTGCATGCTCTAAAGGCTGGTAATCGACTTTTACGACGTATCCATCATTGTTGGAGGTTTGATGCTTGGATTTGTTTCTGCAGCTCAGCGTATTACGATATATTTGACGTGTGGGTTTTACCAATCTTTTGTATCCAGTCCGGATTCCGGAGACTTTCCGTCTACAGCGTTGGCTCTTACATTCGTTTTCTAGTCATCTTTCAACTTTGAACGTTGTTGTGAGTGTATCATAACAAACATCCACTTGTAATCGAGTTGTTTAAATATTTGAGCGTTACGACTCATTTGCATCTGCAGTCTTTTCCACTAATAGGGGCAGCTGCACCCTCATAAATCAATTATTTATGTTTATTGAAGGCTTGAGACCTGAATTTATTCAAAATCACAGTCTAAATCAAAATTAAAATCAATCTCTCTAAGCGTGCATCTTGAAACCGCCAAAATCGTCCATAAATAGAATTCGTATTTATACATTTTTCTGGCGAGATCTTCAAAGCTAAAATGAACTTGTACATAGGCCCGCTGATAATTGAAAAACAAAAACTTTTTCTAGAATTGCTAGGGGTAGTGGTCATGTCACATAATATATTGCAATCGAGTAGAATGCGAAATAGGTAATTGTATAAGTAAAATGTTTTCTGGTCTCCTGAAACTTCCACTTATATGAATATCGTGATCCAAGATCATCTTATCAACTTTATCGATTTGCGAGAGCAAATACATTCAAATCAGTTAATCAATTGATTTCTAAATGATTTATTTTCTCCATTGGATTGGTTTCCTTATACTGAGTTGTCAGATGTACACGAACCAGTGAGTTCTGCAACCTTTTAGGCCTACATACTTCAAAGGCTGGTAATCGACTTTTACGATGTCTCCATGTGTGTTGGAGGTTTGCTGCTCGGATTTGTTTCTGCAGCTCAGTGTATTAAAATAATATTTGAATCAGCCTCCGGGAGTGTTGTCAGTTTTCCTGTTTGGATGATATGAGATTTTACGTTCTCTTTTACTAGGTTTTTCAGACTGAATACGCAGAGATTCTGAACATAAATCAACGCAAAGGCAAAATAATTGCTGATTTGTATGGTTTGATTTCTAGTTACCTCTACAAACTTCATATAAAAAGATATTACAAATGCCGACTTCTATTCTAGTTATTCATGAATGTTAAGAGACTGGCGACTAGTCTTACTGTCAGATTGTATACTTTTAGCTGGTACTGATACTCATTTTGCGCAGAGAGAGAACGATGAGGTCTATGTCCAGAAGCAGGTAATCGACTTTTACGATTTGTTGTTGCTTGGATTTGTTTCTGCAGCTCAGTGTGCCGAGATGACAATATAATATGCCTGCGCGAGTGTTGCCCGGTTCTCTTATCACTTCTTTTGGAAGGCACGGGCAGATGATATGAAGTAAAATAATGTTTCTACTGTACCACTCATGGACATAGAAGTAGTAGAAGTGGCATTACAAGTAAATAATAATATGTAGATACTCCATTATAGATGTTCTTGTCTACTGCTGTAATGAGTGCATATTGGAACGCTGTATACACGAAGCCAGTGTCTGGCCAGTAGCGAATAGAAATAATTAATGAAGAATGAGAAAGATAAGAAGTAAAAGAAGAGGAATAAGTAGAATATTGTCAGTTATTTCTAAAGGAGCTCATGCTCTGAAGGCCATTAATCGACTTCTACGATGGGATGGGAGAATATCCGTATATTGTACCCGGCTTTCACTAAATGCATTAAGTGAATCACAACAAACGTACACTTCTAACTTCTAATCGAGTTGTTTGGGTAAGTTTTTGACGTCTAGTCTGCAACCTTATCTGCATCAGCTCCGCTGTATTCTCGACAAGCTCCACTATAACGAGCTTGTCGAGGGGTTGTCTTTAAGTTTACGTGTTATTCTTAAGAATATACTAATATATTTTATGGTATTAGATCAGTAATACCTTTTTGTGGTCAATATCAAAAAATACAAAAAGGTATTGTTTATCTTTAAAATGGTAATTTACACTGAGATCTGCTGCCTACCGCTCATAGGGCTGCATGCTCCTAAGACTGGCAATCGACTTTTTCTAGATGACGTCAGAGACTTCGATATATATTGAAAATTACAGGCGGCTTTTGTTAGCGCTTCATGCCGTACTTAGATTCTAGGATAGGCTATTTTACTTTGTGGGCGTTTATAAACGTTTGCTTATGTCTGTAACTCGTCGAGCAAAGCGTCTAGTGCGGCGGTTCTAGAAGCCAAGTGAAACATGGACTAGGACAAGTGATCATTCCAGTACAGCCAATTCAGCCTGATGTAATACCTATTATATAAAATGAGTGTAAACAGCCATAATTAAACAATGAAGGTTTTCTCTTAAACTTTCATTTGATCACTAGCCACTGGCTAGTCGAAGAAGCTGTCAATATTTACATTTGGGTTCTGTCGAAGTGTTGATTTAACTGAGATTTGAGTGTACGATTGTGAATCGGGGATGTGTGTTTTCAGGATATATCCATTAATGTATAAAGATTTAGATGTCTAAAGATTTTCCTCCGATATCACTCTAAAATCGAAAATAGAATTTTGGTATTGTAAATTCTTGGCTCCAAAAGCTGGTAATCGACTTTTACGACGTCTGCATGAGTGTTGGAGGTATTGCTGCTTGGATTTGTTTCTGCAGCACAGTGTACCAAAATAAAGATATCTCGTGGTTTTTACCAATTTTTGCATCAGTCCAGATGGCGGCGACATTTGTGTAAACAATCCCGGTCTCTGACATTGTCTCTCAAATGTATTATGATTTATAACAAACGTCCATTTCTAATCGAGGTATTCAAGCAATTTTGCAATGTGACGACCATTCTTATTGTCAAGCAAGTGTAATAGTCTAATTAGTGTTTGAATGAAACCCAAAATTATTTCGATAGAAAGTTATTGTATTTGTAGTATTTGCACCATAATCACAATACATTTTTCACCTATACACAATAATCAGTAACAATTAATTTAGTGCAAGTGCTACCTGTTTTAATCAAACAGTATTCCGTAATCACACGACAATTTCCTTTTGCCTGTGTTTTCCTCAGCACTACAACCAAATCTCACTTGGCGCGCTCTCACTGCAATTTTGACAGTTCATTCCATACAATGCCATGGACTTAATCTAGGCACACGAGCTATCAGATATACAGCCACTTTATAATTATCCTAACACAAGCAACTTTGGTAAACTAAATTACATTTATTCATTTCACGCACAGAACCAACCCGCATTGGGCCAGAGTGGTGGTATTACGGTTCATACTCCTCATGTGTTTCTCCACGAGGAAAATAAATTATTTATGTTTATTGAAGGCTTGAAACTGAATTTATTATTATAGAATTCGTATCTTTACATTTTTCTGCCGAGATCTTCAAAGCTTAAATGAACTTGTATATAGGCCCGCTGAAAATTGAAAAAAATACTTTGTCTAGAATTGCTAGGTGTTGTGGTGATGTCACATAATATATTGCAATCGAGCAGAATGCGAAATAGGTATATGTATAAGTAAAATGTTTTCTGGTCTCCTGAAACTTCCACTTATATGAATATCGTGATCCAAGATCATCTTATCAACTTTATCGATTTGCGAGAGCAAATGCATTCAAATCAGTTAATCAATAGATTTCTAAATGATTTGTTTTCTCCATTTATACTGAGTTGTCAGCTGTACACGAACCAGTGAGTTCTGCAACCTTGTAGGCCTACATACTTCAAAGGCTGGTAATGGACTTTTACGATGTATCCATGTGTGTTGGAGGTTTGCTGCTCGGATTTGTTTCTGCAGCTCAGTGTATTAAAATAATATTTGAATCAGCCTCCGGGAGTGTTGTCAGTTTTCCTGTTTGGATGACGCTGGCAACCCACTACACCCCAAAGGGTCAATACAAATTCTTATGCTATTATTTGGTTTTTTAGTTATAACCATAGAATTTACCCATTCAGTCGGTTCTGTAACTTTTTTTATGACACCCAGTTTTAACCGATCCAGTTCTTGTTTGATTTTGAGCTCCATTTTAAATGGTATTTTCCTGGGAGGTTCTACAACTGGAAGACATTTATCCTTTACCTTAATATCATACACAAAGTCTATTTCGCCTAATCCTTTAAATAATGAGTTGTACTGTTTATCTATCATATATTCTATATTAAATTCCGTAGAACATTAATTTACATTTAGAATTATACCCAATTTAAATGCTGTTTTCAAGCTAAGTATACATGGACTTGGAAATTGTACTAAATAACATATTGTCTCACACTGTTTGTTATTATATTGTAATTTACAAGTTGTTGTATCTAATGTTTTTATGAATGAATTATCAAAGTTTTTTAGTTTCACATCTGTACTTTTATAAGGAATATTAAATTTTTTTCTCACATAATCATTAATTATATCTACTTGTGAACCAGTATCTACTTTAAATGGACCTTTATACTTATTAAATAGTAGGATTTGTACATACCATTCACCAGTGGCGTGGCGTGAAAAAAAAAGTTAGGCAAGCCACAGTAAAAATTAGGACCCAGAAAAAATGGGTAATTTGTTTGTGTGTGTGAACGGGTCTACAGTGTGCGATAAACAAAGAAAACAAATACCATTTACAATACTTTAACAATACCACGATTATCCCAATTTACACTTTCGTCGTGTCCGCGAAACGCTAATCTTGTTTACCTAAGAGAACAACTGTGTCGAAGCGTTATTAACAGATTTCGATTACGTTCGACTTTGCGGCTATGAGCCTCAAAATTATTGGTAAAATAGTTTTCTATTATACTATTTCCAAATTCATGCAACGCTAAACAACTACGTATATGTTTCTCACTTTGAACATGTTTTTTAGCAGAGTTTGATAAATTATTAACATCAAAAAATCCCTTCGATTCCAAATGTTGCTTGAATCAGAAAACAAAAGACACGGAACACAAAACATTTTTTTAATAAACAACTGCCTGTAAGCCAACTATATTTATCATAAAGAGAACTGTGGAAATGCTTGAAAAAACCGTCTCTACGCTTGTAATCTATTGACATGCTTGGACGAGCTCGACCTAACTGTATGACATATTTTTTATTTTCAAAGTACAACTTTGAAAGCTGTTTTCCTTCACTTAGCAAGAAATCGGTAAGACAACAATCTATGTGCATCAAAGCGGCCATTATTGTGCCGAGAGAGAATAAACCAAAATTAATTAAAAACTAAAACCTACCAATTTAATCCCTGCGGAGCGACACAATTCACAATATACACCTTTAAAACTACAACACACATGTTAGTTAAATTTTACTATTTCACTGAATTACTGCTAAAAATACAATAAAACTAATTAATTACGATAAGTTTACGAAACAGAATAAACTAAAATATCTGAATGAACTGTCAATATTCAAACACCGGTTATGCAAGACAGAGAAATAACTACAACTCGGCTCGGGATCGGCATAAACATCCATTTCACAGCAGCTAGAAAGAAAGGGATGCATTATACAAAAGCTGGCTGCGTTAGTAAGAGAAGGACGATACAAGCCGGCCCGTGGCAGCTTACGGAGCTCCGCACGGCGTGCGATATTGCGTGCGTTTCCCGAAAGAAATTCCGCCCTTATGGCTATTGTAATAATATCTAAAATATTTACTTTTGGCTGAACTTTACTTTTGGTTTTCCGCGAAACGTACGTGAGAGTTTATGACTAATGTGTGCGTGTGTCGTAGTGTATCGATGGATAGGCTCGTAGGGCGCAAAAAGCCGGCATGTTAGGCAATCTTTAGGTACTATTTCGCTGTTGCGTGCGCCTATGAGAGACCTACACAGACGTGACAAGAGAACGCTTGTCTGTGTGCGTGTTGTATCGCAGGCGTCTATAACTCGAGATTTTACGAGTTATCCCTTCTTTGCATGATTTTTGCTATTTTTTTAAAATAAATCAGGGTGATGTAATTAATGCTCTAGATTAAAGGAAAAATATTTAAAAATATTCCTAATGTAAATAAAAATATGTATTATGTAAAAAACAATATGATGGAAATTTACATCATCATGCATTGTCACATATTTGGCTCAGTACTAAATAAATAAAAAAATATTGTTTACTCAATCTTCTTTATTCTTTATGATAATTTAAAAAACAATTATTATTTTTATTTAAGCACAAATTGACGCCACATTTACTACACGAAATTGTGGAATAGCCTTTACATTTGGGAAATTTGCACCGGAGTGACCCAACTACTGTTGGCCAATGTTCAGCACCATCTTTTCTTATGTCTGGTGGTGCTAGAGAAACTTTTCTTTTTTTGATAGTAATTCCTCTTCTAGTGAACTGGTACTAGGACGACCTCTTTTAGCGTCTTTGGTGGGTCCTCTGTTGCATAGCACAAAGGCCAATTCATTTCTGAATTGGCCCATTGTAAGTAGACTCTTTTTGGGTTCACCTCTTTCTTGAGCATTTTTTTTATATATAATCCAAGAGTTTATAATAGCTAGATCAAATAAATGATGAAATATACGCAAGTACCACTTTTTAGACCTTATTGTTATATGATTTCTGCCCAAAAAGCTATCCATGAGATCTACTCCTCCCATATGTTTATTGTACTCTTGGACAATAAACGGGCAAGTAATATCAATTTTTCCTTTTATTGTCCTGTCATATCTATTGACTTTAGTTACAGGCAATGCTCCAGCATAAGAAGTTCACTACAGTTATTGTCACTCAGTGTCAACACAGATTTTTCTATAGCATTAATAATTAAGCTGTTATCGCTTTCTTCGACCTGATCTAAGGTTGATATTTTTCTACACATCTTAGCAAAATGGTTGTATTTTTTGCACTGCACATTTTCTACCATGAGCTGGACACTTTCCATACTCATGAGTATTTCCACACCTTTTGCATGCATTAATTTTGTTATAATTTTGATATTTTTTGCTATGGCTTGGAATATTCTTCTTTATATCTTGTTTATTACTTTTCTTATAAACAGCTGCAACTCCCATATTGTGTTTATCAGACTGTTGAATGTCTTTAATTTGTTTATGGGCCACTCTTGCCGCTTTACAGGTTAGAATACATTTCTCTAACGTTAAATCCGCGATTCTTAGTAGTTTTTCTTTGAGGCCAATGTCTGCTGTGCCCATTATTATTTAGTCTCGAATTAGGCCATCTGTTAAATTTTTACTTAACCCTCTTAATAAAGTTATAAACTCATCAATAGTTTCGCCCCGTTTTTGATTTCTACAAAAGAATAGGTGGCGATTATACGTTTCATTTTCAGGTGGACTGCAATGAATTTCGAGTTTTTTAAACACTTCTTCATATGTAGCGTCTTTGTTTTCGAATGTATTGAACAATTGTAATCCATCGTCTTTGATGTAGTGAAGCAACAATGCCTTGCGTTGCTCGGGCGTTAGCTTGTTTTCTGCGCCATTTGCAATATAATACAATGTAAATTTCTGTTTCCATTAATCGAAATTGCTTTTTAAGTTGCCGGCAAGCGACAATGTCGGTGGAGGTTTCAACAAATCCATATTTCGATACAACTTATTCTTCGTTTTGAGTTTGCTGCAGCGCCATGTAATGTTGTGTGGTTTTCTTAGTTTTAATCACTGAGATATTGATTAGCCAGTAGCCAATAGAAATAATTAATGAAGAATGAGAAAGATAAGAAGTAAAAGAAGAGGAATAAGTAGAATATTGTCAGTTATTTCTAAAGGAGCTCATGCTCTGAAGGCCATTAATCGACTTCTATGATGGGATGGGAGAATATCCGTATATTGTACCCGGCTTTCACTAAATGCATTAAGTGAATCACAACAAACGTACACTTCTAACTTCTAATCGAGTTGTTTGGGTAAGTTTTTGACGACTAGTCTGCAACCTTATCTGCATCAGCTCCGCTGTACTCTCGACAAGCTCGTTATGGGGGTTGTCTTTAAGTTTACGTGTTAATCTTAAGAATATACTAATATATTTTATGGTATTAGTTCGGTAATGAGTTTTTGTGGTCAATATCAAAAAGTACATTATGGTATTGTTTATCTTTAAAATCGTAATTTACACTGAGGTCTGCTGCCTACCGCGTAGGGCTGCATGCTCCTAAGACTGGCAATCGACTTTTTCTAGAAGACGTCAGAGACTTCGATATATATTGAAAATTACAGGCGGCTTTTCCTAGCGCTTTCTGCCGTACTTAGATTCTAGGATAGGCTATTTTACCTTGTGGGCGTTTATAAACGTTAGCTTATGTCTTTAACTCGTCTAGTAATGCGTCTAGTGCGGCGGTTGCAGAAGCCAACCCAACTAGCAAAAACATCGTATAATCAATTACTCTCTCAACTATAGATCGAAAAATACTTGTATGATAGATCTTATTATTCCAAAAAGCCTTATAAACGCATCTTTTAGGATTATATTGCATTGAACGCTTTTTGGCTGTTTAAACATGTCTAGTAAACACTTACTCGACGAATTTATATTGCATTAACTCGATAATTGCAAGAATATATCTTCCGATCATCTTCATACTACCATTAGTCTTATGACAGCTCTTTGAAAGCAATTGAAATGCCAAATTGTCTTCAAACCAGCTTTTACAGCGCTATCTTTCAACAACTAGTTCTTCGAACAACATTGAATCGGAAATCGCGTAAACATTATATGAAAATGAACATACAGCGTAATAGTGGAATGAGCGTTAAATGAAACCTTTTAAAGCACACTGCGAACGCCATTTTGTTTAATCACTCGAATATATACTGTAGACAATAACCGTATTTACTTTTGTTTTGCGAAAATGGATTATAATAGGTGCAAAAAATAAAAAGAACTGGTGGTTTTAACAATTTGAACATTGATTTAACATTTTGCACTAAGGAACCCTAAACAAGTTGCAATGGCGTTCTTAGAAGTTGTAAATTGGAATTATCTATACTATCTCTCGGCTAAAAGCAGAGTGAATGCTTTGTGATGATAAAATATGTTGCTATTAATGGCGAGTACGTTGTTACTTTAAAATAATATTATTGATGATTTAATATTTAGTTAGAAATCTTGCGGCCCAATAAAATATTACATAAAATGTGATTCTAACAGACGAAAAAATTAATTCCGCAAATGAATTTGAAAGTAATAGCCTAAGATCATGACTTTCATGCACGACTGTAAAATTGTGGCATATTGTATAAATGGCAGAATACTTACTTATTATTTTCACTTTTTTCTTTTCACAAATTTGCACAACACGGACTTTAATTTTACGTTAAATAAAACGTTCTATGAGCGTCGCTTGATATCTTTCACGCGATTAAATAGTCCAGTAATAGCAACCAAACTACTATTTTACTACAAATAAGTCGAACGAAAGAGTTCTACCAACATGTACCCAGCTAATGTGTGGGATGAAAGCATACTGATATCCATTCATAGCACTTATTTATTATCGAGTTGCCATGACTCGATATTCTGTCCACTATTTGGTTGTTCAAACGACAATTTTAGAATATTTATAGCATTTAAAACTGAGAGAAGTGCGCCCAAATCGCGTCGAGTGAACGTGCAGAAATCGCTCACTCGACGTTTTGAAGATCAGTCTCTCCACCGATAGCTGAAATAGAAACGTGCTCCTGATTTGTTTACGATAAGTTTTGCTAGTTGGGAAGTGCTTGCGGGGCGGGGCAAGAGTACGAGCAGGGTTGGAAACATGGACTATAGGACAAATGATCATTCCAATACAGCCTATTCAGCCTTATCTAAATATCTATTATGTAAAATGAGTGTAAACAGCCATAATTAAATAATGCAGACTTTCTCTAAAACTTTCAATTTAATCACTAGCCACTGGCTAGTAGAAGTAGCTGTCAATATTTAAATTTGGATTCTGTCGAAGTTGATTTTACTGAGATTGTAGTGCACGATTGAGAATCGGGAATGTGTTCTCAGGATGTATCCATTCATGTATGATAACATATAACCTAAAGATTTTCCTCCGACATCGTACTAAAATCGCAAATAGAATTTTGGTATTGTAAATTCTTGGCTCCAAAAGCTGGTAATCGACTTTTACGACGTCTGCATGAGTGTTGGAGGTATTGCTGCTTGGATTTGTTCCTGCAGCACAGTGTACCAAAATAAAGATATCTCGTGGTTTTTAAAAATTTTTGCATCAGTCCAGATGGCGGCGACATTTATGTAAACAATCCCGGTCTCTGACATTGTCTCTCAAATGTATTATGTGTTATAACAAACGTATCCATCTCCAATCGAGGTATTCAAGAAAACTTGCAGTGTGATGACTAGTCTTATTGTCAAGCAAGTGTAATAGTCAAATAAGTGTTTGAATGAAACACAAAATTATTTCCATAGAAAGTTATTGTATTTGTAGTATTTGCACCATAATCACAATACATTTTCCAATAATCATACACAATAATCAGTAACAATTAATTTAGTACAAGTGCTACCTGTTTTAATCAACAGTATTCCGTAATCACACGACAATTCCCTTTTGCCTGTGTTTTCCTCAGCACCACAACCAAATCTCACTTGGCGCGCTCTTTCTGCAATTTTGACAGTTCATTCCATACAATGCCATAGACTTAATCTAGGCACACGAGCTATCAGATATACAGCCACATAATTATTCTAACACAAGCAACTTTAGTAAACTGAATTACATTTATTAATTTCACGCACAGAACCAACCCGCATTGGGCCAGTATTACGGACCATACTCCTCATGTGTTTCTCAATGAGGAAGGCATGTGCCCAGCAGTGGGACGTTTATAGGCTGAGGACGGACGAGGACGCACAGAACAACGCCATAAAATCTGTGTTCTGATCCGTTCTGTTTCTCGACTGACCGCTGAATATCCTCCAAAAACCGGTAATCAACTTTACTTAATTGACCTTTATTTAATCGAATCTCGCTTTTTTGTTCCTGTTCACTACCGGGAGGCCTTGTCAAGAGAAGGTACAGGCAAGAAACTCGGCAAAGGGTCCATCCTATACACAAAATGGTCTTACGTTCTACATTATATAAATTACAAGCAGGTCAAATTGGAATGAATAATACAATATAAAGTTTGTTGGAGATTTTGTGAGGTTCTTATTGTCTATAGAAATAACATTTTTTCCAAGTTCATGCTGCCCTTCGGGGATTACAGGCGTGATTATATGTTGTTGTATGTCATGCTGAAGTTGAAAGTAGTGTCATTTTGTTTATCAACAAAGTGTGAAAATTAGAATTATTGATATCTTTCCTTTAGATGTGTTAGCTATTTGAGGGCGGTACAATGATTCAAGATCCAATCTTAATCGACTTTTATTGCATATATTGTATTCAAGAGTGTAATAGGTACACCATAAAGATCCCCTTATCGAGACCAAAATGGGAGTTCTGCCTCCTTGTTCTTGGATATTTTGAATCGGCACAGAGCTTCAATCACAATCTGTCGCATCTTTTTAAGTAGAAACATTTGTACACCCCGCATTCTGGTTTATCTATACTCCTACCTCAGTGTCTGAGTCAGTTATTTTCTTTCTTGAGAGTTGTCGGTAGTACACTAACCAGTAAAGTCTGCAGCCTACCGCTTGAAGCGCTGCATGCTCTAAAGGCTGGTAATCGACTTTTACGACGTCTCCATCATTGTTGGAGGTTTGCTGCTTGGATTTGTTTCTGCAGCTCAGCGTATTACGTTATATTTGACGTGTGGGTTTTACCAATCTTTTGTATCCAGTCCGGATTCCGGAGACATTCCGTCTACAGCGTTGGCTCTTACATTCGTTTTCTAGTCATCTTTCAACTTTGAACGTTGTTGTGAGTGTGTCATAACAAACATCCACTTGTAATAGAGTTGTTTAAATATTTGAGCGTGACGACTCCTTTGCATCTGCAGTCTTTTCCATTAATAGGGGCAGCTGCACCCTCATAAATCAATTATTTATGTTTATTGAAGGCTTGAACCTGAATTTATTCAAAATCACAGTCTAAATCAAAATTAAAATCAATCTCTAAGCGTGCCTCTTGAAGCCGCCAAAATCGACAATATATAGAATTCGTATTTTTACATTTTCCTGGTGAGATTTCTAAAGCTTAAAGCAACTTGTAGGCAGGCTGAAGATAGAAAAATAATTTGTCCAGAATTGCTAGGTGTAGGGGTGATGTTCTATAATATATTGCAATCTAGCAGAATGCGAAGCATGCAAATTGTTTAAGTAAACCGTTGCCTCCGCGCCCTGCTGGTTCCAATCAGCGGTTTACTGGTCTACTGACACTTCCAATTATATGAATATAGTGATTCGAAATCATATATTGAATTTTACTACTTGCGAGGGCAAAAATATTCAAATCGGTTGTAATGGAGTTCTTAATGATTTATATATTTCCATTATATTGGTTTCCTTGTAATGAGTTGTCAGCCGTACACTAACTAGTGAGGTCTGCAGCCTGCCGGTCGCAGCGCTGCATGCTCCGAAGGCTGGTAATCGACTTTTACGACGTCTCCATGCGTGTTGGAGGTTTGCTGCTTGAATTTGTTTCTGCAGCTCAGTGTTTGCAGATGACTTTTGTTAAACGTAAGCGTCAGAACCCCTGGATCAAGTGCGATATTTTATGTTTGGAGACTATCCAGGTTCAATACCTTTTTGGTACTATTTGATACCTAAATAAAATTATCTAGTTCCTGTTGGAGGTTGTACTGCACATAAACAGGCAGCTTATAATAAGTTACTACGCATGTCAGAAATTGAATAAGGAAGTGTACAAATATATCTTGTTTAGTTGTCTTGTCATAGTTCATACATTGATTACATATTATATTTTACATCAAATATCTTTTACTTCTTTAACAGTGGATAAACTATTTCCATTAGGTTATGGGCCCAGAAGTTTAAGTTCTTGATTAAAATATAGAAAAGTGGTGAAAATTTTTATTTTCAAAATGTCAGAAGAAACATCGACTGGTGTAAGTGGAATTAAAAAACTCCATGGAGCTGACGATTTCGCGGACTGGAAGTTCCAGGTACGAAATTACCTTGAAAATAAAGATTGGTGGAAAGTGATCGAGGCAGACGAAATAGATGACAATCTTGCCCAAGCTGATCGTAAAGCCAGGACCACGATATGCTTACTTCTAGAACCATCATGCTTTACACACGTATATAATGCTAAGACAGCAAAGAATGTGTGGAATAATCTTTGTAAAGCATACGAAGATAAGGGATGGGGTAGACGTATTATGATACAACGACAACTCTGGCAATGTAAGTTACTTAACTTCGAGTCTATGGAGAAATATATTTCTCGAATTTTATTTCTGTCGCAACAGCTTTCAGACATAGATGCTGAAATTAAAGAAGATTGGATTATTTCCATACTCTTGAGTGGTCTTACTGAAGATTTTAGTCCTTTGATTATGGCAATTGATAATTGTGGAAAGGAAATGAGTCTAGAACAAGTAAAGACGAAGTTGTTGCAGGAAGCTAATAGACAAAAAGAAGGTAGTTCAGATTTTACACAAGCTTTGGCTAGTAAGAAAGCTGATAAATTTGCAAAGTCGAAAGTAGTTCGACGGCAAAAATATGTGTATAAATGCTTTAAGTGTCACAAAGTAGGACACAAAGCATCTGAATGTCCAGAAAAGCAGCAGAAGTGTGCTCAAACTTCAGCGGCGAAATGTTTAAGTATAACAAGTAATACCAATGACAGTAAGAACAAAGAATGGTATATTGATAGCGGATGCTCGAATCATATGACTTATGATAAAAGAAAGCTATTGAAAGAAACATACACAGAGTGTACTTCAAAAATAAATGTAGCAAACGGTCAAGAAATCCAAGTACAAGGTAAAGGGAATGCTAAACTAAACATTGGACAAAGTAGAACAATAGTCCTAAATAATGTTTTCCATGTCCCAGAATTATCGATGAATTTAATTTCTGTGAGTAAACTTGTAAATCAAGGATATTCAATAGAGTTTAACAAAAAAGGTTGTAATATTCAAAAAGACAACATGAATATTTTGAAATGTCATAACATCGGCGGACTCTATGAATTGAAAGAAAATGATTTTGCCAACTTGACAATGTCAAGTAAAATATTATCAAATATTTGGCATAGAAGATTGGCACATTTGAGCAGAAATTACATGAATAGTTTGAAAAAGATTGTTACTGGGATTGAATTTAAAAAGGAAGATTTAAGTGAACCGTGTATTGCTTGTATAAATGGAAAGACGTGTAAAATTCCATTGAAAAATAAAGGAACGAGAGCAAATTCTATTTTGGAAATTGTACATACTGATCTCTGCGGTCCAATTGAAGAACCGTCATTTGCTGGATTTAGGTACATATTGTTATTTATTGACGATTTTACAAGAAAGACACATGTATATTTTTTACGTAATAAAAACGAAACTTTTGATAAATTTCGAATTTACAAAGCGGAAGTAGAGAATGAAACTACAAAGTTTATAAAGTGTCTTAGATCTGACAATGGATCAGAGTTTTGTAATCGTGTTTTTGATAATTTTTTGACATCTTCAGGAATAAAACACCAGAAGACGGTACCTTATACGCCTGAACAGAATGGTGTTGCTGAAAGGGCTAACCGAACAATTATTGAAAAAGCGAGAACATTATTGTACGAAGCAAATTTAAGTAAAAAGTATTGGGTTGCTGCAGTTGACACGGTTGTATATTTAAAAAATAGAAGTCCTACAAAAGCAATTAAAAATGCTGTACCAGAGGAAATGTGGACAGGTAGGAAAGTTGACATAAGTCACTTGAAAGTTTTTGGTTGTTTAGCTTATGTTTTGAAACCGAAACAAAAAAGGCAGAAACTTGACATGAAAACTGAACCTTTAATTTTTATTGGTTATTGTAATAATACTAAAGGATATCGGTTAATAGATCCCAAAACTGGAACTATATCAACAGCAAGGAATGTCAAATTTCTGGAAAATGTATTTCCTGGAAATAAGGAAATGGATATATCGAAGAGCACAATCGTTCCTATTACTTTAGAGGAGGAACGTGTAGAACCAGTGCGAGATACAGGTTTAAGTCTTGATATAGAAACTTGTATACATGGTCAGAATAATGATTCCAACCCAACAGAAACAAATGGTAATAATATAGTTTCCGAAGACAGGAACCTGAGTGATGTTGGTGAAGAAAACAATAGGTATAATCTTAGAGAGCGTAAACCTGTGAATTATACCATGTACAGTGCTATTGCAGCAATCGATGGGGACCCTTTAACGATAGAAGATGCTTTATCGAGACCTGATTGCGAATTGTGGCAGAAAGCAATAAGCGATGAACTGAATTCGTTAAAAGAAAATGGTACGTGGACACTAGTGGATCTGCCAGCTGATAAAAAAGCAATAAAAAATAAATGGGTTTTCAAAATAAAACGAGATAGCGATGGTAAGATAAGCAAATATAAAGCTAGACTAGTGGCCAAAGGATTCACACAGATACGAGGAATAGATTATAACGAAACTTATTCTCCTGTAGTCAGAAGTTCAACTTTACGACTGTTGTTTGCGTTAGCTGTCGAGCATAATTGGTTTATTGAACAATGGGATGTTACTACTGCATTTCTTTATGGTAAGCTGAATGAAGATATTTACATGTTGCAGCCAAAGGGAGCGGTAGTCAGCGGTGAAGAATATAAGGTATGCAAACTGCAAAGATCATTATATGGCTTGAAACAGGCATCAAACGCGTGGTTCAATGAACTCGATAGTGAAATGATCAGGTTGGGGTTTAAACAATCTAAGATAGAACCTTGTTTGTACCATAAGTTGAATGTAAATAGTAGTTTAATTGTAGTAATCTACGTTGACGATATTTTCCTATTTGGGACTGATACTGTTGAAAAGCAGAAGCTAAAACTAGATCTGCTAAAGAAGTTTAAAATTAAAGATTTAGGTCCTGCTAGGCATGTATTGGGTATGCGATTGAGAAGGGAAAACAATGTTATTTACCTGGATCAGAAACAATACATTTTGAATATTTTAAATAATTTCGATATGATTGATTGCAAACCAACAATCACCCCAATGGAAGTTGGTCTAAAGTTAGAGAAAGCCCAAGATTCTAAATGTACATTACCATACCAATGTCTGATAGGATGTTTGAATTACTTAGCACTTAATACTAGGCCAGATATTGCGCACGTAGTAAGCGTTTTATCACAATTTAACACATGTTATGATGAAATACATTTTAATTGTGCAAAACGTGTGCTTCGATATCTTAAGGGTACAATAAATCTGTGTCTTACTTTTGAGAAGTCTGCTAGATTCGATTTAAATGGGTATGTAGATGCTGATTGGGGTAATTCTTTTGACAGAAAATCGTTCACGGGGCTAGTTTTCAAGTTAGGCAAAAACTTGATATCGTGGGAGAGTAAAAAGCAACAATGCGTAAGTCTCTCATCCACTGAGGCAGAATATGTTGGATTGTGCCATGCATCTAAGGAAGCAATTTACTTAGGTAATTTAATGAGAGATTTGACTAACGATTGTAGTTACTGTACAAGTCCTGTAGTAATATTTAACGATAATCAATCGGCACAAAGGATTGCAAGCAATAAAATGAACCATAATCGAACAAAACACATCGATATTAAATATCATTTTGTTCGTGAGGCTATTTTAAATAATAGAATAGAGGTTAAGTACATGCAAACTGATAAAATGGTTGCAGACATATTAACAAAATGTCTACATGGCCCAAAAATTAGAATTTTTTTATCAAGTTTATGTCTAAAAGATAAATTGGAGGGCTATGTTTCAGAAAATATTTAATTAATGGGGGCAAATTAAGGGTGCGCGTACATATTAATGAGTGTATAAGGGTGCGCATAGACTTTTATAGTAAATTAATATTGCACATGCTGCTTAGATGTAATTAAAGATTTTCTGTAATTTTCTTTTTAAATATTTTTATGTTGATGCTATGTAACATATTAAGGGTGCGTGTTGGAGGTTGTACTGCACATAAACAGGCAGCTTATAATAAGTTACTACGCATGTCAGAAATTGAATAAGGAAGTGTACAAATATATCTTGTTTAGTTGTCTTGTCATAGTTCATACATTGATTACATATTATATTTTACATCAAATATCTTTTACTTCTTTAACAGTGGATAAACTATTTCCATTAGTTCCTCGACGAGCAGTAAAAAAACTTGAAAGGAAGTGACCAGACATTCTAACGTCAGGTTGTCTGGACCACAATTTTTTCACATAGTTGGAGACAACATATTTCAAATATTTATTTTTAAATATTCAATACCTTTTTAATGCCTTAATTTGTATATTTTTTTCTAATTTTATGGCGTCGCAGGAAAAAGTTACAGATGAATGAAATTCATAAGGAAGTAAAACTTATTTTATTATTAGGCTATTTAATTTGCAGTATACATAATATAGTAAATTATTATGTATATGTATGACTGGATGAAGATGGCTGAAGATAGGGCTCGTTGGCGCGATTTGGGGGAGGCCTATGCCCAGCAGTGAACTGATGAGTCACTGATAAGCTGGTAACAATCATGACAATATATTATGTAATTTTGAATATATATTTGCATTGTGAATTAGAAATAAATACACTCTATTTTAAAGAAGAATTTTAATAATCAGAATCAGATTAATAAAATCGTATAAAACATGATATTATGGATAATTGCAACAACAATTATAACTTTTTGGCGTATATTAAACAATGAGCAGTAATTTTTTTATAACTTATAGTAATTCTGATTGACATATCGTCGTAACATTGCCATTCGGCCACGTCGGCAATGTGACTTGTAATGTCCTAGACCTTTGGGTGTCGCAGATGGCAAAAATTCAATAACAGACAATAGATGGTAATTAATACCTTATAAAGATATATTTTGCGGTAAGTCATTAATGCACATTTGTACTTCGGGATTGGGCTCAAAAACAGCAATATTTTTCAAATTATAATTTATGTTTCTGATGCCATCACAGTCAGAGCGTCTGCAAATTGACATATTAATATCACTGTTAAGCATTGAATTTGCAGATTCACTTAATGTGTCTTTTTTCAAATCAAGTGGTAAAAAAGCACATTTCCTGGTGAAGTTGTTTATTGGACAATTGGAATTTGTACATGATTCTGTTACATATGCAGCATATGTTTCATCCAATAATATTTTGTTCAAATATGTGTGCAACATTGCTATCACAGCTGACATAGGTTTTGTCGCCAATTAACTTGTATTCAAAATGTTTTTTCAGAATCTCTCCGCGCAGTTTGTAAACATTTAGTGTATCATTGGCTATAATCATTTTAATTAATTTAAAGTATTCATTATCTTCATTGGTACTTATTATGCTATTTAACGCGTAGTTATACTAGTTATCAGTAACTCCAACTGCAATCGCTTGTGCAACTGTATCAAAAGCACACGTATTTAAAACAATACAAATTTTATCAGCAAAAGTGGTTAAAGAGCCATTTCTTAGTAAAGTAATCTTTGTTATTCCTTTGTTTATTCCTTTCTTTAATGCAGTATTAGTTTTCGTATCGTTTTTTTTGTTCAGCTTCTTTTTTATTTTGGATTTATTTTCTTTTTATCGCCTACATTCAATTTACTGCTAGCCATTTTCAGTTGCCCCGAAATAGATTCTGAGTGTTTTACAATAAATTCGTCTATACGACATCTCTCTGATTTGGTTTTTATCTGGCATAAATATCTTTTCGCCATTTTAAAGGAGCCTTCGACATTAGACGAAGTTGGGGCTGATATTTCTGATTGAAAAGTGTTTTTGAATATCTAGTATCCAGTATTCTTAACACAAGCAGCATTTACTTGCTTAAAATGTGACTAATTGATAGGTGTAAATGTCTGAGGATATTTATATTTATTTATTTTCATAACGTTCGACCATAACGGAAGTTGTCCCATTAGTCGTTCTGGTGATTGCTCTTTTGTTTCTAATTTTGTATAACAGGCATTAACATACTCAGCCTTCGAATTAAATTTTGTAAAAGCTTTTACTACAGCCCCTAATCAAGGCTGCACAATAATCCACGACGACTTCATTCGGAGTTGCATTGTTTTAACTTTTACACTAGAGATGCGCATAATAAATCTTTTGACGGAACAAAGATTCACTCACTCGATCACTCTTTCACTCTTTTAAATCTTTAAATCGCAAATACATCATTCCATCTGAAGTATATTCGTAATTTCACCTGATACATAAATCTTTACATAAATTGACTTCGAAATTGATTTGTTTTGTGGTTTTTGTCATTTTTGTGAGATTTATTTCTAAAGTTTAATAATAAATTCCGACCGACCGAAATCCGAATTCCGAGACGACCTCCGTGGCCGAGTACGCTGGTCTCAAGGCGTCGCCATCTCGAGAGGTCCTGGGTTCCATCCCCGGTGGAGGCAAGTGTTTGGGTGATGAATTTTCAGATATTTATTCTCCAGTCTTGGATGTTTGTATATATTTATATATATTCAGGATTTTTATCTATTAAATATATTTGTCCGTCATCATGTGTCCGTAACACAAGCAGCTTAAGTTGCTTAAAATGGGACTAGGTGATAGGTGTGAATATCTCAGGATAAAAAAAAATATCACAACGTATGATATACATAGATTTTAGTAGTTAACTTAGGTTTTGTTTTAGTTCTATATGGTAAGCAAATACGATTTCCCTTCATACTTTAAACAGGCTTTGGACTGTCAACCTATATGTTATTGTAGCTATTAAAATTATAGAATCTTATAAAAGTATTTGTTCGTGCTTATGAACAACAACTGAGACAATATCTTAGTATTTAATCTCGTTCGCCGCTCAATCATTGTGTACCCTGCCTTTGAAAAAATTCGTTCACAAGGTATAGAAGTGGCGACCAAATGCAATCTCTTCAATATATATCTATACAATATATTGCACAATTTGAAACAATAAATTATTATTATTATTTTACAGCAACGGATATACGTGTTGCCGTTCGTGCCACCATAATAACGGGTCTTTTATTCGTATTAATATGGGCTCAGTCATATACTTGTCTACTTCTATTATACCAGCTGCTGTCGCGTTAGTTGGCGTTAGTTGAGCCACTTCTCGGTCGAACGCAACCCAGATTGATAAATTCTGAGCTGTTTCGGATGATGGTATCGGGTCTGGTTCTGGTTCTTTTTCTGACTAGAGAGCTTCCCTACCAACTCTGTGCTTCTAAATCGCCAAATAGATCTAAATGCCTTTCTTTTAAATCTAGGTTCCAATATTGTTGCCTCAGAATATAACGCATGAGATTCTATGTATGAGAATCTTTTTTTAAATTCCTGGTCAAGATTTTTTAACATATTGTTTATTGACTCTATGGCTGTAGGTTCCCTTACTCGAGCTTGCGTATGCATTATCATTAATTTTTACATGGGTATCACTTTTGATAAGGTAAATTTTTTTTCGGAACTAATTTCTGTTGTTACATCAGCAAATGTCTGAAGAATTGGTACAGCACATTCTATCACTGACCAGTCATGAGAATGAAGCCCTAATTCGCTACGAAGTAAAGCCAATGTGGCTATAACTGCATATTTAATACGTAAGATACGGTGAAGCATATCAAACTTCAAGTTCCAACGGGTCATCACGTCTTGTTTTAGCTTCAGGGGAGGCAAACCTAACTGATGATGACCTAATTTCTAGAAGCTTACATTGTGCGTGCGAACTCCTTTTAAAATATTCTACTATACATTAAATGTTTTGTAATGTTGGCAAAATAATGGTGATCGCTGTTTGTACGCAAAGATTTAGGGTATGTGCAAAACTTAATATTTGGCGCCATTCTCCTTGAGCCTTTATTACAGCCGTCATGTTTGCCGCATTGTCGGTGGCAATAGCTGTTGTAATTGAGTCAAGGTTCCATTCCCGTGTATTTTGTTGAGGAATAAATAACAAGTATTAAACTTAATGATAATTTTATTAAACTTTTCTAATACTTAACTCACTGAACTGTCAAACTCTTATATTAAAATCGCGGCAACACAAAAACGTTCAGGAACATCTCAACATCCTTTTCTTTTACAATTGAGTCATACACAAGTGTGGGTGCTAGGCTTGAGGATGAATGAAAACCACCCATGCACACAACATAAAATATTTATTCTTTTTCTTCTACAGCTACACTCACTTTTACATTTGTACTGTAACAATAGGTAATATTTGTGGCTATAGCCCACACCGCGTACATAGACGTGGAAGTAATTCCCGAAGGCAATATGTGTAATGTAATTACAAAGAAGTTCAATGAATGAAAAAATGTGTTACATGAGACAGAAAAACAATGGCGCGAAAAGGCGCACCAACATAACAACAAAAAACTCGAATCAGGCGACATGTTTACCAACCTTACATTTTAATGTTAAGTTTAGGACTTAACATAGTTGCGGCCTCAACAAAAAAACAAAGGTTAATTTTAACTCCCTTAAAATTAAAAAAACTTATGTACTACATACAACGTTGTTATCTTCTATGGGATGAACACAAACTTTCGAAACGCTAGTCCTAGAGTTACAAAACCCTTTTTGTTTTTAACATCTAAGGCTCGCACCCTACCATCCTCCCCCGGATGCACTGCCACAATTCTACCCATAGGGCATGTAAGAGGACCTGTGTTATCATCTTTGATAATGACTAATGTTCCAACCTGCAAATTAGGTCTGCATAGCTGCCACTTAGGCCGACTTTGCAGCTGCACTAAATACTGTTTGTGCCACTGTTTCCAAAATGACTGCTGCATTTGCACACATTGTTTCCAAAACTTTAATCTATTTGTTGGAACATCCGACACATCTTCTTCTGGAAATGACTGCAAGGGTGCACCCGTGAGAAAATGGCCAGGAGTTAGATACGACATGTCATCAACATCTGACCTAATTAATGGCCTGGAATTTAAGATTCCTTCTATCTGAACCATCACAGTATACAATTCTTCATATGTAAGACACTTATCAGCTACTACACATTTTATGTGGTACTTGACACTCTTTATACCAGCTTCCCAAATGCCTGCAAAATTGGGTGAATATGCAAGAATAAATTTAAATGAAATTCCTAATAAAGTTGTATACTTATGAATAGCTGCCTGATGTTCACTAGAATTTTGCATTTTATACAGTTCATTTAATTGGTTCTTTAAAAAATAGCTACATATTTATAAAATATACATATTTACAACGAAGTTACCCTAAACCTAACTATATACATAAAGATATTTACAAGAAACCCCTTGAAAACTCTAGTGGAGCATCAGCCCTTCGAACAAGAGTCTCACGATCAGAGCCCCCATGATCGACCCCACAGCTATGATTGTGTATGCGCTGTTTTTTGCATGTTAGTCGCCTCCTACGACACCCGTCTGTAGGGGTAGTGTTATTCTGCTCCGACACCACACAGAGTACAGCAGCTAAGATATTTCGTGCGCTAAGTATGGCATGTTAGTCGCCTCCTACGACACCCGTTTGTAGGGGTAGTGTTATTCTGCTCCGACACCACACAGAGTTTTATATTTACAACTTTATATCTTTGACATGCCAGATACCGATATTCCTACATTTCTCGTATTTTGGAGCTAGTTTGGCTGCCTTATACTGTGCAGCGTCACTTTGTACATAAGATTTCTTAAAAACGAACTGTCCAACATTAAACGATGGAGCGGGGCGTCTGCGCAGATTATAATATTTACAGTTATGCTGATGAGCCTTTAGCAAATGCCTACGGACCCTGTCAAAAATGTCCGTTAGTAGCCCTAACTCCCCGGCATACTCTTTTCGAGGAACAGTGATATCATAATCACTGGTTCCTGTATTCCTATAAAAGGAACCATTGATCACTGGTTCTCGATCATGAACTAAAAAGAAAGGCGTGAAACCTGTCGATTCATTTACTGCACTATTAATAGCACATTGAATTTTAAATATATTTACATCCCACGTCCTATGATCCTCTTTAACATAAGATGCAACAGCAGTCATTATGGTCTTATTATAACGTTCCACTAGGTTTACCTGTGGAGTGTAGCGTGGTCCTAAATGCACGTTTGGCACTGCGTAGCTTCTCAAAAGTGCTTGGAATTCGGTTCCCGTGAATTGCACCCTATTATCAGCAATCACGATCTCCGGTATCCCATGCGTAAGAAACAGACACCTTTCAATAGATTCTGCTACTGCAACGCTAGTAGCTCGTCTTAACGGTATCAAAATGGTGTATTTTGAAAAGCAACAGGTTATCACCAACAAATGCATATACCCCTTACGTGATTTCGGTAATGGGCCAACCAAATCTGTTGAAATGACTTGAAAAGGTCGGTAACAACGTTTTGGTTCCCCCATTTGTCCTGGTAAAAGTGTGGTTGGACGTTTATAGGTTGCACAAACATCACACTTATTTACAAAATCCTTAACGTCCTTAAACATTCCCGGCCAATAATATCGTAAACTTAACCTACGGTGTGTTTTAAAGATGCCAAAATGTCCTGACGTAGCCGGACTGTGATTATCATTGATAATTCGTGATCGTTGACTTTCCGGCACCACTTCCTTCCACTCAAATTCCTGCATCAAAGTGTAGCTTGCCTTAGAATACCGAAGCAAAATGCCATTTTGGATGCGATAATTGGGGAAATTTTGAGGAGTATTACAACATCCAGCGTAGACCCGATCGTACCAATTGTCACCAGTGATGGCAGAGATAGCATCAACTTTCATCAATCGGGACAAGGTATCCGGCACAATATTATCCTTGCCCTTCCTGTGTTCTACCTCAAAATTTTACTGCGATAAACGACAACCCCAACGTGCTAGACGACCAGTAGTCTCCAACCGCATGAACCACTTGAGGGAAGCATGATCGGTGGCAACTCTAAAAGGCCAGATTCCTAAATAAGGCTCGAATTTCTCTATTGCATAAACGACTGCTAATGCTTCACGCTCTGTTGCACTATAATTCCGTTCACATTTGTTCAAAGATCGGCTAGCGTATGCAACAGGGTGTTCTGCACCATCGAAATTTTGAGATAACATACCCCCTATGCCATAACCCGAAGCATCACAGTGCACAACAAAAGGTTTGGAAAAATCCGGACATGCTAATACTGGTGCTGATATTAAAGCAGCCTTTAAAGCATTAAACGCTTGCTCAGCATCAGAGGTCCATTTAAACTTTAATTTGCTGCTAGTCAAAGCATTCAAAGGCGCAGCTATTGTAATTTATAATTGTAATTTATTAATAAACAGCTAATTCATGTTACGATGTTTTGGGATAACTCTATATAATTAATTAAATATAAATTATTGATGTAAATTTTGTGCTTTGCCCCACGTTGGGCGCCACTGTCACAGCGCTCCCTGGCCCGGCTAGGAGACAGGATAGCGTTGCGAGCAGATATATTTACAATAAAAGAAATACAATAGAAAATACAAAATATTTAATATATCAAACAAAACAAAGAATTTAATTAACCGTCGGTAGAGGTAAATACGGGCTCCACATACATAAGTTTTGCTCTCTCTCCAGTATAATATATAATCTGTGACTAAAAACTGAAACAAAACTAAGTAAATCAAACAATGTCCTCACGAATCCTGCCACCATCCAGTCTTCTTATGAGAAGCAGTCAGGCTATACATAGGGCTTCCTAAATCTGCCTCTTGCATTACCAATAAAAATGCTATGGGTGACAGGACAAGCGTTACTTCGTTTTAACGCAGTATTTATAAGAGTTTGCCCAACAAAATAAACTTATGTTATTATGACAAACAACAAATAAGTGCAAAAAAAAAAAGAAAAATACCAAAATACCACCGCAACCCACCTGTGGGCAAAGCACAAAACTTACATCAATAATTTATATTTAATTAATTATATAGAGTTATCCCAAAACATCGTAACATGAATTAGCTGTTTATTAATAAATTACAAATACATACCCGTTCTTAAATTATAGGTCATTTAACATTGTTTTTCAATAAAAAATAATAAATATTCCGTGTTTAACTTAAACACATTTTCCAAATTTTCTCGAAAAAATTGCATGACCATCTCGATATCGTTCTCTCATCTCGTAGGTCGCGCCTGGCCGGCCGATCGTTTATTGTTTTTGAATTTTTCACGTATATGGCTTCGAGATGAGAGAATTGAGCCATTTAAAAGAATTTGAAATTAATTAATTTTCCAATTTAAATAATAAAAAAAAATAGCAATGTTACAATGGCCTCCCGGTAGTGAACAGGCCGAAAAAAAAGTAGTGGTATTGTCAATTTTAGGATACTTATTTATAATTTATTTTGAAAATAAATTTATTTATTACAAGAATAAATAAATTTATTTTCAGGAACTAAATTTAGCTTCGCCGTTCGATATTCAAAATTGATGAAAATAGCGAAGCGACCTCTTTTGTCACAAGAATAAATAAATTTATTTTCAAGAACTAAATTTAGCTTCGCCGTTCGATATTCAAAATTGATGAAAATAGCGAAGCGACCTCTTTTGTCATTGGGCTGAATGCATGATGTCTAGTGCCAGTAAGATGGTTAGATGTACGCGAACTTTTTGAAAGAGTTTTTTTTTTAATTACTTACCGCCCTAGGGCGTTTCTAGCTACATTATTAACCTAAGGCGGTAATTGATCACTTACAACCCGCATCTGGGGGTATTAAGGACCTACTTACAGAACATGAGAGATGTAAATTATCATTCAGTGATACTCCGTTTTTTCCCTTACAGGACGCATCGAACACTACTCGGACCTAAGTAGTAGTCCTATCCTCACGTACTACTGCGTGATGAGGTAAGTACACAGCTTCCTTTTTATTTTCATCGTCTTTAGGTACCCTTCTCATATGCTCTAAATCATAGTACTCTTGAATTACCTTGGTATAATCTTCCTTCAGTTTACCATTTCGTGCCAATTTACACTCTAGACTTTTGAATCGTTTCAGCGCCCTTGATTCACCGCGCTTACAGTCCGGATCATCATCGCGGAATGGAAGACGTACTATATTCCGACCATCTTCTCGTCTTCGTGTAGTGTTAGCAAAGAGATCCTCGCATTTGATTTCCTCCTCTGTTAATAATTTTCTTTTTACAGATGGCTCCGCTTCCAATTCCCAAAACTTCTTCAACAATTCATCGGATTCAACCATAGTATGCATTACAACGATGTGAGAATTGACACTAGAACAAGATTCATCGGCATCGACAACCCCTGAAATGATCCATCCGAAAGCGGTGTCTTGGGCAATAATTGCTCCATCTGGGCTCTTTTTTAGACCCATCTGTATCACTCGGCTGTATATCTCTGCACCTAGTAACATGTCAATTTTATTAGGCCTGTGATATTCCGGATCAGCCAACTCATTATTACGCAAATTAACCCATTCGACTCTGGTCACTTTCATTGCAGGCAGAATAGATGTTATTGACGTGAGCACATGAGCATGAACCTGAACCTCAAAGTTGGAATCTATTCTAGATCTTAAGTTAAGTTTGACTGTGAACTTTGATACCACATTCTTTTTACTACCTACACCCATTATGGTGTGTTTTGAAGAAATTTGCTTCAACCCAAGATACTGAACCATTGCTTCAGTAATAAAAGATCCTTGAGAACCTTGATCCAATAATGTTCTCACTAAACGATAACTTCCGTCCTTCGACTCAGCTTTTACTACAGCTGTAGTTAATAAAACTGTCTCATTACAGTTACCTGTCGCAAGGCACGAAAATAATGGTCAAGTGGACTGTATAGCCTGAGCGGTACCCTTATTGGTATTCGCTCCTTCCTTCGTGGACTCCTTTACTTCGGTCGACGTGGCTTCCGTAGCAATATTTGCAGCAACATAACTGCCCCCACCAGCAGACTTTAATTCACCACTATTACTTGAATCACCACTAGGATAAAGCATGTATGATGGCGCCTATGATATATACGACATTTGATAGTGTTTCTACAAGATTTTGCAGAGTGATTAGTCCCTAAGCATATAAAACAGAAACTCTTTTCCCGCGCGAGCGCCTGACGAGCATTACTAGATTCCTTCAAGAACATATTACATACACTTAACCTATGATTAGCAGAGCACAGAATATAAACTAAACTTTTGTCATCTGTAACATGAAATGATGTCGTAGACTTCTGAACTTTATCTGTATAGAACCTAGTATCTAGATTTTCAAGACCTCGGAACCGACCAGTTAAGAAATCGGTAAATTGTACAAAGGTAGGTAATTCATTCGTGGGCTCGGATGACACCTTTAATTCCCACGCCTTCCGAGTGTCTTTATCTAATTTTGCACTTATAATATGAATAATGATTATATCCCATGATGACACATCAACACCTAGGTTTCTTATAGAATCCAGACAATCCGTGGTAGTACTAACTATTATTTTGATCTCATGTGCCGATTCAGTTATCAACCCCTTTTGGTTTAACAAGCGTTTCATTATACCATTAGCAAGAATTTTTTTATTATTGTACATTGACTCTAACTTTTCCCAACTAGTAGTATAATTATCGGCTGTCACTTGAATGTTCCGTAGCAGCTGTTCTGCTTCCCCTGTTAAGTGCCCCTTAAGATAATAAAATTTCTGTGCATTGTCTAAAGACTTATTATTGTGAACTAACCCAGTAAAAAGATCTCTAAACGTCTGCCAGTCCGTATACCTTCCAGAGAAAGTAGGAATTTTAATTTCTGGCAACTTAACCCTAGTACTAGAATTCTCAGAACCCCCACTAGAACATGAATTGACACATGAGTCATTAGATTTATTCAACTCAAGTAATTTGTCTTTTAAATCACTTTTATAATTGATATACAATTCCTCTACTACATCGTAGACATCATTTTTATGATAAGCTCAAAAATGTAACTCTGCTTTCTTAACCTTGCTTATAATCTTTGTGTGTGTATCTACAAATAAGGACCACTGCTGCTCTAAAGTTTCCAGTCGAGTTTCTATGTAGGAAATAGTCAACCGATCCTTTGGAAACTTTTTAAAATTTGCCTTTGCCTTGGAAAGGAGAATGGGGAAATGGGAACCACTCTTTGAGTTTTAAATCGCTCAACGTTTTTAAACCGTGTGATATTAGATTTAAAATTTGTAATAAGGTTGTTTATTTTCAAGCAAAAATATTGACTTCGAAGCTGGGAATAATGATAAAAACATGTTACATTTTTTTCAACTCCTGCCGGCTTTGCGCCCGCACCGATACTATTATTGCCTGCATATCTAAACCAAAACTCGCGGCGACAAGTAATGTAATATTTTTTTCTTTTTCTCTCCCTTTTTGTACATGTCTTCACAAACACACATTTTCTATTCATTTTATACACAATGAAAACACTATGGTGTGTACCTATAATTGTTTTAATATAATAATTGATCAACTCCTGCCGGCGTCGCCTGCGCACCAATACTCACACACGCAATATTGTTGCATGCATTCCTAAGGCGCTATAAAAACTGACAACCTTAGCCCCCCTGCCACTCATTGCTTATCTATCTAATTATCTAAAGAATATTATTAGAATATTATATTTGAATAAAAGTACCTACAGCTTCATAAAAAACGATATTGTCCACTGCTTAGTAGCTCCTTTTTTATTTTGAAGGTTTGAATGTCGGTAAATATTAAAAATATTTTAAGGTTAGGTTTTCTTTTTTGTCAACTTTTTATCCCTAGCTTTTCAGTATATCTTGCCATTACATATTTTTTTAGGTTTAATTAGAGTATCAAGACTAGGGCATTCGTTCCATGAAACGTCATGTTTTTGTATGGTACTGAACATACACATAGGATTCTGCCATTCTCCTTTTAGAATGTCAGTTAATGACTCCATAGTTATGTTTAAAATTACTTGACAACCTTATTTTTATTGACTAAAACTAACACAAATTATTGAACTAAAAAACAAGTAAGAACAAAAGGTATTAATTTAAAGAAGTATTTTCCTGTGTTATATTGTTGACCACTAACAATATTCAAGTAAATTTTCAATGACACTGAAAGTTCTTCGACATTTGTCAAAGTCACCAAAAATATTTTCAAAATTATTGTAAGTCCCAAACCAAATTGATGAAAAGTGTTTTTAGGCAAATTTTGGGCGTGGATTCCCCGTCTCCGTCACAAATCACGCGAAAATTTTACAATTCCTAATTCCACTACACAAATTAAAAGTACTCACAATTTTTCACCGCTCACTCACTTGGTGAATCCGCTCACGTGCTTGCGCTGACTGTCGCGCCTCTGTCAATGATGCGCTTCAACTCGTTCCGCTCGCCTCGTCCTCCGGGTCCAGCTCCCGGTTCCTCCACGGCCGCAACCTCCTGACGGCGCCTCGCTGTGGGGATGCTTCGAACAGCGATCCACTGCACTGCTCGATTAGTACGATGACGTAGCGGATGATTGTCACTATCACGACCAATGTCACACACTATCAAGTCGATCCGGCTCGAAGGACCAAATGTTAATTATGGTCTACTAGGTGAGATGCAATAAAATACTTGTTGTACTGCGTACCGTATATTGCATTGACCCCATGAAATCAGTGGGAGCAAACGATAGCACGATGCAACTAGACCATAGCGCCATCTAGTCACAGACATAGGTACTAATTTTATATAAAGAAAGTAGTTTGCATACAAACTCCTTAACAGTGTATTTTCCTTTTGTATTTGTTTCACTTCTTATCACTGTTCAATCCGATCTTCGTCGCCAGTTGTGTATTTTTTATTTCAGGTGAAGAGATTAACTAATGTAATAACGTAGATTTTATTTAGGGGAATGGATCACAAAGAAGACGTAAAAGGTAAGAATACTACGTTTCAATCCAAGTTGCCAAAAAGGTAAACAAAACGAAGGTAATGTTTCATCTCTAAAATGTTTTGTGATGACTGTAGGTAATTGAAATCAATTGAAACGGACAGCAATTGTTACCGTTAATTATATTTACGTGCCAATGTTACATGGACATAAAGTCGACTTTTTTGTTTACCTTTTTGGCAACTTGGATTGAAACGTACTTTAAAAGGTACGTATCGTAACGTAGACAGTAGTATAGTTTTTTTAATGAATTTGGACAAAAGCTGAATAATGTAAATTTGCCAAAACATCAAGAGTTTTTTATTTATTTATCAGTTAATTTTACACTGAACAATTATACAGAACACATAAATTAAATAGAAAGTACAAAGAGTGTGGCATTTTTCTCTATCCTATCCTATCCTCAGCTTATATACGTCCCACTGCTGGGCACAGGCCTTCCTCATGAGGAAACACATGTGGTGTATGGGCCGTAACACCACCACGCTGGTCCAATGCGGGTTGGTGTGTAGAAACGGTCACGAATGCGACCGGGACCAACGGCTTAACGTGCCTTCCGAAGCACGGAGAAGCTCGAGATCACAAAGTTTTGGTCACCCATCCACGGGCTGACCATGGCGAAGGTAGCTTTGTTTTCAATCGAAAGCCGAAGCGTACTAACCACTACGCCACCGAGCTCCTCGAGATTTTTCTCACCAAAAAATAAAATTATAAGAAATGATAGTAGATATTTATCATACATACACATACATAATTATCATCACGCTACTTTCCCCGAAGGGGTAGGCAGAGGTGTATATATGTATAATATGCTGTCGTGACATTAGTAGAACACATTAGTGATGTTCCGTTCATACGAAAATGCGACACGCGGCGCTCGCGCGCGCGATGCGCTCAGAGCTAAGAACATTCAGAATTGATATTTATTTTTGTATGAAAGTAAAATGACTGTGTCAAATTATTAAAAGCCATAGAACAAATGGTGTTTATGATGTTACCAACCTAGTATTGGATGTTGTTAATTAATAAAAACTGTATTAAACAACAATGTTATATTACTATTATGATTTGTGTGATATTTTGTTTAGAAATGCTTCAAATTGGCATAGTTAATCTTTGTTGTATAAATGTCGCTCATGGCTGTACACAAATAAATAAACACGTTTTTATTTGTATTTACATATGTATAAGTATTTATTATTTAATATACTAGTTTTTACAATTCATTTTACATATAATACGAGTATATATGGTTATTACCTATGAAATTGGTGTGTGTTGTGGAGATTTTGAAGAAGTTGCATTTTCCATACTTATTTTTTTTTGTTTTCTTCTCAACGACAAATCCAGAGATAATAATATTTGGCTTGTATTATTAGACAAGCTTTAGCAATATGTCAGATGTCACAGTTCATAAAAAATATTTATCGTTTTTATGTTAATGCAAATCAAATGATATATTCGGGAGGCAGTTAAATAGAGTTGTCTTCGTGTCTAATTTTGACACAATTAAACTTACAGAAAATTATCAAAATAATTTATAAGAGCTCAATAATAGTCTATTTTTAGTAGAGGTAATTGTTTTATAAGAGAATGTTCTGAAACTTAATAGTTACGGGCGAAATACTAAGAGAGAAAAACACCAATTTCATACGTAAGGACCCAATATCTACTTAGGTTAACTAGCTCTCAGCATAGTTTTCCGTCTTCATGTCATTCAAACCCAACTCATCGTTTTGCTGATACGTCCTCTCGTATCTCGTTATCTTCAAACCTGTAAATATATTTATAAATTAAAGTATTTAATAACACGGTCTACGATAATAATAATAATAATAATTCATTTATCTCAGACATTCATCCATATTAATAAAGATTTATGCCTGTTTATTATTATCTGTGGAAACTTCACTGATTTATGCATTTGATATTGTGTTTTATCTTTTAAGTTTTGTTGTAATTGTTTGTTTCCCTCAAAATAAATAAATATTTGTTAGTACAATTTTACAGTCTTACAAAACTAGTGTTAGTAGATACTTATTAAATTACATTAAATTAAAACAAAGAAAACAAATAAGCAATAAGCAGCTATAACGGATGGAATCCCCAATGATGATCACAGATTATTACACTATAGTCCGTTCGATAATCAATTTTATTCAATTCAAAAATAGTGATGTGCCTCTACCGATGCTTTTACGTAAAAGTTCACCGTTTTTTATTATTGTCATTCTGATGTGTAGTTATAGAGGTTCGTCAACAGATAACGTTATTTTATTATATTAGGTTGGGGAAAAAGTCTTTTCGCATTATAGTATGTATAAACTTGTAATAAAATCTCTTTGGCTATACTATTTGTATCTGGCTGGTTTTGGTATCATTGAAAGTTTAAATTTTAAAGAACATAATTCCAAATTCAAATTAGGAAAAATGTGTGATTTTCATTTGTTTTTCGTACCGCCAAGATGAGTGAATCTAATGAAGAAATTCGATACATTTTAAAATTTTACTACAAAAAAGGTAAAACAGCAACGCAAGCCGCGAAAAAAATTTGCGATGTTTATGGACCTAGTGCAGTGTCTGTGAGAGTAGCACAAATTTGGTTTAAGCGTTTTCAATCCGGAAATTTTGATGTCAAAGATGCACGTCGCTCTGGTCGCCTTATTACAGATAAAATGGATGCCATTTTTGAAAAAGTGGAGCAAGATCGGCATGTCAGAAGTTACGACGTAGCTGAAGAACTGGGAATTGACCACAAAACAGTTCTGGCGCATTTGAAAAAAACTGGGTACACAAAAAAGCTCGACATTTGGGTACCTCACGAGCTCACTGAAAGAAACCTAATGAACCGTGTACTCATTTGTGATTCTTTATTACGACGTAATGAAACCGAACCATTTTTGAAGAAGCTGATAACTGGTGATGAAAAGTGGATCACGTACGACAAGAACGTGCGAAAAGGTTGTGGTCAAAGGCCGGTCAGGCTTCACAGACTGTGGCGAAACCCGGGTTAACTCGCAACAAGGTGATGCTGTGTATGTGGTGGGATTGGAAGGGCATTATTCATTATGAGCTGTTACCACCAGGCAGGACCATCGATTCTGAACTCTACTGCGAACAACTGGTGAGATTAAAGCAAGAAGTTGAGAGAAAGCGGCCGGAATTAATCAACAGAAGGGGTGTGGTTTTTCATCATGATAACGCTAGACCTCACACATCTTTAGCCACTCAGCAAAAATTAAGAGAGTTTGGCTGGGAGGTGTTAATGCATCCGCCGTATAGTCCTGACCTTGCACCTTCAGATTTCCACCTGTTTCGGTCTCTTCAGAATTCTTTGGGCAGTGTCAGGTTAACATCACGAGAGGACTGCCAAAACCACTTGTCGCGGTATTTTGACCAGAAGTCCCAAAATTTCTATAGCAATGGGATCATGTCCCTACCTACAAGATGGCAAAAAGTTATCGAACAAAATGGTACCTACATACTTTAGTTAAATGTAAATACGAACAAAATGGTACCTACATACTTTAGTTAAATGTAAATAAACTATATTAAAAAATGTTTTGAATTTTCTTAAAAAATGCGAAGAAACTTTTTCCCCAACCTATTATGTAGTTAACATAGAAACGATTAAAATAATAATAATATTATGTTATCTACACTCATGTTATAATGTTCGAATTATGAACTCAGACTCGAACTCATAATGACATACTATTTAACAAACATGATAAAAACGAACATTTAAAAATGGAGTCTGTAACATAATGTCCATTACGCAACACTTATTTATCTGAACATAAAAAACGCACAAAACTATGGAAAATGTTTTCCAACAATAAATAAAATTAATAAAATTTTTTGTTGTATTTCTTTGAATAATGAGTGTAGATAAAGTAGTGTATGTAACTGCACATAACTTGGTATTAAAACACTCGCGTGATACTATTACTCGTGTTTTAATAATCTATATTATGTGACAGTTACATAAACTACACATACACAATATACAATTTTAAGAACAATATAATTAAGCAAGCGAAATGTGGGTGTTATGTCCCTCTTAGCATGAACACCGCGTTATGATATATTATTATAGCGGGTTTTTATCACATTCAAATGTCAAGTACTATGGAATTTTACAATTGCGGGTGATAAAAATGTGATAAATACCAAATCGCGCTGCTCAAGCTATTTAGGCAGGGAAAGGAACGTGGTAAAAAACGGCAATTTCATAGGTAAAGACCTATTATATTTATACGCACCATCGTCCACCTCACCGGGTCCATCGGCCAGGCTCTGCACGTAGGAGTTACCGGCCGGGTCGTCCAGGATGATCGTGACGGGCAGCTGACACTCCAGCACTTGGTTCAACTTCCCTATGAACCTGGAAGAGGATAGCGAATATACTGGGCGTCCCGCGGCTATGCCACAAGGAGGGAAATGCAGATGGAACATTTTACTGAAAGAAAACATTATTTGAATTTCAAAAACAATTAAACTAGATATTTAGATAATAACATGGTTATTAAATAATGGTTCAACCGGGAATCGAACCAGTTACACGAGATAAATAATTACCCTCTAACTTTATCATACCCATCAATAGCTTTCAGCGTGAGGAAGACAATGATATACCAGACCAAGACCATATGTAGGATGGCTTCCCTTTCATTTAATTTATCAAGTTTGTTAGAGAGATTTCGTCTGTATAATTGACCCTAACGATCGATGCAATAAAAGTACAGAGTGTAATTTTTACAGCTTTAGTTGGTTCGATTCCCGAGTGTGGCAAACGAATTATCGAAAATCTTTGAGTGCAGTTTACTTTCTTTTCAAAAATAAAGGAATGTTTCCTTTGAGTAAAATTTTCTATCTACAGTATTAAGAGTACTTTCCCTTCAGGTGGCATTACAAAATTCCATATACAGGATATATATATATACACACTGCAAACACCGGTTTTCGCTAACAATAGATGTTTCTATTGCGTCTCGTCCTGTGCCCGTTGAATAGTTATAAAAGTTGATCGTGTAAACATACCTGTCTAACCCATCAGCAGCTATAGCCGGGGAGTCCCCCAAGGCTCCGGGGGCATCCCCCAACTGCTCTATCGTCGCTCGGATGAGCCCCTCGGCCGTCGTGAACCTGCCCCCCAGGGCTCGGCCCCCCACCTCCAGGTCCAGCTCGGGGACTGACATGCTGCAGGTCTCCGACTGGTGAGCGAGACGGAATTTAGTAGGAGTAGGGTTGCAGGTAAATAATTCTATAATTGTTATGACACTCTACTATGACAGTTAAGGACTTCACAGACGACAGCTATAATATACATCAACGTACATTGAAACAGCCGTGTGGTAGCGGCTCATTAAGAGAATAAATACTACCAACCTCTGCCCGAGGGTGTCCTAAAAGGCGACTAATGGACTTGGAACTGCACAACATCCGATAGCTTATAGCAGCGGGCTCACCACCTGTCACGCTGAGTGCAGTCACTGCTCGGTGAAGCGCGGACTATGGCAGTGGACTGCTTGCGGTGCTTTTGCCTAGTCTCTGAATAACCCTTAGGGGATAATAGTCGCGATTATATGTATGTATGTAAAAAAAATTCAACATCCCTATTATACAAAACTAAAATAGCATAAAGTGCCTCACGGTTGGATGCCATGTTTTCAACATCAAACAGTAAAACCTAGTTGTTGACGTACCTTTAATACATCCCTGGAAAAGTCTTCCCTAGAAGCGACTCTCACTTCAAACCGAACGCCACGGTCTTCGATACCACCGCCTGACTTGACCTGTTGAAATGTCTCATTTGAACTACGAAAATAGTTCTTATTACTTTGGGAATAGAGGCGGTGTTAAGGTCAACACGACCACAATTATTACAGTATTATTATTATTTCACACCACTGTGACCTACACTTCCCACACTGTACCCATAGGTTTAGGATGAATGTACATTTTTGTGTGATTTACCGGTAAATGTCAAATTTGATCGTTTCGTAGAACACGCGGGGACGCTATGGCCTGTTAATACTCGCAAAAACTTGACAACTGTAATTATTCGCTTTCTCTTTTTCTCTCGGGCGGTTTGAACTTGATTAGGATTTCTCGCTTCCACGTTTCCTGAATCATTTTAGCGTAGCAAATAAATCCTAAATCTATGATTGTACCTTACACCTCTCACACTACTGTACAACACATCACACATCTTTTTTACACAATACCCTACACCTTTCACACCACCGTACCCTACACCTTTCACTCCACTGTAACCTACACCTTTCACACCACTACCATACACCTTTCACTCCACTGTAACCTACTCTTCTCACACCACTGCACCCTACACCTTTTACACCACTGTACCCTACACCTTTCACACCGCTGTACCCTGCACTTCTCACACCACTGCACCCTACACCCCTCACACCCAACCACCTTCCTACTTTCATACATACATATTTTCTCTCACGTAGTCCTCACCTATATACATCCCACTGCTGGACACAGGCCTTCCTCATGGAGAAACACATAAGGAGTATTGGCCGTAACACCACCACGCTGGCCTAATGGGGGTTGGTGGGTAGAAAACGTCGCAACAGCAACCGGGACAAACAGCTTAACGTGCCTTCCGAGGCACGGAGGAGCTCGAGATCACAAAGTTTTAGTCACCCATCCACGGCCTGACCATGGCGAAGGTAGCTTTGTTTTATTTATGGCAAATACATATAATTTGAATTTACCTCGTTAGTTCGATGCCCGCAAGCATCGCATACCGTAGCCATTATGACTACCTCCTTGAAATGAGGTATTTCTGTAACAGATAAAATACAATAGAATTACTTTATTTATACAGATTATTAATACGAGCGTGTTTATTAAAAGCTCAAACGTTTACTATAAAAGATTTGCGATGCTACCTTCGCAAAACTTTTATAGTGTTCGTACGTTTGTGTGAGCATACATGTGTGTTTATGTGTCTGTGTATATAATATTTTTTTGTGTATGCGACGCAGTGTTATCTTGTCTTCCTTACATTTACAAAGCGAGTTCAATGTAAGACAGAATATAGTAGCTAGTCAACATCATAATTAACTGTGTCATGGTAAAATTACCAGGGATGTATACCTTATGGGTCGAAATGTGTACGTGTGCGTGTGTATGAGTGTGTGTGAGTGTAAGTGAGTGTGTGTTCATAGGTCAACTTCATATTGATGTCGGCCCGTGTGTTTGTGTTGTGTGTGTGAGAGTGCGTGTGTGTGTGTGTGAGAGAGAGAGAGAGTGCGTGTGTGTGTGAGAGAGTGCGTGTGTGTGTGGGAGAGTGCGTCGTGTGTGAGTGTGTGCGCTTGCACCTGACCCGCATGGTGGGCAACACAATATCGACTCTTTGTACGAGTACTTAAGGGTCCGGCGAACAGTGAATTTTTCATACAAACGCAATACCAAAATCATTTTCAATTTGAGAATATCTGGACAAATCATCGCTGTTACTCGGATTAAGAAAGTATTTTTCTCCTCGCTGCAAAATGCAGATATTATTATGAAGATTTTATAGAGCGTAGGTATTTTCACTTTTAAAGTGAGTGATGTATCTGTTACGTAAGTATTTAGTAATCTGTGGCAATGGGTCCGTGTTGTGTGTGCGTGTAGTGTGTGTGTGTGTGTGCACTGACTGGTGAGCTTCATGTTGGTGTCGGCGGGCGCGTTGCAGTCGGGGCAGTTGGTGCGGAACTGCATGACCTCGTCGGCCTGCAGGGACTCGAACGTGCACTGGCGGGGATCGGCCGCCGTCAGCAGCGCGCTCGGCGCCAGCGGACACTGGACGTGCGGCGCCTCCGACACCTGGGGGACAACACATTCAAGATAATGCCTGTGCTCATGGCGACGCCTTGACGTACAAACCACTCGATCAACGAAGTCGTCAACTAAAATAGAATAGATTAACATACATAACAACATATCATGACGCCCCTTGCCCCGAAGGGGTAGATAGAGGTATAAAACACCCACTTTTCGCCAGATATGTTAGGTCCCCATGTAACAGGTGGCGAGCCTGTTGCCATGCACCGGGCACAATGTGAGACAAGCGATATTCACAATGAACTGTACATAAGTTTTTATTTAAACTCAGTGGTGGCGGCGGTGGGATCGAACCCGCGTTTCCCGCGGCCTCGAACGAGTAATGCCCCGTCCGTCCCAACTCGGCTTCCCCTGCCTAGAATAGACTATATGACTGATATACATATACATACACAAAATCACGCCTCTTTCCCGGTGGGGTAGGCAGAGATAGCAGATTCCCACCTTCTTCTTCTACTCACATCACTTGCCTCATACAAGCTTTCGTGAGATAAACTATTATTATTGATAGACAAGTTGAGAGAAAAGCGGCTGTCGTGGTATGGACGTATTTTGAGAAGAGAGAATGGGCATGTAACGAGAAGAGTTATGAATATGAGAGTGGATGGTAATGCAGGGAGAGGAAGACCGAAGAAGAGGTGGATGGATTGTGTGAATGAGGACATGGCTAGAGTGGGAGTGAATGTTGATGTGGCGTGTGATAGGGAGAGTGGAGGAGACTCGTTGCGCCGACCACAAATGAAATTGGGTAAAGCGCAGGCTAATGATGAAACTTCTATTATTAGACTTGTGTACCTCTTCATGCATAAAAATGCCCAAAGCATGGTTCTCGTCCTTACTCCTCTTGAAATCCGTTCTGTCGCAGCGAGGATCTTTGCTAGGCATTTCTGGATTCTCCACGAAGCAATTACCTGGAAATAAACATGCCAACACTATAGATAGATATACCAGGAGCTCGCTGGCGTAGTAGTACGCTTTGGCTTTCGATATCGAGAGCATAGCAACCTTCGCCATGGTCAGGCCTTGGATGGGTGACCAAAACTTTGTGATCTTGAACAATGGGTAGTATACAAACGGCTGTAAAATCTTATTAAAACATTGAATATTCACGAGGTATCGCCTTAAGACACATCAGAATTTTTTTAACAGAAAATTAATTAAAGAATTAAATTTAAGAAAATATGAATTATGAAATGTTATTATAATTTGAATAAATTTTTAATGATTAGCGACTATTCCAGGTGCCAATAATTCGCCTTTTAAAATAATATAATTGTATGGTTCACCACCATACATTTATTCTTGCTTGGATGTTGAAGTTAAACTCTTCTTAGTTGACGAATTTATTCTCGATGTACACAATAAGTAACTAATTAATAGTATTTCATTATAAAATTGGAGCCGTCTGATCGTATTGATGGCTAAATGAGCAGTGAATTAAAATAAGTGAAAGAAATAAAATTAAATTTAAATTTTGCTGACCACCGTCAGCAAAATTTCCTTACGGTCCACCGACCGTACAATAATCTATTGCTTTTATGAGCAGTCAGATGCTCTCTGAAAAGGCACGACGGTGTGTTAGTCCCAACACTGATGTACGGGAGTGAATTTTGGGTACGGGAGAAGAGACAAAAGTAGAATAAATGCGGTAGAAATGAGAGCTTTGAGAAGCATGACTGGAGTAAAATTGAGTGACAGGATATATAATGATGAGATAAGAAGGAAGCGTGGTTTGAAATAAGACGTAGTGACAAGAATAGAGAAAGGTATGCTAAAATGGTTTGGACACGTGGAAAGGATGGATGAAAATAGATTGACTAAAGGAATATATGAATCGGGTGTGAGTGAGATACGGGACGAGGCAGACCTAGGCGAACGTTCCTCGACCAAGTTAAAGACGTTCTAGAGAAGGGCCAGGTCAAAAGTACCCGAAATCGCCGAGCATGCATGAGGACTGTAATGAGAGTTGATGAAGCGAAAGATATATGCAGGGATCGTAACAAGTGGAAGCATGTAATCTATGCCTACCCCTGTGGGGAAAAGGCGTGACTTATGTACGTATGTTGATTGACAAATTTGTCTTATTACAAAATCATTTTTTTTTATTTAATGTTTAATGTCATTATCATTTTGTATATAGAATTGTTATATTTCCACCTGTACTATGTATGAAAGCAATAAATATGAATCCATGAACAGACTTTCGGAGTGATGACATATTTTGTATATTATTGTTACCAGAAATGTATGTAATATGTCGTTGTAAACAATTCCTAGGAAATGTATAATTTGATACATATGGTTAAGGTTATTTTTTTACCCTTAAAACAATATTTATACCTCCGGTTTTGACGACCTCCGTGGTCTAGTGGTCTGTATTCCGGTCTCAAGGCGTCGCCATCTCGAGAGGTTCTGGGTTCGATCCCCGGTGGGGGCAAATGTTTGGCTGATGAATTTTCAGGCATTTGTTCTCCAGTCTTGGATGTTTATATATATTTATTTATATTCAGGATATTTATAAGTATTTATGTATTTAATATATTTATCCGTCATCTAGTGTCCGCAACACAAGCAGCATTAGTTACTTAAAACGCAGCTAGTTGATAGGTGTGAATGTCCGAGGATATTAATATCTACTCAATATCTATATGATTATACATTTTCTAGTAATTGTATAGGTAGGTACAACTATTAGATTTTTTTTACATATGACAGCTGTTGGCCTTCATCTCACCTGATGGTAAGTGACGATAAGGCCGAAGGTGGAAGTTGCAAGCGAGCATATGTAAAAAAACAAGCAACAACAACAGCAACAACAGGCTAAGCACCCCTAACACCTTACAATAACAATTTCTTTGCTTTCTTGCCAATTGCACACTGCTGTAAATAAATACCGAAACTGAATGAATGCTTTGACTTTACCACTAATATCTTCAAGCTCGAGCACCCACTTGGTGTCCAGGCTGCGCAGAGCGTTCAGCTTGGCCACGAACGCATCGATCTGTTCCGCCGCCTCGGGGTGGTCGCGTTTCCGCACAGACTGGTCTTGAGTCAGTCCGGCGATAGCGCGGAGAAGTATGCCTTCTACTGTTGTTACTTCTGTGAAACGAACATAAAATATATAAGTTATAAAACCTTGTGATCCCCGTGTTGGTCCGGGACGCAAAAATGATGTGCCAACTGCTTTTCTTGGCTAGCATGTCGTAAAATGCGACGGCGTATTGGGTACTGGGTCTGTGATCGTGTTGGCGATGAGCTAGACACTTGTCACTACTCTTTCACGATTTTTCATCTGTCCAAACCCAATTTTTGTTTGGCTAAATGTGGTCTTAAGGAACACAGTGCTCCTTGGACTCTGCCTACCCCTTCGGAGATTATAGGCGTGATTGTATGTATCAAACCTTGAGGAGCTCGTAGTGCTATCATCGCCTTGGATGGGTGACCAAAACTTTGTGATCTTGAACTCCGCCGTGCTTCGGAAGGCACGTTTAAACTGTTGGTCACGTTTGCATTTGCAACTATTTCTACCCATCGACCCGCATTGGGCCAGCGTGGTGTTACGGCCCATACTCCTCATGTGTTTCTCCATGAGAAAGGCCTGTGCCCAGCAGTGGCACGTATATAGACTGAGGACGACGATGAAATACTTCATCAACCTTATCAACTTAATTTTGTAACTATGTGACTTTACCTCCTTTCTGGCTCTGCGCCGGTATCTCAAAATCTATTTCTGGAATCCTGACGCGGGTATAATCACTCTTCACAACCTGTCGGTTTAGGTCGGTCGGAGTGTCCACGCGGAGCTTCCACCTGGGAAACAAATGATCGTAGATTTAGGGCTTTTTCGCTACGCCAAGAAGACACATGAAGCGTGAGAGGGAGAAATCCTAATTAGGTACAAAGAGATATTAATACACATGGAGATGTACACCACCAACCCATGGTTGTACCTGCGTTAATGAATCACGAATCAAGAATCACCGAATCAGGGGAGAGCGCGGGGTACTTGCAAATGCTCTTTCCCACACCGCGCTTGTTCTATGCTCCCTACAAATTCTATTTCTGTCCCTATTGTTGCCACCTCTCCCCCTTCTGGGGCGTGACAGCGATACAGTCACAGGACTTCGCGTCGCGCTGCTCTTCTGCTGATACCCGATCAATGGAAAGCGTGCCTAATGGTGTGCCAGGAGTGCGCGAACTCGAGATATGGAGATGTACAGTGGAGATATTTGTCGTTATTCCTCCCTCTCCTTTTCTGCAAAGGAGTACGCGTGTCGGATTTACAGTGACCTCTGTGTTGTCACGGACAAAGAGATTTAGAAACTTTCTTCGTGCGCACATCTCGTGCATGGAGTTCGCTTCCGGCACTCGTGTTCCCTTCATGGTACAGCATGGGTCTTTGAGAGAGGCGTGAGAAAGCACCTCATGGGCCATCGAGGTGGAGGTAGCTCGGGCTTGTTCTCTGCGGCCCGCTATTTCCGCAAATGGACTCTCCTATTCCTTACCATCAGGTGGTGTTGAGTCAATTGCTGTGTTCTTTTAGATATAATAATAACTCCCGAGAGACAAGAAGAATGCGAATGAATGACAGAAATATTTTCGCGAGTAGTAAGAGGCCTAGCATCCCCGCTGTTCTACGAGCCGAATACATCCCCGCTGTTCTACGAGCCGAATAAATTTGACATTTTTTGTCGTGTCTCCAAGCCGCTTATGTGTATCTTGTACGTCCTAAATCTATGCAAATGATAACAATTTAATATATCTAAGTGGCGGTTGGTATGCCACGTTACTTGTAGATCTGACGGCCGTTGGGCGGAAAGGTTCGGAGTGACGGCCACGTAGGGAACAGCGTTGGTAGTACAATACTAGGTGCACCGACGATCTGGCGAAGGTCATTATGGAGATCATTGGGGGAGGCTTATGTCCAGCAGTGGGCGGTTCTGGGCTGAGATGATGATGATTTTGACAGGAGGCCGCTATTATTTCAATGACAATAATTCTTCAAATTCAAGCAGGGAGAGAGGAAGCATACACACAAAAATTGCACAACAATCCAACAGCTTATAGTGCCTAATAGCGGCGACAGGCTCACCACCTGTCAAGCTGAGTGCGGTCACTGCTTGGTGAAGCATGGACTATTGCAATCGACAGCTTTTGCGGTGATTTTGCCTAGACTCTGACTAACCCTTAGTCGATAATAGTCGCGATTATATTTATGTAATAGGTTGGGGAAAAAGTTTCTTCGCATTTTTTAAGAAAATTCAAAACATTTTTTAATATAGTTTATTTACATTTAACTAAAGTATGTAGGTACCATTTTGTTCGATAACTTTTTGCCATCTTGTAGGTAGGGACATGATCCAATTGCTATAGAAATTTTGGGACTTCTGGTCAAAATACCGCGACAAGTGGTTTTGGCAGTCCTCTCGTGATGTTAACCTGACACTGCCTAAAGAATTCTGAAGAGACCGAAACAGGTGGAAATCTGAAGGTGCAAGGTCAGGACTATACGGCGGATGCATTAACACCTCCCAGCCAAACTCTCTTAATTTTTGCTGAGTGGCTAAAGATGTGTGAGGTCTAGCGTTATCATGATGAAAAACCACACCCCTTCTGTTGATTAATTCCGGCCGCTTTCTCTCAACTTCTTGCTTTAATCTCATCAGTTGTTCGCAGTAGAGTTCAGAATCGATGGTCCTGCCTGGTGGTAACAGCTCATAATGAATAATGCCCTTCCAATCCCACCACACACACAGCATCACCTTGTTGCGAGTTAACCCGGATTTCGCCACAGTCTGTGAAGACTGACCGGCCTTTGACCACGACCTTTTTCGCACGTTCTTGTCGTACGTGATCCACTTTTCATCACCAGTTATCAGCTTCTTCAAAAATGGTTCGGTTTCATTACGTCGTAATAAAGAATCACAAATGAGTACACGGTTCATTAGGTTTCTTTCAGTGAGCTCGTGAGGTACCCAAATGTCGAGCTTTTTTGTGTACCCAGTTTTTTTTCAAATGCGCCAAAACTGTTTTGTGGTCAATTCCCAGTTCTTCAGCTACGCCGTAACTACTGACATGCCGATCTTGCTCCACTTTTTCAAAAATGGCATCCATTTTATCTGTAATTGGGCGACCAGAGCGACGTGCATCTTTGACATCAAAATTTCTGGATTGAAAACGCTTAAACCAAATTTGTGCTACTCTCACAGACACTGCACTAGGTCCATAAACATCGCAAATTTTTTTCGCGGCCTGCGTTGCATTTTTCCTTTTTTGTAGTAAAATTTTAAAATGTATCGAATTTCTTCATTAGATTCACTCATCTTGGCGGTACGAAAAACAAATGAAAATCACACATTTTCCTAATTTGAATTTGGAATTATGTTCTTTAAAATTTAAACTTTCAATGATACCAAAACCAGCCAGATACAAATAGTATAGCCAAAGAGATTTTATTACAAGTTTATACATACTATAATGCGAAAAGACTTTTTCCGCAACCTAATATGTATGTTAGAAAATTAATTTGGTGTTCACTACGATGACGACGTTCGACGACGTCCGTAGTCGAGTGGTCTGTACGCCGGTCTCAAGGGGTCGCCATCTCGAGAGGTTCTGGGTTCGATCCCCGGCAAATGTTTGTGTGATGAACACAGGCATTTGTTCTCCAGCCTGGGATGTTTATATATGTATTGTATATTTTCTGAGTATTTAGTATCTAGTATCCGTAACACACGTCGTAACGTCTAAATGGGGCTAGTTGATAGGTGTGAATGTCTCAATATATTTATTTATATATTTACTAATAACATTTGCATTCAATAGAAAGCAAAACATGTGCCTCTCTGAACCAAAATGTACCATCTTTTATTCTGTATTTGTGTGAATAATAAAGATATGATTAATATAACTTTACCTAACCCCGAGCTCAGCAATTGAACCTCCCGGCTGTATTTCATTGTTCTCATAGCCACAGTGCTCACAGGAAAACGACATAATAACCACATGTTTGTAATATGGTATCTTGGTGAACAGCAAGCGTGTCATGCCCTGGAAGAAAGATTTTTTAATTTTTTTATTTAAGGCTTAAAACAAGTTAATATCACAAAACAGGTAAATAATATTATTAGTACATTTTCAACTTCTTAAGAATCCTTCTAATTGTTGCTATAGAGGTATATAAAAAAAAAATCATTAAATTTTATATAAATTTGTATAAATTGGGGTTAGATTTTAATATATGTACCATTAATAACACAAAAAAATGTACTGCTTTTCTTGCCTAGCATGTCATAAAATGCGACTAAGGGCGTATTGAGTACTTGGTCTTTGATTGTGTAGGCGATGAGCTAGCCACCTGTTACTCTCTTTCACGATAAGTGTTGAATAACAGAATAAAGAGGTTCATGTTAAAGTCATGAAAAGAAACATGGGTGTTATTTAAATGGTTAGCAAAATATTCCAATTTCGGTCAGCAAAAAAATACAATTGATCAGATAAAATTACTAATTGGTCAGCAACTTATGGGCAGCAATTATTCCAAAATTAGCCAGCAAAATAACTAATTGGGAAGCATCTTAAATGTTTTCTCTGCTGTCATATTGTTTAAAATGTTTTGACTCCTTGGACTCTGTGATTGTATGTATGTGTGTATGTAATATCTATCAGAAAACATTTCCTAGGAATTGATCCTTAATTAATCCGTTTCCTACATATCCGGTAACATATATATTACTGCCCCTATAATGATCTTACTGCCCAATTAATTCTTCTGCTGACCAAATAATTATTTTGCTGCCCAAATGCTTAATATATCAAAAATTTATTGACAATATTTTTTTTATATTGTAATTAATAATACTCTTATTTCAATCTTGGATTATTCTAATTAGACTACTCTACTATGAAAATTTACCATATTTAAATAGTAGCTATGACCTACATTTTTTATAGCGTAAATATAATGATAGATAGATTAAATTCAATAGTATTTATCTTTAAAAACATTTGTAAATAGATAAACTTATTCAATAATAACATAACCTACAATATAATATAATGATTTTAAGGACCATTTTACGAATTGAATGACAATTAATGACTAAATAATAATATTTTCTCGTGTTTTGAAAAATGATTTTTCGATAATATCAGTGTAAAAATAGTGTAATAAAATGTATCGGCACATTGACTTACATTTGAGTGACAATTTATGCACAGCGACTCAATTTCCGTCACTTCGGGCTCTGGGTCTTCAGCAGAGAGCTCCCTGAACACTGGCTTCTCTTCAGCAGTAGACATTTTCTTAATTATTTTTGAAAAACACAACAAAAACGTGGAAAATTCTAGATACAATTCTGAAAACAAATTGGCCAATGTCATTGACGGAGTTTGACATTGACAGTTTGACAGGAACCTAATCACAGATCTTTTGGCAAAGGAAACGTAGCTCATAAACACCTAGTATTAGTGAATTACATCATCACCACGCTTGGTTGAACCAATGAAGATTGGAGGGTACAAAACTACAAATGGTTGCAATAGCGAGCGGAACCAACGGCTTAACTGTTTTGCTGCAGCACGGAGGAACTCGAGATCACACAAAGTTTCGGTCAATCGTCTAAAGGACTGAAAGTAGATAGCCCTTTGACGAACACGGGGACATCCTTGTCCCAACCAAAAAAAAATAATTATATCAATAACTAGGAAAGCAGTAGATGTTTTTATAGTTTAAACTAATTTCTGAATGTAGTTTTTATTTTTTAAACAGAGCAACACTACATTCAATATGTCATTCTTTGTCTATGGTCATTGGAAATTGACAGTTTGTTTCGCGCGAATTTCTTGTATTTTGAAAAGTTATTTTTAAGTGATAGAGCTGTTTTCAAAATTTATATTGTAAGATATTTATTGCGTGGTAAGTACTTTTTTATTTTGTGCACTAATAAAACCATAATTTATATTTTACGTATTGATCTGTGATTATAAAGATAAAGGGACGCCGGCGTCCCTGTGGCCCATGAGGGAAATTATTTATTCAATATTACAGTAAGTTGTAATATTTTTAACAATTACCCTCATTTCTTGTATTTTTTTGCACAATATGTTTCGTAAAAGACTTTCAGTTTTTGAACTCAATGAAAATGAAATCCAACAAATTTTGATGGGTGATAATAGTGACGATGAAAAACAATTTGTTGCTCAATGAAGAAGATGTAAGGCTTCTCACACAGGACATCACCCGTCAAAATCTGTTGGATGTTGAGATTGGACCAAGGTGTTTTAGATGTTGAGATTGAAGATACGACACATCAACTTCAAGAATCTAGGAGATTATCACCCGAGCTCTGATCTTTCGGGGTAGAACTTGTCAACGAATCACATAGCAACCGTCAACCAGTTTTCAAGTTGACCCAGAGAACATACGCTCCGAATGTATTTCAAAATGTTGATTATGAATTCCTCTTTCAGGAGCGTGTGAGTGTGACCCCCGTATTTCCCAAGACTGAAGGGGAAAATTTATAAATCTATAATAAGACCTGTCATCATGTATGGATCGGAATGTTGGCCAAGCGTATGGATGAACAAAGATTGCATGTGGCTCAAATGCGAATGTTGAGGTGGATGTGTGGTGTGACGAGAATGGATAGAGTGAGGAATGAATATATTAGGGGAAGTCTGAAAGTTGCCCCGATTGCTAATAATAATGTATTGAGAAGGGAGAATAATCATGTCACCAGGAAAGTTATGAACTTGAAAGTGGATGGGCGTGTGGGGAGAGGAAGACCAAAGAAAAAATGGATGGATTGTGTGAATGATGATTTGATGAGGATGGGCGTGAGTGTTGACTTGACGAGTGATAGAGGAGAGTGGAAGAGGAAGACATGTTGCGCCAACCCTAAATAGAATTGGGAACAGGGCAGGAAAAAGAAGAAGAGGAGAATGGAGTGAAGTTTTTGACCAAATTACAATACATACAAGTGGTAGCTCGTAGCTCGTAGCTTTACCGCCAGGCAACGAGATGCCCCCTCTTCAAGAACTAGCTTCGTAGGTAAAGCTATAATAAAGCGTCAATTACCTACAAATCCTATGGAAAAGGTCAATGTCAGAAGACGATGTGTGAATTGTGCGAAGTTCAAAAGAGAAAGTCGTACAAATAATACTTGTGCTACGTGTAAAGTACACCTCTGTTACACCAATGACGAAAACTGTCTTGCTGAACATCAAAGCCAGTAATTTAGAACGTTTTATTTAAAATAATATTTTTTAATAATAAAAAATTAATTAATAAATTTTAATGATGATTAATTAATTTTTTTAATATACATATAAAAATGAATATGTTGTCTCATTTAAAAAAATCATAAATTAGGAATAAATGTACACGGGTAAAGATAAGGCTGAATATGGAAAATGTCAGCCTTGACGACCATAGGGACAAATATGTCCCAAAAAAAACAGAAAACTTAATAATATTTTTGGTGTTTTTATTTCAAAATATGTTTATTAGATGCTCAATTGATCATCCTGATCAGTCAGAATGATTACTGTACCTCTTATAACCTTATGGTCCTGAAAGGGTTAAAGGCTTTATAACAGTTGTAAACTAAGGAATATTAAACAAGTGGAGTTGCGACCCGGATATTCAAAAATAATGGCACTTCCGAGGCGACAAAATTCGTAAGCAGTTTTGTCCATCATCCTTGTCCATAAAAATGGATAGAAGCAAGAATTTCGTTCTAGTACAAAATTCTTCGGTAGAAGTGTATCGTCAGAATATCACGTGATTAAAGAACGCGGGTTTCGCAAGGATTGGGAAATGTTGGTACTCTCGCTTTAGAAACCACTTCTTTGGCTTTCCTTTTGCATTAACCCAGTATATTCTATATCTATGCATTAACCATAGATTGCTTATTTTACCTCTACCTCTAAGATGTTGACACCTTGTGTTCCATAAGAACACATTTAGTCATACAAAAATTGGGTAGTAGAAATAAGTCTACAAAAAAGTCTACTTATCCGTTCCCAGGGGATAGCTTGGTAGGAATAAGTGTACTAGACGACACGCTATCATCTGTCACTGTGCTAGTTAACCAGGGGTGGAGTCTTCATATTATTTTTGGAGTAGCTTATCTACAGGAGATGCAGGAGTTTCTAGATTAACTTCAGTACTTAAGATTTTTAATTCGCAAAGTATTTTCAAACTCTTTTTTTGATTTGGGTCCTTTGGAAATACACAGATTCTTCTTTAATCACATAATTGCGCAAACTACTCGGTAATCTTTGCAATCAACAGAAATATCATGAAATGTTTACAGAACATCAGAACCTCCATACGATTTGACATTAAGTTTGACATTTATGACAGCTAAAAAAGTACAGCCGTTCATGCGCCATCTAGCGGGATAAAAAGTCAGTTGTCCTCCTCATTGAGTTAACATTAGAAAAATGTCGGGATGTGTATCGATAAATTTGTTAGAGATTGGCGTAATAAAAATAATTACATTTTTGCTTAGATACGCTCCTTTGGTTTGAAGCCCTCGATATTAAATATCATAAAATATGCTATGTATCTTGCGCAAATATTATTACGGTCTAATAAGAAAAAGTAAGGAAACAGATTGCTAACATTATAATTAGTTATTATTATTATATAGATCTAATTAAACGACATTTTATCTAATCAATGATGATCAATTGATCAATATGCAAAAACGAATATAATATCTCTTCCGTAATAAATAAGGTTTATTTTTGTCAATGACGAGTCCCGTTTTTCTACTAAAGTGTGCTAAAAAAAAGATGAGAGATCCCTCTAGGCCTTTAAATCTCGTAAATATCTGGGACAATGATGTCATCAGAGAATATAAACATAACCTTGGAATACCGGTAATAATATTACGTCACATTGTATTTCGGTCGATTTGTCTATACAACGAACAAGCGACCAAATTAAATAACCATGCTTTTAATACAACTCTGACGAAGTGCATGCATCTTGGTTTTAGTAGGGTTATTTCGTTCCCGCTTCGCGCGTGTTCGAAATTCGAACAGTCAATGAGAAGCGACACAGAGCGATCTATGACTACAGTATTATTTTTTAAATTGTGGATTTAACTAGCAGTCTGTGTAGTGTTTAGTTTAGTTTTTGAAGTACTTAATTTTTCTCGAGGTAGGTGAGTGCTAATCTTACTTATGTTAATAACTTTAAAAAGATTTAATCTTAGTTAAATATTTTACATTTATATTTTAATTTAATGGTCCTTTATTACTTTTTCTCCATAAATTTTATTCGTGATAGAGACTTTCGTCATGGTTGGACCTCGGATGGGTGACTAAAACTTTGTTAGGTATCTTTAGTTCCGGTGTGCATCAGAAGATACGTTAATTTAACCATAGATTTTGTAAACTTTTTTGCCTAGGTACGGACGGTGCAAAGTCTATGTGTTAAGCAACCGGTTGCTATAGCAACCGTTTGTTCTCACCAAACCGCTGGATTGAACCAGCGCTCCCAACCTTCTGAAGCACTGAGGAACTTAAGGACTTTTGGTCACCCATCCAAGGGCAGGCCAACCGGAAGTGACTTTGTTTAAGCCAGTAGAGACCTTCTCTTCTTAATTTAACTTTACCGCTGTGAACTTAGACAAAAGTCTCACAAGATTGACCACAAGATATTCCTTCATTACATTTCGTTTAAGTATTCATCACAAACATCTGTCACTAAACATATTGTAAACTAGCTGTTGCCCGCGACTTCGTCCGCGGTTACTAAGGTTTAATCCACGGGAACCCTTTAATTTTCCGGAATAAAAAGTATCTATGATGTTGACCAGGGATATATGATATCACCATGCAAGATTTTATGGAAATCGCATTTCGGAGATTAGCCCGCACAAACATATAAACAAACAAAGAAACAATAAATAAAAATAAATATATTTTTGGTATTTGCGAAAGATTGTTATGCAAAGGTAGATTCACTTATTCATAAATTGACGTTTTTAAGTGTTTGTATATCAAGCCTATAAAAAAAGATGTTCTCAATTTTGCATAATATTACTTCTACTTTTGAACTGCATTTTCCATACTAACATTTTTTCAGATTTCTCCACAACGACAAATCCAGAGATAATAATTGTTGGCATGTATCATAAGACAAGCTTTAGCAATATGTGTGATATCCCTCTTCATAAAAATTATTTATCGTTTTTAAGATGCAAATAAAATGATGTATTCGGGAGGCACTTAAAAAGAGTTGTCTCCGTGTCCAATTTCAATACAATTAAACTTACAACAAAATATCAAAACAAATATGAAGAGCTCAAAAATATGGTCTATTTTAAGAGGAGGTAATTATTTTTTAAAAATACTCTGAAACTTAATAGCTGCAGACAAAATACTAAGAGGGAAAAAAAACGGCAATTTCATACTTTAACCGCTATTATTTTATGTACACATAAATACCGGACTGAATATATTTTAATTTCATTCTGGTGTTAACTGGGCCTCGAACCCGGAACTTCAAACATTGAAGCCGCGGCACAAATCGGCCGGTCGAACAAAAATTTTGTTACCGCCTTTGTCGCTACCTTTCGGGGCACAGAAAGAGAGAGATAGCCAGGTAAGCTCGCTTCCACCTTCGGCCTTATCGTCACTTACCATCAGGTGAGATGAAGGCCAAGAACTTACCTGTCATGTGTAAAACATATACATAAAAATATCAAATAAAAAGTACTTTTGACTGGATTAAGAGGTTTGACTGCAACACATACATTATTATAACAGAATTTTTCCCTAAGGGTTAGTCAGAGACTAGGCAAAAGTATCGCAAAAGCAGTCCATTGCCATAGTCCGCGCTTCACCGAGCAGTAACTGCACTCAGCGCGACAGGTGGTGAGCCCGTCGCCGCTATAAGCTTTTGGATGTTCTGCAGTTCTAAGTCCATTAGGTGCCTTTTCCCAAGGGAAGAGATGGGTAGTAGGAAGGGAAGTATTCTTTTAATGAGCCGCTACCACACGGCTCCACGGCACCAAAAAAAATATGGTAAAAATAATGGTAATGGTCTTGTGGTAAAAAAATATGTCAAATAAAATATATGGCGCGGGAGCTGGCATTACGTAAGAATATCTTATATCATAATAGCGTCGGCAAACACACTTTTTAGATGATATCATCGGAGGCCATTTAACCTCTCTACGGTCACGAAACGAGATAAAAGAAACACATATTGTCAGCGTACGCCGGCGTTCGCTGGGTCGTAATTTTATATTATACAATATCTGAGGCCTTAGTGTAAGTTTTTTAGTATAAAATACGTTACTATTGTAGTTGCGTTAAGAGCTCAATTTGTATAGGAAACTTAGTATGCGTTACGTTCCGCTAGAGGCGCTATTCACGTTTCCTATACAAATAAGACTCTTAACGCAACTACAATAGTAACGTATTTTATACTCAAAAACTTACACTAAAGCCTCAGGGTGATCAATCCAAATGGGTCAGGGGGAGAAATCCGAAACTATGAGAGATAGCGAATTCTGTTCTTAGGAACCAAGACGTCGATTTTGGATAAATTAATAATAGCATAAAACTTTTTTTCAACTCCTAACCTAACCTGGCTGTTCATATTATGTAACCTAAGCCTATATTCAATATATTTCATTTATGTGGTATATATTACAATGTGTTCCCCATTTAGGAAGGCCCGTGCGCAGTCGGACGTTGGTAGGTATATATAGGCTGAATATACGACCCACTGTCACGGATGATGAGGTATTTGCTTTAAAATAATGGTTTTTTTCAGTGCACCTTGGAACAGTTTGGCTCTAATTAAGTCATTATTGATTTTCTACAATCATTGATAACGAGAAATGCCACGGTAAGCCTCATCCTCATCTAATTCTATACATTATATAGTATTATGTATTTATTTTTATTTATTTATGTTATTGAGATAGATTATACTAAATACTAAAATAATAGAAAACTAAACAACAAAAACAGCTTATCTCCTCGCGAAAACAAAAAAAAAACCTAAATCTAACAGTAGATTTAAATATAACAAAAAAAAAGATATTATAAGAAAAAATCGTCTGCAATATCCATCTCTGAAAATGTACCAAAAAGGCTGGCTGAATTACCTCTGAATAGCAACGCTTATTCTTCAAAATACAGACCGGCCTTCTTGTCATTTGATTTGTCGCAGAGCCGCTTCGAAATCTCTTTGTAGAGCTTATGAGCAGATGGTCAGCAGCAGCGTTTCTACCCCAAAAGCCTCAAATATGTAGTATTCACAGGGGCTACTATATTTGCGCCGTTTGAGGGATTCCGAAGAAGTGGCAGCCGAACCAGACTCACCGAAGTTACAGGAACATGGGAGGCTGCTAAGGTGTCGACACAAGTTGCATCCCACACCAAAGCACGACCTATCTTCTAGGGAATAAATAACGAATAAATGCTTAAAATCCAAAAATTTTTTTTTTTCTCTGTCTATTTGTAAAGGCTAATCTCCGAAACGGCTGGACCGATTTCAATGAAATTTGGCATGATGTTACCTTATATCCCTGGTCAACATCTTAGATACTTTTTATTCCGGAAGGATTCCCGTGGGATAGTTAAAAAAGGATTCCCGTGGGATAGTTAAAAAACTAGTAACTGTGGGCGAAGTCGCGGGCAACAGCTAGTGTTGAAATAAAAATCCCGTCCAAATTTTACGCTGAATGGGGATAAACCTTGTAAGTATATTTGTATGCGCATATTCTAGACATCCATTGAATGTACGCAACCTTGTACATTGTCGGCCTTATGTCACCGACTTAAATATTTAATCAGATGATATTTTGGACTGTTTACGGACATAAATCACTTCAATCCATTCTGGGAATGGATGCAGCTTGACGCAAGAGATATATTATTTTATGCAAATTCAGTGGCGCAGGCCGGGAAAGCTTGGGGCGTTAGTACTCTTTGGCTTTCGATCGAAAACAAAGCTACCTTCGCAATGGTCAGGCCGTGGATGGGTGACCAAAACTTTATGATATCGAGCTCCTCCGTTAAGCCATTGGTTTCTACCCACGACCCGCATTGGACCAGCGTGGTGTTACGGCCCATACATCTCATGTGTTTCTCGATGAGGCCTGTGCCTATCAGTGGGAGGTTTGTAGGCTGAGCACAGGCTGGGATTGAACCCGGCCGCATACTATCTTTGCCATCGTTTTATGAATTAGCCTTAGAATAATAAGTATAATAACACCTTGTGGCGTACGACATCGACGCCTTTGCTTACTAAGATTAAGTATCTATTTTTAATCTGTACTGTCAATCAAGTATCTGAACTTTTTCCCGCTCCCGCGGTCGGGTGATCTGAGGAGAACAAATGCTGTTCGAAGTTTTACTGGTGTTTTTGTAACTATGTCCTTCACTACAAATCACTCGCCAAGTCTACGTGCCCGAGTACCCCAAAACCACTTGTTACCCTGTTAATATTAAACCTAAATCACCACAAGCATGTATGGAACGTTTTAAAAAGGTTTGGCTCTACCATAACCTTTAAAAAACCGGCTCCACCAATAGAGCAATATTTAAGGGTCTTGAGTTAATATTGGTCCTTACCTATGAAATTGGTGTTTTTTTTCTCTCTTAGTATTTTGTCTGTAACTATTAAGATTCAGAGTATTCCTAAAAATAATTACCTCGTCTAAAAATAGACTATATTTTTGAGCTCTTTTGATTTGTTTTGATAATTTGTTGTAAGTTTAATTGTGTTAAAATTGGACACGGAGACATCTTTTTTTATGTGCCTCCCGAATACATCATTTTATTTGCATTCACTTAAAAACGATAAATAATTTTTATGAAGTGTGATATTACACATATTACTAAAGCTTGTCTAACGATAGATGCCAAATATTATTATCTTTGGATTTGTCGTTGTGAAGAAAACTGAAAAAATTTTAGTATGGAAAATGCAGAATTCCCCAAAATCTCCATACAAAACACCTATTTCATAGGTAAGGACCTAATAAATCGGTTTATATAGGTTTGATTCGATCTTATAATAAATAGGTGTTAATAATGCGTTTCCGTTTACGGCCCATGGCACTTGTTTACTTAAATTTTACTTTCATTTGATAAATGCAATGAACGAACTAATAAGGGAAGCATGGACACATAAACTAATTGAAACCTGTGACTTGGTTTATTATACTGTTGGCAGATTTGGCTTAAACCGGTTTATTTAGGTTTTTGAAAAGCTCTTTTCTTAAATACGCTCCGAGTGAAACCTTTAATAAAAACCGCTAAAAACCCATATTAACCGGTATTTTTGAAACCGGTTGCAAGCCCTGCTTAAAAGTATTAAGATTACCTACTAAGCACCTTTTTTTTTAATTTTGACGGGCAAGCTCTTGCTTGGCTTTTATCTCACGTGATGGCATGACGATAAGGCCGAAGGAGAAGCGAACTTCACCTTTTTTTTAATCTATAGTTTTTAAAGATGTTTTTATGCATAGGATATGCCAACCCCATTGTACCTTATCCTTAATAGGCTTTTTCTTTCATTGGACCCCAAATAATTAATTACTGATAGCCATCATCATAATAAATAATACAATTTTTCTTCTGAAGCCTATAACACAATAAATTTTAAATTATCAATTACGTTTTTGTTAAATGTCAAAAACGCCTTCGATCCTGATGTTCTATAAATTATCTGTGCCGTAGCGTCACGATTATTGTAAACAATTCAATACGCATGCGTGACACAGCCGACAGTTATGCTGGATTGGTTGCGACTGGCGTTTGACGGATTTTGACCATGCGTAGTAGTTGTTTACATGAAAAATTACTCAACTAATTTCACAAACATGGTGGATAGCGATTTTGGCAGATGAGAGAAAAAGTAAAAATAAAACATGTTAAAATTGAATTTCTACAGCAATCCCTTATTTATATTTATCGAACTTGGTATATTTCGGACCCTTGTACTAAGTACTATGTGAATGACACATTATTTTCATTAATGTTGATATGAGTCAACTAGCCTATTATCTAACAACGAGGGATTTTTTTAGTGTTTGCAGGCATAGGACACGCGCAGTATATGCATTTGTGTCATCTATGTAAATGTATATCTGAGGGTGCTAGGACCCATATGTCACCTGATACTTTAAGTCGTTCATTGCCATCCTCCAAGCAATATGAAGCAAGCGATAGATATTTAGTGAAGATTTACTTATTTTTCCTTACAGAACATGGGCAAAGACGACAAAGAAGACTCGGGCTTCGGCTTCAAGGACCGCGCGAAGGCCGAGGACACGCTCCGGTTGCTGGCGGAGCACCCCATGAACTACCGCCGGCTGACAGTCCGAGGGTTGCTGGGGCGAGCCAAGAGGGTGCTGTCCAGTGAGTATTATATCTTCTTCGGCTTCAAGGACCGCTGCGGCTGCTGGTGGAGGACCCACACCCACCCACCCCTGAACGTGCGGGCTCCTGGGGAGAGCCAATAGAGTGCTCTCTGGTCAGTAATGTAGTGGAACCAGTTAATTGAGTCATCGGCTGCGGGTTAAGAAGTTCGCGGGAGAGAGCGAGGTTTGTAATGAAAAATGTGGTAAACTGCAGAATATTACTAAAATTAGATATCTATCTTTTCTTTACTTTTAAAATTCAATGACGTTGTAGTTTATGACATTTTTTTTAATGTTGCTATGTTAATAGAGGGTAGAAACTTGCTGAGTTTCTTGCCCGTTCTTCTCAGAACAAGGCCTCCTGGTAGTTTTGTGAACGGATGGCGTAGTTTTTCTTTTTCACGAAATATTGTAAAATGTTTATGACATTCATAAGCATGCGCTAGGACGCATCTAAAAATCTAAACTGAATAAATGCTTTTGATTTTTTATGGGATACTTATAACACCTCTGCCTGTCGGGCATATAAATATATACAGCGGTAGCCGAGTTGGGACGGACGGGGCACTACTCGTCCGAGAGGCCGCGGGACTCGCGGGTTCGATCCCACCGCCTCTACCACTGAGTTTGAATAAAACTTTGGTAGTTGAGTGTGAATATCGCTTGCCTCACATTGTGCCCGGTGCATGGCAACAGGCTCGCCACCTGTTACATGGGGACCTAACATATCTGGCGAAATGTGTGTGTTTAAAACCTCTGCCTATCCCTTCGGGGAAAGAGGTGTGATGATATGTATTTGTTTATGTATGTATGTATATATGATAATATGAATGAAATATAAATGACTGTTACCAATTTGCTTACTGTTGTTTTATACATATGATTTATATGTTTTCTGTACGATGGCCAACGATCTAGTGAAAGGAAGGGTCGATCATATAGAGATCCTTGTGGGAGGGTTATGTCCATCAGTGGTGTGCACTGGGCTGATTATTCACATACCTATCTACTTCAAGAAAAACAATTGCATTTTTTTTCAGTGACAAAAGCAGAAGATAAAATCAAAAACATAAAAGAAGCAATGGAAGTTTTCGAAAACTGGCTGAAAGACTTAGAGAAGGATAAAGAAGATAAGACTGATAAGAAGGAAAAGAAGAAGAAGGAAGACAAGAATGAAAAGAAGGAGGAAGAAGATAAGAATGGAGATGACAAGGTTAGATTGAACGACTGTTAACGGTTGTGGCATAACAAAGCAATCGATTTTGCTATTCTTATACTTAACAGGTGTAAAAAGACCCTTAACGAAGCCGGAACCCACGTATTGTATCCATCAATGGGCTCATTTTTTTCTTCTAGACCATACCTGGGAAATTGATAACTCCCGAGATACTAAAAGAGTAAAAGGTGAGATTTTTTTAAAGATTTCTATTAAAACAAACTTAATACACCTTTTGTAAATTTTATACTATAGTAGATTTTGTTTTTAATTATTAATAAAAAAGGAGTTTTAAACTACTACGCGCAATGTATCTAATCCGCACGCACACTAATATTCGTAGGTACTGTCTAAGAATGAAAACGACGCGTGCGAGCGTAGCTGGTTGTCTGGTCACGGTAATAATATTAGGTCCTTACCTATGAAATTGGTGTTTTGTATGGAGATTTTGGGGATGTCTGCATTTTACATACTAACATTTTATCAGTTTTCTTCACAACGACAAATCCAGAGATAATAATATTTGGCATGTATCATTAGACAAGCTTTAGCAATATGTGTGTGAACACGCTTGATAAAAATTATTCATCGTTTTTATGTTAATGTAAATCAAATGATGTATTGATGGGAGGCAGTTAAAAATAATTGTCTTTGTGTCTAATTTTAACACAATTAAACTTACAAAAAATTATCAAATTAAATAATACGTGCTCAAATATATGGTCTATTTTTAGAAGAGGCAATTATTTTATAAGAATATTCTGAAACTTAATAGTTACGGACAAATTGCTAAGACAGAATAAAAACACCAATTTCATAGGTAAGGACCCAATATTACCGTGGTCTGGTAGCCGCGCGGCCGTTGTGTACGGCACGCACACACGCATGCCAGCTTACCCGCTACCTACGCCCAAGTTCAATGCACCCTTAACATATCAATCATCTTATCTTCTAAACTCGGCTTAGTCACAAATAAAGACCACATCTACTACTATGTGCCCACAAAGGTTATTAGGGACATTCAAAATGATAACTTCTACGTGCCACCCACAGATCACTAAGAGCCGCTTCGATGGTGCCACCACTCCTTCCTAACCTCCCACCATATATATATATATATATATATATATATGTATCGTACGTAAATGCCACGCGACTAAGGGAACATGATGAATTATTTCCCCATGAGCATTGAACTACTAATGCCTTGTAACTCAATGCCCATGAGTTACTAAGGTCAGATGACAATCACTTCAATGTTATTACTAGACTTGTAGAGTTGCTCCTTGAATTACCAGTGGACCCTGGACTCCGAATGGTAACACAAACACTTTCAGACGTCTGGCAGTGAAGGTGTCTTCACATTATTTTCCTTCACGGTAGGTAGGTATATCCGTAGTTAGGTAAAACCGTAATTCGGCGAGGTAACGAACGGGCGAGCGGGATTCGAACCAGCGTTTTTCTGATTCTAGTCAGTGTCACTCTTCTACCGCCACTGTATGTATTTTCAAGTTTTAATTCTTTGAAACTTTACGCAGATTCTGTTGATCGAAAATTTCTGTCACTCGCATAATTAAATTAAATGATGATATTCTATTCTATTCTAATGAATGTTAGACAATCAATAAACGTGCAATAAACCTATAAGCGATTGTCAAATGTTATGCATTTGACCATCGCTTATAGTATCGCTGTTCATAGACATGTAAAAAAAGCAGACAGTCTTGCTAACAAAAAACTCTGTCATTCAGTATCGGCCAATTCGGCTCTGCGTCACGGTAATACGTGTCTGCGTACTTACACGCGCCAGACATATCTCTCTAATCTGTGCACGGGCCTGCACGCACACATTTACTTAAATATCGGCCCATTTCTGCCAATTTCTTCGCCATCATTACCCGAAACTCACTCACACATACATAGCCGGCGCCATTACCACGGTAATATTGAGATCGAGGCGCGTAGGTATAACTCGAGTTTCGACCGTTTGTATGGAGTTAAAATACTGCATAGATAATATTACCGTGCCAATAAGGTGCCTCAGTTTTTTCTTAAACTTATTCGCCCGTCTGCTACACGCGTGATTTTTTCTTTCGTCATTATTGTATACTCTTTGTTTAAAACAACAAGATTTGAAGAATTGTTAGTTTTACTACATACACTAATCTAATTTAAATAAGCTATTTTTAGATATTTATTTCATCCTTAGACTTGCTCAAGGCCATTTTGTCCAATGTTATTTGTATTTCGTGGTTTGGTGTTTTAATTTCAAATTTTGTGAATCCGCTAAGAGTAATTGTGTTCTGAGGTGTTAAATTCAAGATGCCTTGGCAAGAATATAGTGCTCGGGAGTATGTCAACATGGTCTCCGAAGCTTCGCGGCTGTACGGGACCGAATATCCGAGCGCCCATCAACCTCGTGATCCAAGAGTGATACAGCGTTTGTTGGATGACCAGCCCATTGTTCCTGTGAACGAGGGGGGCGGCCGGCTAATACGACCAGAGACTGAGGAAGCTATACTGGATGTGATGCGACAAAACCCACGTACAAGCGTGCGGAGGGCAGCCAGAGAGCTTCGCTGACGGCAAGGTCCAGATCAAGTGTCCCATTCTACCATAAACAGAGTGTGAAGGAGGAACAAACAACGGCCTTACGAGATACACAAGGTGCAAGCGCTTTTTGTTTATTTTTTGAACACTTAAAGGTCTCTGCCCACTACACAGTATCATACTTTGACCGTGCTATGAACGTGTCAGGCAAAAAAATATTCTCTGTATTAAAAAGTATGACACCATGCCCACTAGCCCGTTCCGTTATAAGTTATAACTGCGTAAGATGGCCGTTATAAACGCGTCTGCGTCACACGGAATTGAATTAGTGAATTACTACAAAGGCGACAACAGTGCACAGATACAGCGTCTCCGCTGAATAAATAACAGGACTGCGATTAAGGTTTTTTTTTTTTAAAAGTATTTAGCCTATTACAGTTATTGTGAGCCGGACCCAGAATGTCTCATTAGGGTAGGAGCAAATTAGGTGCCGACCATCTAGCCTACGGATGGACCAAAACCTATTTGAATTCGATTCGGTCTAATCACTTATGTAAATCTTCGGTGGTAAACGTTAGCGCGCTGCAGCGTACTGGTGGCGCCATCTCTTGGCGGCGTTCGGAACTACTGCAGGCACGAATTTATAAGGTTGTAATAGTTGCCGTGTTACAGTATTTTAATTCATAATTATGCTGCTGCTACGATTGAATAGGTATTATGTTTACATTAAAAAGAAAGTTCTAATACAGTTAAATAAAATTTAGAAAATATTGCTTTAACTTTAATATTTTTATTGGTTAAACTGTCACACAGACTTGAAGGCAACCCATTGATAAGCCGAGGGACAATATAGGACAATAACGCTGTGTGCGAATTCGTTTCTGAGAAACGGTCCGTGTTCATACAGAATGTTCTATAACATTTTTTAAAGATTCGGTAAAAATTTGTTCTTTTAGTAATAAAAACTGTACTTTAGTGTGAACGTAGGACTTGACAATGTTTAAAGATACCGTTTTCATTGTCATAATATTTTTTTTTGAATTTTTGGTGACACTATTTTTATTAAGTATTGGTTTATTAAACTTGGTGTTTATAAATTTAATTGAGGTGTTATGTAAGTACGGCCATAGCTACTAAGACAATACTGTGTGTGAGAGTCTGCCAAAGCGTCATAAAGCATTAGCTTCACCTAGAATGGTATGCTGTTTTTTAGTATTGTTTAATTAGCGAGAAACGGTCTAAATTTATATGTGAGTTGATTTGATGGTCTGAATGCGTAGGCGCCGGCTTCGTTAAGGGTCTTTTTATACCGTGTAGAACCAATTCCAGAGTTCTCCAGAACAATATGTGCAACCCCCATGCACTGAGTTCTTACGAACTTCGTCGTCGTGCGAGGAGCTGGTTATGGTTAGTACGTTTCGGCTTTCGATATCAAAAACAAAGCTACCTTCGACGTGGTCTGGCCTTGGATGGGTGACCAGAACTTTGTGATCTCGAACTCCTCCGTGCTTCGGAAAGCACTTTAAGCCTTTGGTCCCGGCCACTATTGCAACCGTTTCTACCCACCAACCCGCATTGGGCCAGCGTGGTGGTGTTACGGCCCATACTCCTGTGTGTTCTCCCAAGGCCTGTGCCCAGCAGTGGGACGTATATAGGCTGAGGACGACGACGTGATGTATCTTATAACTCACGTTTCAGGACTCGAGCTCAAACTCCGACGAAGAAATGGAAGAAGAGCAGCCAAAGAAGAAGGACCTGCCGTCAGACACGGTGCCGGGCCTCGGGTTCAAGGACAAGGAGACGGCTGACGGCACCCTGAAGGAGCTGGAGGGGCGCGACCCTGACTACCAGAAGCTGGCTATTAAGGGACTTATTGGGAGAGCGAAGAGGGTGCTTACTTGTGAGTTATAGCTTTTGGAGACGTTGGTACACAAGGCTAGTTCTTCTTCTTCTTCAAACATTCACATTCACACCTATCAACTAGCCACATTTTAGCAACTAATGTTGCTTGTGTTACGGACACTAGATGACGGATAAATATATTTAATAGATAAATATCCTGAATATATATAAACATCCAAGACTGGAGAACAAATGCCTGAAAATTTATCACCCAAACATTTGCCCCCACCGGGGATCGAACCCAGAACCTCTCGAGATGGCGACGCCTTGAGACCGGCGTACAGACCACTCGACCACGGAGGTCGTCAACGGGAGTTGACTCATATCAAAATTCAATTCAAACATGTTTTATTTTTACTTTTTTCTTCATCTGTCAAAAATGCTATCCACCATGATCATGATATTAGTTGAGTAACGCGTCATGTAAGCAATTATTACGCATGGTCAAAATCCGTCAAACGCCAGTCGCAACCAATCCAGCATATCCGTCGGCTGTGTCAGCCTGTATTGAATTGTTTACTAAAATCGTGACTTTACGGCACAGATATTTCATAGACCATCATGACCGAAGGCGTTTTTGACAGTTAAGAAGAAACGTAATTTAAAATCTAAAAATTATTATGTTAAAGGCCTCAATTTTTTTATTATTATATATTATATTGATGGCTAACAGTAATGAATAAAAAAAAGGGTCATCTAGCCAATTGGTCTAATGTCGCTTGTATAATAGCAATAATAGATACTCGGTGGCCGATAAGTGGTCGTCGCTGGGGATGCGAATTTCGTTTGTCACCACTCTTTGAAGGTTCCAATCCTAGTGATTTTATGTATGTACCAGCTTTTGCCCGCGATTTCGTCTACGTAGAATAGTTACTTTGAGATAGTATGATGGAATGTAGCCTATAGCCTTCCTCAATATATAGGCTATTCAACACTGAAAGATTTCAAATTGGAACAGTAGCCACAACTGGTGGAATTGATAATCTGGGAGGTGTTATTAACATTCACCCGCATGGCATCCGTTCCCATAGGGATATCGAGATAACAGGTAGCCTATGTCCTTTCTCAGGCTCTAGACTATCTGTGCACCTTTTGGTTCAATTGGTGCAGTAGTTTTGACGTGAATGCGAGACAGACAGACAGATGTTATCTTAATTGAAAATATCTTTCTTCCTGTTCCAGGCACAAGAGACGAGACCAAGCTATCAAATATAAAAGAGGCGATATCAGTGTTTGAGAAGTTCCTCGACGACTTCGACTCCATGCACCTGAGCAAGCAGAACAACGCGTACATCGGCCTGGGGCACGTCCGGACGGCGGAGAAGATGGCCGACTGCGTGACGGACCAACAGGTGAGTCTACATGGATGATAAGGCCGAAGGTGCAAGCGAGCTTCACCTGTAATCCTCAACAACTGAGGAACTGACTATCTTGTCTCCGATTGCCGGAACACAACAATGCTTATAACATTGTTATTATGGCGGTGGTAGCTAGCCAGGCAGGCTAAGAAGCCCTACCACCAACCAAACTGAGCAGAAAAACTCCTGCCCTCGTTGGAATTGAACCCCAGACCTCCCAATCAACCACTAGACCAGAGAGAAGGGAGATGGTTTATTTTTAGACGCCAAGTGCTGATCGAAAGTTGTTTTCTCGTATAGCAGGTCTTTTATTTATACGGAAAAAGTAGAATGTTCACAACATCACTCTAGAATTACCATTGACATCCCTTTAGAAACAAAAAGCAAGCGTGGTCTACTCGATTTACCAATATTTTTTGTTGCAAAATTCTCTTATTTATATTATTTATTTAATATTCAGTTTTACGGCTCCGGTTGCAGAACCTTTTGAGCCACACGTTAACAGTAGAATACTTTTCTTCAGTAGTTTGCATTGAAATGCTAGTGTAATGCATTTCAATAGATTTCAATGCATCTTGGGAGAGTTTGGCGCCAAGCGATCGATGGTAGACACCGTGGTGTTACTTCGATGAGGTGGATTACCACGATAAAAATCCCATCGGTTTTCACACCACTTGACGATTATTTCAAAGATTCTCCATATTGCTCATCATTATTGACAATTACTACACAAAACTACAATGATTCTGCGTAACAAGATCCACTCCGAAACAATATTACAATCACTGAAATAAAAATCACGTTCGCCGTAGTTCAATGGCGCCAAAAACTCCCAATATTATTTTTTATTTTAATATACCATGAAGGCCGAATCACTACAAGATTTTCTGTGAAGAATACAATCTTGTTTTACAGACTTAAAATGTCATGTTACAGAAAGCGTTCATAGTGGCGTACAGCGCAGTGAACGGAGAGTACAAGAGGCTGCGGACTCTTGCTGAGAAGGACGGCGGGAAGACGTGGGACATTGTGAGGAACGCCGCGCTCAAGACGCTGAAGGAGAAGGTAATTGGTCCCACTAGGCTAGGCACTCGCAGGAGGAGCTCGGTGGCGCAGTGGTTAGTACGCTTTGGTCAGACCGTGGATGGGTGACCGAGGCGAGTATTACGGAACTAAACTCAAGCGTAGATCTCTGCTTGAGCACTGTTAGAGAGGGATGGCGCTATTGATCCCATACAGCGCCATCCCTTTTTAACTGCGCTCAAGCAGAGATCTACGCTTGAGTTTGGTTATGTGATACGGGCCCGAAACTTGTGATCTCGACCTAAAACGTTGGTCTCGGTCGCATTATCAAAGTAACTAATACGCAGACGATGTCCCGTGCAAAAGCTAGTAAAGAAATAATTCGTAAATCTCGATAGATAGGTATCACATAACAGATCAATGGTGGTGACTGTCACAGATTAATTGATGTTAATATGGATATTCCTCGGGATTCCGACTTATACTCCGGGATTCGATTATTATAATTATTTTTATCAATAAGTATAAAAGTGGTTATAGTTTGTTTTTTTCTCAATCATGTTTCGATTTTTCAGAGACAAATAAAAATTTTAATATGTTCTTCTACAATTACGGAATGAAAATGTTAAATTATTGTTTATTCTTGTATAAATATAATTAATTGTATCAAATCCATACTATTCTATCATATGGCAAGTACGTCAAATAGCTCTACCTACTCCGATCACTGATAATAAGCTTTACTTTCTTTGCCCACAGCACGCCAAAGCAAAGTTATTTGATGAAAAAGAGCAGCCAACGAAAGAACATGTAGAATTAATGCTATGGGCATACTCGCCCGAACCAGCTCGAGTGAAGAAATACGTACCGGAGACGAAAGAAAACAAAGAGGAGAAAAGAGAAGAGAAAAGAGAAGAGAAAAAAGAAGACAAAAGGGAAGATAGGAAACGACGGAGTAGCGGCAAAGAGGAAGAGCTGTCAAGTAAAAAGAGAAGAGATTGATGATGCATTTATGTGTTAGAAATTGATGTGATTTTTATGGTTAATAAATATTTTGATGGTGAAATAGTTTTTTATTTGTTTATTGTATAAAATACAATCCCACTGAGTTTTAATAAAACTTAGTATAGTTTATAAATACCGCTGGCCTCACACTGCCTGGTGCATGACAGACAGCAATCCGACTCGCTCTCTGTTACATGGGGACTAAACTCAGGGACTAAATGGACTAAACATATCAGTCGAAATGTGAATGTTGAGTTCTGAGGCTACTCCCTTGTTACATAGAAATATACACCCACCTTTAAATACGGCAGTATATGTATATATATGCCTTTAAATGACAAATCACAAAGAATTAAAAATGGCTGTACGAGCTAGAACTTTTGCCTTTCTAATCTACGTAAATTAAAAACAACAACATCAAGTACATTGATGTTTTGTCTCTATCTTAAAATTCTTATTAGAGCGAGAGGTAACATATTTCTCGGGGGTGGTAAGGTCATCGATTTGACATTACATTGTAAACACGAAGTTTATTGAACCCTTTCTATTTCTTGTTAAAAATAAATAAAATAGCTTAAACATTCAATGAAAACTGAAGCGGAGACAGCCTATTGTGCGTTTAGTGCTATTTATGAACAAAAGCTGCCTATATATTCAAAGTTATATGCGGTTTTATAAGTGGGTGTGTTATTGCGCGAAATATTTGCTGATGACTAATTACGTGTTTCAACGGCAAATTTTGTGTAATTAATGAGTTTAATGTGGTGTGTTTAAGACTGTTAAGTTTCTGTCTAACTTTACTACACGTGAAGTGGAAGTTTCTCGGAGTGAACTTAAGATCATTTGGTGAGTGTCGACTTATACAACTAACCATTTGGTTTAAGCAAACTGAATGATTGAAAATTAAACAAGAACCTGTACATAATCATAGTTTAACGTCAGTTATGTATTATGTTCACAGTTGAAGCATAAACTTTTGCATATCAGCTCAATGCCGGTATTTCTATGACAGCTATGAACTTTGTATAAAATAAAAGTATGTATATATACCAATTGTAGGGAGAGGTGTTGGTTCAGGCGTTCGTGCAGGTATGCAACCTGCCTTGGCGGTTTTTTTTAACCATGAACATTGCAGACGCCTGAACACCGTTGACACCCACATTGGCAACAGACGCGAAACTGTTGCCACGTTCTTGACACATAAAAACAATTAAGGGACATTATTAACCCACAAATACATTATTTCCAAACTAGAGAGTACATTTACCTAGGTACTTGAGAAATTAACAATATTAATTTTGACAATATTAATTCTCATAAGTCGCTAATGTTATTATTATTATTATTTTTATCTCTTTATTATTAATTGACAGGCTGGCAGTTGAAACAACTCCTGTTATTCTTTTGCAATGTTGGCATTCTTTTCACAATATTGCTGTTCTGTATATAAATTACTCTTTTATTATTTTAATTAATCTCTTAATCTGTTTCATTTAAAAAAAAGGATCATCTCATTATTACAATCATTATATCACTCCATTCTTAGCCTTGTCCGTGTAAACACAAATGAATTGAGAATTCACTTTTTCTTCAGTTTTTCTCTTCATGATCCATTCTCATAAACATCACTTGTCCAGTCTCTCCCCTCATGAAATGAAAATGAGAAATCTTTTTATAGCATATTGACATACTTGTATTAATCTAGGATTGGAGGCACCTTTTAAGCTAAAAGCCTGCCAGGCAACTCGGCTCCTCCATCTCTTAACTACTTATTATGCTAAATATGTTGTGTATGTGACGTGTGTGTGTAACGTAACGTGTATGTAAAAAAATATTTATCCAGCCGCATTAATTCCCTGAATAGGCGTGGCTCAACTTGTAGTGCAAGTCTAGCAAGGGCTTAAAATACAATGTAAAAGTGCAATGCTGACAATATATCAACAACAAAAGGAATTTGGTATTACTGCTTTACACCCAAAATATTTAAAGTGCCTGTTTTCACATCCCACTAAATAAATTCCTAGACATGATGCGGAATAAGCCATCCCCTTTGTGTGTTCAGTGTAACAAGGTAGAAGATTTACTTCACTTTTCAATGGAATGCAAGCTGACTCAGTGGTCGACAAAGGTTTCTTCCCATGCAACTTGAGAATGGTGGCTATAATGTGATTTTAAATAACCCCATTTGTAGGGACGCCAATACACCATACAGATCTATCTATTTGTTAAACACTCATACAGTGAACGTCAACAAGTTGCTTTGTGAGAATTTATAAGGAGAGTTGTTATGCTGTATTTGAGTCTTCCTATGAGGCATGGTTACCAAGTATGGCTTAAAAGATTTAAAAAAAATAGCAATACATCGCAAGCAGCCTCCTAGATAGATAAATAAACTACTTTCTCAAATTTTCCATACCATAAGTGCTACCAGTCTTCCTCTGAACCAATTGATTCATTACTGATAGCCATCACCATAAAAAATAATACAATATTTTTCTGAAGCCTATAACACAATAAATTTTAAATTATAAATTACATTTTTGCCTGAATGTCAAAAAAGCCTTCGGTCCTGATAGTTAATGAATGATCTGTGCCGTAGCGTCACAATAATTGTAAACAATGCAATACGCATGCGTGACATAGCCGACAGTTATGCTTGATTGGTTGCGACTGGAGTTCGACGGATTTTGACTATGCGTAGTAATCGTTTACATGAAGCGTTACTCGACGAATTTCACCAACATGGTGGATAGCGTTTTTGGCAGATGAAAAACCAAGGATAAATAAAACATATTTAAATTGAATTTCTACTGCAATCCCATATTAATCTTTATCGAATTTGGTCATTACTTTCGATATGAGTCAACTAAGTAGCCTATTGCTATGTATTGTTTCAGGATATGTTAGATCGGTGAAAATGAACAGAAGAAGCTTGGAGATAGGCAGTGAGGCTAGCTACTGTAAGTACTGGAACAAAATATAAACGAAATAATAAAATAATAAGCAAAATAATAAGACCTGTTGCGCCGACCACAAATATAATTGGGAACAGGGCAGGACAAAGAAGAAGAATAAAGTAATAAGTCAGTTAATAATATTATGTAACTGTAATATTAAAATAAGCTATAGCAAAAATAAAACTGTAGAGGTCGAATGTCTGTATATAGAAAAAAAATGCTTAAAACCAAGTCAAGGGAATGTAAATAGAGGGCAAATACCAAAAAAAATCTCTGAAATGGCTGGACCGATTTCAATGAAATTTATAGTATCACGCCAGAGTGTTTTAATACCGAATTATGTGCAGTTACATACACTCCTTTATCTACACTCATTATTCAAAGAAATAAAACAAAACATTTATAGTAGATTAGTAGCCAAGGGCTGTAGGCATCAATTCAGCCCGAGATATTTCCCTCCTCTCTCATCTGCCCTCGCTGCGCTCGTGCGCCTATAGTTCGAGGGTGCAATTGATGCTTACACCCGAGCTAACTACTCTGCTTTACATCTCGATTGTGAGGTAAGTACAAAAAAATCGGCATTACAAGAATAAACCATTTTATTATATCTTCATCACTTGCAGAACTCATGTTTTTTTCCTAATTAGCATGTTATTATAAAAAAATCCCAAAAACCCTATTTAAAGTAAAAGTTTTGAATTCCGGCTTTTTTCATTTATTTTTTTCAAGAACTTAATTGAGCTTCGCCGTTCGATATTTAAAATTGATGACTATAATACTCAATCGAAGACAAGGTTGAATACCGAAGCGACCTCTTTTGTCATTGGGCTGAATGCATGATGTCTTTTGCCAGTATGATGGTTAGATGTACGCGAACTTTTTCAAAGAGTGAGGAGTTTTTTTTAATTACTTACTAGGGCTTTTCTAGTTACATTATTAACCTAGAGCGCTGATTGGTCACCTACAAGCCCCATTTGGTGGTAATAAGGACCTACTTACCGAATATGAGAGATGTATATTAATTTTATTTATTGTCTGGAAAACATTTGCCATAGTTTTGTGCGTTTTTAAGAAAAATAAGTGTTGCATAATGAGTCCAACCTTTTGCATTATGGTCATTATGTTACAGTTTCTATTTTTAAATTTTCGTTTTTATCATCTGTGTTAAAAAGTATGTCATTATGAGTTCCAGTCTGACTTTATAATTCGAACATTATAACATGAGTGTAGACAAAATTTATTTATTTATTTATTCTTGATTGTACATACATCTTTAGATAAATATACAAAACATTAGCACAATGGGCGGCCTTATCGCTAAGAGCGCTTTTCTTTCTTTTCATGCATGCTTTTCATAATTACTATTACTTTTTGTCTACAGGTGAGAGGGAAACTTGGGATGACTGGGGCAGCCGCTCATCTCTCAGTCAGGTTGAGGAGGTATGTCCAAATCAAAACAATATAGAGGAAAAGCAGAAATCATTCTATTCTCCTTACATATTCTCTTGTTTCCTTTGTGTATGACTATTTTCTTCTTCTTCTTATGAATACGGGCGGTTTCTACAACTCGACGTCTCGTTTCGACGTGACGACCTCCTTGGTCGAGTGGTCTGTACGCCGGTCTCCGGTTCTGGATTCGATACCCGGTGGGGGCAAATGTTTGGTGATGAATTTTCAGGCATTTGTTCTCCAGTCTTGGATGTTTATATAAATTTATATATATTCAGGATATTTATGTATTTATCTATTAAATATATTTATCCGTCATCTAGTGTCCGTAACACAAGCAGCATTAGTTGCTTAAAATGGGACTAGTTGACAGGTGTGAATGTTTGAAGATATTTATCATAAGTAGTTTGCGCCTGTTTTGCGTCTGAGGGTGAATGCTGGATCACTCCAGCCATCCAAGCTCCGCCAGGAAGTCACCCAGCGCCTTCACGTCGCTGATGGCCTCCCGGAGTGTACCCGGCGTGCCCAGGTACTTAGCCTGGCAGTCTGCTACCCCGTCACACTCCACCATGACTTTTTTATCATAATCAATCTTAAGTACTACCGTTTTATTTAAATAAAAAGCTTAGCGTAGCCTTAAAAGGGTATCTTAGCATGAACACTGCATTATGTTCAACACGTTCAACTGTCAAAGTAGGTAGGAGACCTAGGAGAGTTGTGGCAGAGGTGAGTTGAGACATGAATGATTTCTCCCGAACTATTGGGTCCTTACCTATGAAATTGGTGTTTTTCTTCACTCTTAGTATTTTGTTCGTAACTATTAAGTTTCAGAGTATTCTTAAAAAATAATTACGTCCTCTAAAAATAGACCATATTTTTCGAACTCTTTTGATTTGTTTTGATAATTCGTTGTAAGTTTTATTGTGTATAAATTGGACACGGAGACAACTCCTTTTCAGTGCCTTCCGAATACATAATTTGATTTGCATTCACATAAAAAAGATAAATAATTTTTAAGAAGCGTGATATCACACATAAAGCTAAAGCTTGTCTAATGATACATGCCAAATATTATTATCTTTGGATTTGTCGTTGTGAAGAAAACTGAAAACATTTTAGTATGGAAAATGCAGAGTTCCCCAAAATCTCCATACAAAACGCCAATTTCATATGTAAGGACCTAATATTACAGTGAGCGAGCTGGTAATAACGTTTGTTTGTTTCTCGATAGACCCACTCACACTCAGTTGCACAAAGATTTTTTAAGGACGACATTTGTTAATGAGACATTAAAATTTTAAAGTTCATTAAATTTAAAGTTGTCACACAAAACAGTTCTAGCTAATGTCTCTTTAGCATTGACAGGGTGCTAATGTCGTTTTGTGCAACGTAAAAACTACGCTAAGGTGTTATTTTGACACTTCAATAAATAATAACGGAGCATTAGGGATAATGCCGACATTAAATTTTAAAGTTCGTTTCTGCAACTGGGTGTTCTCTGCCTTTATACGTCCCAACGAACGTTAGTGCCAGCTCGCTCACTATATTAGTTAGGAAGAAATCATTCTTGTCACAACGTACCTCCGCCACCACTCTCCTAGGTCTCCCTACTATGGAATACCAAATCGCGGTGCTCATGCCGCTTGGCTACCACTCAGACATGATATTATGATAAACTAATAACGCTTTGAACTATTAAAATACGTACAGAATTTTATACGAGTAAAATGTGCAGGTATAAAAACCTAAAGACTTCCTAAAATAAAATATTAGGTCCTTACCTATGAAATTGGTGTTTTGTATGGAGATTTTGGGGAATTCTGCATTTTCCATATTAAAATTTTTTCAGTTTTCTTCAAAACGACAAATCCAAAGATAATAATATTTAGCATCTATCATTAGACAAGCTTTAGTAATATGTGTAATATCACACTTCATAAAAATTATTTATCGTTTTTAAGTGAATGCAAATAAAATGATGTATTCGGGAGGCACTCAAAAAGTGTTGTCTCCGTGTCCAATTTTAACACAATTAAACTTACAACAAATTATCAAAAGAGCTCAAAAATATAGTCTATTTTTAGACGAGGTAATTATTTTTTAGGAATACTCTGAATCTTAATAGTTACAGACAAAATACTAAGAAAAAAAAAAACACCAATGTCTTACTTACTTTCAACTATGAAGAAAAGGTTTCTTAGTTTGTTTAAACAAAGAAATAAGTCAATTATTTCTTGATATTCTATCATTGTCATCATCACCTGTGCTCGCCCACTGCTGGACATAAGTCTCCCCTAAAGCACGCCGCCGCTCCCGATTTTCGGCCGTTCTCATCCACTTTTCAAAACAACATCGAAAATACAATTTCCGAAATTTTGCTCAAGATAATTTATAACAAGCGCAGTCAATTACCATCTTGGACAATAAAAGCGATATTTACAATATACGTACAAATATTGATTTTTTTTGTAAAATTCTTTATATTTTTTGACCTTTAAAGACTTTAAAGACCTTTTGAGCCACACGTTAATAGTAGAATACTTTTCTTCTGTAGTTTGCATTGAAATGCTAGTGTAATGCATTTCAATGCATCTTGGGACAGTTTGGCGTCAAGCGATCGATGGCAGACACTGTGGTGCTACTTGGATGAGGTGGATTACCACGATAAAAAACTCATCTCTTTTCACACCACTTGACGCTTATTTCGATAATCCTCCACATTGCACATCATCAGACACTTATTACACAAAACTACACTGATTTTACGTAACAATATCCACTCCGAAACAATATTACAATTATCGAAATAAAAATCACGTCCGCCATTAGTCAAATGCCGCCAAACTCTTCGTACAAATATTGAACCAAATATTTTGACCCTACCCTCCATTCCATCCTCGATAAATACGACAAATCCGTGCTTGGGATGGCATTTTAATGAGCCTTGCTTTCGTGGTTGTGTTACGGCCCATACTCCTTATGTGTTTTTTCATGAGGAGGGCCTGTGCCCAGCAGTGGGACGTATAAAGGCAGAGAAGATGGGATTGACTTCTCTTCTTAAATTTTTTGTCTGATCCAGAAATATTTCTACCAAAACAATACGCAATGCATTATTGTTGCGCGATACATAAATTTTCTTTTTTTACTGCACTGCGCTGGCCAATTACCAATCGTCCGGTGCCAGAAAATTTCTTTTTATTCACAAAAGGAGGCTGCACTTACAGCCAGACAAACTAGGTTGTATAAATAATTGATAATAATGAGAACACCGAATTTAGAGTTATTTTAGTTTTTTGCCAAGAATTTTTTTTTTATAATTTATTTTTTTCTATTTTAAGGAAACAACTTAACGTAAAGGTACTTATTTTCTAAATTAAATACATTTTCATGCACCATTATAGTCTCTACTTAATAATTGAATAAATTAATGATCAACACTTGATAGAATATTTACAAATTACACAAAACTCTAGAATAAGACAATATGACTAAATTCCAGAATCATGATTAATGAGAAAGTTTGTACAGTTTAAATGAAATAAAAACTGTTGAAAAGTGGCTACGATTTGGCAGCCACATCACGCAAAGCCCCTTTATAGTAAGTTATAGTTTTATTGCTATATCTGCTGTTTTCCCATAGAAATCCTTTGCATCCATCTATCCATCAGCCTATTCACGTCCACTGCTGGGCAACCGGCCGACCGACCGACCTCTACCTTGCTGACCGTTGATAGAGCCTATCATCACACTGATTGTGCAGGCACATCTTTTTTATATTATTTGTTTTTATAGTGTTTTCATTAATAACATTGTCTTTTGACGTTACCTTTATTACAGCTCTTAAACTAGTCACGGTCTTTTTCATTCCCGAGTTTTTCCCAATAATGGCTCCTAACTAACACTCAGTCAACTCCCTCACACTTATAAAGAAGATTGTTTTACAAATAATGATTCTTATCTCTCTTTTCGATTACACCTGCTTGTATAAGTATGCGTTTTTGGCTTATAGCGGCGACGGGCTCACCGCCTGTCACGCTCAGTGCAGTTCACTGCTTGGTGAAGCGCGTACTAAGGCAGTGGACTGCTTTTGCGGTGTTTTTGCCTAGTCCCTAAACCTTAGGGCTCGTTGAAGGAGACGCGGCGCGTCAGGCGGCGCCAAAAAAACAAACATACGGCGAGGTATTGGTGCGTTCAAGTAGACGCGTTTTCGCAAGCTTTTGTTTGAGTTGTAGCGTCACATGCGGCGAGCGATGCCGCGTCGGAGGCGGCGGCTGAAGCGGCGGGTGATGCCGCGGCAAGTAAGAAGGATTGATTGCTTTTGTGACAGTGACAGCGCTACGTATAAAACGCTACGTACTATGCGGCATTGATGTATAATACACTAGATCTGTAGTAACCGCGTTAAAGCGTAGCCACTAGGCATATGGCCACAGCCATATACGAGGCTTATGTCAGTTAGTGCTCTGTGAGACGTCAACCAAGTAAATCGGGAGGAAAATAAAACTATTATGGGTAAATGTGCAGTAAAAACGTGCGAATCCAGGTCCCAAAAACATAATAAAACCATGGGTGTTACTTTCCACACGTGAGTTTGTTTTTTTATGCTCATATTTACGTAAAAACTAATTAAAATGTAAAATGTTTTAAAATTGGTTCAGTGCTGCCATTAAAAACTCATTTTTGGTTTCCCATATTTATGGGAGAATGTTATAGTTTATGGAATCAGTGATTTTATGTAGGTTTTTAAATAGTAACAATGTTGCACATGGCCTAAAAATGCAGAAAGCCGAGATCGGTGGATTAAAAATATCCGATTGCTGCGGAAAGAGACAGACTGGTTTCCAACAAACTCGACAATCATTATGTTCAAAGCAATTTCCTGATGAAGACAAAATATGCCGCAAAAGTTGTCATGTTTATTTGTCTCATGAGGCAATTACAATCGTTATTGTAGGTGATGCTTTTATCTATACATAACAAAGGTAAAGTTTGCGATCTTACGAGTTTATGACGTTGCAGGGAATAATCTCTGGATCTACCGACTCGATTTTTAAAATTATTTTACAAAGAGAAAGCTAGGTTATCTGTTCATATTATCAGCAGTTTTGAATATTTATTTTTACATTTTACAGTACATCAAGTTATTAAAGTATATTACGACGTATTTTGTATGGTCGCCGATGCATGGCAACAGACTCGTCATCTGTAATTTTGCGTAATAAATAATAATAATACGGAAATCTCTTTTATTCTATTACCAAGCATTAGTAACATTTAATTTTGCAAAATGAATTATTTATAAAAATCGACACGTCTTACACTCACGACCCTTTTTTCTAATACTTATTTACTTCATTTTTAAATTTTTCTCCAGCCCATAATATCTTATTACCAAAACACGATATCTTTAAGCTTGATTAAATACATCCAATAAGAAATAAAAAATATTAATATAATTATTTAAAAATAATATATGTTATAAAAAATAAAAATGGGGTAAAATTTCACGAGCAGGGAACACTTCCACCATTTTACTTTGACATTGAGATATGTCTAATCCTGTCTAATCTGAGCGAGACGGTACAGTCACTGCGCTTTAGCTTTTGCGACTTGCGTAAGTGGGATAGATATATGTTTATTTTCAATGTTTAGTGGTTTCAAAGCTACGTCGTTGAGTTTCGGAAACGGCTACGCTTTTTTTGACGCAATTTAATGCAGTTTGCAAATCTAGTGTTATATACATCAATGCTATGCGGCGGATGCAATGCCGCTTGACGCGATGCTTGACGCGCCGCCTCGCCATAAGCGATAAAAGCGCATCCAACCGCGCTGCCTGACGCCCCGCGTCTCCTAACAAGCCCTTAGGGTTTAATAGTCGTAATTACATGTATGTATGTACGTTTTTCGAGAGACAGTGGGACTCGCAGGTTCGATCAAACTGTCTGTACCACTGAGTTTGAATAAAACATATGTACAGTTGATTGTGATGTAAATATGGCGCCTCACATTGTGCCCGGTGCATGGTAACGCTCGCCACCTGTTACATGGGGACCTAACATATCTGGTGAAATGTGGGTGTTAAACACCTCTGCCTACCCCTTCAGGGAAAGAGGCGTGATGCTGTTGTTGTGTAGTATAAGTTTGAGTTACTATGTTTACTTTGTATAAGGAAACATTTTTATAGAAATATTCAAATATCTGCCTGTATGGATGGATTGTGTGAATGATAATATGATGAGGATGGGAGTGATTTGGCACCCTGTAGAACCAAGCTAGGTAGGAGATTCTTTATGCACCAAGGAGGTACACAATACAACATAGCAAATAAGCATCTCAACATATACTCACTAAATAACCATAGATGTAAAAAGTTGGTTCAAAACTGGCTACAATCATTAGACTATTTTGAGACAGAGGCATTGATGCACTTACACACACCCACATTCGCGCGCACACACACACACACACACACACACACACACACACACACACACACTCATCAAAAACACAACATGGATGTAGTCTTGTGCCTTATTGGCAGGGATGAGGCCTGGTATCACAAAATACAGGGTCTAACTAGTTTGGGCACCAGTCTCCTATTGTCGTAATAAAAAAAAATTGTTGTGAATTTCTATGATTGTGATTGTGAATAGGAGAAAAAAAATATTATTATTATTATTATTATTGAAAAATATTATTTGGCGAGTGACAGAAAGAGAGCGGAAGAAGAAGAGATGTTGCGCCGAACCCGAATAGGATTCAAACATCTGCCTCTACCAGGATCCGAACCCGAGTTTAAAAAAATATCGACACCTTGATACCGTCGCACAAGTCCGCAACCATGCAGTTCCTAACATATATGTTAAGTCCTTATGTAATAGATGGCGAGCCTGTTGCCATGCACCGGGCACAATGTGGGGCAACCGATATTCACAAAAGAACTGTACATAAGTTTTATGTTTTAGTTTACTGCTGTGCATGTTAGATATCAATCAACCAACGACCTCTATTTAGAGTAAATTACAATAATCATCTTGAACAACATTGACTCGGCAAACAACTTTTGACGGCTGTCCAGAGTTATTCCCTTTGCTTTTAACGCAGGGTTGCAACATATATCTAATTTATTGCTATTATTTTTGGACGTCGCAACATTCGAGCTTAATTGATGTAGCTACGATCAAAAGAGTTTTCTGTAAGTTACTGAGATCTCTGATGTCTACAGGGGTGGCTGCTTTGGCATATTCTTATCAGCATTTGCCTGCCCTTATTCCCGATTTCATTTGGGATCGGCAAAACGAGTCATTCTCCTCCATTCTCCTCTATCACACGCCACATAACAAAACTGCTAGTTTCAACGTATCTATTGAAGTGGATATTTTAAGTCAGAACAGATGATGAAGATTACCTGCTGAACCGTTTAGAATAATACCTGCCTCCACCGGCGATCGAACCCAGAACCTCCCGAGATGGCGACGCTTTGAGAACGGCATACAGACCACTCGACCACGGAGCTCGTCAAACACATAATATATCATCACGCCTCTTTCCCCGAAGGGGTAGGCAGAGATGTTAAGCACCCACATTTCAAACATTCACGTTTGAAGATATTTATTTATCAACTATAACCAGGCATTTTGCTTACATCTCAACTTGTATTGCGTAACGTCGAATGCCTCGAGCGTTATCTCGCATTACCAAAGTAAATTAATTAATTATTTACTAACACCATTGCGTAGGCAGCCCTAGTGGCCATAAAAATACACATCTCGATCCTCGCTTTCAATTTATCTCCCGTTCTTGTCTTCTCAGTGATGAAGATAGAGACGCGAATAGCGACACCGCAATCCGCACGTGTGGTACTGTTTATAGCCGTTTGACATTTTGATAGAATGTTGCCATGTTTTGAGGAGGCCACTTTTAGATGGTGAATTTGATTTATGTGTTATTTTGCCGGTTAGCAATATTCGAATTTTGGTTTACAAAAAAAAAATACAATTGGTCAGCTAATAATTTTCTTTAGGTTTCATCACGTTTATAAATTGTGGATACATTGATCAAAAACATTTATCAAAAGCCAAAAACAAACGGTAAAAGTAGTCGATGTCCCCATTATCTGGGCGTACGTAGTTGCTAAAGTTGTTAACAATATTTCGACTAAATTATCTAAAAATCGTATGAACAAAAATATATTTTGGAAAATATTATAGATCCACAATATTTTTACGCAACAAACGAAAGTTTTATTTATGTATTTTAATTACTACCTTATATTTATACCCTTAATGCACAGTGTGCCAAATTTGGGTTTTTCTTAACCTGAATGCATGCTGGTCCAAGCATAAAGGAGTAATAAACAACATACATTTATTTTACTACTTTAAAAAAAACACGCGGTAAAGGGTCCAGGGGCACGATACGACACGACATTAAGCTGAGCGGGGACCATTCTGATGCAAATTTTTGTTTAAATTTTTTATGTGTGTGTTTGGTTAAGTAAATAATGATACCAAATAAACAATATTTTTATTCTTAATTTTATATACCAACATTTACACCAATCGTAGTCAAATCCTCATTCACCCAATCTATCCATCTTTTCTTTGGTATTCCTCTCCCTGCATTGCCATCCACTCTCATATTCATATCTCTTCTTGTCACAATATGCTTATGTTGCCCTTGCCCTTCCCATAATATGACCATACCACGACAACCTTTTTCTCTAAATTTCTCTACTGCAACATTCAAAAATAAGGGTATACAAATCACATAAATCACTTTTAATTCATTAGGTAATTTACTACATTTTATTTCTTATTGGTCCTTATAGATATATTGACAACGCATGCTAATATTAGGTCCTTACCTATGAAATTGGTGTTTTGTATGGAGATTTTGGGGATGTCTGCATTTTACATACTAACATTTTATCAGTTTTCTTCACAACGACAAATCCAGGGATAATAATATTTGGCATGTATCATTACACAAGCTTCAGCAATATGTGTGTGAACACGCTTGATAAAAATTATTCATCGTTTTTATGTTAATGCAATTTAAATGATGTATTCGGGAGGCAGTTAAAAATAATTGTCTTTGTGTCTAATTTTAACACAATTAAACTTACAAAAAATTATCAAATTAAATAATACAAGCTCAAATATATTGTCTATTTTTAGAAGAGGCAATTATTTTATAAGAATGTTCTGAAACTTAATAGTTACGGACAAATTGCTAAGACAGAATAAAAACACTAATTTCATAGTTAAGGACCCAATATGTAAAATTGGTTATTATTATTTTCTATTATTATTATTATTTTCTTGTTTATTTTATTGTTTTACGTTTTCCTATTGAAATTTTGTTACTTTGTTACTGTTTTAAAGTTCCGTGTTCTGTGTTGTTTCTTTTTATCTCCAGCTGTTAATCGGGGTACTGTAACCGGTCGTTAGGGCAACACCACTCAAATGCGCCATTCCGCGCGTCCTACGTCACGCGGCGCCCGTGTCCGTCGCGGCCGGTGTAATACGTCACCAAAACAAATAAAATTACACCTTTTATAGATCGAAATAACGTTCTAAACCCTATAAATAGCATTCGTACCTGTGAGTGAATAGGTTTAGTGATCTTCTTAAGTGCTCGTTTTAAAACCGAATTTTAATTCGCGATCATTTTTGTGTTCCATATACGATGGTGCAACGGTATGGTGACCCAGTTGCAGTGTGACGTCATCGTTCGAAAATTGAATTTGGTTAATGAGTTTTCGAAATGTGATTTTTGTTTTTTTTTATTATATTTGTAAGAAGGTTGGCGTGTGGATTTTTAATCTATATACGGCAGCGTCCGCCGTGACCTTGGCATTTTCGATTGCGAAATGAAAAAACAAATTATGCTCTATTCAATTCAGTGTTGCGGTACTTGCGTTAATTGTTTTCTAAAGATAGACTTTGATGGTTGAGTTGAGAACTATTAAATTATTAACCGACTTCAAAAGAAGGGACGAGGTTATCAATTCGACGAAAACTTTAATGTTTTTTATTATCCAGCGTTTATTTTAAACATTTTACTGTCTAGTAGCTGGGTTTAAGGGTCACTTGCAGGAAATTATAAACCTTGTTTAGATCTCGATTTTGTAATTTTTTTACATAAGAGCCATAAGTAAAATTGTGAAAAAATGACAAAGTCGAGTTTTAAATCTTGATTTAAATTTCCTGTAGACCTTAGTAAGGTTTTTATTGATCTAAACGACCGCTATTTTTATTTACCCAATAATTCTTTTTAAAATGTATAAAATAATGTAATGACATAATAGTACATAATATTTTTTATTTTATACTAATTGAGTTATTACTTTTACCTGCATATTTAATTTGTGATAGGTACCTACTACTTATTAATAAAGCGATGACCCGTTTGGGCACAAAAAAACTTGCCTAATGCCTTGCTTTGTGGCAACAGGCTCGCTATAACTCAGGGCCTTAGGGTCCAGAATCTGGCAAAATGCGTCGTGAACAGCGTTGAAATCGCACATTTAGTAGTAAAAGGGAATATTTGCAAACTCGCAATTTTACAGGAGAGTCATATTTTTTTATCACAGTGTCTCGTTTTTTAAATTAAATAGGTACTTACTTACGTAGAACAATATTAACGTGAAGTAAACTACTCACTGTAAATATTAAGGCATATTATGTACTCTCACTAAATTACACTAGTCTGTCATTACGGGGGTCTCGTTATTTACATAATTATCATCACGCCTTTTCCCCCGAAGGGGTTGGCAAAGGGTTTTAAATATCTGCTGTCCATAAGTTGCTGCCCAATTAGTAATTTTGTTGACCAATTAAAAAATATTTGCTGCTCATAAGTTGCCAATTAGTTATTTTAGCTGACCAATTGAATTTTTTTGCTAACCAAAATTATAATATTTTGCTAACCGCTTACACAACACCTTAATTTTCCTGCAAGTAGACCTAAGAGTGTCTAATTAAATTTTCTTTGATTACGCAACGCTAAGTTAGTTTGAATGGGCACCTTTCATGGAAAGTTCGCTCCTTCCTTGACATCATCTCTGTAAAACAGCATCGCGTCTATGAAATATTATTTTTAGGGCGTTATTTAAACGGTTAGCAAAATATTCGAATTTTGGTCACCAAAAAAATACAATTGGTCAGCTAAAATTTATTGATCAGCAACTTATGGGCAGCAAATATTCCTAAATTGGTCCGCAAAACAACTTATTGGGCAGCATCTCAAATGTTTTCTCTGCTGCTAAATTGTTTAATATATGTTTTGATGGCAGAAATATTGTTCTTAAGGGTTATAAAAAAATAACCTTAACTTGATAAATCAGAATACATTTCCTGGGAATTTATCCTTGATCCTTTTCTAGATTTTGAACATTTTCGGTAATATATACATTGCTGCCCAATTAATTATTCTACTGTCCAAATAATAAATTTGCTGCCTATATAATTATTTTGCCACCCATATCATTATATTTCTGACAAACTTTCTCTTTTTCCGGCTGACCTTTTTGTTGCTGACCAAACAAATCCTGTCCAATTAATAACTTCCCTTATTTTTAATATTTTTTTTTGCGTTTTAAGTTCTAACATGACTTGCCTCGGGTTATAATTTAAAATGTAACGCGTCTGCAATCTTATGTTTAAAAGATTTTGAATAAGTACAATAGCTATTACACCGATCTAGGAACTGATTGCGACGCAGCGACCTTCAGCAGTACTAGTTCCGTGCGGATTAAGAATGGGACTCTTATTTTTTTTTAATACAGGACCTTTTTTAATACTACAACGGGGAGGTAGTTTGAATGCTAGGTTCATATTGAAAACTAAACAAGTTTCGCAATGGTTGGACTTTGGATGGCTGACCGAAATTTCGCTTGATATGTTAAACTATGTTAAAATGGCAGCGGTAGTCGAGTTGGGAATGTGGGATGGCTCGTGCAAGAGGTCTTTGGTTCGATCGTGTAAACTCACTGGAGCTTAAATAAAACTTATGTACAGTTTATTGTAAATGTAACTCTTCCTAAGCCAATTGGTCCTGGTCGCTATTGCAACCGTTTCTACTCACCAACCCGCATTGGGCCAGCGTGGTGGTGTTACGGCCCATACTCCTCATGTGTTTTTTCCATGAGGAAGGCCTGTGCCCAAAAGTGGGACTTATATAGGCTGAGGACGACGATCGCTCGCCTCACAATTTGCATGGCAACAGGCTAGTCCCCTGTTACACGGGGACTTAATATCTGGTGAATTGTGGGTGTTAAACCCCCGCCTACCACTTCGGGGATAAAGCGATACTGAACAACGAGTCAACGGCCACCTGGCACAATGTGATTCTAAACGGTATTCACAATAAATTTGCCATCAATCAAGCAAGAATTAAAAATAATGGCCGCTCTTATTCCCCTTCACAAGTGTCCGTATAAATCCCCGGACGGAAACTCGAAGTTAAATCAATTCGTAGAAATCCGGGCATTGGGTGGAGTTAAAATTAATACAAACATACATATAATCACGACTATAATCCCTAAAGGGTTAGTCAGAGACTAGGCAAAAGCACCGCAAAAGCAGTCCACTGCCATAGTTCGCGCTTCACTAAGCAGTGACTGACGAAAAACAAACTTACATAAAATTACGCCTGTAATGCCGTAAGGGTAGACAGAGTGCAAGGAGCACTGTGTTCCTTAAGACCACATTAATCCATACGAACATTGGGTTTGGTCAGATGAAAAATCGTGAAAGAGTGGCTAGCTCATCGCCTCAATCACAGACCCAGTACCTAATACGCCGTCGTCTTTTACGACATGCTAGGCAAGAAAAGCAGTTGGTACATTTAATAAAGATAAACTGTAGATCAGTTTTTTCCTCTCAGTGGCAGCAGGGATCCGGCGTCCTCTTGGACGAGTAGTGCCGTCCATTCCAACTAGGATGTGGCTGCCTTTAGTAACTTAACTTGACATCAACGTTAGAAGTACAAATGCCCAGTCCATGTCATGGGAAGATGACCATCTACAATGATACAAAGCTTTGAATCAGCTGTTCATTACCGTTCTACTCCATTAGACTGACCAGCTAATTTTAGAGGTGATTGACCTGTATCGTCAACAATAAACAATGGACAATCGAATCAAATGACGAATTTGAGATCGAGTAATATCTATAAGCACCTTATAACCTTCGAAATAGAATAACCTTCCTGCGTTTGTTTCCAATAAAATATATATACTTTTTGGGTGTTTCAAGGCATTATTTGAGTTTGCGTGATCCACCTTTGACCAGCCGGATTCGGTAATCGGCAGACGTCCTGAGGGTTAAACATCAAGTGAAATGTGGATGTTACCAGGTCTACCCACCCCTTTAGGGATAGAGGCATGATGATATGATATGTGCTAATTTAGATTATTATTTACCGGTCTAAATAAAACTCGATAAAACAAAAATGACTCTAAAATCGCTCTATTGTACTGTAAAGAATGTCTGGCAATTCTTTGGCAACGCCTTAACAAAACAATGAATTGTCTGTTGCAAACAATAAACAAACAAACACATTGTCTATTCATTTGTACGATGTTGGTCATGATGGAAATAAAGATATTCGTGTCTTTATTAAATAAATATGGAGTTTGTTACATCATATTCATTGGATATTTAATACCAAGCTACTTTCGCCATGGTCTATACTTGGATACATACATACATAAAATCACCACTATTATACCATAAGGGTTAGTCAGAGACTAGGCAAAAGCACCGCAAAAGCGGTCCATTGTCATTCTCTGCGCTTCACCAAGCAGTGACTGCACTCAGCGTGACAGGTGGTGAGCCCGGCGACGCTATAAGCTGTTGTATGGTTGTGCAGCTCTAAGTTCATTAGTCGCCTTGGATAGGTGACCAAAATTTTATGATATCTAGTTCCACTGTGTTTTGAAGACAGGCCCTTTGGTCCCAGACGCTATTTCAAACATATCCTACTAATCTCCATGTTGCAGCGTGGTGGTGTTACTACCCGTACTCTTCATGGGTTCCTCCATATGGGAACGCCTGTTCCCAGTGGGACTTACTGCTGCCGACAGTTAATTCTGAATATCTCTTGCCTAGCTACAAGGAAAATTATAAGAATAACTTTAGATATTAAACTATGGCCGTGTGGTAGCGGCTCATTCAAAGAATACTACCAACCCAACTCTTCCCTTAGGTGTTGTAAAGCGACTAATGGACTTTAGAACTGCACAACCATCTTATAGCTTATAGCGACTTTGGCAGTGGACTGCTTTTGCGGTGCTTTTGCCTAGTCTCTGACTAACCCTTAGGGGATAATAGTCGTGATTATATGTATGTGTGTGTGTATTAAACTATAGCCAAAATCCTCACGAACATATAATGAATCCCGTCTCACTCTCCGTACGGCAGACCCCCATTTTACCTTGACCCCTCTTTCTGTGTCTGTATTACAGCGCGCGCGACCTTGCCCCGCTGGTCGATACTGCGACAGATACCTACCTTCATTATGTAACAAAAATCGTTACGGTGAAGAACTACGCTTACGTATACAGTGTGGTGACGCTAAGGCGAGACTCGCATAGAAGTGATTTAGTTAGTAGTTTAATTATATGAAATTGTAGGGTGTATTTAGCATTTGTGCAAGGGATTTTAATTTATAGTGCTTTACATAAATAAAAGGATGTTATTTAAACCGGTCAGCAAAATATTCGAATTTTGGTCAGCACAAAAATACAATTTGTCAGCTAAAATAAAAATTATTTTTCATCTTAACAAAATATTCTGCTGACCAAATAATTTTTTGCAGCCCAAACAAAATATTTATTTGCTGACCAAATGATTTTTCGGCTGATTTTATTGCTGCACAATTAATGCAATGGCTGCCCAATCAATTACTTCCCAATTTAAACCTTTTCTTAATTAAGTGTTGTTTAAATTTAGTTAAATAGTCTTTTTGTTTCCATCAAATTCCTGTTCCAATTTCGTTATGATTTTTTACTCAGTAATAATTAATAAAAGAAAATAGTTTAATTTTGAATTTCAGACAGGTATTTCTATTTCAATATAATTCACATTAATTTTTTTTTCACAAAGTTAAATTTATGGACTTATATCGGTTTACCAACCCGCAACCCGCATTGGGCCAGCGTGGTGGTGTTACGGCCCATACTCTTCATGTGTTTCTGATGACGATATCGGTTTATGCTAGTGATCGCAAACTTTTTTTTCTTGGCATATGCTGAAAAAGGGGTATTATAAGATAGAAGATTATTTTAAAGATAAAAATTCGTGGCTACTATAATTTGCTCCTCTGCACATACTTATTTTACAATATTTAAAATGTTCCATATTCCTTTTGTTATTATGGCTGTTTAAAAAAGGCTAACTGTTGAGTTTCTTGCGGCACTTCTTCTCAACAGGCCATTCACTTCGATGCTAGTAGGAAAAAAATTATTGACGTGCAAAAGTATTTCATGCAAATCCAAGTGCAGAATAAATGATTTCATTTAATATCATATGTACACAATGCATCATACAGCACAGGTCTAAAAATAATTTTCTGTTAATAGTGTATTTTTTTACAACCTTTTTCCTTAATTTTTTTTTGTATTGTGAATTTCAATTATTTTTAATACTTTGAACCAGCCGGTTACTATGGCTTTCTAACCTCTGGTTGCTGCGACTCGGGCCTAGAGTTATGTCCAGTGGCCGCAATTTTAATCTTTATGGGTCCATTTACAACAGGCTAGTTGACCCTTTATTTATTCGGCCCATAATAATAATTACTGATAGCCATCACCATAAAAAAAAATAAAAAAAAATTCTGAAGCTTATAACACAATAAATTTCAAATTATAAATTACGTTTTTGCTTAAATGTCAAAAACGCCTTCCGTCCTGATGGTCTATGAATTATCTGTGGCGTAGCGTCACGATTACTGTAAACAATTCAATACGCATGCGTGACCAGACAGTTATGGTTGATTGGTTGCGACTGGCGTTTGACGGATTTTTACCATGCGTAGTAATTGTTTACATGAAGCGTTACTCATCTAATTTCACGAACATGGTGGATAGCGTTTTTGGCAGATGAAAAAATAAAACATTTAAATTGAATTTCTACAGCAATCCCTTATTTATATTTATCGAACTTGGTATATTTCGGACCCTTGTACTAAATACTATGTGAATACATTATTTTCATAAATGTTGATATGAGTCAACTAGCCTAATATAGCATTAAGACACAGATTAATGTACCTATTGTATTGTAATTGGGACGCATTTGGTGTTAGTAAATAAAGATTATTATTATTAGTTCACCTCAGGGTCCGAAAATTCAAAGCCAATATCAAAGTCATTTGCAGTAATATAACCTTCATACCTTCTTTAATATACCTAACACTATTTCTCACAACAAAAAAATAATTAGAGCCGTGTGGTAGCGGCTCATTAAAATAAGACTACCAACCCATCTCTTCCCTTGGGTGTCGCAAAAGGCGACTGAACTGCACAACCATCCAATAGGTTATAGCGGCGACGGGCTCACCACCAGTCAGGGGGATGTTTAAAGAGGGAAAATACCAAAAAAAAATTTTTTTTTTAATTTTTGGTTTCTCTGTCTATTTGTACGTGCTAATTTCATGCTTTTCGTGCTAAACGTGCATGGTGATACCTTATATCCCTGGTCAACATCTTAGATAGGTACTTTTTATTCCGGAAAATTAAAGGGTTCCCGTGGGATAGTTAAAAAACCATAGTAAACGTCGACGAAATCGCGGGCAACAGCTAGATAATGAAAAATTTTGTCTTCGGGATTTTTTCCCTCCGGCCCGTGCTAGGCGTAGAGGAAACTCGCTTTGCTCTAAGTTTATCAGCAATCGGGTCTACTCTCAGACTTCCCTAAATTCATTCCTTACGCTACCCATTCTTGCTATAGTCCCAGCACTCTGTTATGACGGCCCCACCAACTGTCACGCTGAGTGAGTCAATCACTGCTTGGTGAAGCGCGGACTATGGCAGTGGACTGCTTTTGCAGTGCTTTTGCCTAGTCTCTGACTAACCCTTTGAGGATAATAGTCGTGATTGTATGTGTACTCTGAAATTTCGCAGGATGCCGTTGCAAACGGCGTTTACTAGAATATACAACCACAAGTTTATTTATAGATATATAAGGAAAATTGGGCTAAACCTATATGACATACATTACTGAGAACAATGCAGTTATTATCACATGTTACTTATACCTATTGGTGTAACACCTATCTACTGTATGGACCTGAATGTTGGCCAACAAAAACGATGCATGAAAGAAAACTAAAAGAAAAAAATGACAGATGCGAACGTTACGATGGATGTGTGGAGTCACAAGAATGGACAAGATCAGGAAAGAGTATATTAGAGGAAATTTGCATGTAGCGCCAGTGACAGAAAAGATTAGGAGCAATAGGTTAGCGTGGTGTGGACATGTGATGAGGAGGGATGAATGTCACATTACAAGAAGGATGCTGAACATGGATGTGGACAGACCTAGAGTGAGAGGAAGACCAAAGAAGCGATGGATTGAATGCGTGCGTGATATGAGAATAAAAGAAGTGGATGCTGAGCTGACGAGCGACAGAGGAGAATGGAAGAAGAGGACATGTGCCGACCACAGCTAGAGTGGAAAAAGGCCAAGAAGAAGATTCACACCTATCTACTAGCCTTAATTAAGCAGCATAAAAAAGAAGAGAATAGAAAACCCTACAAATGAACCTCGGTAAAGATTGCTTTCTTTACTATATACCAAAGCAATCATTGCTATCAATCTCCGAATAACGAGCAATAACCATCAAAAATGGATGAGAGCCGAAGAACTCAGAGCGAATAATCATACCCTTATAACCCGTAAGTGTAACATAGTTGCCCTACTTACTCATATGGAATGCTAGAGTGATCTGAAAGAGATAGAATTGATATTATGAATTGGCGTCATGATAATAGGAGTGTTAAAGTAAATAGTTCACGATTATTCGTTTGGAGTTGAGCCAACGGGGTCTTTGCCCTTGTAGTACAGGAGACCAGATGTGACGTTAACCGTTAATTCGTTCTCAGACTTTCTACGTCCCACTGCTGGGCACAGGCATTCCTCGTGGAGAAACACACGAGGAGTACGGGCCGACCACCACTCTGGCACAATGCGGGTTGGTGGCTAGAAACGGTCGTAATAGCATCCAGGACCAACCGCTTAACTTGCTTTGAAGGAGGAGGAGTTCGAGATTTTTGGTCACCCATCCAGGGCCTGACCATGGCGAAGATAGCTTTGTTTCGATATCGAAAGCCAAAGCGTACTAGCCACTAAGCTCCTCAAGAATTACACCTTACATCATCATGTGCGACCACAGAGGTCACTTCACTTTATTTGTAATTTTAGTTCATTTGTTGATTATGTTTAGAGTCACTGTTAAAATTAACTTATGAATGTATTATAATTTGGACTTCAGGTTTATATATTTTTTTTACATATGACAGGTAAGCTCTTGGCCTTCATCTCACCTGATGGTAAGTGACGATAAGGCCGAAGGTGGAAGCGAGCTTCACCTGTAATCCTCAACAACTGAGGAACTGGCTATCTTACCTCTGATTGCCGGAACACAACAATTGCTTATTATAACATTGTTATTATGGCGACAAATTTAGGTAAGACGGTGGTAGCTAGCCAGGCTTCTAAGCCCAGCCACCAACCAAACCGAGCAGAAAAACCACTGCCCCCATGGGGAATCCACTAGACCAGAGAGGCGGTTAATAAATATTCAATTAATGTTATGTACCAATATCGTAATTTTTTTTTTATGGGATAGGGGGCAAGTGAGCTGACGGGTCACCTGATATAAGAGCGATTACGCGGCGCGGGTTTTCACACAAACTGACAAGTCAATAATCATGGAGACTACAAAACGGATATAGATGAAACTTTGTATTCATATGCTATATATCAAGATCTAAAAAGTTAGTTAAGAACATTTTTGAAACATTCTTTAGGTGAGCAGTTATACATAATTTTGAGATTGTATGGAAACTTAAAAATGTATCTCTCTGTCTCTCTAAACACTTTTTCGAAAATGTTCTTAACTAACTTTTTAGACCTTGATATATAGCATATGAATACCAAGTTTCATCTATATCGGTTTTGTAGTTTCCATGATTATTGACTTGTCAGTTTGTATGAAAACCCGCGCCGCGTAAACGCTCTTAAAGCAACTACCGCCGCCTCAGAGTAAACAGAACTGGAGTAGCCAATAGTCAATTTCTTAAACATTTTTTTCTGCCATTTCTTGCGGGGGGTGAGGTTACCACTACACTCAAAGCCAGCCGTTTTTACAAATGCACACATGCATAATTCAACACACAAATTTAAATTTCACGCACACACACGCTTAAAATAGTCACGTGGGGTGTGCGTTTTGACAACGTCACAGCCGCACTCCCCACGAGACTAGCGTTCGAAATTTGAAATCGTAGAATTCTAAAACATGAAATAATGAAGTAAATAATCATAAAATCTTAAAAATTATAATTACAAATAAAAGGTGACACCATCTTTTAGCATACTCGATGTTTTCTATTTATTTTTACAACAAAAAACAGCACAGGCAGGCATTTTTGCGGGAGCTCTGTTCGCCGCAACGTTTACAATGTTATGGCTGTCAAAATGGCGGCTCAACTAGTTTTATTAAACGTGCAAGCATCCGATGCTTGTGCATTTGGCAGAGGGGAATGTTAGACAAAGGCTACTCCAGTTCTGTTTACTCTGAGACCGCCGCCCATGGACACTCGCAACACCACTGGGGTCACAAGTGCGTTGCCGGCCTTTTAAGTGGGAATTCTGATTAATGAGCTACTTCTTCTTGTAATGTGTCATTAAGTAGTCTGATGTCTGTTATTGTGCCGTTAAATAAAATAAAAGAAAATACCACTAAAGATCATTGCAGTCCGAGCAATAATAAAGTTGAATAAAAATCATTCAATACATCCCCCAGTTTGGGACTTGTATTCAAGGCTTGTATATCTATCTATCCGCAGATTGCGGGTTGTATATCTCGGGTCACGGTCAAGGTCGCCCCCCACCCTTAAGGGGGCGGCCTGCGCACATCTGAGAAAACAACTGCGAAATAATTTTGATGTCTGCGGTGTTCACTTATTTATAGACAGAACAATACTTGTACTAACAATAATCTCAGTAACTTTAAAGTTAAACAATTTATAAAAAGAAAAACGTATACTAGTTTTTGTCCGCGACTTCGCTCGCGTAGAATAGTTACCTTGAAATAGTGTGATGGTATGTAGCCTATAGCCTTCCTCAATAAATAGGCTATTCAACACTGAAAGATTTTTTCAAACTTGGAACAGAATTTACTCCTACTCTATTATTAGAAGCAAAGTTCATAGGGACGTTAATTTAATTTTACTGGGAGGCGTTATTTTAATTTTTTACATTCGCTGCATGGCCCCTGTTCCCATGGGAATATAGGTATAAAAGGTAGCCTATGTCCATTCTCAGGCTCTAGACTATGTGTGTACCAAATTTCGGTTAAATTGGTTCAGTAGTTTTGACGTGAAAGAGTCAGAGTTACTTTCGCATTTATAATAATATTATTATGAATGTCATACCATAATGCCGCCATCCTTGAAGGAGTGGGCAGAGGTATTTATAACGATGCACTATAACATACCCCACGTAAAAGTGAGGCAAGCGATATTCCCTGTCTGACTGTACTTAAGTTTAATTCAAACTCAGTGGTACAGGCGGTGGGATCGAAACCGCGACCTTCAGAAAAAGTTGTGTAATATTCCTAACTCGGCTGAAAATATAACCAAAGAGTAATCTATATGTAAATTATTTTTTTACATACATATATATAATCGGTTAGTCAGAGACTAGGCGAAAGCACCGAAAAAGCAGCCCGCTGAAATAGTCCGCGCTTCACCAATCAGTGACTGCACTCAGCGTGCCAGCTTGATTTTAAGCATTTTTTTCTATGTACATACATTCGACCTCTACAGTTTTATTATATGTATAGATGTGTCGTATTGGCCCAGCGCCTGGTCATCATCTCAGCCTAGATATGCTCACTGCTGGGCATAGGCCACCCCTAAGGATCTGGAAAAAACACCGTGCCTTTCGATGTAGAGAAACGTGCAAATTTTGATCACCCATCTAGAATCCAACCATGGCTAAGGTTGCTTAGGTTTTAATATTGAAATCGAAACGTTCAAACCTTTGTTAACCGAGCTAATCCTATTAAATATATCAATATATTATTAAAACCCACCTCGTTTACAGTAACACATTCAATGAACTGATAATATAGGCGAAGTGACCTAAATGTTCAAAAACGCGTCGTTTGCCAATATAACCATTATTGACTTGATCACAGAGTTTTTATTACTTTGAACTCAATTGTCAAAGTAGATACTAAGATAGATATTAAAAACTGTAAAAAAAATCTAGAATTATTTAATTTCATTAGAAGATATTCTAACACTCACTCGACGTGCTCGGTGGCGTAGTGGTCTGTACGCTATGGCTTGCCGTGGATGGGTGACCAAAATCTTTATGATCTGGAACCCCTCCGTGCTTCGGAAGGCACGTTAAGCCGTTGGGCCCGGTCACCCACCAACCCGCATTGGGCCAGCGTGATGGTGTTAGGGCCCATACTCCTCATGTGTTTCTCCATGAGGAAGGCCTGTGCCGAGGACGAGGACCTAACAGGCCGCGGGACTCGCGGATTCGATCCCACCGCCACCACCACTGTGCTTGACTGCTTGAATAAGACTTATATAGAATTGATTTTGAATATCGCTTGCCTCACATTGTGCCCGGTGCATGGCAACAGGCTCGCGACCTGTTACAGGGGGACGTAATTTTTTTTTAAATGAATGGTAAGCTTGACCTTCAATCTCACCTGATGGTAGTGACGATAAGGCCGAAGGTGGAAGCGAGCTTCACCTGTAATCCTCAACAAATGAGGATCTGGCTATCTTACTTCTCATTGCCGGAACACAACAATGCTTATAACATTGTTATTATGGCGACAGATTTAGGCAAGACGGTGGTAGCTATCCAGGCGGGCTGGCGAAACACCTCTGGGTGTTTACACCTCTCGTACCACTTCGGGAAGAAAGGCTTGATGATATGTTTGTTTGTTTTGTAAGTACTACATACACGGCGTAAACGTCACAAAATGTTTACCTACCTTTATAAAAGTGTTGGTGACGTTGTTCATTTTCCGCGCGCAGTCCTGCTGATATATGTATGTATTGTTTTTCCACTAAAATTTTATGTTTAAACATGTTCTGTACTTACGAATAGTGTAAAAATGTTGGCGAACCAAATAAATAAATATGTAATGAAATTTTTTTGAATCCACACGGCCAAAATCTCCGTAACTATCTTTTCATCAGTATTTATTTTTAATTCTGACCTAGTATACTCCAGAGAAAAGTTTTTTCTTGGTCAAATTAACCTAACTCAGAATTCATTTTTTGAAATGCTAATACTCTATGTGAATCCACAACTAAATTAGGATAAAGTGAAAAGAAAACCGTAAACGATCTAACATAATGACTTCAATAGAATCCCAAACGTAGATGTGAAATAAGTGTCTAAAATAGTGACTGTAAAGTTCTCAACGATGGAATGAAAGTGGACAGGCTGGCGGGGACTCGAACCCACAGCGGGGAGCCACCGCGCTCCACCGCTTACTACTACGCCGACCTTGAACGGTTCAAGAAGAAGCCTCTAGAACCAGAGGCGAAGGACCAGAACGAGCTAAGCGAGTATGTTGAATCTAACGAGGTGGTGAACGACGGAGCTATCAGAGAAGTGCCTCCTCTGCGAGATCGGCAGTGGTCTTTGCCAGAATACCACACTCCTGAAGCCAGAAAGGAGACATACTCCACTGCTGGGACGTTCCCGATGCCAGAGAAAGAAAAGGAGCCGTTATTAGCAGAATTAGAAGTCGTAGGACGACTCCCGTTGACTCAACTAGATTCGTCCCCGGGAGTTAGAAGGAGCAGGAGCTGGTACCTTTGCTGCCCCAATATGGGTGATGAAGAGATCTCCAGGGAGTCGTCCTGGAGGTATTCGAGTTTGAGGCCGGTTACCGCGCCCCCTACTCCTGGACAGAACGGATTCAATCAAATGGTAGGTTGGTTATGGTCTCACGAATTATAATAGTTTGAACCTGTTCTAAAAGATTCTTGTTACTCGTCACGTTAACACTCAGTCCCTTATATTCCTTCCTAGTCATGTTTTTACTATTATCTATTCATCATTTTTGTTTCTATTGGTGCCAGCAATATTTTCGGACTAATGCGACCATAAGTTCTTAAAGAAAAGAGCGTATTCCATTCTCAAAATCATCACATTTTAAACTCATTTGGGATTGCGATTCCAAGGGCGACGGTGAGCGCTTTCTATCTGCGAATCATCTAGCAGACTCTGGCGTCTTCCTCGTATTAGTGCTTCCTGGTCATGTGACCAGCTCAATCAACAAAAAGTCTCATAGCTAAAAATATTGTGTCATCCAATGAGTATGAAATTAGAATGATATTGGATATGCAGTAAAATAAGATTTTAAACTTTTGCGTTGCATTGTATATTAAAGTGATACTAACGGTTTCGGCTCGACGTTTCGGCTGGGTTACACCAACCGTGGTCAAGACAGCTGACACCGAGTGTCGAGCAGTAAGTAGTATTTATATACTACATAATGTACGTCGCGTGCAGTCCCGTTAGTATAACTTTTATAAGCAGTAAAATGTTATTAATATTGCTCCTCATAACTAGAAAAAGAAAGAAAGAATGAAAAAGAATTTATTCTGTGACATCTTATCTTATAATCAACGCGCTTATTATAACTGCGCGTCAATGGGCAATATTATCCGTTTATTAAAGGCAATAGGTATTTCTAATGTTTAAAACGAAATTATAAGTATTATTAATAGATGATAAGCAAAGCCTCACCTTAACACGTACTGAAATACAATACGTGATTCATCTGACGTCTTCAGTTTGCCTTCCTAATGTCGCAATGATGTCATCACTTTAGGAGCGGAAAGAATTCGTTCAGCTCGTAAAATGCCGTGAAGTGTGCCGATGAGGCATTGCTTTGGATCATCCCAGTATGATCTTCCCTCACTAAGACTTAATGTAATATTTTCTTCCAAGGTCCTTAAATCTTAAAGCTGATTTAAAGTTAGCTGAACAAGCCTTGGTTTATCTGAATCTGATATCGATATATATCTCTCTCTCTCAAGATTTAAAGTTAAGTTTCTCTTCCCAACAGGCGTAGCATAGACTAAAGAGAAAAAAGAAGAAAAATAGGACCCAGAGACAAATTTGTTCATGGCCTTTTCCTTTCTTCTTTCATGTCAAAACGAGAGGCAAGAGTATTTTTGTCTCTGGGCACTTAAACACTCTTCAGTCCGTGCTTGGCCTATAGGTAAGACAGTGCTCTCTGTGATGTTACCATTATGGGATCCCTAAGCTCACCCGAATCTTATCTCTATCTATCTAGACTTAAAACCCAATATATCTCATTAGGCAGATGACAAACTGAACGAACCTTTATTCGTCCGAATCTAATCTCCACCCACTAAGACTTAAACACCAATATCCCTTGCAGGTAATCTCCCAAAGCAGCGGCCGCGACGACATCGTCTCTCTCCGCGCTGAACGAGATGCCTTAGCGCGGGCGTTGGCAGCGGAGCGGCAGAGAGCCGCCACTGCAGCGCGAGCCCACGACGCGAGGCTGGCGGAGCTGCACGGGGTCATTGCTGAGCTGGTCAGGAGGCGCGCGGCGGATAAGCAGAGCAGGGCCATACCGGAGGAGGAGGTCTCAGGTGAGTGCTCTGTTATAGCTCAGTCGTGTGGTAGCGGCTCATTAAAAGAATACTACCAACCCAACTCTTCCCTTGGGTGTCGTAAAAGGCGACTAATGGTGGACTTAGAACTGCACAACATCCAATAGCTTATAGCGGCGACGGGCTCACCATCTGTCACGCTGAGTGCAGTCTGCAGTGCTGCTTGGTGAAGCGCGGACTATGGCAGTGGACTGCTTTTGCGTTGCTTTTCCCTAGTCTCTGACTAACTCTTAGGGGATAATGTATGTACAATGGACCTCATAAGAAGATCAGTCAAAGCAATGAAAGATGCGCGCGAGTGCTCCATTGCTCCATTCGGGCTACGACACCACATCAGCTTCGGTGTCCACCTCTGCCTCGCCTGCCGGCGATAAGCGAACCCCCGCAGTCGGCTGAAGTTCGTCTCCGACACCACAAATAACCATAGTAAATCGGTACCTCCATATCTTGGCGAATCCCATCCATCATCTCACAACGCAGGTCATCATACAGTCAACATTCTGATTATTCTCTTATTCTCATAATAGTGCAAGCCTGTCATATGTAAAAAAATAACAAAAATAACCTCCTGTGATAAGTAGAACAGGAAGTCAGGCTTAGACCTCAGCCTATAAACTTCTCACTGCTGGGCACAGACCTTCCTGAAAAGAAACATTAGGAGCATAGGCCGTAACACCACCACGCTGGCCCAATGCGGGTGGGTGGGTGACTGGGACCCACTGCTTAACGTGCCTTCCGAAGCACGGAGGAGTTCGAGATCACAAAGTTGTGGTCACCCATCTACGGCTAACCACTACGCCACCGAGCAGGTCTCAGGTCAGTCAGGGAGTCAGGGAGGATGGGACCCTTGCAGAGTTTCTTGCCTGTATCTTCTCTAGACAAGACCTCCCGGTAGTGAACAGGCGGAAAAAAGTAGTGGTATTATTTTGGGATAATTATAATTTATTTTGTTTTGACTTGTCAAAAGTGTATTTGATGATACCAATTTGATTAAATGAGTTTGAGTACCTAATCAGCACCTCATCTGAGGATCGTAATCAGCAGTAGAACTGCACCTGGAGCGGATAATTTGCTCCAGAAACTCGAGGGATCACTTTCGTAAGTGATTTCTCGACTTCCATGCTTCGGAAGGCACGTTAAGGGTCGGTTTTATGATCCGTGGTATAACTTATATTGCCTATAATGTCGACATGTGTATTTATTTTAATAATACCGTTTGCAACTGTTTCTACCCACTAACCCGTGTTGGACCAGCTCGTGGTGATATTGCGACCATACTCTCATATGCTTTTTTCTGATTATGTTGCATTTTCCCTTCCCTTCATAGGTGAATAATTGTAAATCAGAGCTATAAATTAAAAGTCTCTGCTACCCTTTGTTTGTGTCCGCCATCCGTAGGGTTTCCCTGCTAAGGTGCTCTAAAAATATTAATTAGATTAAATAATGAGGGTTGCGTGTTATCCTCTAATTAAGGGCAACACGCAAAGTATTTATGGCAACCTGTAGACTGTAGTATATGGTATCCTCCACGAGACGGCAGCCTGAGCCGAGGTACGAGCCTTTAGAGGCACCCTCAGGACATTTGAGACTCTTGGAAGCGAGACCCCTTCTTCTTCTTCTTCTTCGTGCGGGCGGTTTCCGAAACTCGACGACTAAGCACCTACTTGAGCCTCTCCTTGCTAATTCATCGGCAGCATCATTCCCTCGTGAGCCGCTGTGCCCTGATCCATTGTAGCGTGATCGTATTGTGTTCGCCTACCTCGGTAAGAGCGTGGTGACACTCTACTAGATTTGATGTCAATCTTGGGTTTTGTAAGGCCTGTAAAGCTGATCTGCTGTCCCAGCGAGCCGCCTTATTGAAGATGTCTTACAGAGAGAAACCATCCAGTGGTGGTTTGCTTTACACTTCAGGTGCCACCAAAGTTGTCGGCTTCTTTAAAAGTCCGCGTGAAGCTGGACAGCTTTCAGAGGCACCAGTGAAGGTCAATTTAAAAATAGTAGTAAGGTAAAAGCAGGTTAATCAAAAATCTGCACATATTACCGATTATTGTAGTTTTATGCAAAAACAGCCATGTTTTACTGAAAAAGTTAAACTTTTATGGAAGAACCGCCTCCATAGTCTAGTGGTTGACGTCACCGGGTGTAGATCGCGAGCTCCAGGGTTCGATTCTGTTCGGTTTGATCGGGCTTCTAAGACCGCCTGGCTAGCTACCACAGTCTTACCTTTTGTCGCCATAATAACAATGTTATAAGCATTGTTGTGTTCCGGCAATCAGAGGTAAGATAGCCAATTCTTCAGTTTTTGAGGATTACAGCTGAAGCTCGCTTCCACCTTCGGCCTTATCGTCACTACCATCAGGTGAGATGAAGGCCAAGAGCTTACCTGTCATATAAAAAAAAGATAGATTAATATCCGTTCCATAAGTCGGCATAAAACTGCAATAATATTGCTTACCAGCAGATTTTTGACTACCGCGGTAATACCTGTTTAACTTATGTGGTGATGTGTTTCCAGACGAGTGCGAGTCGACGACGCAGCCAGCAGGCGAGCTTGACAATGACGCGGACCAGTCGCGGACTGAACAGGTACAATTAAACGTGACAATTCACGTTGACAACTGCACCTGTCATTAGACTAGCACAGCCACAGACACATCTATATGACCAAACAATTTATTACTATGCATACATACTACGATCCCTTCATATTTCTTCCGCTTCATCAACTCTCATTACAGTCCTCATACATGCTCGGAGATTTCGGGTACTCTTGACCTGGCCCTACTCAAGAACGTCTTTAATTTGGCCGAGGAACGTTCGCCTAGGCGACAGGTCACGGGAACTACATGCGACCCACGCATTTCCCCTAGATTGAAAGGGAAAATATATAAAACAATAATAATATCTGTTGTTTTGTATGGATCGGAATGTTGGGCTATGAAAAAGATGGATGAAAATAGATTGCATGTGGCCGAAATGCGTATGTGAATATGGATGTGTGGAGTGACGAAGATTGATAGAGTGAAGAATGAGTATATCAGGGGATGACTGAAAGTGGCTCCAGTGATAGAGAAGTTGAGAAAAAAGCGGCTGTCGTGGTGTGGACATGTTTTGAGAATAGGGGATGAGCATGTAACGAGAAGAGTTATGAATATGAGAGTGGATGGTAATACAGGGAGAGGAAGACCGAAGAAGAGATGGATAGATTGTGTGAATGAGGACATGGATAGAATGGGAGTGAATGTTGATATGGCGTGTGATAGGGGAGAGTGGAGGAGAAAGACTCGTTGCGCCGACCACAAATGAAATGGCAGGGCAGGCTAATGATGATGAACGTTCGCCTAGGTCTGCCTTGTCCCGTATCTCATTCACACCTGATTCATATATCCCTTTACTCAATCGATATTCATCCATTATTTCACGTGTCCAGACCATCACAGCATTTATCTATTCTTGCCACTACTTCCTCTTTCAAACGACACTTCCTTCTTAATCACATCATTGCATATCCTGTCACTCAAAGCTCTCATGTCTACCGCATTTATTCTACTTCCGTGTCTCTTCTCCCATACCCAACTTCACTATGAACTGTCAAGATAAGAAACACGGCACGTTTAACCACTATTAAAACAGTTGTAGAAATGACACTCCCCTCTATACATGGCGTCTATATTGTGGTTATCTTTATATTGTTAGTTTCAATCTGGTGGAATCATCTGATTTCATCCAATTTAAAAATAATAATAATAATAGACTACACACATCGACACATCCAGACAGCTCATATTATCCACCAATCTCTAGCAGATAAATATAAACTCACAAACAAACAAACAAAATTAACTTTATTTCATAGGCCAAACCTGGCACTTTAAAACGTAAATATTTTACAATTTATAAATCAAAAAAATTATATAATTAAATAAAAACTATATTATAAATTAAGGTTAATTACCACGAGTGCTTGCAGCAAGTACAACCACAGAGTGTTGACTGTGGTTGTAATTGATACAAGCGGCCGGATTCCGAGAGTAAGGCTTTTCATGAGAAGAACCCGGCAAGAGCTCATGAGCCACTTTTTTAAAATACCCAATCATATAATTATTGTCATTATTGAACTTTTTACATAATTTCCATCAGTCCATAAAAATAACTTGTCTCTGTGATGACGACCAATAGCAATGCTCATTCAAGAAATTCACACACATTAAAAGTAAGAGTACAATAGGTTAGTTGACTAGTATCACAAGTAATGAAAATATTGAGATAATTTGTTATATTGCGAATGTCCATGTGCAACGGTATTCACTTCCCATCAGGTGAACTGTCTGCTCGCTTGTCTCCCTTAAGAACATGAAGGCTTTTTGGTCAATTACAAAGCCATTAAATATTATAACAATTAAAAATATTGTCATGTGGCAATACTGTAACTTTTTTCTCAATTACAATTTTGCCTTAAAAAGATATAATTGTCGTCTTTCTTGCTTGAAGTGAATTCTTCTTTCAATAAAAACGAATTTCAATATTCCAAGCGCATTGTAACTCAACGAGTCCCGCAATTTGGTATTATTTACTTCCTTTTCACTCGAAGAATCACTTTGCCTATGTTGGCGTAAAACATAGGCAAGAACTGTTTAAAATGTATTTATTAAATTAGTAGTTTATGTAACTGTCACATAATATAGGTTATTAAAACAAGAGCGTGATTTTTAATGGTATCACGCGAGTGTTTTAATACCGAGCTATGTGCAGTTAGTTACATTACACTACTTTATCTACCCTCATTATTCAAAGAAATAAAACAAATTTTTTAATTAATTTTATTTATTGTGGGCTGTCTGGAAAACATTTGCCATAGTTTTGTGCGTGTTTAAGAAAAATAAGTGTTGCATAATGAGTCCAACCTGTTGCATAATGGCCATTATGTTACAGTTTCCATTTTAAAATTTTCGTTTTTATCATCTGTGTTAAAAAGTATGTCATTATGAGTTCGAGTCTGAGTTCATAATTCGAACACTATAACATGAGTGTAGATAAAAGCCTTTCGCTCAGTTGCACAAAGATTTTTTAAAGACGACATTTAGTAATGAGACATTAAAACTTTAAAGTTCATTAAATTTAAAATTGGAACACAAAATAGTTCTAGCTAATGTCTCTTTAGCATTGATAGGGTGCTAATGTCGTTTTGTGCAACGTAAAAACTACGCTAAGGTGTTCTTTTGACACTTCAATAAATAAATTTAATGGAGCATTAGGGATAATGCCGACATTAAATTTTAAAGTTCGTTTCTGCAACTGGGTGTATATGTTCTTAACACTGTTATTGAATTAAAAAAATGCTCCTTTTCTACAGCATTAATTCAACTCTCACCCTTCTTCTGTATCTGAGTTAGATCTGATGATGGACTCTTTGTCTCCAGAACGACACATCGTCAGCCTTGAGCCCCGCCGAGCTGCCGACGCCTCAGGAGCCGAAGGTGGACCACGAGTTGCCTGAAGATACAGATACTAGCACTCATGAGGTGGAAGCCAGGTATAGGCGTCCGATATTTGAGTGGTCGTGGATGTTTATACCAATTGCTTAAAGGCAGCCCCGTGTTGGTCCGGGACACAAAAAGAATGTACCAACTGCTTTTCTTGCCTAGCATGTCGTAAAAGGCGGAGCGTATTGGGTACTGGGTCTGTGATTGTGTAGGCGATGAGCTAGCCACTTGTTTCTACTCTTTCACGATTTTTCATCTGACCAAACCCAATTTTTGTATGGCCAAATGTGGTCCTGAACACAGTGCTCCTTGGACTCTGCCTACCCCTTCGGGGATAACAGGCGTGATTGTATGTGTAAGTTAAAGGCAGCGATAGCCGAGTTGGGTAAGACGCACTGCTCGTTCAAATGGTCCCGGGTTCATCCCACCGCCTGTACTGTTTGTTCTTTCAACTAGTTGAATTTAATTTAAAAACAGTTTGTCGTGTATATCAGCAACAGGGTCGCCACCTGTTACTAGGGATTGTGAGTTGCATATCTCCCTACCCCTTTGGGGATAGAAGCGTGATGATATGTTATGTAGCAACCCGCCCTGACATAACGCGGGTGCAATGCTGCTGCTAAATTTTACATGAATCACCATAGACAGCGACACTTTGTCTTTACTATGCAGTTAAATGTCTAGTTTAGTGCGAGTTCGACCAAATTCCTTGTAAAAAATGCTTAAATTTAATTGGTCGAAACCGCTGTAATGACGCAGACCTGCGTACACGGCGCATTCTTGATCGAGTACGCATCTGTCAGCTGAAGCATTTCTGGTATTACTACACCTGTATCGCTAATCGACATTTGGTCGAATTCCTTAGCCATGTGTTCGTTGTGTCGGCAGGACGCCGCAGCCTCGCGTGGAGGTGTCTCCGCAGGGCTCCAATACGAGTCTCAACCTGTCCGATAGGGACTCCGAGCTGTTGAGCAATTCCAGGTACAATTTAACTTCCCAAACCGAGAGAACAAAGTGACAAGAAAAGAGAAGAATACTTAGATAGTTTGGTCATGTTGGTTTAAACCGCCTCTTTGGTCTAGTGGTTGACACCACCGGGTGTAGATCGGAAGGTCCGGGGTTCGGGGCAGGGGTTTTTCTGCTCGGTTTGATTGGTGGTAGGGCTTCTAAGCCCGCCTGGCTAGCTACCACTGTCTTACCTAAATTTGTCGCCATAATAACTATGTTATAAGCATTGTTGTGTTCCGGCAATCAGAGGTAAGATAGTCAGTTCCTTAGTTGTTGAGGATTACAGGTGAAACTGGCTTCCACCTTCGGCCTTATCGTCACTTACCATCAGGTGAGATGAAGGCTAAGAGCTTACCTGTCATATGTAAAAAAAATGTGGAAAGGATGGATGAAAATATACTCTTTGCTAAGGTCTAGTTACCAGCCTGTACGTCCCACTGCTGGGCACAGACTTGACTGGTCTTGGTGGGTTGACTGGTCTTGGTGGGTTGGGTAGAAACATGTGGCAATAGCAACTCGCTAATGTTTGCTTCTGTCTTCTAGATGTTGGCAAGAGACGAGAGAGGACAGCGGAGGGAGCTGCGAGAGAGAGAGAGGCTCTCCCGCCGCCATGTACACCCCTCCTCCGGGTAATTTCTTACTTAAACTTTCGGAGCAACAGAAGTCAAATCAACTACCTTCACAGGTGAACCACGACTCGAGAGCTAAAAAGATTCGAGCCTTACGTTGCTTATCGTACTAGTCGAGTCGTGCAATTTGTCAGACGAGCTCAAAATTTAGGACTCGAAGTCCATTTACAGGAATGGTGACGACAGAAAACAGTAATCATAGCCACCGATACCTTTTTTGTTTTGAAATGAATTGAAATTGTTTATTTAATCAGTTAGATAACAAGTAGTTACAGTTATGACGCGTCAAAAACAATAAAGCTTAACAAACAAATTATATATCTACTTCTACTTGTATGCCTCTATATTTTTTCTTCCTGTTCACTACCGGGAGGCCTCGTCAAGAGAAGATCAAATCAAATCAAAAATAATTTTATCTCATAGGCTAAACATAGCACTTAAAATCGTCAACATTCATACATAGTCACATTTATTATACATAAAGTAAATTTTAATAATACAGGCAAGAAACTCTGCAAGGGGTCCATCCTCCCTTTACACAGAATTGTCTTACGTCCTACAAATTAGAAGCAAGTCAAATGGAATGAATAAGATGTCACAAGGTGTCATGACAAAATTACTCAATAAAAAAGAACGGGCTCCAGAAAATTTTGAAAATAGATTCATTCAGTTAATGATAAAAATATAACACCTGTATATCAATATCCGTATATTAATTCCAGTGGTGCTTCCGTCGAGTTGTGAGCGCCAACCCAAGATGGCTTCGCGCGTGAGGCTGCGACGGACGGAAGATACGGACTCCAATCATATGAGTGATAATGTAAGACTCGTTCATAAATAGGATTACTAACTTGCGTTGTAAAGATAGCGTCAAATAGAAGACGAACAATTCCAATGCATTGTTTTAAGAATTTACTGTGAAAATTAGTTGTGGAACCACCTGTCACGCTGAATGCAATCACTGCTTAGTGAAGCGCGGACTATGGCAGTAGACTACTTGCGGTGCTTTTGCCTAGTCTCTGACTAACCCTTAGGGGATAATAGACGTGGTTTTATGTGTGTATAATCCTCTATAATTTAATAATGACCAGGTATGGCCATAATAATGACTTACATTTTTTTCCAATTTTGAAATATCATAGGTACAGAATTTGCTCCCTATCACTTTATATCTATATGTTTTCTTTAAATTAAAATAAGTAAATACAGTTATAGTTCCTGAGTTCTCCATACTGATGTATATAAATCTGTCTGTTCCAGGCATGGTGCCTAAAAGCAGCGGAGCAGTTGTCCTTAGACGTGTGCGCACAGGCTGATCTACGAGAGGCACTGGCTTCATCGCATGCGGACAGTAAATAACATTATAATATTATAATTGACGACCTCCGTGGTCGAGTGGTCTGTACGCCGGTCTCAAGGCGTCGCCATCTCGAGAGGTCCTGGGTTCGATCCCCAGTGGAGGCAAGTGTTTGGGTGATGAATTTTCAAACATTGGTTCTCCAGTCTTGAATGTTCATTATATATGTATTATATTATGTATATTCTAAATAATTATATGTATTTATCTATTAAATATATTTGTCCGTCATCTAGTTTCCGTAACACAAGCAGCATTTAGTTGCTTAAAATGGGACTAGTTGATAGGTGTGAATGTCTGAGGATATTTATATTTATATATTTAATTTGAGGCGAACGTTTAAAGACGTTCTTGCGAAGGGCCAGGTCAAAAGTATCCGAAATCGCCGAGCATGCATGAGGACTGTAATGAGAGTTGATGAAGCGAAAGAAATATGCAGGGACCGTAGCAAGTGGAAGGATGTAACCTCTGCCTACCCCTGTGGGGAAAAGGCGTGACTTATGTATGTATGTAATTTGAGATGTGAGATGGGATAATCGCAGAGTAGTTCATTAGAGTACCGAGTGGTAAATTCTCGAACTTAGCAGCTGATTTGACGTGACGTGACGGTGCTCCATAAAGGACGCGATTGATCGCAACAAGGAGTCGAAAGTATCAGTATCAGCGGCTTGGGAGATCTCACCTAACCAAGCTTACCAATTTAATGTCCGACATGTTACCTTAAAAAAATAGAGGAATTCTATTACACCTTCTATGTTTCGCATTCAGGGCATGTAGTCCCAAACTATCAGAATGTAAGAGCCACTTTGACCCGCTACTACACGGATGAATTCCCGGAAATCAATAACTATTAAGGGTGTATTGGGTACTGGGTCTGTGATTGTGTCGGCGATGAGCTAGCCATTTGTTACTACTCTTTCACGATTTTCCATCTGACCAAACCCAATTTTTGTATAACTAAGTGTGGTCTTAAGGAACACAGTGCTCCTTGGACTCTGCCTACCCCTTCGGGGATTACAGGCGTGATTGTATGTTCGTACGTGTGTATGTATCTTATACTCTACAGCTTGTGTCTCTTTGTTCTAAGCCTATATACGTCCCACTGCTGGGACAGGCCTTCCTCATGGAGAAACACATGAGGAGTATGGGCCGTAACACCACGTTTGCCTAATGCGGGTCGGTGGGTAGAAATGGTCGCAATAGCGACCGGGACCAACGGCTCAACGTGCCTTCCGAAGCACGGAGGAGCTCCAGAGCACAAAGTTTTGATCTTTGATCTCACCCACCAGCTCATTCAGGGTTATTTGTAATGAATCAACGACCTCACACCGCTAGATAGCTAACGTCATAACTGACAACATTCGTTCTACGACTTTTGATATTTTGACACAATAGGTCTTTACCTATGAAATTGCCGTTTTTCCTCTCTTAGCATTTCGTCAGTAACTATTAAGTTTCAGAATATTCTTATAAAATAATTACCTCCTCTAAAATAGACCATATTTTGAGCTCTTTTGATTCGTTTTGATAATTTGTTGCGAGTTGAATCGTGTGAAAATCAGAAACGAAGACAACTCCTTTTAAGTTCCTTCCGAATACATCATTCGATTTGCATTCACATAAAAACGATAAATAATTCTTACGACGAGAGATATCACACATACAGCTAAAGCTCGTCTCATGATATATGCCAAAAATAATTATCTCTGGATTCGTCGTCGTGGAGAGAACTGAAAAAATGTCAGTTCGGAAAATGCAGGCTTCCCCTTCACGTCCACACGCGACGGCAGCTTCGCGGGTGTGGAGCCGTCGTCGGAGTGTGATACAAGGCTGTCCGCAGCGTGTCCGTGGGTGTCGCGCTGGCTGGCGGGCGAGGCGCGGCTGCGGGTGTCCGCGGGCTGCGTGCGGCGCGCGGCCGAGCTGTCGCGGCGTCTGCACGTGGCGTGCGCGCAGCTGGAGGCGGCGGCGGGCGCGCTGTGCGCCGCGCTGGCCGCCGCCGACCGCGCGCTCGAGGCCTACGACGTGCTGCTGGCGCTGGCCGAGACGCGCCCCCCCCACCCCACCGTGCGTGCTGCCCCCCGCCCCCTGCCTCCCCCCCCACTAGCTGGAGGCGGCGGCGGGCGCGCTGTGCGCCGCGCTGGCCGCCGCCGACCGCGCGCTCGAGGCCTACGACGTGCTGCTGGCGCTGGCCGAGACGCGCCCCCCCCACCCCACCGTGCGTGCTGCCCCCCGCCCCCTGCCTCCCCCCCCACTAGCTGGAGGCGGCGGCGGGCGCGCTGTGCGCCGCGCTGGCCGCCGCCGACCGCGCGCTCGAGGCCTACGACGTGCTGCTGGCGCTGGCCGAGACGCGCCCCCCCCACCCCACCGTGCGTGCTGCCCCCCGCCCCCTGCCTCCCCCCCCACTAGCTGGAGGCGGCGGCGGGCGCGCTGTGCGCCGCGCTGGCCGCCGCCGACCGCGCGCTCGAGGCCTACGACGTGCTGCTGGCGCTGGCCGAGACGCGCCCCCCCCACCCCACCGTGCGTGCTGCCCCCCGCCCCCTGCCTCCCCCCCCACTAGCTGGAGGCGGCGGCGGGCGCGCTGTGCGCCGCGCTGGCCGCCGCCGACCGCGCGCTCGAGGCCTACGACGTGCTGCTGGCGCTGGCCGAGACGCGCCCCCCCCCACCCCACCGTGCGTGCTGCCCCCCGCCCCCTGCCTCCCCCCCCACTAGCTGGAGGCGGCGGCGGGCGCGCTGTGCGCCGCGCTGGCCGCCGCCGACCGCGCGCTCGAGGCCTACGACGTGCTGCTGGCGCTGGCCGAGACGCGCCCCCCCCACCCCACCGTGCGTGCTGCCCCCCGCCCCCTGCCTCCCCCCCCACTAGCTGGAGGCGGCGGCGGGCGCGCTGTGCGCCGCGCTGGCCGCCGCCGACCGCGCGCTCGAGGCCTACGACGTGCTGCTGGCGCTGGCCGAGACGCGCCCCCCCCACCCCACCGTGCGTGCTGCCCCCCGCCCCCTGCCTCCCCCCCCACTAGCTGGAGGCGGCGGCGGGCGCGCTGTGCGCCGCGCTGGCCGCCGCCGACCGCGCGCTCGAGGCCTACGACGTGCTGCTGGCGCTGGCCGAGACGCGCCCCCCCCACCCCACCGTGCGTGCTGCCCCCCGCCCCCTGCCTCCCCCCCCACTAGCTGGAGGCGGCGGCGGGCGCGCTGTGCGCCGCGCTGGCCGCCGCCGACCGCGCGCTCGAGGCCTACGACGTGCTGCTGGCGCTGGCCGAGACGCGCCCCCCCCCACCCCACCGTGCGTGCTGCCCCCCGCCCCCTGCCTCCCCCCCCACTAGCTGGAGGCGGCGGCGGGCGCGCTGTGCGCCGCGCTGGCCGCCGCCGACCGCGCGCTCGAGGCCTACGACGTGCTGCTGGCGCTGGCCGAGACGCGCCCCCCCCCACCCCACCGTGCGTGCTGCCCCCCGCCCCCTGCCTCCCCCCCCACTAGCTGGAGGCGGCGGCGGGCGCGCTGTGCGCCGCGCTGGCCGCCGCCGACCGCGCGCTCGAGGCCTACGACGTGCTGCTGGCGCTGGCCGAGACGCGCCCCCCCCACCCCACCGTGCGTGCTGCCCCCCGCCCCCTGCCTCCCCCCCCACTAGCTGGAGGCGGCGGCGGGCGCGCTGTGCGCCGCGCTGGCCGCCGCCGACCGCGCGCTCGAGGCCTACGACGTGCTGCTGGCGCTGGCCGAGACGCGCCCCCCCCACCCCACCGTGCGTGCTGCCCCCCGCCCCCTGCCTCCCCCCCCACTAGCTGGAGGCGGCGGCGGGCGCGCTGTGCGCCGCGCTGGCCGCCGCCGACCGCGCGCTCGAGGCCTACGACGTGCTGCTGGCGCTGGCCGAGACGCGCCCCCCCCACCCCACCGTGCGTGCTGCCCCCCGCCCCCTGCCTCCCCCCCCACTAGCTGGAGGCGGCGGCGGGCGCGCTGTGCGCCGCGCTGGCCGCCGCCGACCGCGCGCTCGAGGCCTACGACGTGCTGCTGGCGCTGGCCGAGACGCGCCCCCCCCCACCCCACCGTGCGTGCTGCCCCCCGCCCCCTGCCTCCCCCCCCACTAGCTGGAGGCGGCGGCGGGCGCGCTGTGCGCCGCGCTGGCCGCCGCCGACCGCGCGCTCGAGGCCTACGACGTGCTGCTGGCGCTGGCCGAGACGCGCCCCCCCCCACCCCACCGTGCGTGCTGCCCCCCGCCCCCTGCCTCCCCCCCCACTAGCTGGAGGCGGCGGCGGGCGCGCTGTGCGCCGCGCTGGCCGCCGCCGACCGCGCGCTCGAGGCCTACGACGTGCTGCTGGCGCTGGCCGAGACGCGCCCCCCCCCACCCCACCGTGCGTGCTGCCCCCCGCCCCCTGCCTCCCCCCCCACTAGCTGGAGGCGGCGGCGGGCGCGCTGTGCGCCGCGCTGGCCGCCGCCGACCGCGCGCTCGAGGCCTACGACGTGCTGCTGGCGCTGGCCGAGACGCGCCCCCCCCCACCCCACCGTGCGTGCTGCCCCCCGCCCCCTGCCTCCCCCCCCACTAGCTGGAGGCGGCGGCGGGCGCGCTGTGCGCCGCGCTGGCCGCCGCCGACCGCGCGCTCGAGGCCTACGACGTGCTGCTGGCGCTGGCCGAGACGCGCCCCCCCCACCCCACCGTGCGTGCTGCCCCCCGCCCCCTGCCTCCCCCCCCACTAGCTGGAGGCGGCGGCGGGCGCGCTGTGCGCCGCGCTGGCCGCCGCCGACCGCGCGCTCGAGGCCTACGACGTGCTGCTGGCGCTGGCCGAGACGCGCCCCCCCCACCCCACCGTGCGTGCTGCCCCCCGCCCCCTGCCTCCCCCCCCACTAGCTGGAGGCGGCGGCGGGCGCGCTGTGCGCCGCGCTGGCCGCCGCCGACCGCGCGCTCGAGGCCTACGACGTGCTGCTGGCGCTGGCCGAGACGCGCCCCCCCCACCCCACCGTGCGTGCTGCCCCCCGCCCCCTGCCTCCCCCCCCCCACTAGCTGGAGGCGGCCGGGCCCACCACCTGTCGCGCTGAGTGCAGTCCCTGCTCGGTGACGCGCGGACTGTGGCAGTGGACTGCTTGCGGTTCTTTTGCCTAGTCTCTGACTAACCCTTAGGGGATAATAGTCGTGATTATATGTATGTGTCACTGATTGCCGTGCTCGTATATTTTAAAAACTATTTCACTTTGCATACGAACAGTTGATAGATATTTGTTGTATGAAAAATATGTTAAAATCTAACAGTCCATGAGAAAAATGTTTTTTTTTTTAACTCTGCAAGGATTTTCTCTTCATGGTAGAAATAGCTAATGTTATAATTCTCGTGAATTTGATTCTCAAACTGTCATTAAGACGACATAGATTGTGATGTTTTTCGTAATATATTTTTTTGTAAGACCTATGTATGACAACAAGAGAGCAAATAAATGAATATGAATAGTGGTGGTTATGTATGTGTGTTTGTCGCAGCGGCTGGCGGCGGAGCGCGTGGCGTGGCAGCTGCTGCGGCGGCTGCAGGCGCCCGCGCCCGGTGTGCCCGCGCCCTTACTGTCGCCCGGGCCCTGGCTGCATCACAAGTTAGTGCACACACACACACACACACACACACACACTACCCTCAGCCTATGGAAAAACACATGAGAAATAATCATTTTGAACCTCTTAAAAAATTTAACTTAATATTGATTTTATTTGACATTGATTTCAAATTTTATTTTATTACTTTGACTTGACATTTGTTTTTATTTTGTTTTATGTTATAATAACTAAACACAGTGTTAAATATAAGACCTTACAATTAAAACAATTATGTAAATATGGAATCCAATCATAATTGAATTGAATTAATTATGAATAATAATACTAACTGCGAATTAATAATTAAATAATTGATAGTAAATTAATTATAATATACTACATTGTTTATTGATTTGTAAACAATTAATTCAAATTTAGATTGTATTTTTTTAATTTTTTTATTTTTATATTTAAATAGTAATAAATTCTTGATGAATAATTTAATTACAAACTATCCTCTCCATTGTTGCTGTGCCCGACAGGGTTCATAGTGATCCAAATTATATTTTGTAAGACCTTGTACACACTATGAAATGCAATAAATGATTGAGTATTGAGTATGGGCCCTAACACCACCGCTGGCCCAATGCGGGTAGAAACAATCGCAAGAGCGGTCGGGCCCAGCTGAACGTGCCTTTCGAACCACGGAGGAGTTACAGATCACAATGTTTTGAGCACCCATCCACGGCCGGACCAAGGCGATGGTCTGTCTTCAATCGAAAGCTAAAGCGTACAAGCCATTACGCCACCAAATTCCTACAAAACAAAAAAAAAATCCTACCTGTTCCCAATTGTATTCGGGGTCGGCGCAACAAGTCTTCTTCTTCCACTCTCTTCTGTCACTCGCTAAGTCAACAATCACTCCCATGCTCATCATATCATCATTCACACAATCCATACATCTTTTCTTCAGACGACCTCCGTGGTCGAGTGGTCTGTACGCCGGTCTCAAGGCGTCGCCATCTCGAGAGGTTCGATCCCCGGTGGGGGCAAATGTTTGGGTGATGAATTCTCAGGCATTTATTTCTCCAGTCTTGGTTGTATATATGTATATTTATATATATTTAGGGTATTTATCTATTATATATAATTATTTATCCGTCATCTAGTGTCCGTAACACAACTAATTCTTAGTTGCTTAAAATGGGGCTAGTTGATAGGTGTGAATGTCTGAAGATATTTATTTATTATTATTTCTTTGGTCTTCCTCTCCCCCCGCGCCCATCTACATTCAAATCCATTACTTTCCGTGACAAGATCATTCTCTCTCCTCATTACATGTCAAAATACACACACATATATTCTAGCTAGATAATCATGTAACATGCTATATGGGAGAAGCTCGCTGGCGTGGTTCCTTCGCCATGGCCAGGCCGTGGATGGGTGACCAAAACTTTGGATCTTGAGCTCTTCCGTGCTTCGGAAGGCACGTTAAGTTATTTGAGTAAAGTTTTTGGCGATTTCTGTCATGTCTAGTAATAAAAGGCAAGGCATAATCATTTTCAAATAAAGGTATTTACAAACAATATTTGCAAATTTAACAATTTTGACTAATGGAAAAAAGGACTACCTTTTTTTTTATAATTTCTTCTGAGCTTTTAGCCGAATTTGACTATAATGTGTTATTTATGAAACGTGCGCGGAAATATTGTCATTACTTTTGAATAAAGAACACGCGAACTATCATATTTACGTAGACTGAAAACCCAAAATCACTTCCCGGCGCGCTCTTTGAATTTGGAACGAGGAGCGCGCCGGCAATGTTGTATGAAACGGTGTGCTGTTTGAATTGAGAACTCTTTCATCTATCGTACACATTGCGTTCTCGTGGCTGTATAGCCACAGATACGTTTACCTTTCGGCACAAAATGTAAAAAATAAAGAAAAAAGGGGTTTATGGCGGCATCCAACTATGGCGGACGTGATTTTTATTTCAGTGATTGTAATATTGTTTCGGAGTGAATCTTGTTACGTAAAATCAGTGTAGTTTTGTGTAATAAGTGTCAATAATGATGAGCAATATGGAGAATCATTGAAATAATCACCGAGTGGTGTGAAAAACGATGAGATTGTTATCGTGGTAATCCACCTCATCGAAGTAGCACCACAGTGTCTGCCATCGATCGTTTAACGCCAAACTCTCCCAAGACGCATTGAAATGCATTACACTAGCATTTCAATGCAAATACTGAAGACATTAAAATACCGAAGACTCGGCTGTATGGGCTTCGTTCCCTTTGCCTTCCCTACATGGCAGAATTTTACAACATAAAAAAAATTGGCGGTAAAGCGGAGCTCGTTGTTTTTTGTTAATAAACTTAAATTTATAATGTAAAAGGCAGTTGTTTATTTCCTCGCATGTTTTAAGGTAAAGCACAATATATGCCTCAGCCGAAATGGCAATTGCCTGTCTCGTATCATTGAAGCCCTCACCTGTATCGACCTGCAATGGCCTGCCTCACCGTAGTATGTATTCCAGCAGCCAAGAAGAGCCGCTCAGTCCCCCCGAGCCGTGGGGCGAGCAGCAGGAGGCCCAGCTGCGGGATCACGCCGCCAGCCTCAAGGCCAGCACCGTGACGCTGCGCGCGCAGGCGGCGCAGCCCACGCTCTTCTGCTACCACGGTGACGCTTCCATCTCTTACATAACTTACATTGTATAGCCTGGTCAGGAGTAAAAAACCTACTCTAGGGCGCCAGAAATGTTCGTCCTCAGTCTATATACGTCCCACTGCTGAGCACAGGCCTTCCTCATGGAGCGACACGGTCATGGGGAGTGTGGGCCGTAACACCACGCTGGCCCAATGCGGGTTGGTTAGTCAGAAATTTTACTTAAAGAAAAAAAGTAAATATTTTCCACATTCGCATTTTTAAACAAAAATAAAAAATGACATATCATCACGCCTCTTTCCCCAAAGGAGTAGGCAGAGGTGTTAAACACCCATATTTCGCTAGCTATGTTAGGTCCCCAAGTGAAAGGTGGTGAGCCTGAAAATAAAAAAAGAAACCATGAAAATAATAACAAATTTTTAACATCCTAAGCATGAGCACAAAAACAACGAAAACGAAATGAATTACTTTTATGATGAGTTGACTAGACAACAATATACGTGACATTTAAATATGAAATTAACGGATAAAATTACTGTTGCCCAAATATAAATTAGTTCCAACCAGAAATGTAAATTTAGGAAAAGGATCAGTTTCTAGGAAAAGTATTCTTTTATGACCCTTACAAACAATGATTGTGTCATCAACGCATATTATTAAATTTGGCAGCAGAAAACATTTGAGTTGCTGCCCAATTAGTTATTTTGCTGACCAATTTTGAAAGATTTACTGCACATTAGTTGCTGACCAATTAGTTATTTGAGCTGACCAATTGTATTGTTTTGCAGACCAAAATTCAAATAATTTGCTGACCGTTTAAATAACACCCAAATATAATATAACATACAATGTTTGTTACAGACATAAATGAGGAGGATATCCCCAAGACCTCGGGGGCGTTCAGCATGGCCGACATGGAGGCGGCCGTCATCATGGAGGTGAGAATTTAATAACATTGACGACCTCCGTGGGAGGTACTGGGTTCGATCCCCGGTGGGGGCAGATGTTTGTGTGATGAATACAGGCATTTGGTTTCCAGTCAAATACAGGTTTTTTGATTGTCCCACGGGAACCCTTTAATTTTCCGGAATAAAAAGTATCTAAGATGTTGACCAGGGATATTAGGTAGCACAACGCAAAATTTCATTGAAATCAGTCCAGACATTTCGGACATTAGCCCGTACAAACAGACAGAGAAACAAAAATATAAAAAATTTGATTCGGTATTTCCCTCTTTTTACATACAGACATTCGACCTCTACAGTTATTATATTATGTAGTATAGATTGTATATATTCAGAATATTTATATGTGTTTATTTATTAAATATATATATATCCGTCATCTAGTGTCAGTAACACAAGCAGCATTAATTAGTTGCTTAAAATGGGGCCAGTTGATATCCTCAGACATTCACACCTATCAACTAGTCCCATTTTAAGCAACTAATACTGCTTGTGTTACGGATACTAGATGACGGACAAATATATTTAATATATAAATACATATAAATATTGAGAATATACATAATATAATACATATATAATGAACATCCAAGACTGGAGAACAAATGTCCGAAAATTCATCACCCAAACACTTGCCCCCACCGGGGATCGAACCCAGAACCTCTCGAGATGGCGACGCCTTGATACCGGCGTTCATACCATTCGAACACGGAGGTCGTCAGAAACCAGAAATCAGAAATAGAAAAAACCGTTTATCGTCTTATCGTATTTCGTTGGTCATGTTAGGGTTGGTCAATATAACAGATGTGATAAGTTGTTTAATTATTTCCAGGAGATGCTGTCAGCGCGCGCCGCCGCTTTGTCCGCGAGGTCGCGGTCGCGGCGCTCCCACGACCATGAGTATAAAGTAGGTACATACATTTGAAGCAGTAAACAGCAGTACCCTTTCGATATTGAAAACAAAGCTACTTTCGCCTTGGTCAGATATTGGGTGGGTGACCAAAACTTTGTTATCTCGAGTTCCTCCGTACTTCGTCAATTTTAAGCCGTTTTACACACGTTGGGCCAGCGTGGTGGTGTTACGGCCCATACTCCCCATGTGTTGCCCATGAGGGAAGCCTGTATATTAGGTATGTATGTATGTATGTGAAAACGTTACAAAAATTTAATTTCTAATACTTTCAGAGTGAATCGAACCGCACGCGACGCCGCAGAGAGAGACATTGGAGAGAGGCGCACGCGTCGGAAACAGATCTATAGAATAACACGCGGTCACACCACCTCTAGATGTGTTGCTGATTAATATTCCATACCAATTCAGATACATTTTTGTCCAATATATCTGGTAGTTAAATCCAAAATATAACAACGATTAGAATATACGAGTTGTTTAGATTAAAGGTCGAATGAGAAAAATTTAAAAATTACTTACAGAAACTGAAAAATTACGAACAGTCAACTGCAAAGTATATAATACAAGTTTAAGTAAAAAAATTTAATTTTATGAAACGATTTGAAATTGAGGAACCCTAAAACTCTAAAATAAAAAACATAAATTATGAATAAAGATAGAATCTATATAAATATCTTATTATTGTAACTTTTAAATTTGTTTTTAGTTATTAGGTTACGCGCTTAACATGAACTATAAGCTTAAATGCGTGCTAATAAGATACAATTTATGCTGGCAATAACGACAGGTTTAACATAAAATATTTGAATTGAAATTGATTAATCACTTTATAGCGCCAAAAGATTTTTTTGAAAATATTTACTTTAAAAAAAAGACTACATACATGTCATAATAGTTTGTGCTTTTAAAGCGAAATGTTGCCAAAGACATTAATTTTTTTTTTAAACTCGAGGCCAGGTTTTGAATTTTATAATAATATTATATTATGTTAGATATGTCTGTATTTTCTGTAAATTAAGACAGTTTATAAATTGGCGCCATATGTAAAACATGCCTGAATCTCAAATTCTTTATTTAGAATTCGTGATTGATCTTTAAATAAGTTGATTCGAATTCCTGACGCTACTATAATAATCTTGTAGATAGATATGGGATATAAAATATACAACAAATATTGTATTTTTAAGAAAATGTATGCTATCTAACAAACAGTCACGGTTTTGCCCCATAGTGGTAGGCGGAAATGACATTGTACAGTCCAGTACGAAAATATGAAAGCACATTTTGGAGGTGACTTATTTCCTTCTAATAAGAGTCATTTACTGTCAAAATTGGTTACTTATTTTTGTATCTAGAATAAAACCTTAGTAACGATTATTATTATTACATTTGATTGAGAAAATCACTTGCCCCACATTGTGCCCCATGCACCGGGCATGCAACAGGCTCGCCACCTGTTACATGGGGACCTGACATATCTGGCGAAATGTGGGTGTTTAACACCTCTGCCTACCCCTTCGGGGATAGACGCGTGATGATAAAAATAATAAAACAAATATAGTAAAAATTGTATTTTGTTTTGTACATGATGTTACAAAATTCCAAAATATGTTTGTATTTAAAATTTTAAGTTATTTGTTTAAAGCGGAAAAAAAATTTTAAACAATTATTTTTGCGGTATGATAATAATAATAATTAATAAACAAAGTCTGATCAGGATAATAAAAAAAACCGGCTCTGAGGTCACTGGAAATATTTTATTTATTGCAACACCAAGAAAACTTAAAAAAAAAAGTTTAATTGTCCTATTTTTCCATGAAAATAATAGCTGATTTTATCATCCTGATCAATGCAATGCACAACAATACAACGAAAATGAAATTAATTAAACTGAATGTTATGATCCATTCTAATCAGACTGGATTAATGAACGAAATATGGGCCAGTTGATGTTTCAATATGAAATTGACGTATAAAATTAGTTAAAATAAATTAATTCCATAAATTTCCCGCAATATGGCGAGGTTTTTTGTATTCCTGGTCGGGTTATTTTTAACATTAATGGAAAAATATAAAATATTTGTTTGTTTGGAATTTTGTTACATTTATTTATTAATACTTATGTAGATATTGTAAAGAGATAATCGTAAGTAATTAATAATATAAAAATCTCAATCTTACGCCATATTAATAATTAAAATTCTGTGTCGAAAATTTAATCAACATTTTTATTTTGTATTACTTGCATGCTTCTGAAGGTATATTATATTGATTGTTAACCTGTAAATGGTCTGAACTGTAATGGACATGTAATAAGGAGAGATAATGATCATGCCACCAGAAAAGCTGTGGACATGAAAGTGGATGGGTGTGCAAGGAGATCGAAGAAAAGGTGGATGGATTGTGTGGTCATGAAGAATGATAGGACAGAGTGGAAGAAAGGTATCAAGCCAATGTAGCGTTGGAAGCATGTTTATACCGCTTCTACCGGGTGTCCCGCGGCCACGCCACATGGAGGGAAAGTATATTGAAAATTGAAGGTAGGATGTTTTCGGATCACATTGAAAATTTGGTAAATTAAGTTTTAACATTTTTTATATTTTACTTAGTTCGTGCGTAATTATTTTAAATTTCATGGTCTTCTATTCATTAAAGATGCTATGTTCCTTGGGAAAAAATAACCCTTTCGACGGTTATCCTAAAATACATGGTGTTTTTTTTTTAATTTCGCGAGTTCGACTATGAATGCAGTTCCACCTATTATAAAAATAAAATGATGTCTTCTTTCAGTAAAACATCCTTCCTTCAATATTTAATATACTTTCCCTCCATGTGGCATGGCCGGAGACATTCTGTATAGTAGCTAGTGCCATGCACCTAGCATCAATCGAAACACGATATGATAAAAAATCAATATATGTAAATTGTCAAAAATAACGCTATCTTGAAATTTTTTCTTTTATGATATCTTGGTGATTACGCTAGGCTTACAGTGGACGTATAGAGGCTGATTATAATGACAAATTTCATAGAGAAACAAACGTCATTATCATTAATTGTGGAATAAATATTTTTGAAAACTAACAAGTATATTATAGAACATAATGCTTATGTAATTAATGCTATCAATCGAGGCTATGAGGAACTGTATGAAATAATAATATGTAATTGTTATTTCTGTTTTTCTGATGTTATATTAATTCTTATTATGTAAAAAAATTGTTCGATTTTTTGTCAAGACGTATTCTCACTTTGTCGTGACATAAAACCACGGGCAAAAAGTGCAGGGTTACCGTTTGAATCCTGACGAGAACGTACTCTTTGAAACTGATAAGTATAATTATATCAATTTTGGTCTCAAATTTTCTTATAATACAAATGTTAGTTTTATATTAAGTTTTGTGTTGTCTATTGTATGGAATTATTATTATAAAGAGTAAGACAAATTTAAAATTAGTGAGTAAGAATACTTTATCTTTTTTTTAAACACGTAAATCTCTTCCAGTGAACACTACGAACACTTTATTTAAAGAATTTTGTGCTAATACCTTTAAAACTAATTTTAACAAACGCTTTAAATGAAATAAACATAATTATGTGTTAATGTGAAACCAGTGCTTTTATTAACTATTAATTGTTATTAAACTTAGTGTTAAATTACATTGTAAATAATTTTGTTTGTCAGTTATTGTGTTAATGTTGTAAATTGTATGTATGTACAGCAGTGTGGCCGGTGCTCTAGGAATTAATTAAATAAATAAAAATAACCATTTATTGGTGGTTTTATTTATTATAGTCGTCATGGACTACCCTGGGATGGGTGACCAAAACTTTGAGACTTCGAATTATATTGAAATAAAAGCAAATAATTATGAATAAATATTTATTTATACATAATAACCTGTTAACAATGAGTGGCAAATGCCACGCGACGCGCGGGCGAGCGAGCGCGAACGGACCGCTCGCGAACGTTCGGGAATGTTCACATCAAATACACATTTAGGATATAGGGTAATTATGCCACATCTATATCGACAGATTTACTGCATCGATCATATTAGTTCATTTTGTTTACATTATTTATGCAAACAAAAGGTTTTTGAATTTATTAATTGAATAGCATCATAAATGAGTACCTGATGTCACGAGCCCAGACCAATAAGTCTTTAAATAAACTATACCTACATACGTATTTGTTTATTAATAATAATATGTTAATAAATAAAATAATTGCAGTATACAGAATGTTACAAAATAACAAAATTGAACTAGAATTAGTTAAAATCTGGTTACATTTTAAATTACTCCCTCTACGAGGCAAAAGGACTCTAGCTCATACAGCCATGTGTTCACTATAAAATTTATGAATTAATTATTCAGATATCGTAGACAACCACAATCCTGACACTGTTCAAACATCACTTTTGATGTCGCCTACATCTTTCACATAAAATATAATATTATCGTGTTTATTATTTCTGGAGAAAAATATATATTTACAAGTAGTTGCTATCGTGTAACATTTTGTATAAATATAATTGTCAATATTAAAAAGTCTGCCCGAGCGTCACTCACTAAACAATCTAAAAACAGAATTAATTAAAATATATTTATCGATTTAAACAAATATTGTTAACAAATTTGCAATTTCGCGTATGTTCCCAACTAGACACGATCCTATCCGAGTCTCATCCGTACATGATTATTATATCTAAGAACGCTTAACCTAAAACTTATTACAAATCACCGCTCGTGAAATATACGTTTGATTGCAATGTCCAGATGGGACCGTGTCGAGTTGGGACGCAACCAAAATTTAATATATTTATACACATTCTTTAATTTATTAATAATAGTTATTATAAGTCACTTTTAATCGCAACTATTCGGGTATCAAAGAGAGATGGTAGAAAATCTATATTATGGAACCCATATTACATTCTTACGGTACAATTTAGGTAGTGAGTCACCTGTAAGATTTAAATGAATTTCATAATATTATTATTTAAATAAAGTAAAATTTCTTAAAATGAAAAATCAACTTTAAAAGGATTATTATCTACACTCATGTTATAATGTTCGAATTATGAACTCAGACTCGAACTCATAATGACATACTTTTTAACACAGATGATAAAAACGAAAATTTAAAAATGGAAACTAACATAATGACCATTATTCAACAGGTTGGACTCATTATGCAACACTTTTTTTTCTTAAAAATAAATTATCGCAAATAAAATTAATTAATTATTTTGTTTTATTTCTTTGAATAACGAGTGTAGATAAAGTAGTATATGTAACTGCAAATAACTCGCGTGATACTATTAAAAACCTCACCAAGGCTCGTTTTTAAAAACCACGCTCGTGTTTTAATAACCTATATTATGTGACAGTTACATAAATTACCATTACAATATCCAGCCTTCAAGTGGCTACGATAGATATTTTATAATTCAAACAGGCATATAAACATAATATATCATTACACCTTTATCCTCAGAGGGGTAAGCAGCTCCATTTAAACAAAAGTCCCATAAAAAGTCCCGAACAGGTGCGATAGAAAACCTCTCAACCCTATATGTACAACGATAATGAATTTTAATAGGTCTTACAGAAATTAACCTTATGATACATACGCTAAGTTCCATTTCCGCGTGCTCGCGGACGAGACACGCCTATGTACAGGGGTATTGCTTTTGGATTAGTTAATTTATTTAGTACATTGATAACATGTTTTATGTATTTAGTTAACTTAATTTATTTCTAGACTTGTACCGACAGTGCTATGTACAGGGTCATACAATTAAAAATATAAAAGACGGGTATTTATGTTAGATGTTGAAAACACAGCAACTTGAACTATAGATAAACCTTGGATGGGTGACCAAAATTATGATTTTTTTTTGTTCAAAAAAAGAACGCTCCCTGTTTTTATGGCTACCAATCCGCATTGAGCCAGCGTGGTGGTGTTGTGGCCCTTTATCGTGTATTTCCCCATGTAAGAAGGCCTGTGCCCAACAGTGGAATCTATATCGACTGGTGAAGACAGTATAAACTAAAGAAAGTTGATACAATATAAAAAAAAAAATTAATCCCGAAAAATCTGTGAATCCTTCACATAATCACGCTGTATACATTAATAGTTCATCAGTTATATTCCTTAATAATAACACCCTGTACATTGTGTATCTCACATCATGTTCATCTGAATCGGGTTGCCCGATTCAAAATACAAACAAAATTGCATAATCTGGCAACACTTACACTCACTACGCCTCCTTTTAATTTTAATTCTTAATAGTTACTTCATACAACCGTGGTGATATCTCAAATATACACACACACACATACACACAACTTTTAGATATTGGTCGCTTAGTAGCACAATATTAAAATCTCGTTTGAAATGACTTAGTTTTTCGTTTTTAATGAAATATGTAACATACCTAGGCATTATATAAATTAACTAGTAAATTCTAATTTAAACACTTCAGTTATAAACAAAATACATACATATACAAATGTTCATTGTCTGGAAAATTTATATACTGCCTAGTTTTATTACTTACATCATACACTTTCGATGGAAAATCTTAATGAAGAGCCTAGCATAGCCAACAAAGCACGATATAATATTAAATGCGACCACACTAGAACCACCTTTCAATATAAAAAAAGAATAATCGAAATCAGTTCATAAACATAAGAGATAAGAGTTATTAAAAAAATACAGTCGAATTGACAACCTTCTCCTTTTTTTGAAATCGGTGATAAACAATAGAAAGTTCTTACTTTTCCATTACATATTTTGACAGTTCAAATCATTGAGCTCAACACAGATCATAAAATTATATTATAGACTGGCTGTTGCCCGCGACTTTGCCCGCGGTTACTATGGTTTTTAACTATCCCACGGGAACCCTTCAATTTTAATAAAAAGTATTGAAGGTGTTGACCAGGGATATAAGGAATCACCATGCGAAATTTCATTGAAATCGGTCCAGCCATTTCGGAGATTAGCCCGCACAAACAGACAGAGAAACAAGAAATAAAAAAATATTTTTATTGGTATTTTCCCTCTTTTTACATCCCCCTGACTTGGTTTCAAGCATTTTTTTTCTATTTACAGACATTCGACCGTGTTCGTTTTATTATAGATTATAGATAAAGGCAAAGGGCAATCAGGGTGACGTCGTTTTCGCCACCTTGTATGGACGCTTCTTTATACAAAATCATTGATTGTTTAAAAAACCGTCCACCCAAGATGGCGTCCCTCTAAAAACATGATGTCACATGCTTTCATACTAAACGCGCCTGTCGTTACCTCCATTGCTTATCCAAGAGCTCAAAATTTGCGGAGGAAAAATAAAATTATTGTTGTTGGATCTCCTGTGAAAACTATGAGTTTTGTACTGAAAGTTATCGATATCGACACACATTGAGCCGGTAACAACACTATGCTCCATACAAAAAGCGACCATTATTTGCATTCTTGTTTGTGTAAATATTTCGGGTTCACATAGGTCAATGGTTCAAAGCGATAGATATATTTTTATCATATCGTGTGTGCTGGCCATGCTAAGCTTATTGGCTCTGATAGATAGATATATATAAGTCAGAAAACCCTGCTTCATTGTAATTATGATGTCTTACTTATAGTTTGCTGAAAACTTAATGACATGGGCCCTGGCGTATAATACAGGTATTTAAGTCGAACATATTCACGGAGTTTGTTCCTCTTCAAAATATGGAATAAAGTTGCACCAGGTTTAGTTCGGTCGCGTAGCGGTTAGTACGCTTTGGCTGGCGATCGAAAACAAAGCTACCCTCGCCATGGTCAGGCCTTGGATGGGTGATCAAAACTATGTGATCTCGAGCTCCTCCGTGCTTCCGCTTCTACCCACCAACCCGCATTGGGCCAGCGTGGTGTTACGGCCCATACATATGTATCTTCATGAGGAATGCCTGTGCCCAGCAGTGGGACGTATGTAAGAAGAGGGGAGATACGATTTAACTATTTATTATCTGATGTAAAGCTGCGGAAAATATTGGTAAAATTAATGAGATTAATATTCAGCTGTCAAATCTATTTATAACCTATCAATTAAATAAAATAGCGGATTTTGTTCACAGCTGATGTTTTGCTTCGCAAATGTCATTATTTTCATTTTAAATTCAACTAGCAGTTAAGCTGACGCAACTTTTTAAGTAAGATACTCCTGTAATTGCATAAAACTGCAATAATATTACTTATCTCTGTAATACCTGCAGATTATCTGCTACCGCGGTATTACAGCGTTCACCATACTTTTAAACTTAGTATAACTTTAATCCACTTTTTGAAATAAGTTGACATTCCGTCTCCGACAATATACCTATCATACTACACAATTTATATTATACTTATTACGCACCTTATACATTAAACGTTATTTACAACTACTTATTTCATATATTATTTATATTATACATTATATCTTCTGTGTGTGTGACATATATACATATTAGAACGCCTACACCAACAAAGGAAAGCAGAAAATATGAATTTAAAATTAAAAAGTTTATAATTTTAACAAAATCCTGATCAGGAATATACTCGCCATTTTATTTCAATGGCAACATTAATTTCATTCGTCTATTTTGTATATTTGAAATGTCAACTGTCTTATATTTTGTTTTCGGCGCCATTCAACTATGGCGGACGTGATTTTTATCTCAGTGATTGTAATATTGTTTCGGAGTGGATCTTGTTGCGTAAAATCAGTGTAGTTTTGTGTAATAAGTGTCAATAATGATGAGCAATGTGAAGGATCATTGAAATAATCGTCAAGTGGTGTGAAAAACGATGAGATTGTTATCGTGGTAATCCACCTCATCGAAGTAGCACCACAGTGTCTGCCATCGATCGTTTGACGCCAAACTCTTTCAAGAAGCATTGAAATTTATTACACTTTCATTTCAATGCAACTACTGAAGACATTAAATTACCGAAGAATTGGCTGTATGGGCTTTATTCCCTTTGCCTTCCCTACATGGTAGAATTTTACAACTACAAAAAGTCACAAGTATTCTTAGTTCTGCAATAACAAGAACATTTCTGGTGCTCTCAAAGTAGGCTTTTTATATTCTTAGTCAGTCTATAATTACGTAGTTTTTAACAATCGTTTTGTTATTAATTTCAAGCAACACCTACATTACTTTAGTCTCATTTTTAACTGTTAACACTAAAATGTAAAAAGACAAGCAGCCAGAAATTAATAATCACTCAACTATATATACATTAAAATTTAAACTTTTTCATGAAGAGAAATACATCAAAAAATAAACAAATTATTGTATCCATATTTGTCACACACGCAGAAGTCAACCATACAAAATGTATGGCGCCATACATACACCATACACATACACTGAGATCAATGTTCGCGTTGTATCGACGTCACTTCATGATTCTAGTCTTTAGTTCACACAATGATTTCGTGAATGTTCGTGCGTTGTCGTGAATGGTCGGGTACAGTCGTGATTAGTTTGATTGATTTATCGATCTGGGATGTTTATCGAAAGAAAATGGTCTTGTGTAGTCATGTGCGGTCGTTAATGTTAGTATGTAGTCATAAATGGACCTGTAGTACAGTAAATATTCAGTAGTATTTGATGGTGGTGAGTAGTCGTGGATGCCATAGTGTAGTTGTGACTGATAGCGTGTAGTCGTGGCTGGTAGTGTGTAGTCATGGCTGGTGGTGTGTTAGAGCTGTGGTTCACGCGTAGTTGTTGGGGCTGGGCCCGCGGCTGTTGGAGCCCGAACTACCGTAGCTCGGTTCTAATCTGTAAAGTAAAAAAAAAAGATTTTTTTTCATTCTCATACAGATTAGACAGATGAAAATGGAAGAGGATATAAATAAAGAAGATATAGAGAGGAGTTCGGTGGCGAAGTGGTTCGTAAGCTTAGGCTTTCGATATTAAAAACAAAGTTACCTTCGCCATGGTTAGGTCTTGGATGACCAAAACTTTGTGGTCTCGGGTTCCTCCGTGCTTCGGAAGGCACGTTCAAACTCAAACTCAAAGTCATTTAATCAAATTGGTATCATCAAATACACTTTTGACAAGTCAAAACAAACAAAATAAATTATAAGTATCCTTAAATTGATAATACCACTACTTTTTTTTCGGCCTGTTCACTACCGGGAGGCCTTGTCTAGAGAAGATACAGGCAAGAAACTCTGCAAGGGTTCCGTCCTCCCTTTACATCAATATATTCTACAACCTAATACAATTTACGTGTATTATATAATACTCTTAGTCACAAATGTCAAAATTGAATTGGAAGGAAAATGCTCCAAAAGCGACGTATCAATATATACAAGTGATTGTAATAGTTATACTGAAGTAATTAATTAATTGTCATGTCTATTCGGAACACTCTCCTGGCCAAAACAAAAAAAAAAAAAAAAAAAATATATATAATATGAATGGATACAATAATAATACCTATGTTTCACAAAAAAGTTTTGTGTTAATATAATAGAAAAAAAAAGGAATTTATGATAGCTAAACAAAATGTATAATAAAAAAGTAAACATTTCAATATACAATCATGAAAGTGACCAAATGTAAGATTGCAGTGTGGAGCAATCTATATGTCCCATGCTTGACTATCATTTAAATATTCATTGATTTTGTAATAGGCTTTTTCATGAGGGTTTTTTTTACAAATTCTTTAAACTTTGTATCGGTCATTTGGGTAACATTGATTGGTAGCATATTATAGAATCTAACAGAATTCATTAAGAAAGATTTATTCGTCTTACTTCTCTTGTAACTTGGAAGACGAAGTTTATATTTATTTCTTGTATTGAGACAATGACCTTCACTAATCTGAACGTAGCTGTGAATATGTTGGCGAACAAACATAATATTTACAAATATGTATAAACATGGCAAAGTAAGAATATTAATCTGTTTAAACAATTCTCTTAGGGATTCCCTTGTCTTCATTTTATATATATTTCGAATAGCCCTCTTTTGTAGAATAAATATAGATTCCAAATCAGCCGCAGATCCCCACAAAATGACCGCATAAGACATAAGACTATGAAAGTAGGCAAAATAGACTAAGCGAGCTGTTGGTATGTCTGTCAATTGTCTTATCTTTTTTATTGCGTAAGCAGCCGAGCTAAGCTTTCCCGATAAACTCTTGATATGGGATCCCCACTGAAGTCTGGAATCAATATGTATCCCAAGAAATACAGAATCTTTTACAAGCTCTAAGCTGTTTCCGCCTATGTTTACTTCCAAATCATAACAGCGCGTATTTGGGGGAGAAAATTTTATACATTTAGTTTTCTTTAAATTTAACATAAGATTATTAGCCGAAAACCATTCGCAAACCTTATTCAACGTATTATTTATAACTAGCTCTCCTGTCTTTGCATTATTTCTATTAACCCTAAATAAGAGAGACGTGTCATCCGCGAATAAAACTACTGACGTTAAGCCCTTGGTCCCAGTCGCTATGAAACCGGTTTCTACCCACCAATCCACATTGGGCCAGCGTGGTGGTGTTACGGCCCATACTTCTCATGTGTTTCTGCATGAGGAAGGCCTGTACGTGGGACGTATATACCTGTATGAGTGGTGTATCCTCGCGCGCTGTCTCCGCGGACTGGGACTGTGGGACGGACTGCCCACGCCCACGCCCAACACTGGGGACGATAAAATGGCTATACAAAATACAGAACATCTATTCATAGAAAGGTCGGAGGAACTGACTATAGCAGAAAAAGATGAGACAAACACGCCCACATGTTATTCACACTGTGACTATTTCATTACTATTATTCACAAGTGAGTTAAAACCATATTTTTTTATAAAATACTGATTAAGTTTTAATACACAAAATACTTTTCATGGGTATCATGTGTTTCATACACGTTTCGAATATAATTGGATGGTAGTATTTTTTTCTTCGCAAGTCTGTTAAAAACCGTTAAAGTGCTCAACATTACATTTCTACCTGTTAATAGTTGTACTAAAACCCCTAATTATTAAAATAATGAAAATAACATTTCTTGACAGTGTCATCTGATTAATTGTTGTCATGGTGATAAATTTCATATATTTCATGGTCATAAATTTTCCGAGAAATTTCAAATTTCGAAATGAAATTACATTTTGGGGGAATATGTTACGTAATACTCGGTCGAGCAGATATTGATAACCACGGCTACACCCACGCGGTAATATCGGGATTAAAGTATGTCATATCTCGGGCTCTAGGACTATCTGTAAACTTCTATTTGCACTACAATCTAAACTTAGGACTAAGCAAAACAATTGAGACTGAACTGGGTGACCCTGTTTTCCAGATAATGTAACATACATACATACAATCACGTCTGTAATCCCCGAAGGGGTAGGCAGAGTTTAAGGAGCACTGTGTTCCTTAAGACCACATTTAGCCATACAATATTACATACTAGACAATTTTCATGTTGTCAAGAAAAAAAATCTGGCTATTAAACAAATTATTGTTTAAATATATAAGAAGGGATAAAACGATAATGAGTGTGAGCGAGAAAGCAATAATTCACCAATCACACCTCTTTGGCCTCGACCTATAAAAGAGATTGAGCAGCTCGGAGGCGTAGTGGTTAGTACGCTTCGGCTTTCGATCGAAAACAAAGCTACCTTCGCCATGGTCAGGCCGTGGATGGGCTCCTCCGTGCTTCGGAATGCACATTAAGTACCGGTCGCTTTCACCTTTTCTACCCACCAACCCGCATTGGGCCAGAGTGGTGTTACGGCCCATACTCCTCATGTGTTTCTCCATGTAACTAATAATACATACTGGGCCCGTGCTGCGAGGCGCCCATCGCGCGAGAGCGAGACGCTGGAAGAAAAGAGACGAAATATAAATAATGTGCAAAATTATAACATACTAACTTAGGAAGAAACTACATATTTAAAAAAAATATATTTTTTACAGTGACTTTTACAATTTGACAAATGATAATAGTTCTGACATAATACCTGTCCAATGATTTTTGTGACTTGAAATTGTTTAATTATCATTACCTTTTATTTGACTATTATTTTAATCAAAGTTTTATCTTGAAAGACATAAATAAATATATATCCTCAGACATTCACACCTATCAACTAGTCCCATTTTAGGCAACTAATGCTGCTTGTGTTACGGACACTAGATGACGGACAAATATATTTAATAGACAAATATCATAAATATATATAAACATCCAAGACTGGAGAACAAATGTCTGAAAATTCATCACCCAAACACTTGCCCCCACCGGGAATCGAACCCAGAACCTCTCGAGATGGGGACGCCTTAAGACCGGCGTACAGACCACTACGTACGGCGTACAGAGCAAATAAAGACTATTCTATTCATAACATATCTGTCAAGCCTTTTCCCCGAAGGGGTAGGCAGACACTGACACTGACATAACTCTGATCAAAAATACACGCTCTTATTATATTAACCAATATTAAGTGATAGTTCCTTTATTGTTGGAATCAAGAATATGATACATACCAGCAGTGTGGTGCAGGGCGGGCGGCAAGTCTCGGCAGTGCGGCAACGTGCGGCACCGGGCCTGGGACACGCCGGGCCCTAACGACCCCGTATTCGGGCCCAAAGTCCCCCCACCTGGGCCCAACGACCCCCCACTACCCAGCAGCGACCTGTCTGGACCCATAGACCCGCTTGGACCCATGGGTATGTTAGGGCCCATAGGTACGGTGGGTCCCATGGACCCCACAGGGCCCATGGACCCGCCGCCGGGCCCCGGACTGGGCGCGCGAGGTTGGAATGAATATCCTGTTAAGGGAAAAATAAATCATCATTAGCCTGCCCTTATCCCAATTTCATGAGTGGTCGGCGCAACGAGTCTCCTCCACTCTCCCTATCACACGCCACATCAACATTCACTCCCACTCTAGCCATGTCCTCGTTCACACAATCCATCCACCTCTTCTTCGGTCTTCCTTTCCCTGCATTACCATCCACTGTCATATTCATAACTCTTCGTTACATGCTCATTCTCTCTTCTCAAAATATGTCTCACAATACAAATATCTATTGTTTCGAAACCCCAGAGTCCAACTGACCCTCAAGGGCTATTCAATATGGAGCTGCCATTTTAAGTGTTATCTGAATTTTGCCGGGTTTTATGCGTTTTAAAATTAGTTATTTAAATTATTTTTATTAGTTTTTCTACCTACACATTTTTGCACGTTTTGCACACTAGAAACAAAGCCTGGTACATTAAATATATTTTTAAACTTTGTGTTGCCACCAGGCGGGGATCGAACTATCACCGTATGCTGGACGGCAGCCTTATACAACATTATAATGTTTATATTATTTATCTATATTTTAGGTTCTTTAACGATGAGACAGTGCATTGTGAATGGATAAAAGCTACTGGAAGGCTAAATTGGAAGCCAACTGCAAACACTCGCATGTGCTCTAAGCATTTCGAGAACCGATTTTTTCGCAAGACTACGCTCTGTTTATTCTCCGAAGAAAAATAATATAAAATAAAATTAATTTATTTTTCCAAATATGTTATATTAACATTATGATTATTGGGAAAATTTTTATTAGCATAGCAACATATTTTGTTTTTGTTTTGATACATACTTTATTTCTGGCCTTTACGGGTGTACTCGTATGTCTGTTCTAAGTCATCCTTTTTCTAAGTTACATGCCCATTCTCTCTTCTCAAAACATGTCCACACCACGACAGCCGCTTTTCTCTCAACTTCTCTATCACTGGAGCAACTTTCAGGCATCCCTGGTATACTCATCAACTTAGGAAAAAACTCTACTCTATATACTGTAATCATAAATAAAGTTGAGTTGGCAATAAACATTTATAGAGGAAAAGAAATAACATAACTGTCATCTTTATAGATTTTCAACCATACGACGACAGAAATGAAGTCATAAATTTGTTTGAAAGAATATGACAGTTTGTGGTTACGAACAGACAGCATTGTCATATAATTTCAACGTTAAAGGGACGTTACATAGAAGAGATTTCCCACTCACTCCCGCCATAATTAAATTAAGTAGTATAGATCGCTATTCCCATACATGGGTTTTTAGTGGGCGACGGAATCATAGATAAATTAAGTAATTCCGCTAGTATAGCAGCGCCACCTGACGTCATAAGTGGAACGAAGGGGTACAAGCATCAATAATAAGTTTCAGACGAACTAAAACCCATGTATGGGGATAGCGATCTATACTACTTAATTTATCTATGCTCTCACTCACTCGTACTGCACTAGAGCAGTGCGAACGATTTCTGGGCAGCGGCGAGAGTTACAGCTACAACAAAGGCTTTAGTGGAACAGTATCTGTGAATGTGTCGGTGTCGTCATCATCCTATATACGTCCCACTGCTGGGACTGGCCTTCCTCATGGAGAAACACATGAGTATGGGCCGTTACACCACCACGTTGACTACCACGGCCTGACCATGGCGACCACTACGCCACCGAGCTCCTCCCACCAGTGTAGCATGCATGTACCCCCCGCCCAGTATGCCCAGCACTAAGCCCACCTCTGGCCCCAACGTCCAGCGCCGCCCGCAGCTCGTCGTGTCTCCGCTCTCTGCCGGCCGCCAGCGCTCGCGCCGCTCGAGATCCTAATAAAAAATCAAATCAATAATAATGAATAATTTTAGTTCATAGGCTAAGCTTAGTACATATTTTAATACAGACATTTTGGACATTAAATTTTTTTTATTTTTTATTTTGACATTCTATAATCTTAATTCATTTGACATTTTATAGATTTTTTTTTCTTTTCCCGCCATTAATTCCATATTATTACTGATACGTTTTTACACGGCGTACAGACCACTCGGCCACAATGGTGTTATTTTTGGTGAAACCGCATTATATTCACTGAGAAGAGCCGCAGCTCGTTACATTATGAATGTAATATACATATCTGTCGCCTTCCGTGGTCAAGTGATCTGTACGCCTCGAGGCGTCTCGAGAGGTCCTGGGTTCGATCTCCAGTGGAGGCAAGTGTTTGGGTGATGAATTTTCTGACATTTGTTCTTCAGTCTTGTATGTTCATTATATATGTATAATATTATGTATATTCTGAATAATAATATATATTTATCTATTACATATATTTGTCCGTCATCCAGTATCCGTGACACAAGCAGCATTAGTTGCTTAAAGTGTGACAAGTTGATAGGTGTGAGTGTCTGAGGATGTTCATGAATATAAAGTGTGACAAGTTGATAGGTGTGAGTGTCTGAGGATGTTCATGAATATAAAGTGTGACAAGTTGATAGGTGTGAGTGTCTGAGGATGTTCATGAATATAAAGTGTGACAAGGTGATAGGTGTGAGTGTGTGAGGATGTTCATGAATATAAAGTGTGACAAGGTGATAGGTGTGAGTGTGTGAGGATGTTCATGAATATAAAGTGTGACAAGGTGATAGGTGTGAGTGTGTGCGCATGTCCAGTAACATAAAGGTGGTGACCTGGCCGCGGCGTGTGCGTGGCGCCGTCCCCGAGGTCCAGCTGCAGCACGCCGCCGCCGCTGTACTCTGCAACACACACTTCTTATTATTGAAACAAGAAAAAACTGTTCACTTGGCACTAAAACTATAAACATATTTTTAGGACATTTAAATGGTCACTTAAAATTAGTACCAAAAAGGTCTCCGCTCAGCAAAACGTCGGGGCGAGAAGCCTCCACGCTGGTATCGTGCGGATGCCCTCGAGGATACGCACATTTCAAACAAAAAATCATTAAAAAAGACGACGGTAACAATACAGAGTAAAAAGAATATATCCAAAGTCAATTTAATCACATCAATACACTCACAGTAATGTAATTCATATAATAATAATATAAATATTAATTACTAATATTTTTTCTAAATATAATATAGAAAAAATATTAGTAAATACATAACAAAATCAACTGCTATTCCTGCTTTTGGGCACTTAACAAAAACTTATATTTTTACGTTCTTTTACCTTCAGTCTTAACCCAGATATTAATCAAACTATTTTTTGTTTCAGATCTAGATGGCACTCGGACATCAAACTGAGATACTCGCAGGTACTACCGCGGCAGTCAAGAATCTGCAGGTATTACCGAGGTATGTCTACGTCTCAAAATGTCCATGTCTAACTATGTCCAAGTCTAACTTTTTTGACTAATCCTATATAAGATAGATATCCCAGCGCTGGGCGTGGGCGTGGGCGTGGCTGACCTGGCTGCCGGCAGTAGGGCGCGGCCAGCAGGTGCGTGTTGGCGTTAGGCGCCATGGCAACGTCGGGCACGCACAGCGACAGCCGCCCCCCGCTGGGGGGGGCCGCCGAGGGGGGGGCGGGGGACCCGGCGCCAGACACCACGGACTGACGGCTGGAATCATCACAATACATTTTTTTACAATTTATTTATTTTATTTATTTATTTATTTATTAATTAAACAATACATCTTACGGCGAAAAACATCGCGATCTATGCTCCATCTTTTAATAACTCAAAGCGATTTGACACTTTGAGATTCAAATTCACGAGAATTATAACATTATCTTTTTTATTTTACCATGAGGTTAAGAAGAAAATATTCTCGCTGAGTTATATTTTGGATAAATAAATAAAATATATAGTTAAAGTATATAAACCTGTGCTGGCTGTCGCTGGAGCGCGAGGGCGGCTCGCGGCGGCAGGTGCTCGATCTGGAGTTGTCTGTGGATACGATCACACGACGAATTACTAATTACATCTTATACGGGTTTATATTTATACATACATACAATCACGCATGTAATCCCTGAAGGGGTAGGCAGAGTCCAAGGAGTACTGTGTTCCTGAAGACCACATTTAGCCAAACAAAAATTGGGTTTTGTCAGATGAAAAAATCGTGAAAGAGTAGAAACAAGAGGCTAGCTCATCGCCTACACAATCACAGACCCAGTACCTAATACGCCCTTAGTCGTCATGCTAGGCAAGAAAAGCAGTTGGTACATTCTTCTGATATTTATCACTGGCAATAATTGTATAATCAACCAAAAGAAAGGGAGGTGCTCGGTGGCGTCGTGGTTAGTACGCTTTGGCTTTCGATTGAAAACATAGCTACCTTCTTCATGGTCAGGCCGTGGATGGGTGACCTAAACTTTATCACGAGCTCCTCCGTGAAGGCACATTAAGCCGTTGGCCCCGGTTGCTATTGCAACTGTTTCTACCCACCAACCCGCATTGGGCCAGCGTGGTGTTACGGCCCATACTCCTCATGTGTTTCTCCGCGAGGAAAGCCTGTGCCCAGAAGTGGGACGTATATACATAAGCTGAGGAGGACCAAATCGAATTTCTCTAAGACTCATTATCAGTGATCGGAATAGGTAGAGCTTTATGTGCTTGCCATATGAAATGAAATGAAATGAAATCATTTATTCTGCAATTAGATTTACATGAAATACTTTTGCACGTCAATATTTTTTTTCCTACTAGCACATCGACGTGAATGGCCTGTTGAGAAGAAGTGCCGCAAGAAACTCAACAGTTAGCCTTTTTTAAACAGCTATAATAACAAAAGGAATATAGAACATTTTAAATATTGTAAAATAAGTATGTGCAGAGGAGCAAATTATAGTAGCCACGAATTTTTATCTGTAAAATAATCTTCTATCTTATAATACCCCTTTTACATTGAACAGCTTTTAACAGTTGACTTAAATTTATGCAGGGGCAAGTCAATAAAACTTTGTGGCAGCCTATTATACATTCTTATGCTGATTCCTATAAAACATTTAACAGTCTTGTGAAGTCTGAGGCATATGATAGAATAGTATGGATATTAAACAATTATATTTATACAAGAATCAACAATCATTTAACATTTTCATTCCGTGATTGTACAGTCGCGGTCAGATAATGTTTACCACCCTAAGTATCACAATTGCTTGCATACGTTGAAGTCAAAAAAGTCCAAATCACGAAGTCTATTTTGATTGGTCATAGATTATACTCAAAGATTATACCTATATTTTTTAATAACACGAGAATCCATCGACGATATTTAGACGTGTATGACTAGTAAATGGCTTATACATATAAGAATATACTTTACGAAACTTTTTAAAGAAAACTTTTCTTTAATATTTCAGTTTTTTTAAATTATAAATAATTTTAAAATAGAAACTCAAACAATCTTTATTTTATTAAATAAAATTTTGTCATCTTATTTTTTAAATTTCTGATTATAATTTCATTTTTGTCCGAATGACGTTCAAACAATAATTTTTGATAACTGTCATTTCTTTATTTGTCTTTTCCACACTTCATATTGTTTATTAATTTTCAAGGGGTAAGAAGTAACTTGATAATATGTCATAGACTTATTGAAAACAGAGTGATAAAGAATCTAATTTGCTAACTGAGAAACATTTTCTGACCGCGACCGTACAACACGCGAACATATCATATATATTATTATTTGTATTTGAAAAATCGAAACATGATTGGAAAGAACGATCTATTTGTATTTAACTACAATAACATCTCAAGCAAAATTACCAACACGAAATAATTTACTTATTGAATCAAAAAAATTACCATTTTTATACTAATTGTCAAAAAGAATTAAAATAATCGAATCCCGGAGTATTAGTCGGAATCCCGAGGAATATCCATATTAACATCAACATTTGCGGTCAATGAACCTCAATAGCTCTACCTATTCCGATTGCTCATTATTAATGTTGGTATGTGATATTGACATGAGTGTATAATATAGTGTAATGAAGAAATATAAAATAAGATATGTAGTAATATTCACCATGATCCGCGCGAAGGCTCGCCGCCGACGAACACCGGCCGCCGCTCAGCCGCCTGACATTATTAACAATATTAGTCATATTATCTTCATTTATTAAATTGTTGTTATTAATAGCAATATCATCAATCAGCATCATCATCATTTATACAAATCATTTAAATTATCAATATCATCTTTGTTATCATCATTTGTAACAAAAAAGTTTGTAGCTCGTAATAAAATAAGACTTGGTGAGTTTTTTTAGCGAGCCGTGGTCTGTGTTCTTGTGACAACTGCTAATTGTTTTTGTAAACAATAATGCAAAGGGGAGAATGAACTTGCTGAGTTGTGTAAAGGAAAGAATAATCTTGCCGAGTTATGTGTAAAAGAAGGGATAAACTTGCTGAGTAATGTATAGCGATGGAATGAACTTGCCGAGTGATATAAAAGTTATGCCGTTATTTCCGATTTATGTGTAAAAGGAAGGATAAACTTGCTGAGTAATGTGTAATGAAGGAATAAACTAGCTGAGTTATACGTTAAAGAAGGAATAAACTTAATGATTTTATAACATTGAATGTAGGTACCTGCAGCAGTCTGGAGGCGTGGAGTCTTCCCACCTTCTCCTCTCCGATGGGGACTCCCACTCCCTCTCCCTGCGAACATAATAATACTAATAAGATAACGGCAAATAGTATTGTTTTGTTAGTGGTGTATAGCATCCGTCTGTTGTTATTTTGGTTTGTATTACAGAGTGGTCGTGGATGTTTTATAGTGCCCGGAGACGGCGATGGGCTTGCTTATTGCGGTGTGTTAATGGAATTATTGTGAAAGCTTGGGGGTGATGTGCCTCTGCCTACCTCTTCAGGGATACGGGTGTTCATCCCATATAGTTCCATAGCTCGCCAGTAGACGGCGCTGCTCTCCGTTACATCGCGGCAACGTTACCACTTCTATGATGCTAGATGTCGTTCGTTTCCCATGTTTTACATTGCGCTATCGAAGACTACATTACAATAATACTAGTAGCTAGCCTATGTTTATATGAGCAGTAGTGTAGTGTAGTGTAGTGTAGTACCTGTCGTCGTGGTCGTCGTGGTCGTCGCTGAGCAACAGCTCTGCGCACGCGTCGGGCAGCGACATCTCGCGGACGGCGCGCAGCGCGATCTGGAAATATGGAAATTATCCACCATGTATTGGGTTATTTTTAATGAATTCACAACACTAGGAGTTAACATCTTATATTACCACATTTTTTATAAGTTTTACCATAACTTAGTACATTAATAAAAATATTTTTACAAGTTCATAATGTACTGTCGTGACATTAGTAAGTCTATGTTCCGTTCATACGAAATGCGACACGGAGCTAAGAACATTCAGAAATTGAAATTAATTTTTGTATGAAAGTAAAAGAAAAAAGAATGTACCAACTGTTTGTCTCGCCTAGCATGTCGTAAAAGGCGACTAAGGGCGTATTAAATAAAGCAAAAAAGAACAATAAACAACGGCGGGCTTATCAAATTCAAATTATCAAAACTCGAAGAACAAATGTTATTATCTGGATTAACGGATTAACATGGTTAAAGGGGTAAGTAGAGAAGTCATCTAGAGAAACGTGTATATTACCGCTGCCTATCCAATCGACTCACTCTTCGATTGGAGTTTTGGTATAAAAAGCACAGCAACAGCAGCACCCACCTGCGTGAGCACGGTGCGCGCGTCGTGCGCGTGCAGCTTGAGCGCGCGCGCGCAGCTCGCGGGCGCGCGTGCGCAGCGCGTGCAGCAGCCGCGGCGACACGCACGCGCCCGCGCCGCTGCAGCAGCACCCACCTGCGTGAGCACGGTGCGCGCGTCGTGCGCGTGCAGCTTGAGCGCGCGCGCGCAGGCCGCGGTGGCGCGCAGCTCGCGGGCGCGCGTGCGCAGCGCGTGCAGCAGCCGCGGCGACACGCACGCGCCCGCGCCGCTGCAGCAGCACCCACCTGCGTGAGCACGGTGCGCGCGTCGTGCGCGTGCAGCTTGAGCGCGCGCGCGCAGGCCGCGGTGGCGCGCAGCTCGCGGGCGCGCGTGCGCAGCGCGTGCAGCAGCCGCGGCGACACGCACGCGCCCGCGCCGCTGCAGCAGCACCCACCTGCGTGAGCACGGTGCGCGCGTCGTGCGCGTGCAGCTTGAGCGCGCGCGCGCAGGCCGCGGTGGCGCGCAGCTCGCGGGCGCGCGTGCGCAGCGCGTGCAGCAGCCGCGGCGACACGCACGCGCCCGCGCCGCTGCAGCAGCACCCACCTGCGTGAGCACGGTGCGCGCGTCGTGCGCGTGCAGCTTGAGCGCGCGCGCGCAGGCCGCGGTGGCGCGCAGCTCGCGGGCGCGCGTGCGCAGCGCGTGCAGCAGCCGCGGCGACACGCACGCGCCCGCGCCGCTGCAGCAGCACCCACCTGCGTGAGCACGGTGCGCGCGTCGTGCGCGTGCAGCTTGAGCGCGCGCGCGCAGGCCGCGGTGGCGCGCAGCTCGCGGGCGCGCGTGCGCAGCGCGTGCAGCAGCCGCGGCGACACGCACGCGCCCGCGCCGCTGCAGCAGCACCCACCTGCGTGAGCACGGTGCGCGCGTCGTGCGCGTGCAGCTTGAGCGCGCGCGCGCAGGCCGCGGTGGCGCGCAGCTCGCGGGCGCGCGTGCGCAGCGCGTGCAGCAGCCGCGGCGACACGCACGCGCCCGCGCCGCTGGCCGCGGCTCCCGGCGGCGGCGCCGTCACCTGCTCGCAACACGCCCACCGATATAGGCTACATGTCCGGTGGCTCCTGTGCCTAGTCTATGGTGAGATAGTCTATGGCCTCTTTTGGGAGTTTTTGGCGACATCCGACTATGGCGGACGTGATTTTTATTTCAGTGATTGTAATATTGTTTTGGAGTTGATATTGTTGCGTAAAATCGTCAAGTGGTGTGAAAAACGATGAGATTCTTATCGTGGTAATCCACCTCATCGAAGTAGCACCACAGTTACAGACTATAACGAGGAAGTTCCTATTGGTTGGAAGAAGAGAGTGCGGTGGTTCTCGAGGCGGCACTCATCGTGGGAAGCGGGGATGGGGGTTCCCGTTTCCTCGTTTCTTAAAATGATTACTATGATTCATTGGTACAAAATCTAATGGTTTGGTATAAATCCTGACGTAAGTATAGCTGGTTGATTTTGCAAGCGTCTGGTTCGAATAACTATTCAAATTATAACAATCTCGGCTCATCTTCCCGAAATATATATATTTTTATTTGAATTTATTTTATATTATTATAAGATTACTACTCTTTCATGGTTTTTCATCTGACCTAACCCAATTTTTGTGTAGGATCTTCCGCCACGTTGATTCCGAATAATACTGAAGCGCAGAAATGAACCCGTCGCGGCATGACCTAATTGTGCGGTTGCTAAACCATACAGTTTGTATGGCCAAATGTGGTCTTAAGGAACACAGTGCTCCTTGGACTCTGGCTACCCCTTCGGAGATTGCAGGCGTGATTGTATGTATTGTAATATCTATACAAGAGGCGGTAACTCACCATGTACAGGGTGTCCGGAATCCGCTGCGCGAGCCTCGCCCGCCTCATCCGCGCTAGCTCAGCCTCCGGCGGCGCTTGCGATTGGAGCAGCGCCTGAAGTATACCAACAACATTACAAGTTACTTGTAACATTTTCCGCTTAAGGCGAATTTATGAAAATTTTCACCAAAAATCTAGAAATGGCCTTTAACATAGTTCTTACGTGGAATCTATCAGGTTTATTCTGTCTTTCGATAAGTCTTACCGAGAATTGTATAGGACTACTACTTAAGATGGCAATACAAAAAATCGTAAATATAAATTACTGTTAGTTGTTCTGCTTTAGAAGTTTTTAGTAGTAATGAAAATAATTTTAAAACGAGATATATAAAGGAGACTTGTAAATGAACAAGAACTAATTTTTTTTTAATTTAAGCATTTAGTAGGCAACAAGAAAAATAGTTAATATAGCATTGTAATTGTAATTTGTGTGTTGTATTTCGGGCTGATGTAAACAGTATCGCAAGTTAAATTGAGCGCATGTATTTCTTAACACTACAAGTGACGAAATGTTGCCAGTGCATTAAGCTACCTGAACGTGTGTGTGTGTGTGTGTGTGTGTGTGTGTGTGTGTGTGTGTGTGTGTACCTTCAGCTCGTCGAGGTAGGGCAGGAAGCAGCGCGCGGGGCGCGTGGAGCGGCCGAGCCACGCGTCCGCCGACGACGTGCTCGGGGGCGGCGGGTGTGTGTGTGTGTGTGTGTGTGTGTGTGTGTGCACCTTCAGCTCGTCGAGGTAGGGCAGGAAGCAGCGCGCGGGGCGCGTGGAGCGGCCGAGCCACGCGTCCGCCGACGACGTGCTCGGGGGCGGCGGGTGTGTGTGTGTGTGTGTGTGTGTGTGTGTGTGTGTGTACCTTCAGCTCGTCGAGGTAGGGCAGGAAGCAGCGCGCGGGGCGCGTGGAGCGGCCGAGCCACGCGTCCGCCGACGACGTGCTCGGGGGCGGCGGGTGTGTGTGTGTGTGTGTGTGTGTGTGTGTGTGTGTGTACCTTCAGCTCGTCGAGGTAGGGCAGGAAGCAGCGCGCGGGGCGCGTGGAGCGGCCGAGCCACGCGTCCGCCGACGACGTGCTCGGGGGCGGCGGGTGTGTGTGTGTGTGTGTGTGTGTGTGTGTGTGTGTACCTTCAGCTCGTCGAGGTAGGGCAGGAAGCAGCGCGCGGGGCGCGTGGAGCGGCCGAGCCACGCGTCCGCCGACGACGTGCTCGGGGGCGGCGGGTGTGTGTGTGTGTGTGTGTGTGTGTGTGTGTGCACCTTCAGCTCGTCGAGGTAGGGCAGGAAGCAGCGCGCGGGGCGCGTGGAGCGGCCGAGCCACGCGTCCGCCGACGACGTGCTCGGGGGCGGCGGGTGTGTGTGTGTGTGTGTGTGTGTGTGTGTGTGTGTGTACCTTCAGCTCGTCGAGGTAGGGCAGGAAGCAGCGCGCGGGGCGCGTGGAGCGGCCGAGCCACGCGTCCGCCGACGACGTGCTCGGGGGCGGCGGGTGTGTGTGTGTGTGTGTGTGTGTGTGTGTGTGTGTACCTTCAGCTCGTCGAGGTAGGGCAGGAAGCAGCGCGCGGGGCGCGTGGAGCGGCCGAGCCACGCGTCCGCCGACGACGTGCTCGGGGGCGGCGGGACCACGCCGCGGCGGACCAGCTGACGGACGGGGAATACTGCTTCATAACGTTACATACTACAACAGTTCACAATGTCACCAACAGATGGCGCTGCACGGTGTAGCATCGCGCTAACGTAAGCGCGCGATGCAAAACATATGTATTATGACATGAGGTCATTATTAAAGTCGTTACTGATTTTAGTACAAATTCTCTGGTTTTAATTTGAACCTTATATTTGGTTGAGGTTACTGGCGAACTTACTGGCAAAGTGTAGTGCACTATTGCCTTTCACTAGGGGTTCACGCTGTCATCGCTCCCCCCGCCCCCCTCACCTGCTGCAGCAGCTCGTGCGCGGGCGGCAGGTGCTCGGTGCGCACGAGCGACACGAGCGTGCCGAGCGCCGCGTCGCTCCCCCCGCCCCCCTCACCTGCTGCAGCAGCTCGTGCGCGGGCGGCAAGTGCTCGGTGCGCACGAGCGACACGAGCGTGCCGAGCGCCGCGTCGCTCCCCCCGCCCCCCTCACCTGCTGCAGCAGCTCGTGCGCGGGCGGCAGGTGCTCGGTGCGCACGAGCGACACGAGCGTGCCGAGCGCCGCGTCGCTCCCCCCGCCCCCCTCACCTGCTGCAGCAGCTCGTGCGCGGGCGGCAGGTGCTCGGTGCGCACGAGCGACACGAGCGTGCCGAGCGCCGCGTCGCTCCCCCCGCCCCCCTCACCTGCTGCAGCAGCTCGTGCGCGGGCGGCAGGTGCTCGGTGCGCACGAGCGACACGAGCGTGCCGAGCGCCGCGCGCAGCGCCGCGTCGCTCACGCCGCGCCGGCAGCGCCGGGACACGGAGTGCGCCGTGTGCCACACCACGTTGGGCTCTGGGGGACGAGGACATTACTTTTAGGACAACAAGCCGTCATATACATTTATATTTACATTTATAGTCAGTGACGGAAATGCTAGACGCAAAAATCCCATACAATAAAATAGTGCTAAAGCAGGTGATTCACCGTCCGCGAACGTTACGGCGGGCTCGCTGGCCTGCAGGAGCGGGGTGACGTCACGCTCGCAGCACTCACCGGTGCGCTCGGCCCAGCGCAGCAGCGCTCGCAGCGCGGCGGGCTCGCTGGCCTGCAGGAGCGGGGTGACGTCACGCTCGCAGCACTCACCGGTGCGCTCGGCCCAGCGCAGCAGCGCTCGCAGCGCGGCGGGCTCGCTGGCCTGCAGGAGCGGGGTGACGTCACGCTCGCAGCACTCACCGGTGCGCTCGGCCCAGCGCAGCAGCGCTCGCAGCGCGGCGGGCTCGCTGGCCTGCAGGAGCGGGGTGACGTCACGCTCGCAGCACTCACCGGTGCGCTCGGCCCAGCGCAGCAGCGCTCGCAGCGCGGCGGGCTCGCTGGCCTGCAGGAGCGGGGTGACGTCACGCTCGCAGCACTCACCGGTGCGCTCGGCCCAGCGCAGCAGCGCTCGCAGCGCGGCGGGCTCGCTGGCCTGCAGGAGCGGGGTGACGTCACGCTCGCAGCACTCACCGGTGCGCTCGGCCCAGCGCAGCAGCGCTCGCAGCGCGGCGGGCTCGCTGGCCTGCAGGAGCGGGGTGACGTCACGCTCGCAGCACTCACCGGTGCGCTCGGCCCAGCGCAGCAGCGCTCGCAGCGCGGCGGGCTCGCTGGCCTGCAGGAGCGGGGTGACGTCACGCTCGCAGCACTCACCGGTGCGCTCGGCCCAGCGCAGCAGCGCTCGCAGCGCGGCGGGCTCGCTGGCCTGCAGGAGCGGGGTGACGTCACGCTCGCAGCACTCACCGGTGCGCTCGGCCCAGCGCAGCAGCGCTCGCAGCGCGGCGGGCTCGCTGGCCTGCAGGAGCGGGGTGACGTCACGCTCGCAGCACTCACCGGTGCGCTCGGCCCAGCGCAGCAGCGCTCGCAGCGCGGCGGGCTCGCTGGCCTGCAGGAGCGGGGTGACGTCACGCTCGCAGCACTCACCGGTGCGCTCGGCCCAGCGCAGCAGCGCTCGCAGCGCGGCGGGCTCGCTGGCCTGCAGGAGCGGGGTGACGTCACGCTCGCAGCACTCACCGGTGCGCTCGGCCCAGCGCAGCAGCGCTCGCAGCGCGGCGGGCTCGCTGGCCTGCAGGAGCGGGGTGACGTCACGCTCGCAGCACTCACCGGTGCGCTCGGCCCAGCGCAGCAGCGCTCGCAGCGCGGCGGGCTCGCTGGCCTGCAGGAGCGGGGTGACGTCACGCTCGCAGCACTCACCGGTGCGCTCGGCCCAGCGCAGCAGCGCTCGCAGCGCGGCGGGCTCGCTGGCCTGCAGGAGCGGGGTGACGTCACGCTCGCAGCACTCACCGGTGCGCTCGGCCCAGCGCAGCAGCGCTCGCAGCGCGGCGGGCTCGCTGGCCTGCAGGAACGGGGAGCCCAGCGCCGCCGCCAGCGCCGTGCGAGCGATCTGCCCGCACGCCGGCGACGCCATCACGCTCGGGAACTCGTCGCGGAAGTAGCGCATCGCCTGCCTGCAACACCACCCACACACGCTTACTTGCGATTCATTTAGCAGACGAACCTCTACCACGCTCCTCAATATTTATACTGGCGGGCAGCCTCGGCCCGCCCGCCGGCGTGACGTCAGCTGAGCACCCGGGGGCCGCGTGTCGTCACCTGTGCACCCAGGCGCTGGCGTGCAGCGCGGCGGCCCAGCGCAGCACGGCGGGCAGCCTCGGCCCGCCCGCCGGCGTGACGTCAGCTGAGCACCCGGGGGCCGCGTGTCGTCACCTGTGCACCCAGGCGCTGGCGTGCAGCGCGGCGGCCCAGCGCAGCACGGCGGGCAGCCTCGGCCCGCCCGCCGGCGTGACGTCAGCTGAGCACCCGGGGGCCGCGTGTCGTCACCTGTGCACCCAGGCGCTGGCGTGCAGCGCGGCGGCCCAGCGCAGCACGGCGGGCAGCCTCGGCCCGCCCGCCGGCGTGACGTCAGCTGAGCACCCGGGGGCCGCGTGTCGTCACCTGTGCACCCAGGCGCTGGCGTGCGGCGCGGCGGCCCAGCGCAGCACGGCGGGCAGCCTCGGCCCGCCCGCCGGCGTGACGTCAGCTGAGCACCCGGGGGCCGCGTGTCGTCACCTGTGCACCCAGGCGCTGGCGTGCGGCGCGGCGGCCCAGCGCAGCACGGCGGGCAGCGAGTCCGCCGACAGCGCCTCCACGATGGCGTCCTCGCACCCCTGCACCGCTATCGGCATCTCCAGGAACCTGACACACATACATACATACTCTAACTAATCGTTTATTCACTTCCGCCATAGATTAATTTAATAGTTATTACATATGACAGGCAATCTCTTGGCCTTCATCTCACCTGATGGTAAGTGACGATAAGGCCGAAGGTGGAAGCGAGCTTCACCTGTAATCCTCAACAACTGAGGAACTGGCTATCTTACTTCTCATTGCCGGAACACAACAATGCTTATAACATTGTTATTATGGCGACAATTTCAAGAAAGATGATGGCTAGCCAGGCGGACTTAGAAGCCCTACCACCAGCCAAACCGAGCAGAAAAACTTCTGCCCCTGTGGAGAATCGCGAAGCGAAAGGTAAGGCAAATGACTTTGAGCGTTTGGCGTAATCGAAATTGAGCGACAGCGACATCTATTGAAAACTTGAGGTGCGTCACAAAGCACATTGCACCGTAGCGCCATGTTTTGATAGCTATGACGGCTACTGTTTATCACAGAGTAATTTCATCTACAGAGAAAACTAAAGGTTTGTAATAAATTAAAATGTACGATTGATAGTTCGTAAATGAAATAACCTGATAGTACCCATTACTATCGCTTCAGTTCATGTATACAGTTTCCAGCATGTCAGACGATCCAAAATCAAATCAAGTTTTCTCAATTGATTTCCAACTCAATGTTTTGTGTAAGAATTGAGTTCATTATGTATCGATAAATTATTTTGTGGTAGTCTGAAGTGCTCTTATCCGTACAAAAATTTGATTATACAGCCAGAACCAGAAGAACATGTACAATTCTTTTTTGTCTTTTATATACTGTACCTTGCTGATCTGTCTTTGAAATGTGTTTTCTATTTAAAGAATTTTAGTGTCTTTCTTTTTGTACAACTATGATCAGAACTGAAAAATTTAACATTATATTATGTTTTGTCCGATTTTTACTTTTATTTTTTGTCAATAGAAACATAATATTTAGTGATAAAAATCATAAAATAATATGACCTCGCAAGTAAATACATTTATTCATGGAAAATGTTACGATTCAATTTTTTTTAACAGTATAGGTTGTACGAATACAAGCCCACACTAGTTTTTGTTTCATTCAAAACGAATCAGTATTTTTGATTTTAGAATTATCTAAAAGTCTTAGTTCCGCTTCCGAGCGTTAAACATCGTGTGACATCATCATATACACGCAGGCCGGTTGGGACGTAGGTATACATTTTTAAAATCGCGAGAACTATCGATCGAACCGTCATTAAATAATTCAAAAGTAATATAAAGGTATCGAACCAGTCTTGAACATAAAGTTATTTATTTTGATAAGGATTAATACCAATAAGGAAATAAAGATCATTTTGTAACGGCGAAATTTTAATTAAATTAAATAACAGTTATTGTTACGCATCCACATTAGTACTAGGACCGCGCGAGCCAGTTCTCACACATACAAGAAATAATAGTTATTCAACACACAAGGAGCGCGATGTATTCATTGGCTAAAAAAATTCAAGCAAAAGTAGCGAATTGCACCTAAATAATAAGGTTAATTTTACGGCAATACACAGGTATGTGTTACCAGCTGTGATTTATGTTTGCACAATGCACTTTGTTACTTTTAAATTTTACAGTTCAAGCACGGACTGTTAAGTTAATTTGTGTACAAGCATTTGAAATAAGTTTTTTAATATTATAATCGATAATACGTATAATGAGACACGTTAAATATATTTTTCAAAATATTGTGCAAAAACATGTACACTAACATGACAGCACTGGACTAGTGTAGTGCCTTGTAATGCACAATTTGATGTCGATAATCAAGTATTATTCAAGTATTAAATAACAAAATTATGTATTTTATTTATTTATCCAACGTAATTAAGGAGAATATTAAAATACAGGTTGGATTTTTTTTATCTCCACTGAGGAAACCCACTTTTATTTTCAAATAGAAACAAAACTGTATTCACACTTTTTTCAAAAAAGCTTACCCAAACAGGGAATCAAACCACCCCAATAATTCTATTTCGTGGTGGTTTTGGTCGCTACACAAGCAGCATTTAGTTGCTTAAAATGGGACTAGTTGATAGGTGTGAATGTCTGAAGATATTTATTTATTATTATTATTAATAAAAAAATCCAAGATTATCCGGAAGATAAAATGGTATGGAAATAGCTATCGAAATCGAAATAGCTATCGCTAATAATTTTTTGCTATCGATGTCATCATAGAGGCATGTTATTTTGATGGATTTTTGGAAATTATGTAAAGCGTTTAATACTGACAATAATTATATGACTGGCTTTTTAAAAAAAGGGGCTCATGAGTTTCTTGCCGGGTTCTTCTCATGAAAAGCCTTTCCCTCGGAATTCGGCCGCTTGTATCAAATACAACCACAGTCAATGCTCTGTGGTTATACTTGCTGCTGTTGATCGGCACTCCGGCCGGCGGCGGCGGGCGATCGGGTCCAATCGGTGACAACCGCGTTAATTCGTTTTCGCATTCACGACATTAGCATTAGCAAGCGCGGCGTTGGCGGCGGCGTGAAACAGCGTAGTCGCTTTATTTCATATATTAGCAGCAGAACGCAACTATATAATTTCGCGTAATTAGTAAAATTTTGCATTTATTATTTTTAGCAGTTATTATTAATTTCATTATTGCTAATTCACTATTAACAATTATTTATGATTGCAAATGTTAATCAATCTAACACTAATCAGACCTGAATGGAGAACTGTATAAAAAACCACGTTTTACTAAAATAAATATTTTGATGAAAAGAGTATTTAGAAAATTTAAACGTGGTGCACATTTTCAGTGATTCGCCTAGTGATATAATTATTTAACATATTGAGTAAAATTTTCGAAATTTCATTTATTTCCCCTTTTTAGGCCATTAGTAAAACGTGTTTTTTTTAAAGTTTTTTTATACAGTAAATATTATTATTTAATATTGTATTGTCACTGGGAGCAAGCCTGTATGTAAAAATTCAACTCAATCGGATGCCACAGACAAGAAAGCAAGCAAAGAAAAACTTTGTAAAAATGTATCATTATTCTTTGTTTGTTATAAACACTAAATTAAGTAACAATTTCACTATCAGCCAGAGATTAGAGAAAATACGTCTAATGAAATCTTTAGAGAAACCCATTTCTATTAATAATGCGATCATTCCTGCGTAGACTCTGTATCTGCCACTACTCTGTGCATTTTAGTAATGAGAAGTAATTTTTGGTAGCTCGATTGTTGTTGCACACAGATCTGAAGGTACAATTATCTACATTATGACGAGAATAGGCAAGGTAATTAAAGAGGGTGATACTTACTCTAGAGTATTATCAATATTTTACGCTAGACAAATAAGAAGTAGAATGTTTATTATTTAACCGTTGCTTAGCAACGATGTCATTTCTTTGCAAAAGCGCCTACGAAATTTTGCCAGCAAATGTACAATTATGCAACTATAATATTTTAGAAGGCGCTACTAGGAAAATCGTTGCAATTAATAAATTTGTGGTCTTTTCTAAAAAAAACTCACCGTCGGAGACTAGGTATTAATGTAACGGATATGTAAACTGAGTTTGATAATAAACAGAAACGTCGTTAAAAGAAAAAAGTGTAAAAGAAATTTCGATAGATTATGATAAATTGAAAAATTTTGAATGCTCTCCATATGTTGCTATAAATAATTACTAGTATTTTGGACCGTCACGAACAAGTTTATGATATATGTCATAACATCAATTAATCTGATCATCCGTTGTGCTGTATTTTTGCCAGACTACTGTACCAAAAACAACTCATTTATGAATATTTGCCTATCCCTTCGCCTTACTTGCTGCCCAATTAATTATTCTGCTGCCCAAATAATTACATTGCAGAAAAAATATTCGTTTGCTGTACAAATGATTTTTCGGCTGACCTTTTCATTGCTGACCAAATAATTAAATGGCTGCTCAATTGATTACTTCCTATAATAAAAATGGATTGTTGGAAAGTTGAAATAATTATAACCTTAAAGTGCAAGATAATTAACTCAGTGATAAAAAACAAAAATACACGCAGCGCCAACGCCATCTGTTATTACCAATAGAATGACTAAGACATTGGCTCGCTGCTGGCATCTAGAGACCACTCACCTGGCGATCTCGTACAGCTGGAAGGCGTCGTCCAGCGAGGCCTGGCTCGTGGCGCGCGCGCGCCCGCCCGCCCACGCCTGCGACAATACACTCTATCACACGCACGCACAGGCTACATTCCTCTGGTACTCATTATATCAACATTGCTAACAAACATATCTAATAGTAGATTAGTAGCCAAGGGCTGTAAGGCATCAATTGCAGCCCGAGATATTTAGGCGCACGAGCGCAGCGAGGGCGCTTATAGTTCGAGGGTGCAATTGATGCTTACACCCGAGCTAACTACTCTGCTTTACATCTCGATTGTGAGGTAAGTGGAAAAAAAGGCATTACAAGAATAAATAAATTTATTTTCAAGAACTAAATTTAGCTTCGCCGTTCGATATTCAAAATTGATGAAAATAGCAAAGCGACCTCTTTTGTCACAAGAATAAATAAATTTATTTTCAAGAACTAAATTTACCTTCGCCGTTCGATATTCAAAATTGATGAAAATAGCAAAGCGACCTCTTTTGTCACAAGAATAAATAAATTTATTTTCAAGAACTAAATTTAGCTTCGCGTTCGATATTCAAAATTGATGAAAATAGCGAAGCGACCTCTTTTGTCATTGGGCTGAATGCATGATGTCTAGTGCCAGTAAGATGGTTAGATGTACGCGAACTTTTTGAAAGAGTTTTTTTTTAATTACTTACCGCCCTAGGGCGTTTCTAGCTACATTATTAACCTAGGGCGGTAATTGATCACTTACAACCCGCATCTGGGGGTATTAAGGACCTACTTACCGAACATGAGAGATGTAAATTCATGTAAAGCTTCAAAATATATCTAAAGATATACATACATATAATCACGACTATTACCCCCTGAAGGTTAGTCAGAGACTGGGCAAACGCAAAAGCAGTCCACTGCCACAGTCCGCGCGTCACCAAGCAGTGACTGCACTCAGCGTGACAGGTGGTGGCCACGCCGCTATAAGCTTTTGGAAAATTGTTACAGTTTTTTGTAATTCAATAATTTAAATAAAAAATTATAAAACTAGTGATGACGTGCGTTGTTTTATATTGTGTATGTGAGTGGTATCCTGGATGTACCTTATCATTTCACAGGTGAGTCAAAAATCACATATTAAATGACAGTATTTGTTTGAGAAATTTTTGTGTATTTTTGTGCGACGTCATTAGTAGTAATAGAAAGCTTCACTACAAAATGACAAACTCATTCCTTTAAGTGATAGAATGAGAGGAACACCTACTGATTGAGACAGAACATTGCCTCATGCTATTGTATGGGAGTTGATGGGTAGTTGTGTAGTTGTGGAGCACTCACCGAGGCGCTGCTGCCGGCGGCGGGGGACGAGGACCCGCGGCTGATGAGGCTCAGGTCCACCTGCAAGGGCAATGTTACGATTATATTAGCTCCTTACCTATGAAATTGGTGTTTTGTATGGAGATTTTGGGGAATTCTGCGTTTTCCATACTAACATTTTTTCAGTCTTCTTCACAGCAACAAATCCAAAGATAATAATATTTGGCATCTATCATAAGACAAGCTTTAGTAATATGTGTAATATCACACTTCATAAAAAATATTTATCGTTTTTAAGTGAATACAAATAAAATGATGTATTCGGGAAGCACTTAAAAAGAGTTGTCTCCGTGTCCAATTTTAACACAATTAGACTTACAACAAATTATCAAAACAAATCAAAAGAGCTCAGAAATATAGTCTTTTTTTAGACGAGGTAATTATTTTTTAGGAATACTCTGAATCTTAATAGTTACAGACAAAATACTAAGACAGAATAAAAACACAAATTTCATAGGTAAGGACCCAATATTATGCCAAACAACATTATGCCAAAGTCATATGCCAAAGTATTGTCCACAGTCTATATACGTCGCTCTGCTGGGTACAGGCCTACCTCATGGAGAAACACATGAGGAGTATGGGCCGTAACACCACCGCGCTGGCCCAATGCGGGTTGGTGGGTAGAATTCCGACCAACGGCCTAACGTGCCTTCCAAAGTACGGAGGAGTTCAAGATCACAAAGTTTTGGCCACCCATCCACGGCCTGACCATGGCGAAGGTAGCTTTGTTTTCGATCGAAAGTCAAAGCGTACTAACCACTACGTCACAGAGCTTCTCGTCGTTGTGCCAAAGTATATTATGAGTAAAAACATTGTGTGGTGCAGTTGGGCCCACGCCAGACAGCGTTGGGCCGTACCTGGTCGGTGTAGGCGGCGTGCAGCAGGGCGCGGCCGAAGCGCGGCGGTAGGACTTGCTCGTCCACGCTCACTACCCCTACCGCCCCACCACCTGCCCCCCCGCCACCACGCCGGGACATCACGCTCCTGTCGGTAGAAAAAAATTCCTCAGTGCCTTTCACTAAAACACAAGCTCTTTAGGACAATGAAAATCGATTTCATTAATAATAAGTAGAGGTGGACAAGGAGAATTGATTTATGTTTATGACGACCTCTGTGGTCGAGTGTGTATGCCGGTCTCGAGGCGTCGCCATATCGAGAGGTTCCGGGTTCGATCCCCGGTCAAATGTTTGGGTAGTGAATTTTTTAGGCATTCGTTCTCCAGTCTTGGATATTTATATATATTTATATATATTCAGGATATTTATAAGTATTTATCTATTAAATATATTTATCCGTCATCTAGTGTCCGCAACACAAGCAGCATTAGTTGCTTAAGATGGGGCTGGTTGATAGGTGTGAATGTCTGAAGATATTTATTTATTTATGCTCCTGCTCAGCTGTTTAACTATAACTTGGAAACTTTATTGGTCTATGCCCATTTTTTTTATTTCTAACAGCAAGAACTTGTATGGTGTGTTGTTTTGAAATAAATAAATGTTTCCCCCCCACCTGAAGTATCTGGACCTGGCGGCCAGCACCACGCGGTGCGCCGGCAGCTCGTAGCCGCCCCACGACAGCCGGCAGTCAGACATCTCGCCTGCAAACAATACTTATTTTCTTAAACGTGCGCGGAAATATTGTCATTACTTTTGAAAAGAGAACACGCGAACTATCATATTTACGTAGACTGAAAACCCAAAATCACTTCCCGGCGCGCTCTTGGAATTTGGAACGAGGAGCGCGCCGGCAATGCTGTATGAAACGGTGTGCTGGTGGAATATAGAAATTTTTCATGTATCGTACACATTGCGTTCTCGTGGCTGTATAGCCACCGATGCGTTTACCTTTCGCAACAAACTAAAAAAAAATAAAAATAATGGCTGTATGGGCTTCGTTCCCTTTGCCTTCCCTACGGGAGAATTTTAAAACAACAAAAAAAAAAAAAGGAGTTTTTGGCGCCATTCAACTACAGCGGACGTGATATTTATTTCAGTGTTTGTAATATTGTTTCGGAGTGGATCTTGTTGCGTAAAATCAGTGTAATTTTGTGTAATAAGTGTCAATAATGAAGATAAATATGGAGAATCATTGAAATAAGCGTCAAGTGGTGTGAAAAGTGATGAGTTTTTTTTTTATATCGTGGTAATCCACCTCATCCAAGTAGCACCACAGTGTCTGACATCGATCGTTTGACGCCAAACTCTCCCAAGATGCATTGAAATGCATTACACTAGCATTTCAATGCAAACTACCGAAGAAATTAAATACCGAAGACTTGGCTGTATGGCCTTCGTTCCCTTTGCCTTCCCTAGATGAGAGAATTAAAAAAAAAAGAATTGGCGGTAAACCGGAGTTCGTTGCTATTTTGTTAAAATTAAATTTATTATGTAAAAAACCAAGCAACGTGTTAAAATTTACACGTCGGATCTCACTGTAAAATGTGAGAACTTAACATATTTATAACAAACGTAAGTGTACAAATCGGGAATCGAGGAACCATTTCAAAACTCGCGCAAGTATAAAATTTGGACAATTATCTACCAACACATGCCACTGTAAGCCATCCACAATACCTGAGTCCAGCAGATATCTCATGTCCCTCGACAAGCAGTCCGTAGAGCAGCCCAGCAGTGGGCCCACGCCCACGCCCACGCCGCGACAGCTGCCGCGACATAGCGCTGGGGGAAATATTACATTACAAGCAACTTCTGACACAGGAAAAGGGCTCCTTGCACAAGGGTTACTTAATACTCAATCATTTATTACATTTCATAGTGTGTACAAGGTCTTACAAAATATAATTTGGATCACCATGAACCCTGTCGGGCACAACAACAATGGAGAGGTTCACACTGTGATAGTTTGTAATTTAATTATTCATTAACAATTTATATTTAATATTAAATGTATGTATTTGTATTTAATTGTTTGGTTGACTGTGCTGACTTTTCAAGAACATCCTTCAACAAAATTTTAACGTTAGCGTTGACACTACTATTAGTCTAGATTTTAACTAATGGGGCAACTATTACTACGAATCAACTCCATACAGTCTGAATAATTTAAAAGGTGCATTTTGACAGTGATTTGACAGTTGTTTGTAGTTCATTTTGACAGTCATTTGTAGTGCATTTTGACAGTAATTTGTAGTGCATTTTGACAGTCATTTGTAGTGCATTTTGAAAGTTGTTTGTAGTGAGATTAATCGATTCCCACACCAATGGAAATGGTCCATGAAGCTCATCTGTCAATATGTACCTGTTAAATTATTTAGACTGTAGTGGGCAAAGACTTCTGAATTTAATGGTGTTTCTAAAGCCACTTACAGTTAGATTGGTCCATGTTGATGATGTCCAGGTCCCCGTCCGTGTTCTCGGCCTGCTCCAACTCTGCTGGACACACAACTGAGGTTAAGGTAACTATTAATGAGCAGTTAAAATAGCGATGCCCGCCTCCAGTGTAGTGTAGTGTAGTGAAGTAGTGTAGTGTAGTGTAGTGTGTGTACTCACGCGCCCCGCCCGCGTATATGACGCGCAGCGCCGCGCGCAGCTCCGCGCGAGTGATGCCCGCGCACGCGCCTCCAGTGTAGTGGTGTAGTGTAGTGTAGTGTAGTGGTGTAGTGTGTGTACTCACGCGCCCCGCCCGCGTATATGACGCGCAGCGCCGCGCGCAGCTCCGCGCGAGTGATGCCCGCGCACGCGCCTCCAGTGTAGTGGTGTAGTGTAGTGTAGTGTAGTGGTGTAGTGTGTGTACTCACGCGCCCCGCCCGCGTATATGACGCGCAGCGCCGCGCGCAGCTCCGCGCGAGTGATGCCCGCGCACGCGCCTCCAGTGTAGTGGTGTAGTGTAGTGTAGTGTAGTGGTGTAGTGTGTGTACTCACGCGCCCCGCCCGCGTATATGACGCGCAGCGCCGCGCGCAGCTCCGCGCGAGTGATGCCCGCGCACGCGCCTCCAGTGTAGTGGTGTAGTGTAGTGTAGTGTAGTGGTGTAGTGTGTGTACTCACGCGCCCCGCCCGCGTATATGACGCGCAGCGCCGCGCGCAGCTCCGCGCGAGTGATGCCCGCGCACGCGCCTCCAGTGTAGTGGTGTAGTGTAGTGTAGTGTAGTGGTGTAGTGTGTGTACTCACGCGCCCCGCCCGCGTATATGACGCGCAGCGCCGCGCGCAGCTCCGCGCGAGTGATGCCCGCGCACGCGCCCTCCAGCGGCACGCGGTAAACTGGCCTGCAGGGGAAGGGGGTTAGACAGTGTTCATGAATTCACACGACATAAATACTAAATTATTATTATTATACTGACGGCGGATACCGCTGCAGCAGCCGCCTGAAGTACTCGGACCTGGCGGCCAGGATGCAGCGGTGCGCGCGCTCCACCCACGCGCCGCCGCACAGCTCCACGTCACACCACCACCTGCGGGTTACATACATAGAATAAGGTTCCGCTACATTTTTAACAAGAATGCCGGGTGGTTCTAATGAGCTATGACCTTAATAGAGCTAAGACATCAACCAAAATAAGCCAGGTCCCGCAGCACCCCCCCCGCCCCCTCACCTGTCGCGCCGGGCCCTGCTGAGCGCGGCCGCCAGCCCCGGCGCCGGCTCCCGCGCCAGCTCGGCCTGCGTCACCAGGTCCCGCAGCGCCGCGCCCGCCTCCAGCTGCTCGCACAGCAGGAACACCTCGGCCAGCCGCCACGACCACACCACGGACCGGATCATGCGCGCGTGCTCGCACCCTGCAACAGTCGGTCGGTCAGTACCGCGCCCGCCCGCCCGTCCGCCCCGCCCCGCCCGCCCCGCCCCGCTCCGCCCAGCACTCACCTCTGTCGGGGCGCGCGTCGCGCGGGCGTCGCGCGGCGGCGGCCAGGCGGCGCCGCAGCGTGCCCAGCGCTGCGCCGCCCGCTTTCTTCTTACGCTCCCTGGGGGAAACCAAAATACATATCACTACGAGGGTTTCTTTGCCAGATATGAAATGGTACCAAGGCTAGATATATATATATATATATCACGACTACTATCCCATAAGGGCTAGTCAGAGACTAGGCAAAGACACCGTGAAAACAGTCCACTGCCATAGTCCGCGCTTCACCAAGCAGTGAATGTGCTCAGCGTACTGGATGGTTGGGCAGGTCTGAGTCTTAGTCGCCTTTTAAGCGAAAGAAGAAGCGAGGTACAGTGAGCGATTTCCTCTCCAGAGATTTTATCTCTTCGGTCTGTGATAGATCTATGGGGTGTAGGAAGTACTTTCTCTTCATCGTCAGTTTTACAGATTACTAGCTGTGCCCGCGACGTCGTTCGCGTGGCTATTGATTTAAGGCCGATAAAAGTTTACGAAAAGTTCATACAAACTTTCATCCCCTATTTTATCCCCTTGGGAGTAGAATTAATCAAAATCCTTCTTAGCGGATGCCTACGTCATAACATCTACCTGCATGCCAAATTTCAGCCCGATCCGTCCAGTGGTTTGGGCTGTGCGTTGATAGATCACTATGTCAGTCAGTCACCTCAGAGTTATATACATATATTTAGATATCCTAGCATAATGTTACCGTATGACGTCGGCCATGGTGGGCGGCGCGGCCGGCTGGCCGGCGCCGTCGCACGCGTCCTCCTGCAACAACAAAACTGAGTTTACATCTTAATCTACAGGGCGTCCCACGGCCATGCCACATGGAGGGAAAGTATACTAAATATTGAAGATATGATGTTTTACTTAAAGAAGACATCATTTTATTTTTTATTTTATGTGGAACTGCATTCATAGATTTATTTAAAGTCGCCTGCCTCTACCGGGAATTGAACTCGCGAAATGTGAAAAAAAAACTCCATGTATTTTATGATAACCGTCGAAAGGGTTAATCACAAGGATTATTTTTACTTCAGGAACATAGCATCTTTAATGAATGGAAAAAAAAATTCGTCAGGAAAATTTCGTCTGACTCTGCCGTGTTTCTTATAACTAACATGATCATTTCAAAGTATTTACTACATACTCACTTAAGAATACAAGATTTCCTTGTTATAAGTATGTCATAAAAATAACAAAACGATACACATACCGTTTGTAATATTTGAATACTTTTTTTTTACTCATTTCAGCCAGCTACATTGTAATTGCGTGCTCATAATGTTATAGGAAACACGGCAAAGTCAGACGAAATTTTCCTAACGAAAATTTTAATAAAATTTTAAATTTCAAGATCTTCCTTTCATTGAAGATGCTATATTCCTTAGGAAAAAATAATCCTTATGAATAACCCATTCGATGGTTATCATAAAATGCATGGTGATTTTTTTTTTCACATTTCGCGAGTTCGATTCCCGGTAGAGGCAGGCGATTTTGAATAAATCTATGAATGCAGTTCCACTTCTTATAAAAAATAAAATGATGTCCTCTTTCAGTAAAATGGTGTGTGGTGTACATGCGTGTGGTGTACATGCGTGTGGTGTACATGCGTGCAGTACCTGCCCATGCGAGAGCGCGGCGCCCATGTCTCGCATGATGACGCCGCGTGTAGTGTACATGCGTGTGGTATACATGCGTGTGGTGTACATGCGTGTGGTGTACATGCGTGTGGTGTACATGCGTGTGGTGTACATGCGTGTGGTGTACATGCGTGTAGTGTACATGCGTGTAGTGTACATGCGTGCAGTACCTGCCCATGCGAGAGCGCGGCGCCCATGTCTCGCATGATGACGCCGCGTGTGGTGTACATGCGTGTGGTGTACATGCGTGCAGTACCTGCCCATGCGAGAGCGCGGCGCCCATGTCTCGCATGATGACGCCGCGTTTAGTGTACATGCGTGTGGTGTACAAGCGTGTAGTGTACATGCGTGTAGTGTACATGCGTGCAGTACCTGCCCATGCGAGAGCGCGGCGCCCATGTCTCGCATGATGACGCCGCGTGTAGTGTACATGCGTGTGGTGTACATGCGTGTGGTGTACATGCGTGCAGTACCTGCCCATGCGAGAGCGCGGCGCCCATGTCTCGCATGATGACGCCGCGTGTAGTGTACATGCGTGTGGTGTACATGCGTGTGGTGTACATGCGTGCAGTACCTGCCCATGCGAGAGCGCGGCGCCCATGTCTCGCATGATGACGCCGCGTGTAGTGTACATGCGTGTGGTGTACATGCGTGTGGTGTACATGCGTGCAGTACCTGCCCATGCGAGAGCGCGGCGCCCATGTCTCGCATGATGACGCCGCGTGTAGTGTACATGCGTGTGGTGTACAAGCGTGTAGTGTACATGCGTGTAGTGTACATGCGTGCAGTACCTGCCCATGCGAGAGCGCGGCGCCCATGTCTCGCATGATGACGCCGCGTGTAGTGTACATGCGTGTGGTGTACATGCGTGTGGTGTACATGCGTGCAGTACCTGCCCATGCGAGAGCGCGGCGCCCATGTCTCGCATGATGACGCCGCGTGTAGTGTACATGCGTGTGGTGTACATGCGTGTGGTGTACATGCGTGCAGTACCTGCCCATGCGAGAGCGCGGCGCCCATGACTCGCATGATGACGCCGCGTGTAGTGTACATGCGTGTGGTGTACATGCGTGCAGTACCTGCCCATGCGAGAGCGCGGCGCCCATGTCTCGCATGATGACGCCGCGTGTAGTGTACATGCGTGTAGTGTACATGCGTGTGGTGTACATGCGTGTGGTGTACATGCGTGCAGTACCTGCCCATGCGAGAGCGCGGCGCCCATGTCTCGCATGATGACGCCGCGTTTAGTGTACATGCGTGTGGTGTACATGCGTGTAGTGTACATGCGTGCAGTACCTGCCCATGCGAGAGCGCGGCGCCCATGTCTCGCATGATGACGCCGCGTGTAGTGTACATGCGTGTGGTGTACATGCGTGTGGTGTACATGCGTGCAGTACCTGCCCATGCGAGAGCGCGGCGCCCATGTCTCGCATGATGACGCCGCGTGTAGTGTACATGCGTGTGGTGTACATGCGTGTAGTGTACATGCGTGCAGTACCTGCCCATGCGAGAGCGCGGCGCCCATGTCTCGCATGATGACGCCGCGTGTAGTGTACATGCGTGTGGTGTACATGCGTGTGGTGTACATGCGTGCAGTACCTGCCCATGCGAGAGCGCGGCGCCCATGTCTCGCATGATGACGCCGCGTGTAGTGTACATGCGTGTGGTGTACATGCGTGTGGTGTACATGCGTGTGGTGTACATGCGTGCAGTACCTGCCCATGCGAGAGCGCGGCGCCCATGACTCGCATGATGACGCCGCGTGTAGTGTACATGCGTGTGGTGTACATGCGTGTGGTGTACATGCGTGCAGTACCTGCCCATGCGAGAGCGCGGCGCCCATGACTCGTATGATGACGCCGCGTGTAGTGTACATGCGTGTGGTGTACATGCGTGCAGTACCTGCCCATGCGAGAGCGCGGCGCCCATGTCTCGCATGATGACGCCGCGTGTAGTGTACATGCGTGCAGTACCTGCCCATGCGAGAGCGCGGCGCCCATGTCTCGCATGATGACGCCGCGTGTAGTGTACATGCGTGTAGTGTACATGCGTGCAGTACCTTCCCATGCGAGAGCGCGGCGCCCATGACTCGTATGATGACGCCGCGTGTAGTGTACATGCGTGTGGTGTACATGCGTGTGGTGTACATGCGTGTGGTGTACATGCGTGTGGTGTACATGCGTGCAGTACCTGCCCATGCGAGAGCGCGGCGCCCATGTCTCGCATGATGACGCCGCGTGTAGTGTACATGCGTGTGGTGTACATGCGTGTGGTGTACATGCGTGCAGTACCTGCCCATGCGAGAGCGCGGCGCCCATGTCTCGCATGATGACGCCGCGTGTAGTGTACATGCGTGTGGTGTACATGCGTGTGGTGTACATGCGTGCAGTACCTGCCCATGCGAGAGCGCGGCGCCCATGTCTCGCATGATGACGCCGCGTGTAGTGTACATGCGTGTGGTGTACATGCGTGTGGTGTACATGCGTGCAGTACCTGCCCATGCGAGAGCGCGGCGCCCATGTCTCGCATGATGACGCCGCGTGTAGTGTACATGCGTGTGGTGTACATGCGTGCAGTACCTGCCCATGCGAGAGCGCGGCGCCCATGTCTCGCATGATGACGCCGCGTGTAGTGTACATGCGTGTGGTGTACATGCGAGTGGTGTACATGCGTGCAGTACCTGCCCATGCGAGAGCGCGGCGCCCATGTCTCGCATGATGACGCCGCGTGTAGTGTACATGCGTGTGGTGTACATGCGTGTGGTGTACATGCGTGCAGTACCTGCCCATGCGAGAGCGCGGCGCCCATGTCTCGCATGATGACGCCGCGTGTAGTGTACATGCGTGTGGTGTACATGCGTGCAGTACCTGCCCATGCGAGAGCGCGGCGCCCATGTCTCGCATGATGACGCCGCGTGTAGTGTACATGCGTGTGGTGTACATGCGTGCAGTACCTGCCCATGCGAGAGCGCGGCGCCCATGTCTCGCAGGCAGCACAGCAGGCGGCTCATGGGGCGCGCGCCATCACCGCCCGCTGACCCACCACGCGTGCCCTGCAAACGGCAAACACATCATATGCAGATACTTTACTAAATAAAAATAATTATTTGGTCAGCAGAATCATTGTTTGGGCAGCAAGATAATTATTTGGGCAGCAATATATACCTATGTTGCCGGAAATGTATTAAATCTAGAAAAAGGATCAATGATAGATCAAGGATCAATTCCTAGGAAATGCATTCTTATGGATGTTAGATTACGGTAATTTTTTACGACCCTTAAAAACAGTATTTGTGTCATCAAAACATATTAATCACCAAAATTGGAATATTTTGCTACCTATTTAAATAACACCCATTTTTTATTAGTTACTGAATGGTACATATTTGTTTGATTTGGATGGCAAACTCAAATTATTAAGAGCTGACTTTTGACAATACTCTTTTAAATGACGAAAGTTATGATAACCTTTTACTAGTTACCAGTAGGCCTTGTGTTAGAAAGAATGAGCAAGAGCCACAGCGACTTTTCTAATTTCGCCACCAGTCAACAATATAAAAATGGTATTACAATGAATTTATATGTCAACTTGAGTGAAGCAACCAATAACCACTTCAAAATATCACATGTGACGTTTGGGATGCCGGATATGATGATGATAATCAAATAAAAACCTTCGTGTTTACGCCTTATGAGCGTAATGGAAATTATGTTTCTTGTGAAATAATCTCAACTGTTTTCTTGATGTTCTTTATATTTTAAAATTTAAATTTAACAAAAATGATACAAGGTGCTTGAACTGACGTTTGATGTGAAATGTAATGGCGGCCGGCCGATGTCCGCTGGAGATCTCCCATGCCATTTTGTACTGTAGTATAATTGTTGCTCAATGGAAACTTGTAGGCGCAAACATACTCCCCCCGTTGGAGGCATCAGCTCTTCAACCATTTATTTAGTCTTTATAATCTTCAATTATCTGCGCCGTCACTCAATAACGGGCAAAGTCGAACCAGGGGCCTTCGATATGATCCTGAAGTAGTTTTTACGTCTGCCACACGTGATACACCGTCCGCTCCAGGATACAATTTGGTGACTCGACCAGTGCGCCAACACAGAGGCGGCAGAAAATCTTCATGAAGAAGGACCAGGTCTCCAATCTTTAGTTGTTCAGTGTTTTGTTTCCACTTAGACCGGATCTGTAGCTCCGACAGGTACTCCCTCTTCCATCTACTCCAAAAATGCTGTCTTAATTTTTCCAGGCGAGCATAGCGGTCAAGACGACTTTCCTTCTGTGCTTCTAGGGCAGCTGATGGTACAGCATTTAGTGGCCTTCCGATCAGATAGTGCCCCGGGGAAAGGAAAAGGGGGTCATCGGGAGATGAGGATAGTGGACACAGGGGACGGCTATTTAATATTGCTTCCACCTGTGCAAAAAGTGTCGAGATTTCTTCAAAAGTTAAATGGGCCGTACCCATGACACGTCTTAATATTAGTTTGGTACTCTTAATTAAGGACTCCCAAGTGCCACCAAAGTGGGGAGCATAAGACGGTGTGAAGGAAAATTTTATGCCTTCCTGAGAGGCAAACTCAGAAAGTGTTTGATTTTGTTGAGTTTGGAACAAATTAAGCTCTTTAGAAGCTCCCACAAAATTACGACCGTTGTCGGAAAATACGTTCGCTGGTCGTCCGCGTCGTGAAACGAACCTGCGTAATGTTAAAATAAACGCTCCCTTGGATAGGTCACTGACAGCCTCTAAATGAACACATTTATACCTAAAGCAGACGAATATGCACAAATAACATTTTATCAGCCTTGCACCGCGCCCTTTACGATTAGTGATATAGAATGGCCCTGCCATATCTATGCCTACGGATTTGAATGGGAAATCAGGGTTGACACGGTGCGACGGAAGGTCACCCATTTTTGGCTCTAAAGTTTTACCTTGTGCCCGCCGGCAACAGACACAACTTCTACAAGTTTTTCGGGCTATAATTCTACCTTTTATAGGCCAGAATGTTTGGCGAACAGCTGAAAGAAGCAACTGCGGACCAGCGTGCAAATTGCGAATGTGTTCGTATTTAAAAATTAATTTTGAAAAATAATGAGAGGAATCTATGAGAATTGGGTGCCTTTGGTCGTAACTGCAACTAGATTTTTCTATTCGTCCACCTACACGAATTAAGTTGTCTTTGTCCATAAATGGAGACAAAGACAAAATGCTACTTTTAGTGTTTAATTGCCCTTTATTTTTTAAAGTTTTGTATTCTATCGGAAAACATTGCTGCTGAACTATAGAGCATAAGGTAATGGTTGCACCCTTTAGTTCATCAGCTGTTAAAATGCCAATTAATTTATTGGTAGGACATTTAATATTAGTTAGAAATCGCTTTACATAGGCCATTGTTCTTTGCAATCGGCTGAAATTAGAAAACCGTTCGAAATTAATGAAAGGTTCGGAAACAACTATAGTGGCAACAACTTTAACCTCAGGTAAATTTTGTGAATTGTCAATTTTCAAAACGGGCCAATGACTTTCATTCTGTACTAAAAATTCTGGACCATACCACCATACGCTTGAATTTTGCAACTGGCTGGCGTCAACACCTCTGGAAATAAGATCAGCGGGATTCTCAGCTGTAGGCACATAGTGCCAAGCAGACGGCTGCGTGACATCTTGGATTTCACTGATCCTATTTGCCACAAATGTTTTTAACCTCGAAGCATCACTCTTTAGCCAAGCAAGAACAACACTGGAGTCACACCAGTGGATGATGCGGTTAGGAATAAGCCGAAGTGATTCAGTCACCGTTTTGCACAACCGCGCAGCAAGCAACGCACCTAAGAGCTCCAAGCGTGGTATGGTAGTGGGTTTTAGAGGTGCCACCTTTGATTTGGAGCACAGAAGTCTTACAGTAGTTTGATTATTAGAATTTTTAGATAGCAAGTATATGCAAGCACCATACCCTACTTGTGAAGCGTCACTAAAACTATGCATTTCTATGTAGACTGGATTATCACAAAGCACTTGCCTAAAAATTTGCAATGATAATAATACGGATAAGCCTTTGGAAAAATCTGCCCAAGCCACATTAATATCATCTGGTACAGGTTGATCCCATTCTATTTTTAAATGCCAAAGTTTTTGAAGCATAAGTTTTGCTTGCATAATAAAAGGACTTAACAGGCCTAATGGGTCAAAAATTTTAAATGCATTTGACATTATGTATCTTTTAGTAATGATGACATTATCTGAATCTGATTCTAAATTTATTGGAAAATGAAATGTGTCTGTATTTGGATTCCAGCCCAAACCAAGGGTGCTGGAAGATTCACTGATGGTTAAATTTTCTTGTAATAACATTGATGATGAACTTTCGAAGATTGAAGGTAAGTTAGTTTTATATTTACGTAATTTGAAACAACCTTTATCCAACTGCATCGCTACTGAATTTTGAATATACTGTAATTCTTTTTTATCATTAGACCCCGTAATCAGGTCATCAACGTAAAAATCTTTTTGAATTATTGTTTTTATCAGATCATCATTGGATTCTTCGCCAAGTTGCCATAAGCAACGTGTACTCAAATAACTGGCGCTTGCGGTCCCGTAAGTGACAGTATTTAATTGTAGCGTTTTGATAGGTAAGGACTCATCTTTCCTCCATAAGATTAATTGAAGCTTTCTGTCGTCGGGATGGACTTCGACTTGCCGGTACATTTTTTCAATGTCACCGGTAAGTAAATAACGGTACAATCGTGCACGAATTAATATGGAGAAAAGAGAATCCTGTACATTTGGACCTACCATTTGTAAATCATTGACGGAGAATCCAGAAGATGATGGGGCTGACCCGTCAAAAACAACTCTCAGTTTAGTGGACTCACTAGACATTTTAAATACTGCATGATGGCACAAAAAATATGAATTGTCTGGCAAAGGAACTGGTGAATTAGAAAGGTGACCAAGAGTCTCATATTCTTGAATGAATTTTGAGTATTCTTCCTTTAGCGAAAGATTGGTTCTAAAACGTTTCTCTAAATTTAAGAATCGTTTTTTAGCTAAGCTGTATGAGTCTCCCAGACATTCTGGTGAGTCTTTTAGTGGTAACTTAACGCAGAAACGACCGCTATCTAATCGAGTAGTGCGTTCTAAAAAATGGCTTTCACATGCTCTTTCAGTTTCACTTAGAAGTGATTTATTTGGGATCTCTTCTAACTCCCAGAATTTTGTAAGAATTTTATCAATTTTAGAATTATCTGGAATGCTTTCATAGGATATTAATGAATTATTACAATGAATTTTGTGAGATTTAGATGTAATAAAAGAACCAGCAACAATCCATCCAAATTTAGAATTTTGAAGAATTGGTTTATTATTGCCCAATAGCAATTGTTCTCCTAACAAAATACTCCAAAAGAGATCTGCACCTATTAAGATATCAATAGGACAGGTCTGATCAAAATGAGGGTCTGCTAATTCTATATTGGAGGGTATGTTGAGGTCATGGAGACTAATAGGAGACTTTGGAAGATTTCCTGTAATCTGATTCAATATAAAACAATTTAATGTATTTTGATAATTATGAATTTTAGATTTTAATTGTACAATACAGCTTTCATTTATTGTTTTTATTGAATTATTACCAATACCTACAACATTTATGGATACTGGTTTTGGATTTAGTGCTATTTTCTTTTGTAATGATTTTGTAATAAAGGATGACTGACTTCCTGAATCCAATAAGGCACGTGCAATAATTGCCTCTTTAGTTATTGGATTGGAGACTTCAATTAATGCAGTTGACAAAATAACAAAGGAATTAATTTCTTTAGAAAAATTAACAATGGAATAGTTTTCCTGAATTTGTGCATTGTTGACTTTAGTAGATTCAACTGGATGCAATAATGAATTATGTCGCTGGTTGCACTGCTTACAGGGACCCATGTGACAATTGCTGACCGGGTGACCTTGACGCAAACAGTTAGAACATAGTTTGTATTTAGACACATCAAATAATTTTTCTTCTAAGGATTTAGATTTGAATATTGGACAATCATATATTTTATGATTTTTGTCACAAATTATGCATAGACATTTTGAATAATTGCTCGAATTTGGTTGCACTGCGGCATAGGATTTTGTTTGAAATGTTTTGTTATTGCTAGGCTGCGGTTGGTGAGGCTTTACATAATTATATTTTATATTAGAATTGAAATGTTTATTTTGATTAGTAGACTCAATGACATGGGTTCGATCAATTAAAAATGTTTTGAATTGTTCGAATGTAGGAAAATCACCTATGTTATTACGTTGCTCTTCCCACTTTACAAGTGTCTGATTATCTAACTTGGAACAAATCAAAAAAATAATTATTGTGTCCCAGTGTTCAGTGGGCTGCCCCAGGTTAGCAAGAGCACGCAAGTTTTTGGTGATATGGTCCACTAAGAAACGCAAAGAACCTTCAGTTTCCCGTTGCATTGGCTGTATATTAAAAATAGATTTTAAGTGATGATTAGTTAATAATCGTTTTTTATTATAGCGATCATATAGAAGCTGCCAGGCATCATTATAATTTGCGGAAGACACCTCAATGTTGGATATAACGCGAGCAGCATCACCCTCCAAATAGGATAAGAGATAGTGAAACTTTTGAATTGCTGAAATACGTTCATTGTTATGAATTAAATTTGTGTATGTATCGCGAAACTCCAACCAGCGAAAGAAGGATCCGTCAAATTTTGCTATTTGAATCCGAGGTAAACGAACACCATCACCATGATCGAGATTGCAATGAGCTTCATGAAGAAAGGACTCGTGTCTTTTTCCTTTTCCTGATCCATAACCTTGATTTCATTATGTTCGTCTAAGTATGTTTTTGCCATTGCAATACACATGATAAATTCTTGCTCGATACTCTCTCGCTCATCTACCTCTAATTCCAAATTGTCTGAATTAATCAACTCAATCTGAGTTTGCAACTCATCAAACTTAATGAACTGACCTTCCAACTTACTCAGCTTTAATGACAATTCAGCAACCTCAAAAGTAGAAAGAGTACCTTGAAATTCAATTTTATATATGTATTTTTTAAATCGGGTGATTTGTCCTTTCACCGAACTACGTTTAGTAATTAGATCTTTTAATGTTTGATTTACATACAAAGCAGGCGATAAAGTTGTTGGGTTCGTCATTAAGGCCATGGAAAAATTATTTGAAACTTTTGAACAATTATCGTTATAGTTTTTTTATATATACTCAATTTTATAATATTTTTACAACTATTTGCGTGGAGACAACCGCTCCAGACACTGACTCTGATAGGAATAAAATACCAAAAATAAGACCAAAAACAATGAAAAAAGAGACAGGTGGTTAGTTTAAAAACAGAAACAAAGAGAAAATGGCCAGAGAAGAGCGCAATAACAGCAAAGAGTCGCTAATACTGATATAGCGCCTCGCTACAACTATGTTTGGTAACGACGCAGCGGTTCGTCAGATGTATGTAGTATTTAGGCTTTTCAAAAGGTAAAAAGCTCAGCAATCAACGTATAGTCAAAGAATGTAATGATACCTTTAAGCATACATTGTTTATTTTTTTACGTCAATACGTAACGTAATCCGAAACGAACAGTTGAGGTCAAAAATATGAATTTTACAGTAAATGACCCTTATTGGAAGAGAATAAAGACATACATATTTACTCACTCGACTGTACTGTTGTTCAATAGGTCCTCGAATTATATTTAGGTATGGGCAATTTATAGTAATCAATTGTTTTATCATAATAACGTGTTTTGGTGATTAGAGATTAATCATGACTTGTAAATAGTGAACTAACCTGACTTAATTTTATACAAAGACTAGTTTTTGCCCGCGACTTCGTCTGCGTAGTTGTAATTAGCCTATAGCCTTCCTCAATAAATGGGCTATTCTAACACTGAAATAATTTTTCAAATCGGACCAGCAGTCCCTGAGATTAGCGTGTTCAACTGACCAAACAAACACAACACACACATTATAATATAACATACACAGCACGCATATCGTCCCGCCTTTTTCCCCCGAAGGGGTAGGCAGAGGCGTTAACACCCACTTTTCGTCAGATATGTTAAATCCCCATGTAACAGGTGGCGAGCCTGTTGCCATGCACCGGGCACAATGTGAGGAAAGCGATTGTCACAATAACTGTACATAAGTTTTATTCAAACTCAGTGGTCGCAGCGGTGGAATAGAACCCGCGAGTCCTTCGTTTCTCGAACGGGTAGTGCTCCGTCCGTCCCTACTCGGCTTCCATTGCCATTATTAATATAATATTAGTATAGATTTATCTAGTAAGTCGTTGCCTCTTCACGCATCAATCAATGCACAAAAACAAACAAACACAATCTTGTCAACATAAGACAAACAAAATTAAATTAAATACCAGCAACAGGTCAAGGTGAACCACCTAACACATTACAACCGCATTAGAATATAAACGACTGCTTTTACATAACTATTTAAACACGCTTACTGTTTGCATAAAAATTAGATTAATAGCTTGTACGTACTGTGGACGATATGTGAAACTGTCGAAACGTCGCCAAAACTATTTTAAATATATTACAAATAAATATCCGGAATTTTGCAAGTTCCTACACTCATTATAGCCTACATGCATATTTTTTAGATAAACAGATCTTTATTTACTCAAAAAATCTTCATCACACACATAAATAGAAAAAAAGAAATACAAATAAAAACTAAATTGTGACTAAATAACTAAATTGTGTGTGCTACAGAAGAGTAAAAAGGCGTAGCTCAATGACCGGTTTTGTTGATCTGGATGCGAGCAAAGCACTGATATTCTGCTATAACCCGAGGGTTTTATATGGAAAATATACAATCCAACCATTTACAACCATTCACATTGCATTATAGACATTCAATATATCAGATCCAGATCTGATGACGGCCGCGGGAAATCGTTTGATTATGGCGGCGCAGGATCGGTTATTGCGAAGATGATCGGGGAGACCTGTTTTTTTTTACATATAAATAAAAAAATATCTTCAGACATTCACACCTATCATCTAGCCCCATTTTAAGCAACTAATGCTGCTCGTGTTACAGACACTAGATGACGGATAAATATATTTAATAGATAAATACATATTAACATCCTGAATATATATAAATATATATAAACATCCAAGACTGGAGAACAAATGCCTGAAAATTCATCACCAAAACATTTGCCCCCACCGGGATCGAACCCAGAACCTCTCGAGATGGCGACGCCTTGAGACCGGCGTACAGACCACTCGACCACGGAGGTCGTCATTAAATTATATATGACAGGTAAGCTCTTGGCCTTCATGTCACCTGATGATAAGAGACGATAAGGCCGAAGGTGGAAGCGGGCTTCACCTGTAATCCTCAACATCTGAGGAACTGGCTATCTTACCTCTGATTGGCGGAACACAACAATGCCGATAACATTGTTATTATGGCGACAAATTTAGGTAAAACGGTGGTAGCTAGCCAGGCGGGCTTGGAAGCCCAACCACCAACCAAACCGAGCAAAAAAGCCCCTGCCCCCGTGGGGAATCGAACCCCGGACCTCCCGATCTACACCCGGTAGTGTCAACCACTAGACCAGAGAGGAATGCCCGTAAATAGTGTCTAAGATACTATTTATTTACTAGCCCTCATCCTCGTCTTCTCTCGCCTGGTTAGGGCTTCCCGAACTTTTCTTGGGCCTCCTGGACCCCCAGTCATCAAGACATTGGCCTTGACGGCGGTGGGTGGTGGTGGTTTCGCCCCCCGTTCGCTGATATCCGAAGCCCTAGGCACGGTCAGCCCCCCAGGTTGGACCCTATTCGGGGAACCCCAGTGGACCGACAGCGAGCAAGCGGTTTTTATTTTTGGAAAAATAAATACAAACAAAAAATGGTTATCTCGTCGGGGTCCGCTAAGTAGGTACCTTGATGTGCCCTTAATCGTTAGGTATTCTTTTTTCTTTCATCTCTAATCTTTCCACCATCTGAGCATCCCTTTCTCTATTTAATTATTCTTCCTACTACATCTTACTCTTTCATCCATACAGCCATACACGTGTATGTAAAGTAATGCTTAAGTTATTACGTTTAAATATGACACACATACAAGAGTGACATATTTAGCAACAACATTCGCAATCGTGTCGATTTCGACCGGCAAGTTAAGACAACTGTCTTACGACATATACGAGCAACGAGTGTTGCATAGACGAGGCAGATGTATTACTATAACTAAGCCGTGCTTTAAGCCAGTGGATCTCAAAGTGTATTGAGTCCCTTTATTGTTGACCAAACCTAGAAGGAAGAATAGAACAGAATGGAATAGTCCCAGAACTATTATATACTAGTCTATTCTTAGCTATTCCACGACCTCCGTGGTCGTGTGGTCTGGTGGAGAGCTTCTGGGTTTGATCCCCGTTGGGGGCAAATGTTTGTGTGGTGAATACAGGCATTATTTCTACAGTCATGGGTGTTTATATACGTATTGTATACATTCTGATATTTATGTATTTATCTATTAAATATATTTATTCGCCATCTAGTATCCGTAACACAAGCAGCATTAGTTGCTTAAAATGGGGCTAGTTGATAGGTGTGAATGTCGGAAGATATTTATTCATCTTATTCAGGCTTAGGCTCGCCACCTGTTACATGGGGACCTAACATATCTGGCGAAATATGGTTATGTTATTCATCTTATTTATTTAGTCTTGTCTAGATCTGGCGAGGATCGCTAGAAGTCGCTGGATCGATCATTGTGGTGATCTTTGGGGAAACTATGTCCAACAGTGTGCGTCTCTGGGCGAAATGCTTACGATGAGGAGGAGGAATCATTTACGGGCCGTACCTAACGATGGATAGTCGATATACTCATTCGTGACTTATCACGGGAACGACTCGGGTTCTGCCGAAGCGATTCTCACAGCTGTGCCTAGAGTATTGCAACGCGACTTCAACATTCAGGCGAAAAGTGGGCGTTGACTGACACCAGTGACACCTATGCGTATGCCTACCGCGGGGGGATAGTGGCGGGATGATATGTCGTTGTTAATTATAAAAACATTTAAGGGGTTCACTTTAAAAAAGTTTGGGAATCTTTAGTTTTACTATATATCGACGGTAATAAAAAATACAATGTAATTCTTAAATATTTCTTGACTATGGATGAGGAAAAATAGCGGCGCAACGAGACTTTATTTATTCTTTTATTTAAAAATCTTTATTGCACAGAAAATTGTACAAATGAAGTCTTTCTCCTCTACTCTCCCCTATCACACGCCACATCAACATTCACTCTTACTCTAGCCATGCCCTCATACACACAATCCATCCATCTCTTCTTCGGTCTTCCTCTCGCTGCATTACCATCCACTCTCATATTCATAACTCTTTTCGTTACATGCTCATTCTCTCTTCTCAAAATATGTCTCATAATACAAACATCTATTGTTTCGAAACCCCAGAGTCCACACTGACCCTCAAGAGCTATTCAATATATTATGTTTTTTCCTAGTGGCAACCTTAAAAGTGTTTATGATAATGATCACTTAAATCTTGGCTTGGAACAAGAGAACTTGCAGATAACCCTAATATACAAAAAAAGTTTAAAATACAAAACACCACACTTTAAAATACTTCTTGTCAATGAAAAAAAAACACAAAAATGCAAAGTTACAGAGACAGCCTCATCACTAATAGCGATCACCACGCACCCTGTGGGCAGAGACTAAATCTTATGCTACTAAAAATACTAACTGATATTTAAAAGAATTCTTTTTACAGCATATTTTTTATTTGAATAACAAAAATTTTGATTTATTTATTCATTTTGACACAATTACATGATAAGTAATTTTAAATGCAATTAGAAAAAAATTATCATTAAATTTACAATTAATAATGATCCTTAAATATTTAGAAATAATTTAAACAATGTTTATAATAAAATAAAATTGATAATTATTTAAATAACACAGTTTTTGTATGACAGAAGGAACATATTATCACTAAATAAATAATTATTGATATTTTATTGGCTGTGTGACATAGTATCATAGTTTAATGTTATTCATGCTTTATCATAAGGGTTTCCTGCTAAGATAAGTATGAATTACACATCAATAAATATTATTAATAGCACAATGAACTCCAGTTTACAAAATGTATTTATAAAAATATTTTTATGAAGCATTTAATAAAATTAAGAAGGAATTCATGAAAATCAAGAAAGATTCAAGATAATCATCAGATTAGCCTATCAGCAGATTAGATTAGCTATATGTGAGAAGATAGAGTGAGATGAAATGACAGAAAATTACAAAGAATGGGAAGAGTGAGAAGAAATGACAGAGAATGGGAAGAGTTAGATGCAATGACAGAGAATGAAAGAGTGGAGAACTTTCTAATGCAGTCTATAAAGTTTGTTTTTAAGTGGATAGGATGTTGATTGGGTATAATTTGTCCATCCATCCATCACACAAAACACAAACTTGTTATATGTCATAGACTTGTGCGAGTATGTGTGGTAGAAGATTAATTGAGTGCAAAATAAATATAATATTTACTTCATGAAAAATTAATGAATTCAAGATGATTACTTTAATAGATTTATCAATTAACACACTATTAGAATTATAAGATAAGATAACTTTATCTATCTAACAAACAATATTTGCAATATTATTAAAAGTTAAGTGACAGCCAATACACATATATAATAAGAAGGATGGAGCAGGTAAAGAACAGAATAATTGCGAAATGAAAAAGATCTTTTGAAGAATTTAATAATTTAATAATTACATTAAGCACTCACCAACGAAATTTGAATAAAATTAAATAATGAAATATTCTTAAACTAATTAGGCTTAATATTAGCCAAGACTTTGGCCTTTGGTCTTAGCCCAAAGAAAGCACAGTTAGGGCTTCAGTGTAGATCATTAAGTCATAGATCATATTCATAACATCACCCCTGTATCCCTGGAGGGGGAGGTAGACATATCTACAGTCTACACACACATTTGTTGATGCATTATGAATAGGGGGACATAAAAAAGCTATCCTTATTTATATTTAAAATACATACATTAAAATCTTAACATGTCAATGGTCAGAAAACCAGACACAATAGAAATATCTATTGTTTGTGAACACCGGTGCTCCTCACTATTGAGTTCAAAGGATGGGTATACCACAAATAATCAATAATAGTCAATACTCAATAATTTTTTTATCACCACATATTAGTAGCCAATGGCTAGAGATAAGGCCAGATAATTAAATTATTATCACACCACTCCACTTAATTTAGGAATTGATGTAAAAGTAATCAGTGTCTTCAATTTCTATCAGTTCTTGCTTTGTTTATACAGCCTAAGTTTAACATTTTTAACTTGAATTATATAGCTAGTGGTATAGACCAAATAAAAAAAAGAATACCTCTATGTTAATGAAGAAATTTGGTCAAATTAAGCACTATGTAAACATTTTTGGTAAACACAAAGTGAATTAATCTCACCAATATTGCTGATAAGAGGGCCCATAGCACAGATTATACTCATCTATATAACTACATATGTTTGAAAGTGAAATGTTCAGGGGGTGCGGTCCTAGACCGGGGGGTGCGTGACGTCACTGCGCGCGCATCTGACCCCGACACGAAGTGACCTACATACGGCTTTCGACATTTAACATTGTCAACACCTAACTGGAGGCAATAGCCCATATTGACTAACACTGCCCACAATGGTACTGCCCTACAAAACAGCCGAATAATAAACCTGTTCTCTTTTGCAATAAATCTGATCTACTTCATCTGCTGCACTTATACCAAACCAAATAGCACTCCCAAACACTAAGCTTTCATGTAAAACTTGGAGGTATATATCGATTGAAATGTCATTTAAATGCTACTAACCAACACTCGCAGTCATTCCGTAAATTTTCACAGCAAAGCTTTGCAATATTCACTCAAACATTTTGATATTCCTCACTCCATCCACCGCCATTATCAACATCGGTGTCAACTTGTTAAACACTTTATTCCAATCACCGCATTCCGATTGTTGCAACTCGAATAGTCTTAACACTTTTCACTACTATCTTATTATAATTTTACACAAATAAGTCACAGATACAAGCTCGTCGAGTTAAAAAACTGAAAAACAAGATTGACATGAGCCCGTTACCTTCTCGTTCTTTTTACACACTAATTTACTGCCAACTTTAGAATGTTGTAAATACTGTAAATAAATAGAAGAGCTGCCAACATCCCCAAAATAATTCTTTTGATTGCGGACTCTTCATTGGTTATAAAACGTGCGATAAAAGGCATTGGCGGAAAATTTGACACAATTCCGATAGTAACCAATAGAAAGCTTTAATGCAATTTTCGGATACACAATAGACCACAGAGTGAAATAGACTACTCTTAAAATTCTATGCAATAGACGTAATAGCTTTACACAACATTCTTGGCAGATAATTTTTTTAAACGGTTTATTATCGAATTTGACAATTTGGCGTGATTAAAACGTGATAAATATCAGCAATATTTCAGACTCTACAAAAGAATTTATGAAAGCCATTTTTTATATATTTTATCATTCCTTCAGTTCAGTTGAAAATCAGTTCAATGACAATAATAATTGTTTCTTTTTGTAAGATTCTTCCTATAAAAGGGAAGGCAAAGAGAACTACAACTCATACAGCCAAGTCTTCGGTATTTTTATGTCTTCAGTATTTGCATTGAAATGCAAGTGTAACACATTTCAATGGCGTCAAACGAGCGATGGCAGACACTGTGGTGTTACTTCGATGAGGTGAATCAACACGACAGAGTTCTCATCGTTTTTTACACTACTTGATGCTTCTTTCAATTATCCTTCGTGCGTGCTACACATTGCTCATCATTATTGACACTTAATCTGAGCACGTTATACACAAAACTACACTGATTTTACGCATCAAGATCCACTCCGAGGCAATTACAATCATTGAAATAAAAATAGTTGATGGCGCCAAAAACTCTTTTTTTTTCTAGCTGTTGTTGTTGTAAAATTCTCCCGTGTAGGGAAGGCAAAGGGAACGGAGCCCATACAGCCAAGTCTTCAATATTTTATTTCTTCAGTAGTTTGCATTGAAATGCTAGTGTAATGCATTTCAATGCATCTTGGAAGAGTTTGGCATCAAAAGATCGATGGCAGACACTGTGGTGCTACTTGGATGAGGTGGATTACCACGATAAAAAACTCATCACTTTTCACACCACTTGACGTTTATTTCGATAATCCTCCATATTGCACATCATCACAGACACTTATTACACAAAACTACACTAATTTTACGTAACAACATCCACTCCGAACAATATAACAATCATTGAAATAAAAATCACGTCCGCCATCGTCAAATGACGCCAAAAAACTTTTCAAGCTGTTTTAAGATTCTAAGGAAAGGCAAAGGGTTAATCGTAAAACACAGAGAAGTACCTACTTAGAATATCCGAACACAAAACAAATGCTGTTTGGCAATAATTGTCATTTGATTTGACAGTGACACTGACAACAGATTTTGTAGTTTTGGATTGGAGTTTTTGTGTAAAATTTTTGATACGATAATTTATGTCCATTCTAAACTATACAAATTTGCGTTTTCGCACAAACATCAGCCAGAATCAACTCACAATTTAAAATCAGGTACCTATTTCAGTTCTTTCATAATGTTCTCAGATAGAACTAAAATTGTTTACATACCGTTGTCTGTGAATTTCTCTTGATTTTTTCAAAATAAAACATAGAAATTATTAAGTCATAACTTCACTTAAGATGAAAAGGTTCCGGAGTTTTATTTTTATTTATCACGAGGTCAATCTAGAACAAAGTCATGCTTTCGTGTTTGCTAAATTAATATTTGCCCATGCGATTCTTTTAATAATAATATTATGAATCATTTTATGACTTGAAAATTAAATATGAATTAAAATTTCATGCACACCGTTTGGATTTTTTATATTATTTTGTTGGCACAATTAAGAAACATCAGACTACAACATAAATAAACCTGAAGTCCAAATTATAATAGTTGTCAACATTTTGCAAATTTTAGCAGTAAACTCTAAACAAAAAAAGTTCTACAAATAAACTAAATACAATACCATGTTTTATAAATTAAATAGTACTCACAATACAGGTACGGCTCTTAAACATTGACATGAGTGTCCCCTTAAACTTGAGGGCATTGTCGCCAAATATGAAGCAATCTTAACACATTTCATTGTAGTAGTGACACACTCTGGTTCTTGAATCGTTTTTTTTAGACTTTTTTATTAAATATTGCAGGTCGAGATAATCATTAAATATTTAAAAAAATTATTGCTTAGATTTTATGTTTTGTTTATACAATACTTGTTTGTGTTATGTATGTATAAGTAGTTCCGAATCAAATCTTTCCACAGGTAGACCTGTACTGTATAATTGATAGTAAAAATAATTTTACTGTACATTCTAACAAGTCCAATTTGGTAAATAATTTTGGAAGTATTTCAGTTGAAATGACTGATTTAAAAAGTATAATTTTAGGGCCACTTGCAGGAAATTTTAAACCTAGTTTAAATCTCAATTTTGTCCATTTTTGACTTAAGAGCCATTGTAAAATTGTGAAAAAATTACTAGATTTAGTAAATTTTTCGTTTTTAGGTTTTAAATCTCGATTTAAATTTGCTGCTAGGAGCCCTCAAAGTATGAAACTTTTATCTTAGCTATTTCAATAAAAAGCAGTGCCAAGATTAACCAACATTGTTCACTGAATAACACAAGTGCCACCGCTTTTACATCTATGTTTCATTATAAGTGATATTACACTTTTGTATGGAACATTTGTTATACACACCAATTAAGCCCACTGCTGGGGGCTGCTGGGGGCTTCACTTGAGATTGGCAAAAATTATAATAAGTTTTTAAATTGGACTTGATGCAATTTAATGCCCTTTGTATTTAGTACGAATAGACTGACATCAATAGATTTGTTGAAAAATCCTTCATATTTGTTAAAGTATTTGTTGGAATTATAACAACTTTTATTTGATAATAATTCATTGAATGTTATTTAAAGTAGTCTCCACCATATCTGTACTAATATTAAAGCTAAGGAGCATTTTTGTTTGTTTGGTTGCTCATGCTAATCTCAGAAACTACAGGGTGAAAAATTCTTTCTAAGTACAACTATTCCACACAGAGAAAGTCGCTGGCAAAAGCTAGTGTTTTATATGGAAAAAGTAATTGTATTTTTCTTTTGTAATGTTGTATGAATTTCCTTAATAGCTCTTTGTTATAAAAGTGTTTCAGGCATATAAAATTTGCGTAGAAATATAACAATATGTCCACTAGACTTTCCCGACCAACCAGCATCATCATAAGTATGACGTCCACTGCTGTAAGGCCTCCTCCAAAGACTTACATAACACTGCCCACATCCAGCGGCTTCACGCGACTTTCACCAGATCGTCGGTCCACCTCGTGGTGCGCTTCCCAGTCCGTGGTCGCCACACAAGAACTATCCGCCCCAACGGCAATCAGTTCTTCAGTTCTTCCAACTAGCATATTCCCATACAATTCCATACAAAGAATATTTAATGTGCCTGAACCGTGGTGATCGTATACTCTTGTTCGAGCCACAAGCCGAACATTCGACTCCGGCAACAGCGCAGTCAGCAGCGGGTCAACCTACATTCCACATTAACAGCAGCATCGTGCACCGTCGGCACTTTACACCGACGAGTCACATACAAAAAATATCATTGTGTACCATCTAATCAACATAATATATAAACAGTACTTTTAGCAACAATAAACTACATTACAACGTCCGTGGTGGGTCTCACTTCCACGTTCCGCTGCCGCCCAGGGCTACTCTCTGGGGTAGCTCCTCTAACATCAACATATCATGCACGTGCAGGTCGCGGCGCCTTACAACCGCTCGCGGTCTGCCCGTACAGCTCTGTTGTCGTTGTAGTGAGAAGACACCTTCAGTCATAAATGTTTGTATCTGTGCAGGTAATCCCCATGGTTATACAAGATGAACAGTCGAAACAGTGGCTCGCCGACTCCCAGTCCTAGTATACTGGTCCCTGAATCTCCGGGCAGCCCCAACCTACTGGACCCGCCCTCACCAGACCGCGAAGGCGATGAGCACAATCATTCAGAGACTTACACACAACATGCCCCAAACGAAAACAGCAATGACTCAGCAGCGACCCTTCAATTTGACATATGGCGGCCTAATGTAGGCATATATGACGACAACTCCAGCTCCGCACAACCACACAGCTCCAGCAATGAAGACAGCAACGCCAGCACAGCTATTCAATCCATGAATGAAGAATCCAACAGCCTGCTATCACTTCCCGAAGCACAGGTCAGGAAAAGCCATGATCACAATGACGAACCTCCCACTAAAATCAGAAAGATATCGTCCCCCAACAAATCTGATGACTTGGATGGGGAGACATGTCCAATATGCTTAGATTCTTGGGGCAATTCCGGTGATCATAGGCTAGTTGCGTTAAAATGTGGACATTTATTCGGTTTACATTGCGTCGAGCGGTGGCTCAAAGCGCAGGGCGCGAAAGAAAGGTCCTGTCCGACGTGTAAGAGTAAAGCGCACATTAAAGACGTGCGGCATATTTATGCTAGGAGGCTAGTAGCAGCGGATACATCACAGATTACGACATTGCAAAAACAATTGGATGTGATACAAGCGGAGAAGAGCAGGGCGGAGTTGGAACTCCAGAAATCTAGAATAGCTCATCGAGCGTGTGTCTTACAGCTTGAAGTGCTAAGGAGTACGTTACTAAAATCACAAGTCACCAAAGAACAGCCCCTCAGAAGATCTTGGAGATTTGCTTTAGAAAAAAACTTAGAGATATGTAAAGATGGCGGCTGCAGAGTACTGACTTATAATGATAGGACTTACGAGCTTTATGTGTCACAAAAAAGCACGAATTACCTGTTCCCTGGGTACGGAATCAGAAAAGTTAGTTGTATAGATTGCAAGCTGGGGCAGTTCGTCCATTTGCACCCGAAGCCTATACGTGACATCACGTATTTACAGTCCAGAGACTTACTGTTGAGTGTGGCGTTAGACAGCACTGCTAGAATAGTGGAGAGGGGGATACCGAGTGTCACGGTGCAAGCTGGATACCCTTTGTGGTCTTGCTCCTGGGACTATCTCCGAAGTAACGAGTTTTACGTCGGCGGCGTCGGTGGCGTCATCCATCATTACGACATGAGAAACCCGAACACTTTTATTCAGAGACTGGCGAACCCGATCGATGTATCCCCAGTCGTTTCTCTGTGCTCAACGGAGTTTGGACTGCTCTCGTGTCAGTTGAATTCTTGCTGGCTATGGAGTGGTAGCTTGCGGCAGTGGGAGCCGAGAGCTTTGCCCGTGGAAGGGCCCTTTATGTCTCTGTGTTACGACAACGAATCTCACAGGGCTCTGATATCTTGTAGGCCTGGGTCGCACCCATCAGAGAGGTCACGCTTAACGTTGTGTAGACTCAAGAATAGTGTTCCGAGTGGAAGGGTTTTATTTGATGTGGAGCAGACTTTTAATGGTTCTGCGCGGTCCTCACTCATGTCAAGGGCAACGTTTGTGCATGCGCCTGGTGCTTCATGGGTCGCGGCCCATTCTGAGAGCGAATCCACTCTGTTTCTCCATGGATTGGACGGGGCAAGGACTATGTCGCTCCCAGCTGCCGAGCCTGCCCTAGACGTGTGCTCAGTACAACTAAACGGAGATATTGTAGTTGCTGCGCTGTCAGGATCAAGGTTAAGGTTGTATAAAGCTGTGCTGACAAATTCATGATGTTGAGTGTGTGTTGTTGTGGACTTGAACTTTATTATAGACATTGCCATCGTAAAATAAATCGAAAATAGTAACGCTTTTAGACTCTTAATCACTTGTTCTTACAAGTTTAATAATATGTTATCGAAAATATTGCAATGAATGGTTTGAGTTATAATTGTTTAAAGTTATTTGATAAATGGCGTTCATGATAATTAGCAGTATAATTCATTTTAATGTTAAACCCTTTGTTCTCGTGAACGGTAGTGCCGCTTCCCTTTGTAAATATCTACGCTCTTCAGATGTATATACTCTGACCAAAATAAATAAAAAATTCACATTTTCCATAAACTACTTTATCGTACTAGACCCTTAATTTTGGAACTACCTTCAAATGTTTGGGATATATCTGGAATACAGCATAATTTTGGAGTTAGATGATTCGTGATGTAGGTCGCCACTATAAAAACAACAATCAAAATAACTAGTATGTACTGACTATTGCTGTAGATAGCGTCGATTGAATCTTGTTATAGGCTGTTATCTGTTAAATATTCTTCTTTATTATCATTAGTAATACTTGCTACACTTACTTACGTATTTTTTCGACATGATTCAGTCCAGTGACGTTATTATGTATCATTTGGGGGGAAGGCTTACATACTGGCCCAGCGTAGGTGGTGGTTCTCCACATATGCTTGATTGAATAATTTAGGATGACCAAAAGATTACGCTGTCAGGTCTAGTTTGTTTTATTGGTTCAACAAAAAATATCCTCGTATACCTAATTTCAAATATTCGATATCAGAAGGAGTAGACAGGCTCCTTAGTGGATGGACCTCCTAACAGTTAAGATCGCGGGTAGACGGCTAATTACTAGCCCAAGCGTACCAAAACATCAAAAAATCAATTATTAAAAAAAATTTCACTGAAGCATTTTGCCACTTAGCGGGTATTTCTACATCCGTCGTATTTTAACACGTTTAGTTATCATGATTCTGTCGTAAAGGGTTTTATGGGAAGTCTCTGTTCAGCGGTGGACTTTAACAACATAACATGACATTTCATCACTCCTATTTCCCCGAAGGGGTAGGCAGAGGTGCTAAACACCCAAATTACCCCAGTTATGTCCCCATGTTAGCACGGCCGTAGCTAGGGGGGGCATTGTGGGGCAATGCCCTACCTTAAAATAACAATGCCCTACCTTAAAAATACCAAAAACTAAGATAAATTATTGTTTAAGATAAAAAAATTGTAGCACTAGGTATCAAAATTTTTTCAAACATATTACAGTTTGTGATATTCATTTCTAAAAGAATTCTTTGTTCTGTGTAAAGATGGTATTTAAAGCGCCATCACATGAAGCGACGTATTTATTTTACTTTCGCCCTACCTATAACTAATGCACTGCCCTACTTCGAATTCGACTCTAGCTACAACCCTGCATGTTAGGTCCCCATGTAACAGGTGGCGAGTGTAAACTAAGGACTGTAGGCAAAATATAACTTCAAATTCAATTCTTCTATGTGCATAATTTTTTTCGTTTTTTTTCCGATTGTGGCGCCATTTTAGATTCTTTTATTTTAAAGGAACAGATGGTACTGATTTATTTAATTAATTATTGTTCTTTTTCGTTAGTTTTTAGAAGGTGACATATTTGTGATGTAATTTTAATGCATTTATTTTTGTTTTTAAATAAATTTTTGATAATACCTTGTGTTAATTATTTGTGTAGGTATGCCAGCCCCTTTTATTCTAAACTGTCGGTTCACGGATTCTTCGGAAAGTCACTTCCCGTCTCGCTCTATTTGCGCTCGTTCTCATAATATTATATTCTCAAAATATTTCGTTAGCAAAACATTAGATTCGCATTATATTCCTAAAATATTATCTTTTGTAAAATCAAGTACCTACCAAAGCATTATCCATAAAACGGAAGACAGACATTATTACTTTATATTAAATATTGCGCGATAATAAAATCCTTCGTTCTCCCTTGTGATCCACCCTTAGGATCCACCTATTACAAAATTATTACCAAACTCTTTACTATTTAATTACTTAAGCTCTTTGCACTAAACTTATTAATAGTGATGATACTTTTTCATATATTACTATGATATTATCATGGCGTCATATATTTTTCCTGTGTTGATTATTTAAATAATTGTAAATTTATTTGGTGATCGGAGTAGGTAGAGCTATTTTATGTACTTGGCATATGATAGAATAGTATGGATAAGAAACAATTAATTATATTTATACAAGAATCAACAATTATTGAAGATTTTCATTCCGTAATTTTACCAGAACTTAATTATCATTTAAATGATATTATTATTTTGTATCTCAAAAATCGAAACATGATTAATTATATTTATACAAGAATCAACAATTATTGAAGATTTTCATTCCGTAATTTTACCAGAACTTAATTATCATTTAAATGATATTATTATTTTGTATCTCAAAAATCGAAACATGATTGAAAAGATCAAACTATTTGTATTAAAGTAAAATAAAATCTTAAAAAACATTTAAACAATAATTTACTTATTGAAACAAAAAAAATTCCATTTTTATACTTATTGATAAAAAGAATTATAATAATCGAATCCCGGAGTATTAGTGAGAATCTCGCGGAATATCCATATTAACAGTTTGGCGTCAAACGATCGATGGCACACACTGTGGTGTTACTTCGATGAGGTGAATTTTACCATGATAAAAATCCCATCTTTTTACACTACTTAACGCCTATTTCAATGATCCTCCACATTGGTCGTCAATAAAGACACTTATTACACAAAACTACCTACACTGATTTTACGCAACAAAATCCACTCCGAAACAACATTACAATCACTGAAATAAAAATCATGTCTGCCATGGCATAGTTGAATGCCGCCAAAAACCCTCCATCCACAGATTAGAGGCATCATAGAGTACAAAATTCTTGGTACCTACTCTTTTCATGGTCGTCATGTCTCATGTCACATTTCTGTCACTGTCAGACTGTCAGTGAGTGTTACATTCTTTCTTTGTCGGTTCTGTGTAGCGCGCAGTAGATACCTACTCATAGCGGTATTAAAGCAGTTTTATAAAATTTATGAATCAAAATAAAGTTTCGAAGTGTTATTCGTGAGTGTTTGGTGACGTATAGCTTGACTCAATTTACTGATTTGTAAAATTTTGGTAAGTCTTCATAATAATTGGACGTTTGTTACCATGTGTTTACGATGAGGTCATCTAAATCAATTGCTTTAATTTAAAAATATAATGCTATATTAAAGGGCTGTTGTACTTGCTAAATGAATAATAATTTTTGTAATAAAAATTATTGATTATAAAATATCTTTGGTCAGAGTGTTGTGTCAACAAAACAAAAACAAAACTACAAAATGAAATTAATAAGCTTGTCTGTCGGTGTTTATAACTATGGAAGTATCCAAGCTACTGAATATTTCTTTCCAAACTCCAAATTCAAGCTGACACTCTCAAAATTCTTTATGTAGTTAACACTTTTTGTGGAAGATGTTTATTTATGAATATTATGTATTGCAATGTTTGAAAAACCTACTTTTAATAATGATATCTATAATCTAAATGGGCCACCAATTATTTTAAATCATACCAGTTTTTAATAACACAAGCACACATATCATCATGCCTCTTTCCCCTAAAGAGTAGGGAGAAGGGGATAGTGACAAACTTTCCAGATTCATACTCATGCTTCATCTGATAAAGGCATGCCATATTTAATCTTTTTTTAGAACCATTCTTGGTCAAAATTCATATTTCACAATTTTCAGATAAAAAGCCTTAAAGATGGATCAGATCATAGCACATGTTGCCCAGAATGTGGAGAAGCAGCTTGACAAGGAGATTGAAAGGTTTGTTTTATAAAATAAATATATAATTTATTTCAATAAGATATAGTCCTGGTTCAGCACATCAATAAATATAAAACTGACAAATTTCTTGATTTTTAATATCACATGTTAGACATGCAACTACAGAAGCAACGTCTGTAATTGTAAATCGATAATGTTAAAGAAACTATATTTTATCATTAATTTTCATATATTATATAAATAGTACTAAAATGATTAGTGTTATTTATGAGTTTGTAGTTGTCTGAACTGAACTATTAATTCATACTTCCATACTAATATTACAAATGCGAAAGTACATCTGTCTGTCTGTCTGCCTTGCTTTTACATCCAAACTAGTGAACCAATTCAATTGAAATTTGGTACACAGATAGTCTAGAGCCTGAGAAAGGACATACAAGGGACTACTTTTTATCCCGATATTCCCATGGGAATGGGTACCGCGCGGGTGTAATCATTGTTATCAATATCTGCTCAACCAAGTGACATTTTCTGTCAAAATGTAATTTCATTTCGAATTTTAAAATTTCTCTGCATTAAACATAAAGACACTACAACAGAGATTTATCACCATGACAACAATTAATCAGATGGGGATGGCACTGTCAAGAAATGTTTTTTTCGTTATTTTATTAATTAGAGGTTTTAGTTTAATTATTAACAATCAACATTTAGCTAATAACAGGTAGGAATGTAATGTTGATCACTTTGTAAAAAAACAATGCAGTGTTAACAAACACACAAACATTTTTAGTAAACTTTTATCGGCGTTAAATCAATATCCACGCGAACGACGTCGCGGGCGCAGCTAGTTACAAAATAAAACACAGATTTGTGGGTAGTATTAAGTTTGAATGATGATATGTCAGGACTTATTGAAATGAAATGAAATGAAATGAAATCATTTATTCTGCAATTAGATTTACATGAAATACTTTTGCACGTCAATATTTTTTTTCCTACTAGCACTTCGACGTGAATGGCCTGTTGAGAAGAAGTGCCGCAAGAAACTCAACAGTTAGCCTTTTTTAAATAGCCATAATAACAAAAGGAATTTAGAACATTTTAAATATTGTAAAATAAGTATGTGCAGAGGAGCAAATTATAGTAGCCACGAATTTTTATCTTTAAAATAATCTTCTATCTTATAATACCCCTTTTACATTGAACAGCTTTTAACAGTTGACTTAAATTTATGCAGGGGCAAGTCAATAAAACTTTGTGGCAGCCTATTATACATTCTTATGCTGATTCCTATAAAACATTTAACAGTCTTGTGAAGTCTGAGGCTTGGAACGGCGAGCTTATGCTTATTTCTGGTGTTGAGGCTATGGCAGTCAGAATTTTTAAGGAAAGTATCATAGTGTTTACGTACATACATAATACAATCAAAGATGTATTGAGACGCCACAGTTAATATATCAATAACCTTAAATAGTTCCTTGAGCGAGTCACGTGGTCTAAGGTTGTATATCGCACGAATGGCTCTCTTTTGAAGTACAACGATAGTTTGATGTCAGCATTGGAGCCCCACAACAGTAGACCATACGACATTACGCTGTGAAAATAGCTAAAATAAACTAATCGCGCCGTTTCAACATCAGTGAGCTGCCTTATTTTTCTAACTGCATGCGCAGCTAAACTTAGTCTTCCTGCTAGAGCCGTAATATGTGGACCCCATTGCAGTTTAGAGTCCACAGTAATTCCAAGAAAAGTTGTAGACTTAATTATTTCTATACGTTCCTCGTTATACTATAGTACTGCTTGTGGGTAGTATTAAGTTCGAATGGCAATATGTTAGGACCTTGTCCCTGCGTGTTCCAGGCTGGACACCCTGGACAACAGCGACCTGGAGGCGATCCGGCAGCAGCGCATTGCCGAGATGAAGCAACGCGCCAAGCTGAAGCAAGAGTGGCTCGCCAACGTAAGTTTTTTTAGATTACACTTCGGTGAGTGCGCAACTGAGCATGATTTGATTCCAAGGATCCAGAAGGCCTAGCACGGGCCGGAGAGAAAAAGCCCCCATAGACAAAATTACTCATTGCCTCTCGCCTCCGCGCGAACGAAGAAACGAGAGGCAATAACGATTTTTGTCTCTGGGGACTTTTTCTCTCCGGCCCGTGCTAGGCCTTCTGGCGTCGATTGGCGTATCATCTTTAAACTCAAACTCAAAGTCATATAATCAAATTGGTATCATCAAATACACTTTTGACAAGTCAAAACAAAATACATAAATTATAATCATCTTAAAATTTACAATACCACTACTTTTTTTTCGGCCTTGTCTAGAGAAGATACAGGCAAGAAACTCTGCAAGGGTTCCATCCTCCCTTTACATCAATATGTTCTACAACCTAATCAAATTTACGTGTATATATTATACAATACCCTTAGTCACAAATGTCAAAATTGAATTGGAAGGAAAATGCTCCAAAAGCGACGTATCAATATAAACAAGTGATTTACGTTGTTGATGTTCCATCTATCCGCACAAAACGCTTCGCCAACACTTTTATAATGCGAACAGCAAAGGAGTGGAATTCTCTACCTCCTGATATTTCCCCCCGAGCGATACAAGCAGTAGATAAGTCCATTTGCGAAGGATGCTAGGGCAGCACCAAAGGATGCAGGCCAGGCGACCTCCACCTTGCTTGATCAATTCTCGGTTCAAGGATTGGGTATTGTTCCTCTCAAAAATTGCTGTGCCTTACAAGGTCCTTACTGATACATACAAAAATGTTGTTATCCCTAATTTACATAAGGAATGTGTTGGGGAGATATCCAAAATAAAGAGGCAGCTTATAGGAAACGTGTATATTCGATCAAGAATATAAAATTCGAGGGGGCGTATTCGAAATTCTGTGTTGCCATTTTTAGAAACTTAATTTTACTAACAAAATTACCTTAAATAATACTACAAAGTTACCATGCTATAATAAAAAAAAGTGTAATTAAATCAAAAAAGAATGTTATAAAGATTTTCAGACATTTGTTCTCCAGTCTTGGGTGTTTATATATATTTATATGTATATATTCAGGATATTTATATGTATATTATTTATCTATTAAATATATTTATCCGTCATACCTCAGTAATGACTATTTATTTAATTATGTATTTATTGCATCATAATGTAAATACAAACAGGTCTTAACAGGTAACTTTTGACAACATTATGAACCCTGTCGGGCACTGCAATATTGACAAATGAAATGAGAGGAGAGATGAGGATACTTTCCATTGGTAATATTATTTTAACATGTATAGTTGGTAGGACTAAATACAATTTGCGTTGATATTTACTCAATAGGTACTCAATACTTTATTGCTTTTGCTTTTCGCTTTATTATTTGTACATTCAAATTATTTAATTATTTTAACTTACTATTTAGAAGCAGAATAATACTGTTTTAATATTATTAAGGTTTATTAAAATGAAACTAATTCTGTATTATTTTTGTGGTTTGTTGCGTCGGTATTATTATTAGACAAATTTAAATTGTTATTTACAAAAAAATTACAATTTAAATTTCTATTATACGTATGTATCTTTCTTCCAGGGCCACGGAGAATATACCGAAATAGACGGTGAAAAAGAGTTTTTCGGTGTGTGCAACAAGAGCGCCAACGTGGTGTGCCACTTCTACCGCTCGGACAGCCCTCGCTGCAAGATCGTGGACATGCACCTCAAGATCCTGGCCAAGAAGCACGTGGAGACTAGATTTGTCAAGTTGGATGTGGAGCGGGCGCCGTTCTTGACCGGTGAGTGGGGTTTACATACGCACCAACGTATAATCACGATTATTATCCCCTAACGGTGAGTGGAGATTAGGGAAAAGCACTGCAGAAGCAGCCCACTGCGCGCTTCACCAGCAATGACTGCACTCAGCGCGACAGGTGGTGAGCCCGTCGCCGCTATAAGCTTTTGGATGTTGTGCAGTTCTAAGTCTATTAGTGCGGTTTATGTGAGACGTAATTCCGTTGCCTTATATATAGTAGTAATGAGAGCTTTGAGAAGCATGGCTGGAGTAAAATTGAGTGACAGGATATATAATGATGTGATGAGAAGAAAGTGTGGTTTGAAAGAGGATGTAGTGACAAGAATAGAGAATGGTATGCTGAGATGGTTTGGACACGTGGAAAGGATGGATGAAAATAGATTGACTAAAGGGATATATGAATCGGATGTGAGTGAGATACGGGACGAGGCAGACCTAGGCGAACTATAATAAGCTATTTATTTTGTAAAATGCATTATATGTAAAATGTTGACGATTTTAAGTGCCAAACTTGGCATATGAAATAAAATTATTTTCAATTTTTAATTTTGATTTTTTTTTTAACGTTTCTTGGCCAAATGAAAGACGTTCTTGAGAAGGGCCAGGTCAAGAGTACCCGAAATCGCCGAGCATGCATGAGGACTGTAATGAGAGTTGATGAAGCGAAAGAAATATGCAGGGATCGTAGCAAGTGGAAGGATGTAACCTCAGCCTACCCCTGTGGGGAAAAGGCGTGACTTATGTATGTATGTTATATTGGGTCCTTACCTATGAATTGGTTTCTCTCTTAGTATTTTGTCTGTAACTATTAAGATTCAGAGTATTCCTAAAAAAAATTACCTCGTCTAAAAATAGACTATATTTTTGAGCTCTTTTGATTTGTTTTGATAATTTGTTGTAAGTTTAATTGTGTTAAAATTGGACACGGAGACAACATGAAGTGTGATACTACACATATTACTAAAGCTTGTCTAATGATGATGCCAAATATTATTATCTTTGGATTTGTTGTTGTGAAGAAAACTGAAAATATTTTAGTATGGAAAATGCAGAATTCCCCAAAATCTCCATACAAAACACCAATTTCATAGGTAAGGATCTAATATATAGTTTGTCAAATACTCTTATGATCTGTATGCGGAGCGGCCAGATGTAGCTGTGATGCCCCCTGACTGTGGGCGTGAGAACTGCTACTGTCCCCAATAACCAAACCACCCCGCTGTTGTCGCAGGCCGCCTGAAGGTCCGCGTGATCCCCACCATCGGCATCGTCCGCGACAACAAGACGAAGGACTTCATCGTGGGGTTCACTGACCTCGGGAACAGGGACGACTTCCACACCGACGTGCTCGAGTGGCGGCTCGCCAGGTAACATTCTGGGACTGATTGAAAGATATATAAGGAGTATTTGGCGACATTCAACTATGGCGGACGTGATTTTTATTTCAGTGATTGTTTCGGAGTGGATCATGTTGCGTAAAATCAGTGTAGTTTTATGTAATAAGTGCAAATGATGATGAGCAATGTTGAGGATCATTGAAATAATCGTCAAGTGGTGTGAAAAACGATGAGATTTTTATCGTGGTAATCCACCTCATCGAAGTAACACCATAATGTCTGCCATCGATCGTTTGACCCCAAACTCTCCCAAGATGCATTGAAATGTATTACACCTGCATTTCAATGCAAATACTTAAGACATTAAAATACCGAAGACGTGGCTGTATGGGCTCCGTTCCCTTTGCCTTCCCTACATGTGAGAATTTTACAACTACAAGAAATATATAAAAATATTCTTTAATATTATGAACAATAAAATAAATCCATACTATCCATATTTCACGCTTTCACGTCAAAACTACAGAACCGATTAAATCAAAATTTGGCACACATAGTCTAGAGCCTAAGAAAGCTATTAACTAGCCCCATTTTAAACAGCTAAAGCTGCTTGTGTTACGGACACTAGATGACGGATAAAATATATTTAAAAGTATATTTAAAAAATATTCAAATTATATGCTGGAGAACAAATGCTTGAATTCATCACACAAACATCTGCCCCCACCGGGGATCGAACCCAGAATCTCTCAAGATGGCGACGCGTTAACGCCGGCGTACAGACCATGAGACCACGGAGGTCGTCAGAACAATACATACATAACACTATTATAAAAAGTGATTTTTAATGGCGTTATGTCTCCGTGGTGTTGCCAGTGCAAAAATAATATTTCTACCATTTTTGCATTATTTTTATTTATTTAGGTGAACAAAAGTTATACACTGATATAATTATAATCACTATTGCATTCGTTTCTACCCACCAACCCGCATTGGGCCAGCGTGGTGGTACGGCCCATACTCCTCATGTGTTTCTCGATGAGGAAGGCCTGTGCCCAGCAGTGGGACATATATAGGCCGAGGACGGACAAAAAGACATTCTAGAAATTTGTATGAATTTGACAGCTTTCACCGAATTCGTGTGAAATTGGCCATAAGCTGTTAATAAATCATATTTTCTACTAGCTGTTGCCTGCGACTTCGTCCGCGGTTACTTCGGTTTATTAACTATCCCACGGGAACCGTTAATATTCCTGAATAAAAAGTATCTAAGAAGTTGACCAGGGATATAAGGTATCACCATGCAAAATTTCATTGAAATCCGTCCAGCCATTTCGGAGATTACAAACAGACAGAGAAACAAAAAATATATATTTTTTCCTCTTTTTACATCCCCTTGACTTGGTTTTAAGCATTTTATTCAATGTACAGACATTCGATCTCTACAGTTTTATTATATGTATAGATATATTTTAAAATCATCCTTATTTTCAGGGGAGAAGTAATAGAATACTCCGGCGACCTCCTGACGCCTCCAGACTCGAAGAAGCAGCAAACTCTACACGTCCAGAAGAAGACCATACGAGGAAACGACAACGATACTGACTCGGATCTAGAACTTAGCGATTGATTTTAATCATAATATAAATCCTGACCAGGAATATAGAAAACTTCGCCATATTGCGGAAAAATGGTGGAACTAATTTATTTTAATGGCAACATTAATTTTAACCATCAATTTCATTTTGAAACGTCAGCTGTCACGTATTTTGTTGTCTAGTCTAATCGTCCAGTATGATTCATTTCCGTTGTTTCCCTTTTGAAGTTTCCCTACCCAGATGTGTTTAAGTGTTGCTAGATTTATTAAAACTAATAATATTAAACTATAATCATATATAATTAAATGCCACTTCCTCTTAATTTAAGATGGCTCTTTTTGTTATACTTATCGAAAAACATAACATTTACAGGTTGTCTGTCCACTAATCAAAGTTATCACAGCGGTTTACACACATAGTACGTAGGTTCTTTCCCGTCATTTCATGCGCGGTCCAAACTACGTGCTGGCAAAATTGTTGTTCAATGTGGAGATGACGAATCATCATAAAATTCAGTATGATTCATTTCATTATCCTTTTTTTTTTGTTTTTATTAGCTATTATTTTAATAGAAAAATACGATTTTAGAATTTTTTTTTAAATTATTCTTGGTGACGCAATAAAAAATAATCTGGCGCTCTCAGAACAGGTTTTTATTATCCCGGCCAGGCTATTATAATATAAATAGTCTGACCAAGAGTCCAGGCACGGACCGGATAATTATTAGTCTCCAGATACGAAATTACGCATTGCTTATTGGTCATTTACTCATTGCCTCTAATGAGAACAAAAGAGCGAGAGGGAGTGCATTATTCTGTCTCTGGAGCCTTTATCTTTTCGGTCCATGCTGGGTATACAGGAAATAAAACTGCTCTGGGGCCGCCAGATTTTCTTAACTTGCAACGCTAACAATATTAAAAAATGAAATTGACGGACAAGATTAGTGTTGATGTTTAAAAAAATAGTTCCATTAATGGCGAGGTTTTTATTTCCCTAGTCAGGATGTAATGGTATTTTAAATAAACGCTATTGAATTATATAATTTTTGGGCACAATGTAGGAAATTCCATTTTAAAAGCCACGCTATTGAATACTCAGTAAATTTAAAACTGTCAAATTCCATTAATGGATAACCTTTAAGAAACATCTCAGCACAAAGACGTCCACCGCTTAACATCGGTTTAAAGATGAAAATAGACGGTTAATTTTTGCTTTCATTTTCGATTCATCATCGATGAAATGCCTAAATTGACATTCATCGGAGTAATGAACGCCAATCAGAAGAAAAACGTTCATCGTTCACAATTTATAGCAAAAATGAATCAATTTTGATGAACCGTCTAATTTTAGCCTCAACATATTGTGCAAAATTTATTAAAGGATTTGACAGTTTGTGATTTTACTATTTAGTTGTTGACCGTACTATATATTCTATTATTGCAATGTGATTATAGTATTATAAAGGTATGAGATGGTACAAAGGATTATTTCGTCGTCCTCAGCCTATATACGTCCCACTGCTGGGCACAGGCCTTCCTCATAGACACACACGCTGGCCCAATGAGGGTTTATTCATCTGTTTTAATCTTGTCTTGAGAGTACAGTCATAAAAATCGACATAAGTCGAATCTAACCGGTGGATATCTTAACGTAACGCATATAATACGCGTCGTCATTGCATAACGCGTCGTCACTTGTCATTGTATTTGCATCTCAGTACAGGTACATGTTGCTATCTTATATAACATGTTACATCATCTGGATGCTGTTTTACTCATAATGTAGTGCAAGACTCGCTCCCATAGATCTGTAATACAGACAAAATAAAATATAATAGTGTATAAATACTATTATTATGTTTTTATAATCATGTGTGATTGGTGCTGAAACATGTTATTTTATACTCTATTCTGTATGCTTTTAGGTATGTTTTGGATTGTATGATCGAGTGGCTGTGTTGCCAGTTATCTAATTGCTACATTATGGTAGTTATATGTGAGTGAAAGTATTTTAAATTAATTTTATTTTTAAATTAAATTAACAAGCTATATTAATAAAAATATCTTTTTGTATGCGGTTGTTTTATTAATTGCTTATTTTCGTCTTAGTGATTGCTTATATTGAAACAAGTAAAAAAAATAGATAGTGGCACGTAAATTCTCAATCTATGAGTGTCACCTTCTATTATTATACCCAAGTGGCTCGTGGGTCAAATAATACTTTGGTTCACTCAGGAAACCAGAGCGTTAATTTCGTCAGCGTTGATAGCTCTCCAGCGGGCGCACCATCTTCTGCCTGTCTCTCAGAGTAAACAGAACTGGAGTAGCCATTAGTCAATTTCTCAAACATTTTTTTCTGCCATTTCTTGCGGGGGGTGAGGTTACCACTACACTCAAAGCCAGCCGTTTTTACAAATGCACACATGCATAATTCGACACACAAATTTAAATTTCACGCACACACACGCTTGAAATAGTCACGTGGGGTGTGCGTTTTGACAACGTCACAGCCGCACTCCCCACGAGACTAGCGTTCGAAATTTGAAATCGTAGAATTCTAAAACATGAAATAATCAAGTAAATAATCATGAAATCTTAAAAATTATAATTACAAATAAAAGGTGACACCATCTTTTAGCATACTCGATGTTTTCTATTTATTTTTACAACAAAAAACAGCACAGGCAGGCATTTTTGCGGGAGCTCTGTTCGCCGCATCGTTTACAATGTTATGGCTGTCAAAATGGCGGCTCAACTATTTTTATTAAACGTGCAAGCATCCGATGCTTGTGCATTTGGCAGAGGGGAATGTTAGACAAAGGCTACTCCAGTTCTGTTTACTCTGAGGCCTGTCTTCTATAAAAAAAATAACACAAAACCATTAAAAACGTAGTAAAATTCACTTAATAAATTTATTGAAATAATGTGGTTATCCCTAGCCAATTACCGCTGCTAACCCTTGTTATAGTGTGATTTTAGCAGTAGTGGTAAGGATAAGTCAGCTCTAAAATCGACTGCTACTCTACACACTACAAATCGCAAAGATTTACCTACATACGACGTGATATAGAGCTCTCCCCACCCTCATCCCCACCACTGCCCCAATATTGCGTCTGGCAAAGACTCAGGATTAAGGCATCTTGAGTTACCCCTTTCGTCTTATTTTTCTGGTGAATCCAGATCATAGACATAAATTAGAAAACGTCCAGCATAGAAGTAATACGCTTCGCTGAACTCCAGATGCACGTTTTCCTTATTTATGACACACATAAAAACCATGAAGTTTTTTTATTAATTTTATTTCATATGAATGTTTGGTTTATAATTAAAATTATGGTACAGTTGTCATAGCTTCCTATTTTATTAAAAACTATAAAGTCAATCTGTCATGTGACAGTGACAGCTATCCATATAATTTGGCAAATTGTTCTGTGATCGTGAGCAAAGTGCGACTGTTGCGTGATGTTTTTATAATTTTCTTAAGAGAAAATTTTACTATAAACTGTAACTGCGTAGTTCGATTGTCAATAAATATTGTTTTATAATTTTTGTGACGAAAAAAGTTATTGTGTTCGATTATTTTGTTTGAAGTTATCAAATCGAGGCGGCCGCTCAACCGTTTTTCTTTCGTAAGTAGTAAATATCCTGTAAAAAATTCCTAATAGCGAACCAAATATGCACGCCTATTAATAGTGCGTCAAAAATTCCACGGTTACACGATTTGGCCCAGCAATTTGGGCCCAAGGTTAATAAACTAGACTTTGAACTTCATAGTAGGGCATTAAACATAAGTTATTTTTTTTCTTTTATAGATTAAAAAAGCAATAACTTTGTAGTTTTATTTAGCAATATTTTCTCACATAAGAAACTGAAGGCATAACAATTTTTGGACTATTTACAAAATTAATTATAACCAAACTAACTTAATCACACTAAAAATTACTACTAAGAATAATAATAACCTCAGACTTTATGAACATTAATATAAAAACTTAACAGTAAATATATTGGTAGGTTGCCAAAATAGAAGACAGTAATTGCATAATGTTCAAGTTGTTTTATGGCTATTGCAATAGATATATCTGTCAAAAGTTTCTGAAAATAAACACCAGTGTTCTAAACTGTCTCTCCAGCTAAGAGGTGCAGCAGCTGGACAATTGTGTAACAAGTATTAATAAATATAAATATGTTCACACATTCACATCTATCAACTAGCCCATTTTAAGCAACTAATGCTGCTTGTGTTACGGATACTAGATGACGGATAAATAAATTTAATAGATAAATACATATAACTGTTCAGAAAATATGCAATACATATATAAACATCCAAGACTGGAGAACAAATGCTTGAAAATTCATCACCTAGGACATTCAGAACCTAGGACTTCTCGAGATGGCGACGCCCTGAGACCGGCATACAGACCACTCGACCACGGAGGTCGTCAGTAACTGTCTTGTCTTAACATCATACTTATATCTTCAAAAGGTTAAGCTGTTTAACAGGATGTTTGATCTTAACCTCCTAACACGTTGCTTCTCCACAAAAGACAAAATAGGTTAGACTATTAAGGCCAGTTATTTTCAAGGAGTGACTTGATGATTACAAAGCACTAATTACAGGTCCCTATGTTTTGCCTTCTTTCATTGAATAGTTTGGTTTCAATGTTAGTTGATCACTGGAAATTACACAATCAAGCGCCCTATCTCTTAGGTGTTAAGGTTGAATTACTTGTGTAGTCTGACATAGTATTCATTATACCTTATCTACTTATCTCCCTTGATTAAAACCAAAATGCTAATTAACTTTGTGATAAGGATTCATTGCCAGTATAGTTTATCATTATTGCTTGACCGAACACTATACTATTCTTAACACAATCGGTACTCTCTTATTTCTTTATGAGCATGTGCATATGCCTAGGCGATCGCCCCATAAAATGGTCCATCTGTCTTCTTAATATCATTACACCTCTCGGTCTAGCCACAGATCTAGATCACAACAGATTCGAGTTTAAACATACATACATAAGTCACGCCTTTTTCGCACAGGGGTAGGCAGAGATTACATTCTTCCACTTGCTACGATCCTTGCATATTTCTTTCGCTTCATCAACTCTCATTACAGTCCTCATGCATGCTCGGCGATTTCGGGTACTTTTGACCTGGCCCTTCTCTAGAACGTATTTAATTTGATCGATAAACGTTCGCCTAGGTCTGCCTCGTCCCGTATCTCCACTCACACCCGATCGACTCACACACATCGAGTTTATAAGAGAAAAAAAATCGGAGAAGCGGAGGGGAAGAGAAGCCGCCGCCGCCAGGCGTGTGTATAGACTACCGGTGGTCCAGGTGGTCCCCAAGAAGAAACCCGGGCAAAGAGATCAAGCTCACAGGCCCGTACCTCCGCCCTAAGGCGAAGAAGACCCGCTAATAGAAAGTCTCGTCCCGTGGTTGGATTTGAATGGGTATATCCTAATTTTAGTAGGCACTGCCAATAGGCTAGTTGACCCTTTTTTTTTACTGGGCCCCAAATGATTAATTACTGATAGCCATCACCATAAAAAATAATAAAAAAAAATTCTGAAGCCTATAACACAATAAATTTTAAATTATAAATTAAGTTTTTGCTAAAATGTCAAAAACGCCTTCGGTCCTGATGGTCTATGAATTATCTGTGCCTTAGCATCATGATTATTGTAAACAATTCAATACGCATGCGTGACATAGCCGACAGTTACGCTTGATTGGTTGCGACTGGCGTTTGACGGATTTTGACCATGCGTAGTAATTTGTTTACATGAAGCATTACTCAACTACTTTCACAAACATGGTGGATAGCGTTTTTGGCAGATGAAAAAAAAGGAATAATAAAACACAATTAAATTGAATTTCTACAGCAATCCCTTATTTATTATTATCGAACTTGGTATATTTCAGACCCTTGTACTAAATAGTATGTAAATGACACATTATTTTTATTACTTTTGGTATGAGTCAACTAGCCTATTGTACTGCTGAGTTTAACACGCCTAATGCCAGCGGTCGGTCCTCGTCAACAAAAAAAAATGACGATCCTACTGGAGTTCGTATCGTCACACGTGGCTGGCCAAAGCACGTTAACTTGAGGGCCGATGATGTGAACGTTGAAATGTTTGCCTCACGGTCCTTACAGTTCCACCAGATTTTTTGGGGAAGGCAAAATATTTGAGGGTCCTCAAGTCACTCAATACTCAATTATTTATTGCATTTCACAGTGAAGTCACAGGTTTTACATAATATAATTATGATTACTGCAAACCCTGTCGGGCACAGCAACATTGGACAGGAGGAACATGGTCCTGGCCACCTGGGGGAGTTAGAATCATGATAACCTCGTTCTCCTACCCACCCTACAGCAAAAAGGAGCATCTACATTTTTGTCCTTAGCCTATATACGTCCCACTGCTGGGCATAGGCCTTCCTCATGGAGAAACACATAAGAAGTATAGGCCGTAACACTACCACGCTGGCCCAATGCCGGTTGGTGGGTAGAAACAGTCGTAATAGCGACCGGGACCAACGGCTTAAAGTGCCTTCCGATTCCGAAGCATGGAGGAGCTGACCATGGCGAAGGTAGCTTTAGGTAGCGTCTAGATTACTCTAGAACATCATTGATATGTCCAATAAATATTGTTTTATTGTTTTCCGCTCCAGACGTTCAAACCCGCTAACAAGTTGCGTAAATATTCAGCAAACGTTAATGCCGCAGACGACCCGACAGTCACGGAGCTTTGTTTACGCTCATATTGTTATATCATTAGGATATTACATACATACATACATATTATCATCACGCCTCCTTCCCCGAAGGGGTAGGCACAGGTGTTACCACCCACATTTCGCCAGATATGTTAGGTCCCCATGTAACAGGTGGTGCTGGTGGATTAGGATATTAACTGCTTGAAAAGAATATGAAACATTTATATTATTAATGCACTTAGAATACAGAGACATAGACCAGCCAGGTGCGGCTTGTTCGTTGCTAACTGTAAACACGCTGTAATCTTTTTATAACTACTCTGCGACACGGCACACCTGAGTTTCAATCTTCATTCCACTCCCAACTAAAATACAATACAATTGATCACCTAAAATTACTAATTGGTCAGCAACTTATGGGCAGCAAATATTTCTACATTGGTCAGCAAAATAACTAATTCGGCAGTAACTTTGGGCAGCAGGTATTTCTAATTTGTCAGTAAAATAACTAACTGTACAGCAACTCAGTAGACAGCTTTTGCCTAGTCTCTGACTAATTTAGGGATAATAGTCGTGATTATGTATGTGTTAAATATTTATTGAAATAAAAATTCAATTATTCATTACTGTGTATATTTTCACAAGTGACAAATAACAACGGTTGCTAGGTATGTATGATAGGTGTGACTGTTTTCAAGATATTCATTATTATATCGAGATAAACACCGGATATTCGTTTTACTGTCATTGTTTTGTACAAAACTCGATAGCATAATCGCCAATTGCAAATGATGATTAAGATACGTGGCTGTTTTGATAACTTTCAAATTATCTTGTAGTATAAATAGCGGGATGGACTTTAAGCTGATAAAGCGGCACACGTTTGGTACTTCTTCAAGCCAGTGGCTATGCCTCCGGCTCCGTTATTCGTAACTGTCCTATCTTGCTCTGATTCGCAAAAAGTGACATATCTATCATCAGAGATTCTTTGATACATTTGTTTTCCGACAGTTGACAACTCCACTGAGGTAGAATAAGGGACTTCTCACACTTATTTAGCTCGATTCAGCGTTTTACTATGGAAAACGTCAATTTTATATGAGACGCTTACGCGGCTGCACGGACGCGGAAAGCTGAACAGGTTCCATACAAAACTGGCGTTTTCTACAAACGCTGAATGCAGCTGAATATGTGTGAGTAGTCCCTAAAGCTTAATTATGGCCGGTGCACGGCAGTTGACCTTCTGTGTACAGAATTTTTTTTTTTACTTTTTAGGTTTTTTCCTAAAAATATGAAACTTGAAATTACGGTATAAGTTAACAATAAAAGTTTTAGTGTAAAAGTTTATTTTTTTCTTTTTAGCGCATTTAAATAAAAGCTTGTTTTTAAAAAGGTTTTTTTTACCTTAATTTTTTTCGAGTTTCTCTCAGCAAGCCCTTTAATTTGATACCCATATTGTAGGAATGCATTAAAAATGATTGGTCCGCCATTTTGGGTATGGATTTAGAATGACGTGACACGGTTAATCGTGAATTATCATCCGAACTGAACGTGCATACCGAATTTCAGCTCAATCGGTTGAGGGCAAGTGCCTTAAACTTGAGTTGTAAGATTCCACCCGGACAAACATACATTGCAAGTTAAATGAAAGCTTGTAAAATGGGACTCCTTTATTAAAGGGGCCTCTCGTAACTCACGTTCAATCAGAGGCATTGTCGGGGCCGTGGTGGGGAGTTTCCTAAATAGCCTTCCTAAAACCACTACTGCCCCAATATTTAAACGTTCACAGTCCCCATTGCTTGTTTATTTCCAAAGTCGTAAGTCCAGTTTAGTATTTTTTCTTCGCAAGTCCACAAAATTCTATGATCTCATGGTCTCTACGCCGGTGTCAAGAAGTTCGCCATCTCGAGAGCTTTTGGGTTCGATCCCCGGTGGGGCAAATGTTTGAGTGATGAATTTTCAGGCATTTGTTCTCCAGTCTTAGATGTTTATATATATTCAGGATATTTATGTATTTATCTATTAAATATATTTATCCGTCATCTAGTGTCCGTCCGTAACACAAGCAGCATTAGTTGCTTAAAATGGAGCCAGTTGATAGGTGTGAATGTCTGAAGATATTTATTTATTTTCACAAGTATAAGCTAGGAATTATATTCAAAGTTGTATGAGCCTCGTGCCCCAAAGGAGGCACGTCCTTGTGGCCATAGAACGTGTGAACGTGTTAAGGGACGTAGACCCCTAAGGTCTCGGGTCTCGGTTGTCCGTCTGTCACCAGGCTCACAGGTCACAGTATATCATGAACCGTGATAGACAGTTAAATTTTTTTACCAAACATGGTCGGTTTTTCAATATTAATAATGTGTGCACGTTACAATTTTAATTCTGTAGATATAGATAATTATCTGTTGTTATCTGTGGGTTTTCCAATTGATTTATCGATTTATTAAATTTACTGTATAAATAGATAATGATAACACGAAAACATTACATTTAATCGCTTGTGTTTGTTGATAATAGGTGAGGATATAGTTGACGAGGAGCTACCTTACCCTTGAGGGTCAAGCGAACGCCGGCGCTCGCGAACAATAGATAAACCTTTCTAATGTGCCTGGTTTTGTCACCATTGAGAGTCAAGGGAGCGACACAATAGCATTTATTGTATTGATATTAGGGATGGTACGTATTTACGCGACCAGGTTTTAAAACCTGGTATTCACCTCCAAGTACGCGCACCAGGTACGAGTCTGAAATACTTGCAAGTCTTGAAAGTATTTTACTTGATCGCGCCCTCCGGGCTCGCGGGTCAACGCACCTCGCCATGAACGAGGTGCCGTTATTAAAAATAGGCCTTAGTATAATAGAAATAATAATTAAGCCTTATTTCCAGCAATTAGAGTCTGATATTCTCGGACAACAAGTTGCATTGATCACTGTATTGTTATTGGCTAACCCGGTGGCCGAAAGGATTTTGCGCCGCGGTCACATCTAGTAATTTCGGGTTCGAATCTTGGTTCAGCTGAAATTTTGTATGATGAATACAGACATTTTATCTTGTTTTTGTTTATCCTATAATTATTATGATTTATTTGTCATCTTGTACCAATCAATAACACAAATTATGAAATTATATTATAGTAAAGGTACATGCAATATGAAATTAATAATTACAATTCAATAAACAAGAAGTAAATTTTTAATTAACTATTGATATTACATATTGCCAATTATTATGTTTTTTTAAATTCATTTTAATATTAGCAAATTATGTTTTATTCATAATAAACTGAAAACATATTGTTCGAGAAAAAATGCTTAATCAAAAAACATTCGTCTACACTTGGGATCGAACCCTGAATCTCTGAAGATTAGGGAGACGTCGTCGTACGTAGTCGAAGACGCACTCACGCACCCTGCGAGCCAAGTCTTTTATTGAAGTATTTTATACTTGTGTGCAATGCACGCCATAATACTTGCTGGTATTTTTCGGACGCACACGGCGCGGCCGCGTCGCGCCCCGTTCGCCCTGCGACTGCGAGTCCAAAAACCAGGTATTTTGTACTTGTTAAAGGAGCTTCACGCCATAATACTCCTAATGGTGAAAGCAACACGAACGAATTATCTATGAAAGTATTTTCATTCTGGTATTTTATTAGAAATTCGTTCTCACGCTAATATAGTTAGGGTCTATTATATTATTGGCAAAATAAAATTGAATGGCTTGCGAGTTTCAGATTAACATACAAAGTTTTCTACGACTTCGAACAGTGTTTAATACCTAATTGTATTTGCTTCTTTTATTGTATTGTAGACTATGATTTGATTTTTATTACGTAATTGTATTGTTGATGTAGACTTGTGTAGCACTAACTAGTAGATTTACTTTTGTTTTTGTCTAAAATACTTTTAATTAATTATATCAAATTCTAAAAACAGTTCAAATTAAGATTTTTTTATTGTATTACGTACATTAATTACAAGTAAGTAGGTGACTTCATCTTCAAGAATATCTTAGTATGTACTTACTAAAGAGAACTTGTACCTATACGCCGGGAGGTTTCAGGGCGTCACCGTCCCCTCTAAAGGTTCGATTCCCGGTGGGGCCAAAAACTTTGTGTGATTAAGACATTAATTTTTTTTCTTTTTGTGTGTACCTTAACTGTTTTGTGCACATATGTGAATGTTGTGTTATTTTTGCATTAATTAATAAATTAAAGAATGAACTAACTTAACTTTTAGACAGTGGTAGGTAGGTATGTACATACATAGGCTTTGTGCGTCCGTTTGTCCCGTGTTTGTCCCACTCCGCCCGTTGCCTCATAATTACCAATATACATATTTCGTATGTACTTTTACTCATCTACCTACATTATATACAAATAGGTACAATCTCTGCTTAATTCTAGTTCGATTACATGGGATGCTTTTTTCAAATATGTACCTCTTAGATTTAGGTTTTTTGTTTTCGCTAAAACCTACCTATTATTTTATATCCAATTAGGCTAATAAAGACAAAATAGAATTATTACAAAACAATGTCAAATAATCTGCTCGAATCGAAACCGTAACAATACAAAAACTATGCAAGTAGTTTTTAATGTGATTCTTAAAGTCTAGACACCAAGGTTTATATTATTTTATTATAAATAAAATGTCTCCGCTCGATCGTTTCGTGAAATTGCACTGTCCTTGAACCCTGATTACTAAAGTCAAGATGCTTGAACACATTTCACGCCTTTTTTTAAATATTCCTAATTCTCGTTGGTAAGTTGTTCTCTCCCTAGAAGTAACGGGTTCGATTCCTGGTGTGGCAAAATTTTTGTGTAATGAATTCAGGCATTTTTTCTTCTTTTTGTATGTACTATAATTATTATGCATGTTTTTTAATCAGAACACAAAATATTGAGAATTATAGTATTTTTTTCATTTGAGTTTCAAATTATCTATATATCAATATAATTATTACAAATCATTCAACAAAAAGTAGAATTTTAATTACCTCGAAAAAGTAAAATTTTAATTATTTTATCGATACTGATCTAATTTTCGCAAAACCCCAAAACATCGGACGTATTCATATTCTAAAATATATTTTAAATAAAAATACAATAAAAAAAATATTTGAAAAAAGAATGGAGAAAGTGTTTATATTCATACATTTGTTCTCACCCGGATTCGATCCCGGAATCTCGAAAGCGCGAGTAGCGCGTGACTGCGAGTCGGGCGCAGAAAAACCAGGTATTTATACTTGTTGCAGGAGCTTCACACTATAATACTCCTAATGATGAAGGCCACACGGGCTAATTATCTATGAAAGTATTTTTTTATTCTGGTATTTCATTAGGAATTCGGTCTTACCCCAATATGATTAGGGTCTATTATTTTATTAGCAAAAAAAAAACTTTAATGGCTTGCTGGTATTTACGGACGCACGGCGCCACGCGCCCCGTTCGCCCTGCAAGACGAAAAACCAGGTATTTAATTGTTGCAGGAGCTTCACGCCATAATAGTCATAATTGTGAAGGCTATATGAACTAATTATCTATAGAAGTATTTGTTATTCTGGTATTTCATTTGAAATTCGTTCTTACCACGATATAGTTAGGGTATGTTATTTTATTAGCAAAAAACTTGCATAGCTTGCTTGCTGGTATTTCGGATGGGATTTGGAATAATTTATTTATTGTGGATTTGTACGACTTCGATAAATTTTATAGTGTTTAATAATAAATAATAATTGTTTTTAATAACATATTTTGAAAATTGTTTGTTTATTGTTGTAATTTTTATTTTCATTTATTTTACAAAAGGTAAGATTTATACTTTTATTGTTGATGTGGAGCTGTTAATTATCAATGCAATGATTTACCTACAATTTGTTTTTTTTTGTCTAAAATACTTGTAAAATTATTTAACTCACATGTTTTCAAAAAAACTTTATTTAATTTTATCAAAGTCTATAAAAGTATTTATTAAGTAATTTGTTTCAATTAGTTCGTTGATGTTTCACTAGATGCCGCCACGTGGTCTTTAATTCGCGCTAAAGTTTGTTTTTCAATGTTGTGCTAATACTTAGAAGTATTTAAAAACCTGGTATTTGACCCTGGTATTGGTACATGGACGTACTTGAAAGACTTGGTATTCAATTTTGGAAGTATGACCCATCGCTAATTGATATGTCCGAATGGCATCTGGTTCTGGGACGCAAGGGCTTATTAGGTGTAACCACAGATTTACATTGCTGTTTATACCAATGTACTGGGTGGTTACTCTGTTCTAATGGGGTTTCATAAGGTTCAAAATAAAACCAGAGAAATTTTTCTTCATTCAGATATATGACCTCTTATTACTTAGGCATTCCATCTCGCGTAAACGTTAGGGCGATGCAACGCCGTGCAGCGCCATCTATTGGCAACTTTTGGGACTAGTTTTAGTATGGGGTATTTTTAAGCACTATTTGATCTTAAACATTGCTGTTGCAATTGCATGTGGGCGTGCTCGGAAACCCCGACGTTTGGTCAAGCAAAAGCAAGCGTGTCAACTTTTCAACGTCTACTCTGACGTCACAGCCGTAACTTTGATACGGGAGATCCGAACTGATTGAATGATACCGTATTTTAAAAACATCGTAGTGTGATAATCGGCGGAGGGGCATCGGCGGCGTCGGTATCTTTCAATCAGTTCGGATCTCCCGTCTCAACATTACGGCTGTGACGTCGCAGTACACGTTGAAAAGTTGACACGCTTGCTTTCTATACAAATCGTTATACTTGCGATATCTATGTAAATGTATTTGGGTTTGACGATATATGTAATGTCTTCTCCCCCAGGTGACGTGATGTGACTCGAGACAGCATGGCGGTGAAGGAAGCCCGCGTGCCGATCCTGCATGAGGAGAGGCCGAGGGAGCCGCAGGAGGTGCGCGCCAATGGTAATTTGACACTTATTTGCATTAGCTATAAGAGCTTGTTTCGTATGGCTTTGTATTATCACAGCTATAGGTACCGAACTGGACATTTGAGGAGCTCAGTTCAGTAGCGTAGTGGCTTTCGATATCTAAGCTACCTTCGCCATGGTCAGGCCATGGATGGGTGACCAAAACTTTGTGATCTCGAACTCCTGCTTTGGAAGACAGTTTAAGCCGGCGGTCCCGGTCGCTATTTCTACCCACCAACCCGCATTGGGCCAGCGTGGTTGTACGGCCCAGAATCCTCATGTGTGTATGCATGATGAAGGCCTGTGCCCAGCAGTGGGACGTATATAGAGTGAGGACGAATCAACGTCAAGTAACAATTAATATTGCAATATGTTTCATAATTAAAATAAAACACCATGTAAGCTGTATTTGTTCTATGATCTCTCTTTTGCCGTAGTAACTGATAAATCCAAGATTCAATATTAGTGTTCACGAGCAAAGGACAATATTACAATGCCAAACAACTTTCGCGATAAATGTTTTACGTAATCTGTAGCTGCAAGGAGTTGACCTCTTTGCCCGTGACAGCAAAACCCATAAAATCACACACTTTTTAAACAAACAGTGGCTGTAAAGAGTGGACCTCTTTATCAATGACAGCAAAATAATTGAAAATAGTAAACCCATAAAAATTACGGGGGTTTCTGGCGCCATTTGACTACGGCGGACGTGATTTTAATTTCTGTGATTGTAATATTGTTTCGGAGTGCATCTTGTTGCGTTAAATCTGTATAGTTTTGTGTAATAAGTGTCACAATATGGAGGATCGTTGAAATTATAGTCAAGTCTCAAGTGGTGTGAAAAACGATGAGATTTTTATCGTGGTAATCCACCTCATCGCAGTAACACAACAGCGTCTGCCATCGATCGTTCGACGCCAAACTCTCCCAAGATGCATTGAAATGAATTACACTAGCATTTCAATGCAAACTACTGAAGACATTAAAATACCGAAGACTTGGCTGTATAGGCTTAGTTCCCTTTGCCTTCCCTACATGGGTGAATTTTACAACACCACGTTAGAACCAAAATGGTCGCGTACTGTGCGTTTTAGGAGGAATTACCTTCCTCGTACGCTTAGGCTGTGGAACAAACTCCCTGGTGAGGCTTTCCCAAGAGACTACAGCATGGAGTCCTTCAAAAAGGGCTTGAAAAGGTTTTTTAAGGGTCGGCAACGCGCTGGTGATGCCCTCGGTGCTGCAGGCGTCCATAGGCTACGGTGACCACTGCCCATCTGTGTGGGTCGTATGCTTGTTTGTCACCCTGGTGGTATAAAAAAAACCTTTAAAAATTACACTCTTGTTAAACAGCCACAGCGAAAACCTAAAATTAAAAAAAAAGCTCTTAGTAAAAAAATAGATCGATAAAAGTGATGATTTGGAGAACCATACATCAATATTTTTATTTATTTATTTATTTATCCTAAATATACATCACATTACTTATAACTAAAGTCTCGCCAACCTTGTACAGGTTGTTGTTGTTGGCGAGGAAGCGGTCATTAATTCATTCCGTATACCTGGACATCTTCAACTTTACTACTTCTATTAGCTGAGGGCGTCATCATCTCTTTTATTGATACTCCCGGGTCCCTACATTGCACATCAATTGACTTTGGAATTTAATTTTACATAACACATCATCACGCCTCTTTTCCCGAAGGGGTTGGCAGAGGTGTTAAACTCCCACCTTTCGCCAGATATGTTAGATCCCCATGTAACAGGTGGCCCCATGTAAAGCGATAGTCACAATTAACTGTACGTAAGTTTTTTTTCAAACTCAGTGGTACAGGCGGTGGGATCGAGTGGGGATCGAGCGTTTCCCGCGGCCTCTCGATTGAGTGCCCCGTCCGTCCCAACTCGGCTACCGCTGCTTTTTAAATAATAATGCTTCTTTTTTATAATTTTAAATTCGCGCTAAAACACAGATGCTATAAAAATAAAAAGCTACAAATAGGAATGGAGTCGCGGGGAACAATTTGAAACATATTGCGACAGTACGTTAAAGTAAATTTTTAGGAATTAAAATTCACACACAAAGCTTACTCATTTGCGTCGTGCGTTATCAATATTAAATGAATATAAATAATAAATAAATATCCTCAGACTTTCACACCTATCAACTAGTCCCATTTTAAGCAACTAATGTTGCTTGTGTTACGGACACTACATGATACGATAAATATATTAGTAGATAAATACATATAATTATTGAGAATATACAAAATATAATACATATATAATGAACATCCAAGACTGGAGAACAAATGTCTGAAAATTCATCACCCAAACAATTGCCTCCACTGGGGATCGAACCCAGGACCTCTCGAGATGGCGACGCCTTGAGACCGGCGTACAGACCACTCGACCACGGAGGTCGTCAATATTAAGGAATGCAACTTAACAAGAGGTGGCGAGAAATGCATATTATGTGTATGTCTATACCCATTAATTCAGTTAATGTACAATCAACATTTATCCTGCAAAGTGTACATTATGTAACTTACATATTGCTTCTTTTAGATACGTTACGTAACCCAGTCTTATGCCTGGTAAACGATTATAAATGTTTTCAGTATTAAATATATTTTTACATTATTCTCTTAATTTATATTATTTCACCATAATACCAGGCTTATGATAACAGTAGCAAATAAAAATGTCCACACCATTTTATCCTCTAGATAATCTTCTACGATAAGCTAGGTCGAGTGAATCTCTAATCGAAATGAAAAGTTCCGATGGAATATCTTGACAATTATTATCCAAGATTCGAATTCCAATTGAAAATTGCTGACAATATTTTATCTATACCGATAAAGAATCATAATCCATACTAATATTATAAATGCGAAAGTAACTCTGTCTGTCTCTTGCTTTCACCTCAAAACTACTAAACCGATTTAATTGAAATTTGGTACACAGATAGTCTAGAGCCTGAGAAAGGACATATTGTCCCGATATTCCCATGGGAACGGATACCGCGGGGGTGTAACCGAGGTTATCAATATCTGCTCGACCGAGTATTATTTGACATATTTCGTCAAAATTTAAATTCAACGCAAAAACAGTCCACTTCCATAGGCCGCGCTTCACCAGCAGCGACAGGTGGTGAGCCCGTCGCCGCTATAAGCTATTAGATGTTGTGTAGTTCTTAGTCCATTAGTCGCCTTTTACGACACCCAAGGGAAGAGATGGGTTGGTAGTATTCAAACCACCACCAAACCATTCAAACTCCAATGAAACTCTTTATTGCACCATAAACTATACACAAATACAGTCAGTAAAACCAATATGCAAGGGAGGACTTATCTCTAACAGGGAAATCTTCCAGGCAACCCGTCACAGGTGTGTGAGATCACAAATTGAAAAAGAAAAACGCTAGTAAATACAGTAATCTATACATAATATAAAACTGTAGAGGTCAAATGTCTGTACATCTATACATAATATAATACTGTAGAGGTCAAATGTCTTTACATCTATACATAATATAAAACTGTAGAGGTCAAATGTCTGTACATCTATACATAATATAAAACTGTAGAGGTCAAATGTCTGTACATCTATACATAATATATAATAAAACCAGGTCAGCGGGATGTAAAAAGAGGGATAATACCATTTTTTTTTAAATTTTTGTTTCTCTGTCTGTTCGTGCGGGCTAATCTCCAAAATGGCTGGATCGATTTCAATGAAATTTTGCATAGTGACACCTTATATCTCTGGTTTATATCAACATCTTAGATACTTTTTATTCCGGAGAATGAAAGGGTTCCCGTGGGATAGTTAAAAAACCACAGTAACCGCGGACAAAGTCGTGGGCAACAGCTAGTAACTGATAATATTTAGTCAAAAACCTGGGCCCAGGGATAGGCCATAACGCTTTGGATTGTGATTTACATACAATCACGCCTGTAATCCCCGAAGGGGTCGGCAGTGTCCAAGGAGCACTGTGTTCCTAAGGACAACTTTTAGCCATACAAAAATTGGGTTGGGGTGATTTAGTTGTAAATACGTTCTTCTATAGTGCGACCGAGGCCCTGAATAAGTACACTGTTATATATTCACAAGCCACTATCTACCAAGACTATCCATGTAACAACATTTTATCGCGTATGGCCTTGAACCACAAATTAAAGTTACATTAAACGAGTTAAACGAGAAGATATAACTGGCGTACACACAGATATGTTTATTACACTAGCGATTCGAAGTAATGGACGACAGTTTAATTTAATTGTATTAAGCGTCTTCGTAATTTTATTTTATTTTATTTGGAAAACAAACAGCTTCTGCTTATAATATAGGAACAGGAGTAAATAAACACTTAGCCTAAGTAGTTTTCACTGATAAATACATTTCTATGTAATTTACCAGTACTCAAAAATGTAAGTTCCTAATTCAATATCGTTTATTCAATTTAGAATTGTCTTAGCACATGCTTTTGAAGGTCAAATGCATTTTACAGAATTTCGTGAAAGAGAAAAGCTACGCCATCCGTTTACAAAATCAATCAATGCAAAGAAGACTGCAATAAGTTATTTGATTTCTGTAAAATAATACCAGTGGACAAAAAGGTGGAATTTTTAATAAAATTATATTAATATTTAATATATTTATTAAAACATATTAATACATTAATACGTCCTCTACAATACAGACCACTCGACCACGGAGGTCGTCAATAATACAATAATTTCGTTACATTTAGTTAAATAATTATGCTACTTACTTATAATATATATATTTGGAATATATTAAGATTACTTCCGGTAGTTTTCCTCAAATAATCGAAAGTGTGGAAACAGTTCGAAGTTTTCACCTCTAACCGGGACCAACGGCTTAACGTCCCTTCCGAAGCACGGAGGGGTTTGGGATCACAAAGTTTTGACCACGGCCACGGCCTGACCATGGCGAAGGTAGGAGACTATCACAGTACCCCGGTGCTGATGTTGGCATGCTCTGCAGAAGTGTCCGCGTCGTCGGGGCTGGGCCACGCCGCGACCGTGATGACGTCACTGTCGGCGGGCGCGGCGGCCGGCGCGCTCGCCAAGACCACCATCGCGCCGCTCGACCGCGCCAAGATCAACTTCCAGACATCGTGAGTATTACACGACCACAGACATGATGCCAATGCATGTACTGCAGCTGTGAACGACGTCCGCCATTTTACGTCATTGATTGAGTTAAGCAAAATGGCGGGGGGTTATAATAGATTTTTCAGCTGAATATTGCTTCGAAAATCTCTTTATTTCCTCCGAAATGGCTTCAGATAATCAACAGTTAAATCGTTGTTGAACATAGAGAAACACATGAGGAACGGGCCGTAACACCACCTCGCCCAGCAGGTTGGAGGGTAGAAACGGTTGCAATGGTGACCGGGATTAACGGCTTAATATGCCGAAGCACGGAGGAGCTCGAGATCACCAAGGGGTTAGCTGTGGCGAAGGTGGCTATGTTTTTGGCATCGAAAGACAAAGCGTTCTAACTAACCAGTAAGCCGTTGAGCTCCTCAATTGTAATGTAATTTTTGGTTAAGTATAGTATGAATTGGCATAATGGAATCTACACCAAATATACTTACGCATATTTGATTTTGGCATAACATTTTATGCGTAATTATAAATAAAAAATATCGATTCTGGGCACAGCTCTACCTAACACTCCTGCAGTCGTCGTACCTAATCGACTTTACAACATGCCGTAAACCATTATACGGAATAATATGGATAATTACAAAAGTCTACATAATTATTATGGGAAATAAATATTGTGCCAAAAGAAAATTAGGATTGAGTTATATTATGCGCTAAATAACATTATGCCAAATTCATATGCCAAAGTATGTTATGATTATGAGTAAAAACATAATGCCAAAGAAAAGGATCATAATATTGATTTGTAAACTGTTGACGATTTTAAGTGCTAAATTTAGCCCAAGAATGCCCAAGATCCATGGTGGGCGATGAGTCCTTAGTTCTGTCGTCCCGCAGCCACACGCCGTACAGCGCGCGCGCGGCGCTGTCGTTCCTGGCGTCGAGCGTGCGCGCCGAGGGCGTGGTGGCGCTGTGGCGCGGCAACAGCGCCACGATGGCGCGCATCGTGCCCTACGCCGCCATCCAGTTTACTGCGCACGAGCAGTGGAAGCGCGTGCTGGGCGTCGATACACCGGGTATAGTATGACGGCATTAACGTTCCTGGCGTCGAGCGTGCGCGCCGAGGGCGTGGTGGCGCTGTGGCGCGGCAACAGCGCCACGATGGCGCGCATCGTGCCCTACGCCGCCATCCAGTTTACTGCGCACGAGCAGTGGAAGCGCGTGCTGGGCGTCGATACACCGGGTATAGTATGACGGCATTAACGTTCCTGGCGTCGAGCGTGCGCGCCGAGGGCGTGGTGGCGCTGTGGCGCGGCAACAGCGCCACGATGGCGCGCATCGTGCCCTACGCCGCCATCCAGTTTACTGCGCACGAGCAGTGGAAGCGCGTGCTGGGCGTCGATACACCGGGTATAGTATGACGGCATTAACGTTCCTGGCGTCGAGCGTGCGCGCCGAGGGCGTGGTGGCGCTGTGGCGCGGCAACAGCGCCACGATGGCGCGCATCGTGCCCTACGCCGCCATCCAGTTTACTGCGCACGAGCAGTGGAAGCGCGTGCTGGGCGTCGATACACCGGGTATAGTATGACGGCATTAACGTTCCTGGCGTCGAGCGTGCGCGCCGAGGGCGTGGTGGCGCTGTGGCGCGGCAACAGCGCCACGATGGCGCGCATCGTGCCCTACGCCGCCATCCAGTTTACTGCGCACGAGCAGTGGAAGCGCGTGCTGGGCGTCGATACACCGGGTATAGTATGACGGCATTAACGTTCCTGGCGTCGAGCGTGCGCGCCGAGGGCGTGGTGGCGCTGTGGCGCGGCAACAGCGCCACGATGGCGCGCATCGTGCCCTACGCCGCCATCCAGTTTACTGCGCACGAGCAGTGGAAGCGCGTGCTGGGCGTCGATACACCGGGTATAGTATGACGGCATTAACGTTCCTGGCGTCGAGCGTGCGCGCCGAGGGCGTGGTGGCGCTGTGGCGCGGCAACAGCGCCACGATGGCGCGCATCGTGCCCTACGCCGCCATCCAGTTTACTGCGCACGAGCAGTGGAAGCGCGTGCTGGGCGTCGATACACCGGGTATAGTATGACGGCATTAACGTTCCTGGCGTCGAGCGTGCGCGCCGAGGGCGTGGTGGCGCTGTGGCGCGGCAACAGCGCCACGATGGCGCGCATCGTGCCCTACGCCGCCATCCAGTTTACTGCGCACGAGCAGTGGAAGCGCGTGCTGGGCGTCGATACACCGGGTATAGTATGACGGCATTAACGTTCCTGGCGTCGAGCGTGCGCGCCGAGGGCGTGGTGGCGCTGTGGCGCGGCAACAGCGCCACGATGGCGCGCATCGTGCCCTACGCCGCCATCCAGTTTACTGCGCACGAGCAGTGGAAGCGCGTGCTGGGCGTCGATACACCGGGTATAGTATGACGGCATTAACGTTCCTGGCGTCGAGCGTGCGCGCCGAGGGCGTGGTGGCGCTGTGGCGCGGCAACAGCGCCACGATGGCGCGCATCGTGCCCTACGCCGCCATCCAGTTTACTGCGCACGAGCAGTGGAAGCGCGTGCTGGGCGTCGATACACCGGGTATAGTATGACGGCATTAACGTTCCTGGCGTCGAGCGTGCGCGCCGAGGGCGTGGTGGCGCTGTGGCGCGGCAACAGCGCCACGATGGCGCGCATCGTGCCCTACGCCGCCATCCAGTTTACTGCGCACGAGCAGTGGAAGCGCGTGCTGGGCGTCGATACACCGGGTATAGTATGACGGCATTAACGTTCCTGGCGTCGAGCGTGCGCGCCGAGGGCGTGGTGGCGCTGTGGCGCGGCAACAGCGCCACGATGGCGCGCATCGTGCCCTACGCCGCCATCCAGTTTACTGCGCACGAGCAGTGGAAGCGCGTGCTGGGCGTCGATACACCGGGTATAGTATGACGGCATTAACGTTCCTGGCGTCGAGCGTGCGCGCCGAGGGCGTGGTGGCGCTGTGGCGCGGCAACAGCGCCACGATGGCGCGCATCGTGCCCTACGCCGCCATCCAGTTTACTGCGCACGAGCAGTGGAAGCGCGTGCTGGGCGTCGATACACCGGGTATAGTATGACGGCATTAACGTTCCTGGCGTCGAGCGTGCGCGCCGAGGGCGTGGTGGCGCTGTGGCGCGGCAACAGCGCCACGATGGCGCGCATCGTGCCCTACGCCGCCATCCAGTTTACTGCGCACGAGCAGTGGAAGCGCGTGCTGGGCGTCGATACACCGGGTATAGTATGACGGCATTAACGTTCCTGGCGTCGAGCGTGCGCGCCGAGGGCGTGGTGGCGCTGTGGCGCGGCAACAGCGCCACGATGGCGCGCATCGTGCCCTACGCCGCCATCCAGTTTACTGCGCACGAGCAGTGGAAGCGCGTGCTGGGCGTCGATACACCGGGTATAGTATGACGGCATTAACGTTCCTGGCGTCGAGCGTGCGCGCCGAGGGCGTGGTGGCGCTGTGGCGCGGCAACAGCGCCACGATGGCGCGCATCGTGCCCTACGCCGCCATCCAGTTTACTGCGCACGAGCAGTGGAAGCGCGTGCTGGGCGTCGATACACCGGGTATAGTATGACGGCGATAAGTACAGCAGTGACGGCGGTGACGTTCACGGCGCTCGAGCGCCGGGGGTCGACAAGCCAGATATGGGACTCTTTTTATCATTCGATCGCGATCGACGTGAGTCGTCGTTAGCGTGTTCAAAAAACGTCACATGCAAATTCTACGTCACTAATCAATTGCATTAACATAATCATTTTGTTAATGTCTTTGACATTCATTCATGTCTATGACATTCATTTCTAAACTAAGCTATTATGAATAAACATTATGCATTATATCTCAATCTGTGGACAAATAAAGGTTTTTAATCCGTAGTAATAGTCACCTCAATAATTAAAATCGCTCTAGAAAGCGTCAATGGAAACGCCAAAATGTGTCAGCTTGACAAATTGTTAGGATTTTGATGATAATTCGAAGCAACGTACATCAGCTAGGCCGCCAGCCGCCATTTTACTAATCCCAGCATCGTGTTGTGGTTAAATTGTCTATGATTATTAACCTTAAGCTATATTTGAAAATAGTCTAGTTGACTCTTTTTTTATTAAGCCCTAACTTATTCAATACTCTTAACCGTCACCATAAAAAATAATATTAAAATTTTATTTAAGCCTTTATCACAATAAATTGTTAATTTTAAATTACGTTTTTGCTTATCTGTCAACAACGACTTCGGTCATGATGGTCTATGAATTATCTGTGCCGTAAGGTCACGATTTTGGTAAGCAATTTAATACGCATGCGTGACACAGGCTGATACAGCCGACAGACAGATTGGTTGCGACTGGCGTTTGACGGATTTTGATCATGCGTAGTAATTGTTTACATGACGCGTTACTTCACCAATTTCACAAACATGGTGGATAGCGTTTTTGGAAGATGAAAAAAACAATTTTTAAATCGATTTTTTTCAGCAATCCCTTATTTATATTTTTATTGAACATAGTATATTTCGGACTCTTGTACTGAATACTATGTGAATTAAACATTATTTTCATTACTTTTGATATGAGTCAACTAGCCTATTCGACTATTGGACGAGCTGTCATATCACGACATCACACGTTTTCGCCATTGGTCCATATATTAGCCTGCTGGTCAACCTGACCAGGGGAAAAAGACGGATTTTCTCCTTTTATCTGTTTATAGGGCTTAACCCTATGTAAATCTGGTGCGTTCCCCAGACGTGGCGCAGCATCACCGGCTGCTGCTGCTGCTGGCGGGGTCATTGGCCGGCGTGACGTCACAGAGCCTCACGTACCCGCTGGACCTGGCCCGCGCGCGCATGGCCGTGACGCCGGCCGCCGAGTGCCGCACGCTGCGGGACGTGTTCTACACGCTGCTGCGGCATGAGGGGCCGCGAGCGCTGTACAGGTGCGACACACACACACACGTGGTCTACACGCTGCTGCGGCATGAGGGGCCGCGAGCACTGTACAGGTGCGACACACACACACACGTGGTCTACACGCTGCTGCGGCATGAGGGGCCGCGAGCGCTGTACAGGTGCGACACACACACACACGTGGTCTACACGCTGCTGCGGCATGAGGGGCCGCGAGCACTGTACAGGTGCGACACACACACACACGTGGTCTACACGCTGCTGCGGCATGAGGGGCCGCGAGCGCTGTACAGGTGCGACACACACACACACGTGGTCTACACGCTGCTGCGGCATGAGGGGCCGCGAGCACTGTACAGGTGCGACACACACACACACGTGGTCTACACGCTGCTGCGGCATGAGGGGCCGCGAGCGCTGTACAGGTGCGACACACACACACACGTGGTCTACACGCTGCTGCGGCATGAGGGGCCGCGAGCGCTGTACAGGTGCGACACACACACACACGTGGTCTACACGCTGCTGCGGCATGAGGGGCCGCGAGCACTGTACAGGTGCGACTCACACACACACGTGGTCTACACGCTGCTGCGGCATGAGGGGCCGCGAGCGCTGTACAGGTGCGACACACACACACACGTGGTCTACACGCTGCTGCGGCATGAGGGGCCGCGAGCGCTGTACAAGTGCGACACACACACACACGTGGTCTACACGCTGCTGCGGCATGAGGGGCCGCGAGCACTGTACAGGTGCGACACACACACACACGTTGTCTACACGCTGCTGCGGCATGAGGGGCCGCGAGCGCTGTACAGGTGCGACACACACACACACGTGGTCTACACGCTGCTGCGGCATGAGGGGCCGCGAGCACTGTACAGGTGCGACACACACACACACGTGGTCTACACGCTGCTGCGGCATGAGGGGCCGCGAGCGCTGTACAGGTGCGACACACACACACACGTGGTCTACACGCTGCTGCGGCATGAGGAGCCGCGAGCGCTGTACAGGTAGGACACACACACACACGTGGTCTACACGCTGCTGCGGCATGAGGGGCCGCGAGCGCTGTACAGGTGCGACACACACACACACGTGGTCTACACGCTGCTGCGGCATGAGGGGCCGCGAGCGCTGTACAGGTGCGACACACACACACACGTGGTCTACACGCTGCTGCGGCATGAGGGGCCGCGAGCGCTGTACAGGTAGGACACACACACACACGTGGTCTACACGCTGCTGCGGCATGAGGGGCCGCGAGCGCTGTACAGGTGCGACACACACACACACGTGGTCTACACGCTGCTGCGGCATGAGGGGCCGCGAGCGCTGTACAGGTGCGACACACACACACACGTGGTCTACACGCTGCTGCGGCATGAGGGGCCGCGAGCGCTGTACAGGTGCGACACACACACACACGTGGTCTACACGCTGCTGCGGCATGAGGGGCCGCGAGCGCTGTACAGGTGCGACACACACACACACGTGGTCTACACGCTGCTGCGGCATGAGGGGCCGCGAGCGCTGTACAGGTGCGACACACACACACACGTGGTCTACACGCTGCTGCGGCATGAGGGGCCGCGAGCGCTGTACAGGTGCGACACACACACACACGTGGTCTACACGCTGCTGCGGCATGAGGGGCCGCGAGCGCTGTACAGGTGCGACACACACACACACGTGGTCTACACGCTGCTGCGGCATGAGGGGCCGCGAGCGCTGTACAGGTGCGACACACACACACACGTGGTCTACACGCTGCTGCGGCATGAGGGGCCGCGAGCGCTGTACAGGTGCGACACACACACACACGTGGTCTACACGCTGCTGCGGCATGAGGGGCCGCGAGCGCTGTACAGGTGCGACACACACACACACGTGGTCTACACGCTGCTGCGGCATGAGGGGCCGCGAGCGCTGTACAGGTGCGACACACACACACACGTGGTCTACACGCTGCTGCGGCATGAGGGGCCGCAAGCGCTGTACAGGTGCGACACACACACACACGTGGTCTACACGCTGCTGCGGCATGAGGGGCCGCGAGCGCTGTACAGGTGCGACACACACACACACGTGGTCTACACGCTGCTGCGGCATGAGGGGCCGCGAGCGCTGTACAGGTACGACACACACACACACGTGGTCTACACGCTGCTGCGGCATGAGGGGCCGCGAGCGCTGTACAGGTACGACACACACACACACGTGGTCTACACGCTGCTGCGGCATGAGGGGCCGCGAGCGCTGTACAGGTGCGACACACACACACACGTGGTCTACACGCTGCTGCGGCATGAGGGGCCGCGAGCGCTGTACAGGTGCGACACACACACACACGTGGTCTACACGCTGCTGCGGCATGAGGGGCCGCGAGCGCTGTACAGGTGCGACACACACACACACGTGGTCTACACGCTGCTGCGGCATGAGGGGCCGCGAGCGCTGTACAGGTGCGACACACACACACACGTGGTCTACACGCTGCTGCGGCATGAGGGGCCGCGAGCGCTGTACAGGTGCGACACACACACACACGTGGTCTACACGCTGCTGCGGCATGAGGGGCCGCGAGCGCTGTACAGGTGCGACACACACACACACGTGGTCTACACGCTGCTGCGGCATGAGGGGCCGCGAGCGCTGTACAGGTGCGACACACACACACACGTGGTCTACACGCTGCTGCGGCATGAGGGGCCGCGAGCGCTGTACAGGTGCGACACACACACACACGTGGTCTACACGCTGCTGCGGCATGAGGGGCCGCGAGCGCTGTACAGGTGCGACACACACACACACGTGGTCTACACGCTGCTGCGGCATGAGGGGCCGCGAGCGCTGTACAGGTGCGACACACACACACACGTGGTCTACACGCTGCTGCGGCATGAGGGGCCGCGAGCGCTGTACAGGTGCGACACACACACACACGTGGTCTACACGCTGCTGCGGCATGAGGGGCCGCGAGCGCTGTACAGGTGCGACACACACACACACGTGGTCTACACGCTGCTGCGGCATGAGGGGCCGCGAGCGCTGTACAGGTGCGACACACACACACACGTGGTCTACACGCTGCTGCGGCATGAGGGGCCGCGAGCGCTGTACAGGTGCGACACACACACACACGTGGTCTACACGCTGCTGCGGCATGAGGGGCCGCGAGCGCTGTACAGGTAGGACACACACACACACGTGGTCTACACGCTGCTGCGGCATGAGGGGCCGCGAGCGCTGTACAGGTGCGACACACACACACACGTGGTCTACACGCTGCTGCGGCATGAGGGGCCGCGAGCGCTGTACAGGTGCGACACACACACACACGTGGTCTACACGCTGCTGCGGCATGAGGGGCCGCGAGCGCTGTACAGGTGCGACACACACACACACGTGGTCTACACGCTGCTGCGGCATGAGGGGCCGCGAGCGCTGTACAGGTGCGACACACACACACACGTGGTCTACACGCTGCTGCGGCATGAGGGGCCGCGAGCGCTGTACAGGTGCGACACACACACACACGTGGTCTACACGCTGCTGCGGCATGAGGGGCCGCGAGCGCTGTACAGGTGCGACACACACACACACGTGGTCTACACGCTGCTGCGGCATGAGGGGCCGCGAGCGCTGTACAGGTGCGACACACACACACACGTGGTCTACACGCTGCTGCGGCATGAGGGGCCGCGAGCGCTGTACAGGTGCGACACACACACACACGTGGTCTACACGCTGCTGCGGCATGAGGGGCCGCGAGCGCTGTACAGGTGCGACACACACACACACGTGGTCTACACGCTGCTGCGGCATGAGGGGCCGCGAGCGCTGTACAGGTGCGACACACACACACACGTGGTCTACACGCTGCTGCGGCATGAGGGGCCGCGAGCGCTGTACAGGTGCGACACACACACACACGTGGTCTACACGCTGCTGCGGCATGAGGGGCCGCGAGCGCTGTACAGGTGCGACACACACACACACGTGGTCTACACGCTGCTGCGGCATGAGGGGCCGCGAGCGCTGTACAGGTGCGACACACACACACACACACACACACGTGTTCTACACGCTGCTGCGGCATGAGGGGCCGCGAGCGCTGTACAGGTGCGACACACACACACACACACACACACGTGTTCTACACGCTGCTGCGGCATGAGGGGCCGCGAGCGCTGTACAGGTGCGACACACACACACACGTGGTCTACACGCTGCTGCGGCATGAGGGGCCGCGAGCGCTGTACAGGTGCGACACACACACACACGTGTTCTACACGCTGCTGCGGCATGAGGGGCCGCGAGCCTTGTACAGGTGTGACACACACACACACGTGGTCTACACGCTGCTGCGGCATGAGGGGCCGCGAGCGCTGTACAGGTACGACACACACACACACGTGGTCTACACGCTGCTGCGGCATGAGGGGCCGCGAGCGCTGTACAGGTGCGACACACACACACACACACACACACACGTGTTCTACACGCTGCTGCGGCATGAGGGGCCGCGAGCCTTGTACAGGTGTGACACACACACACACGTGGTCTACACGCTGCTGCGGCATGAGGGGCCGCGGGCGCTGTACAGGTATGACACACACACACACACACACGCACACACGCGCACGTACACACACACACACACACGACGCGTTCTATACTCGGCTGAAGTATACATTTTGTATTTTTATCTACACTCATGTTATAATGTTTGAATTATGAACTCTGACTCGAACTTATAATGACATACTTTTTAACACAGACGATGAAAACGGAAATGTATAAATGGAAACTATCATAATGACCATTATGCAACCTGTTGGACTCATTATCCAACACTTATTTTTCTGAAAATATTTATCTTATTTAAAGAAACACATTTTCTTCTCGTAGATGGTCCATAACTCATAACACGTAACCCGTAGCACTTACAACCGTCGTAGCAGTCCGTAGTCATTATTATTAGGTCCTTACCTATGAAATTGGTGTTTTGTATGGAGATTTTGGGGAATTCTGCATTTTCCATACTAAATTTTTTTCAGTTTTCTTCACAACGACAAATCCAGAGATAATAATATTTGGCATCTATCATTAGACAAGCTTTAGTAATATGTGTAATATCACACTTCATAAAAATTATTTATCGTTATTAAATTATGCAAATAAAATGATGTATTCGGGAGGCACATAAAAAGAGTTGTCTCCGTGTCCAATTTTAACACAATTAAACTTACAACAAATTATCAAAACAAATCAAAAGAGCTCAAAAATATAGTCTATTTTTAGACGATTTAATAATTTTTTAGGAATACTCTGAATCTTAATAGTTACAGAAAAAATACTAAGAGAGAAAAAAACACCAATTTCATAGGTAAGGACCCAATATATTCTGTGCTTGTTGCCGATGGTCGCCACCTTACCTTAGATATTTCAGCAGTGCGAGCAAAGAACTTCGACAGTTGCCATATTTGATCGTCCTTTGCACTCCTTAGGGTTATCTGTCTAATTCATCGAATTTTTCGACAATTGTCTATCTTAGACAATTGTATTGAAAGTTCTATGCTCGTAGCGTTGGTGAAATGTGGGTGTTTAACACTCCTGCCCACCCCTTCGGGGATAATGATAATTTATGTTGTTAGTCCCGTGTTAGCCCGGGACACAAAAACGAATGTACCAACTGCTTTCTTGTCTAGCATGTCGTAAAGGCGACTAAGGGCGTATTGGGTACTGGCTCTGTGATTGTGTAGGTGATGAGCTCGCCACCCCTTCGGTATTTCAGGCGTGATTGTATGTATGGCTGTATGTTTGTTGCAGAGGCTACCCGGCCACGGTGCTGGGCGTGATCCCGTACGCCGGCGTCTCGTTCTTCACGTACGACACGCTCAAGCACACGTATCACGGTGAGTGTTACGTCATCATCACTCATCGGAATTGGTCAACCTTCATTGAACCAGGTTCATTGACCGCTAATATTGATGTTAATATGGATATTCCTCGGGATTCCGACTAATACTCCGGGATTCGCTTATTATAATTCTTTTTATTAATAAAATAAAAAAAAATGTTTCAATAAGTAAATTATTGTTAAAACGTGTTGGTAATTTTGTTTAAGATTTTATTGTAGTTAAAATCACATAGATTGTTCTTTTCAATCATGTTTCGATTTTTAATAAACAAGTAATAATTGATAATGTTCTTGTATAAATATAATTAATTGTTTCATATCCATACTATTCTATATTATGGCAAGTAGTTAAAATAGCTCTACTTACTCCGATCACTAGTCAACATAGTTTTTATAAAAAGTAATGTAATCATCTTTTTCAATAAAAAAAAATCGGTAAATAACGCATCAGTTGATGAAACCTAGTGCAAATAAGCGAATATACTATTTTAGCCATACTAAGCAGTAGCCGAGTTGGGAAATTCGTCGTGCGAAGTCGGTCGCAAACAGTCGCCAGTATGCATCCCACTGCTGGGCATAGGCCTACCTCATGAAGAAACACTTGAGGAGTATGGGCCGTTACACCACCACGCTGGCTCAGTGCGGGGCGGTGGGTAGAAACGGTTGCAAAGGCTTAACGTGCCTTCCGAACCTCCACATTACATTCTGCTCGTCGCACGGCAATAAATTCGCCCGTCACATGGGATGTTAACATGTCAGGCGATATTTTGGTGTTTACATACCTCTGCCTAACCCCTCGGGGACATATGCGTGATCATATGTATGCAAACTATTTTTATTTTATTTATTCGGAAATAACAAACAGTCAAACAATACACTTAAATAAGCAGTTAAGTTATACAAACGTTTCTTATTGTGTAACCAGCTCCGTTATCCACAGATTACCAATAAAACTGTTACAGATCTTATGTACTGAAAATAAATACAACACCAGTTTACACTCTTTACAGGGAGAAGAGAAAAAATATATAGGTACACAATACAATATAAAAATACATACATAGTCTCTTCAAAATTTTAATTACACAAATTAGAAATCAAGCAACAGGCATACAACAGAATGCAAGACAGAACATACATGATCATGCTTTTTAACTACCACAAGTTTCTATTATTTGGGACAAAATTGCGGACACCTCTAATCTTAATTTTTTCCTAGTGAGTCCAAATAAGTCAAGCTCTTATAGATGATCATGAACTATAATTGGAATGGCTTAAAGTTAACATGTATAGCTAGGTGTGTGTATGTATGAGGCTGCGTATTGCAGAGCGGTTCGGCGGCAAGCGCAGCGCCGTCGCCAACATGTGCTGCGGCGGCGCGGCCGGCGCGCTCGCGCAGACGGCGTCGTACCCGCTCGACATCGTGCGCCGCCGCATGCAGACCGCGAGACGCAAGGACGGCCGCTACGGCTGTAGCACCATACCCGCCACCGTGCGGCACGTCTACAGGTATGTAGCGCTACGGACGGCGACTCTGCTACGGATGGTGTCAGTGCTACGACTGAGCAACGGCACCATGCGAAACGTAAGCTACGGACAGGGTCATTGCTACGATTAAAATGTCATAGACTACGGACGTTATCAGTGCTACGGCTGGGGGACAATGGCACTGCACTGCGCCGAATATCTATAGGTAAGTGCTACGATAGAGATGTTATACAGGAAAACTGCTACGGGTAATATCAGTGCTACGACTCAGCAACAGCACTATGCGGAATGTGATAGCTACGGCTAGGGACATTGCTACGATTGAAATGTCATACAGGCTACGGACATTATCGGTGCTACGGCTGGGTGACAATGGCACTATGTCGAATGTGTATAGGTAAGTGCTATGATAAAGGTGTCAGGCTACGGACGGGTAAACTAATGCGGATAATATCAGTGCTACGACTGCGCGGTGGCACCGTGCTGCATATGTGTACTACCATACAGAGCTACGGATAGCACCAGTGCTACGATATCGTTCAGGCATATAGACTGCAAGGCGAGTAAATAGGTACGTGTATGGCCAACGACAGTTCTACGACATAATAACAATGCTACAGTCGGCTTCTTACCCGTCGAAATCATACGAAGGAGGAAACAGACTGTAAGGAGGAAAGATGGTCCTCCTCCGTCTCTGGTCTAGTGATTTACACCACCGGGTGTTGATCGGGAGGTCCCGGTTCGATTGCCCATGGGGGCAGAAGTTTTTCTGCACCGTTTGGTTGGTGGTAGAGCTTCTAAGCCCGCCTGGCTAGCTACCACCGTCTTACCTAAATTTGTCGCCACAATACCAATGTTATAAGCATTGTTGTGTTCCGGCAATCAGAGGTAAGATAGCCAGTTCCTCAGTTGTTGAGGATACAGGTGAAGCTCGCTTCCACCTTCTGCCTTATCGTAACTACCATCAAGTGAGATGAAGGCAAATGAATCCAAACTAAATAAGTGAATGATCATATTGTATCCCCTCTTTCCCAGGACGGAGGGGTGGCGCGGCTTCTACAAGGGTCTCAGCATGAACTGGGTGAAGGGGCCTATCGCCGTCGGCATCTCCTTCGCCACATACGACTACATCAAGACGACGCTGCGGGAACTGATTCACATGTTCAACAGGTAGCAGGTAAGTATGCCAGGCCCACTGCTGGGCACAACTCCCACTGCTAGGCACAGGTTAAAGATTGCTAACTTAGTAAGGAGCACGTCGGTGTAATGGTTCTTACTACTTTGTTTTCGATATTGAAAACAAAGCTACTTTCGCCATGGTCTGTCCTATGATGGGTGACCGAAACATTGCGATCTCGAGTTTCTCTGTGCTTCGTGCATAGTTAAACCGTTGGTCCCGGTCGCTATTGCAACCGTTGTTATCCACCAAATCACATTGAGCCAGTGTGGTGGTGTTACGGCCAATGGCTCCTCATGTGATTATCCATGTAGTAAAACCTGTGCCCAGCAGTGGGACGTATATCGGCTGGAGACAGCTAAATTTATGAACTAGTTCTAGTGGTAATTGTTTTTTAGAAATTATAATAAAAAATATCCCTTTGTTTCCAGATTCAATCAGCTGGTCTGATTGATCAATCGAGGGCAGGGCGTTCAATCGCAATAGCGATATGGTAAAAATAGTTATTACGTTAGACATAAGAATGTTATCAATCAATTTTATTTTAGATTAATCAATCAACTATTGTTATTTATAATTTGTTGAATAAGGGCCAGGGTTTTCAATCATAGTTAATGTTAGCCAAATGGTTAAAATCTAGACCAATGCAAAACCATTAGCCATTATAGTTAAATTTGAAGGAAAATGAAATGACATTTATGAGCAATAAACATCAAACAAGCAATCACGTACGGGTTAGCAAGCTTTGGCCTTCGATATCGAAAACAAAGCTACCTCTGCCATGGTTAGGCCGTGGATGGGTGACCAAAACTTAGTGATCTCGAAGTCCTCCGTGCTTTGGAAGGCTCGTTTCTCACCACCAACCCGCATTGGGCCTGTATGGTGGCATTATTTTCTATTCTACCACGTTTTTCTTATCTATCTTTTCTTATCTATGGTATTTTTCGACTCCGTGGTCTTGTGGTCTGTATGCCGGTGTCAAGGCGTCGCCAAGTTTCGATCTCCGGTGGAGGCAGATGTTTGTGTGATGAATTTTCAGGCATTCGTTTATTTATTTATTTAATAGTTTATTTAATAGTTAATAGTTTTTCGTTCTCTAGTCTTGGATGTTTATATACATTTATAGGGTGTTATTTAAACGGTAAGCAAAATATTCGAATTTTGGTCAGCAAAAAAATACAATTAATCGGCTAAAATAACTAATTGGTCAGCAACTTATGGGCAGCCGATATTTCTAATTTGCCAGCAAAATAACTAATTTTCTCTGCTGCGAAATTGTTTGAAATATGTTTCGATGACACAAATATATTATTGTTCTCCAGTCTTGGATGTTTATATTATTATGTATTTATCTATTAAATATATTTATCCCTTTTCTAGTGTCCGTAACACAAGCAGCATTAGTTGCTTAAAATGGGGCTAGTTGATAGGTGTGAATGTCTGAAGATATTTATATTTATTTATTTTGGTATTATCATTGCCGCCATTGGCTAATATTATGGTCATTTGGTTAACTTGACTAACTGGCATAAACAAGGTATATTTTTGGGGCTGTAAACGAGTCAATTTCGGATTGATCAATCACTTAGTGATATTATGAAAGGTGCATGACGTTGTCAATCGATTGTTTGTTGATCAATAGCTTGTCTATGGTATTATGAGTTATGTATGTTGATATTGAGTTAGACTATACGTCCAATCTAGTTTGTTGTTATTTTATTATTATTGTTAATATATATTGTTTTAAGTTTACTCAACCATTAAAATCTATAGTCGGCGTGTATAAAAACTAAAGCCACTAAATCGTAATTACAATATGCCCATTTTTTTTCAAAAGTCTGTTTGACTGGTTAAGATGCTTGACCAACAACTATTTCTATTATAATTAGTATAATTGAACATTAATGTTCACAAGATGACAATAATATTGTTAGTCACTTTTTCAGCCCGTGTAACTCAGACGACGTGGCTGTATGAACTAAGATCGCTTTGTCTTAAGAAGTTAGGGTTGGCGGGACTTGGCTAGTTGACCATTTTTTATAAGTTTTTTTTAACGCCTATAACAATAAATTTTAATTGAACTTTTTGCTTGACAGGCAAAAATGCTGTCGGCCATTATGTTCTATGAATTGTCTGTGCCGTGAGGTCACGATTTAGTAAAAACAATCAGTGCGCATGCGTGACACAGTCAGACGCAGCCGACACACATGCTTGATTGGTTGCGACTGGCGTTTGACGGATTTTGAGTGTTACTTCACCAATTTCACGAACATGGCAGAAAGCGTATATAAATGAAAAAAAGGAAAAATACAACATGTTTAAATTGAATTATTACAGCAATCCCTTATTTATATTTATTGAACTCGGTATTCATTGAGTCAACTAGCCTATTGGTAGTTTTTCTTCAATTTATATGTCGTAAATTGTGGTGTGGTGATAGGGTATCTGCCGCCGCATCTGCCGTATCATTACACAGGGCCACGGCGGCCCGTAAATTAGGGGGGGTGCCCTCTGGACCCTAACGTGTGATATATCGTTAGATAGCTTTTCAAAAATAAATAGGGGTTTTCTTACATAATTTTACAATTAAATTTATATTTTCTGAAATAATTGCTTCGAAATCTAAAAAAATATGTGTCCTCCCCTTTAACTTTTGAACAATAAGTTTAAAAAATATGAAAAATTTCTCAAAAGTAGAATAAGTACTTTCTAGGAAAATTATTTTGATCTTGATGGGTTGAACAGTTTTTGTAAAATTTTACAAAATGGAAAACTACGGAACCCTATAGCCCTATACTAAGCGTGGCCCGACGCGCTCTTGGCCGTTTTTTTCAGGGATTTTCACAGAGCTTGCTTCGTATTTTAAGTGAGCAACGTCGGATGCTGCGGCAGATTATAGGTCTAAGAGTTTTCACGTTAAGAGATTAGTCGGTTTTCTCATTCTTATTCCCGTATAAAAGAACTTGTTTCTCATACAAACGGATGGTGGTATCCACGCCACATCTATGGTTGCTTAGTTTTCGAAAATGTTGTATTAAGTTTAATAAATTAAAACATATAAAGCAGCTTTGTCATTAGTTTCACGCCTCCATCCCAGAAGGAGAAGGCAGAGGTGTTACACCCACATTTCACTGATAATCGTCTGATTTCAGAAGATGTTGTGTGTCCAATGTATTTATATTTTAATTGACAAACAGCAAATCAAAACACCTTTCTTAACGACCAATCAGATTTACGATAAATTTTCAGTATAACCTTACTGGTAGTCAATGTTGTGATGTAATTTAACAAAGCGATGAAGCTTAATATATAACGCACACCAATGCATTGTTGTAGTTATAATATAGGTATGTTAGATGTATAAATGACTTTGGTGAACAGAACTGCCTGTATATAAAAAAAAATTACAGTCGAATTTTAAAGTATAAATGCACATTTGACAGATGACAGTCTTTGTTCCCTTCCATTATGAGTCGTTTACTGTCAAACGTGTATGTATATTTTCGAACTAGACTGTACCATGATCGTGCTCAAGGACAGTCTCAGGATAAAAGAAACACTACTGTTCTCAATAATAATATTGTATAAAGTTTGACACGGTACTAAATTGTGAAACGTCTTTTTTGGTGACTACACTATAGAAGAATTTGTTACTGACATGTAGTTGATATATTTTTAATGTTTTTAAACTCACGTTTAAATAAATATATTTCAACATGGTTTTCAAAGATTGATACTAATGTCCTGTTATATTTTTTCTATTATTAGTCAGACCGTCTAACGTTGATTTATATGCTTAGGTATTTTTTTATAGCTTTAAAAGACACTTATTAATTTAAAAAAATAATCAGCAATATGTATAAATTTAAAAAGTTTTTTGTAGTAGTTTATTAATGAAGTTATACATAATTTATACAAAGGCAATGTCAAGTTCTGTGGCCAGTGTGAACCTATTAGTTCTACTCGAGTAAATGCGCTTAGTGTTCATGTTATTGTTGCGTTTGAAGTCTTAAGTAATAGAATTTAGAGATTTATATACAGGTTTATTTCTTATGAATCAATAACCTTGTAAGACTAGCTAGCTAACATCTTAAATAACAACTTTTATTATACAAGTTTTACCATAACCCAACATATTAATTCGACGACCTCCGTGGTCTTATGGTCTGTACGCCGGTCTCAAGGCGTCGCCATCTCGAGAGGTTCTGGGCTCGATCTCCGGTGGGGGCAGATTTTTGGGTGATGAATTCAGGCATTTGTTCTCCAGTCTTGGATGTTTATATATATTCAGAATATTTATATGTATTTATCTATTAAATATATTTATCCGTCATCTAGTGTCCGTAACACAAGCAGCATTAGTTGCTTAAAATGGGGCTGGTTGATAGGTGTGAAATTCTGAAGATATTTATTTATAAAAATCATTTTACAAGCTGTTCCGTTCATACGAAAAGGCGGCACGCGTGACGCTCGCGCGATGCGCACAGAGCTAAGAACATTCAGAAATTTATATTTATTTTTAAAAGTAAAATGTGTCAAGTTATCAAAAGTCTTAGAACAAATGTTGTTATTTATGAACTAGCTAGTTTTTGCGAGGTTGTTGATTCATTAGAAATAACCCAGTAGATATACGGATTTAAAGCACATATGTTAATGTATAAAAGCCAAAAGTCGCGTCATAGTAGCATTTTCAGAGACAATTACAAATGTTTTTTTTAATTAAGGGCTTACATTTATTATTTTTCTGGCTTTCTTACAAAGATTATACAGGTTATCACAAAAACTGCAATTTATAAATGTGTTGTTTAATTTGTATGGAAGTTATTGTTTAAAATTATAATACAAACATGTTTATACAGAGTTCATACCTACTTTACCCTCCCGTGACATTTTTTAAATACTTTTATCAAATTGATATTTTAAAGGTTGCGTACTATGTGTATTGAAGTACTCCTATATTATACAAAACATATTATTGTAATATAATTTTATACAAATGTCTGACTATTGTTAATAGGAATAAATATTGTTATTTGTTTATTTTTTGTTTTCTTTTCGATACCAAAAAGTACCGTCCTCAGCGTGTATACGTCCCACTGCTGGGCACAGGCTTTCCTCATGAGGAGTATGGGCCGTAACACCACCACGCTGGCCCAATGCGGGTTGACCAAAAAACGTAGAGATGGTGATCATGTAATCAGGAGAGGAAGACCGAAGAAAATGTGTGTGGATTGTGTGAATGATGATATGATGAGGAAAGTAGTGGTGATAGAGCGAGTGATAGGAAAGTGGAGAAGGAGGACATGTTGCGCCGACCACTAATAAAATTGGGAAGAGAGCAGGAGAAAAAAGAAGATATAAGAAAGGATGGATTAAGGCTATTGAAATTGTGTAAGTTGAAATTATTATTAGTACCTACATGTTTTTGTTGACCCATCTATATCTATACATATAATAAAACAGTAGAGGTCAAATGTCTGCACATAGAAAAAAAATGCTCAAGTTAGACTAAAGAGCGCAAATACCAAAAAAAAAATTTTTTTTAGTTTTGTTTCTCTGTGCCGACTAATCTCCGAAATGGCTGGACCGATTTCAATGAAATTTTGCACGGTGATACCTTATATCCCTGGTCAATATCTTATATTCCAGAAAATTAAAGGGTTCCCGTGGGATAGTTACAAAACCACTAACCGCGGACGAAGTCACGGGCAACAGCTAGTAAATAAATAAACAATTATGCACTGAGAAAACATTACAAAATAGAATAGAAAAACACTTTATTCTGTACACACAACCAAATACATGCAAAACTCAAAATACACAGACAATTTAAAGCAAAGTACTAACCGTAGAACATCGCACACGTAAATGGACGTTGAAGTTCCCAATAACAAAGGAGATTTTGGGGTGTTTACAAAATAAAACAAAACAAATTGAAATAAATGACTTTCAAAACAAAACAATTTGCTTCCAACTTCTTTATTCAGGTAGTTCTGTTGAATTATTCACAAAATTGCATGAAGTTCCATAGAGCATGCTCTAAAAGATGTTGAGTGTGCAAAATAAGAGGACCGCGTTCTGTGAATGGTTTTGAGCTCAGGAAAGCTTGTAGATTATGATTCTGGATGTTGCCAGAAGATTTCTTGGTCCATTTTTTCGGACCTTTTGGGATATCGAGTAAATTGACAGTAAATCGATTTGGAACTTCGCGCTATGGTAACTTTAATCATTTCAAAAATTCCTTTCCAACGATGTAACACATAGTCAAAGTCAAATTATTTCTTGCATTGTATTATGTGTCAAAATATTTATTGAGCAATAGTCGTGAGCGTGTGGTAGCGGCTCATTAAGTGTGTGTCTAGATGTCCTAAGGGGTCCGGTAAAAAAAATCTTTCAACGTTCATTTCTTTATCTGCAAGGTTGTCTAAACTAAAACCATTTACAGAACGCGGAGGAGTTAGAACACTCAATATCATTTAGCGCGTGCTCTAATAACTATTATTACCTCAAAATATTGTTTCTTAACCTTTAGTACAGTCACGGGCAAATGTGGGTTACCTTGGCTTACCCGAGGCGATGATATGTGTTGTCCGACTTTACACTATGCTTTTATAAACAGGTTGAGAAACAATTAAACAAAAGGTGTACAACACGCTTAACATACCTACTTGTCATTTAATATTGCACATTGTTAAACTAAGTTTCTTAAACTATAAAATGATTTGGCTTAATCTAATTATTGACTAGATTGTAAAAAGATACATATAAGTTCTGATAAAAGTAAATTATAATTTTCACCGCCCTATGAGTAACAATACTTTATTGCATTCTATAGGTATTTTACAGGTTATTTGCTGATCTCAAAACTGTTTCTAATAGTACATTATGATATAAGTGTGGTAAGTTGAAAATTACTGTAATTATCAAACCGCACGTACTTATGTCATACGACGTTTTATAACACATTTGCGAGGAAATAAATAAAACTCAAACATTCTTAAACTAATAAATCTATAATCACTTGTTAATGAAAATAAAGTTTTAAATGTTTATTTTTTATATTTCATCTCCCAAAGGTAATTTTATTAAGAAAATGTTGACTACCTTTCTGACATAAAAACTCTTTGCTAAGATTGAAAATAGTATCGTTATCGTTCGTGTTTAGACGGAGCATCATAAACTGTGCGTTTTACTTTACATTATCGCACAAGTACGTAATGTGATAGATTATGATATTGAAATTTGTGAAATAAGAGACGGTTTACGAGCAAATGTCTTATAAATGAACTTTACATTTGCGGTATAATCAAAGCAATGGAAATGAAATGGGTGCCGATGTCGTAAATAATAATCAATAATCCTAGCCAGGAATAGAACCAAATGACTTTGAAAAAAATACACATTGTATTATTACACCATTCGATAGTGGTGTTAATAAGGATCGCATCCTGGGAGGTAATGATATTCGGGAAATAAAGAGGGGAAGGAAAACTTTAGTTCAGTAAAAACGACACAAAGTGTAGTATGACGTACCAAATTACAAAATTATTGGCGCCAAATAGTTCTTATTTCAGATATTTACTTATTCACGATGGCCCGTAAAGCTGAAATGAGACGGTTAATTAATTATTTTTTGAAATTAATAGTGAATGATGAACAGAGTTCTTCTAAATTGACGTTAATCACTCCGATGATCGTCAATTGATAACATTTCATTTTCGCATTTCTTCGACTATGAATCTTGTATAAAAAGCAAAAAATGAACCATCTTATTTCAGCTTAACTGCAAAGAGACTACTTCAATAGAAACCCGAACATTATAGTGATGGAAGGACTGAGTTAAAAATGGAGAAAATCGTCTGCTATTAGAGCCGATACCGTAGACACAAACTTAACTAAATTGTGTATCTGTCCCTCTTTTCTTAATATAGTTAGAGAGGGATAGATACACAATTTAGTTTAGCTTATTCTAGTTTATGTAGAATCGATCCTACTGTCGTTTTTTTATCATCACTTACACTATAGGCAGCGGGTAAAGATGATTCTGCGCGTAATACTATTTTTTTGGTTTTTCAGCCGCTGTTGCAAAGACTATATTATAATAACTAAAAATATTATTTAAATGACAAAGAAATATGAGTTTATTTTAATGTAAACAATGAACGTATCCTCTAAAACACATGTAAATAAATTAAACTAAGTAAATATCACAGTCAAAACCAACAAATGCCTTTTATATAAAAGTAAACTTATTATGAAGGAGTTTTAGAATTACCTATTAACTATCTATACACATAATAAAATTGTAGAGGTCTAATGTCTGTACATTGAAAAAAAATGCTTTAATATTTATAGACAAGTCATTGTCTACGCGTTTTATCAATAGCACAAACGCCGAGTCACTGCAGTCACCACCAATATTGGTAATCGCAGGACTCACCTATTGGCTAATGTTGGTATTGCATTAACAAATTGGAATCGATTATATCACCTTTCAACGTCTGCTGACTGGTTTTCTGATATTGAGTGCAGTCGAGCTCAAAAATATGTATATATTTTAATTTCAACACACGACGTTCCCCGCTTACCGCATTACACTTTTCATTGCAAGTTTATAAAAATAGTACATCTTTGTACAAGACTATTTGGTGGATGTCGGTTTTGCAACGAGATCAACTGGTAATGCTTATATTATTATTAACTCTTTATTGCACCAATAAACACAAATAAAGGTCATTAAATAAAATAGAATAAAAATGATGAGGAGCACGGTGGCGTAGTGGTTAGTACGTTTTGGCTTTCGCTTGAAAACAAAGCTACCTTCGCCATGGTCAGGCTGTGGATGGGTGACCAAAACTTTGTGATCTCGAGCTCCTCCGTGCTTTGGAAGGCACGTTAAGCCGTTGGTCCCGGTCGCTATTGCTACTGTTTCTACCCACCAACCCGCATTGGGCCAGCATGGTGGTGTTACGGCACAAACTCCTCATGTGTTTCCTCATGACGAAGGCCTGTGCCCAGCAGTGGGACGTATATAAGCTGAGGACGAAAAAAAAAAGTACCTATGCAAAGGAGCACTTATATCTAATAGAGATAAGTCCCCTGTTTCTCTCTCTGATATTGATATTTTTAATCCCAGATTCGGGTTGTTCAAATTGTATTTTTTGATACATATTGCTACATATTTGTGCATTTTGATACATATTTGTGAACTCGACTGTACGAGGAAGTTCGCGGTTAATCGCAGAGTGTAGGAAGCGTTATTGAAAAAGTTGGTACAGTCACGAACAATGTTGAATACATTTTAGCATTTAATGCTAAGATTTTAATAAAAAAGCTGTTGCGTCATAATTAATACTTTAGTTTACTAAAGTATTAATTATGACGCAACAGTTTTTTCGCCTACGACTGTACTTAACCAAGTTAGTCTAAAAAATTGCATAATTTATTTATTTAAACTTTAGTACATTTGGTGTACATTGGCGGACTCAATTTTCTACCAGTCATCCATTGTCTAACCATTTATGTGTTGTAAATGTTATAATAACTAGTTATGTATTGCCGATATTGTCACAAACAAACATACACGCTTGCCATATACGCATGCAATATAGGAAGATTCTCTGTTAAAAACCTCTTTTTAGTTTGTTTTTTATATTTTATTTGAATTTTATGACAGCGGTTGTCTTTAAAGAAGATTTGAATTTTATGACAGCGGTTGTCTTTAAAGAAGAACAATGGAAGTAAGTCGAAAAATATAATTGTTTCGTAAAATATATTAGTTTTCCTTTAATTTCCAACATTCTCAATCCCCGAACCGAGTTAATTCCGGAATTGATAATTGTAAAATCAAATGTAAATATTAATTAAAAATCTTAACACAAAACGATTATTATTGAAGAGACATACCATACATAAGCCGAAATTAAGAGAATAAGGCCCTCCTCACATGGAGCTACTTAAAAATGACAGTAATTACAATTACGAATCACTTCACTTGGCTTTGCGTATTCGCGTGGCGTTATCGGTGTCGCCCGACTTTGCCCAAATAAAATCATTCCAAATAACCCACACACATGGACTGTTGTCTGGCAAACGACTCAATCAATCCTTTGATGTGTGATCAAAACCGACAAGTGACGGAAGCGCATGTTCGCTATTTGCCTCGTGTGCACCAGTCGTGCAATTACTCAAATCGACCGTCCATAATATAGCAAATACGCTATCATGATACCGCCGAGTCGAGCAACAACGAACAATCTAAAAACTCAGATTTTGACGTATTCTCTCTAATCAGTCGCTGACGCGTTGCTAACCGGTTGGTTAGTATCTCTAAGTATGGGCGGTGACGCACACGCAACTAGTTAGGATTTAAAGAAACTGATTCTTTTTAAGTAGCTCCGTGCGCGGAGGGCCTTACATTTATTTTATCTAATTCCCACTACAGTCCACACCTGCACTTCAAGAGTCATAATGTAGCGAGTCTGACAGACGGTAGTACCTCCGCTGGTCCGGCGGCGGTAGGTACGGCGCGTATACTCCTCCATACAGGTCTAAGCCTGGCGCCGACGTTACACAGGGCCCGCCTGGTATCGTGGTTGGTAATGGACCTGGTAGCGTGCCTGGTAAAGATCCTGGCGCAGGGCTGCGAGAGCGAGGGGTCGCCATGCTGAATAGCGCCTCGGGGTCGCATACGAACTTGTAGACGTACCGCTCACCTGTAGTGTGACGAAAGTGTTATATTAAGTAATTTATAATATTATATGTTTGATCGTTGAGCCGTGTGTAGCGGCACTTTAAAAGAATACTACCAACCCATATCTTCCCTTGGCTGTCGTAAAAGGTGACTAATGGACTTAGAACTGCACAACCATCCAATATCTTATAGCGGCGACGGGCTCACCACCTGTCACGCTGAGTGCAGTCACTGCTTGGTGAAGAGCGGACTATGGCAGTGGACTGCTTTTGCGGTGCTTTTGCCTAGTGTCTGACTAACCCATAAGGGATAATAGTCGTAATTATATGTATGTATTTGATAGATGCAGCGGTAGCCGAGTTGGGACGGACGGGGCTCTAGCCGTTCGCTCGGCCGCGGGAAATGCGATTTCGATCCCACCGCCCCTGTGCCATTGAGTTTTAATAAAACTTCGTACAGTTCATTGTGAATATCGCTCGCCTCACATTGTGCCCGGTGCATGGCAACAGGCTCGCCACCTGTTACATGGGGACCTGACATATCTAGCGAAACGTGAGTGTTTGACACCTCTGTTGTAGTTGTTGTTATATGATTGCCTTTTGAAAAAGTGGCTCATGAGTTTCTTGCCGGGTTCTTCTCATGAAAAGCCTTACTCTCGGGGTCCGGCCGCTTGTATCGATTACAACCACAGTCAAAGTGCTGTAGTTGTATGTACTTGCTACAAGCGCTCGCGGTAATGAACATTAATATAAAATATACTTTTTTATTTTAATTAAATAAAAAAAAATCTAAATTATGAAGATATAAAAAATTTAAAATTATGTAATATTGGGTCCTTACCTATGAAATTAGTGTTTTTTTTCTCTTTTTGTATTTTGTCTGTAACTAAAAATAGACTATATTTTTGGGCTCTTTTGATTTGTTTTGATAATTTGTTGTAAGTTTAATTGTGTTAAAATTGGACACGGAGACAACTTTTTTTAAGTGCCTCCCGAATACATCATTTTATTTGCATTCACATAAAAACGATAAATAATTTTTATGAAGTGTGTGTATGTGTAATATACACATATTACTAAAGCTTGTCTAATGATAGATGCCAAATATTATTATCTTTGGATTTGTCGTTGTGAAGAAAACTGAAAAAAATTTAGTATGAAAAATGCAGAATTCCCCAAAATCTTCATACAAAACACCAATTTCATAGGTAAGGACCTAATATATTTAATACATATAATCACGACTATTATCCCCTAAGGGTTAGTCAGACACTAGGCAAAGGCACCGAAAAGCAGCCCACTGCCATACTGAGTTAATGAGCCGCTACCACACGGCTCAGGGACGAACAGACAGACGACTCAGGGACAGGGACGAATGTATAGCTAGAAATATGATTAGTGTAATGTTAGTATTTATGTTAGTAGTGTAATTATATTAGTATTAGACAGATGGACCTGGAAGAAAGGCCAAGAAAGCGGTGGATTGTGTGTGTGTTGGGTGGTGTGATATAAGAAAAGAAGAGAATGTGGAGTTAGAATCTACCAAAAGTTGGAAAAAGGCAAGTCTTCTACTTGCCTTTTTATATAAGAACATATACAGAACATATACATATAAGAACATATACTATAAGAACGAATAATAAAAAGAGGAGCTCGGTGGCGTAGTGGTTAGTACGCTTAGGCTTTCGATCGAAAACGAAGCTACGTTCGCCATGGTCAGGCCGTGGATGGGTGACCAAAGCTTAGTGATCTCGAGCTCTACCGTGCTTCGGAAGGCACGTTAAGCCGTTGGTCCCGGTCGCTATTACGCCCGTCTACCCACCAACCCGCATTGGGCCAGCGTGGTGGTGTTACGGCCCATACTCCTCATGTGTTTCTCCATGAGCAAGGCCTGGGCCCAGCAGTGGGACGTAAACAGGCTGAGGACGAATAATTAAATGACTACAGAATATGTAGACGCTACGGTTGTAGCGCCGTAGCATGTACATACAAGGATAATGAATGCTAAGATCGTAGTCAATGTTGCGCTACGGCCGTAGCTCCGTAGCGTAACATTCCTGGCGGACTGTTATGACTACGACCGTCCTCGACTATGTTATACAGGTGGATTTTGAGATGGGATTTAAAGGGCAGGTATATTAACCGTTATAGTTTCAAGAAAACATTGTTAGGCAACCATCCATAACTTTTTAAGATATTCTGATATGCATTCACAGATTTTGAAAAAAGTAACAGTCAGCAAAAAAATGCCAGGATAACAAAAAAAAATTTTATGCCTATCGATCCATATCGGGCCATTTAAGGTATGAGTAATGACAGAAATTTCCAAAAACTTTTCTCATCTACATTTTGTATGGAAAATCCTCGGATCCTATTTCTTGCGGTGATCTCTCTAGATGAATCCTATTTTATAGCGAGACAGACTCGCTTTCACGTCAAAACTACTAGTTTCCCCAGTACAGTTCCCCTAAAAGCATACTCGAACTTTGAAATTAAATAAAACAACCTGTTTGAGTGATATTACCACAATTTTCATTACATTTTAAAGAATATTCAGCGACATTATGCGTGGAAAATAATATCAGCTAAATGGCCACCGCGACTCCGCTGTAGATGGTGTATTCTGGTGGACCAATTTTGGAGTACGTATTCGCATAAATGGGGCTCAATTAAACGAAGAACGCGAGTTATGTTGGCCTTTAGGGCAGCAATTGACTGTGGTTTATCTGCGTAATCGAGCGGTGTTAAGTTACACGATCTCGGCGGCCAATTGATGTCACCACCACGCGAGATGACGAAGCCGTCGAATTTCTCATTCAATAAATTTAACAATTAAATTAAATTTTAACAATTTATATGCGTTGTTGAAGCGTGTTGCGTTCCATGGTGAAATGTCACGACTAAATACGTATTCATGCTAAATTTGACAGCTATCGCATTACCATGATGGCCGCTGATGGCCGCTATGCGCTGTCAAAGTTCGAGCGTCCCTATTGAAAGACCCTTTAATTACATGAATAAAATGATAGCTTACTTACCAGCCACCTTCTGCATGATGCCCTTCTCGTAATAGTACCGGAGAGAGCGGGAAAGCTTGTCGTAATTCATGGCGGGCCGGTTCTTCTGGGCGCCCCAGCGACGCGCCACCTGAACACACGGAGGGAGTCACCATTTATTGTACCTACTCGTATGAGAAAATACAATAGGCACAAAATTTTCACTTTTCCTGAGCGTGTGGTTCGAAAACGGATGAGAATTAGGCCGTGACTGTGTATAATTAGGAAAAGCTGTATAGAATCTAAGTTATAGAGAATTTAATAAGCTTTCATTTCATCTTGAACATATTTTACTACAGCGCACCGTTTTTGGGATATTGGCGAAAAATCTAATATTGGGCTCACTTGAGCCGGAGTGGGGGGAGGGGGGAGGGGCGAAACATACTAAAAGTCCTGACGTCTAGGACCTCCTAGACTCCTAGCCTCCTAGACTTTTACGCTTACGCTCTCTACAACTACTTTATTGACTGTGCTAGTAGCGGTAGCCGAGTTGGGACGTACGGGGCACTACTCGTTCCTTCCTTCTCAGGCCTTCTCGAACGAACGAGTCAAAACGAAAAATTTGTACAGTTCATTGTGAATATCGCTTGCCTAACATTGTGCCCGGTGCATGGCAACAGGCTCGCCACCAGTTTCATGGTACAGTAAGGAACAACATGGTGCAGTAAGGTACACCAATGTGCAGTAAGGTACACCATGGTACACCATGGTACAGTAAGGTACAGTACCTCCTCTGGCTCGTGCAGCTTGAACTCGAGTCCGCGGCCGGTCCAGCCGACGCAGCGCGCGCCCTCGGCCAGCAGCGACACGAGGAACTGCCACAGCTGCAGCGCGCCGCGCCGCCCGCCGCCGCCGCCGCCGCCTGCGCTCACACACGCCCAAACTTACATAGGTACATACATACAATCTTTATTTATATATAAATCACACAAAAAAATATTCTGCTATAATAGTACCTGACGGTTTTAGATGGGAAATAGACAATAACCATTTACATAGTACTAAATTGGAAGGGTGCCAACACTGGTGCCAACTTGTCTACATTTGAGTCAGAGACTTGATCGCTTGAGCTCATCGATGAACTAAATATCGAATGATTTCGAAATCGACGAACGTATTCGATTGGGTAATTAGTCGACGAGAGGAACATTATATAATCAGAGAGATTATAATTATAGTGGAATTTTATAATATCAAATTACACACATGTATACACAATACTTCATCACGCCTCATTCCCCAAAGGGGTGGGCAGAAAAGTACGCACATATTTACCCTGATATGTTGAGTGGCGCGGTCTAAGACAGTGGACTGCTTTTGCGATGCTTTTGTCTAGTTTCTGACTAACCCTTAGGGGATAATAATCGTCATTATATGTATGTATGTTTAGATGTCCCGTGTTGGTCCGGGACACCAAAAGAATGTACCAACTGCTTTTCTTGCCTAGCATGTCGTAAAAGGCGATCAAGGTCGTCTCTGATTGTGTAGGCGATGAGCTAGCCACTTGTTACTACTCTTTCACGATTTTTCATCTGACCAAACCCAATTTTTGTATAGCTAAATGTGGCCTTAAAGAACACAGTGCTCCTTGGACTTTGCCTACCTTTCGGAATTACAGGCGTGATTGTATGTATATGTATGTTAAGATCCTCATGTAACCATGCTTGTCACCATGCACCACAGTGTAAGCCAATCGACATTCTCCACAGACTGTACTTATTGTTTTTTTTTTTAAACTCAGTGGTTGCAAGCGAATGGTGATAGTGGCTATAAGGATACCAATGAAAGGGTGTACCTGCGTGCGTGGTGGTGACGTGGTGCGGAGACGCGGCGTCGGCGCGCGCGCAGTGCGAGCTGCTCACTGCGGGGACACGAGCGTCAGAGCGGGAGGCAGATCTAGTGGAGGCTCTGGAGGCCGCCGCGAGCCGAGGCTTGTCGCATTGAACCTTGTAAATGGCCACGATCAAAGACGCCTCGGTGTGAGCCGTGCGTTGACTTTTGTACGTGTGCTGCTCAATGCGATATTAATTGGCTCAAGTGGAGACTGACGACCTCCGTGGTCTCATGGTCTGTACGCCGGTCTTAAGACGTCGCCATCTCGAGAGGTTCTGGGTTCGATCCCCGGTGGGGGCAAATGTTTTGGTGATGAATTTTCAGGCATTTGTTCTTCGATCTTGAATGTTTAAATATATTTAGGATATTTATGTATCTATCTATTAAATATATCTATCCGTCATCTAGTGTCCGCAATACAAGCAGCACTAGTTGCTTAATATGGAGCTAGATGAAAGGTGTGGATGTTTGACGATATTTATTTATTTATTCATGAACTTTTCGCAGGCGGCCCAACGCTCAAGGTGAGCCAGCTCGTCACGGGTCTGCGCAAGTGGATATCCAGCTTAAAATGCCAATCTAGCTATTAAATATACCCGAGTGGGGTATCAAAATATGAGAGGTGAAAATAAAAAATAAAAATTATATTGGTCGGGGTATTTTTTTTTTCAACATAATATTAGATGTACGCTACCTATCTTCTCGTCCCAGGGCGCGAGCTCAGCGGAGCTGGTCACCTCCTCGCGGTCGTCGGCTGCGGCGGCCTTCAAGGACGCTCCACACCTGACGACGTACAGTATTGTATCAGTTTAATTAGAAGATGTCTCATTGGGGGAGAGAAACAATGGCTGGTGGACAATCTATCTATCTATTATATCAAAGACAGCGACCAGGTTGGTCAGTCTGTTCCGTTGCAGCTCCTCACCTGTGCAGATGGTAATGTTCCCTGTACTCCGCGCGCTCCTCCTCTGCCTTACATCTGTTAAACAGATGAGAAGATAAGATTAGATAAGTGATTTGGATCCTTTGTTGTATAACAAATGTGTATCAGGGCGTGGTGTGTGAGTGTGGAACACACGAATGTTCGCGCTCCTTGCGTCGTTCCGGTCTGCGGAATGCTGGTCGGTCCTCTCTAGTCTTAAATGTCTGCAACTCCGTCGCGACGTTGCGTCGTTAAGCGCCTTTTACCGGATGTACCACGGGGAATATTCTGAAGAGCTTTTTAACCTTATCCCACCCTCCCCTCTCCTGCTAAGGAGCACGCGTGCAGATTGCGGAGCTACGCATATACGGTGACCTCTTTGCCCGCGCGTAACAAAAGGTTTAGGGAATCATACTTTGCTCGTGCTGCCCTAGCATTACCCTAGCTTACCATCAGGTGCTGTAAAGTCATTTGCTGGGCTGAATATAAAAAAAGAGTGTAATATAGGGACCCGGGAGTATCAATAAAAGATGTTATGTAAGACGTCTAGTTTCTTCCTGGCTACTTTATGCACATTATGTTAATAATATATTAGGTCCTTATCTATGAAATTGGTGTTTTGTTTGGAGATTTTGGGGAATTCTGCATTTTCCATACCAACATTTTTTCAGTTTTCTTCACAACGACAATTCCAAAGATAATAATACTAGGCATTTATCATTAGACAAGCTTTAGTAATATGTGAAAATTATTTATCGTTTTTAAGTGAATGCAAATAAAATGATGTTTTCGGGTCGCACTTAAAAAAAGTTGTCTCCGTGTCCAATTTTAACACAATTAAACTTACAACAAATTATCAAAACAAATCAAAAGATCTAAAAAATAAAGTCTATTTTTAGACGAGGTAATTATTTTTTAGGAAAACTCTGAATCTTAATAATTACAGACAAAATACTAAGAGAGAAAAAAACACCAATTTCATAGGTAAGGACCCAATACTCATGAAAGGGTACTACTAATGTATACTATCGTGCCTTCACTACAAGAGTAATCTTCTTTCTTATGATCAGGAAGCGTCTTGTAGGCGTATCGGAGTAAAGATCAAAGGTTTTGGAGTGTTCGGTTCGGGCATAGATAAATTAAGTAGTATTATTAAATCGCTATTCCCAAACATGGGTTTTTAGTGGCCGGTGGAATCATAGATAAATTAAGTAATTCCGCTAGTATAGCAGCGCCACCTGACGTCATAAGTGGAACGAAGGGGTACAAGCATCAATAATTAGTTTCAGACGAACTAAAAACCCATGTATGGGGATAGCGATCTTTACTACTTAATTTATCTATGGTTCGGGTAGTACGTAGAGTGTATGTACTGACTGCGCATGGTGGTCGAGCAGCGTGTGCCGGGCGTAGAGCGGCGCGTGCGCGTCGTAGTATGTATAGAGTGTATGTACTGACTGCGCATGGTGGTCGAGCAGCGTGTGCCGGGCGTAGAGCGGCGCGTGCGCGTCGTAGTATGTATAGAGTGTATGTACTGACTGCGCATGGTGGTCGAGCAGCGTGTGCCGGGCGTAGAGCGGCGCGTGCGCGTCGTAGTATGTATAGAGTGTATGTACTGACTGCGCATGGTGGTCGAGCAGCGTGTGCCGGGCGTAGAGCGGCGCGTGCGCGTCGTAGTATGTATAGAGTGTATGTACTGACTGCGCATGGTGGTCGAGCAGCGTGTGCCGGGCGTAGAGCGGCGCGTGCGCGTCGTAGTATGTATAGAGTGTATGTACTGACTGCGCATGGTGGTCGAGCAGCGTGTGCCGGGCGTAGAGCGGCGCGTGCGCGTCGTAGTATGTATAGAGTGTATGTACTGACTGCGCATGGTGGTCGAGCAGCGTGTGCCGGGCGTAGAGCGGCGCGTGCGCGTCGTAGTATGTATAGAGTGTATGTACTGACTGCGCATGGTGGTCGAGCAGCGTGTGCCGGGCGTAGAGCGGCGCGTGCGCGTCGTAGTATGTATAGAGTGTATGTACTGACTGCGCATGGTGGTCGAGCAGCGTGTGCCGGGCGTAGAGCGGCGCGTGCGCGTCGTAGTATGTATAGAGTGTATGTACTGACTGCGCATGGTGGTCGAGCAGCGTGTGCCGGGCGTAGAGCGGCGCGTGCGCGTCGTAGGCCGCCTCGCGCCGCGCGCCCGCCGCCGCCTCTCTGCAACCACTAATATTATGAGCACCTCTGATGTCATGGGATCCCCTACACAACATGCTACTTCCAATAGATAAAAAAATAGATATACAGCGACATCATGAGTTGATCTGAGTTGCACTTTGACTTACGTTGAAATAAGGCCCTTACTTCCTTGTGCGCCGAATATAATGTAAATATATATTTTAATGGAAATTAATTTGTAACAGCGCTTAGCGCCAATAAACTGTCTTTGCAGTTTGGCGCGTGTATTAATGAAAAAATATATTGTGAATTGATAAATTTAAACGCTATTTATTATTATTATTGTTTACTATCCTGTGTACCGAGTGTACGTTGCCTGTGCTAGTCTGTTTTACCTGTGCTGGTAGTGCTCGCGCTGGCTCATTACTATTGCTGGTAGCGAATGTGCTAGCCCAGTATCTGTACTGGTGTAGTGCCTCTATGCTAGTTCAGTACCTGTGCTCGCTGATCTGGTAGTGCTCGTTCTTGTGCTCGTCTAACGCCTGTCTGCTTGTGCTGTGCTAGCCTTATTTTATAGCATTGCCTGTGCCAGCCTGTAGTACCTGTGCTAAGTAATATTTGTGCTGGCGTTGCCCGTGCTAGCCGATTGTACTTGCGGTCACAGTACCTGTGCTGGTAGTGCAGCGGCCAGGGCAGCCGAAAGAACTGCTGCGCATGCTGCAGTACCTGTGCTGGCCAGTGTCGGCGGCGTACTTGTGCTGGTAAAGCAGTACGTGTGCTGGTAGTGCAGTACCTGTGCTGGTAGTGCAGTACGTGTGCTGGTAGTGCAGTACCTGTGCTGGTAGTGCAGTACCTGTGCTGGTAGTGCAGTACCTGTGCTGGTAGTGCAGTACCTGTGCTGGTAGTGCAGTACCTGTGCTGGTAGTGCAGTACCTGTGCTGGTAGTGCAGCGGCCAGGGCGGCAGAAACGGCTGCTGCGCCATACTACGGCCGCGCCGCGCCGCGCTCGCGCATCGTGCCCGCGACGTCAACTGCAACTAGGAACCTTCATGTTAATACACAATCTCATGTGAGTTATCTATCTATTATATCTGGTTGGAGAGGGTGGCCATGAATCGAGAGTAGAAAGATAAGGCAATGAACACACTGAAACACACGACAAAGCGTCGTGCGTGGCGCCCTTAGCGATACAAGTTCCGGGTTCAAACTTCAAATCTCGGTGGTGGCATATAGCACAGACAAGTTGCCAATTTATGACATGACTTAGACCATTCTTGCGAGGTCGCAAGACGCGATACAAAATGTATGCAGACGCGTCGTAAACATACGGACACGACGGGTGGCAGACACGACGCCTTCTCGACAGAGATTTGAAAACACATAGAAAGGACAGAGAGTTAGCCGAAAGCGAAGGAGCAGAAAGGACGCGGAGAGATTGTCGCCCGTCCGCCAGTATGTGAGTGTGCTTCTTGCATCGTGCGTTGCTAAAGCGTTGCGCCGGCCGTCACTCCCGGTCCTTGTCTTTTCTGAATGTTTTAAAAGGTCGTGACGGCGCCCAGACCGCGGCGGGTCCACGCCCCGCCCGTGTCTTGCGTCTGTTCTGTGTGGCCGTATGACACCCTCTTATTCAATTCCATTTTGACTTGCCTGTAATTATTTATATTTAAGAACTTAAGACAATTTTATGTAAAGGGGATGGAACCCTTGCAAAATTTCTTGCCCATTATAACACGCATCAACGTAACGCTCTGTCATGCGTTCAGTGAGAGAATCGCCTTACCGTTCAAACCGGAATATCGTAAAGGCAAGTATTGTTTCTTTACGGCAGAAATCGCTAGCTTAGTTCAAAGAGCCGTGTGGTAGCGGCTCATTAAAAGAATACTACCATCCCATCTCTTCCCTTGGGTGTCGTAAAGGGTGACTAATGGACTTAGAACTGCACAACATCCAACAGTTTATAGCGTCGCCGGGCTCACCACCTGTCACGCTGAGTGCAGTCACTGCTTGGTGATGAGGAGAATGGAAGTGGACTGTTTTTGCTGTGATTTTGCCTAGTTTCTGACTAACCCTTAGGGGATAATAGTCGTGATTAGAAATGCGCCGAATATTCGTTATGTATTCGGCGTATTCGGCATCATTTCATTACTTGTATTCGGTCGAATTATTCGATTTTGTGCCGAATATATTCGGTTGTATTGTCTTGGCTAGATAACCGGGTATATAGCATAAGGACCATAAGTTCTTCTGTAAGATTTATGTTACTCATGTCAACATAATGACTTCACAGACTGTTGGTAGTTCAGTATAGTCAACATTTATTTTCACATCGCCTGTAGTGACACGAAACGTACATCTTGTCTGATTTGTTTTGTTTTACTAATATTAATTTTGAGATCGTTATATTTTAGCCATTTAGATATTTTGTCAATTTCATTATTAATTTCACTATTATAATTAATATTTGATTTTTTATGTACTGTAATGGAAATGTCGTCAGCAAAGAGTGTAACTGGATATTGTGTACAATTCGGAAGATCATTTATGTATATGATGAATAATAGCGGACCTAAAATGCTGCCCTGTGGGACACCTGTTTTGTTTATCTTTTCTACGGATCCATAAACCACATTCTGAAGATCATCATCCAGTCTTGTGATCTCCACAAATTGACTCCTGTTGGTCAAATAACTCTGGATCCAATGATAGGCGGGTCCTCGGATCCCATAAAGCTCGAGCTTTGACAAGAGCGTCTTGTGATTTACAAAGTCAAATGCCTTACTCATGTCAAACAAAATCGTAGAGACTGGAATCTTTCTGTCCATACGGGAAGCAATGTTTTTGATGAGCGAGAAGCAAGCAATCGTTGTTGATCTTCCCTTGCGAAAGCCATTCTGTTCATTTTTGATTACATTATTTTTTGCAAAGAATGAAGTCAGCTTGCCATGCATGATCTTTTCGAAGATTTTCGATAGAACAGGAATAAGGGCGATTGGTCTATAGTTAGTTAAATCACATTTTTCTCCACTTTTAAATAATGGCTTGACAACAGAGATTTTTAAAGAGCTAGGAAAAATACCGTGTTCAAAACATGTATTCACGAAATATGTCAGCAGGGGCGCCAGTTCCCGGGCACATATTTTTATGATTTTAGTACATAAGGCATCATACCCCGTGGAAAAAGTGTTTCTAAGTGACTTTATAGTCTTGATAACATCGTCTTCATTAGTAGGTCCCAAAAATATTGAAAAGGAGTTTTTGTTAATTGACTTAAGTTTGTTAGGAATAGAAGGCAATTGATTCTTAGTGATATTTGTCGATTCTATGTAATAATTATTGAATTCATTTGCTATTTCTGAAGGATTACTTATTTTCCTACCTTTTATTTGTAGATATTCTATATTGTCTTTTATGTATAATTCATCCTGTCCGTTAATAACTTTCCAACTGGCTTTACATTTATTTTTAGAGTTATTTACATATTTTTCATTTTTGATTCTGTAGGACATTTCTATGCATTTCTTTAATATTTTGGAGTAAAGTCGGTATCTTGTTTTATTAGTAATCGAATGTGTTTTGTAATAATATAAGCGGAGCTTTCTTTTAGTACGGCATGATTTTTTCAAACCTTTGGTTAGCCAGTTTATTTTTTCGTTACATTTGTTTATAATTTTTATTTTATATTTTGGGAAACATAAATTATACAAGAGAATCAGTTCCGTGTGAAAAACGGTAAAATCTTTGTCTACACTCATAAAATCAAATATATTATTCCACGGGTAATCAGCTAAGATTTTTTTAAATTTGTCAATGTTATCTTCGCCGTAGTCACGTCTCTCTTCGAACCAGTGTTTTAGGGGCATTTTACGAAAACTTACTGGTATTGTTAGTAGTTGAGCTGTGTCATGGTCCGATAAACCTAATGATCTGATATATCCGACAGCTTTCCTTACATTGCTTGCAAATTGGTCTAGGCAAGACCTTTGTCGAGTAGGCGCGTTTATATGCAAGTCCAGATCATAGCTTTGCAATATTTGTCTTAGTTCGTCCGATATTTTGGTATTTTTCAGAGTGTCAATATTCCAATCTCCTGTTAATATGATACGCTTTTTAAAAGTTTTTAATTTGTCCAAAATAAGATGAAGTTTATCGAAAAAGACTTTCGTATTTGCTGTTGGAGTTCGATATACACATACAAGGATTATTTTATTTTCTATTATTTCTAATCCACAGCACTCAAAGGCCAATTCCGTTGCATACTCTTTTAGAAATGGTATTTTTTTTATATTGATGATGTTACTATGCAGAATACAAACACCACCCCGTTTCTGCCTTAATCTACAAAAGGAAGCACCTAACTTGTATCCCTTGAGTTGTATATTTGATTCACTAGATTGCTGAATAAACGTTTCAGTTAGACATATCATTTCTTTATTTTCCAACATTTCATTTAGTGTTATTTCTAATATATCTTTCTTGCTTAAGAAACCAGATATGTTTTGATGCATGATACAAATTGACGTATTATTTATAAAAAAGGAAGTGTTTCATGTAGTCCCGAACGAGGAGTATGGTAATAATCGCCCACAACCCGACCAGGGGACCTGAGTTTGGCAGAATTAGGTGGTTTAACGTTATCTGCACCCCTATAAAATATGTTTTGTCCATGAAAAATATCTTGATTTTTCCGGTCAGTGATAACTTTAAAGTAGTTAGTAATGGCTGTTTGGCCTGATTTTTTATAAAACTTATTATTTTTTTTATTAATGATATTACTATTCAGTTTATGTTGAGCTATGTAATTAATTAGATTAACTGCGTCGTTAATGATAGTACGCATTCCAAAATTATTTATGTTCCCAGTACCTTTACGGAACATGTCAAAGTCACACGTCAGATTTTTATTAGAATCTAGAATAAAAGCATGTTCATGTTTTATATTATTTCACGATAAAGAATACTGTTAAATCGCTCAACTCTGCAATTGTACATATTTTTGTATAATCCATATTTGTAGGTAGGTACACATATAATAACATTAGTGTTCAGCACTTTTTGTACTGCTGTACGAATGTGAGTTACAAGTTCATGATAATTTACAGTAGAGTAAAAGTTTTGATCCCCTATAAAAACGATGCAGTAGTCATTCATAGTATAATGTACAAGCTTGAGATGTATGTCTTGAAATAGTGTCTTGATACCGTGTCCAGTCATAGCATAGTGGCATATACTATAATTTCCGTTTAAGCATTTTTCTGCAATAATCCTGGTTTTCGTGTATTATTTGCAGATTTACTTTATTAGTTTCTTCTTTCAGAGTAGTCGATAAATTACTTAATGGAGATGAAGATTCATTCTGTCCTGTTATCGCAGGCGATGTAGTAAAGTCCTCGCTATTATGTGTTACGATATTTTTCAGGTTGGGGATCACAGATGCGGGTTCAGGATTTGGTGTGCTAGATAAATTAATACTTTGTCTGTTATGTGATTTATTTTTGGGTATAGGGATATTAATCAATTGTTTTTTTGGAGTTGCTCGGCAGATACGTGTTAACTGATTTATCTTTAAATCACGCTTCGATAGTTCTTGTTGCAATGAATTATTTTCTGACAGTAATCTCTCTATTTCGATATCTGCACTCTCAAGTTTTGTTTCCAATTCAATAATTTTCAATTGTAGTTCATCCAATTCTTCACTATAATATGTCTTGTTATCGGGACAGCTTCTGTTAAGGGACATATCGGGAGATATCATTGTTTCACTAATATCGTTTGGTAGTATCGGTGGCGAATAGCATGTTTGTGTTTGCTTCTTCCGAGTTGTAATATTCTCGCTACAAGTTGGAGCGGTATAAGCATTTACATTTTTTTTATTCTTTTCCATGTTTTTAACGCAGTTTGACATTCAGTATTCGCTTATTCGGCGTAAACACTATTCGGCGCATCTCTAGTCGTGATTCAAATGTAATATGTAGTTCAGAGTCTCACTGGTACAATGTTTAGCAATGAAATGTCTCTTCGCGGGATACAAATTCACGTTCGATTTAGTATCTATAGCTACAACAGACAGATAGAGAATAAAAATGATTGTTTTTGTCTCTTTACCAGTATAACTACAGTAAGAGATCTCCCCAGACGCCGCGACGGTGCGAAGGGAAATGAATGCGAACGCAATTTCCCCTAAGGAGTCGACGCGGCAGCGTTTGTTTTTGGTTTGGGTACTGGAGACCGCACGCTAGCCGCCACACTGTAGAGTCATGATTAAGGAAAGAAAAAATAAATTCATTTGTTGAATAATACACCACACAAAACAAACACAGTGCCTATTGGTATAAAGCCAAATAACTACTTTTCGTCCCCAGCCTATATACGTCCCACTGCTGGGCATAGGCCTAGAAACACATGAGGAGAATGGGCCGAAAGACCACCACGCTCGTTGTTTGGACATGTACTTGAACTGGGTGGTTACTCTGTACTAATGGGGTTTCGTAAGGTTCAAAATAAAACCAGAGAGATTGTTCTAAAATCAATAACAAATTTAATAATGATCTCAAAATACTTAGTCATTGCATCGCGCGTAAACGTTAGCGCGATGCAACACCGTGCAGCGCCATCTGTTGGTGACGTTTGGTACTAATTAATTGATCTTAAACACTCGTAGCATGTAACACCATCTGCTTGCTGCCCAGTTTCAGCCGCGGCGGCGAGCCATCAAACCACCTGCTCTTTGCTGCGCCCGCAGCGCTTTTATTTTGCGCTCTAGGGGTAGGGCAGATAAGACTACATGGAGTTGGGGTAAACTGAGTCGATTTAAATACCTTTTTTTTTCATTCATCCCAACTTAACCGCCTTTCTGGTCTTATGGTTCACACCACCGGGTGTTGATCGGGAGGTCCGGGTTCAATTCCCACGGGAGCAGAAGTTTTTCTGTTTGGTTTGGATGGTGGTAGGGCTTTTAAGCCCGCCTGGCTAGCTACCACCATCTTACCTAAATTTGTCGCCATAATAACAATGTTTTAAGCATTGTTGTGTTCCGGCAATCAGAGGTAAGATAGCCAGTTCCTCAGTTGTTGAGGATTACAGGTGAAGCTTGCTTCCACCTTCAGTCTTATCGTCACTATCATCAAATGAGATGAAGGCCAAGAGCTTACCTGTCATATTTATGTAAAAAAACTTTGGTTTTAAATAATCTTAAGAACTGCCTTCATTAATTTCATGAAATCGTATTTTCGATGTACATTGATTTATTGATTAAAATTGATGTTTCAATAATTTTGCAAACTGACACTTACGATGAAACAAAAATATGATAAATAAAACTTCGATGTAACGTTATATCGATAAAATGAAATAACATGAAATGAAATAACGATGAACTGTGTTTCTAGATAATAAATATTCGATGAAATATAAATGCGATAAAATGATATTCTAGGATTTGTTTCAAATAGTTCTGCGAATTGCGATAAAATGATGGATTCCCCTCATTCAATTTATCCCACCCACAGGCATCTAACTTAATATTCAATCATCGTATCGAGATCATCGTAAAAAAATCACAAGTCGCAATCAATATAATCCTAAAGAAGCTGAAAAATCCAAATTGTATACGAATACATAATAAACAGCTTCCCGATCAGTATGCAAGTGACGTGCGCTAGAGGTGCGCGGTGCTCGGTAAATTGAGAACGTTCCAGCGTATCCCACACTGAGCCGCACGAGAACGTTGTGCGTAGATGAGTCTACGAACGTACCTACGCGCGTACTTGCGGGTGCAAACGCATAAACATGCGTTTCGAAACGCATATACGCGCGTAGGTGCGATTTCAGTTGTGACGTGGTGGATGTCGGTGATAAATAAGAAGCCCGGATAAATCGTCGCTTATGGTATATGTATATTTTAAAACATAAGGCACACTGAAACAATTTATAAAAAGGTAAATTTCACAAATCACTGAACATAAGACTTAAAGATATTTTCAAGTCAATAGGAACAAATAAATATTGTTTATTTTTTAGTTTATAATTACTCGTATATAATTTAATTATTGTGGCTTATTATTGTTATTTTTTATACTATTGGGTCCTTACCTATGAAATTGGTGTTTTTTTTCTCTCTTAGTGTTTTGTCTGTAACTATTAAGATGCAGAGTATTCCTAAAAAATAATTACCTCGTCTAAAAACAGACTATATTTTTGAGGTCTTTTGATTTGTTTTGATAATTTGTTGTAAGTTTAATTGTGGTAAAATTGGACACGGAGACAACTCTTTTTAAGTGCCTCCCGAATACATAATTTTATTTGCATTCACTTAAAAACGATAAGTAATTTTTATAAAGTTTGATATTACACATATTACTAAAGCTTGTCTAATGATAGATGCCAAATATTATTATCTTTGGATTTGTCGTTGTGAAGAAAACTGAAAAAAATTTAGTATGGAAAATGCAGAATTCCCCAAAATCTCCATAAAAAACACCAATTTCATAGGTAAGGACCTAATATTTATGTTATCACTTGCGTCGAGCTAACCGCTCCAGACGCTGACTCTGATAGGAATAAAATTGTAGTCAAAAACAATGAAAAGAAAGAGACAGAAGATTTAAAAACAGAATCAAAGAGAAAATGGCCAGAGAAAAGCGCAATAACAAAGAGTCGCTAATACTGATATAGCTCCTCGTTACACAGTGTTTTATACTGTGCGTTTTTCTCCGCGCAAAGCGACAATAAAACATTACTTAACATGTAAAAAAGCACTCACAGAAAAAATAATGACTCAGTATGCGTCGAAAAAGTTCAGTAAAAAAATTTGTTAACTAAACATAAATTGTAATTAATCTCTTGTGTACCGCCCCTGAGCTAGTTCCCGCGGAGTGTATTAAATTTGACAGCAGTCAATCGATGTTTGTTATTGGGGGCACGGCACGGTAGGGGTGTGGGGTGCTGCGAATATATCGATAGTTTAATATCAAGTTTAAAATATACAGATGTTATTTAAACATTAATGTCCATTACATTAATGTACATTTACGTGTGTTGGACTTATCGACTAACGTCGTTCTCTACCAGTAAACCAATAACCTAAGCGAGTATTTAGTGGCGGCATCGTTATAGTAAATTCATCCATCCTTTCATTGACATCTATGGGATAGTTAATAATTTTACTAGCAATAAAAATAATTTAATACTTGTGAAATATTATATTACTTGTTTACAATAAAATATGCACATTATTACTTTCTGTATAAAAATTTTTTGACGACCTCTGTAGCCGAGGGCTTGAACGTAGCCATCAAACGTGAGGTTCTGGGTTTGAGTCGAGGCGGCAGCAGAGGAACATGTTTGTGTGTTGAAGTTAAACATTGCAAACATCTTTTGTGAGCAACATTTTATCAAAGCAACAAAAATCGCACTTTCAGAAGACACATTAAATTATGAACAAACTTAACGTTTTTATGCGCGCTTTGCACATATTTTACGTTCCATTATTACCAGACAGACGCCCATAAAAGTTCAAAGTACGCGCGTACCAAAAACGAGCATCGTCACGTCACGTGAAATGAAACGTTTACATGTGAAATTAAATTAAATAAGATCATGAAATGTAATGAAATCATTTATTCTGCAATTTGATTTGCATGAAATACTTTTGCACGTCAATATTTTATTTTCCTACTAGCACTTCGACGTGAATGGCCTGTTGAGATGAAGTGCCGCAAGAAACTCAACAGTTAGCCTTTTTTAAACAGCCATAATAACAAAAGGAATTTAGAACATTTTAAATATTGTAAAATAAGTATGTGCAGAGGAGCAAATTATAGTAGCCACGAATTTTTATCTTTTAAATAATCTTCTAACTTATAATCCCCTTATCTTCCACTTTTTCATTAAACAGCTTTAAACAGTTTTAACATGTCCATGTCCATAACATTCGAAACAATCGACATAAATATACAGCCGTACTTGTACATCCCTAGCAATGACTTGAAGCGTATACCGCGTAATAATTTTTGTGTAAACATTTGCTCGTAAACAAATTGCGAGCACGATTTAACTTGAAACGACTTGGGATACCCCGGGATGATGGGAGTGGGGGGTATCTGACAGCATGATTGGCTGATACTATCTAATACAAGTCAAAATTTCAGAACATATTTATTCACGCTGATGGATGGATGATTAATCTATTCAATCTCCATATACAGGCTCAGGTCGACGATACTGTCGTGAAGAAACACATGAGGAATATGGGCCGTAACCACCACACTGAATCAACGATTTGTGTGCCCGTGACCCAACGTAATACCAGGGTGAAAATGGGCCCTTTTTTGAACTAGTCAGTCTGGTTTGGTTTTTCGATGTGATTTGTCTGTGGGATAAGGGAAGATCTCCCGCCGAGCCAGGTGTACGCTCGGGGACCGCGGTCGAACTGTTATTTGTCGGAACATGTATATATATATGTAGTCATTTTAATCTTTAAATAACATAATTAAAAAAAAAACAAATATTATCTATAGCATTTATGGTAGAATATGATTTTTTTTAGTCTTTGGAGACCGGTGAGAGTTGAAGTTGTAGTAGTAGGTCAAGGTGTATTTTTATCTAAATTCAATAAATTTTGATAGTCGAATTAAAGTTGTTTTCATCTATTCTGAGAACTACACCCCTACATATATTAGTCTATCTTGGAAACTCTGCTATCGTGATTCAGGCTTTCTAATCTATATTCCTTACTTGTTTCCCGCGACTTCGTCCGCAGTTACTATGATTTTTAAACTATCCCACTGGAACCCTTTAGTTTTCCGGAATAAAACGTATCTAAGATGTTGACCAGGGATATAAGGAATCAGTGTGCAAAATTTCATTGAAACAGATAAACAGAGAAACAAAAAAAAATTTTTTGGTATTTTCCCTTATTTTACATGCCCCTGACTTGGTTTTATGATTTTTTTTCTATGTACATACATACGTCCACTAGAGTTTTATTATATATGTATAGATATAGATTGCTGTAGCCAGTAGGTCTAGTATCAATTTGACTCCAATGTTATTATTCACTGTCGTACTTTTCGCTGATCAACCATTTCTCGGTTACTCGATATCGCTAATACGGAGCCGCCACATCGAAGATAGACATCTTCCATTTCAAAATCAAAATAAACGTTTTTCTTTCAACGTGACAGTACCGACCCGAGTGGCGCGGAGCCGACAGCGCGGTCGATAACCCAATCAGCGCGGTCCCGGGTTCATTTCCCGCGCGGCGGGGCGCTAATCCAATGGGCCGCGATACACAGATCTGTCTGTCTCGCGACGTCATTTGATGAAGTCTCCTACTTGGAGAAAATAAGTACAAAATGTGTATATTTAAAAATAAACCTAATAATATATATTTTACCTGCGAGAAATCTCAATAGCGCGATTCAGGTTTGTTCGCAATAATATTCTATTTATACTAAGATTGTTAACAGCGCCATCTAGTGGCGGACTGCTTCTGCGGTGCTTTTCCCAATCTCTGACTGACCCTTATTATTAATCAATTATAATCAATTAGTACGTTGCACTCAAATGTAACAATCAATGTGTAACACATCTCTCCGATATGGCGTCCTCGTCCCACATGACCGTCGACGACACCCAAAGACAAGTCACAGTTGCCTGACCTAACAAAGGGAGCATGCATTTCGAATACAATATAAACATAATTAAACACAACTATTCATGTATGTAAGTATATTGTAGACTTCTTGGGTATGTCAAAACACCCATTCGCGGGAGCGGGAACGCTCGTCTCCCCAACAACGAAAAATATTGATAAATTTTTGACGCGAAATCGGTTTTAAGCCTACGTTATTTTCAATACGCAAGTCAAATCCGCGCCCTGCGACGCTCAATAGATCGAATTAATTTTTTCCAAACACCTTTCGCGCGCTGTGAATGTTAAATATGGCGGTTGGTATTCCGCTGGCTGACGCTGTATTGTAGTCCAAAAGGTGTCGAAGGGTGAGAAACAGCTCCAGTTATTTGAATTATAATGTATTTTTTGGGGTTCGACCTCGCTGTTTGTCCAAGCATGAGACAATTTTTTTTTTAATATCCCCAGACATTTACACCGTCCTATCAACTAGTCCCATTTTAAGAAACTAAATGCTGCTTGTGATACGGATACTAGATGACGGACAAATATATTTAATAAATAAATACACATAATTATTCAGAATATACATAATATTATACATTTATAATGAACATCCAAGACTGAAGAGCAAATGTCTGAAAATTCATCACCCAAACACTTGCCTCCACTGGGGATCTCCAGAGGTCCAGGACCTCTAGAGATGGCGACGCCTTGAGACCGGCGTACAGACCATGAGACCACGGAGGTCGTCGTACAACACAATAATCGCATTATTTCCAATCTCGAAATGGCTAATCCACATCACTCGTCTAAAAACCGTGTTATTTAGATAGAGTAATCCTCCTCATCCTATAAACGTCCCACTGCTGAGCACAAGCCTTCCTTATGGAGAAACAGATGAAGAGTATGGGCCGTAACACCACGCTGACCCAATGCGGGTTGGTGGTAAGAAGCCGGGACCAACGGCTTGCAAGTATGACAAAAGCCGACAGTCAGACCTCTCAGAGTGGTTCTGGTCCCATGCGTGGCAGAGGTTTTTAAAAAAACTTTTGAAAAGTTATTTAGAACTGTTTTTTTAAATACTTTGGCAAAATTTTTTAATTGTCAAATTTCAAAGACATTTGTCTTTTTTTATTCCACGTGGGTTTGGATTTGAATTTGAACCGTACAGCCATATTCGTCCCGTTTCTAATGGAGGCACTTCACTCGGCGTATCGTGTTCGCGTATTTGCTATATTTGTGTGGCCGGTCTATTTGACTATTTTCTCGACTGATGCACACAAGGCAAATAGCGAACATGCGTTTCCGTCACTTGTCGGTTTTGATCACACATCAAAGGCAAAAGGGAATTGTCGTATGATTTCGGAATACTGTTGATTAAAACAGTTAGTACTTGTACTAAATTAATTGATTATTGTGAATTGCTGGAATATGTGTTGTTGTGATTATGGTGCAAATACAATTACATTCTAACTAGATAACTTTGTGTTTAATTCAAACACTTACTAGACTATTACAATTATTTATTTATTTATTATTATCAGTGACACAGGTAGAATAAAGAACAATGGCATATTCTTTGACGGCCAACCGACCAGTCTCCAATACGATAATTGATTTTACAATCTCAAATTGGCTAAAGGACTAAAGAGACTGGGGATGTTATAGCGAAGCGCAAATGGAATTGGGCGGCCATGTTCCTCGGCAGTGTGATATTAGGTAACCAAAAGGTTGTCGGATTGGTGGCCGCTCTCCGGGAGAAGAAGTGTTGGTCGGCCACCAGCAGATCAGAGGTTCCCAGACTTATTTTTCTCAGAGACCCTTTGAAAGTGTATCTGGTTCCGGTGGGTCCCCTGCAGCATTTCTACCATATTACCAAAACTCGACAAAAATGTAAAGATGTGAATCAAATCAAAAATACATATTTCATAGACCATACTTGGCACTTAAAATCGTCAACATTTTACATTTTAAATAATTATTTTACAATTTAAATAACAATCATTAATCATATTAATGTTCATTACCGCGAGCGCTTGTGCAACCACGACGCTTTGATTGTTATTGTAATCGACACAAGCGGCCGGATTCCCAGAGTAACGCTTTTCATGAGAAGAACTCGGCAAGAAACTCATGAGCCACTTTTTTTTTGTTTTTTTTTGAAGACAACAAGACCTCCGTCGAATCTCCCGTGGACCACTAGGGGTCCACCTGGACCACTTTGGGAACTAATGAGCTAGATGGACGATACTCGTAGAGTTGCGGGTCACAACTGGATTCGTTTGGCGCAGGGTCGGGATGAATGGCGTACTAGAAGAGAGGACTATGCTCAACTGTGGGCGATCACGGGCTGAAGAAGATGATGATGAAATTGGCTGATCCACTTCACTGTTCCCTTAAAAGCGAGTTTGTTTCCTACTGTTCTCTAGGGTGCAGGGTTATTGTCCTAGTTATTTGGAAAAAGGTAGAAAAAGCAATCTCGGTGGCCAGGTGGTATAGCGCTTTCAAAATCGAAAACAAAGCTACCTTCGCCATGGTCAGGCCTTTGATGGGTGACCAAAACTTTGTGATTGTGCTCCTCCGTGCTTCGGAAGGCATGTTAGGCCGTTCCCGGCCGTTATTGCGACCGTTTCTACCCACCAACGCGCTTTGGGCCAACGTGGTGGTGTTACGGCCCATACTCCTCATGTGTTTCTCCATGATGAAGGCCTGGGCCCAGTAGTGGGACGTGTATAGGCTGAGGACGAAAAAACACAAAATTTACGTACGCCACCCAACACGTCTGTATCACGCATATATTATTCAAGGCTTCAAGTCTCCTCCCCTTAGCCTGGGCAGTGGGGGGCGTGGCATGGTAAGGGGAGGCGTGACGTGGGCGTGACCGGAACTCAGTATCGACCCATTTGTTTAGAGATTTTAATAACGTGGAAGGATTGTAGGCTGATTTTCTGGTTGCGTCGTGTGTAAAACAATGGTAATTATTGGTGGAATGTACTTTTCAGGTAAAATAAAAGACATACCAATTTTTATAATAGGTCTTTACCTATGACATTGTTGTTTTGTATGGAGATTTTGGGGAAGCCTGCATTCTTTATACTAACATTTTTTCAGATTTCTTCACAACGACAAATCCAGAGATAATAATTTTTGGCATGTATCATTAACACGCTTTTATATTACCTTCACTTGTAACTATGTAAGAAAATCTTGGAATCTTAATTTGACCCACTTCCCGGTCTTCGATTACGATAAAAATTTGCACACGCTCTGAGTTCTGATGACAATACATGACTAGCTAAGAAACGTTATTACAAATCCAATATGGCGGCCTTCCAAAGATGGCGGACTGGCTGTTTTAAATCCACCCCAAGATATGGATATCAAATGAAAGGGTTTGCTGAATGGGATACAAAAAAAAGTATAAAATAAAAATAATAGTTTATTTATTTATTTATTTATTTATTGCATCATAATGTACATACAATAGGTCTTATCAGGTAAATTTTGACAACATTATGAACCCTGTCGGGCACTGCAAAATTGACAAATGAAATGAGAGGAGGATACTTTCCATTGATAAACTAAAAAACACGCTTTTAGCACGCACTAAAAATTATAAAATAATTCGGATAGTTAGTTTGATCATTGATGACTCAAGAGTTTTCCCTTTGCCAAATCTTCATTAGATCGCAAGTAAACATAAACAATTTCAGTTCGTGGCTAATTATAATTATAATATATATAAACGATAAATAATTACCTATGCGAAATGGTTATAAGTAGGTAATCATCTAATTTATTATAAAAGAAAGCGTGGAGCGTATATGTAATCTTTACTCTTTTTGGACAAAACGCTCCACGCTAACTTACATAATAAATCATAGTAAATATTTTCAATTTTCACAAAAACTGCTAATTTTTTATTTATTTTTATTTAATATTGTATTGTCACTGGAAGCAAGCCTGTATGCAAAATTTCAGCTCAATCGGATGTCGGGAAGTGGTCGAAAAATCGATCGCCAGATTTGACCTCCACGGACAGACATACAAAAAAGCAAGCTAAGAAAAACTTGGTATAAAAAGCCAATCTTGTTCTATTAGCGGGCCTAAATAATGCATTTGTTTCGGCCCAATACGTTAACTCAACAAGTGCGGCCTATCCATTACGCTCGTTGCATTAGTAACGGGCCGGTCCCCGAGGGATTCATTGTAATGTTACTGATTTGGTGTTCGGTTGTGTTACATTGTAAGGAGCTTTATTATACCGTTTTGTTTAACACGATAGGCTTTTTGACAGTATCGATATTATGGTGTTTTTATTGCCATACCGCTGAATTGGGGATTTTAAATGCAATTTCCATGATTATATATTACAAAATATTGAATATTTTTGTCAAAATCACGTAGGTAAATAAATTCACGTCTTTTGAGGTTAATACAAAGCGATCGTAAACGGAAGTTAAACGAAGAATTACGTCATTCGTCAATACATAAAAATTACTGACAATTTTACGCGTCAATAACATGTTTACTCACATTTAAATAACTGAACTATCCTTAATATCTCTATGATCTCGACGTGCTAGCTGAAACCACTTTTTTCGCACTTGAACCTTTTTTGTAACAGTAATAAATTGATTAATAACGTCACACGACGCCATATTGCTGGAGCAAGCGTTTTGGCCACGAAATTCAAACAGTGTATTTTGAAATTATTTTTTTCAATGAAATACTTTAAATTAATTAAAATAAATTTTACTTTAGAATCCTTATACTTCACCAAACAACGTGAGATAGTTTTCAAAAACTAGTCAAGTGCTATTTGACATTTTACTAACTGTATGTGCATTGTGGAGCAATAAACAATATGATTTGATTAGATTTTTGGCAAGTGTGCGCACAAAACCGTCATTTAGCCTTAATTTTTTTGAATTGGGTGTTACTTAAACGGTCAGCGAAATATTACAATTTTGGTCAGCTAAAATAACTAATTGGTCAGCAACTTATGGGCAGCAGATATTTCTAATTTGTCAGCAAAATAACAAATTGTGCAGCAAATAAAATGTTTTCTCAGCTGCCAAATTGTTTAATATGTTTTGATGACTCAAATATTGTTTTGAAGGGTCCTATAAAAAATAAACTTAACCTAATATTCTTGATCTGCCATTTTTCGAGATTTTATACATTTCCGGTAACAAATATATCGCTGCCCAAATAACTATTTTTCAGCTCAACTAATTATTTTGCTGCCCAAGTAATTATCTTGCTGACCAATGAATTATTCTGTTGACCAAATAATTATTTTACTGCCCAAATAAATTGCTGACAAAATATTGGTTTGCTGACCAAATAATTAAATGGCTGCCCAATTGATTACTTCCCTTTTAAGCTATGTAACTAAGGTTGAGTTTCTGAACATTGAGAGTTAAACACTACCAATTGCGTCAATGGAAAATGCAAACGCCTAAATTTTCGACAATTCGAAACAATATGCACCAGCTCACAGACGTATGTATACTCGTATGTATATCTATGCACCAGCTGGGCCAAAGAATTTTGTACTTTATGATGGATGCCAAACTCCCATACAATAGTATGAGGCAATGTTTTGTCTCGATCAGTAGGTGTTCCTTCTCATTCTATCACTTTGATGAATGAGTTTGACATTTCGTAGTAAAGCTTTCTATTACAACTAATGACGTCCCACAAAAATACACAAAAATTTCTCCAACAAATACACTCATTTAATACGTGATTATTGACTCACCTGTGAAATAATAAGGTACATCCAGGATACCACTCACTTACACAACATAAAACAACGCACGTCATCACCAGTTTTGTTTTTTTTTTTTTTTTTATTTTTTTTTTTTTTTCGAAAGTTTGTAACAATTTTCAGTCAAGGTCTCAAAATGGCGTAAATACGACAGGTGAGACAGAAACTATGGATAGAAAGAGAAGAAGAGGATATCCCACGGTTAGCCTTCATTCATAAATAGTGATAGAATGAGAGGGAACACCTACTGATCGCGACAGAACATTGCCTCATGCTATTGCATGGGAGTTTGGCATCCATATTGAGTATAAGATTCTTGGCTGTGCCGCCAGTCGCCATTTTACTAATCTCAGCATCGTGTTGTGGTTAAATTGTCTATGATTGATTATTTAACTTGGAAAACTCTACTATTGGCCAAGCTGTCATATCACATATTTTTTCGCCATTGGTCCATATTTTAACATGACCATTACCCATGTTAAAAACTTGACTATGGATCAAAAAACCGACTCTGAACTGTGTAATTAGCTTTGTTTTACAGTTTTGCTTAACACAATAGCAAGTGTCACACACTGATAATAATTTAGTGTGAAGCATATTCATATTCTGAAATGTTTCTTATGAATAGAATTAGCGATGAAACCTTGATGAAACCTTATTTAGCGCGATCGCGGCAGGTGGACAAAAACGATTTCGCTCTCCAATTGTTTGATTGGTATTGTTTTGTCATATAGAAGTGCTAATAACAGTAACGAGGTGCGCGCGGCGGGGCGCAAACACACACACAATTAGACTAATGGCTGGGGGGGGGAGGTCACACCGTCCATTGTGGAAAACTTGGCAACGACTTGATTAGGCTGACTTGTGTCTTTGTGTTTGAAAGTTGTTTTGTGTGTTGAGGGGTGACGGTGTGACACAAAACTTCAAACTGCGTAAGCTGGGAGCTTCTTTATTCTGAGTGGAAGTTACGTTTTCGTTTAAAAAAAAAACATTTATTGAATCGACCATCATGGATCATCACAAAATAATAGGTCTTTACCAATGAAATTGCCGGTTTCTTTCTCTCTTAGTATTTTGTCTGTAACTAATAAGTTTCAGAGTATTCTTAAGAAATAATTAACTCCTTTAAAAATAGACCATATTTTTGAGCTCTTTTGATTTGTTTTGATAATTTGTTGTGAGTTTAATTGAGTTGAAATTGGACACGGGGACAACTCTTTTGAAGTGCCTCCCGAATACATAATTTTATTTGCATTTACTTAAAAACGATTAATAATTTTTATGAAGTGTGATATCATACATATTGCTAAAGCTTGTCTAATGATACATGCCAAATATATTGCCAGTCGCTTTTTAATTAATTAGTTTTTATCTTAATTGCTTAGCGAATTTCAACATCGATCATTGTTTCAAGCTCTTATAAATCCTTCAATTATAATGCTAAAAATCTATGTTCATAATCCACCCACATGACTGTACTAGCCTAACATTTATAAAAAACAAAAGAATTGTAAAAATTGTGAAAAAAAGAGCAACCCTCGAGTTTCTGGCTCGCTCTTCTCGGGGATGTCTGCGTTCCGAGCGAGTGGTAGATTCACTTATTTATAAATTGACGTTCTTAAGTGTTTGTATATCAAGCCTATAAAATAAAGATATTTTTGATTTGATTTTTATCTTTGGATTTGTCGTTGTGAAGAAAACTGAAAAAATGTTAGTATGGAAAATCCAGAGTTCCCCAAAATCTCCATACAAAACGGCAATTTCATAGTTGAAGACCTAATAATTACACGGGCTCATTATAGAGATTTTATGGGAGTCTTTGGCGGTTGACTATGGCGGACGTGATTTTTATGTCGATGATTGTAATATTGTTTCGGAGTGGATATTGTTACGTAAAATCAGTGTAGTTTTGTGTAATAAGTGTCTGTGATGATGTGCAATGTGGAGGTTCGTTGAAATAAGCGTCAAGTGGTGAGAAAGTGATGAGTTTTTATCGTGGCAATCCACCTCATCGAAGTGGCACCACAGTGTCTACCATCGACCATTTGGCGCCAAACTCTCCCAGGATGCATTGAAATGTATTACAGAAAGACTAGACTACACACAATGTATGCGACTGAAGGATTCTGTATCCATGGTCATGAACAATAAACAAAAAAACCGGCCAAGAGCGTGTCGGGCCACGCTCAGTTAGGGTTCCGTAGTTTTCCATCCGTCACAATTAGGTTATTTAAGACTGTTAGGTTTTTCATTAGAAATTTTGATTGCGTGAACCGATTTTAATAATTCTTTTTTTATTTGAAAGACGATATGTTCTATATCATAAAAAATGTAAAATGTTATAAAAAATGCTTGCAGATATGGTTAAGTCACAAATTTAGTTCAAAAATATTTTTGTAAAATTTATCAAAAACTGTTCAACCCATAAGGTCCAAAATAATTTTCCTAGAAAGTAAAGCTGTCTAAAGGTTGACATCAAACAAGGCTTCACTCTAAACATAGGTCCAGTAGCCGCCAATAATTTTATTACCGTAAGTGTATGACCTAGCAGACAAGGGTTAAATAAACATCGTCACACGGCGCCGAGTGGTCGGCCACAGGTGGGCTGTGACTCGATATGCTGGTACAATTTAATTATGTCACTTGCTTAGTCAGTGCTACTCAAAATGTGTTGACCCCCGGGGCGACATTGCCCCCCGGAGTCTTGGCAATTCGTTTACACGTTACAAGAGCTCGATGGCGTAGTGGTTAGTGTGCTTTGGCTTTCGATATTAAAAACAAAGCTCCTTTCTATCGAAATCCTCCGTGCTTCAGAAGGCACGTTAAACCGTTGGTCCCGGTCGCTAATGCAACCGTTTCTACCCACCAACCCGCGTTGGGCCAGTGGTGGTGTTGTGAAAAGTGGATGGAGTTGGTGAAAAGACTCAAAAAAAAACCTACCCTTTAAAATCGGCAATTTTAAAAAAAACATTAATAGTCGAATATCTCGCAAAAGGATTAGGTTTAGAGTAGGGTGTTTCATAGTGAAATAAGTCAGAAATGATGGGTACTCCACGCCCTTGACGGATCTAGCACCACTTTTCCTGTAATCCTGTATAGGCTGAGGACGATGATACAAGAGACTCATCATCGATACGAGCATAGAACTTTCGATACACAAAATTGACGTCCAGGATCGAAAACATGCATATCATCATGCCTCTATCCCTGAAGGGGCAGGCAGAGGTGTTTACACCGCATAGTTAAGTCTCCTTGTAACAGTATATGAGAATGTTGCCATGCACCGGGCACATTGTGTGGCATTATTCACAACCAAATCCATAAAAATCGGTAAGAGTAAGGATGCTTTTGTCGATAATGTCGCCTATAGATCTCACCGCATCTTTGGTAGCGAGTGAAAAGCGTGTGTGGACTTCAAAATTCAATATCGTTTATTCAATTTCGATGCGTCTTAGAATATGCTTATAAATGTCAAAAGCAATTTATTATTTATTGTAATAATAATAATAAATCTTTATTTGGTATTCAAAAACAAGGTATTCAAAGGTGTTACATTAAATTATAGAGTACGCATGTATTGCCTAATTTAGCATGCTATATAATATTTCCTATAAAACAAAAATCAGTTAAAAAAACTGTACCAATACCAGGACAATCGAATTCCATAATCTGTCAATTCAAAGAATCTATCCCGTCATAATTAGAATCTATTAAATAATTAATAGATTCTAAACTTCAATGGAATCCTCATATTTACACTTTGTAACAGGTTAAGTTCAAGGTTAAGTTCTGCGGCTTATGCTATAAGAAAAATTAGACAAATTAGTGATATGGCGAGATTAGTATACTTTAGTTACTTCCATAGTATTATGGCATATGGTTAACTTTTGTGGGGTAAAGATGCTGACATTGAAACGGTATTTGTTTTACAAAAACGAGCTATAAGAGCAATTTACTTTACTGTCTGGGTGCTCGAACGTCTCTGAGAGACTTGTTGAAAGAAATCGGAATAATGACAGTGGATTCCCAATACATTTACAATTGTAAAATTAATATTCACAAAAATGTTAATTTGCACTACAAAAGAAAAGTTTGTACATGTTTATAATACAAGAAACCGGAACAAACTGTTATTACCAAAGTTTAGATTGCGTAAGGTTTAAGACTTTTAAGGGCGAAGGCATACTTTATTACAACAAAATTCCAAACAATGTACTGGAACTATCACTTAGTGCATTTAAAAAACATATCAAGAATGTATTTTTTTTTTTTATTTATTTTGACAACCAACAGCGTAATAATTATAATAAACATAAATGAATTTAAACCAATTGTAAAGCTAATTACAGGTTTCCCTTAAAATAACTAAACATTCATTATGGACGTTTCATGAGCAGTTCAGAAGAATATAAGTTTTTCCCAGTTATATAAATCTACATGAAGAAATGTAACCAAAAAACAAAAAATATATATTTCTACATATTAGTATATATATGTATGTATGTATGTATATATATATATATATTATATATATATATTATATTATATTATTATTATTCCTATTTAATTTTATTATTAGCTTTTATTTTATTTTATTATTATTATTATTATTATTATATTATATTATTATTATTATTATTTATATTATTTATATATATATATACACACACACATACACATATACATACATATATACTTATTTCACTAAATATCAATTAACACGATAAATTTTGCTTAAAACTATAAGTATTGATCACTAAAGGATATTATTGTATTGATGGTTATTTAGAAGATGAAACTGTTTGGTCTTAAATATTAATACATTTTTTTTTATTTTCACTCAGTTTTGTAATGGAAGATGTTACAGTCTGAAAAGGTCGGTGTATGATGTTGACATTAACAATTTCTTTGTTTTCTTGACAATGCATACTGTAAAATCTTTCAAAAGCAATTATAATATTGTAAGTTCTTGTTTCTTGCCCGTTCTTCTCAGAAGAAGACCTCCTGGTAGCTAACGGTTGGCATAATTTGACATTCATAAGAGTATGTAAATACCTATACTGAAAATATTTGACTTTGACTTTAATTCTACTATTCTATTAAGTCCAATTGTCAAATTCCATAATAATTTGACAACTGAACGTGATAAAACGCGACATACATCATATTGTGATGTTCATGTTAAGGGGGCACAGCTGCCTGCATCTTTTGAAGTTACAGATAGTATTATGCTGAGTGTACCTACTTTTTTCTAACCTTTTTTACGCTGGCAAAACGCATAATTACACAGTTTGAGCATATGTGTAATGATATTAAATTGTTAGTGAAAACGATGGATTATCAAAGAGTTGTACCTACTAAGGTAAACGGAAGTATTATCGTGGTAAGGTAAGTTATATCATTGTAGTTGTTGGTGAGCTTGCTGGTAGTTGGAGGTCAATTAAATAAGAGAAAATATCGGATACAAAACTTGTATTTTACTAGAACAAAAACGGAAAGTAACTATAGCAACCAATAAACAGAAAGATAGATAAAAGATAGATTAGCAAAAGTATGAGTAGCAAAAGTATCGTTAACAGTAGTTTTATGCAATTAAAGGCATGTTTTACTTAAAATTATGAAAAATAGATTAATAACCGTTTCATTAAAGTTAGCTTTTAAGTAAAACAGATTTTTGACAAACGGTAACACCTGCGTTTAGGTTATACTTCAAACGCTTGCACAAATAATGCCGTCTTTCCCAACTCGGCTATCACTCGGCGGAAAATAATGTTTCGTTGTTTTAATTAGTAGCATTTAGCTAACCCCGATAATCTGAACATGCGTTTCAAAACAAAGGCTCCCCTCCCGAGGGATGTTAAGCGGCCGAGATTAATACTCTTTAATATTTGATGAGCCGCGAACGGCTAATGCTCTCTTCAATTTGGAAGGGTTGCCGGGGGGCTATCGCCGTACTATAACTGCAGTTGCCTGCGCTTTTATAGCTGTAACATAGAGTCTAAATCCCAATGATTAATGAGTATTCGCTAGTTGCAATTAATAATAGTTCTTTATTAATTTTACAAACAGAGGGCAAGCGTAATTGTAATGAATACTCATCGGCGCTGGCCATTTAGTGTTTGGGGATTAAATCGGGCAGTGTTTCTCAACTTTTGATAAGTAGACCATTTGACTGTAAACTTGACTAACCAGTATTTTTTTTTAAATACATTATTCGATACAAGCGGTCATTATTATTGTGTTTTACCCAAACAAATTTTGTGTATTTTCACCATATCATACCTTTAATATCTGAAGGCAGTAGAGCTATTAAAACCCACATTTTACTTGTTTTGCATCGGCAATATAGTTGGCATTAGGCAAACGATATTCACATAATAAATTGTAACTACATAAGTTCAGAAGAAGCTCGGTTCTATGCAACTTTTTTTTTACATATGACAGGTAAGCTCTTGCTTGGCCTTCATCTCACCTGATGGTAAGTGACGATAAGGCCGAAGGTGGAAGCGAGCTTACCTGTAATCCTCAACAACTGAGGAACTGGCTATCTTACCTCTGATTGCCGGAACACAACAATGCTTAAAACATTGTTATGATGGCGACAAAGGAGAATGGGGAAATGGGAACCACTCATTGAGTTTTAAATCGCTCAACGTTTTTAAACCGTGTGATATTAGATTTAAAATTTGTAATAAGGTTGTTTATTTTCAAGCAAAAATATTGACTTCAAAGCTGGGAATAATGATAAAAACATGTTACATTTTGTTCAACTCCTGCCGGCTTCGCGCCCGCACCGATACTATTATTGCCTGCATATCTAAACCAAAACTCGCGGCGACACGTAATGTAATATTTTTTTTCCTTTTTCCTCTCTTTTTGTACATGTCTTCACAAACACCCATTTTCTATTCATTTTATACAGAATGAAAACACTATGGTGTGTACCTATAATTGTTTTAATATAATAATTGATCAACTCCTGCCGGCGTCGCCTGCGCACCAATACTCACACACGCAATATTGTTGCATGCATTCCTAAGGCGCTATAAAAACTGACTACCTTAGCCCCCTGCCACCCATTGCTTATCTATCTAATTATCTAAAGAATATTATTGGAATATTATACTTGAATAAAAGTACCTACAGCTTCATAAAAAACGATATTGTCCACTGCTTAGTAGCTCCTTTTTTATTTTGAAGGTTTGAATGTCGGTAAATATTAAAAATATTTTAAGGTTAGGTTTTCTTTTTTGTCAACTTTTTATCCCTAGCTTTTCAGTATATCTTGCCATTACATATTTTTTTAGGTTTAATTAGAGTATCAAGACTAGGGCATTCGTTCCATGAAACGTCATGTTTTTGTATGGTACTGAAAACACATAGGATTCTGCCATTCTCCTTTAGGTAAGACGGTGGTAGCTAGCCAGGCTCAGAAGTCCTACCAACAATCAAACCTAGTAGAAAAACTTCCGCCCCCATGGGGAATCAAACCTGGACCCGGAATCCTGACGGAAACTGGCTCCGAGTCTGCTAATTTACAACCACTGAATGCAACGGGCCCGATTTTGTTGAAAACAAAAACAATAAAACAAATTTCATAGATGACGCAAATGCATGTACTGCGCGTGTCCGAAAACCCCGACCAAACGTCGAGGTTGGCCGCTGATGACTGAAAGATGAGAAACAAAAAAAATGCCTCGTAGTGATAATCGGCGCAGGGGCATCGGCGGTATCGGTATCTCTCAATCAGTTCGGATCTCCCGTCTCAACATTACGGGTGTGACGTCACAGTACACGTTGAAAAGTTGAAACGCTTGCTTTCTATACAAATCGTTATACTTGCGTTATATATGTAAAATGTAAATGTATGTCTGTGATAACACCATTCGATAATGTTGTTAATAAGGATCGATTTCTTGGAAAAAAATATATACGGGTAATACGGGAAACTTAAGAAAAGAGTGAAATTTTTATATAATATTTTTTATCATTATTATAAAAAAATAAATATATAAATATCTTCAAACATTCACACCTATCAACTAGCCCCATTTTAAGTAACTAATGCTGCTTGTGTTACAGATAAATACGTATAAATATTCTGAATATATATAAACATCCAAGTCTGGAGTACAAATGCCTGAAAATTCATCACCCACACAGTTGCCCCCACTGGGAATCGAACCCAGAAGGTCTCGAGATGGCGACGCCTAGAGACCGGCATACAAACCACTCGACCACGGAGGTCGTCGAAATCGTTATTATTATTAGTATTTCTATCTATCCAAACCGTAGCTCAGTAAGTGTTCGAAATGATGGCCATTGTTTTCAAAACAGTCGGATTTGTCGTCTCAAAGATTTAATTATTAGGTCATCAGGTCGGGCGAAAAATCATTCGTGCACCTAACAAATATTTTGTCAGCAATATAATTACAATGTTAGTGCTGCGCTCATCAGTAATAGTGATGGGCAAGAAATTAAAACTAACAATCGATATCAAGAAAATAAATAATTTAATAATCACATATTGACAGCCCGATTTGCTTAACTTAACCTATACTAGGTTTATTGAACTTAATTGTTGTTGCTACATCTATAAATAAAACTGTTGAGGTCGAATGTCTGTTCATAGAAAGAAAATGCTTTGCTTTGCTTTTTTTTGCTTTAACCTAGCCAGGGAGATGTAAAAAGAGGGAAAATATCCAACCTTTTTTTTTAATTTTCTGTTTCTCTGTAAGTATGTCTGTTTGTACGGGCTAATCTCAAAAAGGCTAATGGCTGGACCGATTTCAATGAAATTTTGCATGGTGATACTTTACATTCCTGGTCATAATCTTTTATACTTTTTATTCCGGAAATTTAAAGGGTTCCCGTGGGATAGTTAAAAAACCATAGTAACCGCTGACGAAGTCGCTGGCAACAGAGTCAGGGGTTTGAATGACGAATTTGATGCTAAAATAAAAATGAACAAATCTGTTGCCATGCACCGGGCACAACACAAGGCAAGATGTTCTCGTAAACAGACGAGATATATTCCCTTTGACTCCGAGATTGCTCCAAGAATTGTACAATTTCCTGTCGGTAACCGGCAACATCCCACGCGAGACGGGTGCCGAGGACGCGTTACACGCCGCGGGACGAGTATAAACAGTTTGTATTAGTATTGCAAATGGTTCAAAATCTTAGCCAATGGCGATACTTGATTTTTGGTAATTGAGTTATAAAAATCCAACCGGACAAACAAAACAAACAAGCAAGTGAGTTATTACAAACGTGGTAAAAATAGTAACAGACCTATATTTACCTAATTCTCTCTAGATGTAGAAATACAAGCCAATATGATCCCTATATCTATAATTGTATAACACTTTGTTTCCCTCTTTACAAAATTAGTTCCGTGCGACGACAAGAGATGGCGCTGCACGCTCTTACATCGCGCTAAGGATGTTTCTTGCTTGTGAGATATAGGTCATATAGGGTAAAGGAGATTTGTATGAAAGCTATCTATTACACCTGTTTATACTGGTCACTGGTGTTTTTTATTTTTATGGTTCTCAAAAATAACACTCGGCGTTTTGGTACGTTGACAGCACGGTGGTTGTACAATCTTCTTTTTCTCGATCTTTTTTTAGAGGAACAAGATTCTAAAGTGTCTATATGAAGAAAGAATGAGAATTTTTTTTTTGTGTTAAGAATTTTATATGAGAAGTAATTAATTGGACAGCCATACAGCCATTCAATGCCTTGGTCAGCAACAAAACGGTCAGCAATAAAATCTTTTGTCCGCAAAATAATTATTTGGTCAGCAGAATGATTAATTGGGCAGTGATATATATATTTGGATTGCAAAATAATTATTTGGGGAGCAATTATATTATCAATTCCTAGGAAATGTGTTCTGATAGATTTTGGGCTATGATAACTTTTTTATGACCCATAAAAACAATATTCGTGTCATCAAAACAAAACAATTTGGCAGCAGAGAAAACATTTAAGTTGCTCACCAATTAGTTATTTTAGCTGATCAATTGTATTTTTTGCTGACCAAAATTCGAATATTATGCAAACCGTTCAAATAACACCCATTTTATATCTGCTTGATATAAAATTCTACATGTAAGTAACCGTAAGGAAAGAAAGTACAAAAAAAAACAAAATCAAAAAATATTAAAGTGTCATGAGTCCTTCAGCCGCCGCGCGACGCCCCGCCGCGGCACAATCAACAACATAATATTCGGTACACCGCACCAACTTACACGTACACCCCACTATTATTTAAACCACCTTACTCCATTACCATAAGGTCTACAATACCTTGAAAATCGTTTACTGATAACATGTTTATCCTTGCCAAAGCAGACACAAAATTCGTGACATTTAATGTCTTTTGAGAGTTTTAAATGGATTACGGGAGGAGATTGACGGGTAGAGCGAGACGGAGAGTATGTTTACGTACGTGTGTGAGCAGGAAGGGTGATAGTGTGCGTTCGACGTTTTTCCGAAAAGCGGGCTCTGTGAGATAACATCAAAGGTACCCCGCGTCTTCACACAGACAGGATTCTTAACTTTGCTGTATGTTTTCGGAAAGTTAGGATAATTGCGTACTTCTATTAGATATACAGCTAAAGAAGCACAATCGACCAAAGGAAAGGAACGATGCGAAAGGAACTCTGTCTGTCTGTCTCGCTTTCACGTCAAAACTATTGAACCAATTTAACCGAAAGGTACACAGATAGTCCAGAGCCTGAGAAAAGACATAGGCTACCTTTTATCCCGATATTCCCATGAGGACGGGTGCCATGCGGGTGAATGTTAAAAATTTTAATAACGCCTCCTAGAAAAATGAAAGACAAATTTACGCCACTATGAACTTTGCTTCTAATAATAGAGTAGGAGTAAATTTTCAAGTACACCCATTGAGGCTACTGCTCCAATTTGAATATATCTCTCAGTGTTGAATAGCCTATTTATTGAAGAAGGCTATATACCATACCATCACACTATCTCTAAGTAACTATTCTACGTGGACGAAGTCGCGGGCAAAAGCTAGGAGAATAATTTTTATTATAACCAATTATAACTGATAACCTGTTTGCTTGTTCGTTGTTATAATGAATGTCTCTTAGTACTTACCAATATTTGTCAAAATTTTATATGAAATAATCGCAAGCCTACAAATTGAGGTAAACATTATTGTAACTATATAATCATTGTGATACATAATGTTTTGTGAATAAATGATTTGATTTGATTTGCTTGTCACATTATTCTTACTTTAGAAATCACCGATGAAACACCTCCCATAAATGGTTGGAAATTCTGTAAAATATTGTAGTAACTATTCCAATTAGAACCATCCAGCCCCCGTGCATATTTTGATCAACAAAATCTGCATATTTGATTCCAGGCTAATTTTACTTTTTGTAGATAATTTTAGTACTTCTTTTCGGATAAATAAAGGTAGAAACTAGAAGTTTATGACAAATAGGTATCCTCAATATTTTACTTAAGACTTCGATATGACCGATCTTGCTGGACGGAAAAGCGTCCATGTGGAAAATCGAAATGTCTTAAGTGTTGAAATTCGCCCTGAAAATTCATAAAATACATACAATTTGTATTACAAATATGTATACAATTTGTATGTGATACAAACACACTTAATACGCCTGTAATCCGGTAGGCGTGATTGTGTGTTTGTATCACATTTAGCCATACGAAAATTGGGTTTGGTCAGATGAAAAATCGTTAAAGAGTAGTAACAAGTGGCTAGCTCATCGCCGACACAATCACAGAGCCAGTACCCAATACGCCCTTAGTCGCCTTTTACGATATGGTAGACAAGAAAAGCAGTTGGTACATTATTTTTGGAAAATTCCTAAAATTAATATAAATGAAATCGGAAAGGGAGGGACACTGGTATATGTGCAAAAATTATATTTTGCTTGCGGCTGCCGCCCCTTCGCCCCCCAGTGCGTGGCCAGTCGAGAAACTTAGAAAAACGGTCGTCATCACCAGCCAATACATTTTTTTTTACATATGACAGGTAAGTTCTTTGCCTTCATCTCACCTGATGGTAAGTGACGATAAGGCCGAAGGTGGAAGCGAGCTTCACCTGTAATCCTCACCAACTGAGGAACTGGCTGTCTTCCGTCTGATTGCCGACACAACAATGCTTAACATTGTGATTATGGCGACAGATTAAAGTAAGATGATGGTCTTAAATTTGATGTTTATTTAGATTTTAGTGTCCCCCCCTCTGAATCTCTGTTTGGCCCAAAGGTTGACTGGTAGAGAGCGATGTATTATCGTTAAGTCCGCCTTAAGTACACATGTGTTTTTGGACATTAAAGATTAAATAAATAAATAACTCCTGCTCCCGTGGGAAATCGAACCGTGGACCTCTCGATCAACATCCTGTGGTTAACCACTAGACCAGAGAGGCGGTAAAATACGCGTGTCACTGCTGGGCATAAACCTGTAGCGAGGCATCAGTATAGCGACTGTTTGCTGTTTTTTTTTTTAAATTGACTGTCTGTCTCCTTTTGACTTTCGTTGTTTTTCTCTCGAAATTCATTGCAAACAGAGTCAGCGTCTGCAGCGTTTGACTTAATTGAAATTACTATTAATATTTTAATATTATAACTAATTAAGTGTTGTTGAGTAAATTATTAATATTTGCTGAGAAGTTGTTACATAGTACGAGTTAACTATATTTATAAAGTTTATAAAAGAATGTACCAACTGCTTTTCTTGCCTAGCATGTCGTAAAAGGCGACTAAGGGCGTATTGGGTACTGGGTCTGATTGTGTAGGCGATGAGCTAGCCACTTGTTACTACTCTTTCACGATTTTTCATCTGACCAAACACAATTTTTATATGGTTTAATGTTTTCTTAAGGAAAACAGTGCTCCTTGGACTCTGCCTATCCCTTCGGGGATTGCAGGTGTATGTATTTATAAAGTTTATAAAACCATAGGCACTATTGTAAATACCTACAATGCCCCACCTTTGATTATATCTTTAGGTTTTAGTGAAATTGAATTTGTGTGATTTGTGAAACTTATTGTTCCAGTGTGCCTTAATTTATATAGTACGTTCCAAGTTGCCAAAAAGGTAAACAAAACGAAGGTAATGTTTCATCTCTAAAATGGTTTGTGATGACTGTAGGTAATTGAATTCAATTGAAACGTACAACAATAGTTACCGTTAATTTTATTTACGTGCCATTGTATTTGTAAAAAGTGTGATTATTGAATAACAAATTAGGTAAGTCGGCTTTTTTGTTTACCTTTTTGGCGACTTGGATTGAGACGATAAATAAAAATAGTTACGTCAAGTTTTTGGAGTTATTCCTTTATCATCGGTCCACCACGTCACAGGCCTTTCTATGGACCAACACAATGGAGTCCGTAACAACACGCTGGCCCAATAATAATAATAATAATAATATTATTAATATAATAATAATATCCTCAGACATTCACACCTATCAACTAGCCCCATTTTAAGCAACTAACGCTGCTTGTGTTACAGACACTAGATGACGGATAAATATATTTAATAGATAAATACATATAAATAACCTGAATATATAGAAATGTAAATTCCTGTCTGCCTGTAAATTCATCACCCAAACATTTGACCCCACTGGGGATCGAGCCCAGAACCTCTCGAGATGGCGACGCCTAGAGACCGGCATACAGACCACTCGAGCACGGAGGTCGTCTCATGCGGGTTGGTTGCGGGTTGGTGGGTAGAAGCGGTCGCAGTACCAACCGAGAGTACCAACACTTTGTGATCTCGAGTACGTACGTGCTTCAGATGGCACGTTAAGCTGTTATAACAAAGTAAGATCACAAAGTATAGGTCAATCTTGATGACCTCCGTGGTCGAGCGGTCTGTACGCCGGTCTCTAGGCGTCGCCATCTCGAGAGGTGCTGGGTTCGATCCCCGGTGGGGGCAAATGATTGGGTGATGAATTTTCAGGTATTTGTTCTCCAGTCTTGGATGTTTATATTTATTTACATATATTCGTCCTGAATATCTATACGTATATCTATACGTATTTATCTATTAAATCCGTCTGTATAAATTTATCCATCATCTAGTGTCCATAACACAAGCACCATTTGTTGCTTAAAATGGGGCTAGTTGATAGGTGTGAATGTTTGAAGATGTTTATATATTTATTTATCTTCGGAACAACGAAGTTACTGCAAAAGTGTAAAAAAAATTTCACCTTTGCCCACCCTTCGGGGATTGGGCGTGACCAATCTGTGTAGCTCGGTGCTGTGGTACGCTTTGGCTTCCGATATCGAGAAAGATGGGTGACCAAGAACTTTGCGATCTACTCCTCCGTGCTTCGGAAGGCTCGTTAAGCCGTTGGTCCCGGCTATTGCAATCAATCTACCAACCCGCATTGGGTACTCCTCATGTGTTTCTCCATGAGGAAGGCCTGTGCCCAGCAGAGGGACGTATATAGGCTGAAGACGAAATGTTTTACCTACCTGATGTAAGACTCCAGTAGACGAAGTCTACCCAAAGAAGAACTTCACGAGTCCCGAAACTACCAGCTCACACTATACCGCAACACACATCACAGCACACTGGTATATTCTACCACTAGTGTTATACGTGCGCACCGAGTGGCGGCGCGAACGCGACTGAGGCATTGGTGGGGATGCGCGGGGGCGGGCCCGAAGGGGCGGGGCCAGGGCTACTACAACGGGGGTTATTTCAAACGAACCGAAAACTTTTTTTTATTTATGACTGATATGAGATCGAGTTTGAAGCACGTTTACCTAGAAGATTGGTAGATGTATCATAAAGGCCTGGTAGAAATCGCCCTTAGCGATAATCATGAGAGAGCGCAGATATACATTTAATAAATAATAATAAATATCTTCAGACATTCACACCTATCAACTAACCCCATTTTAAGCAACTAATGCTGCTTGTGTTACGGATACTAGTTGACGGATAAATACATATAAAATTTCAGAATATATACAATACATATATTATTATAATCATCCAAGACTGGAGAACAAATGCCTGTATTCATCACACAAACATCTGCCCCCAGCGGGGATTGAACCCAGAACCTCTCAAGATGGTGACGCCTTGAGACCAGCGTACAGACCATGAGACCACGGACCACGGAGGTCGTCTTTTTACATAGATGACGCAATTGCATTGGCCGCATCCAAATAATCTGCACGCGTCTGAAAAAAACGCTTCTTGTGTGATAATATGATAATCGGCGGAGGAGCATCGGCATTTGTATCTTTCAATCAGTTTGGATCTCCCGTCTCCAAAATACGGCTGTGACGTCACAGTACACGTTGTTGACACGCTTGCTTTTAATACAAATCACACATCACGCCAAGAACATGAAACTAAACGTGATATGAACAATAGAATTTAGCCCAGACCAGCTGCTTGACCAACGCAATTCGATTTCTAGTAAAGTGATAAGGTTTTTTTAATAATTACGAACTTTAAAAACCCCCTTCGATACCTACAGCAGCTTTCTTAACTGGTGATCAATCCAAATGGGTCAGGGGGGAAAAATCCGAAACTATGGGAGATAGCGAACTCTGTTCTTAGGAATCATGACATCAATTTTGGATAAATTTATAATGGCATTCTATTTTTTTTTTTTGACTCTCACACCTAACCGGAAATCGAACCAAGGCGAAAATAAAAAAAAATAATTCGATGTTTTTGTTGTTGATAAAAGTCATAAATAACAAAGAACACGTTTTAAATGAAATCCAGTCCAAGTAATTTAAAAAGCTAAAAATATTTTCGCTAATTTTAATAAAGTAAATTTTCAATATTGTAATGATTTTCCTTGATGCATAAGTTAATTGTCTTGGGTAACAAGTGTAATAGATATTACATTTTTATTTCTTTTTCCAGGTGCATCTGTAAAATCTCTTGTAAAATCTTCAACAGTGTCATAACTTGATTGGATTGGTATAGATCCAAGATAATGTCTACCATTTTGAACATTTTTCTTAAGCTGTGATGGATCTGTCTCCATCAGATCAAATTACGCCTCTTCAATCAAATTACGACACTGTTGAAGATTTAAGCTAGGCAAGAAAAGCAGTTGGTACATTCTTTTTGTATCCCGGAACAACACGGGACTCGATCCAGAGATCGGAATCGGGATCTCGAGATGTATGTATAATTCGACCAAAGAATTCATGAATTGACATAATAATGATTATTTATTTTAATTTTCTTGACATTTATAATTAATTATATATTTTATTTTTGACTTTACAGTACGTAATCATTTTTTATTATTATCGGGACTATTTAAATTTTAATTCTATTGTGACAATTCGATTAAATCTATTATACCATCTGTATTTGACATTGTTTAAATTATTTCTCAATTTTAAAGATCATTATTCATTGTACATTTGACGATATATTTTTTCTAATTGCATTGTAAATTACTTGTCATGTAATTGTGTCAAAGTGAAATAAATAAATCTAATGTAATAATCCAACTTTATAGCTGCCACTCTGATTTCTGAACTTGAAGCATGTTTTTATCTTCGAGTGTCAGCCCTGGCGTGAGTGGGCGGGGCGGCGGGGCGGGGGCGGGGCCCCTCGTTAAATATTTACCGATCTCTCAACCCTTTGCCGCCCCAAATATCTTTTACCCTGAAAATTGCTTTAATATTCAATATTGTGTTTTTTACTTTTTAGATCAATATGCGTAACGATACTCGTATAACTGGATAAAGGATTTTTAGATTAACTTGCTTTGTGTGATAGGTAAGTAGGTATACATACTAATATTATAAATGCGAAAGTTACTCTGTCTGTCTTGCTTTCACGTCAAAACTACTGAACCGATTTGATTGAAATTTGGGACACAGATAGTCTAGAGTCTGGGAAAGGACTTAGGCTACTTTTTATCTCGAGATTCCCAAGGGAACGAGTACCGCGCGGGTGTAACCGTGGTTATCAATATCTGCTCGACGGAGTATTAAGTATATGACATATTCCGTCAAAATGATCGAAAATCGATGAAAATGATTTTAAAAAATCTCGGCATTGTGAAATAATGTTACGACAACAGAGATTTATCACCATGACAACAATTTAATCAGATGGCACTGTCAAGAAATGTCATTTTCATTATTTTAATAATTAGAGGTTTTGGTTCAACTATTAACAATCAACGTTTTGCAAATAAGAGGTAGGAATGTAATGTTGAGCACTTTGTAAAAATACAATGCAGTGTTAAGAAACACACAAACAAAAAAAATACAAAACGAATATTCCAAAAATCCAAATATGCTCCGTTGTTAGAAATAAAGACAAGAATTTATGATTTAAGGCATTTACTTTTACTAAGTCGTGTCGTGTGGTAGCGGCTCGTTAAAAGAATACTACCAACCCATCTCTTCCCTTGGGTGTCGTAAAAGGCGACTGATGAACTTAGAACTGCACAACATCCAAAAGCTTATAGCGGCGACGGGCTCACCACCCGTCACGCTGAGTGCAGTCACTGCTGGTTAAGCGCGGACTATGGCAGTGGACTGCTTTTGCGGGGTTTGGGCCCAGTCTCTGACTAACACTTATGGCATAATCAATTTTGACATTTGTGACTAAGAGTATTATATAATACACGTAAATTTTATTAGGTTGTAGAATATATTGATGTAAAGGGAGGACGGAACCCTTGCAGAGTTTCTTGCCTGTATCTTCTCTAGACAAGGCCTCCCGGTAGTGAACAGGCCGAAAATAAAGTAGTGGTATAGTCAATTTAAGGATACTTATAATTTATTTTGTTTGTTTTGACTTGTCAAAAGTGTATTTGATGATACCAATTTGATTAAATGACTTTGAGTTTGAGTTTGAGTTTGATAATAGTCGTGATTATATTAGGTCCTTACCTATGAAATTGGTGTTTTGTATGGAGATTTTGGGGATGTCTGCATTTTACATACTAACATTTTATCAGTTTTCTTCACAACGACAAATCCAGAGATAATGATATTTGGCATGTATCATAAGACAAGCTTTAGCAATATGTGTGTGAACACGCTTGATAATAATTATTCATCGTTTTTATGTTAATGCAAATGATGTATTCGGGAGGCAGTTAAAAATAATTGTCTTTGTGTCTAATTTTAACACAATTAAACTTACAAAAATTTATCAAATTAAATAATACGAGCAATACGGCAATTATTTTATAAGAATGTTCTGAAACTTAATAGTTACGGACAAATTGCTTAGACAGAATAAAAACACTAATTTCATAGGTAAGGACCCAATATGTAGGTATGTATAAGGAGGAGCTAGGTTGCGTAGTGGTCAGGCCTTGGATAGGTGACCAAAATTTTGTGATCTCGCACTGCTCCGTGCTTCGGAAGGCACGTTAAGCCGTTGGTCCCGGTCGCTATTGCTACCGTTTCTATCCATCAACCTTATTGAGCCAGCGTGGTGGCGTTACGGCCCATACTTCTCATATGTTTTCCATGAGAAAGGCCTGTGTTCAGTAGTGGGACATGAGAACGAAGTGACGAACATTAACTACTACAATACTACAATAATCGGTACACTAGAAATGATAATAAAGTGTAAATAAACTCGCTGTGCCTGTTTTCAGACTGCGTAAAACAAATCGGTCATTTATGGGGAAATGTATACAGTTTTAAAATAAAATCCCACCAAATATAACAGAACTGCCTTTTCATAAATTTAAACCTTATATTAAAAAAACTTTAATGAAAAAAGGCTATTACAAAATTCAAGATTATCTTGAAGATAAAATGGTGTGGAAATAGTTATGTAATAAATACTGTTATCTTATGCATGTTATTTTGATGGACTGATAGGAATTAAGAAATAATGTAAAAACATATTTAAAAGTGACAAAAATTGTTTATGATTGGCTATTTAAAAAAGTGGCTCATGAGTTTCTTGCCGGGTTCTTCTCATGAAAAGCCTTACTCTCGGAATCCGGCCGCTTGTATCGATTACAACCACAGTCAACGAAGTACCTGTACTGTCCTGTGGATGTACTTGTTACAAGCGCTCGCGGTAATGAAGTTTAATACAATGGTTTAATTTAATACTGTAATTTTAAAATACTTCATAATAAACTATTTATTTGTAAAATGCATAATAATGTAAAATGTTTACGATTTTAAGTGCCGAACTTGGCCTATGAAATAAAATTATTTTTTATTTTGATTTTGACAAATGAAACAAACATTAATTACTACAATGACATTTATTTGAATAACGCTTACAATTCTTGTTTATTAGATTCCATCTGCCGTCCCTCTCGCACAGTGCCTGGTTTAATCACATTCTTTAATCGCGTCTACACTAAGCTATGACTAGTTGACATGTGTGAGAGTTCGCAGAAATTGCCCCCCATCTGAAATACTTACCTAAAGGGTGGGACTTAGCTTTATACATATAAAAAATCCGCAATATTGCATTCATTAAAAAATATCAAAAACATTTGTAAAAATAAATAAATATTAACATGTAACTACATTGGTGTGCAATCAATGCCTTATTCTTCATTTTTATTTTAAAAAATCGCTATTTTTTACAAAATTATGACATTAGTTTTATAATGAGTACCGGTAAAATTGAGCTTGGTGCGATAAAATAAATATAGTGCCTGTACGAACTACCGCTAAATTCCGTTATCATCAGTATTATACCGGTTCTAATCAAATATTTGCGTCAGACTTATTAACAATAAATGGGCCTAAATGCCCACTTGCGCGATCGAGGGTTAGCATATAACCCCGGGGCAAATACAGGGACAGACCCTGGGTTAGGCGCTAACTCTCGATCGAACAAGTGGACCCTAGTGAAAATAATAACGAAATAAACCTCATCAGTCATCAAAAGACGACATCTAAACGTGTCGTATAAATAAAAGTGATCGGCGTCGTATTCGTCTCCGGTTCTTAAATTACGGGTACTTTTAAGGGGCAGTACCGGTAACACATTTATAACAGGCACCCAGGTACCGAAATGAAAAGAACCTAAAAAACCTTAATTTAGAATATACTTTTTATTTAAATATATAATTTTTTAAATTTATAAATTGTAAAATATTAAAAAAAGTTATTTTTGTTTGTTTGTTTGATACTGTACAGTACCGGTACTTCTTGTACAGGTTTCTTGCTCTGCACAGATATCCATTTACTATTTATAGTTAGCAGTAGATATGTCCATGTATGAAGGAAGATAGGTCATCAAGAAACAGGTGGCTAGCACCTTGCTGGGATTCCCTATCTGTTTGCATAAAATTTTCAAGCATAATATGAGTTGGCATAATGGAATCCACACTAAATATACTTAATACGCATAATTGATTTTGGCATAAAATTTTATGCTTAATTATTTACGCATAATTACAAATGGCATAACCGTCTTAAGGCTATATTATGTTGTATTATGCCAAAGTTAGAGTAAAAACATTATGCCAAAATAAGGATCCCCTTGCTGGCCCATAAGTACTCCGTTCTCTATTATATTAGTAGTAACTGTTTTCTTATAAAATATACAACGCCGTCCCAACATACTGTCGCAGATACAGTCTTAAATAAGTTTCTGAGCTGCACCATTTTTAAAAATTAAAGTACCCTCCTTATAAAAATTAAAGAGCCAGTAATCATGAGAAAACATTAAAACACAAAAAATATATAGTGTAGAGATTCTCGTTAGAACTAACAAAATGCAGAATAAATGATATGATATAGCTTATACATATTTTTATGTATATGACGTAGCTGCTTATTTCAGAACAATATAAAAATTATAAAACAATAATTATATAACTTAACTTAATAACTATTTTCTTTAACACGTCATTATTATTAGATAAAGAATGGACATGAAATGTAAAACATAAGTTATTGGATACAACAGGTGGTTTTACACGTGTTACACAGCAGCGGGTGTTAGCACCTCTTTCAACACGAGGAGGTATTACAGGTACTCATGCCGACAATTTAGTACCTATTGAGGTTTTTTTTCGACAAAATATACTTATTTATCTATGTATATATTATTTATTAGCTTTGTGTGTGTGTGTGTGTGTGTGTGTGTGTGTGTGTGTGTGTGTGTGTGTGTGTGTGTGTGTGTGTTTGTGTGTGTGTGTGTGTGTGTTTGTGTGGTCTGTCTGTCAGTCTGTGGCATCGTAACTCCCAAACGTATGAACCAAAATTTCGGCTCTGAGGGTGAGAGTGTTCTTAGCTATGTTTCTAGAAATCGGTATAGCTGTTTATTGCTGTTTCATCCAATCCATTCTTTACACTTACTTATAAAAATATTGCTTTTATTGAGGCAGTTACGTATAAAGTCTAACATTACACAGTAAACACCAAACAAACATAGAGATTTACTCTATGATTTCATTCTTATATACTAGTTTCTTATCGAGCTCGGTGGCGTAGTGGTTAGTACGCTTTGGCTTTGAATATAAAGCTAACTTCGCCATGGTCAGGCCGTGGATGGGTGACCAGACCCTGATCCCGAGATGATTCCTTAACATGGTCTCGGCTATACCAACCATTTTCGATGGTGGTGTGACCTGAAAGCCTATACCGTTATGGCAGGCAATGATGAAATGAATGAACATTGACGTTTGTAGTACTTCAAGCAATCTCATTGACAAGTTTCCCGTCGACATTTAGCTGACCATTCAGGCCACCTCGCCGCAGCTTCTTCGGCAGTGACATGTCCGCATTTTTCGGCCGCTTCGGTAAGGCATCTTGCAGCTTCTCCCAAAACCACGGATCTCCCCACTTCAAGTACGTATTAGTCGTAATATACGCTCGCAACCCGTCGTCTAGATCCTCTCGTTTAGGAACTTCCCCTAATACCACTACCAGGACCTTGGAGCTGGAGTAGGCGGTATTGAATTCCAAACGCGCCCATTGCGACTTCACAAAATGCTCTGTTAAGATCACCACAGTTTTGTTTGATTCCTGCACGGATCGGGCGATCTGGTCCGGAATCATCTCCCCCACTTCCCAGTCCCGGTAATGAACACACAGATACAACCCCTTGTTTTCCAGCCTCGGCACCAACTGCTCCACCACCCATTTCGCGTCCTGGTGAGCGAATGAGATGAAAGCATCGTACTTTGCGTTCTTGTCATAGTTGTCACTAAACAACCCTGGAAAGAAGTCTTTCATGATCAGTCTCATTTCTCGTCTATACTTGTAACACACAGTAGCCAATATCACCACTATAACACCGAAAGCGGCCAAGGTTCCACCAAGAAGAGTCGCTCGTCTCACATCGCATAATCTTAAAGAATCTACCCGCCAAAGAAAATTACCATCACACGTAATATTTTTATAATCTACAATGTTTCCTGAGTATTTCTGGAGAACCGCTACATCTTCCCAATGAGCGCAATCGCAGACGAACGGATTGCCCGCTAAATACACCGAGACATTCGAGTTCAAAAATTCTGGTGGACGTTTTAGATTATTGTGTGACAGATCCGCCACTTCCACTGTAAACGGCATATGACTGACGTCGGTCAAACCTACACCTGTCATGTTAAGGAATTTGACGTGACTGGGCAAATTGGCTAGAGACGTTGGCTCATGTAGTCTGATTTTGGTAGTGTGCAGACCGAAGACTGAAGGGTCAGGGTATCGCGTCAAATCTTTGACGCAGTCCAGTTCAAGAGAGTAGTTCGCTGGGCGCATGTCGCACGTGCAGTGACTGGGACAGTCGGTTGGATCGAAGGAGCACGTTAGGATGTCTGGGGTTATATCTTTGACTAGAACACCGGATAACGAATCGGGGGAGCGGCATCGAGCCTCACCGACATCTAACACAGGCTCACTGGAGAATGGTCGAGCTCCATGAAGTCTTCTGGCAAATAGGTATAGCCTACAGTCACAAACGAACGGGTTATCGTCCAATAGGATTCGTCCATTCGTTGGGTCTCGCTGAAGGCCCTCCGTTGTTATCCAATCAGGAGCCTCGAAGACGTCTATGCTGGTGATCTTGTTGCGGCGGAGGTCTACTTCTATGTGATCGTTGAGGAACTGGATGTCGGTTTTCTGGAATAAGTAATATTATAATAATATAAGAGCTGCGCAATTATCCAATAGCTTATAGCGGAGCCGGGCTCACCACCTGTCACGCTGAGTGCAGTCACTGCTTGGTGAAGCGCGGACTATGGCAGTGGACTGTTTTTGCTGTGCTTTTACCTAGTTTCTGACTAACCCTTAGGGGATAATAGTCGTGATTATAGTTTTATACCACTAAAGTCATCTGACTAGCTATCACCGTCTTATCAAAATTTGTCGCCATAATAACGATGTTTTTAGCATTGTTGTGTTCCGGCAATCAGAGGTAAGATAGCCAGTTCCTCAGTTGTTGAAGATTACAGGTGAAGCTCGCCTCCACCATCAGCCTTATCGTCACTACCATAAGGTGAGATAAAAGCCAAGAGCGTACCTGTCATATGTAAAAAAAATACAGCCCGCCCGAACGCAGGTGGTTCTCATCTGATGACTGATCTCAAGACCTGATGATGATACAACAACTCACCACAAGCTCCGTAAAGTTGTTCCCTGACAGATCCAGCTTCTTCAAGTTTTCCACTAGCAGCAGCTTCCAGTCGTCCATGATCTCCGAGATGCCGTTGTCCTTCAGGATCAGCTCCCTCATCTTAAACAGCCCGTTGAACGGCGACTGGCGCGTCACGTCGGAGTACTGCAGGGCGGAGCCCTGGGCCCGCAGCGAGATTTGGTTCGAAGCCAGCGACACTATTTCCAAGGCGACGGCTCCTTGGAAGGCATTTGGCGCTATAGTCTTTATGGCATTGTTGTTCGCGGTAAAGGCGATCAGGTTTTTAAGTCCGGAGAAGAGTTTTCTGGAAAAGGAAGAATTTATTTAGACGACTATGTATGAGTATTTTTTCTTGTCTATGATAGTGAGCGTTGATATTTTCTCGCGTCGAAGGAGAAAAGGTGAATCTGATCGTAAAATGCATTTTTCCATTTTAGTTTCGAAACCATTTACTAAAAAGCTCTGCTCGGTTTTCGATAATCTAGTATCTACATACATACATATAATCACGACTATTATCCCCTAAGGGTTAGTCAAAGACTAGGCAAAAGCACCGCAAAAACAGTCCACTGCCATAGTCCGTGCTTCACCAGCAGTGACTGCACTCAGCGCGACAGGTGGTGAACCCGGCGCCGCTATAAGTAAAGAGATGGGTTGGCAATAATAAAATAAAATAAAAAATAAATATCCTCAGACATTCACACCTATCAACTAGTCCCATTTTAAGCATTTGACTGTTTGTTTCTGAAATAAATAAATAAATAAAATCTAGTACACTATAATATAATAATACTTTTGGGTTACATAATTATTCTGAGTAGAAATTGAAATTCAATTTATAAACTCACCCCGGCAAGGCTTGTAAGTTGTTATCGTTCAGGTTGAGTTCGTTCAGCGCCGTCAGCGGCCAGAACACTTCGGCCGGCAGTTGCTTGAGCTTGTTCCTGGACAGGTCTAGCCTCGACAGGTTGTGCAGACCCTGCAAGCGAACATTATTGGGTTTAGAAAAAAACATATGATGCCTGTGCCATGATGTCTTCTTCTTCTTGGTCATGCCCTGTTCCCAATTCTATTAAATAATAAATATCTTCAAACATTCACACCAATCAACTAGAACCATTTGAAGCAACTAATGCTGCTTGCGTTCCAGACATTACAGGGTGAAATCGAAAATAATTGTCAAATTTTAATCTATTAAACATTATATTTGTGAGGGAGAAAAAAAATCCAAATTTTCAGTTGATTTTCTTGACTCGAAACTGGTAAATATACATATTAAAAACATAAACCATAAAAAATTACATGTAAAATTATATGAGAAAAATATTACATTAAATTCGATACACAATTTTGTTTATAAATGTACAGGTGTTTCATTAAATAACACAGCGCGACAGCATTAACTAACAATTGTGATATTGTTTTTTCTTACATAATGTTTCATTACGACTTTAATTGTCACTATACCGATTTTTATAACGTTTTAAATGTCCAGATTTTGTCAAATGATTTAAATTTCACCCTGTAGATGACGAATTAATATATTTAATAGATAAAGACATATAAATATCATGAATATTTATAAATATATATAAATATCCAAGACTGAAAAACAAATGCCTGAAAATTCATCACCCAAACATAATTTGCCGTTACCGGGGATGGAACCCAGAACCTCTCAAGCCTTAAGCCTTAAGACCGGCTTACAGACCACTCGACTACGGAGGTCGTCAAATTATTTGGGGTCGGCGCAACATGTCTTCTTCTTCCACTCTCCTCTATCACTCGCCAAGTCAACACTAACTCCCTTCCTCATCACATCATCATTCACACAATCCATCCATCTTTTCTTTGGTCTTCCTCTCCCCACACGCCCATCCACTATTTATCACCCACTCTTCAATACAAATAAAATAAGTACCTGAAAGATCTCCGCTGGTAGTTCCTCCAGCCCCGCCTTGGTGATGAGGAGCTGGACCAGCGCGTGAGACCCGTGGAGCGTATCAGTCGGCAAGGTCGCGACGGTGCATTGGTCGATGGTCAGCTTCAGCAGTGATGGCAAAGAGGCGAACGATTGAGGTTCTACTGCCAGCGGCCTTCGGCATAACTTTATTGAAACCTGGGAGTAAAGATAATAAAATAAATAACTAAGTTTTGACATTTTAGAAAAAAATATTGATTATTTTTAGCCACATTAGTCCAGCCCACATTAGTCCACTGACTAATGTGGGCTGAAGATAAATAGTCTAATACAAAGCAAAGTTCCCGGGGTCATCCAAGGTTTTGTTGATCGTGTGCTAGACAAGCAAGAGGTACTTTTACCTCTTGCTTTAAAGGAATTGAACTATTGATGACCTTGCCCACCAACCCGCATTGGGCCAGCGTGGTGGTGATACGGCCCACATTTCTCATGTGTTTCTCTAAAGGAAGGCCTGTGCCCAGCTGTGGGACGTATATATGCTGGGGATACCCCTGTCTAGAAATTATCTTGGTCTAACTCCACCCTTAAGGGGTGTCCTCCTATCGCGTGTTTCATCAGCTCGGCTTGTTTATCTTGTTTTGTTGAAAACAATAAAATTATTATCGTAACCTCCTGTATTTTGTTGAGTCCGGCAAACGCCAATCTCCCCACTCTGCGCAAGGGGGCGCCCATCAAGTTCAGCCGCTGCAGCAGCGTGAGCCTGCTGAACACATGGTCTGGCAGCTCTTGCAGTGGGTTCACTGACAGCTCCAGCCGCTCTAAGCTCTCCAGACCTGGGGGCGGGTGGTAGATTCAGGAGTTTGCTCTCCAAACTTATGTTTATTGAAATACAAACATACGTACGAGTACATATTATATTATTAGTAAGCAGGTGTGACAAGCATTTTGACTGACATGCTTAAAAGAACTAATCAGTCTGTCGCAACTTCATACAAAAAAAGAAAATTTGGAAATAATACTGATTATTTTACCACGTTTTTATCAACTCATTTTCTTGTTTGTCTCTTTGTTCGTACAGTTCGATATTTGTAACTCAACTTTGAGGCACACTTCCGGACTAACTAAATGAGGGGTCACATCTTAAAGAGTAAGTTTAAGAGTAAGTTACAAGTTTCCAATAAAATCCCTATAATATAATGCATGCGTAGCTCATTATTGTAAGTTGCAAAGATGCGCCCCCACGTTTTGAGTGATCCCTCATTCGGCCCCGCATGTTTGTTTATAATTTTTTTTCTTTTTTTAGAAACGAGGTATTTTAAGATTTTTAATCTATAATTATTTTATAGTAATGATAATGACGCAAAATTTTGCGATCCCTCGTGTTGAGACATTGCTCTGGCTATGTTTGTTGCAAAATTATATTTTTTAGAATGTAGTGAGAGACAGAAGATGACTTATTTGGTGCCTTTAAACACTAAGGCCATTATTACAGAACCAAACTTAAGCGTAACTTCTGCTAAAGCTAAGTTAGAAGAGGATGGTGCAATACATACTATGTAGCGCCATCCCTTACTTTGATTGATTTAGATTCTATAATATCGGCCTTATTGGTTGAAGTTTAAGCAAATGACCTGCAATTTTTTTATGATTGATAGTACTATTTACAGACTAGATCTGGAAGATAATTTAATAAAAAAAGACGTGTGGCACTCGGGGACTGCCGCGGTAAAGCTATTGCATAGCATTTTGTATCAACTTATGCAATTATAATTTTATTTATTTATTTTATTCATGCAGTATTTCTTTTTCTTTGATATTAATTCAAGTTACACTTTTTGAGCGTGGTGACCGATAAGAAAACAAATTTTTCTATTATTAAATAAACAAAAAAAGTTAATAATGTTTAAAATATTTTTTATTATTTTACATTACATGTGGGTTTTATTATCTTAACGCCGTGTCGAAGACTGCCGAACTGAAACGACGTTAGACGATGTACGGCCTTCAAGCCACACCTCCTTGCGCATCGGATTGGGGAGCGTGAGGTTTTTTCGTTACGGAATTTCTGGATTCGGTCCCCGCGCTCAAGGCCCGCGATAGAAGCTATGCAATAGCTTAAAAATTGATATATGAAACGGGGGTGAATTTTAATGGCGACTATATCTGACTCATTCTATTCTTCAACCTTTCTCATTCTTTTATAAAAAGTCACTGTCAAGTCATTCATCTGTCAGCGCAATGGTCGTAAAGTAATTAATCAACTTATTATTAATTTGTGTTGATCGGCATTAAAAGTTGTTGCAAATTGTCTTCTGAAAGCGTGTTTCATAAACTTCTGTAAAGGTGAATCATAATCTACAACTGAAGTTTAAAAAATGTGAAATTGTGGTTTAAAGTCTACACGAATAAACGACACAAAGCGGTTTTTTATGGCTCGCTTTCCCCTGGAGGAGCATCGGTATGATGAGCATGAGTAGTTGATTATCAATTTAATACTCGTATGTACTTTTTAAGATGCATTTGGATGTAATATTATTAATTTAATTCAAAACAACAACCTCTACAAAAATAGAGGCGAGAAAAGAGTTACGGATTTGCAAGGTTAGTTAACATCTTAAATAAAATATTTATTATTGGTAATTAATATAGTTATTAAATCATATAAATTTATTACATTTCAGTTGTAAGGAAGCGAAGACCCAAGCCTGATTCTAAAAGTTGTAACATGAAGTTAAGACCTAGAAAAAAGCAACTTATTCATAAAATAACAAAATACAAACATAGGTTAAAACAGTGCAACAGAAACTAAAAACATTTGACAATATTAGCTCTAAGGCACTGAAAACCATGTTATTGTCTTCTGGTAGAGTCTTGAACCGATGGCATTAAATTTGACTTTCATAAATGTGCAAATTGTACCTAAATGTCTTTTTGACTTTACTTTATGATTTTTTTATAAAATAATATAAAAGTGAACGTATACTCCGTTTTTTTAATAAGAAGTACTGCCCATAGAATATATTTAGCCTTGATAATTTATTTACTAAAATGTAATTGCTTGATTCAGTACTTTAAAGTTAAAAAACGAGGTATTGTGTATCAATATAAAAATTAAAATTATTGTTTTATATTAAATAAAGCGCAGGTCGATGCGTTCGTCGATATCGATAAAATTTTGAATAGCTGGTGGCACATATCTATTTTTTTCTTTAGGTTGGCAGAACTCTGCTTAACATTTCTTAGGTTGGCTCCTTTAAGGTAACCCCGTTGTTACTGATAGCTCAGGTGTAGGTGTAAATGGGTGAGTAAATGTAGGAAACGTAGAGAACCAGAGAAAAACACTGCTCCCGAAGGATGGATACGGTGACAACTAACTTTTATTAATTTGACAGATTTATAGACAGGAAAATAGAAAAGTAGAAAAACAGTAAAGAGGTAGTATCAAAACAGAATAAAGATCAGTCCTGCACACCCGTTTTGACATTTCTTTGGATTAATTTCTCTCTATGGAAGTCCCGTCTCTTCTTACGTAGTTATTGTATACTCTTTGGAACTAATCAGAATAAAGGTTCAATTCAACCATAAATAAATAAATAATAAATAAGCTCTATTTCGCAGAAGAATTGTCACAGAAATCGTCTTACTCGAAAAGATCCAACATCCAAGAAACAAACCAACTCACCAATGAATGAATCAGCAGTTAGATTCTTGATCTCATTTTTCCACAGGCTCAGCTCCTTTAGTCCCGGGAAGTTGATTCCTCCAGGCGGCAGCTCAGGGATCCCGGTCGACATGAGCTCCAAGGACTTGAGGGAGGGGTGCCGGGGCCGAGCGTCCGCTGACGACTGCAGGGAGACCTTGGCCTTCTGCAGGCGAAAGTCTCTGAGGTACGGCAGGGAGTCTATCGCTTCGTATGGGATGCTGGTTTGGTTTACTGCGGAAGGATTTATCGCATTTTAAGAATATACACATTGTAGGATCTTAATCAAACGATCACGGCCAAGAGGAGCTCAGTGGCGTAGTGGTTTTGGCTTTCGATAACGAAAACAAAGCTACTTTCGCCATGGTCATGCCGTGGATGGGTGACAAAAACTTTGTGATCTCGAACTCCTCCGTGCTTCGGAAGGCATTTTAAACCGTTGTTCCCGGTTGCTGTTGCAGCTGTTTCTACTGCGGGTGCATTGGGCCAACGTGGTTGTTTGTATTCATGAGGAAGGTCTGTGCCCACCAGTGGGACGTATATAGGCTGCGAACCAAGAATCAACAAACATACATAGATGGTGACTTCCAAGTCATTAATAACAACGAGATTCAGACAGTCGTACACACATCAAGTGAATGAAATTCTCCTCAGTCGAACACATTCCCTTGAGAGAATAATATGTATGTATATGTATTTTGCAAACAAACTTTCGCCATGATTGTGTGCTTGGATTTTTGACCTAAAGGAGAATGGGGAAATGGGAACCACTCTTTGAGTTTTAAATCGCTCAACGTTTTTAAACCGTGTGATATTAGATTTAAAATTTGTAATAAGGTTGTTTATTTTCAAGCAAAAATATTGACTTCAAAGCTGGGAATAATGATAAAAACATGTTACATTTTTTTAACTCCTGCCGGCTTCGCGCCCGCACCGATACTATTATTGCCTGCATATCTAAACCAAAACTCGCGGCGACAAGTAATGTAATATTTTTTTCTTTTTCCCTCCCTTTTTGTACATGTCTTCACAAACACACATTTTCTATTCATTTTATACACAATGAAAACACTATGGTGTGTACCTATAATTGTTTTAATATAATAATTGATCAACTCCTGCCGGCGTCGCCTGCGCACCAATACTCACACACGCAATATTGTTGCATGCATTCCTAAGGCGCTATAAAAACTGACAACCTTAGCCCCCCTGCCACCCATTGCTTATCTATCTAATTATCTAAAAAATATTATTAGAATATTATATTTGAATAAAAATACCTACAGCTTCATAAAAAACGATATTGTCCACTACTTAGTAGCTCCTTTTTTATTTTGAAGGTTTGAATGTCGGTAAATATTAAAAATATTTTAAGGTTAGGTTTTCTTTTTTTTTCAACTTATAATCCCTAGCTTTTCAGTATATCTTGCCATTACATATTTTTTTAGGTTTAATAAGAGTATCAAGACTAGGGCATTCGTTCCATGAAACGTCATGTTTTTGTATGGTACTGAAAACACATAGGATTCTGCCATTCTCCTTTGTGATCTCCAGTTCTTTCGTTAGGCCGTTGGTCCCGGTCGCTTGCAAGTAGTTTCTACTCACCTCACTCACTCGTGTGATTCTACAAGTAGAAAGGTCTGTGCCCATCAGTGAGACGTTCTAAGGGCTGGTGGCGATTACATTATACAAATAAGCCTATTTAAACGTCTCAATGCCCTCGTGGTGTTGCCCACTCAACTGATGTTTAATTACAGTAATACTGGTGGTCAGCACATATACACATTTACATACGTACAATCACGCCTATAATCCCCGAAGGGGTCGGCAGAGTCCAAGGAGCACTGTGTTCCTTAAGACCACATTTACCCAAACAAAAATTGGGTTTAGTCAGATGGAAAATCGTGAAAGAGTAGTAACAAGTGGCTAGCTCATCGCCTACACAATCACAGAGCCAGTACCCAATACGCCCTTAGTCGCCTTTTACGACATGCTAGGCAAGAAAAGCAGTTCATGTTTTTTGCGTCCCGGACCAACACGGGACCATTACATAGATAAAGCAATCAGAACGATTTGTCTTTAATCCAAAAGTGTCACTTTTTAAAGTGTACTGTGACGTCACTGCCGTAATTTTGAGACGGGCTATCCGAACTGATTGAAAGATACTGACGCCGTCGATGCCCCTACGCCGATTATCTCACTACGAGGCATCTCAACCCCGACGTTTTGTCGGGGTTTTCGGACAACGCGCAATACATGCATTTGTGTCATCTACGTAAATGTATATCTGTGGTTGTAAGGAATTATTTTTTTACCAGCTTCTATCACCAGGAGCGTTGTGAGATTTGCAAGTCCATCAACGAGCTCGCGCGTGATTGGTCCGCTCGGTTCCTTTAGTGTCAGCGTGCCAATCCCCGTCGCACCCACGCGCCCGAGCACGCACGCGATTGGCGGAGCCCCGCATGACGTCAGACCGAGGCTTGATAGATACCCGTGGGACAGCGGAAGCCGAGGAACGTCGGAGCATTGTAACTCTCCTGCCTGCAAATATAATAATTAATATTCTCATTCAAAAGTATTAAGCGTGAGCCGGATGGTAGCAGCTCATTAAAAAAACCAACCCATTTTTTCCCTTGGGTGTCGTAAAAGGCGACTAATGGACTTCCATAAGCTTATAGCGATACCAATTGCTTATAGCGGCGACAGGCTCACCACCTGCTACGCTGAGCACATGCAGTCACTGCTTGGTGAAGCGCGGACTATGGCAGGGGACTGCTTTTGCGGTGCTTTTCTCTAGTCTCTGACTAACTCTTAAGGGATTATAGTGGTAATATGTATGTAGGTAAAAGTATTTATTTTTATCTAGATTGAATGCTAATGCGGATAATAGTCAAAAACGGTTTTAAACATTTAAAAAAAGACTATACGCCATCTGTTGATAAGACTACCAAAATTACCATAATGTGATATAACAATTGATCACTATGCACTATGAAATGATAGACTTGTAGTCGTGCCATTGACTCTAGTAAGAAAATAATGATTTGTTCAAATTTGATGGTAATGAAGGTCGTGCCTTATAGCAACTGCTGTAAACTATCACTATAATGATGAAAAAAAAATCAAGGTGGCAGCTTATAAATGGTTTCTCAAAAATAAAGTAGTGGTTGTACGATCCTAATTATTTTATTCAGGAATAAATAAATAAATATGCGACGATCGTATTAGATTTCATTTTTTTAAGCTATTGCATAGCTTCTATCGCGGGCCTTGAGCGCGGGGACCGAATCCAGAAATTCCGTAACGAAAAAACCTCACGCTCCCCACTCCGATGCGCAAGGAGGTGTGGCTTGATGGCCGTGCATCGTCTAACGTCGTTTCAGTTCGGCAGTCTTCGGATAGAAGCTATGCAATAGCTTAATATTTTAAACAATATTAACTTTTTTTATTTATTTAATAATAGAAAAATTTGTTTTCTTATCGGGCACCACGCTCAAAAAGTGTAACTTGAATTAATATCAAAGAAAAAGAAATACTGCATGAATAAAATAAATAAATAAAATTATAATTGCATAAGTTGATACAAAATGCTATGCAATAGCTTTACCGCGGCAGTCCCCGTGTGCCACACGTCTTTTTTTAAATTTTAATATTGCAAAAGCAAATGCCGATTTATGTGGTAAATAAGTACACCAATAATTATAATCTTATTAAAATAAAAAATAAATGTTCGCGGGACCCTAATTATACAGTATAGAAATTAATGTTATAAATAAATATTGTGACCTAAAATTATTAATTCGATAAATCTTATGACTGACTGCGCGTCACTATTGACAATAAAGAACAGCAATTCGCTCCTTCAAATGTAATTATTTATTATTATTACGAAACTTCATGAGTGAGCAAATGTCAAAACGGCCATCATAGCGTGCCGAAACTGTAGGGTTCTGATAAATGTGATTGAGATTGTACAACCTTGTCGAAACGTGTACTTACCTCACAGCTTATCCTTATGAAGTCATTGGGCTGTGCTACCAGCTTGAAGGAGGAGTTGTTGCGGCGGCAACTGTACTCGAGCTCCCCCTCCGGCGTCGAGCACTCGCAGGCAGCTGGACACGCCCACGGGTCTGCTACGGTCGTAGCTTCGCCAGGACTCATAGTCGGCTCGCTCGTAGCACTTGTAGAGCTCGTAGCCGCAGCTACGGCTAGTAACAACTGCCACATCATCTCAGTTGAATCATGGCGGACTGGAACAATAAAAATGAAATTAAAAATAATAATTATCATTTATTGTCAGACACAAGTGGCAGCTGCTAACTTTTGAAGCACAGTGGAACTCGAGATCACGAAGTTTGGTCACCCACCCAAAAACAGACAAAAAATTTCTAACGACTTTCGTTTCGACATCGAAAGCCAATGCGTGCGAACTACACCGCGCTACAAAAATCAAAGGTTTATTGTTCCCAATTTTGGAAATTGGAATGGCGGTTTTAAATCCCTTAATACAAAGTTTATTATGTCACTTGTGTTTTTAATCTTACGTTCGCAATTGTTCACCATGTGTCTGAGGTCACTCACCCCCGATTGTTTATCTGGCTGAACTGATGATAAGCACTGGTTTTAGATACACATTATGTTTATGCTAACGCGTAAGACGTAACTATACTATAAGAAATTCGGAAAAAAATGTTGTCTTGTCGGAGGACCCGCGCCTACACAATGATTTTATTTTCGGGTAAGTTTGCTTCGACGATATTCTGGTGCAAGGTTCAACTGAAGCTCATTTAATGACACGACTGCAACAAGTTCTAGAAAGACTTAAAGAAAACACCCTTCGTTTAAACAAAGACAAATGTAATTTAAAAAAAAAAACATAAAGTATCTGGGCCATATAATCGATAAAGACGGTCTACATAAAAACAAGAATAAGACAGAAGCAATTTTAAACACCGAACGTCCAGAAAATATAAATGAGTACGATCGTTTCTTGGGATCGCAAATTATTATAACAAATTCATTCCCAATTTAGAACAATTACAAACCCATTAAATGAGTTACTTGAAACGAATAAACACTTCAAATGGTCAGATGATTGCCAAAAGAGTTTTGACAATATCAAGAATGAAATAGCAAGTGATACAAAATTAGTTCACTTTGATCCTCAAAACCTATTACTTTAGCTACAGATGCGTCACCGTTTGGAGTTGGCGCTGTTCTATCACATGAAATCCGTGACGGATCCGAAATTGCTTCGAGAAATTATAGCCAGATCGATAAAGAGGATACAGCTATTTATTGGGGCTTAAAAAATTCTTTTATTACTGCTATGGACGTAAATTTAATTTAATTACAGACCATAAACCACTTACTACAATTTTCCACCCAAATAAAACCCTGCCCACCATGAGTACCATGAGACTTTTCCATTATGCGCATTTTCTATCTGGATTCAACTATGAAATTGATTATAGAAGATCTACTTCTCATTCGAATGCAGATTTCTTGTCTCGTTTTCCTGTAAAAGAGCCAGGATGATAAAAAGATCAACTTTCAATTTTCCAACTCGAACTCATAAACCATTCAGCTATTACACCAGAACTTATAGAAACAGAAACACAACGTGATAACGAACTGAGATCAATCCTTGACGTTTTACGTACTGGCAAATCTTTGGAAACTTACGGATACCAAGATAATGAACTTACTCTACAGGGAAATTGTATTCTAAAAGGAACTCCTGTCTTGATCCCACGAATATTAAAAGAGACTGTACTAAAAGAACTACTTATGGGACATCTTAGAATATTAAAAATGAAGTTACTAGCCCGAAGTTTTGTTTATTGGAAAAATATTAACAAAGACATAGAAAATCTTGCTAAAAATTGTCGTACTTGTAGGCTACAACAAAATAAACCTACCAAAGTACCTACTCATCACTAGGAAGATCCTGTAAAACCTTGACAAAGAATACATAGGGTAAAAGCCGGATAGTTGCCTCGGACGGATACATGCCCCGGTTTTTAATACAGTATGTTAGGAATATAAGTAATGTTAGCTCTTTACTACAATGAGTAGTGACCCCCCGCAGGCCTTAGTGACGCATAAGCCATCGGAGTAGGCGCACGTGTTTTGTCCGTGAGAGCAAAAATCTTCCGCGGCGGAACTTTGACGGGCGTAATATTTATATTGGTAAGTAATTTTTATTGAATATTTTTCTTGTCGATCGTCGTTTCAGTTAACTTTTTGTTTTTTTGCATGCATTAGAGCCTTAATAACATTGTTTATTATGTTTTATTGAAAAAAATATATTATTTATTTAATAATTAAAAAGGGCAAGTATCCACATCAAAAAGGATAGTCACCTTACTTACTTTCGCGGATAGTTGCCCCTAGAGAGACTTAACATTTTCTAACAAGTAAAGACGAATTCTATTTTTTTGTTGTTTTTTCGAATGTATTGCGACTCTAACTTATTGTAATTGAAATAAATATCTACTTAACTGTTTTATATATTTATTCTAGATAAGCAAAATGCCTCGTAAATATAAGCGAAAACCAGGCGTGGTGCCGCGCACCATCAACTGGACAGAAGATAGCTTAATACTTGCCTTGGAAGAATTGAGAGAGAAAAAAAAAGGTATTAATGAAATTTCTCGAACCTACGGAATATCCTCTCGAACCTTAAGAAGACGTTACGAAACAAGTAACCAGCAACTACTTACTCAAGGTATATTTTTGATTTAAAGGTGTATACCCACCAGTATAAATACAAAATTCTATCTATATACCTTTTTAGCTGACGTAATTGTATTTTTTGTCACTTTTAGGAAAATATCCTGTTCTTGGTTTCAAAAATGAAAAAAGACTGGTAGCTCATATATTGAAACTCGGAGACGCCGGTTTTCCGCCTGATAGAATTGTAATTCGCCAATTAGCTTATCAGTTTGCCGAGAAATTGGAGTTAAAACACAGCTTTAACAATGAGAATGAAATGGCTGGACCACAATGGCTGAAAAGCTTTCTTGAAAGAAATCCTGAAATAGCTTTGAGACAAGCTGAGGGTTTATCAATTGAAAGAGCGAAGGGTCTCAACAGAACAGAAGTTGCAAATTTTTTCACACTCTTAATAGATACTTTAACTAAGAATAATTTACTGGATAAGCCAGATAGAATATTTAATATGGATGAAACCGGTGTCCAGCTAAATAATAAAATTGGTAAAGTATTAGCGAAGAAAGGCGCTAAAGCAGTTAAATCAGTCACTTCCGGTGAAAAAGGAGAAACAATTACTGTTGTTGCCTGTTGCAATGCTATTGGAAATTTTCTCCCACCAGTTCTGATTATCAAAGGCGTAAAGAAGAAACCCGAATTCGAAGAGGGACTTCCGCTTGGTTCTCAAGTTTACATGCAAAAGAAATCGGCATACATTACCTCTGATCTTTTTTATAAATGGCTAACTGAACATTTTATCCCACGAAAACCATCAGGGAAGGTGTTACTGATTTTGGATGGTCATTCATCGCACTCAAGTGCTGTCAACATGCTAGAAACTGCTCGTGATAATGATGTGATATTGCTTTGTTTACCTAGTCACACTACTTCAGCTTTGCAACCGTTAGATGTAGCAGTATTCGCACCATTTAAAAAATATTATAATGCTGAGACAAACAATTTCATGCGCACCAATCCACAAAAAAAACTGAATCGGTACAACTCGGGCCAGCTAATATCCAAGGCATGGATTCGAGCAGCTGTTCCCGCCAATGCAATAAGTGGTTTTCGTGGCAGTGGAATCTACCCAGTGGAACCAAATGCCCTATCAGGTGCTGAATTTGCTATATCAGATCTAGCGTTGGGGGAACTTGCGCTGGAACAAGAATCTAATTCTCTAGAAGATCAAGTACCAGGAGTTTCTGGAGTGTCTGCGTTAAAGAAGTGCTCACAACATTCTGAGCAAAGTTTCGCGTTAAATGAAAGAGACCAAGTGTCATCCTTAAGCAAACAAGTACCAAGTATTTGTACCGTACCGGAATCTGAGTCTAATCAAGGTCTACATCATCGAAACGAACTGTTTCCATCAGGATATCAAGTTCCAAGTAATACTGATAATCTGGAAATTATTGTACATGAGTCTGAACAGAATAACGAGAACCAAAATCACACGCCACCGAGACCGCCTTCAAGCCTATTAAATTTGTCTCAAGATTGTTTAGCCTTAGAAGATTGCGACATTGAACATTACATCTTTGATAATACTGAGTTGTCATTACCATCGCTGATATCTTTAAATGAATCCCAAAACCAAAATCTAGAAAAAGAGACACCGTCTAAATTTTTACATCAAGCATCTCCTATACCAAGAATACCGCTTAGCATAAGCAAAGATCTAAACAATCTGCAGAAATTTTAAACTCCCACGATAAAATTGACCAGAAGAAAGATAAAGCGGAGAAAATAAAAAAAACAAATAAAATTACGAAAACTAAAATTACCACTGAGACAAAGAAAAACAAACCAGCTGGGGAGAAGAAAAGCATTAAGAAGAAAACAGGGCTACAGCAAAAGAAAAAAAAGACTAAAAAATATATTGATATGACTAGCAGTGAAATTGAATCTGATGACACAGATTCAGATATTGTGAAACAGAAAGGAGTAAAAATATTAAGAAAGAGAAAATTACAGATTTACAGTTCTGACAGTTCCGACAGTAGTGGAAGTGAAGAAAATATATTCAGTCCAAAAACGCTTAAAGGGAAAGCCACCAAAGGACTCCCAATCAAAAGAAGCAAGGACGAAAAATCGATAAAAGACACTGAAAAGATATTAAAAGTAAAAAATTTTAATTCAATAGTAAATACGACTAAAAAAGTTTCAGTTGATAATTATTGCGTAGAATGTTATGAAAATTACAATTTTACTAAATCAAAATCAGATTGGATTCAATGTGAGACGTGTCATATGTGGTTGCATGAAACATGTACAACATTCAAGAATTTTTGTAAAAGATGTGGAAAATTACAAATGTTAGCTGCGGGCAAAAATTAATGTTATTACCAAAGTTAATCACCAAATTGTTGTATTCTTATGATAAATGCTAATATTTTATAATAACTTACATAACTTTAAGTTTAAATAATATTTTTTAATTAAAATCATTAAAACTGAAAATTATTTAATAATGTTAATTAATATTTAACATATAGTACTTAATGAAAGATCTCAGTAAATTATAAAGTAAATTATAAAGACTGTTGAATAAATAATAAAGATTTTGTTGAAAAATTGATTTAAATTTTATTCTATGTAAAATAAAATCATACCGAGGTTACTATCCCCGCACGAGGCAAGTATCCCCCGAAGCATTTTCCACGCTAGGCTACTATCCGCCACAGTAGGCAACTATCCCTTTTCTAGGAGGTGAAATAAAACGATATTTATTCAAAACCATTGTTAATTATGAATACAAAAATAGGCTATCATAGAAGATAAAAGGCCTATGTTTTGAGATACATGCTAAATAATTTTCAGCAAGTTCATATTTATGAAAAATTAAGCTTTTTCGTAAAGTGGGGCAACTATCCGGCTTTTACCCTATAGACTTGTCTGGTCCAATTATGGGACATCAACTTTAAGTTTTCATTATTGTAGACTCCTACACAAAATGGATTGGAAATTTTCCTACAAAATCGACCACTAGCTCATGGTGCATTTTTAAATTAAAATAATTATTCTGCAATTTCGGCATACCCGATGTGCTAGTTTCGGACAATGGATGTTAATTTATCTCTCACGAATTTACCGACTTCCTTAAACAAAAAGGAGTGATACATAGAACTTCAGCACCATATCACCCTTCAACTAATGGACAAGCTGAGAGATTTGTTCAGACCATTAAAAGATCCCTTAAATTTGTAGAACATGAACCGGGTAATATTCACGAGAAACTGATCACAGTCAAAACACCTCAACGCCGAACACCCAACGCCACAAAACAAACGGCATACGAATTAATGTTTGGAAGAACCATAGTAACAGATTTACACATAAAATTTAAATTGCCGTCCATAAATCCCATTCGAAGTAACACTAGAAGCTTCACTGAGAAATTTTTCAACGTACGAGATAATGTCTAAATTCGTTCCTATTCGGGGAGGGGAGAGCGGTGGAAGTTTGCGACGGTAAAACAACGCTACGGACAACTCCATTACGAGGCTCGGACGGAGGATGGCGAGATTTGGAGACGCCACGTCGACCAGATGTTACCAGCCCCAAACGTTCCAGCCAATCCTACCTGAAGATTTGCTTGGGAGACCTATGTTATGTGACCCTCCTTAGATAGGTATAACTCTATTCCTTTTTACATTTTGATTGATTGACGTTGTCGAATTAAATATGAAGTACAAATAAAAATAAGACGTGCTTATTATTTGAATATTAATATTTAATAAAAACAAAAGCCGATCGCTCACTTTTTCACGGCGCTGATCGTAACCTCCGTGCACGCGGGGGCGGCGCGCGCCCAAGGAGGTTGCAATCTATTGAACCTTATTACTATTTTTTCCATATAAATATAAAATATTATAATAATATTTAATAATAATATATACCCCTTTATAGATCATAACAGCGTACTTACAAACATTTAGCAAATATTTCGCATCGTTATCATTTAAAAAAACCAACCAACTACATGTTCGGGCATGTGTTCGAGATAGCGAGTGATTCACCACCCTATTCCCAGCGGGATAAGGATTATTATCTCTTGCAGGATTTACCCATTTCGTTGATGGCCATGTTTTGATTATACACATGATTATTAAATTCATATGCCAAATAAACTTGATACCTAACATTATTGTATTAATTATATTAATTCGTTCTCGACTTATTTATTTAACTATTTATAGTACACTTAAGAAATATTGAGAATATAACAACACATAAAATAAAAGAACGAGTACAAAAGGTAGGGCTTATTTCTAATAGATATATCTTCCAGCCCACCTGCAGTAGGAGAAATGCAGAGAAGTAGACTGAGTCGAGTGTACTAAATAAATAAATATCTTGAGACATTCACACCTATCAACTAGCCCCATCTTAAGCAACTAATGCTGCTTGTGTTGCGGACACTAGATGACGGATTAATATATTTAATAGATGAGTAATTACATATAAATATTCTGAATATATATAAAGCTGCGCGGAGCTGTGTGGTAGCGGCTCATTAAAAGAATACTACTAACCCATCTCTTCCCTTGGGTTTCGTAGAAGGCGACTAATGGACTTAGAACTGCACAACATACAACAGCTTATAGCGTCGCCGGGCTCACCACCTGTCACGCTGAGTGCAGTCACTGCTTGGTGAAGCGTGGACTATGGCAGTGAACTGCTTTTTCAGTCCTTTTTCCTAGTGTCTGACTAACACTTAAGGGATACTAGTCGTGATTATATAATATGTATGTATGTAATATTAACATCCAAGACTGGAGAATAATACCTGAATTCATCACCCAAACATTTACCCCACCGGGGATCGAACCCAGAACCTCTCACAATGGCGACGCCTTGAGACCGGCGTACAGACCACGGAGATCGTCTATAAAGAATATTATAATAAATAAAAAATATATACGTTTAAATTTAAGTACATATTTTACATAATGATACGGTGAAAATACGGTGATTGGGGAACGTCAAGTGAGAATCATTGAAGCAAATAATTAGATAAGAACGTAAAAGTTATATTAACATGAGATAGATCATTTCATTTCATTTCATTCCTGCCTAAAATGCATGAGCACCGTGATATGATTTTTATCACGTTTTTATCACGCCCAATTCCATAGTAGGTAGTTTGACAACTGAACGTGATAAATATAATATAGCGGTGTATAACTACTTTGTTTCCTCTTAATAAAATTAGTTCCGTGTGACGCCAAGAGATGGCGCTGCACGCTCTTACATCGCGCTAACGATGTCTATTTCCTATGTAATATAGAGTAAAGAAAGTTTGTACGTGGTTAGCTATCCAATAAACCTGTTTGTATTGTTTTTTTTTTGTTTATATGGTTCATATCTAAGTACACTCGACGTTGTGGTACCTTGACAACACGGTAATTGTACAGCGGTGTTCATGCTAAGACGGCAGGATGAATTCGGTGCGTAATGACTGGGGGGGGAAGCCTGAGTGTTCTGCAGGGAACATATACGGGGCTTATATTGGGTCCCCTTACCTATGAAATTGGTGTTTTTTTTCTCTCTTAGTATTTTGTCTGTAATACTCTGTAACTATTAAGATTCAGCGTATTCCTAAAAAATAATTACCTCGTCGAAAAATAGACTATATTTTTGAGCTCTTTTGATTTGTTTTGATAATTTGTTGTAAGTTTAATTGTGTTAAAATTGGACACGGAGACAACTTTTTTTAAGTGCCTCCCGAATACATCATTTTATTTGCATTCACTTAAAAACTATAAATACTTTTTATGAAGTGTGATATTACACATATTACTAAAGCTTGTCTTATGATAGATGCCAAATATTATTATCTTTGGTTGTGAAGAAAACTGATAAAATGTTAGTATGTAAAATGTAGACATCCCCAAAATCTCCATACAAAACACCAATTTCATTGGTAAGGACATAATATACGTCCCACTGCTGCGCACAGGCCTTCCTCATGGAAACAAACACGTGAGTATGGGCCGTAGCACCACGCTGGCCCAATGCGGGTTGGTGGGTACTTGGGTAGAAAGTGCCTGGCTTAACTTGCCTTCCTAAGCACGGAGGAGTTCAAGAACACAGTTTTGGTCACCCATCCACGGCCTGACCATGGCGAAGGTTATACATTATAAATTTGACGTCACTATTGTCCAGTTAGTAACTAGACAATAGTGACTTCAAATTTATAATTATTGGTCTAAGGAAACGGAAACACATGTTGATAATAAGATAAAAACATATTTCTTGATAAATATAACAGTCATGAATGATTCAGGAACAAATATTAATTATTTGTATTCGTCACATTAATGTGAGTGTTAGCACTAATGCCTACCCCTTTGGGGATGTGATGATATTATTAAGTAATGAAATCACAGCTATGGTGATTCGTCAATTTTGTTTTCAATAATAAATATCAATAAAAAACCATCGTGTTTCGCTTTGGCTAAGGATCTCGGTGGCGTAGTGATTACACTTTGGATTCGATCGAAAACAAAGCTACCTTCGCCATGGTCAGGCACGGATGGGTGACCGAAACTTTGAGATCTCGAACCCCTCCGTGCTTCGGAAAGCCATTGGTCTCGGTACCCACCAACAAGTTTTGGGCCAGCGTGGTGGTGTAACGGCCCATACTCCTCATGTGTGTCTCCGTGAGGAAGGCCTGTCCCAGCAGTAGAACGTGTGTAGGCTGAGGACCTCTTTTTACATCCCCCTGACTAGGATTTTTTATATTTACAGACATCCAACTTCTACAGTTTATTATATGTATATAGATAGATATAGTTGTTACATATATCATTATAATATACATCCAAGACTACTTAGAGAAAATAAGTTATTAGTTATAAATAACACAATTTTCCCTCACTAGGAATCGATCCCAGAACCTCTCGAGATGGCGACGTTGAAACCGCGTACAGACTGCGTATTTGCGTAAGAAAATATGCATACAATTAAAAAGAACAAAACATTATAACAGTTCGCGTGACCCTGAATCGCTTGCCAAATGTTGACCAGAACAGAACCTGTTGCAATGACATCACAGAGACAGAGATGCAAGATCCGACCTCTCGTACCAAGGCTATAGAATCCATCCATTCATATTATCCCCATTTCCAAAGAAAACTATGCGTTTATTTCTTTTCCCAATCACAGCATTCAACGATTGCATCAATCATATTAATTTTACCTAGTATTTATCCTTAAGATCTCTAAACATCCGCATATTAACCGCAACTATTTCTTAGAATAACAGTTTACACACGGCAGCTATAATATACATCTATACATATAATAAAACTGTAGAGGTCGTATGGAATGTCTGTACATAGAAAGAAAAATACATAAAACCAAGACCGGGGGTCACCAACAATTTTTGTTTTCTCTGTCTGTTTGTACGGGCAAATCTCCGAATTGGCGGAACCGATTTTAATGAAATTTTGCATGGTGATACCTTATATCCCTGGTCAACATCTTAGATACTTTTTATTCCGAAAAATTAAATGGTTCCCGTGGGACAGTTAAAAAACCATAGTAACCGCGAGGTCGCGGGCAACAGCTAGTTAATGTATAATTGTACATACATAACATCACGCCCGTAATCCCCGAAGGGGTAGGCAGAGTCCAAGGAGCACTGTGTTCCATAAGACCACATTTGGCCATACAAAAATTGGGTTTGGTCAGATGAAAAATCGTGAAAGAGTAGTAACAAGTGGCTAGCTCATCGCCTACACAATCAGACCCAGTACCCAATACGCCCTTAGTCGCCTTTTAAGACATGCTAGGCAAGAAAAGCAGTTGGTACACTCGTTTTGTGTCCCGGACCAACACGGGATATGATGTATAATTGTATTTGCACAATATACATCTCAATACATTTCGTTCCCATTGAGTTACACGCTAGTAATAGTAGTTCAATGTTCGTTCCATCTTTCCATTGAAATAATCAGATCACACACGGCAGCTATTACATTTTTAACATTTTCACATCAAAACACACAACAAACACAGTGCTCCTTGGACTCTGCTTACCCCTTCGGGGATTGCAGGCGTGATTGTATGTATGTATGTCACATCAAAAGTATGCTAAGACAAAAACAGACTTACGAAGTAAGTATATAAGACATACTATTGTATGCGGAGAGGTACATGTACATAAGACAATCGAAAGTACCTCACCTCTCACCTGTCGTCTGTGAAGTTCATAACTATAACCTACTTGATCTTAAGTTGGACTAAATGCTACAATTAATTACGTACTCCTTTGGGGGATATAAGCGTGCTATCAATCAATCATTTATTTCTTTTCCACAATTATATTGTGACGGTTGAAATAGTTTCACAATATCCGGACATCTAAATAAAAATATCCCCGAAAATGCCAGTCTTAGTAAACAACGAGTAATAAAAGTTTATTTATATAAAAACGCAATATAAAAATAGTTCAATTGAGAACTCGCTGACCATAACGTCAGATACGTACCTCGCAACGCTTCGCAATTCCACTTACGTCACTAAATCACAACGCAATCACTTTTTAATTTAAACAAACACCATTCCCTAAGCAAGGGGGTGCTTGTACTTCCCACAGGCGCGTTACACGGGAATATCGGCAAACAATGTCACAAGTCTACAAGCGGAACATTTCACGAGCAACGCAAGTCGTGTACTAAACTCACAAAGCGGATCTTTCATTACAAAACATCTATATAAAATGACCCTTATTTTGAAGACGTTAACGTTGAAATTTTCCGTTCTGTTTATTTGTAGTCAACGCAGGTACTATGTCCGTCTCGCTCGCACGTATTGTAAGTAGAAGCCATCTCTTTTTAGTTGAAGATCGTTAAGATTTCGTCTTGTGTGCTCACGCGCAGTATGTTTGTACACAGTAAATTGTATAGTAAGTCATTAAGTCGCTTCCTGCCTGATACAGTCGTTATCACATATGCTTCATGTTGTAGGTACTATCCATCACAACATTAACCAAATATTATATCTTTTACGGTTTTTCTATATGATTTATTTTGTGTAATTACGATAACTAATTATGTAACATTATTCTGCGTGGTTTTTCCTATACATTATCTTTGATGTAGTTTTTTTATTAATTTTAGATTAAAGTGAGATGGGTGGTGGGTGGAAGATATCGATCGAGTAGCAGGAAAGACCTGGATGTGGTTTGCGCAAGACCGAAGGATTGGCAAAACAGAGTAGGGTTGCTAAGAATTCCTCTGCCGCTTCCTCATAATGTGGAAGTACCGCAATATTTTGAATTCCTCAACCGTTACCGCATCCTGATAAATTAATAATAAAAACTTCATCTCCCGCTACCGCTTCCTCGAAATTTAAGAGGAACTGCGCATGTGCGTATCCATGAAAACGCATGCGCACCGCAGCACGATGCGCCTGAGCCGAACGGGGAGCGAGCGAGCCCTCCTCTCCCTTGCTTGTTTCAACTTGACAATGTATATTTCTTATGTGAGAGTGTATGTCACTGAACTTCTCCTAAAAGGCTGGAACACACACGAAAAATGATCATCATCCTCTTTCATCCCCAAAATTTGTGCTTGACAATTCCTCTTTCTCCTCGTCTTCCTGATAATCACTTCCTCAACAGCCCTACAACAGAGAGGCTTATGCGCTGCAGTCAGTGGTAACCAGCTGACATGAATGAATGAAAGAGATTAAAGTATGTAATATACTATTTTATTGCTTCTTTATTTATAATGGACGTGTTTTCACACTCATAAAATCTGTTAAAACTGAAATTTTTAATTGCTATAGATATTTTTCAATTATTTATTGTTTATAAAACATAGGTAAATGTGTCATATTAATGGGTAAATAGAATTATTTTTTATTACTGCATTCTTTATGACAAATGTTCTAAAAATCGAATAAAAAAACTAATCGAATCGTTTATTTGTTAAACAGATACCAAATATTAAAAGCAGACTACCTCCAATTGACATCTCCTCTATCTAATACAGTATACTTACATGCCGGCACATTGAAGTCGCCAACAAAACCAGTTTCTTTAAAAGCACAGATACTGCTTCCAGTATGCGCTGCGCCCACGCAGTTACTTGGATTTTACGCTGATCGCGTATCGATCGATCGTAGATCATTTTATTGGGTTTATTATAATTATCTATTAAGTCACCTGTGGATGGAGTTTGGGTCTATAACCAGTAGAATTTTCAAAGAAGTCTTCTTTTCATAAAAAAGCAACGAAGTTAAAGCAGTTATTTGTATTTTAATTAAAATTTGTCAATACATTCTTACTCATATAATATAAAACAAATCTAGTATAGTCCCGTGTTGGTCCGGGACGCAGAAAAAAAGAATGTGCCAACTGCTTCCGAGACACAAAAAGAATAGCGTATTGTGCACTGGGTCTGTGATGGTGTAGGTGATGAGCTAGCCACTTGTTACTACTCTTTCACGATTTTTCATCTGACCAAACCCTATTTTTGTGTAGCCAAATGTGGTCTTAAGGAACACAGTGCTCTTTGGACTCTGCCGACCCCTTCGGGGATTACAGGCGTGATTGTATGTATGAATGTATGTAGTATAGTCGAGAAAGTTTGTAGTCGACCAAAATAATTTTTTATTCAATAAGAATAGTCACGTATAAAATGTTTTATACACTTTCAATGGCTCTTATTAGAAGCAGATAAGGACTACCGTCTGTCAAATAAATATACACATTTTTTAACCTGACTGTAGGTACATATAAAAACCGACTAATTGCAAGTAGGACTAGCGCAGGAAGAGTTCTGGGTCACTATCTTGGCAAACCAATCAGCCGCGACCGTCGAGGTGGAATTAAAGATTACGAAGTTTTGCTCACCCATCCAGGGGCTGACCATGGCGAAAGTAGCTTTGTTTTTAATCATTACGTCATCGCCACCGAGCTCCTCGGTATATAATTACATTCAAATACCTCAAACAATTAAAGACACCCGCTGATAAAGACGAACTCTTAATTTCTTAGAACCGTACGAAACGGTATGACACATCTCCAGAAATGATCTCTATTTCGTACGGCGGAAGGTTGAAAACACTCACTGATTATTATTATAGACTGCGATTATTATAGTTACAATTGACTGCGATTGCCAACATTCCTAACACCTATAGAATAGGGTTTAAATTCGAATGAGGAATGCAAGAACGATGTTTTCTTATTGCGATTGCGATTCGGCGAATTCGCTATACAATTTTTGCATTTTCCCGAGGAATGTGTTTTATTATTTTGAACGCAGAAAGCAGGCAGCGGACATGGTGATAATAACGTGATAAGGTCACGCTCAATAATTGGGTATTTTTCACGATAAGGGTGAACAAAAACGAAAATACTCTGGGTTAGGCATTTATTTAATTTAAAATTACAGTTCTAGTAAGTTTTAAAAAACTAAAGAAACACGCTTTTAGCACGCACTAAAAATTACAAAAAGAAAGCGTGGAGCGTTTATGTAATCTTTACTCTTTTTGGACAAAACGCTCCACGTGTTTTTTAGTTTTTTTTAACAAATTATTTTTATTTTATACTTTTTAGTCTTTTTATTATTCAAACTTAATTTACTACTTGGGACGGCCGCCATGTTGGGTTTAGGTCACGTGATAATTTTTTTCGTATCCCGTTCAACAAATCCTTTCATTTGATACCCATATCATAGGGGTGCATTTCAAATAGCCTGTCCGCTATCTTGGACGTCCGCCATATTGGATTTAAGTCACGTGACTATTTTTTTCGTATTCCTGACAGCAAACCCTTTCATTATTTTGATATCCATATCTTGGGGGTGGATTTCAAACATCCAGTCCGCCATCTTGGGGAAGCCGCCATATTGGATTTGTAATGACTTTTCTTAGCTAGTCATGTATTGTCATCAGAACTCAGAGCGTGTGCAAAATTTCATCCTAATCGAAGACCGGGAAGTGGGTCAAATTAAGATTCCAAGATTTTCTCTCATAGTGAGTAACAAGTGAAGCTAATATAAGCGTGTTAAAAACATTGAAATGGTTAAAAACAACAATGTTGCTTTAAAGGGAAGATAGAGACACGCTGAGTTTCTTGCCCGTTCTCCTCAGAACAAGGCCTCCTGTTGTGTGAACGAATGGCGTAGTTTATCGCTTTCATGAAATTTTGTACCTAAAATGTTTTTGACGTTCATAAGCATGTGCTGAGACAGCACATGCTTATGAACGACGCATGAAAATTGAAACGATATTGAATTTTTTGAATTTGAATTTATACACGTCCCACTGCTGGGCACAGGCCTTCCTACACTGAAAAACACATGCGGAGTACGGGCCGAAACACCACCTGCTGGTGGGTAGAAACGGTTGCAATAGCGACCGGTATCAAACATGTCATCCGAAACACGGAGAAGTTGTAGATCACAATGTTTTGGTCACCCATCAAGTCCAGACCATGGCGAAGGTAGCTTTGTTTACGATTGAAAGCCAAGGAATACTAACCACTATGTGAGTACGCCTTTAGTTTAATAAAATATAAAGTACCTAGTCCTGAACGGCTCTAATAAATTGAGAGAAGCTACATTCTTTGTATCGACATCTAATTAGTCGCGGCGTAGCGGCTCACTACCTACCAACCCATCTCTTCCCTTGGGTGACGTAAAAGGCGACTAATGGACTTAGAACTCGCGATTATATGTATGTGTGCCTCAGAGTAAATAGAAATGTGCGCACAATTCTTCCATTTATTGTATTAGAAAATCATGCATAAATTGTTGTTGTTGTTAATTGTTAGAATTGTTTGTTGTTGTTGTGTGTACGTCGCGTGTAGTCCCGGTGTTATAACTTTTATAAATTGTTAGATATTTGATTAACAATATTCCTAGATTATTGTGTGGTAAATTGATAATTCCTGTCAATATTTTTATAGCATTGTTGACGCATAGTGTAATAAGTGATGCTCAATGTTTTTTGAGTACGGGTGTTATTTAAACGGTCAGCAAAATATTCGAATATTGGTTAGCAAAAAATACAATTGGCCAGCAAAATAACTAATTGGGCAAAAACTCAAATGTTTTATCTACTGCAAAATTATGTTTCGATGACACAAATATTGTTATTAAGAGCCAGCTGTACAGAAAACCTTATTGCGATGGCCCCGCAAACTACACCGAATACTCCAAAAAAGGTTTGTGAGGATTTTAGTAATAGTTTCTACACATTTTACTTTCTCGCTCTTACTTGTCATTTAACTAACATCATGAAAATCACAAAAGATGAATGGAGCAGTTTAAATATTTTTTATTATTATTTAAAAAAACTTGAAATAATTTATTACGTGTATGCATGGCAACAGGCTCGCCATGGGGACTTAACCCTTAGGTACCCGGCATATATTTTGTTCAAACGAATTTCTGGCAGAGGTCTGTGAGACTCCACAGAAAAATAATCCATGCTTACAAAAAAGTCCCGTGTTGGTCCGAGACACAAAAAGAATAGCGTATTGGGTACTGGGTCTGTGATTGTGTAGGCGATGAGCTAGCCACTTGTTACTACTCTTTCACGACTTTTCATCTGACCAAACCAAATTTTTGTGTGGTTAAATGTGGTCTCAAGGAACACAGTGCTTCTTGGACTCTGCCTACCCCTTCGGGAATTACAGGCGTGATTGTATGTATGTACGTATGCTACAAATAGTACACAGAAATATTTGATTTTTATAAAAAGTCCCTTCAGAAATAATAGGTAATCCTATGAAATTGCCGTTTTTTTCTCTCTATTTTGTCTGTAACTATAAAGTTTCAGAATATTCTTATTAAATAATGACCTCCTCTAAAAATAGGTCATATTCTTGAGCTCATTTGATTTGTTTTGATAAGTTGTTGTGACCTTAATTGTGTTAAAATTAGAAACGAAAACTCTTTTTATGTGCCTCCCGAATAAATAATTTGATTTGCATTCACCTAAAAACGACAAATAATTTTAAGGAAGACTGATATCACACATATTGCTAAAGCTTGTCTAATGATACATTCCAATAATTATTATCTCTGGATTTGTCGTTGTAAAGAAATCTGAAAAAAATTTTGTATGTAAAATGCAGACTTCCCCAAAATCTACAAACTACAATTTCATAGGTAAAGACCCAATATAACTATTTTATTTTATCTGAGATTAGCGTAATGTATCTAGGTATATTTTAACCTAAATAAAAGACGTCTTCGGAAAATGAGCTCGGTAAGCAGCACAATAAAAAGGTACAAGAAAGTGTGAGGAGGTGTGAAAGAGTGAGGGGAAAAGGTACAAGAAAGAACTAATCAGTTGGAAATTCTGGCGCCGAAATATTCACGATTGCAATTTCATTGGAGCCTGCCAGACCTATGCCAGGTACTTAAGAGTTAACATATCAGGTGAAATGTGGATGATGATGATGATGATGAAATGTGTTACCTACCACTTGCCTGCCTACTCCTTCGGAGATAGAGGCGTGATGATATTTTGTTGTTATAAATATAAATAAATATTCTCAGACATTCACACCTATCAACTAGTCCCAAATTAAGCAACTAAATGCTGCTTGTGTTACGGACACTAGATGACGGACAAAAACATTGAAGAGATAAATAAATACATATAATTATTCGAATATACATAATATAATACATATATAATGAACACCCGGGTTGGGTGTTCATTATATATGTATTATATTATGTATATTGAAAATTCAACACCCAAACACTTGTCTCCACCGTGGATCGAACCTAGAACCTCTCGGGATGACCGGCGGCGTACAGACCACTCGATCACGAAGGGCGTCTGTCATGTTTATTCAGTGTAACGTTTAAAATGCATGATTTATTTTTTTTCCAATCGACGTGTTTATTGACACGTCTGTGTATACATTATTAACATAAAAAACCGAATAAATAGTAAATTAAATAAAGAATAATAAAAATTTTAGTTCGTAAGCGACTGACTGAAATCCTGTGCACAGTTTATTATGTCATAATTGTTGCATTTTATGACTGCGGTTGGCTACGCTCTTATTGCCCTAAGATATAATATAAATTCAAAAGATTTAAGCCCAAATAAGTATTTTGCCGCCCATATATTATATTGCTTTTTTTCTTTACTATATTTATGTGTTTTTATTAGTTGCAATAAAGAAGTTTATCTATCTATCTATTGCTGACAAAATATTTGTTTGCTACCCAAATGATTTTTCGGCTGACCATTTTGTTGCTGACCAAACAATTAAATGGCTGCTAAATTAATTACTTCCTTATTATTATTAACTAACACGTGCAACCTATACATTTTATTTTGTACCTTTTTGTGGACGCCATACAATTTTTATTATTATTTTCAGCATGACGCATGAAAGCAGTCAAAGCTTGGTCATAAAATTAGTAGTCTGGAAATATAAGTTGGTGAATTTTATGATGGCGAGTACCTACGCCCTTAACGCCATAAGATTGAAGAAGAAAGAAAGAATGAACGAAAAGCATTTATTCTGTAACATCTTAACTTATTATCTAGTACACATAATAAAATAAAAATGTGCCACAGAAATGGCTACTACTCAGTATATTGTTGTTACAACGTTATGTCCTCACAACACTGATCTTCCGTAGAAGCCAAGATAAAATGTGATGAGGCACTGCTATGGCACAGCAATACATAGATTGACCTTAAACATCACAACTTTAAAATCCATACAAACAGCTTCATAACGCCATCATCTCGTGGGGGAGCCAGAGGCGTAAATATACGTCTCAACTCAAACAATAATAAAATAGAGTCTAAAGTCGAATAATTTAGTCGCCTTCGTGAATTGCAGTATATATCAATCTACACCAAGACGTTTGTTTCGAGTTTTGTTTTGTTTCAATCCTTTGTACTTAATGTGTTTCCCTACATATTTAAATTTCGCGCCAACGATACGTCTCCGTGCGCATACGACGACGTACGGAAGACGCGACGAGTTCGTAATGGCCGCCTGAGCTCATTCATTGCATCCAAATCCAAAGTGCGTGCGTGAAACGCCACTCTGACCGAAAAAATTCTGTTTCTATCTAAACCCATGTAATTCTAATGCTTCGATAATAGATTATTGACTAATTTGGTCCGATCAACTAACGAGAACGTTATTAAGAAGAAAAACCCCCGAGGGCGGCGGCTAAGTGGAATTGTTGGCTAGCCGGCCGGCGTTAGTTTCCCGACATTCCTGTCTATCCAGGTGAGTGTTTGTCCATTTCTTTACCGCTGAAATCACGGGTTTTCAGATCAATCACTGATAAATGCAATAACTTCTTCAACAAGGCACAGTTCCATTCATTTTTGGTGCCTCCTGTAAGTATTAATAACCTCAAATAAAAAATAGGTACCTACTAACTCTTAGTCCTTTTCATTCATATTAGTAATCGTAATATACATTCAAATTTAATAACCATTTAAAAATAGTTAAATAACGTATGTATTTTTAATAACTAAACAAGTTTTTATCATATTTTGATTCAAAATTTGCCAACGTCAGCCATATTGGCGCCACGGTCACGGCGGCGTGGCGGCGCACAGTAAGTTACTTATTTAAAGAATAATATTATTATGTCAGTAGTAACATAATAATTAGTATTCCCATATTAATAAACTATAGTGCATTTGTTAAATGTTGTTGCATTCGTTAATGATTGAAGTGTTGCGTGTAAAGTAATAGTTGAGCTGGAAGGATTATTTTACATAATGAATTTAAAGCCACTATCTATTTATCTCGAGGAGATCGGTGGCGGAGTGGTTTCAAAAACAAAGCTACCTTCGCCATGGTCAGGCCGTGGATGGGTGACCAAAACTTTGTGATCTCGAGCTCCTCCGTGCTTCAGTTGGTCGCGGTCGCTAATGCGACTCTACCCACCAACCCGCATTGGGCCAGTGTGGTGGTGTTACGGCCCATACTGCCCAGCAGTGGGACGTGTATATAAGCTGAGAACGAAATATTTTTATCGAAGTACATACTTACGTAATACATATTAAAAGTATTGCTTAAGAGCGGGCATGAACCAAGAAAAAATTCAGAATTCACCCGCGCGCTTCCCACACCCGCCACGATGTATCGGAATACATCGTATCAGCCAGGTCGCTCTCTCGCTTCTGGTGATGGGCTGATCGCACACATTATTCCTAGAACTAACTAGATAATTAATAATGGCACAGCGTGATACATTGAAATGTGTACCTACTTTTCATTGATGGTAAAAAAATTATGTAGGTATTAAGTGCTTATATAAAATGTGGCTTTACTTGCATAAATAACGTATTTCTTTAAAATAAAAATCTTGCTTACCGCTCATAGTATAATTATACGGAAGTAATTAATTGGGCTGCCATTTCATTATTTGGTAAACAACAAAAAGGTCAGCCGAAAAATCATTTGGGCAGCAAACAAATGTTTTGTCAGCAATATAATTATTTGGGCATGGAAATAATGATTTGGTCAGCAGAATATTAATTGGCCAGCAAAATATTTAGTTGAGCTGCAAAATAATTATTTTGATAGCCATAGGTATATACGTTGCCGGAAATGTTAGAAATCTAGGAAAAGGATCCATGAAGCATAAAGGATAAGTTCCTAGGTAATGTATTCTGATAGATGTTAGGTTAAGGTTATTTTCTTTGACCGTTAAAAACAATATTTGTGTCATCAAAACATAATAAACAATTTCGCAACATAGAAAACATTTGAACTGCTGCCCATATTCTTATGTTGCTGACCAATTGTATTTTTTTACGAGTTTTAGAGTACGTCGTAAGTCACGTGGCGTGAATCCACATCTACTTATATTATAAATGCGAAATTAACTCTGTCTGTCTTGCTTTCACGTCAAAACTACTAAACCGATTCCATTGAAATTTGGTACACAGATAGTCTAGAGCCTGAAAAAGGACATATGCTACTTTTTATCCCGATATTCCCATGGGAACGGGTACCGCGCGGGTGTAACCGTGGTTATGAATATCTGCTCGACGGAGTATATTCCGTCAAAATGTAATTTCATTTCGAATTTTAAAATTTCTCGGCATTGTGAAATAATGACACGACAACAGTGATCATATCACCATGACAACAATTAATCAGATGACACTGACAAGAAATGTTATTTTCATTATTTTAATAATTAGAGTTTTTATTTTGATAATAACCTTGAAATGTAAAAAAACATTTTTTTTTAAACTTTTATCGGCGTTAAATCAATATCCACGCGAACGACGTCGCGGGCGCAGCTAGTACAATTATAAATTAACAAATAACATTTATCACAAACACACAACGATATATTACTATTAGATAGAGATGCGCCGAAAAGTGGTTTAACGAATAACCGAATACCGAATATTATTCGGTTTAACCTTTACCGAACCGGATATTCGGCCGAAATATTCGGTTTACAATTACTTTGCTTAGCCACGGAAACAACTTAGACAATATGTGTGTTTCGTGTCACTATGGGCGATGTTGAAATAAAAGTTGACTGTACTAAACTACCAATAGCCAGTCCTCAGCCTACACACGTCCCACTGCTGGGCACAGGCCTTCCTCACGGAGACACACATGAGGAGCATGGGCCGTAACACCACCACGCTGGCCCAATGCGGGTCGGTGGGTAGAAACGGTCGCAATAGCGAACGGGACCAACCGCTTAACATGCCGTCCGAAGCACGGAGGAGCTCGAGATCACAAAGTTTTGGTCACCCATCCACGGGCTGACCATGGCGAAGGTAGCTTTGTCTTCAATCCGCCCAATAGCCTAGGAAATCATTATGTTGACATAAGTTACATAAACCTTACAGAAGAAGTTATGTCTTTTTGTTATATACCCGGTCATCTAGCCAAGAAAATACAACCGAATATATTCGGCACAAAAACCGAATAATTCGGCCGAATAAAAATAGTGGAAATGAATACGCCGAATACCGAATACAAAAAGATTTTTTTTTTTTTTTTTTATACTACCAGGGTAGCAAACAAGCATACGGCCCACACAGATGGGCAGTGGTCACCGTAGCCTATGGACGCCTGCAACACCGAGGGCATCACCAGCGCGTTACCGACCCTTAAAAAACCTTTTCACGCCCTTTTTGAAGGACTCCATGCTGTAGTCTCTTGGGAAAGCCTCACCAGGGAGTTCATTCCACAGCCTAAGCGTACGAGGAAGGAAATTCCTCCTAAAACGCACGGTACGCGACCATTGTGGTTCTAACGTGTGAGGATGAATTCCCTGTCGATGGCGAGCGGTGCGGTGATAAAAAGAAGCTGTTGGCATCATGTCAAATAGCTCCTCAGAACAGACCCCATTATACAAGCGGTAGAACACACACAAGGAAGCAAAATCTCTCCTCAAACTTAAGGGCTCAATACCGCCGCATCTCTAATTACTTTCTATGTATAACATTAATATTATTAAATTTTTCTACTGCAATAATTTACTAAATGAATTAATGAATTATTATTATTATTCATTACTTGTTTGTTACAGTTGACGAGTTGATCGCGCCCCCCCGCCCCGCGCCCTGCGCTCCCCCCGCGCCCGCAAGTCGCCGGCCAACGTTGAGCGACGAGATAGTCGACACCTCACCACGACGTGGAGCGCACGTTCCTTAGTAGGAAAACTACCGCTCTCCGACTCATTTCCATATTTTCCTATATTTGTGTTTACATATTTCCTTAAATACGTAGGTAGGTCGGTACAAATAAGAAGCAGTATAGAAAGCAGTCATTTATTTGCTTTTTATACTACTTTTTATTAACAAACTTTTTATGGGTTTTTGTTTACTGTATCCATGGATTTTTTTTTATTTATTTATTTAAAACACACATTTATACAAAATAAAAATAACACATAGATGCGGCTCAAAAACCGATAATGGTTTATTCGTCCACATCGATTCACTCTAATACCATTCTAATACATATTTTTAAGTTCGTTTTTACAACTTCCCTTCCTTTTATTATTTATTTTTGAAATCAATAAATATTGAGCAGAGCCTAATTATTTCTTCTTTGTCCTGTCTCACACTCACTAAACGGTGATTAGCGCCCCACCATGTCCTCGCTGATCAGCGCCTCACTCTGTCTTCGCGGATCAGCGCCTCACTCTATCTTCGCGGATCAGCGCCTCACTATGTCCACGCTAATCAGCGCCTCACTGTCTTCGCGGATTAGCGCCTCACTATGTCCTCGCTGATCAGCGCCTCACTCTGTCTTCGCGGATCAGCGCCTCACTATGTCCACGCTGATCAGCGCCTCACTCTGTCCATGCTGATCAGCGCCTCGCTCTGTCCGTTTTAAATAGCGCCACACTTATTAGTTCGCACCAGTCAGCGGCAATCTCTAGCCTAGCACTCCGCGGGTTGAATGGCACCGATCAGCGCTGATCAGCGTCGGCCTAACAATCCTCGCTGTTCAGCGCCGATCAGCACTTCGCGTCTTAAAATTATGGACTTTGTAATCAGTTTTTCGGCGATTTCCGTTTTCTATTTTGTTTTTGTTCTGTTTTTATTTATCCATAATTGTTTTTAATCGACTTTATAAAATGGAGGATGTTCTATTTGTCTGAATTTTTGTGTCTCGTAATCTCGTACATTCGCTTTCGAAAAATCAAAAATAGAAAACATCATAAAATAAATCATAAAATAAATCAATTTAATGAAGAAAACCGCCTTCAAAACATATATTTATATAACATAGCCCAATTATGGGCTACTTTATATAAACAACTAAAAATCATAGAAAGTTGAAAGTAGTTACAAATTGCATTCTCACCGGGCTCTCAATTATTCGGAAAGTTTCAGCCCGAGAGCTAGCCCGGACGTGCTTCAAAATTAAGTTACAAAAATACAACCGGACAAACATAGAGACAAAAAGACAAACCATAAAGTTAAAGTGAGTGAGTTATGATTAAAAGTTCATAACTACGAGCGGTGGAAGAAAGTTTCTCCATGGGGTTGGAAATAATTAGTCTTCTTATGGTAAAAAGTGTCGGTCGAAGTAAAAAACGTGTCGGTTTAGGTTCAAAATCGTGTAGGACAAGAACATTGTGTCGGTGGAAAAGTTTGTTCGAAAATCGTGTGGGAAAGGAAAATTGTTTATCTTCCTAGGGAAGAAAGCTTCTTATCTCCCTATGGAAGGAAGTTTCATTTTTCCCTTGGGAAGAAAGTAACTAGTCTGCCTCGGGTAGAAGTGTCGGGTAGAAATTTGCAATTTGTCCGTTTGGTTGGAAAAGTTAAAAAATGGAAAAGGTAGGTTATATCAGACGTAAAAATCATGTTGAAGGGCTAAATCGTGTATCACCCTATTAGGGTAAATTGTTTCTTATTTCCCCAGGGAAGATAGTTTCTTATCTCCCTGGAGAAGAATCTTTCTGTTTTCCCTAGGGGGAAAAGCTTTTTAAATTTCTATGGAAAGAAGTGTATTTTCTCCCTAGATAAGAAAGTTTCTTTCTTCTCTTGGGAAGAAAGTTTCTTATCAATTGAGGGGAAAAAAGGTTCTTTTATTTGTATTATGCCTTATATTTTTCTGCCTAGAGAGGAAAGTAATTAGTCTCCTTCGGGTAAAAGTGTTTGATGTAAAAAAAAATGTGTCCGTAAAGCAGGAAGTTGAACAGTTGGACATAGCGTAGGAAAGAAAATTCATTTGCTTGGAAAAGTTAATTTGATATCGTATCAGAAGCTAAAATCGTGTCAGAGAGGAAAATTGTGATTCTCCCTACGGAAGATAGTATCTAGAAAGGAAAGTAACTAGTCTCCTTCCACCAGCACCGATTAGCGGCAGCATTGTGTCTTTGCTAATCGGCGCCGACTACCATCGACTGCTATATGAAATTAGTTTTAGTAATAATTTGTATTTTTATTTGTTTACGTGCTTCTTGTAAATTTATCTTATGAATTGATGCGGTAATCACAGATCTTAAAATGATTTTTGCTGGTCGAATCAATTCTTGCAACTATAACTATTAAATGTTTTTTAGCGCTGATCAGATTTTGTGTTAAATCCTCGCTAACCAGCGCTAATCAGCGTTTGCTTGTATAAGCCTATTAGATGTCCAGTGAATGGCTAGGAAATGAATGAAATGTAATGAAAATGTTATTTATTGAACACCATTAAATATACATAGAGAAATTTTACAAGTGTAGTACAATAGGCGGGCCTTTTGGATGGATTTGGCGGCGCGAGGTATTTAAGAGAAAAGGCATTTGAGGTGCACATATAAATATATACACTTCATGTGTCGCAATGAAAGTGAAAAATATATAAACAACAACAAACAAACAAAAATAACTTTATAGGCCAAACCTGGCACTTAAACCGTCAATATTTCACAATTTATAAATTAAAAAAATTATATAATTAAATAAAAAGTATATATCCTAAATTAAGGTTAATTACCGCGAGCGCTTGTAGCAAGTACAACCAGAGAGCATTGACTGTGGATGTAATTGATACAAGCGGCCGGACTCCAAGAGTAAGGCTTTTCATGAGAAGATCCCGGCAAGAAACTCATGAGCCACTTTTTTTAAAATAGCCAAGCATATATTCAATTAAAAAGGTAAATGAAACTGAATTATATAGACAGAATTAATGATTACATTGTAGTGTCATGTATAATGCTCCGTCACTTGTTTCCTGAAAGATTGCACAGTCTGTGCTTTCCTGATTGGAACTAGCAGCTCATTCCAGAGCCGTGCAGCCTCCACTAGGAATATAGGTTTATATTCCCAGCCACCTGTTGATGCCCTTGTCTACGAGTATTATATTTATTTCAAGTCAGGTTTTTTCCTTTCTGGACATCCCTCCTGCATTACCGCGCTAATCAAAGTGGGAAGGGGGCGTTCTTTCAAATGCAGTTATCGAAGCATTGTCTGAATTTCACTACCTTCTTTTCCGATTTCCTGACCGTTTTACTTTTTTGAGGCCAGAGACTGTGGTGTATATGGGGGGTAAATGAATTTCGAGAACAAAACAAAAAGAGACAGACTAAATTTAAAAACGGGAACCAAGAGAAAAATGGCCAGAGAAGCAAGGACAGCAACGAGTCGCTAACACAGCTATTGCGCCTCGTTACAGGTTTAACTCCGTGCCCATTCTCACTTGTGTTTTCTGTGGAGTGTTCGCTCTTTGTCGCTTCTGCTCTTATTTATTGTACCTCGATTATATTTCAACGTGACATACATTCTCGCTTTAACCTGCGTCTGTTGAAGTGGTCGTATTCTTGACGCTGGCTTCTTTCACTTTATGAATAAATCTTAGAATCTGTGTCTTTAGTTGTTTCGGTTTATTATTAAATGCGCGATTTAAATGCGCAATGGCCAATAAAATAAATGAACACTGGGAAATGTTTTAAAATAAATCAGACAATTGGGCAATAACCAATCAAAATTTATACAAAAATATAATGTCAAAAGATATAAATTAAATACAAAATGGGGCAATAGCCGAATTATAATTTGAATTTCCGATATGAATTAAAAATTTTAATCATTATCATTAAAATTAAATTATTATACAAAAAGAAATAAAAACAAAATAAAAATGAGGCAATAGCCATAAATTAATTGATTATAAAACTAAGTAAGGTTGAGGTCTTATATGATTTTAATACTACTGGTTTTGCCTCTATTTAAACTATTTGCATTGTAACTAATTGGTCAAGCCAATTCTTTATTTCTAACAATTTTCAAGAATCTTATATGACCACATTTGCCTTTTTTCACTAAATTCTTCAATTGGTTTTCACAATGGTATCGAATATTTTCAACATCTCTCATTTTGAAATCAGTAGTATTAAAGTGATAAGAAGGGAAATTTTTGTTGTCTTTATCATTGAAATGATTCAACGTTCTAAAAAAATATTTTACCTTATGATCAAGAGTTCCTATAACACTTTTCTGTGAAGCCAAAGTTTCTACTACTGGATACAACTGGATTGAAAGCTTATTATTGGGAATTATATCACAATTCACTTCTAGATACGATAAGGAGTCCAGAACAGAGACCAATTGCCTCATATTACGACATAATCTAGTTACTATTGACAAAACTAAAAGAGAGATAATTGTTTCTTTAGACATATATGGAATATAAACTAGTGACTTATCATCAAAGTTATAAATTTCTGAATCCCTTTCTATGGACATTAATAAGAAGATGAGGTCCTTTGATGCCGTTTTTGTGTGAAGTGAATTGTGATCTCGGAAATATTGTAGCTATGTCGTACTCTATCAAGACATCGATGTTTATTATATGGAGTGAATGACCCATTGCTTGTTTGTTCAGATAAATGGTTAATGTAATTAACTCTGTTTTCGTAAAGAGATAATAATTCCAAACTGTTTTGTTGCCATTTCCAATCCCCTATATTTATTTCGTCAAGTAGTCGATCAACAACATTGCTATTACTATCTTTAAGGAAGCATACTACATAGAACTCATTGTTATGAGGATGCCTGCCAGATGGTTTGTGGAAGTTGCAATAATATCCCCAAGGATTCTGCAGTTTTCCAAATAGTTGAAGTCTCTTTGTAAGAGAAAATAAACATCTTGTTGATAATTAAACTGCCTGGAATGATAAATTTCTTACGGCAGGTCAAGTATATCGATAACTTATCCATATTTGTACAGTCGGTCTTTATCTCAGCATTATTATTGATTTACTCCTTAATAATGGATCTTCTATTTTTTGAACAAAAATGTCAGTTGTAATGTCCGTCTCACCCAAACATAATTCGGAAAGTCCGACAAGACGATTTATTAGATTGCAATGATCTCCTATGATTGCAGGAGGCGTAAGATTTAATATATTTTCCTTGTTCTCTACAATATCATCTTGTAATGTATTATAGATTAATTGACAATTGTTGAATCGGTGGCCTAAGTAACAAAGGATCCCTCCCGATCCTTCAGCTAGAGTTAAGATAGTATTAGAATACGATGTATCACTAAAATCATAATGATATAAAACTTGGTGGAATTTCGAAGCTGATGTACAAATTTTTCCTATTCTTCTCGAGATGTGATGAATAAATTTAACCCAATAAGGACAGAGTCTAAAAGAGATTGTGACGAGAAAGAAAATGGACTTATCTCTTTAATAAGATCTGTCACAATTGGGAATTGTACTGAACACAATGTCTTTTCTCCGATCAACGTGGAGAGAGGGAGGACAGACGAGATATACTCATTTAACGAATTCTTTAGGTCTCGCCACACTAATATGGCATCTCCCTCATCATATTTTATATCTATCAATAGTCCTCGTGCCTCTGATCTAGGTAATTTTCGATCTCAGTCCTTAACTCCCATTCCTTTGTGGACCGAGACCCTTCTAATCCCTAATTTTTGATTATCAGAGATAGTGTTGTCTAATTTAATAGCTAATCCTAAGAAATTTCTCCAAAAATACTCTTGCTTGGATATTAAATCGCTCATAAATACAGTGAATGTAGCTGCTCTCAAAAACGAATCCATATGAGCCATTATATAAGTCTTCACTGCAGGGGCCAACGATTTTGCGAGTCCTTTTGTTGGAGTAACAGACGAGTGTCTCTCTATTTCAACATTTAATAACTGAACGATCTCATTCATTCTGTCACTATTGATCGTTAAATAAGACAAGTGTTCAAATACACCCATGGGATAATCCCTCGACTTTCCTGTTATAAATTCAAAAAAGTGTCTACTATTCTGTATTAATCCAACAAGAACATAATTCAAATCTGCGCTTCGGAACTCGGACATAACATTGCTACTCATACAAATCAAATCAAATCAAAAATAATTTTATTTCATAGGCCAAGTTCGGCACTTAAAATCGTCAACATTTTACATTATTATGCATTTTAAAAATAAATAGTTTATTATGAATTATTTTAAAATTACAGTATTAAATTAAACCATTGTATTAAACTTCATTACCGCGAGCGCTTGTAACAAGTACATCCACAGGACAGTACAAGTACTTCGTTGACTGTGGTTGTAATCGATACAAGCGGCCGGATTCTGAGAGTAAGGCTTTTCATGAGAAGAATACGATCTGATGAGTCCTCAGTTAAACTTGTCTGATATGACTCTAGGAACTCTAGGTACTGAGGACTCATGCATGCGAGTGGCAGCAAGTGTTCTCCCGATTGCTACAGACATAGCTAATGTACAGATTTGGATGCTCGAGGTTAAATCTATCTTACTAATCTTGGAAGGTTTCATATCGATTAACCATTGTCATGTGTAGTCCAAATAATTGGAGTCAATCGAAATGGGTACATTTATTATCTGATACGTACATTGAGGACAATTAAGTGGGATCGCATAAGTGTCAGCAATAGGATACCCTCTGTTAGCCAATTCGGTAATATAATTCTGGATAAATAGAAATATTTTTGGAAAAGCAGATTGTAATCTTCGTTCCCTCTAAGAGACTTTCCTAATAAATTCGTATTATATAGTTACATATGTTGCTAGTATTTCTGTCAATGAGTAGAGAGCAGATCGTTTTTGAGAAGAAGCCTTAAACCGATGTTCATAGCTCCCACCGTAATTTCTTCCGCACCATTGTTCCAGAGGTGTGGTTTGGAATTCAATGGGCAAGTTCTGTAATTTATCTTTAATCATTCTGTTTATGAGCTTTATCAAATCGCTATTAGCATCCATCCTTTCTTAGTACGTTAAAATATAATAAAGTTTGGTAATTGATTTAACTACTGGATTTGGACTAACAACAGTAAGTTTGGGCTTTAGCATTTTCTCAGGCGTTGAGGATCCAAGATATGGTTCGAAAGGCCCTCTTACATTAAAGGCTTTTTTACCAAGCGTATGGATTAAATAAGAAGTTTTGACAATTATACAGTCCCTTTTGTCTTCCACAGTAGCGGAATCGTAATCCAGAATTTTTATCTGTTCGCAAGGGACTGGGCTGGTTATTCCTGTGATAGGAAATCTCCACGTCCTCTGCCTTAGTTGATTAGATATAATGAAGGAAGTGACCAAATTGTAGAGCGATTTCCTTGCAATAACATTGCCAATTTCAAGCGAATAAAGGAAGAATGGAATTATTGGAGATATTATGTAGTTCCGAGATAGATTCTCCGTTGTAGTTGACACGCTAGTCATGAGAGAATGAATAGATGGAAATCCTTCGTTTATATCCGGGATCAACCTATTCAACCTTTTAAGGGCTTGTACACAAAACTGCGATGCGACGCGATGCGAATTCGCAACGCAGAAAATTACGACACGAATTGCTGCGATGCGATTTCGTGCGGCAAGGCGTCTCCCAGTGTGACCATTCCTTCGACGACCGTTAACCGTACTAAACGTATTTTGAATTGAAAGCTAGGTCGTGACATGGATCGTAAAAAGAAGTGTGCACTTTTATTATTGCTTAGGAGATATAGAAAAAAGAAACAAAGAAGATTTTGGGTTCATCCATTTATTACTATTATGAATCCTGATGGAAACTTTTTTCTTCTAAAATATAAAGCTTTGAAAACCGACGAAAAAAAATTTTTGGAGTATTTTAGAATGAGCATATCTTCATTCGAAGAGCTTTTAAGTTTATTATCACCATATCTTCAGAAACAATCGTACAAGGGGAGAATTCCTGTTATGCCTCTGGAAATGATTGGCCTCACTATCCGGTAAGTAAAGTAAGACAATAATTGTTTACATTAGTTTTTATTGAGAAAAGAGTTTTTAAAATATTACAATCCATAAAATTTACGAAAAATCAAAGTCTTCTTCAGTTGAAAGTGTGCTTAATATGCTTGAGTTAGAAAAATCATTACTAGGTGAATCAATTTGATCTGGTATGTTAGATGACTGTGGACGTATCAGTGGCGTTTGTTGAGATCTCGCAAAATGTTGAGTTTGATAGCCACCCTGGTAGTTGCTATTCGGATAGTAGTAGCCACGAGGTTGATGCAATTCTGTTAAAATTTGAAGAACTCTGCTCTGAAAGATTAGAGTTTTATTGTCATCTAATCTTTCAAGTGATGGTAAAATACCTTTAAAAAAAGATATGTGTCTATTCTCAGGTTCCTTTAAAATCTTTACAATATCATCTTCAAATGTATTATTAACCATCTTTCTTTTTGGTGGCTGCCTTTGGTAACGTGTTTTAGATGTACCTTCTTGATTATCTTGCTCATTTTCTGACTCATTTATACTAGTTGTGGTCTCATTTTGCAAATTTTTCTTAAGAAATTGTAATTGTTTGTACAGATGGTATTCTTTTATATTTTTGGATCCAGACCCTGACCTACTTGCATCTTTGAGTTTCTTTTCATATTTATTAAAGGTATCCTTAATCCCTCTCCATCTTTGTATTACTAAATTACCTGCAAAAAAAAATAGACAATATTTAATTTATTTATTTATTTATAATTCATCAAATACCGTTTGTACAGAACAATAATATAATAATAATAACAATAGGCGAACTTAGCGCTAGAAGCGTTGTCTACCAATGAATTAAATTAAAATAATTTATGTATGTTTATGTCTTTTTAGGTTAGTGTTCTTTACTTTTTAAGTTTGTTATATAAATTAATCCTTATTTTTCTATTTATGTTACAGATTCCTAGCGTCCGGAAATGAAATCAGAAATATACATTTAGATTATTATCGAGGAATAAGTACAGTTGCTAAGATAATACGAGTAGTTTGTAAAGCAATATGGAAATTTTGTTTAAATGCAAACATACCAAAAATAACACAACAGCTGTTTGAAGAAATAGCTGCGGACTTTGACAAGAAAGCCAACTTCCCTAACTGTATTGGAGCCGTTGATGGGAAACATATTCGTATTCGTAGTCCCCCAAAAAGTGGATCACTTTTTTTTAATTACAAGGGCTACAATTCAATAGTTTTGTTGGCTATTGTGGACTCGAAATACAGATTCATCTATGTGGACATAGGAGCATATGGAAAGGAAAGTGACTCCACTATTTTCCACAACACGAAACTGTACGACTTACTGATGAGAGGTGATTTGCCTACACCAAAATCAAGGCCGCTACCGGGCTTTCAAGAACCGGTTCCATATGTTTTTGTCGGAGACGAAGCTTTTTCTATTTCGAATAATGTCATGCGTCCTTATTCTGGCAAGCATTTGTCTGTTAAACAAAGAGTATTCAACTACCGTTTGAGTAGGGCAAGAAGATATGTCGAGTGTACTTTCGGCATATTAGCCAATAAGTGGCGAATATTTCACCGCCCCATTAACGTTTCATATGACTTTGCTATAGATATTGTTAAGGCTTGTTGCATACTACATAACTTTGTCATTAACCGTGATGAATTAGACACCCCTATTGAAATGATCATAGATGATTCCGAACTACAACCACTTGAACAAGGGTTGAATGTAGGTAGTCAGGTGGTTGGTGCAAATATAATTAGAAACGAATATTCGGATTACTTTACAAGTGAAGTTGGAGCATTAAGCTGGCAACTACAAAAAATTTAAGACTATACCATACGGCTTGTATTGTTGCTCGAGTTCTTGGTAATAAGTCAATACAATAGGTACAAAAGGACACATCGTAAAACATTAAAGTAACTCGCTGTCGACGCCTAAACATTTGTAAACAATTTAAAGAATATTTTTTGTGCTTATATGAATAGAATGTTTGATTTGTAGGTAGTTTTAGTAAAAAGTAAAAAAAAGTTATACTTAATAAATGTATTTGTGTACTTACCAAGTTTAGTTTTTTCGTTGTTTTCTTTTTCCTCGAAATTTGGAAATAAACTTTTACACACGTCCTTCCAAGCATCTTGTTTGATGAATTTGTTTTTATAATCTTCATTACTAGTGTCCCAAACAACAGGGCGCTCCTCAATCAGTGATATTAAAAAATCAACGTCGTATTCTGTCATTTTTAAAGTACCTACACGTCTTGCCCACGCGCTGTCCCAGAGCGAACTAAAATGGTGTCAACAAGTGTGACGCAACATCGCAGGAATGCGCGATGCGAATCAATTCGCAAGTTCTTGCGATGCGTAGAGGGAGCTCGCAGATTTTTGCGATGCGACGTCGCATCGCAGTTTTGTGTACAAGCCCTAAGGCTGTCATCTATTCTAATAGATTTATAATACCTCACTTTCGAATATTCAAATAACTTTCTCGAGTACCAGGTTTCTTGAAGTTATAATGACAGACCTCCGGATTTAAATAAATGATCTAATGTATTGAGCAACAGTTTTATGTAGGGTCTCTCCTGTTGTTCTTGTGTTAGTTGAAGATGAATGACTTGATTATCACCTTGACCCATAGTAATTCCTTTCAACCCGCATTCTTTCAACGATATTTTGATAATCATTATAGTCGAAATTGTCCAAGCCTTCTGTATCATCCCTTCAAACCCTCCAAGCTGATTATAATGACAAAATTCACCTTCAATGGGTTCCCCATTTTCGCCTATTTGTGAAGGGGTTAATCGGGAGCTTAGAAGAACCATACATCTGTTGAACCAAAGATGAGAATCTGAATATATATTAGTTTTCCCGTGTAAACTATCTAGTTCGTTGAACATATACTTATTCAATGAATGTCTTTGAAGCTGGTTCCATTTCGATAGGTCCAAATTGATGTTGTAATTCCCGGATTTCGCAATTGTCGATGCAATTTTGTCCATTCTTTTTGCAACTTCCAACTCGGTATTGGTCATTGTTTGTTCCCTGATGAATGGTAAAACGTTATCACTTAGAGCTTTTTCCATACTCACTTGTAACAATCACATTTCGTACACTTGTTTACAAAATACTCTTCCGTCAATATTCAATTCTTTTTCTTTCCTGCAAAGCTGAACAATATCATCTCGTACGTGATTGTAATGAAATGCTTCTTGGACCAATATCTTCTGAGCTAGTTATCCCTCATTTCCTTTCATATACCGAGCCAGAACTCTTGGCTCGTAAGTTCCGGAACTTTTAGGTTTCTTTTGTCCGTATAAAAACTTGTATGCACCTGGGTCATACGGAACAAACCACTCTTCACGAAGAGGTGCACACGCAGTATCTTTCAGCAATTCTTTTTCGTCAATCTCTAAGTTCAAGTCGTGATTCTGTAGCAACTGTACTGATGACCGGTTGCTAAGGAAAATTGAGTTGATCTCTTTTTTGGTAGGCAATCGTGAATCATGAGTGATTTCTTTTAGTTCATTGCATATTGGTCCAATTATCTTGTGATGTGGATAATGACCTCTCTTCCGGTAATAATTCAGAAAATAGGTTTCTCTAAATTTCCATAGTACTTTTTTTGCAATCTTATCATCGACTTCTATGTCCTTTTTTGAATTTTCTCTTAATTTCTTTATCCCTTCTATGGGATTCAATATAGGATGTCCATAATTTTTACACAAATTCGAAAAGTAGAAAGATAATCGAATTGATAAATCCAGATTATGTGAGAATCTTTCGCATGTAATAAAATTTATGAACTTGAACAAGTCAAGAGGCTCTGAAATTTCTTTAAACTCTTCTTTCAATGATTCCTTGAGTACTGTGAAACCCATATCATCAACTTCATCTGAAACAGCGTTTCCTATACAATACGCATCCCAGTTTTTCATTAGATTGTAAAATTCTTTCCCATATTTGGATCTTAGATAAACCAGGAATGAATGTAAAGATAGGTAATGAGAAATTAATCCTGTAATTCCTTCTAAACTCTCTTTGATTGCAACATGTAACGCAAGATAGAATATTCCTTGAATGTTATCTAATACACACATAAACAACGTTGTAGGTTACAAATAAACTTTATTAGAAAACTTAATAATGGTTAATTCTTTCTCACAATCTATTAAGTCAGATACTACTACGAATTCTCCTAAAAACTGTTCTGTTTCTGTCAATCTACTCTTAATTGTTTCTGCCTTTAATTTCGATCTAAATAACGTTTGCATTTTGTCAATTCTTAAAATATCTCTAATGGCATCTTCCTCCTGGGTGAGATTCATCGTGACTCCATAATAACTTCTGTGATGGATTCGGAGGTTCCAGATTGCTGACTCTGTTATAGAAGGGAGAATTAATTCGCTATCGTTAGAAGGCCTGATAGATTGATTAACTACATCTTCTATTACATCCCAAAAACATATTTCTGTTTCAGAGAACTTTTTGATATCAGGATATTTCCTCTTAATATAATCTTTAATTTGAATATGTCTATGGCAAATAAAATCATCAAATTGCATTATAAAATTTACCTTGTCATCTGTTATAGGCGAATTGAGATGGCCTTCAAAATGACATGGTAATCTCTTATCCATTATGTCTATTTCAATCCAAAAATAGCAGTGTACGTTATCATACGCATTTTTATCGTCTTTGTTATTGAGTTCTGTCATCGTGAGATTGTAGCTATTAATTTTTGATTTATAATAGAAACCCGACGTTTCCCCTCTTGGACATTGTAAGACCGCTTCCAAGTCATATACTACCACTTTATTATCATTATCAGCCTTCATTCTATCGTTTAAATTTTCTTTCCTACTTAACTCTTTGTCTTTCAAATGGGCACGGTATTTGGCTTCTATGAGCAATTTTCGATTGTCATCGGAATTTTCAAAGCTAGCACAGAGATCACATTGTTCTTTTTTAGGGCAGTAAAACCTTAAGTTGTACTCAGTGGTAAATTTCTTTTAATATGTTTTATTGTTTCCCATGTCCTTACCATTTTCAGCTTGTATCTTTGAGAAATCTCTATATAGGTCTTTTATGGTCTTTCCACCAGGAATATATTATTTGGTAGTTGTGCTCTTAGGTAATGGGATTGGATTCGAGGGATAGACTCAATATGCCTCTTTGTATCAGTCACTAATTCTGGACTAAGTGTTTTATTATTGCCGTGTTACCACGCCTTTCTTCCAATACAAAACCATTTTCGTTGGTATTTATCTTAATTGTATGAATCATACGGTCCGTTATGTCTAAAGTGTTTCTTTAAAAAAGCTTACAGACTAATCTTTTGGCCTTTACAGTCAGGAAAAATGCTTTATTAGGGCGACGTGGATTTTCAGCATTTGTATATTTATATCTTGGCTGAATATCGACCATACAAGAATTGATAAATGACCTTTGCTTACTCAGATCTCCCAGTTTCCAAAAATTATTAAAAATATCGTACCTTTCCGTATCATCTATTTTTTGAGAACAGTTTAGCTTATTTTGTTTGACTTCGCCAAAGATTTGTAAGATTCACCTTCATTGCGTAATTTCTAAGCTCGATTTTGTTTCCATTTGTTAGGATTTTTCTGCCTTTTGCGTCCCTTTTTTGTATTCTGATCAGATGTGTCAGTGTCAGAACTCGATTGGTTCAAATTAAGTGGGAACAATTAGTTACGAGTAAGACGAGAAGCATTAGTAAATTTATCCTCGAAGTTGTAAGTCGGATCAGTTTCATCGTCGTCAAAGTCACTCTCATATGTGTATTGGGGAGATACTACTATTGGATCATGATGTGATACACAAATTCTTTCAGGGCGCCTGCTACTTTGATGCTGTATCTAGAAAAAGAAATATTACTTAAATTTATAATACTAAAGGAATGAAATATACAATATCTTTAAATTTATAACAATAGTACATCATCTTTGTTGTCCTCTTGTGCGGTGGTTAGCTTGTTTACGTCTTAATTCAGGGCTACCAGTGGCGGAGCGTCCGAACAACCCGATTCCTAACAGCCGTACCAAACGAGCGAGCATAAAAAAATACCTAACTAAAAACAAATTTGTCTTGTTTCAATTCTATAATGCAGGTACAAAACCATTTTATAAACAAATATAAAATCATATAACAGTAAAACACGCGCGCGAAACAATACGCAACATAGGTACATACAAAGAACTAGCGAAGTTCCAATCACTCACACATCATCGCTCCCGCTCTCTAGATTCCTTCAATTAACTCGTAAAATCTCGAGTTGTGGACGCCTGATATAACACGCACACAGACAAGCGTTCTCTTGTCACGTCTGTGTAGGTCTCTCTTAGGCGCACGCAACAGAAAAATAGTACCTAAAGATTGCCTAACATGCCGGCTTTTTGCGGCCTACGAGCCTATCCATCGATACACTACGACACACGCACACATTAGTCATAAACTCTCACGTACGTTTCGCGGAAAGCCAAAAGTAAAGTACAGTCAAAAGTAAATATTTTAGATCTTATTACAATAGCCATAAGGGCAGAATTTCTTTCGTGAAACGCACTCAATATCGCGACCGTGCGGAGCTCCGAAAGCTGCTACGGACCGGCTTGTATCGTCCTTCTTTTTCTAACGCAGCCATCTTTTGTATAATGCATCCCTTTCTTTCTACCGGCTCTGAAATGGCGGTTTATGCCGATACCGAGCCGAGTTGTAGTTATTTCTCTGTCTTGCTTAGCCGGTGTTTGTATATTGACATTTCATTCTGATAGGTTAGTTTATTCTGTTTTGAAAATCGCTTGCACTCACGTAAGCTTAACGTAATTAATTAGTTTTATTGTATTTTTAGCAGTAATTCAGTCAAATAGTAAAATTTAACTAACCTGTGTGTTGTTGTTTTAAAGGTGTATTGTGATATTGTGAATTGTGTCGCTCCGCAGGGATTTAATTGGTAGGTTTTAGTTTTTAATTAATTTTCGTTTATTCTCTCTCGGCACAATAATGGCCGCTCCGATGCACATAGATTGTTGTCTTACCGATTTCTTGCTAAGTGAAGGAAAGCAGTTTTCAAAGTTGTCCTTTGAAAATAAAAAATATGTCATACAGTTAGGTCGAGCTCGTCCAAACATGTCAATAGATTACAAGCGTAGAGACGGTTTTTTTAAGCATTTCCACAGTTCTCTTTATGATAAATAAGTTGGCTTACAGGCAGTCGTTTATTAAAAAAATGTTTTGTTTTCCGTGTCTTTTGTTTTCTGATTCAAGCAACGTTTGGAATCGAAGGGATTTTTTGATGTTAATAATTTATCAAACTCTGCTAAAAAACATGTTCAAAGTGAGAAACATACGTAGTTGTTTATCGTTGTAGTATAATAGAAAACTATTTAACAATAAATTTGAGGCTCATAACCGCAAAGTCGAACGTAATCGAAATCTGTTAATAACGCTTCGACACACTCTTAGGTAAACAAGATTAGCGTTTCGCGGGCACAACGAAAGTGTAAATTCGGATAATCGTGGTATTGTTAAAGTATTGTAAATGGTATGTGTTTTCTTTGTTTATCGCACACTGTAGACCCGTCCACACACATGCATGCATGCACAAACACATGCACTACATACACAGACCAAATTACCCATTTTTTGTGGGTCCTAATTTTTACTGCGGCTTGCCTAACTTTTTTTTTCACGCCACGCCACTGAGGGCTACTAATTATATCGATTTCTTGTGTTTGTTGTCCGCTTCTAGCCTGCGATTGTTCCATAGATTCAGGTTCCGATTCCGAAGATGATGAGCTACTGATGAATTTGTGGATGAAGACGATTTTTGAGTAACTGGTGCAATTGTGTTACTTTCATCAGCATCAAAGGATGTTTCGCTGTCATAGTTCGGCACAAGACTTTTTTTGGTTTCAATAACCGAACATTGTTCATCCTGCAATAGAATAAATATTATTTACTAGTGAACTGCTTCAGCTTCGCATGGGAAAAATATGGAGCTTAACAAAACTTTCTATTGGTTGAACAGTTTCTGAAATAGGACCTGTAGTTTTTAGTTTATTTGGTACAAACATAATAATATAATCTATCAGCGATTTCGCGTGGTGAAATACCTTACTAAAACAATTTCCTTACTAAAAGGTGAATGGTGAACATTACTGTAAAATAGAACCTCATGGCTAAATTTCATCGAGTACGTTGGCTTAGAGACAGTAATGTACTTAATAGGTATTTTACTAACAGCGTTATTGGTGTCCTGTTTAATGCAGTCCGGGATAGATGGCGCATCAATTAATTCTTTTCCTTGAGACGCATCATCCCTTGTCATCAGCTCGACAATCTTTCGACCTCTCCACGACGACATCATAACTAATGAAAAGTGGTATCCGTTTAATTAAAAAAAGAACTAATTTTAGAAAGTGTAACAGAAAGTTACCTTTAAATTTACAGTAAATTGCAATAACGTATAATTTAAACGAGATCGTAAAAAATATTTAGTGTCAAACTGAACTAAACCCGAATATATTATTAAATATCGTAAGTTTTGAATAATAAAACGTACTAAATTATACAAATACAAACAACATGCCACATTATTTAATCATAAAATGAACTATGTCTAACATTAGCGTATTGAAATGACCAATATTTAAAAAGAAAATGCAATAATTTGAAAATATTCACTTTATTATTTAAATCTAAACAAAGCAAGCGCTTACCTGTTAATCATAAAACGCACTCATAGGTTTAACATAGCCACGTACGTGTCCTCCGCGAAACTCTGACGGCGTAACACTGAATAGCACCACATTTCGACTACCTTATTAGACCGGTCCGTAAAAACGAAAGAGACGGACGATTACTTATCTCACTCTACTAGCCCAAATTGAGCGCTTGTAAGGATGATCGTAATTTATTCAACGGTTTTATTGCGTTTTATGATGAAAAGTCAAAATCCAGATTTTTTTACTTATTTCGGTTTATTATTAAAGGTGCGATGTGGTGCATAGATGCACCTGGCATGCAGTAATTTGTATTGTAATATTAGGTCCTTACCTATGACATTGGTGTTTTGTATGGAGATTTTGGGGAATTCTGAATTTTCCATACTAACATTTTTTCAGTTTTCTTCACAACGACGAATCCAGAGATAATAATATTTGGCATGTATCATTAGACAAGCCTTAGTAATATGTGTAATATCACACTTCATAAAAATTATTTATCGTTTTTAAATGAATGCAAATAAAATGATGTATTCGGGAGGCACTTAAAAAGAGTTGTCTCCGTGTCGAATTTTAACACAATTAAACTTACAACAAATTATCAAAACAAATCAAAAGAGCTCAAAAATATAGTCTATTTTTAGACGAGGTAATTATTTTTTAGGAATACTCTGAATCTTAATAGTTACAGACAAAATACTAAGACAGAATAAAACACCAATTTCATAGGTAAGGACCCAATATTTTGCCCTAGTTGGTTCATTAATAAGGGGCCCAAATCTTTACCTGTATCTTCACAAAATATTATATAATTATCTTTTGAATTTAGAGGGCAACTCTTTTCTATTGACAAATTAAGTTCCTCAGTAATTGAGATTGATGGCTCACACATTGACATTGACCATTCCAGTTGTTCCAAGGCAAGCAGGCCAGGTGCCATAGAACAATGGCCGGTCCCATTTCTACATTCCAATTTCTTATTATTTAGCTGATAATTGTGTGTCTAAGTGCCTCCATCCACTTCTTAATAAGTTATATTTGTTTGACAAATTACTTAAGGAGTCCTGTAAAAAACTATTTTTTTCATTTAACAATATAATATCATCATATCATATTTTTCCTGATTTTCCTTGATAATTTTTAAGTACTTATCTAATTCTCCTTGAAAAATAATGCGTTCTTTATTAAATTTGACATTTTTATGAAAATATTTATTTTGCTTTATCAGTGTCTTAGTTTGTCTGATAAATTTGTTCAATTTACAATATTTTTTTCACTTTGGTATTGCTGCATTTAACTCTCCCTGTCTTAGATGTGTTAGTAGTGTCATTACAAGTTATATTAAAGGACACAGCAGGATTTATGTTATATGCAGCAGACAGTAGACACCATTTCAGGGGTATTATTGACTAACTCCTCAAATAAACTTTGGTTTTGCATGGTTGTCCAATTTAATTTTTCCATTTCCAAACTATTTATTTGGCTATTTGCCTCTTGTAAACATTGTTCCAACTCAGCGATGCGCCTGAGGGCCTGCTCGTACTCACCACTGCATTGGTCGAACTGGTCTATAACTAATTGTAATAGAATAGAATAGAATAGAATAGAATATTCTTTATTGTACACCAGAAAAGAAAATTATAACAAATAAAACAATAAAACATAAAATGTACAAAGGGCGGTCTTATCGCTAAAAGAGCGATCTCTTCCAGACAACCTTTGGATGGACAGGAAAGACTATAACAAATTAGGGAAGTTGTAGGTGTACTATAAATGCATAATAATATTAATTTACCCCTTTCCTCCGTGACTAAAACTAGTTGTTGATACAACTCTGCCATTTCTTTCTTGAGTTTACCATTATTGGTCAATGTGTCCAAAAGTTCCTTCTCACTGTCCTCCCGTTCCTGAAGCAATTGGTTGACCAACTCCTTCGAGGCCTTCGATTCTTGTAAGACCTGATGAGTCTCCTCTTGCCGAGATAAGGCCTTGCGAGTCATCATGATTCCACAAGTCAGTCACACAGGTTCGTGTGTAATACAATATTTTAATTTAGAATGATTCATTACAGCGTTTGGTGAAATCATGCCTCGTGAGGCACCAGTGTCTATGAGCGACTTACCTTGGTATTCCGGCATATTGATGTATGGAAGGTGGTCTTTGTCTTGGTGATTGAGTTTCACTAGCTCTGGTCGATATGCTCGTCTTCTTGGTGAAAATTCTGAGCACATTCCGACTCGTGCTCCTGACTTTCGACGCGTTCGTACGTCGGGTTGAACGGTCTTGCACTGTCGTTGCTATGTGGACTGTGGGTACATGCGAGTTGGTTTTCGTCACTTACCTGGATTTCGTCATAGTGCTGTGTCGGCACATACGACGGCGTGTAGAACAGTTCTTGCGACACAAGTTGTGTATTCTGCGGCTTGTATACTGACCTCATGGTGACGTCGGATACCTTTTGTGGCGGATTGACTTGTTGCCGCGGTATGTTTTGTTGTTGGCTTCTGAAATTATTCGAGTTTCCAAAATTTCCTGTAGTTCTAAAGTTAGGTCTATTCTTCCAGGACTATGGGTTGCGAGTGGGATACAGCCTCTAAGTCCTGGGTCCCCTATTGGTGAAGTGAATACATAATGTTGGGTGGAGGGATCCAAAGGCCATGGGGTGCTATGGGATACATCCTCTAGGCCTTTGGTCCCTCCGGGCGTGGCTCCGCTGTTACCATCCCGGGGGGGTGGGAGCAGTGGAGCCACGCTAAGTTTTAGTGATTTACAATATTATTGGTTATACTAAGTGTTATTCTAAATGAATTTAAAAGACTTTATTTGACAATATATAAATGAAAATCTATCGAGAACGCTATAGCTTAGTGCACGTGTGCTTTGGAAAATACTATTATTAATAATGATCACTCTTCTAAAAATCCGTCTGATGTTTAAAAGTTTAGTGAGTTTAAATTACAAGTTATAAATGTTATTCGCAAGATGTTAGTTTATATCTAACTTAATGTCTAGCTTAATGTTTAGTTGATTATATTTTAAGTTTTTAAGATCATTTGGTACGAGGCCCGGCGAGTTCCGTATTTTTTGTTGTTTAGTAATTTGGTAATGAGAAATAACAAAATGTTTGCTTATGTCTATCTTAATGTATAACTTACTGTCTTGCTTAATGTTTAGTTAATTGCTTTTTTGTGTTCAATCAACCAATATTATAACATTTTAAGTTTGGATCAATTGCTCCGAGGCCCGGCGATTTCCGTATTTTGTTGTTTTGGATTTTTTATTTTTATTTTGGATTTTATAACTATCTTTATAATCTTTTATAATCATAGCGGAGGAGTAGTGTGATGAATAGTGAGATGAGAAATATAGTGAAAGGGTATTCTAATCAGTTTAATTAATTACAATCAGATCAGATCTTGCGAGCTAATTCCTCGTTTCTTGTTTCTATTTAGATGTCTAAGAAGTTCCAGTTGATGCCCTGGATGCCTTCTATGATTGCCCTGTTGGGTTTTTGGTTTATAGGGCAAGTGTCGACGGTCGTTAGGTTTGTAATAAACAATGGGAATGGTGCGAGTCTGTTTTTGGGTAATCAAAATGTTTGTGATGTGCGGTGTAATGCTTTTTGGTATTGCGGTTGCGAATGGCCATACCGCATAGTGTGCATTGCCTCATGAACTGCTGTGTTTGTTTGTGATTCTTGGTTGGCGGTTTTAGTGGTCGCGGCGGCTGATCTGCTTGTTGCTCTGGGTGTGGTGGTGATTGTGTATTTGATGTCATTCGTGGCGGTGTTGCCGGGGGTGATTGATTCGGAGACATTGTTGTAAGTGACCTTAATGAACTGCGATAGTGTCATGTGGCCGCCCACATTGGTCGCTGGTAGCTGTTGGGTGGGGGTTCCGGTTGAGAGCGGTGTGTTAGCTGTGAGGTGTGGACCTACTATTGTTGTTGTTGTGGAACACGTGTCCGTCAAATCTGGTGTCAAAGGAGGGGCCATCGCAGCTGCAGCTTGCGGGGGCTCGGGTGCTATGTTTGGATCAGTTCCGGATTTGAAAAGATGGTTGATGGTTATTTTATTGTATTCTAAAATGTCTGTGAGTGTGTTAATGCGATTTTTCCTGAGAAAGTTTACCCTCCGCAGTCTGTTGATGGTTTCCCTTTGTTCCCCAAATTGTATGGTTGCTGATCTTATAACTAACTTATTATCTAGGCGATTGTTATGTACATAGTAGTTAATAATGTTTAAAGAGATACCATGAAAGGAATATTAATCAACTTAATAACTAATTAATAGCTAATTTATACACGCTGAAAATTTCGTGGTTGTTTTCCCGCAATAAAATGATTCTATCTTAGTAGTATTACAGATTGGTGCAGTTTTTTTAAATTCAAATAAAAGAATAGCAGTTTTTCGATTGTGATCAACGAAACTCGAAAGCAACCTCGAACCAATAGTAGGAATCAGCCGCGCGCGCCGCGTCCGATCACCGGCTGGGGTCATCGCCCCTCGCGCTGTCAGCTGATAACTCACCATTTTTGTGGACGGTATCCTCCCCGGCCCTGGCTCTGTTGTTTTTTTGTGGGTTGTTGGGTTGTGTGTTCTTTGCATTAGACGGGGACCCCTTTTGATGAGTCCGGAGAAGAGCTTCTTGATTTGGGCCCATTTTGACGTCTCCTTCTCTTTACCTTCTGCTTTCCGCAATGTCGCTGCCCTCTCTTCCTCCACCTTCCTTGCGAGTGTTTCAGAGCCGCTGATATCGGAATTCCCTATCGGGTTTCCCCAGCAGTCTGTTTGGGCAAGAGGGACAGTCTGGTCTCGCCGCTGCTGTACCAGGAATTTGAGGTTTTGCCCTCTCTCCTCGTACACCACGATCTCATGGCACTTTGAGGCCGCCAGGATACCAATATAGTCCCTGGCCTCTCCTCGCTCGTAACCTACGACCATCGCGTCCACACTGATCTTTTTTGGTGGAGTACCACTTTCCCTCCCCCGTCCCCCAATCCTCCGCAGCACCTCACACACCTGCCTGAACCCTGTGGTGCCGTCGTTACAGAACAGTGCGATGAGCTTATTCTTCTCTCGCACTATTCTGCAACTCCGTCCTTCCACTAGATATTCGGGTAAGGCGTTATAGACTTTGCGTCTCATGGTGGTCTTTGTAGTGCTGCCGTTGAGGAGGGCGCCGAGACCGGGGGAGATGTAAACTGTGTTTCTGACTGCGGCATTACAGAAAGCTATGCCCATCTTCTCCATGTTGTCGTCCATGAATAGGGCGACTCCTCGGATCCGAACTCCTAACCCACCAGGCTCCCCGTGTGATGTTTGGTGAAATGTTTTGGCCCTTATTGTTGTCAGATTGGTTTGTTGGACATTGCTACCGGACTTGTTGTTGGTGGTGCATCCGCTATGGCTTCCTGGTTGGCAGTCAGCGTTCTGTTCCTACTGACCGCTATGCCCGCAACGTGCTCCATAAAGTCCAGTAGTTTGCCCCTTTTTCTTTTAATCCTTAGCAGTTCCTGTATTTTTTCCGCTGTCAACGACTCCTCCAGGTGGCACTCCAGGTCGTGTTGGTGGGATTGAAACCGTGGACAGTCTAGAAGAAGGTGCCAGACCGTTTCGCTTTTGGCTCGGTCGCACTCGCATCCCGGATCGCTTTTAAGCCTGAATCGGTGCAAGTATTCTCCGAAGCCTCCGTGCCCTGTCATTACTTGTACGTGCAGAGGGGTTAGCTTGTTTTCTCTTACCAGTTTGTACGCTTCGCGCACATCTGGTAAGAAAGCTTTTGTAGTTGACTCTGTGGTAGAGGAGTCGTATCTATCCTGCCACTTCCCAATAGACTCCTCCCTGATCCTCCTCTTTACGTAAGACAGCGGCACTTCCGCGTAATCCGGCTCTCCCTCCCCCCTCGCGGCTCCTTCTTTGGCCAGTTCGTCGGCCCTTTCATTTCCCGGTGTCCCGACATGGGCTCTTAGCCAGAAAAGTCGCACTTCTTTGCCCTGTGCTCGGATTTTCGCTATGCACTCTTTGATGTTTTTGGCTAGAGGCTGAACCATCTTTGGGCCGCCTATCAATTCCAGAGATGACCGGGAGTCACTCAAGATATTGACAATTGGCTCCTGGCTGGTCTTCACTTTCTCTAGCGCTTTCTGGAGCGCATATAGTTCTGACTGGAAAACCGTGCACGCTGGGTCGAGGCTGAAGACCTGACTGAGTACCTCCCTGTTGCCTTCCCACCACGTGAGTGCCGCCCCCACCTTACCCCCCATTTTACTGCCGTCGGTGAACAACTGTGGTCCAGTAATGTTTAGGGTACTTTGGGTGCTCTCATCCATATTCTCGAGAAGCTCGTACTCGGCTGATACCCTGCACGATGGGTGAGGTAAATCCAAGACCCTTACGTTCCTCTCGAGTCTACGGTTTGGTGGTAGGAAGTCATCAGAGAGGCCCCTTTTCGCCTCATAGAGAGTCGCGACCTCTTGGATGCGCAGGTCTATAGGCAACAGGCCCGAAAGTACTAGCGTCGATGTTAGTGACGCAGTTCCTGTATGCCCTACACGCTCGCTGTGCAAAGCCCCTCTGGAGTGCGTCCAACTTCTTGTTTATTTCCAGCTTTGTAGCTCCAGCCCAGGCACTAGCCCCGTTTGTCATTATTGGTTCTTTGACGGCTATGTATATTGTCCGTATGATCTCGCTGTTGAGTCCCCATGTGACCTTCGCCGCGCATGCCAGCTGTTTGTAGATGTCTGTACTCTTCCTACAGATGTTACTGACATGCTTATTGAAATTGAGGTTGTGGTCAATGGTGAGTCCGAGAAGTTTGACACTATCTACCAGGGGGAAGTGAATGCCTGACATCATTATATGGGGGGGGGGTTGAACTTCAGCTTGCTGGTTAGTAGCATCGCAGAGGTCTTATGCGGTGCGAAATTCAACTTGTTATTTCTCCCCCATCTATGTGTCTTTTCCAACACCTGGTTTATAGTGTCCTCCATCTCGGGCATAGACTCCCTGGAGAACACAAGAACGCCGTCATCCGCAAACGCCTGACAGTATACCTCTTCGACCGATAGTGTTTGGATCAGGGGATCCAGAATGATGTTCCAGACTGTGGGGCCACCTATGGAGCCTTGTACGCATCCCATGGTGGTACCCCGTTCACTGGTTTCCCCTGCATAATTAACGACTATCTTTCTGTCTGTGAGGTATGACGTCACCATGTGGTAGAGATTTTTTGGGCAGTGCCTGCGCTGGAGTTGGTCCTTCAGAGCCGGCCACCACGCGTTGTCGAAGGCGCCCTCTATGTCTAACGAGACCAGAACAACTGCCTTCTTCGTCCTTAGTTGCTCCCTTACATGTCTCAATAGGTCATAGAGGGCGTCCTTGGTGCCGCGCTGTGGCATGAAACCGTATTGGCGCTGGTTTAGAGTGGGGAGTAGATGCCATTGTAGTCTTCCTACCAGGAGTTTTTCTACCGTCTTGCCCAAAATAGAGAGCAGTCCGATCGGACGGTAGGACTTCAGGTGGGTATAATCCGACTTTCCAGGTTTTGTTAAGATGACTGCGTGAGCTTTTTTCCACTGCCTTGGGAAGTACGATATGGCTAGGCATTTATTAGCAATTTCCATAAACACTTCCATATTGCAGCGGATAGCTCTGGCGCATATGTCGGAGGTCAGCCCATCTGGACCCGGAGTCTTCTTTGGGTTCTGTGCCTTAAGGACATTCTCCACTTCAGACACCGTGAACGGTGGGTCATTCTCTCCCAATTCTCCCCATCTTCCATGTTTCACACTGCGCACCTTATCTCTGAGCATAGCATGGTACGGCTGATCCGTTGATACCGAGTCATCTGGGTAAAATGTTGTCGCTAGGAGATCCGCCGACTGTTGTGGACTCAAAGTCAAGCCGTTGGATCCCCTGAGAAGCACATCATCCTCCCTCTCTTTTGTTCTCCTTATTACCCGGTATATGCCGTCCCACATGCTCTCCTTTTCCTGTGCTGTGCAGAACTCTTTCCAGCTTTGGGTTTGTGCCTCTTGTGACTTTTGCACGTATAGTGCTTTGGCAAGTTGGTAATCCCCCAATACGGTTTCTATTCTGGTAGGAGCTGCATTTCGTATTCGCCGCTTCTTCCTTAATACGTCTTTGTGCAGCTTGTCAAGTTCCTCCGACCACCACTTGGGCCTACTTCCCTTCCTTGTGTTGCCTACTCTCGGAATTGCGACTTCGCACGCTTCCTCGATGGATGCTGTGTAGGCTTCTGTTATGGAATCCAGTTCTTCTCCTTCGGTCAGAGCGTTTATATTGCCGACGTTGATGTTGTGGTTCACTAGGGATTTTAGGAACTGTTCGTCGAAGACCCCCCATCTCGCCTTTTTGGTGTTGAATTTTCGCGTTGTTGGTATGGCGATCGGCTGCAGCTTCTCACCCACCGCGCGAATGTGATGGCGTTATGGTCAGACGTAGTAAGTCCTCGGTTAACCTTCCAGCTCCCTATTTCCCCAGTAAATTAGAGGTGCAGGTAGTTATATCCACTATAATAGTTTACAACTTTCCTCTTCTGCATTCCTCGAACGTCGGCGTGTCGCCCGTGTTCAGAACATGGAGCTCCATTTCCGCAAGGAATGACGTAAGTTGGTGGCCCCTCTGGTTTTCGGAGACACCCCCCTACCAGTTGCTCCAAGCGTTGACGTCCCCCCCTATAATGATGTTGTTGGTGTGTCTTTAGTTTGTCATGGACTGCTTTTGTGCGGTCCAAATACGGCTCCATTCCCATATTGCCCTCATAGTATACGGAGACCACTTCAAGCCTTAGCGCTCCAGATTCCAGTATTGCGGCCGATTCAGTTTCGGTGATAATCTGCGGATCGTTTATGACCCGCAGGAGATCCCCGAAGACAATTATCGCCGCCTTCACCGGTTTCTGCCTGTTCAGAGTGCACTGGATGATCTTTGTGACAGGGAACTGTTTCAGTGTACCACTGGAGCCGACATAAGGTTCCTACACCAGTGCCACACTGAAATGTCCCTTCTCTGCTGCTTGTAGCAGTTTCAGGGTCGCCTGCTTAGAGCGTCTTAAGTTTGCCTGAATAAATCGCAACTTTGTGTCTCCGTTTACACGAGGTTCAATAGAGCCGTTGTTTGCCGCACTGCCCTTAGCAGTATCTTATCTTTTCACGCGCTATCCGATCCCATGCCATGTTTTCTGGACATTCATCGCTGAATGCCAGATGCGCTGGGTTGTTGTTAGGTTTGTCCCTTCTTGTGCTGGTGCAGTTCTTGCACCTCGGGCGTCCTCCTTGCTTCCTTGTCGGGCACTCCTGCCATGAGTGCAGTTCCCCGCAATAATTGCAGGACTGCTCTCTCTCCTTGCAGAGGGCTTTAGTGTGCCCGAACCCTAAGCACTTGGCACACTGGATTAGGGGCGATTGGTCCGCCACAGGCCTCCTCTCCATGCCTATGTGGACCACACCCTTCTCCAGTATGCGCTTATGGAGGACCGGTGTTACCTCCAGCACCGGATGACATTGTAGATCGTTGCGCGCTCGTTTCCTATACTTCACCCGGACCGTTGCGTCTTCCTTCTTTAGCCCTTCGAATAATTGTTTATTCTAGGCCCTCAAATTCTGACACAGCTCCGCGTCCGTGTGGTGGGCCATGACACTGTTCACTTTCACCAAGGGGTTGGACGCCTTCGCTTCTGTGACCAATAAATTTTTGTTATTATTTAATTTTATCCTGTAGGGCGTTCGCATCTTTTTTCGATTCACAGCTGAGGATTATTTTAGAGTTTTTGGCTTTTCGTACTCTGTCGACTTTTAACGACGGCTATTGGCGAAATCCAGCGTCCTTCTGATCGTGTTGATCACGTTATCTCCAGTCTTAGCTGGATCCGTGCTCGACACTATCAGTGAATGGCTGGGTTTCAGCTTGGAAATTGTCTTGACAATATCTGAGTATGATCGGCTTGGTTTGGTGTTTAAGGTTGAACCTTGTTTGTATTTGGAGTTTATCCACTCCATGGACCCTCTTAATTCCTTCGAGGTCGTGGCTATTTATTGCCCTCTATCGCCGTGGTCGTGTCCGAAACCGCCATTTCTGCTCCTAGGCCCATGTGTGGGTTGAAATTTGTCCCGGCGAGAACAATGTCCTTGACCTCGCCAACTTCTTCTAGGATCTTGCTGGTCTTTTTCAGGATGGGTCCTGCAGTGGCTCTTATCTCCTCTTTTGTTTCCTCCTTGCTTTGACCTAAAGCTGCGACGCTCTTTTTGAGCTCAGCAATTTCTAACCTGGAAGCCTCCATTTCTTTCCTGAGAGTTTCTATGGAGGCTTTCAGGTGATCTTCTTCACCGGTTTTGACTGGAGATGCCGGGGAGCCACTGCGCTCTCTGCGCAACCCATCCTGTTTGAGGTAAAATATCTCGGTCGCCAGTGATGTTAACTTCTCCGAGATCGTACGCAGCTCCTGGGTTATATCAGGTTGAGGGGGGAGGGGGGCTTTGGTTTTGAGATGGTGGTCAGCTGGAGGTCCTGCGGTGCTTGGAGGGCTCGTGGTTCCTGGATGCTACTCCTCCTCATCGTTGCAATCGCAGTACCCACTTTCTCTTCTAGCCACTCCTTCACCTCCTCCACCCTCTCCGTTACTACTTTTCTACCTCCTTGCGCTTCCTCGAAGCGCTTCTCCCCCTCCTTCCGCAAGCTCCTGAGCTCCTCCTGATGGGCTCTTTCGACTCTGATGAGCTCCTTCGCGGCTCTGGTTCTCTCCTCTAGAGAGAGGACCAGCTCGTAGAGACCACTCATGCTCTCTACAGCCGTCGCCCTGTATTCCCTTTTCAGGGTTTTTGAGCTTTCGATTCCTTGCCCTCCATGAGGAGCTCACGGGCTCGCTCTGTGGCGAGGTCCTTGCATACCCCCGTGCGCTTCCCTATCTTCGGGAGCATGCTTGGACGCCCTGTCGACGGTAGGCTGTCCACATCAGTCCACTGGGACCCGGTGCTTGCGACCTCTCATGTTCCTTCAGCTTCTTGGGCTTCTGGAATCGGGAATTGTGGCTCTTCTCCCGAGTCCGATACTATCGATGGGGCGGCAGAGATGACGATGCTGTAGGCATCCTTTTTCGCTGCCGCCGTCATGGTGTGGACTTCCTGTGGTGTCTTGCCGGGAACTTGTTCTGTCTTGTCCGTTGGTGTATTTTGTGTCTCGGTTGCTTCCGGCGACAAGAAGGAGTCCTCCAGCATAGACACGTCCAGCTCCGTCCTTCTTGCCGCCGTCTGTGCATTTTTCAGCGAGACCGCTCTTCTCAAACCTCCCGTTTGCACTGGGTGGTTCTCAATAAGCGACCTCGCGAACGCCTTCCCCACCTCCGAAGGCAGACCTTTTTTCTAATTTAAATTACGGGTTTGGTCTCCCTCCCGGTGACCTTCCTAGGGTTTGTTGAATTTGCCGTCTTTGCTGTTTGAGTTTGTGCCTGTGTTGTGTCGTCCTGTGCGGTCGTGGCCATCTCCATCTCGGAATTGGAGGATGAAATCGAGACCTTCTCTTCTGGGACACTCTTGGTAGACTCTTGGTAGGTTTACCGGTAGGGACTTTTTTTTTTCGGCCATCAGCTGTGTCCGCTAGATAGGCTAACCCTTGCCGATGTGTCTATAAAAAACCGCGCGGTCGTAGGACGCATACAACCCGAGATAACCAGGGATGAAAATCTGGTTTTTGTTTTTTTTGGTTACACGTCAATATCTCGGGCTACGGGCGTCGCACGAAAGTGGAGTTTTCGGCTTCCCTCAGGGCGCCTCGTTCCTCACCCCTCGAGCTGGTCAGTTGATGTCGACTTTTTTGGGTTGCGAGGGGGTTTCAACCTCTTTACCTCGTCATACTTGTGGGGGGAAGGCGCCCTAAGAAAACCCGAAGTTTATAAGTCTTATAGGTTGGGAGATATGAACTTTCTAAGTTTTCCAAAATGGCGATCCAAGAGAGCGGCAAAAACTTTGAAAATTCACTGCTCCGTCCCTATTATAATTCGATTCGGGGTGCTTATACCTTCTATTCTGATGTGTGCAGTTGCGGCAGACCGGAGCCGCAGACGCCATGTTGCAGTTGTCGGCAGAGTGGCCACCCTGCCAGCAGTGGGAGCACCTCTCCTCTTCGGCGGGGCAGCGGGAGCGCGTGTGGCCGAACTGGGCACAGCGTCTGCACTGCATAAAGGTGGAAAAGTTTTCAGCATGAACCAACCTGTAATCCACCGTCACCTTGGTCTTCTTGGTGAGGACGTTCCACACCCGTGGTGACGTCATGAGAACGTAATTGATGAGGTTAGGCTTCCTATTGCTTCTTGCAAAACGCAGCTGGAGCTCCTCCTCCTTGATGCTTAATGTCTAAATTAAGCCTCCTTGATGCTTAATGTCTAAATTAATGTCGATGTTTAACTTAAGGTCTAATTGAATGTTAAGTATTATATATTGGAATTTTAATCATTTGCAACATGGCCCGGCGATTTCCGTGTTTTTGTTTTATTTTTGTTGATTATGGGAATAATAAATGTTTACTTAAATCTAGCTTAGCTTATTTAAAACTTAGTGTCTAGCTTATAGTGTAGTTTATTGTTCATTGTGGTCAATCAATCAATTAATCAACTGTGAACTCTTTAGCATCTCTGATTAGTAATAATAATAATAATAATTGGTTAATTAATGAATTGTGGTTAGATCCAGTCCTGCAGATATTCCTGGGTCCCTATGAGAGAATACATATAAAAAACATATAGAGGGTATGTTCAAAGGATCATATTTAATTAAATTACCTAAGATCAGCCTACAAAGCCTAGATATGGGTCTTGCCTGCTTCTTCATGAATTTATTCAGGTGTATATTCTTCCATTTAAAGTCCCCTCCTTCTCTTATCCTCTCATCAACCGTTTTTGAGATTCTCAGTAAATAAGAAAACGAGTGTTTAGAAACGAGGGAGGTAGCTGCCCATACCTCTGCTATCTCCGACCCTCCTATCGTAGCACGTGCGCATCCTACCTTTCGCCCTTTGCTAAAGATAGTCGCGGTAGAGGTAATTGGTCCTTCTGGTTCTGTGAATACGTTCGCGCTTCTCGATGACGGATCTAGTTCATCGTTTATTGACTCAGCGATTACTTCTCTTATCGGGTCAACAGGCCCCGAATGACAAATTTATCTTTACTTTGTTTACGATTTTGTCTATTAATGTCAAGTCAGTGGTTGTCTATTATACGTAAGAAAAACAACAGGATTTTTATTTAATAGGCAATACGAAACATTATAATTATTGTACGCACGATCGTTTACAAAGAACAGAAACAGGATAACATTAATTGTTCTACTATCCTATACCCTGACGTGTGATGGTAGGGTGGCTAAGTTGTGTGCCGAGCTACATAGGGCTTATCTCCTCTTCTTGGATTTGTGTGCCCTGTCTAGAGACTCGTCCTCACTGTCCGAGTCTGTGTCGTCCTCCGACTGCACCCTGGCCCGTTTTCTTGATACATCATGTGTCCTTAGGAATTCTGCTAAGGAAGTTTCCGGGATCTTGTATCCTTTTGATGCTAACCATTCCCTCTGTTCTTCAGTGAGCTCAGCTGACCTCACATTGGCAGATGTCAGACGCATTACCTGACGATAGTTCGTCAGGTAATGCGTCATGATTTACTGCTTGATCCAACAAGGACTTACTACCAACATAGTTCTTCTGAACCTTTTTCGTCCTCCTAGCCCACTCAAGGGTGGCGGCGTACAGATTTGGATATTTTGCGTGGTTTAACTCCGGGTACTTGTTGTTATCAAGTAGTCTACATACTGCATAGTTCTCTCCCTCTTGGGCTTTAACTTTCATCAACACTCTATCAAGCACTATTGCTTCGTTCAACACACAAGGGATCTCTACAGCTCTATTCCCTGATGTGGAGAACATGGCCATTAGGTTTACTGATTTCAGATATGCCTCTGGATATATATTAAACTCTTTATTGCACCAACAAAAAGAAACAAAACAGTGAAAAATACAATATATATGAGGTCTAGTTGACTCAGGACGGCCCTAACCACAGCAGGTTCTCCGTCCCTCGCCAAGCGGCTGTTCAGATAAGCCTGCAGTAGGTCATTTCTTATCTCAAGTCTACTGTACAGATGAGCACGTTCCTCCACTATATAATTCCAAACATGTTGCATAAACCCCTCAGTGAGACAATTGGTTTGCGTGACTCCGGCTAGGCCTGCTGTCCATCTCTTGGTCCCCGCGGGCTAGTTTAGGAGAGTGGGCTCTTTTACGAACCCCATGAGATATGCTAAACCTATGAACCCAACAGCCTGCTGCCCCTCATGGGTCCTTATGGAGCTGTACGTGACATTGTTGGAGGTGGTCACATTCATTATCCAATACGCGCATGAGGCTACCAGATTCGCAGAACGCTATCGTCAGAATATTAATGACACGCTGAGGGTTACGCCGAGGAGTGTACCGGGGTAGCGCCAACTTCAGTTTGTTGGTATTTACCACACTTTGGCGTGGTAATTCCTAATAAACCAGCTAAGCTCCGGGTCGTTCATGACGCCGCAGCACAAACCAAAGGCGTATCTCTTAACTCGTTGCTTCTTTCGGGGCCCGATTTTTTACAGTCTCTATTTGGAATTTCAATGCGTTTCCGAGAAGGCAAGGTAGCGTTAACGGCCGACATTAGGGAAATGTTCCCCCAAGTTAAAATAAGGGAGCAAGATCGCGACGCTCAACGATTTCTATGGCGTGACGATCCCACTGGTCCTATAAAAACTTATCGTATGTCGTCTATGATCTTCGGCGCGTGTTCAAGTCCGTCTACCGCAATATACATCACGAATCTCAATGCGTCAGAATTTCAAATGGAGCACCCGGAAGCTGTCAAAATTATAGAAAGAGATACATATATGGATGACTACATTGGGAGCGTCACGACAATTGAGAGAGCTGCTCATTTGGCCGCAGACATTGCGAGAATTCATGAACGCGGTGGTTTCATCATGCGAGGTTGGACCTCTAATTCTCCGCAAGCATTACATTTGCTGCCAAAGGAGCTGCTGTCAGACATTCATACAGCAGATGATAGTGTTGATTTAGGTAGCACACATTCCTCATTCATGTCTTCTCGAACGCTAGGTCTGATCTGGCAGCCAAAATCAGATATGATAAGCTTCTCATTGGGACTTAAAGACGATGCACCTACGAAATTTACAAAACGGGAAGCTTTGGCATGTGTGATGCGTGTTTACGACCCACTGGGTATGCTGGCGCCAATCGTAGTTGTAGGTCGTATTCTTTTTCAGAATTTGTGGCGAAAGGGTCTCGGTTGGGATGAGCATCTATCAGAGTCAGACAATAATATTTGGGGTGAATGGATAGACAATTTAAAATCTATTCGAGAGTTAAGATTACCGCGCTGTTATAACTCATGTGCAACAGAATTCGCGGAACTCGAACTTCACGTGTTTTGCGATGCTAGCGAGCTCGCTCACGCCGCCGTAGCGTATTGGCGACTCGTTTTCGCCAACGGTGACGTAAAGCTCTCCATAATAGCAAGCAAAGCACGTGTTTCTCCTCTGAAGCCTGTTTCGATTCCCCGCTTGGAGCTTCAAGGCGCCCTGTTAGCTGCTCGTCTAGCCACATTCATATGTACCTCTCACACTTGGAAGCCCATTCGCCGCTTTTTCTGGTGCGACTCCATGACAGTATTAGGTTGGTTGCGTAGTGATGCCAGGAATTACAAACCATTCGTAGCGCATCGCATAGGCGAAATTTTAGAACTAACAAAGGTTTCGGAGTGGCGTTGGGTTCCCACAGAATCGAACGTCGCTGACGATGCCACGCGAATCAAACCGAATCTTAGTTCCGAGTCTCGTTGGCTAAACGGACCTCCATTTTTATTATCATCCGTTTGGCCTTCAGAACCAGTCACTGTTAGAGACTCACCTATCATCCAAGAAGAGCTTAAGCCATCTGCACGCTCCATTTCATTAGAAACACGTCATACACCATCATCAGCGGTAGCGCATAGCAACGTCAATTATGTCAACCATGAGTCTTGGTTGCCCTTGCCACTGGTAGCCGACTCATCTAGATTTAGTTCGTGGCTAAGATTGGTACGAGCAACAGCAACAGCTCATCGATTTCTCATCAATTTAAGATTGCGTGCATTATCTAACCGCGGGAAATGCATCACTAACCTTGAAACCGTTGATGGTTGTTTGTTTACGTTTGAAGCTGGTAGCGAACACTAAACCGAAGTCTTGCAGAGACTGACCGCCAAAGATATCTGCCGAGCGGAGATACATATATTACGCCGTTGCCAAGCAGAGAGCTTCACAAACGAACTCGCGTGTCTCCGCAGTGACAAACGCATACCAACGCAGAGTAGACTGAGTCGGTTGTCAGTATTTGTGAGCGAAGATAATTTACTCCGGCTATCTGATCGCGCGGCTACGGCAAAAGAAGAAGGCAAGCGTTTCCCTATAGTCCTTGACGGAAAACATTCGGCGGTACGCCTCCTCGTACGTCACTACCATATCAAAGGGGCCCACTGCAACACGGAGGCAGTAGTGAATGCAATGCGTCAGTATTATTGGATCCTCAACCTTAGAAGCGTAGTACGCTCCGTTGCCCACGCCTGTATTACCTGCCGTACCCATCGAGCGGCACCTCTCTGTCCTCCAGTTGGTGACCTGCCTGAGGATAGATTAGCGCATCACAGAAGGCCCTTTTCCTTTATTGGGATTGATTACTTTGGTCCCTTGACGGTGGCAGTTGGGCGAAGGAGAGAAAAGCGCTATGTCGCAGTAATAACATGCTTGGTGACCAGGGCATTGCATTTGGAAGTTGTACATAGCCTATCGACTGATGCAGCCCTCATGTGCCTTAGGCGATTTATAGCTCGTCGCGGAACCCCGACAAGAATCATGTCCGACAACGGCACATCATTTATTGGCGCCAACAGAGAGCTTAGAAAGCTGTACGGCTCAGCCATTGAGGACTTCGCATCCAATGAAAAGATCGATTGGAAATTTATTCCCCCTTCAGCGCCGTTCATGGGGGGCACATGGGAAAGGGTTGTGCGTAGTGTGAAGACAGCCCTCCGGGTCACTCTTCATGAGCGGACACCATCAGATGAAGTGCTATTGACTCTGCTAGCGGAGGCTGAAGCGATTGTAAATTCACGACCCCTAACGCATGTGGCGTGTGACCCCAGTTCAGAAGACGCTTTAACGCCCTTCCACTTTTTGATCGGGTCGTTGCCAGGGCCATCGTTCCCTTCAAGAGTAGAGGACAGTGACCTGATTGGGCGTACCGGGTGGAAGAAAGCCCTGCGCTTAGCCGATCACTTCTGGCGGCGGTGGGTGTTGGAATACTTGCCTACGCTTACTCCGCGCAAAGACCAAGGCAGACCAACCGGCTTGAGCTTTGGAGACCTCGTGTTGGTGGGCGACGGCAATTTACCCAGGGGCATATGGCCGAGAGGGAAGGTATGCGCTACATACCCAGGACGCGATGGTATCACACGTGTTGTGGACGTACGTACCTCCGCCGGAGTATTAAGGCGCCCCATTAAGAAACTCGTCCTCTTGTGAAAAAGGGGAGCATGTGCCGAACGGGCACATCTTTTGATAAATCCTTTGTATGTTTATATTTTTTAATTGATCTTTATTTTTTACTTTGTCTATTAATGTCAAGTCGGTGGTTGTCTAATATACGTGAGAAAAACAACAGGATTTTTATTTAATAGGCAACACGAAACATTATAATTATTGTAAGCACGATCGTTTACAGCCACTAACCAACTGATTGAATGGAAGTTTATCCCTCCAGCGGCCCCATTCATGGGAGGAGCTTGGGAGCGTCTAGTTAGGTCCGTAAAGACAGCTCTTAACGTGACTCTCAGGGAAAGAGCACCTTCAGACGAGATACTCCTCACCCTACTCGCCGAAGCCGAAGCCGTGGTAAACAGCAGACCCCTTACGCACGTCTCTACTGATCCAGATTACCCAGAAGCGTTGACGCCTTCACACTTTTTGATCGGCTCGTCGTCTGGAAGAATCGGACCAACAGAAACATGTGACAGAGACTTAGTGGGACGAATAAGCTGGAGGAAAGCAGCGAAGTTGGCAGACCTATTTTGGCATCGGTGGGTAACAGAGTACTTGCCCACACTCGTTTCCAGAAGGGGAGGGGGGCAATCAAACCCTGAGATAAGTATAGGAGACATGGTCATGATCGCCGACAACAATCTTCCACGAGGAGCTTGGCCTAAAGGAAGTGTTTCAAGGCTATATCCTGGGAAAGATGGAGTCAATAGAGTGGCCGATGTCACCACCTCAGGAGGAATTTTGAAGCGACCCCTCAGAAAATTAATCCCCCTTAAAGTCACTTAAAAAAAAGGGGAGAATGTTACGTAGCCAATTAAAACTTATTTTTATATTATTCTTTCTCTTTTTTACGTCACCTTGTGACATGTAAATATTACTAGGAAAAATAAATAGTTGTTGTGTCAAAGCCTCTGTCTCAATTACCTTCCCAAATTCTAATAAATTCCACTAGATCTAAATATCAATGACCTTTTTTTAATACAAGAATATATTTTCACAATTTTTTTAAAATCATAAAATGACAACTTAAAAATATTCAAATTACATAGACATATAAAAAAACAAAAAGTTTCTCTAACACACTGCACACCAAAAAAAAAAAAAACACCAACACAACAAAATAAAACACATAGGTAGGACACACACGAGAACACACACAATTATAAGTCCAACCGCTTAGGCATCTTAATTTGCCGTCCGTAGCGAGACTGCCGTTCCGACTTTGTGCTTTCGGCAGTCGTGGATTCTGCAACTGTTCCCGTTTCGTTGATGTCTGGAACCTCGAGGCTCCCCGATAGTTCCAGAGGATATACCCGCTCAATTGCACGGACTTTGTCACCGCGTGAAGTCCCCAAACGAACCACTCGATGAACACCATCTGGCCCCTTCATAATCTCTTTGACAATGACTAGTGGCCAATTAATTCTCTGGCAGCCTTCAACTTCCAACAGTACGATGTCTCCAACCGCTACGGTTCTACGGGTCTTCGTATCAGAGGTCTTTTGGACCAACAATGCCAAATACTCTCTCTTGAAACGTACCTTGAAATTTTGACGGATGGTCTGAATGTACCGGAGCCGAATATTTAGAGATTTAGTATCTATTTGGTCAAAGTCATCAGTAAAATAGGCGTCACATTTAGCATCTTGCAAAAACATGGATGGTGTCAGCGGCTTTAAATTTTCCGTATTATCTGATACATAAGTTAATGGTCTCGCATTCAATATGGCTTCACATTCACAGAGGAGTGTTGACAATTCAGTCAAAGTTAGTGCTGCCTTGCCGATAACTCGCCTCATTATCTCCTTTAACGACCTTACCAAACGCTCCCAAAACCCTCCCCACCATGGCGCACGAGGGGGTATGAATCGCCATTTTATCTTTTCAGCAGATGTTTTCTCGGCTATGTATCAACGCTTGTTATGCAATTGTCTACATAAAAGCAGCGCTTGAGCATTGATGCTGTATCGGAAATGAATCTTTTTATTCAGGAAGCAAACACAATTATGTTAGAAGGTAAATTTGAGTTAAGAACATGGGTCACGGGTCCAGTCAATATAGATGATAAGCATGAAACGATTTCAGTCCTAAGCCCTATTTGGGACTCTCGGAAAGATGTGCTCTACTGTAAAGTTCCTGCACTAAAAAAGTATAATGGCAAGCTTACTAAGAGGTCTCTTTTATCGTTGGCTCAAAGTATATTTGATCCTATCGGATTTACATGCCCTACAACACTTATTCCGAAACTCGTTTTGCAAAGGTGCTGGTTAATGAAAGTTGACTGGGATCATAACTTACCGCAAGCTATGGAGAAAGAAGTAAAAGACTGGATATCGCAACTGCATTTGTTGGAACAGTGTCGAATACCAAGACGAATTTCTAGAGTTTTATTAAATCCAGATTCGACAACCATACACATTTTCTGTGACGCTAGTCAAACAGCATATTCAGCTTGTATCTTCATCAGGTCGCAGTATGAAGCTCACGTCCAAGTACAACTAGTCATGGCGAAATCAAGGTTAGCGCCAGTTAAACCAGTCACTATACCAAGACTAGAATTGATTGCTGCTCTAATGGGTTCCAGATTAGCAAACGAAGTTATTGAAGGTTTGAATTTGAGGGATTATAATGCACATTATTGGACAGATTCTAGTGTAGTCTTGGCTTGGATCAAAAGAAAGTACGGACTTAATGTTTTTGTACAGAACAGGGTCAAGGAAATTATTGAACGAACCAAGTCAGATGACTGGAAACACATTCCGGGACATCTCAACCCAGCCGATCTACCTTCTCGGGGCTGTAACGCCGGTTGTCTGAGAGATAGTCGTTGGTGGGAAGGGCCGCAGTGGTTGAAGCTCGAAGAATGTGAATGGCCTAACAGTTATCCTGATTCAGATATCACTGAAGTGAACAAAGAAGTAAAGAAAAATTGCTTAATTTTTGAAGGACATACAAGTTTTGTAAACAGCTTCGCATATTTTTCAAATTATAGGAAAATTGTACGACAGATGGCTTGGTGTCTACGCTTCACGTATAATTCTAGGCACAGCGATGGTAGAAAGGAAGGGGCAATCACAGGCGATGAATATGAAACGGCAGAGCTAAAACTGTACGCGCTAATACAAGCTGAGGATATACAAAACCTGAAGGGCTCGCAGCATATGTGTAAAATAGAAGTTATCAAAGATGAGATGGGTATTCTGCGGGTTAAGACTAGGTTAACCTAACTATCAGAATCCACCGGATTTTTGTTTCCTATACTTCTGCCAGGGAAACATTTTATTGTGGAACGGTTAGTTAGAGAAAAGCACAAAGATCACCTTCATGCTGGTTCGCAAATTCTGACGAATATTTTACGAGAGAAGTTATGGATTGTTGGTATCCGGCGGCTGTCCAAGAATATAGTTCGACAATGTATGACATGCACGCACTTCAGAGCGAAGTCTTGTATGTCAGCACTAGCACCCTTACCTGTTGCTCGCATTACTTGTGGTACAGCCTTTGATGTCACGGGCATTGACTTTGCGGGACCCTTATATCTACGAACAGGAAACAAGTGCTGGGTGGAAATATTTACGTATGCAACATATCGTGCAGTTCATTTGGAACTGTGCACGTCACTTTCTACAGAAGATTTTATTATGTCCTTGAGACGCTTTATGGCAAGACGTGGCAGAGTTTCCATAATATATACAGATAATGGAACGAATTTTCTTGGGGCTAGTAACCTGTTAAACACCGTTGATTGGCGAGAATTCTCTGGAGCGAATAATTTAGAAGAAAGAGAAAACGACTTCACTAAATATCAATGACCTTTTTAATACAAGAAAATATGTTCACATTTTTTTCCTCTATTATCAACAAATTTGATTTGTCTGTAGCAGACCTTGTGTGGTGTGGTCCTCTGAAAGCTATCCCTGTGATGAATCTTTTGTATTCACCATTAACAACTGTATTCATTTTTAATGGGATGCAAGCTATCATAGAATGGGTTGTTCTAGACCCTATTGAAGTATTGTATGTTCCCGATAACCTACTATAAAAGTTCCCAATTTGATCCATCACCCCACCTACATTTCTGTTCCCCACTTCTGAATAAAATTTGTCCAGCCATTCCCCTATATACTTGTACATGTTTAGCCTACTCTTCTCTTCTACACTCCCCATAATGCATTCTCCTAACATATTTTTCTTTGACATCATCTCATATAATTGCTCAAACCACTCAGGATATTGTTTGTTCTGGATCTTTTCCCTCTCTGGTTGAGTTAATCCCGTCATTTCTGAATTATGTATCTTCCCCTTCTTACCTATCATTAATGCCTCTTTTATATTATCATTCAGCTTTTCTCTATTCTCCATTTTGTTAAGATCAATAAATCCAAAGTGCTTATTCGTTTTTGTGCTATCTAACCATTTATCTATTAACCCTTCAAGAGCTAACAATAATGTTCCATCACCGGAGATAAGGATCTTTTCCCCTACCAATTTTAGTATGAATTCATCAACAACATAAAAATCTTGGTGATCATCTAACTCTGTTGCTTTGCAGTAGAAAAAAGGTGTAATTTTCCCTTTATATGTACACTTTTCGTCATAAACCTCTTCCAGTGGTTTTCGTAATGTGTTATAGAAACTTTTTGGTTTTTTATATGTCTATGTAATTTGAATATTTTTAAGTTGTCATTTTATGATTTAAAAAAAAATGTGAAAATATTTTCTTGTATTAAAAAGGTCATTGATATTTAGTGAAGTCGTTTTCTCTTTCTTCTAAATTATTCGCTCCAGAGAACCCTTAATCACAACATCTGTCACGGTCGCCAGATGCACCAAGCAGCCACCAAGCAGAAGCCTTTTAAATATCTATCCTTATTAATACCATCACCCTCATTCATTAAGTGAATACCTGTTCCTGTGAACAGTGAATGATACATAAGGGGATGTAAACCAGAACTGAAGTGTGGTTGTAATGCCTTTGATGCAATTTGCCTCCCATCAATGTAAAAACTAAAAGAGTTAATACCAAAGTTATCGAAATCGTAGGGGTTTTTAGTAAAAATACCGTTGAAAGCTGCATTGTTAAAACCTATAATGCATCTTTTTGGTATTTGACCCATGAAAACATTATCAAGTGTTTTGCCTTGTACTCGTGAGGGGATTGTTAAAACCTTAACTTCTGCCCGAGTAATTGGATATTTTGCGGTGGTAGTGGCTAACACTTTTTGATGAGCAAGTTTTGCAGGAGGAGCGTAATTGAGAAGCGTTTCAATATATGCTCGATATCCGTAAGTAATGTTTGGTGGTGATATAAGTTTTTGATTAAGATAAACATCTAGTTGACTAAAAAGTGAATAAAGCTAATTATTTATAGGTGCAACATCAGGAGTTTCATTATTCAGGGATGTTAGGTTTAATATTTTAGCCTTAATATGTAGCAACGTACGTGATAAGTCCATATAATCATCACCAGAACCAGGAACGTTAAATTCTATAGGACCATCATCATTGAGAGATGAAATGGGTTTATAATTAATCCACTGTCCGCTTTCAATACTAGTCTGAGTTGATGGTAATGCAAATAAATCCAACTCTGATTTCGCACATTCACAAGAATTATTGTGTAAAAATGACATTCGGTGTATTTACCGGAAAATGTAGGCAATGAAATTTAAGGTAATCTTACAATTGATGGTGAAACCTTTGATGGTATAGACGTGTTACCGACTGTACTTGTCTCAAAGACAGTAAACTTATTTTGGTTAGTTTTTAATATAGTTCTATAATCTAAGTATGTTTCTTCCACACTACCATAAACATCATTTGCAAAATATGAACACTAATAAATCTTTAGCAGAAGAAATCTCAATAAGCTTATCGTTGTTATTTCTAAATTCTCTCTCTCGTCTCTTTCTAAATTTTCCGTTCTAATTTCTACATATTCTAAAGTAATTCTACCTTTTGGTGATTTATTAAAATTAATCAAACCCTTTTCAATAGTTCTTTGAAGCGCTAATTGTACTTTAATAAGCCCTTCCATTTTAACTTAATAATGTCTCAATGTAGTAATACAAATGCACAAAACAACTCTTACACAAAACTTAATTTTTATAAACAAAACACCCTTTAAATCAGTTGAAATATTTTGCTATGCACTTTATATTACAACTAATTAACACCTTAATAACTAATAAATTCACTTGTAAAAATTCAAAATTTTAAAATGAAAGCTTAAAATTTTACAAGTGTTTGATCTTATAAAACCGGGCATAGGATCCCCGTTCCGTCGTTTTTTCTTAAATTATTCTAAGTCCTAAAACTACTAAATTAATCTACAATTCTTCTTAGTCTTTTCAATGAAGTTAATAAAGTTCAAAATTGCAAATCACTAATAGGAACTCAAATGTACTTACAGTTTTATTGCACTCACTCACATATACTTTTCACAACACGAAGAGCTGTTGCTAGGCGCCGTCACCAGGGGGCGCTCTCGGCAGCGCTCTCAACGGCCATCGGGTTGCCGCCTGCCGTCAGGGGGTGCTCGCTGTAGTCTCGACTCGACTGATCTTCTCTTATCACCATCAAGTGGGTGGGTGGGGGACGCGCAGCACTAATCGGCCCGTCACCGGTCACCACTGCCACTTACGTATCACTTCGACAGCGAACCACTGCCCTTTTGATACGTGATATCACAAAAAACCTGACCAGTTTCCAAAGATCCGGCTCATTTGGACCATGTATAGAACCCAGGGGTCAGGTTGACCTATTGAACTTTTCAATATAGGTTTTGGAATAAAATACTATAATATGTACTGGAACTATGTATTTCGATAGCAAGAACTGTACTGATGAAATAGTGAACTGATTAACTGATGAACAAACGCATGAACTTTTGCTAGATACTAGTATATTGGAAACGTAGCCTTCGATAGCGCGATGTATCGTAAAGCAACTCCATCTAGTATGTAATTAATGAACTAAACTTAATTAAGACCTTATAAACTAAAACACAACTTCGTTGCCGCGATGTAATGGAGAGTAGCGCCATCTATTGGCGAACTATTGAATTATAGGGCCTGAACAGTGATGATGATTGGTCAAATAGTCGGTCAGTCAGTTGTGATCAGATCCAGTCTCGCAGACAGGTAATCGTGTTCCGCATTCCCTTTTAGATGTTCAAAAAGTTCCGGCTTATCCCCTGGATGCCTTCGATGAGTGCCCGATCGGGGCTTTGCTCGATCGTGGGATAGTGGGAAGGTTGTGCGTCCGGTGGTTGGGTAGTTGAAATTTTTATGGTTGAAAGAGTAGTGTTTCTTGGTGTTGCGGTTTTTAATAGTTTTGCCGCATAATGTGCATTGTCGGATGAGTGGTGTAATCGGTTTAGTATTATTGGTTGACTTATGTTTGGTTGGTTGTTGTTGTTGATGTATGTCTTGTGGTGGTAGGTGTGAAGTGATTGTTGCTTGTGAAGATGTTGTTGTTGATGGTGATGGTGTGTGGATCGGTGATGAAATTAGTGAGAGGAGTAGTGGGAGGTTGACGAGGGTTCGGATTTTGGCCATTATGGTGCTGTGAGGGAGGTTCAGGGGACCGGGTGAGGAGGGAGGAAGAGAGGGAGGGAGTGGGGGCGATTTGGATTTAGATCTGGGTGATTTGGTTGGTGAAGAGGAGGAGGAGGAGGGGGAGGGGGAGGAAGAAGCGGAGGAGGAGGAGCGGTTAGGTTAGGTTTTTTTTTTTAGTAAGCACTGATGACGTTGCTGGGTCATCATCATTGATACTTTTCTTTATTTTTTTCTTTTCATTATCATTCATTTTCTTTTACCATATTTTCTTTTTTTTTTTAATATTTCTTAACATTTATTTACATAATTTTATTGAACTTTACTTTTAACTGAACAACAAAAACAGCTTATCTCCTTGCGAAAACCAAAAAAAAACCTAAATGTAACAGTAAATTTAAATATAGCAAAAAAAAAGATATTATAAGAAAAAATCGTCTGCATGTATATCCGACGCTGGAAATGTACCAAAAAGGCTAGCTGAATTACCTCTCTGAATAGCAACGCTTATTCTTTGAGCAAAATACAGACCAGCCTTCTTGTCACCAGATTTATCGCAGAGCCGCTTCGAAATCTCTTTGTAGAGCTTATGGGCAGATGGTCCCCAGGGTCCCAGCGTTTCTACCCCAAAAGGCTCAAATATGTAGTCTTCACAGAGGCTACTATATTTGCGCCGTTTGAGGGATTCCGCAGAAGTGGCAGCCGAACCAGACCTCACCGAAGTTACAGGAACATGGGAGGCTGCTAAGGTGTCGACACAAGTTGCATCCCACACCAAAGCACGACCCATCTTCCAGGGAACCAGAGTCATTCCATCGGGTCTCTTGCCATCATCACGAGCCAAACCATTCGGTTCAAGAACAGATGGAGCACCAGCTGATGCAATAGCCCGACGAATGACACTGTTAATTTCGGAGTGGTATCTCTCTGACATTTATTTTGCTTTCTTTCTTTGATTTCTCTTTCATTTCTTTTGTGCTGTCTTACATAGTTCTCTTACTCTATCGCATGCAATTAACTATGTTCCTTGATGAAGGGGTCCAACAGGCCTATGTGGATCCCTTCATCTTAAAGGATTTTAGGGGACTTAATCTATCATGCATTAGCCACACACAATTTTTAATAGTTGATCTAATTACAATGCATAAAAATAATATACGACTTCTATTCTGGTGGTCGCTGCATTACGTATTCGTCTCTTCTTCCTCAATACGTCTTTTTGCAGCTTCTCCAGTTCCTCTAACCACCACCTTGGCCTTGTTCCACTCCTTCCTTTGCCTACTCTCGGTATAGCGGCTTCGCACGCTTCTCCGATTGCTGTTGTGTAGGCTTCGGTTATGGAGTCCAGTTCCTCTCCGGTGACCGTTGATGTTATGGTGCCAACGTTGATGCTGTGATGTTCCAGGGATCTGAGAAACTGTTCATCGAAGACCCACCATTTTGCCTTTTTGGTGTTTTACTTCCTTGTTGTTGGTGTGGTGATCGGCTGAAGCTTTTCACCCACCTCCAACTCGAAAGTTATGGCGTTATGGTCCGATGTGGTTAGTCCTCGACATACCTTCCAGTTTCTCATTTTCCCCAGCAAACTTGAGGTGCAGGTGGTGATGTCCACTATACTGGTGTAAAGCTTACCTCTTCTGCATTCCTCGAACGTTGGCGTGTCACCCGTGTTCAGGATCTGAAGCTCCATTTCTGCCAGGAAGGAGGTCAATTGGTGGCCCCTCTGGTTTTCGGAGGAACTTCCCCACCAGTGGCTCCAGGCGTTAACGTCTCACCCCACTATGATCTTATTAGTTGTTGATGTTAATTTGTCATCGACTGCCTTTGTCCTGTGCAGGTACGGCTCCATCTCCGCATCCCCCTCGTAGTAGACGGAGACCACTCCAAGCTTTAGCGAGCCAGATTCCAACACCGCGGTCGATTCGGTCTCAGTGATCATCTGCGGATCGTTAATTACCCGCAGAAGATCCCCGAAAACAATTATCGCCGCCTTACTTGCTTAATCTGCCTGTTCAGAGTGCACTGGATGACTTTCGTGCCAGGGTGCTGTTTCAGTGTGCCGCTGGAACCGACACAGGGTTCCTGCACCAGCGCCACACTGAAACGTCCCCTCTCTGCTGCCTGAAGCAATTCGGCAGTTGCTTGCTTGGAGCGTCTTAGGTTCGCTTGGATAAAGCGTAGCCTTATGCCTCCATTCTCCCGAGGTGTGTTGGAGCCGCCGGTTGGCGTACTGCCCTTAGCAGTAATGTACCTTTGAGCGCGCTATACGATCCCATGCTGCTTTCTCTGGACATTCGTCACTGAATGCCAGGTGTGCCAGGTGGTCGTGTTTTTTCGCCATTTTGCAGTTTTTCCTCCTTGCTTTCGGGTCGGACAATCCTGCCAGGAGTGCAGGTCCCCGCAATAGTTGCAGGACTGCTCTTTCTCCTTACACAGGGCCTTTGTGTGCCGAACCCTAGGCATTTAGCGCACTGGATTAATGGCGATTGGTCCTCTACCGGCCTCCTCTCCATGCCGATGTGGACTTGCCCCAGCTCGAGTATGCACTTGTGGAGGATAGGTGTTAATTCCAACACTGGGTGGCACTGCAGATCATTTCGCGCTCTCTTCCGGTACTTCACACGAACGTTTGTCTCCTCCTTCTTCAGACCCTCGAACAGTTTTTTGTTCTGGACCTTTAGGTTTGACAGCAGTTCTTCGTCCGTGTGATAAGCCATGACGTTGTTGATCTTTATGAGGGGGTTCGACGTTTTCGCCTCCGCGACAGTAAGAGTTTTGTTAGTTTTTATCTTGTCCTGTAGTAGCCTAGCGTCCGTTTTGGACTCACAGCTCAGTAAGATTTTGGCGTTTTTGGCCTTCCTTACTCTGTCCACCCTTAGCCCGCTGTTTGGGAAATCCAGCGTTCTCCTGATAGTGTCGATCACATTTTCACCTGTTTTGGCAGGGTCCGTGCCCGACACTATCAACGTGTGGCTGGGTTTCGGCTTTGGGATGGACTTTAAAATGTCGGAGTAAGTCCGGCCTGTGTTGTTAGTGTGTGGTGTGGTGTGCGTTTTATACTTTGTGTTAATCCACTCCATGGAACTTGTCAGCGCCTTCGAAGTAGTAGCTATCTCGGACACCTCCGCCCTCAGTGGCCCTAGAATACCCTCAATGGCAGAGGCCGTGTCCGACACAGCCAGCTCCGTTCCCAAGCCCATGGGTTAATTACAGACGTTCCCAGCGAGAACTATGTCCTTCACTTCGCCTACCTCCTCCAGGATCTTTGTTGTTTTGTTGAGGATGGGTGCGATTTTAGCAGCTAGGTCAGCTTTGGACTCCTCCTTTTGACGACTTAGGGTGGCGATGCTCTGCTTTAGCTCAGCCACCTCATTTCTGGATGCCTCCATGTCTCTCCTGAGAGCCTCGATGAATGCCTTCAGAGTGTCGTCGTCATCACTGCTCTTTTTGTTAGGGGGTTGGTTTGACCCTAAAAATTTTTTCTCGAATTTGGGGATTTTAGCCCACTGCTAGGCTTCGGTGGTCAGGGGGATGTACTTTGCTGAAAACCGCGTTCCGATCGGTCAACAGCAAGCCAAGCTACAAGTGTTTTAATTTTTCCAAGATGGCGGATCCAAGATGGCCGCCGTGCAAAAATCGCTTATATCTCGGGAAATATTCGTCATTGCAACGTGGGGTTTTCTTGGGGGTGGTTTGCTCGGTCAGAGGGACCTCGGTCGCGCCTAAAAAGTGGTCGCTTTTGCGATGTTGGTTTTTCCCGGTTTTTACCCCGGGAATCGCTAGCTGATGTTGTTCCCAACCCTTTATTGAAAACCAGACGTCTCTACGACGAAAAACTACCGAGATATTATGAATTGAAATTTTTTTACCAAAAAAACCAAAATGGCCGCCGGGCTCGAATTTTTAAATATACGGGCTAGAGGACTGGTGTTTGGGGTTTCTAGATACCCGCTATGGTTTCTAGACCTAATGTGATGATCACCAGCCCCTTCTGACACCCCTATATTTTTTAATGTAAATTTTGAGTTTTTGAAAATTTATATCTTGAGAAGCAAATTACAAAATTAAAAAAATTCTTAGTATTGAACACTATTTGGACTATCTATTGACACCTCAGAGTAAACAGAACTGGAGTAGCCTTTGTCTAACATTCCCCTCTGCCAATTGCACAAGCATCGGATGCTTGCACGTTTAATAAAACTAGTTGAGCCGCCATTTTGACAGCCATAACATTGTAAACGTTGCGGCGAACAGAGCTCCCGCAAAAATGCCTGCCTGTGCTGTTTTTTGTTGTAAAAATAAATAGAAAACATCGAGTATGCTAAAAGATGGTGTCACCTTTTATTTGTAATTATAATTTTTAAGATTTCATGATTATTTACTTCATTATTTCATGTTTTAGAATTCTACGATTTCAAATTTCGAGCGCTAGTCTCGTGGGGAGTGCGGCTGTGACGTTGTCAAAACGTACACCCCACGTGACTATTTTTTTTTTTTTTTTCTAAATACCAACATAGGGTTAATTGCAATGATATAATTATCAATTAAAGCTTTCAGTGAGGTGGAAGTGTCCATTGTACAGTTATTAATCATACACTGATGTCTGTTCTAGGAGGATGGAGTTGTGATCCACTAGAATACATGGGAGGTGCAGATGGAACTGTCATCCACCCGGATATTTCATTCTTCACCCGAGAGTGAAGTCTCTTGATGGTAAATCGATATCTGATTATGATTGCTATTAGACACAAAGTCAAGATCCCTATGGATACAAGGATCCACCACGTGTAATGGTGAGGGGGTGCCCACGGTTGGGACCGCAGCTGTGGTATTTTTGATTCCTCGACCCATCCCTCAACCTGGAGGCTGTCTAGGTGCTCATGTTGTGCCGGGATTGTCAGATTGACTATTATTTCGTAACCTGTTCTCAAGGTTTCCTGAGCTAACTGATATATCTGACCATCCATATGGAGGTAGTCGCCATCCTCAGCAGTTAATACCAGTGGTTTCGGTGCCGGCTCGACTACTCCGTGAACGATGAGATCTTTTCCCTGCGACACCATGATTTCTCCCTTAACATTTGAAGCACTAATGAGAACCCCTCCACTAAACGGTATAACCTCAGTCCCTTGTTCATTAGCTAGTTTCCACTCGCATGTTGTTGCTGGTTCTTTATCATTTATGATGTGTTTTAAACAGCTGTTAAATTCAATTCGTGTGGTTTTTGGGCAGAGAGTGAGTGTAAGCATCTCCCTACAGGCACTTGATGATATTTCCCAGTATTCTCCTTTTTGCTTACATGCAACAATATCAGGGAGATTGAGCTTTCGCATCTCTTTCCCAACAACAGCATGAGTTGTATGTATTTGCATTAGTGCTGCTGACCTATCCATTAGGATCCGGGGGAATATCATAACACCTGATACCATTGGGTATGGGTCGTAATTTACCTGATGCAATGACAATTTGCCTAGCTCATATAACAATGTCATATCTCTTGAGTATGCAGTGGAAACGATCGCTGGATGTTTAAGCAGAACTGATAAAACGTCTGTTGCCGGTAACAGATCTGGTGTGATTTTTCCTGACAATGCACTATCTACGACCCTGGAAAAGTCATTTGGAGCTAAAGATAGCCAGGTTGAATAAACCTCTCTGAAGTAATTACTTATCATTTCGTCACACGTTGTCTTTTCCATAAACTCTCTTAAGATTCGGGCTTGGCGGTCTACTGCATGATGTATGGCATGCTGGTTATCAATCATAGTATTTATGCTATTTACTACAATCTGGTTATGGGTTTTCATCTCTTCTATTTGTTTATCCAATGACGAAATATTATCTTCTAGTGACCAGACCGATGCTCTGTTCCATGCGGAGAACCCACCAAGGATTAAGGTCTCAATAAACCTCTTATTACGGTATGAATGCCTTTGCGGAACAAGAGTACCTATTTTATCTCTTAACATGTTGATAATGATCTGTTGATGTCCTCTATTAGTTGTTATGTTACATTGGATACCCTTCCCGATCAACTCCACTGCAGCTAAGTGGGGCATGTGATAAATTATAGGTATATATATGTACCCCGAAAACTCCATGTATGAACCTGTTCGCTCTAGAACTGAACCTAGATCCGGAGCAATCATGCCTGATTCTAGCACCTTGGTTATGAACTTCGTCTGGTTACCTAATGTCCCGTTTACTGATGCATCATCTATTAATTCCGTCATGTCTCTGTCGTCACTTGGTACTTCCCAGACAGAAGCTCTTTTCGATCTTGCAGGAGCCTTCTTGACTTTCTTATATCTTCTAGTGGGAGATCCTATTTTAACACCGGGAAAAAGGATGGACTCAGTTTGTATAGCAGCAGGGGTTGCCTCAGTTATACTTGACATTGTTGTATGATTCATTCTCTCACTCAGTGTTTTGATCTGTTTCTCTACCTCAAGTGTATGATGGCTTATATTTGCCAATTGGCTTGAAACCTCAACTCCTCCCTTATCAATCTTGTCTGCTGCGTTTAAAAAGATCTTTCTTTCTTTAGATAAATCGACATGAGGCTTGGTTAGAGCGCTGAATCCCAACCCTGATAAGAATCCGCCAATAGTAAGAATGGTTGCACCAATTAACATTGCTCCTTGAACTAGCACCATTATGATGAATTTTTTGTTATGCCTTAAAGCCTTTTAAGCGTGTGTGTGCGTGAAATTTAAATTTGTGTGTCGAATTATGCATGTGTGCATTTGTAAAAACGACTGGCTTTGAGTGTAGTGGTAACCTCACCCCCCGCAAGAAATGGCAGAAAAAAATGTTTGAGAAATTGACTAATGGCTACTCCAGTTCTGTTTACTCTGAGATTGACACTAATATAATTTTTAATTTACAAGTGGAACTATTTTAAAATTGAAGGGGTAGTTTTTCTTAATATTTTAAAAATTCGTACAAGGGCTAATTTCTGTCCGATTTTGATCTAGTTTTCGGTATACTATAGAGCTCGTTTGTCTCTATAATTTCTGTATTCCAGAATTTTTGACCCCAATACAAGTTTTCAAAATAAAAATTTTTTGAATATTTCTAAAATTTTAAAAATCTATAACTTAGCTTATATGTGCCCTTTCTTGATGCTTTAAACGCTGGGCTTCTTCTCTTGGCCCCCGGCACCCGGCTGCACCCTCTGTTGCTCCGTTCTCCCTCGGGATCACCGACCACGTGTTTAAGGTTATTTCGGGAATTCCCGAATAACTCCGCCGCCAGTGATTTTTCGAAAAATCTGAAGCTGCTGTCTGAGGGGGTACACCAAGGCACTGCGTTTCCCGCTTAGCACATCCCCGTAACCACAACGCTTTTTTCACAAATTGTGTATTTCTATTGTTTTTTTTTAAGAAAACACGTGTTAAATTACAGAAAAATGGGATTTAAAATTTGAGCACAACACTGACACTGATGGAAGTGTGACTACTGTGTAGAGTAGATTTTTCCGCGTCTGCTGATATACTACACGGCCCAGTGGCTGCTGAATTTACCACTTTTTCCAATTTTTGAAAATTTTGAACACTGATGGAGCGTGTGTTTCGGACCGAAAATGTGTTGGTACTGGGTTACTGTGGGTACTGGTTAGGTTAGGTTATTGATAGATGTAGCAGAGTGTTTCGTCGTAATATTGAGCTTGTATTTGTTGTTGTGTGCGTGGCAGTTTAAGCAGCAAGTTTTTTCAGCGTTGTTTTTGTTTGGACATTCGTTGTAGGTGTGCTGGGTGGATGAGCAGTACGAGCAGGCCAGTTTTCCACTGCTGCAGTGTTTGCGTGTGTGGCCGTATTGCAGGCATCCGTAGCACTGCATCAACGGAACGTAATCTTCGACAATAAGTCTCTGGTGATCTAAGTTCACTTTGCCTACTTTCGTCATAATCTTCCATAGATCTGGTGTAGTCATTAAAATTGCGTTGCAAAGGTTTTTGTTTCTATTGTTTTTCTTAAATTTGAACACCAAGTCTGTAGGATCATTGGAAACTTCTGAAATGAGCGAGTTTTGTTTAAAGATAATAGAGGTTAGTTCGTCAGTAGCTATATTCTTTTTTGTATTCAGTCTTTTATATTTTTATATTCTTTTAAGATCCTTGTTTTTTCCATCATTCTTTTCTTTCATTACAATTTATTTCATGCACATTTATTTATAGTTGTTCACATTCCACTAACTTTTAATGTAGAGAAATAGAGAAGGCTAGTCATTGATTTCTACCTAACAATTAGTACAATTAAGATTAGTAAATCAAATCAAATATATAAAAATTTCAGGCAATAGCCATTTGTCAATAAAACTCTGAAGCAACGGAAGCGATTCATACATATGGCAATAATTAAAAATATAATACATTAAAATTAAAATGTCAATTGTCAATTAATTTTTTTTTTTAATATAAAATTGGGCACTAGCCATAAGTCTATAATGTAATTTCGAAGTCAATAATTAATAATAACATACATTAACATTACAATTTACAAAATTAAAAGTTCAAATAAAACAAAAGTCAAAATTAAATTGCATCACTATTTCATATTAAAACAATTTCATAACATTTAAAATGGGGCAAAAGCCATAACATCAAACTTAAGTAATTACTATACATTTAAAATAGGGCAATAGCCAATATGTTTAAATTAAAAATTTTCTTTACAATTTCAGATGAGGCATTAGCCTGTATGTCAAATTAAAATATCATATTACAATTTCAATGGGGCAATAGCCATATGTTAAACTTAAAAATTTCTATTCATTTAAAATGGGGCAATAGCCAATATGTCAAACTTAAATAAAACATTACAATTTCAATGGGGCAATAGCCAAAGTATAAATTCAATAAATTCAATGATCGCCACTATACTATCTTGGCACCATTTGCCTGCGCTGCAGAGCGCATAACTCCGAGAGCGAAGGCTACGAAATGGGCCCGTGTGGAGTCGCCGTTGCTCAGTTCCGCACAGTTTTCCGGTGCTATTTTCATTCCGACCCTGTGCTCGCAATCATATCTAAGCTTCCCAAATCTAGGGCAATTACTAAGAATGTGAACGTGTAAGTATAGATCCGCAGCTGATCCCGGGGAATCTTATCATCTTCTTCCTGACTGTTTATGAGCCTGATACTGAGTCTCCTCCTCTTCGAAGGGTGGGGAAGCTGGGACGGATGGATCCTCCATTGCAGCGCTCTATCGGGGAACTCCTGTAATGTCCCACCTTTCTTTACCTCAGAAATCATTTTGATCTCTTTGGCTCTTAAGTCCAGTGGGATAATGCCCGCAAGTATGACCGCTGAGTCCAGTGACACAGTCCGGTGTGCTTTTGCCACTTGGAGGGCAAACATCCTAGTAACCCTGTCCAGTCGGCGTCTGATGTATTTCTTATCCACCGAGTCCGCCCACACACTCGCCGCATACAGCATCGTCGGCTCCACCACTGCCGTATAGATGGTTCGAAGGATGTCCGAGTTTAGTCCCCATTGCGCCCTTGCTGCTCTGCTGGTGGCTTTGAAGACATTTATGGCCTTGGATGTTACCTCCTCAATATGTGGGCCGAAGCCAAGATTGTCGTCAATAGTTACACCCAAGAGCTTAACTTTTTCGGTTATGCTAATTTGTGTTCCTTATTGGAGGAACTCTGGTCTTCTAAATTTATTTTTCTCGTCACCACCAGTGCCTGCGTCTTGGAGGGGGCGAATCTCAACCTGTGCTTCCTTCCCCATCCTGTTACTACATGCAGGGCCGTGTTTATCTTTCTTTCCAAGCCTTCCGTGCTACTGTCTACCGCCACAATAACAATATCGTCCGCGAAAGCTTGAACTCGGGCCTCCAGACCCTCCGACTGCCACAGGAGCGGGTCGAGCTGCACGTTCCACAGAAGGGGACCCCCGATGGAACCCTGCACGCATCCTTTTGAGGTTCTTCTGGTCACTCGGTGTCCCAGATATGAAACTGTCACTGTTCGATCCTTCAAGTAGCTCTTGACAGTTTCATAGGCCTCAGAGGTTATACCCTTTTCTTTCAGCTGCCCCAGCATCGCCGGCCACCATGCGTTGTCGAACGCTCCCTTGATTTCCAGGGAGACCAGTGCTGCCATCTTATTTCTACCTTTGCCTTCTCTGAGCACACTCACAACGTCGCTGACTGCATCTTCCGTGCTGCGCTGTGGCATAAACCCATACTGTCTGTGACTCAGTTTCTGTTTGCTCATGAGCTCCCACATTATCCTCTTGACTACCAGCTTTTCGTATATCTTCCCCATAATAGGCAGAAGGTCGATTGGTCTATATGATTTAGGGGATGTGAGGTCCGACTTCCCAGGCTTCGATATTTCGTTCTTGGCGAGGCGGTGAGCAAGTTCTCAGAAGTGATGGACCCAATGAGGAAGACTCTTGAGAGGATGAAGGTGAGATTGGCACGCGGCGTCCCAAGTGCAACGCCCAGCGGAAACACAGCCAGTGAGCAGAGACCTCCGGCCCCGGGAGCTGCGACCACTTACGCAGACGCTCTGAGGAAGCCCCGCTTCTCGATTTTGGTGGAGTCAAGGAAACCCAAGGCCACGAGCGAGGAGGTGCTCAGGGACCTAAAGGAAAGGGTGGACGTCGTCAGCATGGGATTGGGAGTCAGCGGTGTAAGGAAAGTGAGAAACCAAAAAGTGGCCGTTACTTGCGAATCGGAGGAGGATAGGGACAAATTGACAAAGGCAGTGGCGGACTCAGCCTCGGATCTGAGCGCGGTGGCTGGCTCTCTTCGCAACCCCTTGATCCGCCTTATAGGGGTGCTCAATGACCTCGATGATGGGAAATTGGTGGAGGCGTTGAGGCTGCAGAACAAGAAGCTACTGGACTCCACGGAAACCGAGAAGACCCACATCAGAGTGGTGCGAAGGACCAAAGGAAGGACTCCCTAGGTGACCAATGTCATCTTGGAGGTAGACCCGGACACTTGGGCCGCCCTGCGGGACAGAAGAGTCCCTATGTCCCTGTAGTACGCGGCGGGGGAACCCTAGCACCGAAAACCGGAACTCCGTACGACCACTGGCTTTGATTTGGCGGCCAGTTGAAAATTTTCAAAATGGCTGCTCCTAATGTCAAAATCTCGTATTTCCGCTATGCTCTCCTTGATATTTTTTACTAGAAGGTGAACCATCCTTGGGCCGCCTATCAACTCCAGAGATGACCTTGAGTCACTCAGGATGTTGATAATCGGCTCCTGGCTGGCTTTCCCTTTCTCAAGTGCTTTGTGGAGAGCATATAGCTCGGACTGGAACACCGTGCACGTTGGGTCTAGGCTGAAGACCTCGCTGCTTACTTCTTTTCCGTCCTCCCACCACTTGAGTGCTGCCACTACCTTACCCTCCATTTTACTGCCATCGGTGTAAATTTGTGGTCCAGTAATTTTGAGGGTCCTTTGGGTGCTCTCGTCCATATTCTCTAGAAGCTCGTAATCGGCTGATACTCTGCACGATGGGTGTGGCAGATCCAGCACCCTTACGTTCCTCTCGAGCGTACGGTTCGGTGGAAGGAAGTCTTCAGCAAAGCCCCTCTTCACCTCGTAGAGAGTCGCGACTTCCTGGATGCGCAGATCTATCGGCAAAAGGCCTGACAGAACCAGCGTCGACGTAAGTGACGTAGTTCTGTATGCCCTGCACGCCCGCTGCGCAAAGCTTCTCTGGAGTGCATCCAATTTTTTCCAGTTTAATTCTAGTTTTGTCGCTTCAGCCCAAGCGCTGGCCCCGTATGTCAATATCGGTTCTACGACGGCTATGTAGATGGTCCTAATTATCTCGCTATTGAGTCCCCACGTAACCTTCGCCGCGCACGCCAACTGTTTATATATGTCAATGCTCTTCTTGCATATCTCAGTGACGTGCTTGTTGAAGTTGAGGTTTCGGTCTATGGTGAGGCCGAGAAGTTTGACGCTATCCACCAGGGGGATGTGAATGCCTGACATGACTATGTGCGGGGGGTTGAATTTCAACTTGCTCGTGAGCAGCATCACTGTTGTTTTGTGCGGTGCGAAATTCAGCTTGTTATTTACTGTTTATCTGTAAGTCTTTTCCAGGACCTGGTTTATAGCGTCCTCCATCTCGCCCATGGACTCTCCCGAGAATACTAGGACGCCGTCATCTGCGAACGCTTGACAATACACCTCTTCGACCGATAGTGTTTGGAGCAGGGGATCCAGAATGATGTTCCAGAAAGTGGGTCCACCTATGGAGCCTTGTACGCATCCCTTGGTGGTACCCCGTTCACTGGTCTCCCCTGCGTAATTAACAACTATCTTTCTGTCCTTGAGGTATGATGTCACCATACGAAAGATGTTCTGTGGGCAGCGCCTGCGCTGAAGTTGGTCTTTAAGAGCCGGCCACCACGCGTTGTCGAAGGCGCCCTCTATGTCCAGTGAGATTAGGACCACGGACTTCCTCAGTTGGAGCTGTTTTCGCACGTGTCCCATTAGGTCATACAGGGCGTCTCCGGTTCCTCGCTGGGGCATGAAGCCGTATTGTCGCTGGTTTAGGGTGGGGAGTAGGTGCCATTGTAGCCTTCCTACCAGGAGTTTCTCTACCGTCTTGCCCAAGATGGAAAGTAGGCCGATTGGACGGTAGGATTTCGGATGAGTGTAATCCTTTTTCCCTGGTTTTGTGAGGATGACTACGTGAGCTCGCTTCCACTGCTTAGGGAAGTATGCCATGGCTAGGCATCTGTTCGCAATTGCCATGAACACTTCCATATGGCAGCGTATTGCTCTGGCGCATATGTCAGAGGTCAGTCCATCCGGTCCCGGTGCCTTCTTTGGATTCTGCGCTTTGAGCACAGTCTCCACTTCCGACTCCGTGAACGGCGGATCCCTCCTCCTCTCCCAACTCTCCCCATTCCCCTCGTTCCACACTGCACACCTTGTGACGGAGCATGGTATGATACGGCTGGTCTGTCGATACCGAGTCTTCAGGGTAAAATGTTGTTGCTAGGAGATCCGCTGACTGTTTCGGACTCAACGTCTTGCCATTGGATCCCCTGAGGAGTACATCGTCCTGTCTCCCTTTCGTTCTCCTAAGTACTCGGTATATGCCGTCCCACATGCTCTCCTTTTCTTGTGCTGTGCAGAACTCCTTCCAGCTTTGGGTTTGAGCCTCTTGCGTTTTTTGCACATAAAGTGCTTTGGCTTCCTGATATTCCCCCAATACGACTTCTATTCTGGTGGTCGCTGCATTACGTATTCGTCTCTTCTTCCTCAATACGTCTTTTTGCAGCTTCTCCAGTTCCTCCGACCACCACCTTGGCCTTGTTCCACTCCTTCCTTTGCCTACTCTCGGTATAGCGGCTTCGCACGCTTCTCCGATTGCTGTTGTGTAGGCTTCGGTTATGGAGCCCAGATCCTCTCCGGTGACCGTTGATGTTATGGTGCCAACGTTGATGCTGTGATGTTCCAGGGATCTGAGAGACTGTTCATCGAAGACCCACCATTTTGCCTTTTTGGTGTTTTACTTCCTTGTTGTTGGTGTGGTAATCGGCTGAAGCTTTTCACCCACCTCCAACTCGAAAGTTATGGCGTTATGGTCCGATGTGGTTAGTCCTCGACATACCTTCCAGTTTCTCATTTTCCCCAGCAAACTTGAGGTGCAGGTGGTGATGTCCACTATACTGGTGTACAGCTTACCTCTTCTGCATTCCTCGAACGTTGGCGTGTCACCCGTGTTCAGGATCTGAAGCTCCATTTCTGCCAGGAAGGAGGTCAATTGGTGGCCCCTCTGGTTTTTGGAGGAACTTCCCCACCAGTGGCTCCAGGCGTTAACGTCTCCCCCCACTATGATCTTATTAGTTGTTGATGTTAATTTGTCATGGACTGCCTTTGTCCTGTGCAGGTACGGCTCCATCTCCGCATCCCCCTCGTAGTAGACGGAGACCACTCCAAGCTTTAGCGAGCCAGATTCCAACACCGCGGCCGATTGGGTCTCAGTGATCATCTGCGGATCGTTAATTACCCGCAGAAGATCCCCGAAAACAATTATCGCCGCCTTAATTGGTTTCTGCCTGTTCAGAGTGTACTGGATGACTTTCGTGCCAGGTTGCTGTTTCAGTGTGCCGCTGGAACCGACATAGGGTTCCTGCACCAGCGCCACACTGAAACGTCCCCTCTCTGCTGCCTGAAGCAATTCGGCAGTTGCTTACTTGGAGCGTTTTAGGTTCGCTTGGATAAAGCGTAGCCTTGTGCCTCCGTCCTCCCGAGGTGTGTTGGAGCCGCCGGTTGCCGTACTGCCCTTAGCAGTAATGTACCTTTGAGCGCGCTTTACGATCCCATGCTGCTTTCTCTGGATATTCGTCACTGAATGCCAGGTGTGCCAGGTGGTCGTGTTTTTTCGCCATTTTGCAGTTTTTGCACTTTGGCGGTCCTCCTTGCTTTCGGGTCGGACAATCCTGCCAGGAGTGCAGGTCCCCGCAATAGTTGCAGGACTGCTCTTTCTCCTTACACAGGGCCTTTGTGTGCCCGAACCTTAGGCATTTAGCGCACTGGATTAATGGCGATTGGTCCTCTACCGGCCTCCTCTCCATGCCGATGTGGACTTGCCCCAGCTCGAGTATGCGCTTGTGGAGAATAGGTGTTAATTCCAACACTGGGTGGCACTGCAGATCATTTCGCGCCCTCTTCCGGTACTTCACACGAACGTTTGTCTCCTCCTTCTTCAGACCCTCGAACAGTTTTTTGTTCTGGGCCTTTAGGTTTGACAGCAGTTCTTCGTCCGTGTGTTAAGCCATGACGTTGTTGATCTTTATGAGGGGGTTCGACGTTTTCGCCTCCGCGACTGTAAGAGTTTTGTTAGTTTTTATCTTGTCCTGTAGTAGCCTAGCGTCCGTTTTGGACTCACAGGTCAGTAAGATTTTGGCGTTTTTGGCCTTCCTTACTCTGTCCACCCTTAGCCCGCTGTTTGGGAAATCCAGCGTTCTCCTGATAGTGTCGATCACATTTTCACCTGTTTTGGCAGGGTCCGTGCTCGACACTATCAACGTGTGGCTGGGTTTCGGCTTTGGGATGGACTTTAAAATGTCGGAGTAAGTCCGGCCTGTGTTGTTAGTGTGTGGTGTGGTGTGCGTTTTATACTTTGTGTTAATCCACTCCATGGAACTTGTCAGCGCCTTCGAAGTAGTAGCTATCTCGGACACCTCCGCCCTCAGTGGCCCTAGAATGCCCTCAATGGCGGAGGCCGTGTCCGACACAGCCAGCTCCGTTCCCTAGCCCATGGGTTGATTACAGACGTTCCCAGCGAGAACTATGTCCTTCACTTCGCCTACCTCCTCCAGGATCTTAGTTGTTTTGTTGAGGATGGGTGCGGTTTTAGCAGCTAGGTCAGCTTTGGACTCCTCCTTTTGACGACTTAGGGTGGCGATGCTCTGCTTTAGCTCAGCCACCTCATTTCTGGATGCCTCCATGTCTCTCCTGAGAGCCTCGATGGATGCCTTCAGAGTGTCGTCGTCATCACTGCTCTTTTTGGGGGAGTCCGGGGTGCTGCTCCTTTCTTTGCGCAGCCCATCCTGCTTTAGGTAGTATATCTCGGTGGCGAGAGATGTCAACTTATCCGAGATATTCCTAAGTTCCTGGGTGAGGTCTGGTTGGGTTGGAGGTAAGGGCCCGGACTTGGGGAGAATTGCCAAGGGTCGTTCTGTCGGTTCTGGGAGGGCTCTGGGGTCTTGGCTACTGCTGCTGCTCATCCTCATTGCTGCAATAGCCGTTCCCACCTTCTCATGGAGCCACTCCTTGACCTCCTCTACCCTTTCCGACCTTTCCTTGACTGCTCCCCTGGTCTCGTCAAGACGCCTTTCGTGCTCCTTCCTTAGGCACCGGAGTTCTTCCTGGTGGGCGCGCTCTACTCTCACTAGCTCTCTCGCGGCCCTTGTTCTTTCTACCTCCAGGTTTTGGTGATGCCTGTGCCTGGAGTCGGCCAGGGAGAGGACCAGCTCGTAGAGGTGGCTCAGGCACTCTACTGCCGTTACCCTTATCTCCCTCTTAAGAGTTTTAGAGCTTTCCAGCGCTTCTTTCCCCTCCTGGAAGAACTCCCGCGCCCTTTCTGTGGCGAGATCTTTGCATACCCCCGTGTGTCTACCTAAGCGGGGGAGCATGCTTGGACGCCCTGTGGACATCTCGCTTTCAACATCTGTCCATTGGGACCCGGTGCTGGCTACCTCCCAGGCTACCTCCCCCTCCTGCTCTTGTGCCTGGGTTTCTGGCTTCTCGTCCGAGTCCCTGTCCTTCTGCGCGGCGGTGGAGATCACTATGCTATAGAGATCTGTTTTTGCCGCCGCGGTTGATGTCGAAGCGTCCTGTGCTGTCTCGCTGGGTGCTCCTGTTGTCTTTTCGGTTGTAAGTGTTGTTGTTATATCCATGGTTGGCAACAAGAAGGAGTCCTCCAGCATGGATACCTCCGCAACCTGCCTCAGGTCATCCAGCTCCATCCTTCTTGCCGCCGCCTGCGCATTTTTGAGGGAGACTGATCTTCTTAGTCCCCCTGTCGATGAGGTGCGTGACTCCTGCAGGGACCTTGCGTACTGTTATGAGGTTTATTTCAAACCACTTTTAAAAAAAATAAATTATTTAATACTAAAAAGAAATTACAAATTAATTAAATGCTAAAGGGCAAGTGTCCGCGAGAACGGATGGAATCGAACTAACTCGAATGTATCATTATATTAACAATAAGAAAGCAAGGATCAAAAACTGATGATGGGGCGAACTAACAGCAATATCTTATACAGTAACAATATATAACAGTACGCCTTCCGGACCTCCGAAGGCAGTCCCTTTTTGGTGATTTTTTTCGGCTTGGTCACCTTCCCCGTTGAACTCCTCAAGATGGTGTTGTGTTGAGGTTTGTATGTGATTGTGTATATATTTTTGTCTGTGGCCATCTCCGCTGCCGTGCTGGTTGATGGCATTGGGTCGCTGTCCACTTCGACGCGTACAGGTGAGCTCGAGTTTGAAGACATTGTTTTTTTTTCCCCGCTATGGTTTCTAGACCTAATGTGATGATCACCAGCCCCTTCTGACACCCCTATATTTTTTAATGTAAATTTTGAGTTTTTGAAAATTTATATTTTGAGAGGTATCTGCAATTTACAAAATTAAAAAATTTCTTAGTCTTGAACACTATTTGGACCATCTATTGACACTAATATAATTTTTAATTTACAAGTGGAACTATTTTAAAATTGAAGGGGTAGTTTTTCTTAATATTTAAAAATTCGTTTAAGGGCCAATTTCTGTCCGATTTTGATCTAGTTTTCGGTATACTATAGAGCTCGTTTGTCTCTATAATTTCTGTATTCCAGAATTTTTGACCCCAATAAAAATTTTCAAAATAAAATTTTTTGGAATATTTCTAAACTTTTAAAAATCTATAATTTAGCTTATATGTGCCCTTTCTTGATGCTTTAAACGCTGGGCTTCTTCTCTTGGCCCCCGGCACCCGGCTGCACCCTCTGCTGCTCCGTTTTCCCTCGGGATCACCGACCACGTATCTCGGTCGCCAGTGCCGTTAGCTTCTCCGAGATCGTACGCAGCTCCTGGGTAATATCAGGTTGAGGGGGGGGATGGAGACTTTTGTTTCGAGATTGTAGTCAGCTGGAGGTCCTGCGGTGCTTGGAGGGCTCGTGGTTCCTGGATGCTACTTCTCCTCATCGTTGCAATCGCAGTTCCCACTTTCTCTTCTAGCCACTCCTTCACCTCCTCCACCCTCTCCCTTACTATTTTTATTTCTCCTTGCGTTTCCTTAAAGCGCTTCTCCCCCTCCTTCCGCAAGCTCCTGAGCTCCTCCTGGTGGGCTCTTTCGACTCTTATTAGCTCCTTCGCGGCTCTGGTCCTCTCCACCTCCAGGTTTTGGCGATGCAGGTGCCTGGAGTCAGCCAGAGAGAGGACCAGTTCGTAGAGACCGCTCATGCTCTCTACCGCCGTCGCCCTATATTCCCTTTTCAGGGTTTTTGAGCTTTCAAGCGCTTCCTTACCCTCCATGAGAAGCTCACGGGCTCGTTCTGTGGCGAGGTCCTTGCATACCCCCGTGCGCTTCCCTATCTTTGGGAGCATGCTTGGACGCCCTGTCGTTGGTAGGCTATCCACATCAGTCCACTGGGACCCGGTGCTTGCAACCTCCCATGCTCCTTCAGCTTCTTGGGCTTCTAGAGTCGGGAATTCTGGCTCCTCTTCCGGGTCCGATACTATTGATGGGGCTGCAGAGATGACTATGCTGTAAGCATCCTTTTTCGCCGCCTCCTTCACGGTGTGCACTTCCTGTGGTACCTTACCGGGAACATGTTTTGTCGTTTCCGCTGGTGTATTTTGTTTTGTCGTTGTTTCCGGCGACAAGAAGGAGTCCTCCAGCATGGACACATCGGCTACTTATCTAAGGTCGTCCAGCTCTGTCCTTCTTGCCGCCGCGTGTGCATTTTTTAACGAAACCGCTCTTCTTAGACCTCCCGTTTCTACTGGGTGATTCTCGATGAGCGACCTCGCGAACGCCTTCCCCACCTCCGAAGGGAGACCTTTTTTGATTTTGAGTACGGGTTTGGTCACCCTCCCGGTGACCTTCCTAGTGTTTGTTGATTTAGTGATCTTCGTAGAAGAAGATGCTGAGGGCGTAAGTATCTGTATTTGTGTTTGTGTTGTGTCTTCCTTTGCGGCCGTGGCCATCTCCGTTTCGGAATTGGAGGATGACATTGAGATCTCCTTCTCCTCTGGCACACTCTTGGTGGACTGGTTAAGTGGCATTTTTTTTTTCGGCGATTAACTGTGTCCGCTAGATAGGCCTCCCCTTGCCGATGTGTCTATAAAAAACCGCACGGTCGTAGGACGCATACAACCCGAGATAACCAGAGATGAAAATCTGGTTTTTTATTGGTTATTTTGGTTAAACGTAAATATCTCGGGCTACAGGCGTCGCACAAGCGTGGGGTCTTCGACTTCCCTCACGGCGCCTCGTTCCTCACCCCACAAGCCGGTCAGTTACTTTCGACTTTTTGGGGTTGCGCGGGGGTGGTTTCAACCCCTTTACCTCGTAGTGCTTGTGGGGGGAAGTCGCCCTAAGAAAACCCGAAGTTTCTTTGTCTAATAGTTTGGGAGATATGAACTTTCAAAATTTTCCAAAATGGCGATCCAAGATGGCGGCCAAAACTTTGAAAATTCACAGCTCCGTCTCTATTTTAAATTGGTTCGGGGTGCTTGGGCTTATTCGTTTTGTCTCGCCGAGCTCTACCGCCCTAAGGGGTTGGTTTAACCCCAAAATTTTTTTTTGGATTTTTGGGATTTAAGCCCACTGCTGGGCTTGTACTGTGGTGGGGCTTAACGACGCCGGAAACCGCGTTCCGATCGGTCAATACCGAGCCAAGATACAGACGTTTGAAAATTTTCAAGATGGCGGATCCAATATGGCCGCCGTCGGAAAAACGGCTTTATCTCCGGAACTATTTGCCGCAGCGACGTGGGACTTTCCCTGGGGGGGTCGGCTCAGTCAGACGGACCTTTTGAAACCATAAAAACCGTTTTTTTTTAAGGTTGGGTTTTCCCAGTTTTGACCTTTGAAACCGTTAGATTTTATCACGCCAAGACCTTTACTGAAAATCTGAACGCGCTACGACGAATAATTCCCGAGTTATTCACACCCTAAATTTGCAACCAAAAAAAAACAAAATGGCCAACGGGCTCGGAAAATTAAATATAAGGGCTAGGGGGTTGGTGTTTGGGCTTTTTAGTGTCCCCTACTGTGTCTGAACAAGATATGATGGTCACCAGCCCCTTCTGTCACCCCTAGACGTAATTTACAGTTTAAAAATTTAATATCTATGTGACTATTTAATTTATTCCAAAATTTAAAAAAATCTAAAAATACTATGGCCTAATATCTATATGACAAAATTTATTCTAACTTAATTACGATGGTACCGGCGACGTTCAAACTTTTGTTGACGCTGTTCAAATTTATAAGGACTGTGTCGGAATTACGGATGACATAGCTCTACGCTGTTTTCCGATGCTTTTGACGGATTTTGCAGCTACTTGGTGGCAAGGCATAAAGCATTCTGTCGCCAATTGGAGTCAACCTGTTCAACTTTTAATACATATCTTTGGTGTTCGTTTGCCGCCCTACAAAGTGTATAGACGTCTTTTTGAGAGAGAGCAAGGTAATGAATCAACTGATGTTTTTGTATGTAAGGCCAGAGCTCTAATTAGTCAGCTGCCACCATATACGCTTTCCGAGGATGTTCAACTCGACATGGTTTATGGGCTGTTACATTACCGTATACGAGAAAAGGTTTGTCGTACATCATTTAATACTTTTACCGAGCTTCTGAGTTTGAGTCGTTCCGTTGAGGAATTGTTAGCTGAGAGACTTCCGACTCCACCTATGTTACCAAGAGATCCTGGAAAACTGAACACGTTTCTACGCCTACCGTCTACCAGTGGACAAGTTGTAGATATGGGTAAAGCTGATATGGGTACCAAAGCTCCAAAACACAAACCAAGATGCAACTATTGCAAAGCATTTGGACATTTATTAGATTCGTGCCCACGTTTAGCTTCGAAGAACAGGCAGAGCCCTCATTGTCAGCAGTCTGAGATTTCTTGTTTTGGATGTGGAACACCAGGCGTGATTCGGTCAAATTGTGAGACGTGTAAAAAGTAGCCTACACCTTTTCAGTCTATTGCCGCTGTGGGTGGAAGTCCCGTGGATGCTCGGGGCCGTCCACGTCTTTCTGTGAATATTTTTGGCGAGTGTAGTGAAGTTTTGATTGACACTGGTGCAACACACTCGATTGCTAGTGTTAGCTTAAGGGAATTTTTAGCTGCTAAGGGTCAGAAATTTGAAAATGTAAATATAGATGTAAAATTAGCTGATAGTTCCGTTAAAAGTTTTAAGGCAGAGGTAGCCGTTGTTAATGTTTCGGTTCATGACTTAGTTGTTCCTACTTCTTTTATTGTTTTACCTGGCGCGACTGATTCATTGTTAGGGATGAATTTTATAGTTGACGCTGGCATGATATTAGACCTCTCAAAGAATATGTACATAATTAATTATATTCCTTATAAGATGTCCTACGAATTTGGAAATGATATTAGTTGTTCTACGATAGGGCTAAGGGATAACGAGGAAGTTGATCTTACGACACCTGCGCGTGTCGCTTTGAATGATTTGCTCAGGAATAACAGTGGCATCTTTGAAACAGGGGGAGGGCCAACCAAGTTTCCTGAACGTTGTATTCGAATTGGTAGGAATTCTCCAGTTCCTTACAGGGAGCAAACGCGTGTAGACGTTGACTGCCCTTCTGGCAAAGTAAATGTTTAAGCCAACACACTTAGTAGTAATGAGGTTCGGCAGGATATTATAAACACTGCTGCCGATCAAACTCGTCGTCCTAGTCCTCAGTACAAGCCTGGTGACTTAGTTCTAGTAGATTCATATGCTGTTGGTAATTCAGAAGTTTGCTCCTAGACGCGAGGGCCCATTTATTATTAGACGTGTAGTAACTCCAACAACATTTGAGGTAGAAGGTAGAGTTATGTTGAAGGGCAAATATCATGCCAGTTTACTTACGCCTTATTGTGGTGCTTTAGAACCATTGGCCAACAATCGTCGCGGTAGGCCAAGTTGCCCGCGAACATTTATTACCAAGTCGCCCACGAGACGTTTGGACGGCTTGGAGGGGGAGGATATAGCGAATGTGGTTCCTCGCACATCGGCTCGTGTGCGAAGACCACCGGCGCGCTACCGCTCGCCTTAGATTAAAACCTTTTTATGTGTTTTAGTTTTCTTTTTATTTTGGAAAAATAATAAAAGAACATGTGTTGTTATGAAAGTTATTTGTGATTTTATTTGCAATATAGTTATTTTACACAGTTTCCTAGGAAGTTTCATTCCGAATATCAGCGACCATGCTAGATCATTTTGTTTGTTCAAAAATAATACACCAGTTTTAAAACGAGTACCGCGGGGACCGCGTCTCTCTGTCGCCAAGAATCTTGCTGAAGAGGTACGTACTGTGGTCTCAGAAAATTCCCAAAGTGTATGGGAAAGTTTTCTCACTTTCCCATACAGAATTCTTCATGTCAGGAAATTACAAAATTCAAAATTAACTCTCACATCATGTATAAAGCAAAATTGTACTTCTGTTTTTAATCCAAATTCGTTTTATTTTCAAAACCAAAATCAGTCTTTCAATCATTTCAATAGAGCTAAAGCTGTGGAAAATAAGTTGAGCAATGGTGATATTAAGGGCGCTGCTCGCCTTCTTTTTTCAACAGATGCTATAGCTCCCGATTCCCCAGTAACTTTATTGGCACTTAATGGTAAGCACCCTGCTGCAAGCCCAAACCAAATTTTACCGGCACAACCAGATGTTTCGGATCCATATTTAAATGTTTCAGCTGATTCTATCCGATTAGCCATTGATTCTTTTAATGCAGGCTCAGCTGGTGGTCTGGACGGTTTAACACCACAGCACCTTAAAGATCTTACGTCTGGGTGTTGTGGTGAAGCGGGTTCGGCGCTTTTAAAGGCGCTAACGTCTTTAGCTAATCTTATGCTTTCGGGTAATGTCAGCAAAGACATTTTGGACATCCTTTACGGAGCAAACCTCTGTGCATTGAAGAAGAAGGACGGCGGTATTAGGCCAATCGCCGTTGGAACTACTTATCGTCGCCTCGTAGCCAAGACTTGCTGTAGGGCTATGTCTAGCAGTCTTTCGGAATATTTTCAACCAAAACAATTAGGGTTTGGTTCTAAAGGGGGCTGTGAGGCTGCTGTCCATGCCCTGCGTACATTTTTGGACAATCAATGCGGAGAGGTTGTTCTTAAAGTCGATGTGAAAAATGCATTTAATTCGGTCGACAGGGGAGCTATGTTGTTACAGATAAAAACCAAAGCTCCACTTTTATATAGCTACTTGTGGCAATGTTATAGCTCCCCTTCAAAATTAGTATATAAAAATAATCTTATTTCTTCTGCAGTTGGTTGCCAGCAGGGTGATCCACTCGGGCCAGCCATTTTTAGTCTTGCCATACATCCCATAATTGAAAAACTAAATTCAAAATTTTATGTATGGTATCTAGATGATGGTACTTTAGGAGGTGACGTGTTGTCAGTCTTGGATGACTTAAAACTTCTTATCCAAGACTTACATTCAATCGGTTTAGATCTAAATTTTTCAAAATGTGAGTTATATATTCCGGAATCAACTGCCAATCGTGATTCCATAATTGCTTGTTTCAACTCTTTGGCTCCCAAAATTACCATAGTAGACAAAAAAACACTTCATCTTCTTGATTCGCCAATTCTGTACGACTCGTTACCAGATTTTGTTAACGAAAAGATTTAGCGTTTTTTGGCTTATTCTGACCGTCTTTTAGAGATAAAAACACACATGGCCTATTATATCATTCGATATTGTCTTTTTGTACCAAAATTTATTTATGTTCTCCGTTGCTCTCATCTTTGGAATTTCCCAGACCTTCTATTCAATCTAGATAATTGTGTCCGACTTGTCCTTTCTACGGTCTTGAATATCAATCTTTCTGATAGATCCTGGTCTCAAGCCTCATTACCAATTAGATCAGGAGGTTTGGGTATTCGTAAAATTACAAGTGTTTCTTTGCCAGCATTTTTGTCTTCAGTTTATAGTGCAAATGATTTAATTTGTAAAATTTCAAACCCACAAATAAATTCGTTTCAAATTTCATATCTAGCTGAGGCCAAGAATGCTTGGCTATTGGCTTGCCCGAACACAGATTTACCGAAAAATCTTTATTCTCAGAGACAATGGGACGAACCGCTTTGTAGTCTGGTGCGGAATGAGCTACTTGATACGTCAACCAGCACTGCAGATCGTGCTCGTCTCGGCTGTGGGGGAATGGGAGTCGGGTTTGTGGTTAAACGTTTTACCATCTACAACCATAGGCACACTTTTAGACAGCAATAGTTTTTGAATGGCTTCATGTTTGCGTATTGGCGCCGTCTGCAATGTACCTCATCGCTGTCATTGTGGCATTGTCGTTGATGCACTTGGTCACCATGGTCTATCGTGTCCAAGAAGTGCGGGCAGGATTTCAAGACACTCCGAAACTAACAGTGTCATTCGTCGGGCTATTGCATCAGCTGGTGCTCCATCTGTTCTTGAACCGAATGGTTTGGCTCGTGATGATGGCAAGAGACCCGATGGAATGACTCTGGTTCCCTGGAAGATGGGTCGTGCTTTGGTGTGGGATGCAACTTGTGTCGACACCTTAGCAGTCGCAGGGGGCGACTAGATGCACAATTTCCAGCGTCGCACTGCACTGTAGGTCTTATGTATGCTGAGTAATTTTGATTTTAAGACAAATTTTTCTAAACCACGTGTTACAATTTCACTTTTTTTGGTTTAAAAAATAAAAAAAAAATTTCACACTTCCGCGGAAATAACCACCGTGTAGGTCTTATTTTTCCGCTTCTTTTGATGTATAACACGCCGTAATCACTGTTGTTTTTACCACTTTTTTTAATTTTTTAAGGAATTAGACACGGAGCGACGTGTGTTATTGACCGAAAATGAGGTGGCACTGGGTTAGGTTAGGTTAGGTTAGGTTTTTTTTTTTTTAATTTAATTTATTAGGGTAAGTATCAGTTTGGTTTCTTTTAATTTGTGATGTTCACGCAGGAACTGATTGTTACGATAGGGGAAAACCACAAACCAGTGCGCTATTTTATACGACTTATGGTCTGAGGTCTCCCCTGTCGAGCGGCGAAGCGCTCACTTAATCTAAGGACTTAACACTAAAACTTAAAACTACAGATGGGGAGAATGAAAGGAAGGGTGGATGCGCGGAGATAGAAGTTGGAGGGTAGTGTTTTGCATCCGGCTGCAGCCGCCACCGACCGCAAACGCAGCCGGATGCAGGTATATGGGACAAGGAGGATGAAGAGATTTGCAACCGGCTGCGAAGAGATGGGATGAGGAGGTGAAGTTATTGCAGCCGGCTGCAGACGCCGCCGGCTGCAGACGCCGCCGGCTGCAGACGCCGCCGGCTGCAGACGCCGCCGGCTGCAGACGCCGCCGGCTGCAGACGCCGCCGGCTGCAGACGCCGCCGGCTGCAAACGCCACCGGCTGCATCTGCAGCCGGCTGCAAGGAGGTGGGATGAGAAGGTAAGGTTACTGCAGCCGGCCGCAGGTGCATGGGATTAGGAAGTGTGAGAGATTTGGGAAGGATGAGGTGTTAGGGGAACAAAAATGGGGGAAGAGACATAGAGACACAGAATAATGAAGAAAATTAGTTAAATTGTGTAAGTTTCAGCCAAGTATGTGTAGGGGTCGCCATGCATTATGATAGGGTAGATTAGTGATAGTAAAACAATACAGTCAGTGGACTAAGTGGAAATGATGCGTGAAAGGGGTAGGGGTCGTCTCAAGGGGAAGTGATGTTCGTGGGAGAATTAAAGTGCCGGATGTTGGAGAAAATGTAAGAGATGAAGGAAGTAAGGGACTTGAGGCAGGAGGGTTTGAGGAGGAGGTCGGGCATTGAGAATGGGGGGATGTTGGAGGACGTTGGAGCGACACGTGATGATGTGCGTCTGCCTTCGCGCCCCGAACATCGGGCAATCGAGGAGGAGGTGTTGGGGAGTTTGAGGTTGGGTGGGGTCGGAGGAGGTAGGAACGGTGTGCGCCGTGGCCGGTGAGGAACTGGCTTAAGTGGAAGGAAGTGGGTATGAAGGAGCGGAATGTGGAGATGGATGCGAGTGTTGGGAATAGGGAGCGGGTGTGAGATCCCTGTTCGGAAGACTCGTAGCGGTTTTGCCACAACCTATGCATGGCCTGCTTTGCGTGCTTCCGAACGTAGGACAGGGGGAAGTGGAGGTAGTCTGGGGCCTTATGGGATCGGGCGGCAGCTCCGGCGGCCTTGTCGGCAAGCTCGTTGCCCGCAATCTCGGCGTGAGCCTTTACCCAGCAGAACCGGATGCTGCCGTGGGGTAGGTGGGAGTGGTAGACGGAGTGGATGTTGGAGACGAGTGGGTGGGCAGAGTTCCGCTGCTGGAGGGACTCGAGGGAGGATTTGGAATCGGATAGGATGAGTATGTCGGGATATTTGTGGGAGTGGGCGAGGAGACAGGCTTGGAGGATGGCGAAAAGTTCGGCCTGAAAGACGGTGCAGGAGGAGTGGAGTTTGAATTTTTTGGTGAGGACAGAGGGACGGGATGAAGGGTCGACCCGGACGAGGGCTGCACCGACAGCGCCATCCTCCTGCTTGCTGCCATCGGTGTAGATGAGTATGGTATTGGGTTTACAGGCGTCAGATATTTGCTCCTCAGTTCGGGCGAGGTGGAAGTGGGGGGATAGGCGGAGAGAGGGGTGGAGGAGCTGAGATTGGGGAACTGGGGATTCAAGGGTGAGGTCTGACGGTAGGAAATGGGTGGTGCCTTGTACTCTGCACAAGTCGGTTTCGGCAGCGGCTTGGATTTGCAGGTCCAGGGGGGGGAATTGGGCGAGAGCGAGGGCTGCGTTGGTGGACACAGTGCGGTAAGCACGGGTGGCCCTCAGCGCGAACCCTCGCTGAGTTGAGGCAAGAATGCGTCGAGCCGAGTTAGTGGTGACCGTGTGGGCCCAGATGCCTGCGGCATAAGTTATGGTGGGGACGATCACATACCTATAGATGGCTTCGACGTTCTCGGGGTGTAGGCCCCAGGACGGGCGAATGAATAGGGAGAGTCGGGAGAAGAGCTGGGATGCTTTGGAAGTGATGAAGTTGAGGTGGCGGATGAAATTAAGGCGGTGGTCCAGGATGACCCCAAGGAGTTTGAAGTGGGTGGAGAAGGGAATGGGGGTGCCTCTCATGGAGAGTTGGGCGCGGGAAGCTCTTGGAGAAAAAGCTAGTGCGCTGGTCTTGTCCGGGCCGAACGAGAGCTTAACGCTATCCCCCCAGTCGGATATGGCCTCCAGTGCTGTGTTTGTGTTGTATTGTAGTGTGTGTATAGTGTCTGCGGTGGAAATGAGGAGCACGTCGTCAGCGTAGGCCTGCAGGTGGCAGCCCTCCGGTAGGGTGGCGGCAAGAAGCTCGTCCAATATGAGGTTCCACAAAGAGGGGCCACATGCCGAGCCCTGCACGCAGCCTCTGGACATAGCCCTGGTGACTGTGGTGCCAGCGTAGGTGAGTGATACTACCCTGCCCCCAAGGTAGTCTCGTATAAGGCGGTATATGTTGGTAGGGCACCTAACAGTGCGGAGGCGATGGAGAATGGCAGGCCACCAGGCTCTGTCAAATGCTGCCTTGATGTCCAGGGAGACGGCGGCGACAAGTCTGCCGCTGGCGCGTGCTGTGTTGATGAGGTGAGTAGCTTGATGTAGTGCGTGTGTGGTGGATGTACTTTTGCGGAAGCGATACTGAGAGGTGTTGGACTGGTGGGTGCTGTCGAGGTGAAAATTGAGCCTTTCTATAAAGAGCTTTTCCAAGAGCTTCCCAAACACGGGGATGAGTCCTATGGGACGAAGGGAACTGAGGTTTTCAGGGTCTAGTCTGCCTGGCTTAGGGATGATTCTGAGGACAGCTATTTTCCACGTAGACGGGAAGTGGCCAAGTGAAAGGCATCTATTTAGTAGGTTGGTGAGGAGCTCGGGAATTTGGAGGGCGGCGGCGAGGCAGATATCTGAAGTGAGGCCATCGTGCCCTGGGGATTTGGAGGGAGAAATGGATTTGAGGAGGGATAGGACTTCATCGGAGGTGAAGGGTGGGTCGTCGTTGGAGTCGGGTGGAACGTTGGGTTGGTTGCGAAGGACGAGGTGTCGGGGTAGGGAGTCGTAACTGGGGGGATCAGGAGGGAAAAAGTGGAGAAGGAGGGCTTCCGCCGTGTCGACGCTGTCGGTCGTGGTGGAGCCGTCGACGGTAATGGTGGCAGGTGGACGGCGTGGACCAGAGGATCTTAGGATGCGGTTGGTGATGTTCCAGACGTTGTCTCTGTCTTGAGACTCGCAAAAGGCCCTGAATTGACGCGAAGATTCCGCTCTTATCTCCTTAGAATACTCCAAGCGCTGGATGTTGTGGGCGGAGACGAGTGAAGGTAGCTCGGGGGACTGGCGGCGTTTAGCGCGTCTTAGCGCTCTGTGAAGGCGGAGGAGTTCCCTTTTGCGATGTTTCCGACCGTGGAGAGAAAGGATTCTAGGTGAGGAAGAGCCTGGTAGGGGTCGGAGTCGGGTTCAATGTAGGCAGACATGAGGTAGATAGATTTGGATGGAGTGGGTTTAAAAAGAATGATGGCAAGATTAGGGGTGGAGTATTGAGGGATGCCGATAGCTTGGATGCTGGAGGAAAGCCTGGAGTTAAGGATAATGCAAGTTTTGACAGTTTTGTTAATGGAAGGGAATTGAAAAATCTCGAAGCCGTGGATGTTGGCAACGACCCGCTGGTTGCCAGTGTACGACTCTGAGACGGAAGAGATGTGGGAAGAGTTAGAGGAAAGGAAGTTTTTCAGTTCGTGCAAAGAGGGATAAGAGCGGTCGCAGTTAATTTGAATAAAGGGGAGGTGAGAGTTATATCGGGAGGCCATAATCTATTTTTTCCGAAATTTTTCGTTGCATGGCGCGGACCCTAGGGCATACCTGGCTAAAAACAGAATGTCGTGTATCCGCGTCCGCCTTAAACCGAGCGTTGTGCTCGACGCAGTTGAGGCATACAGGTGGGGCGCCTCCAGCCGATATGGGGCAGCTGTCGGTGGTGTGGCTTCTGCTGGCACAGTGGAGGCACTTCTGCTGATCTTCCGCAACGGGGCAGCGGATCTGGGTGTGTCCGAACTGAGCGCACTTGCGCCATTGTCGGAACGGTGAAAATTCGTCGACGTGCACCCGCTGAAAGTCAAGGCACACCCTCTCTAGTGCCATGGATGCCCGCCAGAGTTGTGGTGTGCATATGAAGACCGCGTTGTACAGTTTTGGGTTGCGGTTCATACGCACCGTCCGTAGCTCTAAGTCCGTCGGGACAAACTGCTCGAGCGAAGGGTTTTGGGTGAGCACTGCGTCCACTAGGCGGTCGGTGGGGGTATCCTTGCTCACGCCCTTGAGTATGAGCATAGGGCGCAGCCTCCTCTCCCTATCTGCCGAGAGCGAGGGAGCTCCTAGAATGCGTGCAGCGGCGTCGGAGCAGTGCTTCTCGGATTCAAATTCGACGCGGATTTTCTTGTTCGAGAGGCTCTGGAGACCGGTGGGCACGTACTTCGTCTCTTTATAGTTAATTATTTTCCGGAGCTCCCTGATTGTGTCCTCTTTCGTGGCAGTTGGAGTGGTGTGGCCGACTATAAGAGCCGGCTTCGGTGGAGCCCTGGTGGTGGAGGCGCGTGGAGCGGGCGGTTTATTCTTCGTTGCTTATAATTGTTTTTATTTGCTATTTAATTCTAGAGCTATCACAGATTACAATTCCTAACAATCTAATTATCACAGTTATATTCCAATTACTATTATTATTAATCTCTTTAATATTATTAATACTGTATAAGTGTATAATTGGTAAATTGTATACAATAAAATATAAAATTTGTCTTACTTTCTATACTTACATACTAATATCACAGTTCCTTATTTTTACTACTAAGTTTTATTTCTTTTTATCACTAGTCTAGCTATTTTATCACAATATTTCAAGAAGGGTTTCCTCTTGTCTTTGCAGTTCATTATACCTGCTATGGTCCCCATATCTATTTTGGTGTCTATCTCTAGCTCTATATTTAGTCTGTCTTTGGCATATATTGGGCATTGCGTCAGTATGTGGGGAACATCTTCTATACTATCTGAGTCACAGATGCACGACGGGCTCTCCCGACACCTGAACCTGTTCAAGTATTGGGCGAACCCGCCATGCCCGGTGAGTATTTGGGTTAGTACCCCAGTCGGCCTTATCTTTCTCAATAATTTGTGCGCCTCTATTGCGTCGGGGAAGAAAGCTTTTGTTGTACTGGCTGTTGTTCCACTGATGTATCGTTGTGCCCATGTCCTAATGGTCTTTTCGCGAATTCGTTTTTTCGCGAAGGACACGGGACACCTGTCGTATTTTACGTTCCTCCCCGACCCTGCTGCCGCCTCTTTAGCCAGGAGGTTCGCCCGCTCATTGCCGGGAAGGCCGGCATGCGCTCTGATACAGAATAAGGAGACCTCCTTACCCTGGTCCAGAGCGCGCCCGAGTCCCTCCCTGGCCTTGACGGCGAGACGGTGATGGGAGCTTTGGCACACAAAGGTCTCGAGGGCAGACCTCGAGTCGCTGTATATGCCAAAGCTCCCCTCACTCCTCCTGACTACCTCCTCCACGGCCCGGCGTATGGCGAGCAGCTCGGCTTGATATACCGTGCAATAATCGGAGAGCCCGAGCTTGACGGCCTTTATTTCGGTGCCCTCTTTCCATATGGAGAGAGAGGCACCGACCCGTCCGTCAATCCGGCTCCCGTCGGTGTATATTTGCACCCTTTGCACGGCACATCGATCAAGACTTTCCTGGTCTTCGATCTCGCCGAAGCTCCACTCCACACACCGGGCCGGGTGAGGCAGCTGCGTGAAGCCTACCGCACAGTCCATCTCCCTGTCGTCCGGCATCTCCACGCACTCCCCCCTTCTCGCCCTGTACAGAGATGCAGCTTCATGTACCCTGAGATCTAGGGGAAGAATGCCGGATAGCAGCAGTGCCGCATTTAGTGATACTGTGCGATAGGCTCCACACAGTTTTTGCGCAAACCCTCTTTGTACGGCGTCTAGCTCTTTTTTGGTTGTTAGTTTGTCCGCCGCGTGCCCCCATGCTGCCGCTGCGTATGTAATTATGGGCTCCACCGCGGCCGTGTAAATCATGCGTATTATTTCTGGGTGGAGACCCCAACTAACTTTCGCAGCTGTGTTAAGTTGTCTATATATATTGAGAGCTCTCCGGCAGACGTTACGCACATGTGTGTTAAAAGTCAGCTTACTGTCAATAGTGAGCCCTAATATTTTTAGTTCATTTTGGTTGCCGATGCTGCTCCCTCCCATGTGTAGGCGGGGTTCGTCATATTTTAATTTTTTGGTTATTGTCATTGCGCCAGTTTTATGTGGCGCAAACCTTAACTTATTTTGGACTCCCCATTCCCACACACGCGCTAGAGCAGCATTTGCAATTTTTTCTATTTCCCGACCGGAGTTCCCCTTCACCAGCAGTACTATGTCATCCGCAAACGCCTGTACATGAACACCCAGGGTATGCAGTTCCACCAAGAGACTATCCAGCAGGACATTCCAGAGTATTGGCCCTCCAATGGATCCTTGTACACAGCCTTTTTCCGTGTTTCTGGTGGCTATATTGTTGGCGTATTTCACTATTACCTGTCGATGGCTTAGGTAATTTTCAATTACTCGTCTCAATTTTGTTGGGCACTTTAGTTTTTTGAGACCTACTATAACAGCCGGCCACCAGGCGCTGTCAAAGGCCCCCTCTATGTCCAACGAGACAATTGTGGCAATTTTCTTTTCTCTTATGGCCTCTCTGGCTTTGCCGGTTAGGACACAGAGGGAGTCCTCCGTACTTTTTTGAGGCATAAAACCGTACTGGCTCGGGTGAAGTCGTGGCACAATGTGATGCTTTATTCTGTTTACCAGCATTTTTTCATAAATTTTGCCTAAGACGGGGAGCAGGCCTATTGGTCGGTAGGACTTTGGGATGGTGTAGTCGCTTCTAGCTGGCTTTCGCAGAACAACCACGGTAGTCTTCTTCCAATTTTTGGGGAAGTATTCCAGTACTAGACATTTGTTTAGTATTTCTTGGAATACTTCGGGATTTGCCTCGATGGCTGCTCTGCAAATGTCAGCAGTAAAGCCGTCTGCACCTGGTGCTTTCTTAGGGTTGAAGCTCCGTGTTGCGTATAGCATTTCTTGCTTAGTAAATGCCGGCTCGCAGGATCCATCTTGCTCGTCCGGATTCTTTGCTTCAGCCCTCGTTGCCCTGTGTGCCTCCGTGTCTAGTGCTTCGTCGTCTCCTGGGTAGAATACCTCCGCCAGCCATACTGCTGACTCCTCGCCACTTAATGTTTTGCCTTCTTTTCTTAGAGGCTGGTCTTCCTTCCTTTTCTCTGTCCTTTTAATTATTCTATATATTCCTTCCCATATTGTTTCCCGTTCTTGTTTTTCGCAGAACCCCTTCCAACTTTCAATCTGTGCCTTTTTTACTTCACTTTCATATTTTTCCTTTTCTTGTAGGTAATCTTCCACTACGAGGGCTCTACGGATCTGTGCAGCGCAGCGTATTCTCCTGTTCTTCGTGAGTACCGACTTTTTAAGTCTCGCCAACTCCTCGGACCACCACGGTATCACAGTTTTGTGTTTATTATTTTTCTTGTGTAATGTATTTGTTCATGTGTGCGTTAATTGTTGTGTATATGTTGTGATTGTGTTTTCTAATGTCTGTGTGTCTGTAATATTTTTGATTTCTGTTATGTTAATGTTACTGTTTGTGAGAAACTGGTTGAATTCCCTTTGGAATTCTCCCCAGTTTGCTCCTTTTGTGCTGTATTTTCTTGTAGTGGTTTCTATTGTTTTTTGTGTACTGTGTGTGTGTATGTTGAATGTGATTGCGTTGTGGTCCGAGTCAATTAGTTCTCTATTCACCTTCCAGTCGGTCACCTTGTCGAGGAGGTTTTCGGAGCAGATGGTGATGTCTACTACGCTGCTGCACATTTTGCCATTTCTAATGACTTCGAAGGTGGGCTCATCTCCTACGTTTATTACCTGCAAGTTTCGTTCATTCATCATTTCTGTCATGCTTTCACCTCTTATATCCGTTTTCGCGCTGCTCCACCAGGTGCTCTTTGCGTTAACATCTCCTCCGAATAAGACATTGTTTTGCCTTGTCGTATCTAATATTTTTTCCATATGGGATATGTAAGGCTCTATCGGGGAGTTGGGTTCAAAGTAAAGGGACACCACGTACATCCACTTAGCACCAGTTCGGATCCTCACGACTACGATGTTGGGTGTCGTGAGTTCTGGGCACAGTTCTGCTTGTATTTCCTGATTAAAGATCATGATTGCTGCCTTTACTGTGCCGTCTTCCTCTTTGGTGCTCTGGTACGTCCTCACTCCTTTATATCCCTTTGCCTCCCACCCGTTGCCAACGTAAGGCTCCTGTATCAGAGCCAGCGCCGTCTTGCTATTTACTGCTTCCATAACTAATTCATCCATCGCTCTCTTCGCTCTCTGTACATTCACTTGTATGACTGCGCTGGCTCTGATCGTGGGGTTTCCTTTTGTTCTGTTATGAGTCACCTCGGCTCCTTTTAACAATATGCCACTCTTGACGTAGCAATTTTGTCCCACCTGCTTCTGATCGGGCATTGGTGATGAAATGCATTGTGTGCATTATCGCCAATTTTCGCCTTTGTACAGTTTATGCAGCATGGTGGGACCCCACTCGTTAAATCCTTACAGTCCTTCTTCTGATGTTCCCCGCCGCAGTGACTACACCTTTCTTGTTCTTCCTTGCAAAACCTCTTTGTATGGCCGTAGCCCAGGCACATTGAGCACTGTGTCAGGGGAGATTGATCCTCCACTCGTACATTCTGTGTTCATTCATTTCTGTGTTTTTTATTAGTTGCAATAAAGAATTTTATCTATCTATCTATCTATTCTGTAGGTCGACTCTCATTCTTCCCCTCTCAGTCATCCTCTTCCATAGTGCCGGGGCTACCGCCATAACAATATGGCTAGTGAGGGGGTTCCTTGCTCTTCTCTGGAATTTGAACTCTATAGGTTTTTTTTTTTTTTATAATGAAATTCAATTCTGCAGACTCTTTGGTCCGCACTTTTTTGAGATTAGACAATTTTATTAGTTTAAAAAACATTTACAATATTTGCATGTCGCTCGGCATGCTCGTCTTATTCTAAAGATTAACATTCTGTTCTGTCAGTGCTGTACCTGGCATGCGTTTTTTTTTATTATTATTATTATTATTATTCCTATTTAATTTTATTATTAGCTCGACCTCGATGGTCGGTTATTATTATTATTATTTTTATTTGTATTTTCTACATCTCAGCTCAAAGCTGGTTTTCTCTACACTTACGGGTTGTCACCAAGTAAGTGCGGAGTATGTATGTGTTATGGTGTTGGTACATGATTGTCTTCGATTTGCAGAAATTTTCTTACTATTCTACAGGTGTTGAGGATGGCGGCTTTCTGTAGAGTTATATATAGAGTGTCATTGAGGTCTAACATTTTGAGGCTGTGATGGAGATGACGAGGTATAACACCGGTAACAGAGAGGACTATAGGAATTATGTACACTTTGTCTTGTTTCCAAATTCTTACAACTTCTTCTCGGAGATCCGTGTATTTATTAATTTTTTCTGCTATGGTTTTTTGAAGGTTGTGGGTGTTGGGTACTGCAATGTCTATTAAATATGAAGTCTTCCGTAATTTATCTTGTAAAATTATATCTGGCCTGTTGTAGTGGATGGTCCGGTCGGTAAGTATTGCGCGGTCATAATATAGTTTATATGAGCTATTTTCTAGAACTGTTAGGGGTGCGTATTTGTAATAGGGTGTGTCTGTGTTTTGGATGAGTTTGTGTTTGAGTGCTAGCGTTTGGTGAATAATGTTTGCTACTTGGTTGTGTCTGTGTGTGTAGTCGGTTTGTGTGAGGTTTGTGCATGCTCCTGTAATGTGTTGGATGGTCTCTGGATGGTTGTGGCATTTACGGCATTTATCATTTGTGGTTGTGGGATCTTTTATTATATATTTTCTGTAATTTTTAGTATTGATGATTTGATCTTGTATTGCAAGCAAAAATCCTTCGGTTTCAGGAAACAGATTACCTACTTTTAACCATTTGTTTGAAGCTATTGGATCTACGTGGGACTGTTCCAGATCATGAGCATGTCGTCCATGGAGAACTTTCGTTTTCCAATTTTCAATTTTTTGTTTTTGTATATCTTCATTACTAGTAACATTCATGGAAGTTGTTTGACTGTTAAGGTTTAGCGGAGTGTAATTGTTATCATTTTTGACTATGGCATTGTGAATTTGACTGGAAGCTGATTTGGTGTAGAAGAATGTTTTCAGTTTGGAGATTTGCTTCTGCCAAAGATGGTAGATATCTATTAGGCCTCTCCCTCCTTTATCTCTACTGATGGTAAGTCTTTCTATAGCTGATTTAGGGTGCATATCATTATGTTTAGTAAGGATGGTTCGTGTGGATCGTTGTAGTTGCTCGATGTCTGTTTTGGACCATTTTATGATTCCAAAGGAGTATGTTAGGATTGGGATGGCATATGTATTAATGGCTTTTATTAAGTTCTTACTGTTAAGATGTGATTTAAACTACAACCTAAATATTTATATAAATCTGTTGATTCCATCGCAGTGATAGATTCTGTGTTATTTATTTCATAATTTCCAGGACGGATCTTACCTCTAATAATGTGTAGTGTTTTGCATTTATCCAAACCAAATTGCATATTGATGTCTTCACTGAACTGAGTTATAATATCTATTAGTTTCTGCATATCTTTATCCGATTTGGCGTATAATTTTATATCATCCATATACACTAGGTGTGACATAACTATTTCAGATGTGGAATATTTTAATATGTAACCTGCTTTAGTTTGTTGTAATAAACGAGACAAAGGATTAAGGGCTAAGCAGAACCACAAAGGACTCAGGGAATCACCCTGGTAGATTCCTTTTTTTATTGATATCTGTCTCGTAATAACAGTGTCATATTGGGTTTTTAGGTGTAGTGTTGTTTTCCATTGTGTCATTATGTTCCGTAAAAAATCTATAATTTGGGTGTTAATTTTGTACAGCTGTAATATTTGTATTAACCATGAATGTGGAATGCTATCAAATGCTTTTTTATAGTCTATGTATGTACAGTGTAGGTTTCTATTGTTTACCGTGGCGTGCTTGTGTATTGTGGAGTCTATAACTAGCTGTTCTTTGCATCCCATGTGGCCTCTCCTGCAACCTTTTTGTTCTTCGGCTAGTATGTTATAGTGTTGGATGTGTGCGTTGATTTTTTGTGTGATTGCTGATGTTAGTATTTTGTATATTGTGGGTAAGCATGTGATCGGCCGGTATTGTGAAGGTTGTGAGGAGTAATTAGTTTTTGGTAACATGTAAGTTATACCTGTTGCTATGAATTCAGGTATTATTTGTTTACCTAAGATTATCTCAGTTATGTTTTTGGCTAATGGTAGATGTAGAGAGGTGAGTTTTTTGTACCAGTAGTTTTGTATTTTATCCACACCAGGAGACTTCCAGATATGTAGTTTACTTGTAATTATAGCTATATCGGATTCTGTTATTTCCTTAAATTCCATTTCTTCTATTGTATTATGTTTTGATTTTTCTTCTACTATCCAATCTGCGTTGGTATTGTGCTGTATTTGCTGTTCCCAAATTTCAGACCAGAATCTTTCTAACTGTTCTTGGGTAGGTATTTCTCGGGTGTTCTCGTTTATTTCAACTTTTGGTTTTTGTAGGTTTCTGTAAAATTGTCTTTCATTTGTCGTAAAAGTTATATTTTCATTCTTCCTCTGTAACGCTTTTTTGTATCTTTTAAGTCTGTGGGCTTTGAGTGCTAACTTTTGTTTTAATGTATCTAAGAATTCCTCGGGTTTCTTATTATCCTTTTCATGTCTGCTGTGTACTGTCCTACTCTTAAATATAGTCTCAACACATTTGACAACCTTGTTCGACCTGTTGTGGTTGATATATTGTGTAAGCCTACCACAATCAGCTCGTAGTTTTTCTATATCTTTTTCCAGTCTTATTTGCCATGGGGGCTTTTTAGTGTTGCTGCTTCTAGGGATGTTTGTGTGATCACCTATTTTATAATGTAACTCTTCTGATATAACTAAAGCTGTGCAGTAAATTAGGGTATGTATATCCATTAGTTGTGCGTTCACCGTTACAAATTGGGTTAGTATTGCATTAAACACGTTTATAAGATTTGTGAGTATGGGAGTGTATCTAAGTTTAGGTAACCTAGGACGTGTTGTAGGATCCATTCCAGAATATTTTGTGAGGGCTGTTTGAAGTTTATCAACTAGGATTTCAGTGTTAGTATCGTTTATTGGGTAAGTGTCTGGTATAATGTCAATATCATTTTCTAGTGTCAAAGTTATCACCTCAGTTTGTGTGGATATATGGGATGAATGTGTACTTCTTTGTGTATATGAGAGTGGTTGTGTCTGCGCGTAAGTTTGTGTGTCTGTGAGTGTTTGGGATCAATACAACACCTAACACTTAACTTAACTGTGTTAAGTGTTGTATTGATGTTTATGTATTGACTTATATTTGATGTGTTATCCTCGGTGTTTTCTTGATTTAACTGCATCTGTACCTGATATTTAATTTCATTTAGAACTTCTTCAGATAGTAATTTATTCCTTATTATTGTTCTTCGTTGATCAGAGATTCTTTGTTCCGTGACTTTTACTTGAGGATATTGCGCTGTGAACAGTTCATGTAGTCTTTTGCGATATGTGGTCATGTCGGTTTCTAATTTGGTGATAAAGTAATAAGTGCGCATGATGAATATGTTTACTTCTTTACTCCAAGACATACGCACTCTGGGTTTACCAGCTTTCGTGGACGCAGGTAGAAAGGCGGTTGCCTCCTGCGCAACATCAGAAGCCGGTGTCGGTGAATTTATATTTGAACTAACTGTAGTAGGCGAAGATAATGTGGAAGGTGTGTAAGATATTGTACTTGGGCTATATGGTTCTGAATATGGACTGTTGCTGCAATATGTATGAGTTTCGTCGGCTGTAGAGTTTTGTGTGGTGGAAGCCCGCCTGCTCAACTCCTCACCGCTGACGGATCGCATGCTGAAACACCCAGCGTCAGCTCCAGGTGTGCCCCGGCGATTGCCCCCGGGAAGCGGTCCTAAACGTTTCCTTTTATTTCTAGTCTCCATATTAGATGGGTTACCATTGCCTTGTTAGCCACGTAAGTTTCAACAGTACGCGTGCCCGCCCCCCACGAGGTCTGGTGTTCGACTCGGGCGTAAGGATGGAATTTAGGGGGCTTATTATTATTATTATTATTATTATATATATTTCTTTTGTGTTTTGTTTATTGTTACCAATTGAATATACAACGTATAAAAAAATTGAGCACTAATATTTAAGGGTGCGTATGTATACCTAGTAAGGTAGTCACTGTCAAAATATTACCATTAAATTCGGAAAATTTTTTTCCATACATTTTTTTTTACTCATTATTATGTCAATAAATTTGACAACCCTAATTTTGATATTCTCAAGTGCAAGCGCCGGGTGAATGACCTTTGACTGTAGCACGTGTAGGCTCCGTGCCGCGTGGTAGGCACGTTCGCGCGACGAAACTCCGACCGCCCCCCCCACCAGCGCCGCCGCCCGCTCACTCCGCTTTAGTAATAACTTTACTAATTACTAATAAGCAAACAACAATATTTGCTTTAAAAAATTATGTTTTGTGTAGAAAAAATCATGAACAAGACTGTAGGATAATTAAAACAATCATAAAAAAATTATAAACGTGTTCATTTATTACCTTCTACTCATTACACAAATACTAAATATTATTCACAATCGTGTAATTGTTTTAAAGTACAGATAAAGAACACAAAAAGTACACACATTTTTCGTCACTCACAATCACAAATAAGGCTCGAAGTGGCAGAGTTCCGTCCGACGTAGCATAGATGTCCTCGCGTTATGCAACATGAGTTATGGAAGCAAATCAGTGTTGATTTGTTCCTTCCTTTCCTCTCGTGATCTACATTCAACCGTATAAACACTGCTTTTCACATAACCCCATAAAAATAATCCATATGGTTCACAACAAAGAGATCGCCGGCCCGTCGAGTGCTCGACCTTGGGTTTTCGTCAAAATATGACAATATTTGCTCTTCTAACTCCACGGGTCGCGAGGTAGGACGTCCTGTTGCAGTGTGGTCCGCATGAAATGACCCAGTTCTCTGGAGTCGCAGGCACATATTCAGCTGGGGGTCTACCATCGATGAACCGCTGCCGGTAAATCTGGCGCGCTTCATTAATGCTGTTGTTACGAGCAGCACCAACACACAGCATCATCTCATAGAATTCACTATTCGAATAAACGTGACGACTCATTTTATTTTTGGTTGGGTAGCGACTAACGTTCTCAAGAGATACGGAGCAACTGAGTTAGTAGCTACTAGCTCAAAGGAACCGAATTGCGAGTCCAAATCGCAGGGTTCAGTAATAAAAATACAAAATCGGTCATCATTAAATTATTGTTTCTTACGAGTAGCAACTGTTTTTACATAATTGTGTTAATATTTTTAATAATACACGAATATAAACTTAATTATTACATAATAAACTCTTACAAGACATATTGTGGAAGAGTAAATCTACTTCTTATCTTTATTGACCCTTTCTGATAGAAAAATAAATATCGTTTATAACTTAGTAAACGAACTGTTTCTTCATTAGGGCTAAATTATTAATAGAACGATATTTTTTGTTGTTGTACTTAAATAATCTTCATTATCCTTAAATAATGTTAAATATTATCTGCTCAGCAAAATTATCTAATAAACTAATAATTACATTTGTCATGAAAGATTAGTTTAAAATTTATAAAAATTATGACGCCATATTCTACGGAACCTAAACTATTAAAAATCATCAGTTGTGGGAGGGGCTAATCGCTCGGTCAAGGGCCAACCCCTTTCGCTAGCAATGCGACGCGATCGGCGCGGAAGGAAGTTCAAAATTCTTAGAATTTCTTTGCCTACGCACCGACAGTCCACGTGGACTAGCTAGAATAGTGATTTACATGCAGATACGACACGACTTTGATTTGCCGCGGTGGAAAGGTTACGTAATAAGTTTAATTTTTTAAATAACTGTGGATAAGTAAATTATTTTATTTTAAATAATAAATTAAATCTTCATAAATTAGTTGTAGTAAAGATTTTAGAGTATTAAAGTAACTGAAAAAAAAACAAAATAATAATGTGTCGTAAATCAAACTAAATATTTGAGCTATTTCAATTAAAACAGTTTATTAAGCGTCTAAGAACAATTTTATTCCGAAACGTTTCGGTAATTTCTTAACGATAAATAGATACAGTTCTTAGACAAGAGCGTCATTCTCTAGTTGAAGGATGTTAGGCAGAAATATGGGGTTGGTAGTTTTGCCACTTCTGAATTGTTGATCTTTGATATAAAGTTTTTTGACCCGTTCATTGCAGCTGTTAGGGTTGCAACCTTAAGAGTTTAAGGAAAAATTTAAACTACATTTTCTCTAAAACTATAAGATTTCCAGTCATCAGTTACTAATAAAAAATATTAGGTATCACCAAACGAGTACGTCGTTCAAGTTTTAGTGCATAATTTTTTTACACGTTGTATACTTATTATATTTTTTTTTTCATTCTTTTTAATATATATATTTTCACTGTGTCTACCGCATGCAGGTTGATAGTACAATGATTGATTCCTTACTATACTAGTACAATAATGTTTGTTTTATTTTATTATTATTATTACTAAATTAATACAATATTATTATAGTTCATACAATGTTATTGCAATCAATACAATATTATTACAATCAAATTAAATACAATATTATTTATAATGTTATATATTACTACAATATATTAACACGACATTATACAATTATTACAATATTATTTCGATACATTTAAATTCAATTAATCAATACAATACAATTACAATTCTTAATAGAATATTGTCTAGTGAGTGCAATTTGGCAGATAAGATGTTATTCTGCATGTCATTTGTGGTTTTGAACGCACGGTTTGTATTTTTAACACAAGTTCTGGTTACAATTTTACGATTTGGCTGGTATATCGTTGTTTTGGCTTGTGTGGTTGGACGCACGGCTTGACCCCAGTACGTCCCCAATGCCTTATTTGTTTTTACTATTTTGAGGGGGTTCGGTCCACCGATGCTATTATCGCATCTCTGACGTCATCGTCCCCGTTCTTCATCGCCATTTTTATGTTGTATTCGCCTATTTCACGGACAGACGCTCGTACTGCGCGTGTTATCAGACGAGCTGTTGCGTCTTCTTGAGTGTCGTCCGTGAAATAGACGCATACATCCATATGTCTTGAGACGGCCACGACCGCGTGTTGGACACTTTTTAAAATTCTCGAGCGAGTTGCCGTGGTTCGCACTATGTAGACGGTCTTATAAGTAAGTCCCTGCGATTCGTGGATAGTTAAGGTTCGAGAGCCCCCGTCCTGACCGTAACCCTGACTGATAAGAAGAGCCTTCTCAGCCTGGGTGTGCACCAGGTATAACGTATTTAGTGCTTTGGGTACTCTCTCTCCCCTATACCCCTTTATCGCTAGGGATCTGACCGTCGTTTTAGCTGAATAAATGCCCTCATAGATCTCATTGAGGGCATATGCGACATCCATGGGATTTCTGAATGTGCACGGCAACTCTCTCGTGATGTGTATTAGTGAATGTGGTGTAGTGTAAAACAGCTTGAAAAGATTTTCCCTGTCGATGTAAGGAAGCTGGTTGTGGTCTCCGACTAGGAGAACGCTTTCGGCTTTTGTTACCAATATAGCCATAACTATAGAACCAAAGTGGTTCATGAGGGCCTCATCCACTATTAATCGTTTACACGATTCGCCCCCATAAACCCCATTGATCAATAGCGACGCCATAGTTCTTACGCGTCTTTTGACTTTGCGCTCCCCTACCTTCTCCATCAACTGCTCCCTCAAATCATTTGCGGCTTCCGTTGTTGAGGTGACCAGTATATCTCCGTCCAAATTGACCCGATTTATAATAAATGTAGTTTTCCCACAACCTGGGACTCCGTTGATCCAAGTAAACTGTGGTGTGGCCCAGTCGTCCGGCATCTTGCCTTCCGGGAGATTACTCAATATGGCTTCCGCCATCTCCAGTCTTCTCCCTTCATGCATGAGCCTAGTGCACTTTGCCACTACCACTATCGGTTCACCAGGAGGTGTTCTAAATCGGGTCTTCTTCTCTGTGCCCTCCCCCTCAGGCTTCTCCTCCTTTTCTACGAACCCCATGCTTTTGCTGTATGCAGCCATGTACTCCCCCGACATTCCGCCATGTAATACCTGGCTTGTGTCGTTGTTGTACACCGCTGCTTCCGCTTCTTCTAGTAGATTTCCTAGCAGCCCCAAGGAACCTTGCTGGTAAGCCTGCATGATCTTCATGCATGTTAACTCATTTACCTGCATTGTTGCTCTTGTGACAGATAAGGCGCTCATCATCCCCATATGCTGCGCTGAGGGTTTCTTGTTGATGGATGTTGACGCCGTCGCATGGTCTTTAACTATTTTTCTCTTTATTCTAGACGTTACCAAGTCTGCGTTTGTGCAGAGTTTGTCCCTTATTTTCCCGGCTGTTTCTAGGGACTCGCAGGTAAGTAGCACCTTGGTAGCCATCTCAATTCGTACGTGGTCGGCTTTCAGCCCAGAGTTTTCGGAGTCCAAAACACGATTTATCGCTTTTATGACTCCATACTCGCTCTGGTTCGCGTCCTTGCTTTCCACGACGAATCCCGGTCTCATTACGGGTTTCTGGAACGGTTTTTTGGAGGCTTTGTCGGTGGATTTGGATGAAACCGGTTCCCTTTGCTCAACCATGCTTAGGCCTGAAGTGCTTAAGGTTTTATCCTCATATAGCTTCCGGCACAGTTGGTCTGCTGCTTTGGCCATTTCGCATGTGAGTGTGGCTTCCGGTTTCCTCGAGATGTGCATGCGGTCCGCTCTGAGCCTGGTGTTCTCGAAATCTAAAGTATCCTTTATCTCATCGACCAACCTGCCACCTGATTTGGTGACGTCGAAGCCTTTCACGATAAGGGTATACTTTTTCTTTCCCTCTCCAGTGTGCATGGCCGATGTAATGCCATTTCCGTCATCTGCCTGGTCTCCGGTGTTGATGGAGGTCATTTCATTTGGCGTGACTGATGCACATTTAGGTTTTTGCTGGAGGTTGCTCATTCCTTTTCTCGCATGCACTGCTGGTTCTTTCTGTTCATTGGAGTAGCCACTAGTCCCGGCTTTGCTCGGCACAGTAAGTGTTCTTCCGAGTGACTCCTCCAGTGGTCCAGCTGTTGTTTCTCGATGCGATCCCCGACACTGCCTCTGTCTCGTTGATGCACGGTTTGTGTATGGATATGTTTGGTGGTGTTGTGGTTGTGGTTTTGTGGTTTGTGCGGCACAGGGTCGCTGTTTCCCTAGCCCTGAGAAAAAGGTCTTTACTCTGGCCCATGTCGATGTTAGTGACATTTTGTCGGCCTTTTCCCTCTGCCCCATGAGTGCCGCTTCTTCCTCCACCCTCTTCGCCAGTCTTTCAGACCCGCTGACTATGTCGCGGTCCATTTGGGCGGGCGGGGCGCTCTGGTCTTGACGTCGTGGTGTCAGGAAAGAGAGGTTTTGCCTTCTCTCTTCGTACACCACCACCTCATGGTACTTGGAGGCTTCCAGGGCTCCTATATAGTCCCTAGCCTCTCCTTTCTGGTACCCTACGACCATCGCGTCCACACTGATTCTTTTGGGTGGAGTTTCTCCCTCTCCGGCCCAGGCCGCTATTCTACGCAGCACCTCACATGCCCTCCTATAACCTGTGGTACCTTCGCTACAGAATAGCGCGATGAGCTTATTCTTCTCTCGCACTACTCTACAGCGATGTCCTTCCACTAGTACTTCAGGTAGGGCATTATAGACTTTTCGTCTCATGGTGATTTTTGAGGTGCTTCTGTTTAACAGGGCTCCAAGACCGGGGGAGATGTACACCGAGCTGCGGGCCTCATCATTGCAGAAGGCTATCCCCATTCTCTCCGCATTGCCGTCCATGAATAGGGCAACGCTGCGAATGCGGATCCCAGGGCTTCCAGGTTCCCCGTGCTTTGTTATATGTAGTGTGTGTATGTGTGCTGTTTGTTGGTTGGTGTAGTCATTTACTGGTTGCGAGAGCTGTGGTCGCGATTGCGGAGCGTTTACCGTGGGTGTCTGTTCAGCAGTCAGAGTACTGTTCCTTCTGACTGCTATATCCGCCACGTACTCCATGTAATCTAGCATGCTAGCTCTTTTTTTTTTGTTACCAAGCTGGTCTGGTACGCTCTCTTTTGTGAGGTTTTCTTCCAGAACGCACTCCAGGTCATGTCGGCGGGATTGGAACCGTGGGCATTCCAGTAGTAGGTGCCAGACTGTTTCTCTTTTGATTTGGTCACACTCGCACCCCGGCTCGTCCTTCAGCCTAAATCGGTGCAAGTATTCACCAAAACCTCCGTGCCCTGTCATTATCTGTATGTGTAGCGGGTTCAACCTGGTCTCCCTGACCAATTTATACGCTTCACGTACGTTGGGTAGGAAACCTTTGGTTATAGATCCCGTGACGGAGGAATCATATCTGTCCTGCCACTTCCTGATAGATTCCTCTCGGATCTTCTTTTTCACATATGACAGGGGCACTGCTGCGTAGTCGTGCACCTCCACCTCCTTTGCTGCCCCTTCCTTGGCCAGTTCGTCGGCCCTTTCGTTCCCTGGTGTTCCGACGTGGGCTTTTAACCAGAAAAGTCTCACCTCCCTCCCCTGCGCACGTATGTCCGCTATACACTCCTTGATGGTCTTGGCTAACGGGTGTACCATTCTTGGGCCGCTTATCAACTCCAGAGATGATCTTGAGTCACTCAAGATGTTGATAATCGGCTCCTGGCTGGCCTTCACCTTTTCCAGAGCTCTGTGGAGTGCATATAATTCCGACTGGAATACCGTGCACGTTGGGTCGAGGCTGAAAACTTCCCTGTCCTTCTCTCTGCCTTCCTCCCACCAAGTGAGTGCTGCTCCCACTTTTCCCTCCATCTTACTGCCATCAGTATATATCTGTGGTCCCGTAATATTTAGGGTTTTTTGGGCGCACTCGTCCATGCTGTCGAGAAGCTCGTAATCGGCTGATATTCTGCTCGATGGGTGTGGTAGGTCTAATACCCTTACGTTCCTCTCGAGAGCGCTGTTTGGCGGAAGGAAATCATCCGAGATACCTCTCTTCGCTTCGTAGAGAGTTGCGACCTCTCGGATGCGTAGGTCTATTGGCAGGAGTCCTGACAGAACCAGTGTCGATGTCAGTGACGCGGTTCTGTAAGCCTTACACGCACGCTGCGTGTGGTTCCTCCTCTCTGGAGTGCGTCTAGTTTCTTCCTGTTGGTCTCTAACTTAGTTGCGTCCGCCCAGGCGACTGCCCCATATGTCAGTATGGGTTCTATGACGGCTATGTATGTGGTCCTTATCACCTCACCGTTGAGCCCCCAAGTGACCTTCGCCGCGCACGCTAATTGCTTATATATGTCTGTGCTCTTTTTGCATATATTTGCAACGTGCTCGTTGAAGTTAAGGTTCCGGTCAATGGTTAGGCCGAGAAGTTTGACACTATCCACCAAAGGTATATGGATTCCTGACATTTCTATGTGGGGAGGGTTGAATTTTAATTTCTTAGTTAGAAGCATCGCTGTGGTCTTGTGCGGTGCAAAATTCAACTTGTTCTTTACTCCCCATCTATATGTCTTTTCCAATACCTGGTTTATAGCGTCCTCCATCTCTCCCATGGACTCTCCTGAGAAGACAAGGACTCCGTCATCTGCGAACGCCTGACAGTATACCTCTTCGACCGATAGTGTTTGGAGCAAGGGGTCCAGAATGATGTTCCAGAAAGTGGGCCCACCTATGGATCCTTGTACGCATCCTTTTGTGGTGGACCTTTTGTTTTTTTCGATGCTGGCAACACTAGCGAATAGATGTCATTTATCCAGCTCTGGTTTTAATTTGTTATTTTAATTATTTTAAGCAATTAACAATAAGTTTTGTGTGGTTCATCAAATGTGAAAAGTGATAATTAACCAGGATAAACATTTGTGACTCGGTGAATTGTGAACTATTCGAGATACTTTATTGTAAAACATCGTAACGGTCGACCGGCAATTTGTTTTACAATTCAAACTTAATAAATGTTCTTCAGCTTCTACATATACCGGGGGAGTATAAGTTTCTTTTTATTTCATCAAACATTAGGCTATTTATGTGGTGTATTGAGAGTATTGAACTAAAATTTTGAGGAAACATATAATATGTTTGTTTACCTACCTGTCAAAAACAAATATATTTTTCAAGTTCAATATTTTCCTCCTATTTATTGATGTTTATTATTATTTCATTACACAAGCTTCACTCATTACAAAACTCACTTAGAAGTGAGATACGTCAATCTACAAACACAAGGGTTTCTGTTACCTCTCTTTATTTGACATATTGTGGAAGTAAAGTTGACGGTGACTAATTAGCCCCAGACAGGCACCTACATTGTTACTACACAATCATTTCAAATATTCTTCTCACAAAAAAATATATAATATATCTGTGTAAAAGTAAATAAACCATAAAAAACAGAACATTATTAAAAGTGTCTGATTCTGTATCTTAATATTCCAGGTCCTTGTAAAATAACATTCACAATGATGTCCCGCAAAACAGCTGCGAAGGAAACTGATATGAAGTTGAAGCAGGCACTACAGGATTTGCAGGAATCTCGTGATCTCTGCAACAAATTGATGCAGGAACGTGAAGAAAGTGAGGAGGAGTTTGTGAAACTGGTGAATAGCAACAAACTTTTGAAGAGTGAATTGGCTGACCTTCACAATAACTATGTGGATGTGACAGCACAGTGCAATATGTTGCAGGACACTATTGACTCTTTCCAAGAATGCAGCAATACTCATGAACGGGCCTTGAGTAGAATCACTGACCTCGAGATAAGCCTAAGTGAGGCGTACAATAACATGAAGCATCTCGAGGAAAAAAACAAGGAGTTAAATGTGAATATTCCTTCTCAAAGCTTGTTCAGTGAGTTGTCTGTTCATAGTGGTAATTTTAATGTAGAACAATCCTTAACCATGAACAAATCTAACTGTGTTGAAAGTAGTATGCGTATGACCAGTATAAGAAAATTAAAAAAATACATTCGTGTAAACAAATTTATTAATAGAAATAAAAACTCCATAAACATGCACAAAGAACTAAAAAACCATATGTCATTGAGAAAAGAGCGAATAGATTTAATTAAAAAAATGAAAGAATTAGAAAATAGTTCAAAACATAGTGATTATAATCAGTTCACAACCAACTTGGAAACCAAAATAAGTAATTTAGAGAGCTCCTTAAAATGTATGTTAAATGAAATTCATAGCATTATCACAAAAACAACTACAGAATCAGTTGCTTGCTTCCAAGGACATGGAAGACTTTTGCAACTTTAATGCTGAAAGATTTGAGTCCTTGGGTACAAAAGTTGATTGTTCATGTAATAATAACACTCAATTACTGCCATTAAACCAGTTATCTAACTCGCAGAAGGTAAATGTTGAAACGACAGATTCACAGCATACATTATAGGTAGTAAACTGTGTCCCTTCCATATCCATACAACACTCAGATCCTCAGTATACTTTGGAGGTAGCAAACTGTGACCCTACCATAGCCACACAACAACCTAAAATTGACCAACAATGCAAGGGAATAAAATAAATAACACAAACATATATATTCTCTGATCAGGTAGGTGTTGGTTTGGGGTCACTGATCAACAATCATACATCAAGATCTGTAACCAACCACTGTATGCCAGGTGCCTCTTTGAAACAAATAATAGATTATATTTGTACTTCGGACATTGATAGCTTTTCTGACATTATAATTTTTGTAGGAAGCAGTTTACATGTACAAACTAAAAATATAAGGGACAGTTTCACTAAACTCACAAAACATGTCAAGTGTAAGCAAATTTCTTGGTGTGCATTCCCCTATTCACAGTCCGTAGATAAAACAAATAATGACAAGATTTATACCTTAAATAAAGTATTGCATCATTTAATAAGTCGTCATAGCTATTTATTTAATTTCTTTGACACTAATAATTTTGTAAATAAATTTTATTTGACAAAAAACAAAATGTATTTATCCAAGAAATGTAGGCAAAATATAGCTACATTATTAGGAAATAGAATAAATCATAACAACACGGTATCCAATAGGTTTACTACTGGCTCCGGGGCAAATTCTTTTTTAGTAATGTAAGTATGACAAAAGAGACGAATAATGACAACTGCATAGTTTTATTACATCAAAACATTAACCGCTTCTCTTGCAAAATAATTGATATTGAACTATATCTAGACAAAACTAATGTAGATATACTTTGTCTAACTGAAACGTGGCTAAAGCCAGACACCATGTCTTTTAATATAGAAAGTTATGAAGTGGTCAGTGTATTCAACAGAGTGTCTGCTGTTGGGGGCGGTTGTATTATTTTTATGAAGAATGGAATAAAATACAAGGAACGCAATGATATTATCCGTCTTTCTGTTGATCGCGTTTGTGAGATTGCTAGTGTGGAATTAAAGGAATTTTTAATTGTTTGCATATATAGGCCACCTGCATCTTCAAACTTTAAAGAATTTTTAATAATTTTAGAAGAACTGTTAGACAAGATTTTTAATGTTAAGAAACCTATTGTGATTTGTGGCGATTTTAACATTGATTTATTATCTACAACTTCAGAGAGAGATAACTTTGTTACATTGTTGAAAAGTTATAATTTGGACTTTCTATTCAAAGAACCCACTAGAGTGACAACTTTGTCTTCTACATGTATTGACAATGTCATTGTTAGCTGTGATACAAACATTGGCACTAAAAGCCTGATCACAGATTTGCCTTCGGATCATATGGGTCAAAAAGTTGAAGTAATATGCAAACAAAAAAAACTTGTTGAGAAAATAATAACATTCAGACCCATGAATACCGAAAGGTCAACGCGATATAGGCAAAGTGTTGTTGAGAAGTTGCCTGAACTTACAACTGAGGTCAACGATGACCCCAATGAACTATACGATAGATTATTTAATGTTATTAGTAGTGAGTATAATCATATTTATACGGAACGTAAAATTGTAGTTCAGAAGAAAATGGTATTTAGTCAATGGGCAACTAAAGGTATTAGGAAAAGTAGGAATACGCTCTATGAATTATACAGTCAAAAATCATACAACACTAGTTCTGAGTTTCAAGACTACGTGAAAAAATACTCCAAGCTATTTAAGAAAGTATGCATTCAAGCAAAATCTTGATGCTAAAGATAAAATTAAAACTACATGGAATGTAATTAATACTGAAACAGGAAAGAAACCCAAAAGAGAAGTTACACAGTATTTGAAAATAGGAAGTAATATTATATCAGATAAGAAAGCCATTGCTAGCACTTTTGAAACTTTTTTTGAAAATATTCCAATAGAAACAACGCGACATCTTCATTCTTCTACGGAGCGAGCTGAAATTTTTCTGAAGCAATATTTAATGAAAGATATTCCGGTCTTTGAATTTAGAGCCATATCACATACGAATATAATGAAAACATTCAAAACCTTAAATAAGAACAAAACCGAAGACATATGGGGAGTGTCTGTTAAAGTAATAGAACATATAATTGAACCTATCGCCCCTATGTTGGCACTGATTTTTAATAACTGTATAGAATCAGGTGTTTTTCCAAATTTAATGAAACATAGTAAGGTATAAGGTATAAGGTTAAACGGGCCATTTCCGCAACTCGACGTCTAAGCGCCTTTTTTGCGTGTGTGGGAATGATGCTCCTATTCTCGCCAACCCAGCTCATCCAGGTACTTCAGCAGGTTCTTCAACTTACCGAAAATCTCCGGTAGTGAGCTCGGCTGACCGAGATGTCTTACCCGGTAGTCCGACACACCTGGACACTCCATGATCACGTGTGCAGCCGTTTCTTCCGCCTCCATGCACACCCTGCACATGGGGCTGTCGGTTATACCTAGGTTGAAAAGGTGTTTGTTAAAAGGTCCGTGGCCTGTTATCGCCGCGGTTACCTGACGGAGTTGCATCCTGTTTAGTTTCAGGATGTTCTTTGATAGGCGTGTGTCAATTTCTGGTAGTGAAGCCTTTGATTGTTTGCAGTCCTCTGTGTTCTTCCAGATCTCTTTGTGAAGTAGTCTGGTGTTCTGTTTGATCTGGTTATTAAACCATTGTTTGGGGAGAGGCACTATCGGTTCTGGTCCGTAGATTTTTGTGCCTGACCCCCGTCTAGCTAACTCGTCTGCTTTATCATTGCCGCACGAGTTGCTGTGTCCTTTTATCCATTGCAGGGTAATGTGGTTCTTCTTCCCAGCCATCATCAAGACGTGGTGGCATTCGTGGATTAGTGTTGAGTGACATTGAGTGTTTTTAAGTGCTTGCAAAACGGATTTGCTGTCTGTTAGAATTCTTATGTGTTGATCTTGAATGTTCCTTCTTATAATTTCTCTTGTGGCGGTAATGATTCCCAAGCATTCCGCCTGAAAAACAGTGTTGTGAATTCCCATAGGTATAGAGATGTTCATATTTAGATCGTACGAGAATACGCCACAACCTGTCCCCATTCCGGTTTTGGAGCCATCTGTGAAGATTCTCAGATCTGTTAGGTTAAGACCTTCTTTGTCGTCTTGGAGTTGTATTTTATACTTTTTGTCGAAGCAGTAACGGACGTACATACCGTCGTTCGGGGCCTCCATCAGTGGGAGTTCTGTCATGGCTTTCTTTAAGGAAGACGTGTGTGGGGTGGGGGCCTTGCTAAGAAGACCTAGTTCTTTCAGCCTATACATTGTTAGGGTGGCTTCCTGTTGTATGAAAAGATGAAGAGGCGTAAGCTTCCAGGGCTGCGGAGGGTGTTGTTTTCATGCACCCCGTGATTGCCATGCTCATCATCCTTTGCCAGCTTTGCAGTTTCTGTTTCACAGTGATGAGTTCTGTTCTGCGCCACCAAACCAGTGCTCCGTAGCTTATCATTGGTCTGATTACAGCAGTGTATAGCCATAGAGTGAGTTTTGGGGTTAGACCCCATTTTTTGCCAAGCATCCTCCTGCATTGCCAGAAGGTGTTGCTGGCTTTTCCTAATTTGGAGTCTATGTGTTTGGCCCATGTCAACTTATTGTCGAGAATTATTCCGAGGTACTTTACCTCCGTTTTTAACTGGAGCTCGGTTTTAAAAAGTGACGGTAATCTGTAGTTGCCGAGTGTACGTTTATTAGTGAACAGGACTAGTTCTGTTTTTGTTGGATTGACGTTAAGCTTGTATTCTGTGCACCAGCCTTCAATTATGTGGAAGGCTCTTCGCATCAGATCGCAAGCTATGTTCGTTGATTTGCTATAAATCAGCACTGCAAGATCATCTGCATATCCTACTGTATAGCAACTTTTCCTGTTTAATGTTTCTATGAGTTCGTTAGCGACCAAGTTCCACAGTAGCGGTGAAAGTACGCCTCCCTGTGGGCATCCTCTCGCTACTATTGCACCTTGACCTTGGTCTCTTCCTAGTCTTACTACTCTGAACCTTAGCATGTTCTGAATCCACCTTATGATGGAGTCGTTCACCCTGTGTTTCTCAAGGGCTGCCTTTATGCTATTAAAGTTAGTTTTGTCGAAAGCTCCTTCTATGTCTATGAAGGCACCTAGACAGACATCCTTATTTACTAGTGCCGTTTCTATTTTGGTGACTACTGCATGAAGGGCTTGTCACGGTTCTAAAACCGTCTTACAACCGTTTTCAATACTCACGTTGATTTTTGATATAAAATCCATACAAAAAACATAGCATCACATAAACAGCAAACATCTAATTAAACATTCTCAGCTAATATTAACTAATTACTAAGTTTTAAATACAAATATAAACACAAAGATTGTTATTGTGATTAACTTATTTTTCATCTGTCTACTAATGACAGTTGATGTATCGGTAACGCCGGTACTTCTAAATCTTGTGATTTCCCAAAATGAGGGTATTTTAACATTAATCGGTTGTTGGTATTCTACTATAATTATTTTAAACCATAAACATTAATTGCTAATTAATTAAATAATTAGTATTTTCTGCCATAGAAAAATACGTAGATTATTTTAATTAACATTTTTAATTTATTCTTTTATCTAAGTTTTGGTTGTTGTTTTGACCATAGATAAAACTACATACTTCTACATTCTACATAATAGATTATGGAACATGATTCGTGACATCGAAGCTCCCACTAAATTCTGGGAGAACATTCTAGAAGAGTCCTGGTATATAAGCGGTAGTCCTGGGAAAGCAGACCTCTTCAGTTTTCTCTGGCTATCGCTTGTATCCTTGTAAATCTGCTTACTATCTGTGCGCGATCCCCGAACTAGGGTGAGTGTGTGTTCCTAACCTATTGTTTTGCAACTTGCTTTTCAATAATTTTATTTTATTAGTGTTAAATCCTGTACTGCTTAAACTATTAATTAAGATAACAAATTTCATGCTAATAGTTACCATATTGATCAAAAATATAACTAGTGAATTGTAGGTAGAATTAAGATGCAAAACAATTTATATAGTTCTTTTGATTTTGTCCCTATAAATTATATGAAGATTGTAATCATGAGAAACGGGCCACTAAATGGACCGTGGACGGATTACAATCCACATTTAAATTTCTTTTGCCTTAAATGTGTGAACTATTATTTTTTATAAGACCGGTGGGTAGTTTACTTTGGATTAGCTTTCTAAAAAAATATATACTATTCTAAACTAAAAATTGTTCTTATTAACTGTTCTTTTAATAGGATGAAGTGACCACTTGCTGACCCTTGTTCGACCCTTAAATCTAACATATTTTATGGTCACTTTATCACACCTTGATTTTTTTAACTCCTTTGATTTTAGAAGCATTTTAATTGTAGCGGCTTGCTTCCACCCCCTACCCTTAGACGGTCGACTGTATGGAACACCTGTTCATATCTTTAAAAATACAATTTCAGGGATCCTATCCACGGGCAGCCGCCTACCCTGCTGCTCCGTGCCTGAGCGTCGGCCTTCTACCCGCCGAAGCTGAACCCAAGCCAACCACGCCAACCACGCCTGTAGTCGGCGTGACCGGTTCCTGCTGCTTCGCCCCTTAGCTCCTTCAAGCTAAGTCCCTTTGCTTCACTTGAGAACTACCGAGCGAGAAACTGTGAACCTACCCCCCTGAGACAAATAAATTGCGTATAATCTACCCAATTCTTTTATTTTCTCTCTTGCTCTCTCGGGTCGTGCTACCCACGGCCAGAGCGTGTCAGGCTGTTTCAGTTGATTTACCTGCGCTGTATGCGTGTTGGTTGTGATGGAGTGGGAGGTGTCTCAGCGCACCGTCCCTTAGGAATCTATCACATAGTCTTTCCAGGGTCTTTAGGAGGAAAGAAGTTAAGCTGATTGGTCTGTAAGATTTTGCCTCGGAGTAATTAGATTTACCCGGTTTTGGGATGAAGATTGCTCTGACTTCCCTCCATTGTTCGGGAATGTATCCTTGAGCCAGACTCGCTAGTAAGATGGTGTGAATCAGCTTAAGTAATTTAGGCCCCCCATTTTGTAGCAGTGCCGGAAAAATTCCATCAATCCCAGCTGCTTTGTATGGTTGGAAGCTTTTTATAGCCCATATGGTTCTTTCTTGGGTAATGACCTGTCTCGCTATTTCCCAGTGTTCGATTGATGTCGTGTAGTTTGTCTCGGGCCAATTAATGTCCCTTGTGATTTTGCAATCTGGGAAGTGGGTTTCCAGTAGTACTTGGTCCACTTCCTCCGGTGCCCTAGTGTAAGTATTGTCTGGTTTCCGCAGCGAACCCAACCTTTGCGGTGGTCCGCTGCTTAGTAATTTCCTAACTCTGTTAGCCTTTTGGAAGGATTCTATCTCTCCGCAGAACTTCTTCCAGGCTTGCGATTTCCGGTATCGTATGCGTTTCTTGTACTGGGTTTTCGCATAGTAGTATTCATCCCAGTCATGGTCGTTTGCAGTGTTCATCGCTCTGTTAAGGCTTTTCCTGACTCTTTTCCTCAATCTGTCTAATTCTGGGCCCCACCATGATTGGTGATTAGACTTTTTTGATTTTTTGGGGTCCACGAGAGGGCAGGTGGTATTGTAGCAGTATTTGGTTGCTTGGTTTACTCTGGTGACAAGCTCTTCTAACAAACCTATGTCTTGAACTTGTTCAGGGTAGCAGAAATCCTCTAGCTGTACTTCCATAAGATATTGGTAGGCCAGCCAGTTGGTCTTCTTTGGGTTCCTGTAAGGTTCTGTTTCTGTGATGTTTACCCCCAGTTCGAACCGGATCCACCTGTGGTCCGAGCAAGAGGCTTCATCTGATACATGCCAGTTGGAGATCAAATTAGAGGCCCCCTCGTTGGCTATAGTTAGATCTATGATAGTCTGGGCGCGTCTATTAATAAAAGTTGGTTTGTTACCCTTGTTTATTATGTCTAAGTTAGTAGTAGAGAGATAATCTATGAACAACTTACCCCTGCTGTTTGTTTCTCTGTTGCCCCAGATGGTGTGGTGGCAGTTGGAGTCTGTAGCAATGATGAGGTCCCAGCCCTCTGACTCACAGTGTTGAACTAGTCGCATCATGTCATGCGGTGGTGGTTCTTCCCCCTCCGGCATGTACACTGAAGACAGGACTAGTTTGTTTGTGCCGGAACCGGTCACAATAGATGTAATGTCTCTGGAACAGAATTCTGTTAGTACACATGTTTCAATGTTGTTGGTAACAAAAATGGCAGCCCTAGGGTGGGGTTCTGAAGAAGTAATCAGCTTACCATTGAGATTGCTCAGGCCCTGAATTGTTCCTGCCCTGGAGAGCCATGGTTCTTGAATAAGGGCTACGGCACTGTCGTTATTACCCTCCAGCCACTTCCGCAGTTGTGCTGTTGCCGTTAGACTGTGGTGGAGGTTGATTTGAAGGGCTTGGCCCTTACACAAACGGGATTGCTTCGCCATCCTCCTCGGTGCTGAGGTTTAGCTCCTCCAGGCCACCGGTCCAACCCGCGACTCCTCCTTGGGCGCCCCCCTCGGCAGTCGGTTGACTGTCCAGGAGAGCGTCCTCAGATTCGTCGAGGAGAGTACCGGTGGGGGAAGAGGTTACCCGTGGTGTTTCGGCTTCCGAGATGGGCGGCTCTGTCTCCATTGGTGTGCTGGCGCCTGGCGTGCTCTGCTGTTGGTGTTGGGGTGGGGTGGTGGAGAATCTGCCCTTCCGAACTTCGAATCTGACATACACTGTCCCCAGCATGTATGCCAGTTTCCTCTCCCTCTCCAACAGGGCTGGTACAATGTCATCCGGGACTCCTACGATGACAAAAGTTCCTGCTTCCTGGGGGTGAGCAGCGTGTACTACCCACCTCTCGATCGCCGCCCAGGAGTTGAAATATTGGAGGCTCTCCCCAATGTCCTTGGCCGAAGCTTTCTCTGGTATCATGATACCACACCTCGTTCTACGGACTACCTCCGATGGTTTGCTCACCTTCAGAGTTTCCCCTGAGGAAAGCTTCACGCCGTCGACTGCGGTCTTAAGCCACTTTATGGCTTCCACGTTCGAGCAGCCGACCTGCAGTGACCCATCGGTGTAGGTAGGTTTTCCCTGGAACACGGGTCGTTCGTTCGGCGGAGGTTTGTGCTCTCTGATGAACTGCCTGAGCTAATTCATCAGCAGCTCTTGAACCTCGTCGGCCTGAGTACGTGAGAGGTGTCCCACGTTCGAGGTGGTGATCGCCGCTATGAGCTCCGACTTGGTAGCCGCGGCGTAGTTCCTAGGAGGAGTCGCAGAGCGCAGCTTCTTGTGCTCCCCTCTGGGCGTGCTCGTCTCGTCCAATGTTCTTTTTGGGGCCTTGGTTGCTTGCCTCGTTCCCGTCGACCCAACCTGGACAGGCGAGCTCGCTCTCGCTACCGTATCGAACTTAATCGTCTCGGCAGCGGTGTTGCGCGCCCGCTCTTCCGTCGTAGGTTGGGGAGGGATCGATGCAAGGGCCGTCAATGTTGGGCCGGATTGCTGTTGCCGCTTTCGCATTTTCTGTTGTTGGCGCTAGGACGGTGTCTGGGCCTCTTCCCCTTGCTGTCTAGTTGCGGGGGGTGCTCGACGTTGTTGCTGACAGGCCTTTTCTTCTGCCTGTGTTCTACCACGATCCAGGAGTCACCCGCCTCTTTGCTGGTCGATGGTATTGCGGGGTCAGCACTTGAGTACCTCGTTGTACCCGCCCCCCCGCCGCCCTTTGTGGTGACCGCCCGAACGCATGCCGGTTGCCCGGTCGATGCTGTCGGGCCGTCCCCGCCAACTGACGACGTGGTGGCAGAACCGTTGTTCTCCGGTGCTTTCCCAACCTTCGCGCCAACGATCTCGGGCCCGGCCAAGCGCGTGACCTCCGGTCCCAGCGAGCTGGGAACCGATGTCCGGATGCTGGCCGAGACCGCGATCTTTCGCGCTGGTTTATCCATCCCAGGTGCAGTGGTCGACTCCTCCTGTCGCTTAACCCTCATGGTCTGTTTGGTAGGGCGGGTCGGAATAGGTTCTTTGGTGTTACCCTTAGAACCTTGTCCCCCTATTCCCTTATGCTGGGTGTTGATGATACGAGCGCGGGGTTCTGATGCGGAAGCCGCTTCTGACCCACCGGCGCTGGTTGGATTGGTTTTTGAGTCTTCCGGTTTCCCTTCCGACTTGGGTTTTGTATTTTGAAATCCTTGGTTATCCATAGGTTAGTTTTATTAAAGTTCATTCGTGTGCTTCCCACCCTCCTTGGAGCCCGCAAATGGGAGTGCCCTTTCGGGTCACTAGGATTACACACGAGTATAGGTGGACAAGGATGGCGTTGTGGTGCGACATCGGGGGCTCGGACGTGTTAGGTCAAGGACCAACACTATGCGAGGCTGGGGGCCGGATTTCAGACCCCGCAGTTTGTCCAACGCACCCTCACCCCTTCAGCATGACCATTCCGCTTCTCCCCACCCACCTCGCCTGTGGCCCTCTGACGGGACACGGTGGCCATTACCCTCATGCTGGCTAGACACGAGGGCTACCGTTTAGCCTGAAATCGGGACCGAAGACAGCGTAAGACGGGTGGTCTGCCTCGACTCAGCTGTCCAGGACTCCTTCTTCCCTGCGTACGGCGCTCAACTGCGCAGGTCCTAGCGCAGGAAGGTGCTTAGAAGCTATGTACATATAATGGGTTCTATAAACTTACTTAGAGTACCTTAGGGCTAACAAGCAAGGGGGAGATTGGTGCTTGCCCATGCACATATACATAATAAAGGATATGATGTCATTACATACACTTTTAAATATTTAGCAAACATATATCTATGGGACCACAGAACCACCTCCTGTCCGTGGTTTGGGAGATAAATAATCTATAAACGGGGGGTAGATAACTATATGCGTACCAAATACATACACAGATTTTACATTCGGATATACTTACTTAAAATACATATAAGGGTATAACCCTCCTCTTTTACCCGGGCTTGGGACCGGCAGCAGTGCGAACACTACAGGCAGAGTTTTGACTATCAATGAAACATAGTAAAATAACGCCTATATTCAAGTCAGGCAATCACCATAACCCTACCGATTATCGACACGTCTCGGTACTTCCTGCATTAAGTAAAATTTTTGAGAGCATTTTATATACACAATTAGCAGCTCATTTTAGAACTAATGATTTACTACATGACCAACAATTTGGTTTTACAAAAGGAAAGTCAACCACAGACGCAGGCGCGAAACTAATGAAGTATATATTGGAAAGTTGGGAGGACTTACACGACACAGTAGGTGTATTTTGTGACCTATCGAAGGCATTCGATTGTGTGGAGCACAAAACGCTAATTTCCAAATTAAATCATTATGGTATACGCGGAAAATCTCTAAATCTTATTTATTCGTATTTATCACAGCGTATACAGAAAGTAGGATTTAATGGTGCCGTCTCTCAGGGATCAATAGTAAAAACGGGTGTTCCCCAAGGCTCAATTTTAGGACCATTTCTATTTCTCGTCTATATTAATGACCTTCCTTTCATGGTTACAGAAATGGCTGACATAGTTTTATTCGCGGATGACACGTCTCTCCTATTTAGGGTTAATCAAAATCAAAATCAAAATCAAAATCAAAAATAATTTTATTTCATAGGCTAAACATAGCACTTAAAATCGTCAACATTCATAAATAGTCACATTTATTATACATAAAGTAAATTTTCATTGCCGCGAGCGCTTGTAGCAAGTACATCCACACAGCGCTTTGACTGTGGTTGTAATCGATACAAGCGACCGGATTCCGAGAGTAAGGCATTTCATGAGAAGAACCCGGTAAGAAACTCATGAGCCACTTTTTTAAAATAGCCAATCATACAATCTATTAGTCACAGTGTTACATTTTTAGATTAGAATAAGATTAAACATTGTTATCTCTTATTACATTAACTTGTATGAATGATACATGTATTAACGTCTCATAACTTTAATGTGGCAAATTTAACTAAACATTATTAAGATTAAGCAACGGATGTCCACACATTCCTATCATCTAAATAATCCTGAACTTTGTAATATGCCTTTCCCATGAGGGTTTTCTTAATATGCGGTTTAAACCTGTGCAACGGCAGTTCAGTTACATGTTGTGGAATTTTGTTATATATTTGTATGCACTTTCCCATAAATGAGTGACTAGTTTTACGTAGTCTAAAACCTGGAACAGCAAGCCTGTTCCTGTGTCTTGTGTTTAGACTGTGACCGTCGCTGCATTTTAAAAATGTTTTTTTATTTTTATAAACGTACATAATGTTTTCATACACATATTGGGATGCAACTGTCAAAATATTTATTTCTTTAAATAATTCCCGTAGTGAATCACGAGGTTTAAGTTTATAAATAGAACGTATTGCTCTTTTTTGTAATACAAAAATGTCGTGAATATCGGCTGCTGTGCCCCATAACAGCAGACCATACGACATGACACTATGGAAGTAACTAAAATATACAAGTCTCGCCGTTTTAACATCCGACAACAATCTAATCTTTTTTACGGCATAAGCAGCCGAACTGAGTCTTGCCGATAGGGTGTTAATATGAGATCTCCACTGCAAACGAGAATCCAGGGTGATCCCTAAAAATACCGTTGTATCAACACATTGAATTATCTCCTCATTAATTTTAATTTTTGTACTGACCTGCTTTACGTTAGGCAAAGAAAATTTGATACACTTTGTTTTTTTAGAAATATAATAATAGAAATAATGCAAAGACAGGAGAGCTAGTTATAAATAATACGTTGAATAAGGTTTGCGAATGGTTTTCGGCTAATAATCTTATGTTAAATTCAAAGAAAACTAAATGTATAAAATTTTCTCCCCCAAATACGCGCTGTTATGATTTGGAAGTAAACATAGGCGGAAACAGCTTAGACCTTGTAAAAGATTCTGTATTTCTTGGGATACATATTGATTCCAGACTTCAGTGGGGATCCCATATCAAAAGTTTATCAGGAAAGCTTAGCTCGACTGCTTACGCAATAAAAAAGATAAGACAATTGACAGACATACCAACAGCTCGCTTAGTCTATTTTGCCTACTTTCATAGTCTTATGTCTTATGCGGTCATTTTGTGGGGATCTGCTGCTGATTTGGAGTCTATATTTATTCTACAAAAGAGGGCTATTCGAAATATATATAAAATGAAGACAAGGGAATCCCTAAGAGAATTGTTTAAACAGATTAATATTCTTACTTTTCAATGTTTATACATATTTGTAAATATTATGTTTGTTCGCCAACATATTTACAGCTACGTTCAGATTAGTGAAGGTCATTGTCTCAATACAAGAAATAAATATAAACTTCGTCTTCCAAGTTACAAGAGAAGTAAGACGAATAAATCTTTCTTAATGAATTCTGTTAGATTTTATAATATGCTACCAATCAATGTTACCCAAATGACCGATACAAAGTTTAAAGAATTTGTAAAAAAAACCCTCATGAAAAAAGCCTATTACAAAATCAATGATTATTTAAATGATAGTCAAGCATGGGACATATAGATTGCTCCACACTGCAATCTTACATTTGGTCACTTTCATGATTGTATATTGAAATGTTTACTTTTTTATTATACATTTTGTTTAGCTATCATAAATTCCTTTTTTTTTTTCTATTATATTAACACAAAACTTTTTTGTGAAACATAGGTATTATTATTGTATCCATTCATATTAGATATAATTTTTTTTTGTTTTGGCCAGGAGAGTGTTCCGAATAGACATGACAATTAATTAACTACTTCAGTATAACTATTACAATCACTTGTATATATTGATACGTCGCTTTTGGAGCATTTTCCTTCCAATTCGATTTTGACATTTGTGACTAAGAGTATTATATAATACACGTAAATTTGATTAGGTTGTAGAACATATTGATGTAAAGGGAGGACGGAACCCTTGCAGAGTTTCTTGCCTGTATCTTCTCTAGACAAGGCCTCCCGGTAGTGAACAGGCCGAAAAAAAGTAGTGGTATTATCAATTTAAGGATACTTATAATTTATTTTGTTTGTTTTGACTTGTCAAAAGTGTATTTGATGATACCAATTTGATTAAATGACTTTGAGTTTGAGTTTGACCTTTCACTGGTCTCCCCTGCATAATTAACTACTATCTTTCTGTCGGTGAGGTATGAGGCCACCATATGATAGATGTTTCTGGGGCAGCGCCTTTGTTGTAGTTGATGCTTTAGAGCCGGCCACCATGCGTTGTCGAAGGCACCCTCTATGTCCAATGAGACTAATACAATTGACTTTCTTAGTGCTCGCTGTTGGCGCATGTGTCTCAGAAGGTCATACAGGGCGTCTGCGGTTCCGCGCTGGGGCATGAAGCCGTATTGACGCTGGTCTAGGGTAGGGAGTAGGTGCCATTGTAGCCTTCCTACCAGGAGTTTCTCCACCGTCTTGCCTAATATTGATAGTAGGCCAATTGGACGGTATGATTTCGGGTGGGTGACATCCGATTTACCTGGTTTTGTGAGGATGACTACATGAGCGATTTTCCACTGTCTGGGGAAATACTTCAAGGCTAGGCATTTATTCGCAATTGCCATGAAAACATCCATTTTGCAGCGTATCGCTCTGGCACAGATGTCAGAGGTCAGTCCATCGGGTCCCGGTGCCTTCTTTGGGTTCTGCGCTTTTAGCACAGTTTCCACTTCTGACTCCGTGAACGGCGGATCGTCCTCTCCCAATTCTCCCCTTTCCCCTATATCTACACTGCGCACTTTTTGGCGTAGCATGGTGTGATACGGCTGGTCTGTCGATACCGTGTCGTCCGGGTAAAAAGTTGTTGCTAGGAGGTCTGCGGATTGTTGAGGATTCAACGTCGCACCATCGACCCCCCTGAGGAGTACATCATCTTGTCTCCCCTTTGTTCTCCTTATTACACGGTATATGCCGTCTCACATGCTCTCTTTTTCTTGCGCTGTGCAGAATTCTTTCCAGCTGAGGGTTTGAGCCTCTTGTGTTTTTTGCACGTATAGTGCTTTGGCTTCTTGGTAATCCCCCAGTACTACTTCAATTCTGTTGGAAGCTGCGTTCCGTATTCGCCTCTTTTTCCGCAATACGTCTTTTTGCAGCCTCGCGAGTTCCTCTGTCCACCATCTGGGCCTTGTTGTTTTTCTTCCTCTGCCTACTCTTGGTATTGCAGCATCGCACGCTTCCACGATTGATGCTGCGTAGGCTTCGGAAACGGAGTCTAACTCTTCTGTGGTGTTTATGAGGTCTACTGCCCCGACGTTGATGTTATGATTCTCCAGGGATTCCAGAAACTGTCCATCGAAAACCTGCCAGTTCGCCTTATTGGTGTTGTATTTCCGAGTAGTTGGTATGGGGATTGGCTGCAGCTTCTCTCCAACCTCCAACTCGAAAGTTATGGCGTTGTGATCTGACGTGGTAAGTCCTCGGTTGACTTTCCAGTTTCTTATCTTCCCTAGGAGACTGGAGGTGCAGGTAGTAATATCTACTATACTAGTGTACAGTTTACCTGCATTCCTCAAACGTCGGTGTATCTCCCACATTCAGAATTTGTAGCTCCATTTCCGCTAAGAGTGAAGTTAGTTGTTGACCCCTCTGGTTTTCTGAGGAACTTCCCCACCAGTGGCTCCAAGCATTTACGTCCCCCCCTATAAGGACGTTGTTTGTAGTCAATTTAATTTTGTCATGGACTGCCCTTGTTCTTTGCAGGTACGGCTCCATTTCAGCGTCTCCCTCGTAGTAGACGGAGACCACTCCAAGCTTTAAAGGTCCAGATACCAGTATAGCAGCTGATTCTGTCTCAGTTATCATCTGCGGGTCATTTATAACCCGCAGGTGATCCCCGAATACAATTATCGCCGCCTTCACTGGTTTCTGTCTATTCAGAGTGCACTGAATGACTTTCGTGCCCGGGTGTTGTTTCAGTGTGCCACTAGAGCCGACATAAGGTTCTTGCACCAGTGCCACACTGAAATGTCCCTTCTCTGCTATTTGCAACAGTTCTATGGTTGCTTGCTTGGAGCGTCTTAGGTTCGCTTGTAGAAAACGTAACCTTTTGCCCCCGCCTTCCCAAGGTGCAATGGAGCCGTTGATGGTTGTGCTGCCTTTAGCAGTAGTGTACCTTGGATCGCGCTATCCGATCCCACACCACCCTTTCTTGACATTCATCGCTGAATGCCATGTGCACCAGATTGTCTGATTTTTTCACCGTCCTGCAGTTTTTGCAGCACGGCGGTCCTCCTTGTTTTCGGGTGGGGCAGTCCTGCCAGGAGTGCAGTTGTCCGCAATAATTGCAGGACTGCTCCTTGTCTTTACAAAGGGCCTTTGGATGGCCGAACCCTAAACACTTTGCACACTGCACGAGCGGTGACTGGTCCTCTACCGTCCTTCTCTCCATCCCGATATGGACCATCCCCGCCTCGAGCAGTCGTTTGTGGAGCATTGGTGCTACCTCCAGTACTGGGTGGCATTGTAGGTCGTTCCTCGCTCTCTTCCGGTACCTTACCCGAACGTATGTCTCTTCTTTCTTGAGGCCCTCAAAGATGGTTTTGTTTTGGGCCTTGAGGTTGAGGCACAGCTCTTCGTCCGTATGGTAAGCCATGACATTATTGACTCTAACGAGGGGGTTTTGTTTTCTGTTAGATTGTTGTTCGTCTTTATTTTGTCTAATAAGAGCCTAGCATCTGTTTTAGACTCACAGCTTAGTATGACTTTCGCGTTTCTGGCCTTCCTCACTCGGTCTACCCTCAGCCCGGTGTTGGGGAAGTCCAACGTTTTGCGGATTGTGTCGATTACCTTATCGCCTGTTTTGGCTGGGTCCTTACTCGACACTATCAACGTATGGTTGGGCTTCGGCTTCGGGATCGACTTGAGTTTTTCTGCGTAAGTCGGGCCAGATGTGTTAGGTTTGTTGGTCTTGTACTTCGAGTCAACACTTTGGAGTTTGTGGCTATTTCCGATACCTCCGCCCTCAGTGGGGCTATTATCCCCTCGATAGCTGCGGCTGTATCGGAGACCGCCATCTCTGCACCAATCCCCATGGGTGGGTTGTGTAGAATGTTCCCGGATAGGACAATGTCCTTCACCTCGCCGACCTCCTCGAGGATCTTGGTGGTCTTGGTTAAGAGGGGAGCAGTTTTTGCCCTTATCTCCTCATTAGTACACTCCCTGTCTTTACTCAAGGAAGCTATGCTCTCCTTGAGCTCGGCCACCTCCTTCCTGGAGGCCTCCATGTCTCTCCTAAGAGCGTCCATGGAGGCCTTCAGGTGGTCTTCTCTGTCAGCCTTTACAGGGGATGTCTCTGGGCTTTCCTTTGTTCTTGTCTGCCCCTCTCTTTTGATGTAAAAGATCTCTGTGGCCAGTGCCGCAAGTAGTTCCGAGATCTTTCTTAGCTCCTTCGTGAGGTCAATTTCGGAAGGAGTCGAAGTTGACGGGCTAGGCAGTATTGCTCGGGAGAGTTCGACCGGCTGCCTGACTGGCTTCGGGTCTGCGATGCCGCTTTTTCTAATCGCGGCGATCGCTGTCCCTACCTTCTCCTGCAGCCAATCTTTTATGTCGTCCACTCTCCCCGATGTTTCCTTTATTGCTTCAGTCGTTTGCTGAAGCTGCCTCTCGTGCTCCTTCCTCAGGCGCCGCAGTTCCTCTTGATGGGCTCTTTCAACTCGCATCAGCTCTCTTGCGGCCTTCGTTCTTTCTACCTGCAGATTCAGACGATGTCTGTGTCTGGAGTCGGCCAAAGAGAGCACCAATTCGTAGAGATTGGACATGCTTTCTACAGCAGTCGCCCGGTACTCTCTCTTTAAAGTTTTTGAGCTTTCCAGCGCCCCTTTACCCTCCATGAGGAACTCCCGCGCCTTTTCGGTGGCGAGGTCTTTGCAAACCCCCGTGTGCTTCCCTATCTTCGGGAGTATGCTCGGACGTCCTGTCGACGGCTCGCTGTCCACGTCTGTCCATTGGGACCCGGTGCTAGCCACCTCCCAGGCTTGCTCGTGCTCGAGCTCCTCTGTTCCGGGGATTTCCCGCTCCCCATCCGAGTCCACTTCGCTGGGCGGAGCGGTCGAGATGACGATGCTGTACGCATCGTTCCGCGCCGCCGCGGCGGGTTTACAGATTGTTGACGCCGACGTACTCGGGTTTGTGTCTATTTGTGTGTTATCTTCTTGTGTTATTGATTTTGTTGGTGGTGTGTCTGTATTCGGCGACAAGATGGAGTCCTCGAGTAGCGATACATCCGCTACTTGCCTTAGGTAATCGAGTTCACTCCTTCTTGCCGCCGCCCGCGCATTTTTCAGCGAGACCGATCTCTTCAGTCCCCCTGTGTGTACCGGGTAGTTATCCAAAATTGTCTTAGCATAAGCCTTCCCCACCTCCGAGGGTAGCCCTCTCTTGAATTTCAAGCTGGGCTTCGTTACTTTCCCCGGAGCTCTTTTGGTGTCCTTAGCTGTTTTTGACTTTATGCATTGTGATTGTGTGTGTTCAGTGGTAGAGGTTGTGTCTTGTTGCGCTGCCGCGGTCGTCTCCACTGGCTTATTGGCGTTGTCACGCTCCTCGGAAGCGCGCCCAGACATAAAGTACTCCCCGAGCCCTTATCAGCGCTGAAAACCGCGTAGTCGTGCGACTTATAGTTCCCGAGATAACCAAGGTCGAAAATCTGGTTTTTTTCTGGTTATTTTGGTTAAAACGTTATATCTCGAAGTCTAAGCACCGCACGAGCACGGGACTTTCGGGTCTCTGCAGAGCACCTCAAACCCCACCTCGCCACGTAGTCAGATTTTTTGACTTTTTGAGGGTGCGTGGGGGTGGTTTCAACCCCTTAACATGATTCTAGTGGCTGGGGGAAGGTCTCTGAAGAAAACCCCGCTGTTCTAGGACTAACAGATTGGGAGATATGACCGTTCAAAGTTTTCCAAAATGGCGATCCAAGATGGCGGACGAAACTTTGAAAAATCACCTCTCCCAAACTATTGTAGATAGACGGGGGTTCTTGGGCTTGTTGGGCTTGTCTTCTCGAGGAGCTCCTCCTCCTGGGGTCGGTTTCGTTCCAAAAATGAAAATTGACTTTTTTGGGTTTTTCCACCCTGGAGGGGTCCTCGGTTGTCAATCCGTGCGTCCTAAGAAAGTCCCGTTCGATTCTGACCACTACAAGCCGAGTTATGTCTAGTTGAAAAAATCCAAAATGGCGGATTCAAGATGGCGGCCAAGATTAAACAGGCTATATCTCGGGTCCTATTGGTCGTAGAGACCTGCGGTTTTCTCTGGGGTGCTTTGCCCAGCTAGGGGGACCTCGTGCGCGTGTCAAAAGCCGTCGCTTTATGCAAAGTGGAAATTCCCAGTTTTGACGCTGGGAATCGATAAAGCTACCTAACCTTGAAAACCCGGGTACTCCACGACAAATACTTTCCGAGATATTCACAAACAAAGTTTCCAACCAAAAAAACCAAAATGGCCGCCGGACCTAAACTTTTTAATATAAGGGCTAGGGGGGTGGTGTTTGGTGTTAAACAATGTCCCCTATGGTGTCTTAAGTCAATGAGGTACACACCGTCCCCTTATTACACCCCTATTCTTTGCAATGTAAAATTTTGAATTTTGAAATACCCTAACTTTTTGTCTATGTGATGTAAAAATAATCTAAAAATTTTAATACAATCTACTAATATGCCTGTATATGATATAATTTTATGACAATTTTAGTTTGGTTAATTCTATTTTTAAACCGTGGGGGTGGTTTTTTGCCAATTTTCAAAAATTTTTATTGGGGCCAATACCCATCCGATTTAGATCGTTTTTTCGGATATTGGTGTGTTTTATGTATCTCTATAAGATATATTTTTTAGGGTATGTGCCCCTATACAAATTTTTTGATTTAAAAATTTTGGAAAACTTTACTGACTTCGAAAATCAATTTCTCAGCTTGCAGCAGTCCGATCCACGTGTGCGAAGCGTCGATCTTCTCGTCGCGCTGACTACCCGGCTGCACCCTTCAGCATGAACTTCTCCCTCAGGATCACCGACCACGTGTTTGAGGTTATTTTGGAAAATCCAGAATAACTTCGTGGCCCGTGAATATTTTCAGGATCTGTTTCCGCTATTTGGTGTAGGTCGCCAAAACGCTCCGAATAACACTTCGCACTTCACTGCACTCACTATATTATGTGTTTTATGACCTTTTTTCGGCTTAAAATTTTGAAAACACGTGTTAATTTCACGTTTAAAATTAAATAAAAAATTGAGTACCGCACTGACAGAACCAAAAACGTTACCGGCGTGTAGATTGGATTTTTCCGCAACTTTTGATGTGCTACACGACCGGGTGGCCGCTGGATTTACCACGTTTTTGATTTTTTTATATAATTTAGACGCCACGCCGAGCGAGCGCGTGTTTATGACCGAGGTGTGATTGGAACTCTATAGGTTATGTTTTTTTTTTTTTTTTTTTTTTAATTCTTAAACTAGAAAGCACTGATGACTTTGCTGGGTCTTCATCATTGAAACTTTTCTTTATTTTTCTTTTCGTTATCATTCGTTTTCTTTTTCATATTTTCTTTTCTTTACAATATTTCTTTACTTTATTTTTCTTTCTTTCTTTGTTTTATTTTTCTTTTCTTTCGTGCTTTCTTACATAATTCACTTACTCTATCACATGCAATTTACTATTTTCCTTGATCAAGGGGTCCAACCGGCCTCTTTGGATCCCTTGTTCTTACAGGATTTAGGGGACTTAAACTATCATGCATTAGCCACACAGAGAATTTTTAATAATAAGACTAATTACAGTGCATAAAAATTAAATAGAATTACATAAAAGCGAGGAAAAGTAAATTAGGTATAAACTTATTTACAATTATCCAATTGATTTTAGGTTCGGATTGAACACATTCAAATAATTTTTTTAGTAATGGAGCAATAGCCAATACAATTAATTATACAATTAATTAAATTTCACTATACATTTAAAATCATAATTAGCAAATGAAATAAAATAAAATCACATTCAAATAAAATTTTTCGCAATAATGAGGCAATAGCCAATAAGATTAATTAAATTACACTATACAATTAAAATCATATTTAGCAAATGAAATAAAATAAAATAAAATCACATTTAAATAAATTTTTCGCAATAATGAGGCAATAGCCAATAAGATTAATTAAATTACACTATACAATTAAAATCATTTTTAGCAAATGAAATAAAATAAAATAAAATCACATTCAAATAAAATTTTCGCAATAATGAGGCAATAGCCAATAAAATTAATTAAATTAAGCTATACAATTAAAATCATATTTAGCAAATGAAATAAAATAAAATAAAATCACATTCAAATAAAATTTTCGCAATAATGAGGCAATAGCCAATAAAATTAATTAAATTACACTATACAATAAAAATCATAATAGCAAAATACAATAAAATAATATCAAACACAATTAGAGTAAATCGAATTAAAAATTTTTACTAATAAATTAATGGGGCAATAGCCAATAAACATTAGAAATAGAATAGACTAGAATCATATGTTAATAAAATTTTATCAAATTAAAAACCAATTAAGAGGCAATAAATAAGTGCGAATGTAAATAACTATGAACTATCCTAGGTTTTTGGCACCATTTGCCTTCGCCGCCCTGCGAACTATGGTCTCGGCGAAGGCCAGGAAATGGGCTCGGGTGTGGTTGTCATCTAAATGTTCGCCCATGAGATTGACCGTTAAAGCCCGTCCAACTCTGTGTTCGTAGTCTGTCCTGAGGTTGGAGAATCGAGGACACTCCACCAAGATATGCTGTATGTTCTCAGGCGTAATATCATCACAGACACAGAATTGGGCGGGCGCCAACATGAACCTATGCAGGTATTGCCTGAAACCTCCGTGTCCTGTGAGTAATTGAGCTCGGATGTTTGTCATCCCCATGCCGCACAAAACCCGATGAGCTGTACGGACGCAGCCGAAGAATAGCTTCGTGGTGGCTCCGGTTTCTGATGCGTCGTAGCGCTGCTGCCAGGTCTCCAATGTTCTCTGCCTAATGGTTCGTCTGGCGAAAGACAGAGGGTAAGAACAGTACCACGGCGCAGTCTTTACTTTTAGGGCAGCCGTCTTGGCAAGCTCGTCCGCTCGTTCGTTGCCCTCTATCCCCACGTGTGCTCTCACCCAGTAGAATAGAACGTTTTTTTCCCTCACACTCCACTCTTCCTAGCATCTCCCTTATGTCGGCAGTGATATGGTTCAACGAGTTCGGATCACGCAGGGCCTCGAGGGCAGATCTGGAGTCCGACACTATACCGAAGTTTCTTTCGTTGGTGGTTCGGTCTATCATCTCAACAGCCTTTTTAATCGCAACCAGCTCTGCCTGAAATACGGAGCAGTAGTCTGCCAGTTTGATTTTCGACGCTTTCTGCTCCCTGCCCCCCGTCCAGATCGAAACCGACGCTCCAACCCTTCCCTCTATTTTGCTGCCGTCCGTGTAGAGGCAAGTGACCTCGTGCTCCACGCTTCTGGCCTCCTCCTGGGTATTTACCAGGCCGAAATTGATCCTAATTCGCTCTGCTGGGTGTGGAAGCTCTGATGGGTGGATTCTTCTTTCCATTGGCCTATCTGGCAACTCCTCCAGTGTTCCGCTCTTTTTAGTCTTGTAGAGTTCCAGGTGTTCCCTTACTCGAAGGTCCAGCGGGATGACCCTGGCCAGCAGAGCGGCGGATATCAGCGACGTGGTTGAGTGCGCTTTCGATATGAGAATGGAGAAGATCCTAGTGAGCCTATAGGTTAGGTTAGGTTTTTTTTTTTTTTTTTTTATTTTTTTTATTTGAGTTTTATTTCTTAAGACGCTTATATCTTCGGGCGCTTTCGGACTACGCCGTCTGATATGAGCCTGATTTTAGTTTTTATAGATATTTTGTTTTAATTTTCTATATTTTAATTTATAAGTTTCAATATGTTAATATGTTTATTTATATTGTATACATAGTATACATTTATATATAAATTTATTAAGTTTAGAGCATTACGTTGTATTTTGTTTGAGATTAATATTAATGTGATGGTTTATGTTGAAAGTTAATGTTTTGTGAATAATAAAACTAATTGATTATGGCTATGTATTATTGAATTGTTTTAGATGTTTTACTATATAATGAATATGATCTTCAAATGGTTAGGTTAGGTTAGGTTAGGTTGGGGTGGGGTTCCCCTCTCGCTGCCAACTATGGTCACAGCCATGGTTGGCAGCCGGAGGGCGTGGGAGGCTGCTGCCTCTTTCTGCGAGGCCGTTCTCTCGCAGAAAGAGGTGGCGGAGAGGGAGCGGGAGGAGGACGCTCTAGCCGCTCCTCTCCGGCGTAGACGGGTGGGCAGGAGAAGGCGGGCACTATAAGCTCGCCTTTCTAACTGCCCCGAGAGCGGCCGCGTGCGTTGGATGGCCTCCACGCACGCACAGCACCGGCTGCCACGTCTGGGGATCTCCCGAATATACCCGGGAATCCCCCTTTGGCGCATCCCCGATCTAGTGCATAACTAGGTCGGGAGGCCCTGGGCTCGACTCGGAGAATCGTTTCGGCAGAACCCGAGTCGTTCCCACGGTAGGGCTTGGAAGGGTATATCGGGGAGTTTTAGTGGGTATTCTCGGCGAGCAGCCGAGCGAGTCCCACACACGCCTTCCGCCTAGCCAGCGGTTGGTAGGTCCGTAAACTGGATTTTGTCCCCGTCAACAAAAAAAAAAAAAAAGGTTGGGGTGGGGTGGGGTCCTATTTGCTGAGGAGCCTCCACGTGGCGGACCCCGGGCAACGGTCCTCATGCAACACCTCACCCCGTTTGCGAGGGGAGGGTTGCATGAGGAACGGCTAATGCCTCAGCGAGGAGTGCGGTTGAGTCCTTTAATTGATTCCTGCGTGCGGTCACTGTTGTGACGTAGTATGGCGACCAGTGGTCGCGTTTTCACTCTGTGAAAGAAGGTGGTGGCAATTTTGCCTGGTGCTTTGCACTTGCGTTTGTTGCGGCCCCATACATGGGGTAAGTGGACATTTTGTCGTAGGATGGCGGACAGTGTCCGCGTAACATTTCGTTGGTCGTTTCACTATTGAAACACTTCAGCGTCAATGTCTTTCATGTCGGTGGTCAGCGACCTCCACCCACGTGTGGAGGATCGTGCTCAACGGCTTCTCGCCGCCACCGGCCCTAAACCTAAGGTTGTCCGGGGTGCTGATAGGTTGAATGGCGGGGGGGTGCCCCGTCCCAAGCCCTGGTTACACAAACACCAAAAAAAACAACCAAACATGAAAGCAGGTCCCAAACACAAACTACCCCAGGAGGGTACCGGCCGCTCCGCGGCAGGAGAATCCCTCCCCGGGCCTTCTGGCCCGGGCAGCCCCACCGTTTCTGGGGGGGGCAAGGCTTGCTCTAGCAGTAGCTTCCGCCTCTGTTTAAGTGGTAGAAGGAGTGCCTCCGTCGTGAGTTTACCGACAGAGAGCGAAATTACTGGCATGGCAGGGCGCGGGCTGGAATCCGACTCCGACGCCCCCTTAAGCATAAGCAGCGCAAAACCAGCAGCAGCAAACAAAACGCGGAGGGCGCGCAAACGCCCAAAGACCGGCAGCTCTGACTCCGGCTCGGATGAGACACACTCGGGTCGCAGCACACCATTGGCGAGCGAATTCGCGACCCCAAAACAGACGCCCGTCAAACGGAAACCCGGACGCCCACCGACTACCGGGGAGTACGTAGGCTGGGCAAAAGCGAAGGAGAGATACCGAAGGGCCGTACTCGAGTCCGAACAGTACGACCTCAGCAGTGAAGTGCACGAGCTGCTCAAAGACGCGGATAGGTCGAAGGAGGACGCCCTGAAGAAGGCCGTTCAGCCTGTTAATGTGGCGGCGCTGAACGACGAGACGGCTGATCAGCTGACCGACAGCGCCAAAAAGTATTTGGAGGTGGTCATAGTTTCCGCTGCTAGGAGCAAAAATCTGAAGGGAACTGTGCAGCGTGACCTTAAACATGCCGCTCACGGTTTAGGGGCGGTCGTCGACGTCTTACGCGCCCGCACGGATACCGACGAGAACCTCAAATTGAGGATGGAGGTGAAGAGACTCTCCGCCGACAACACTCAGCTGACTGCGGACAATGTAGAGCTTAAGAAGGGGATGGAGTCCCTGAAAGCAGAAATGTCGGAACTCCGGGCAAAGTTCCTGGAATTAAAAGAGACCCGGGAAAGCGCGAAGCAGGCAGCAACACCGGACGAGACTATGGAGGTGACCGTCACCCCACTCTCGCCTCCAGCGAAGGAGCCGCTCCCACAGAGGCCTAAGAAAACGCCCAGGGGCAAGGAACAACTTGCGCTCACCAATGAGTCGACCCCAACAGCCCCCCCGCAACATCTCAAAGGGGGTAAAAAGGTTGAAGACCATGAGAGATCCGTTACCATGGCTGAGGTCAGTAAACTGCTAGACACCAAACTCGCCAAGATGATGGAGACGTTGGGCAAACAGCTGGGACTTCCAGCAACAGAGACTAACTCTGACGGGCCTCGGCCGCCCCTGGCGCACGAAACCAGGCGAGCGACCGAAAGTTCAAAGACCGAGACGGCTGTGAGGCCCAAGGCTGGCCCAAGCGCAGTGTTGAAATCAACCAGCCAACCCACTTACGCTATTGTCGCAGGAGGGTCTGCAGCTCCGGCAGTTGAACCAGGGACAGACGCGGAGGGCTTTAAACTAGTAGAGTCGAAGGCGCAAAAGCGCAAGAAGGCTAAAGCAACAAAAGCTAACTCCGTTGCCCAGAAAACGTCCTCGGCTGCGAATGAACCCGCGCCGAAAAAACCCAGAGCCAGGAAGAGGAGGAAGAATCCGTTGAGGGTTCCTCGTACAGCGGCTATAGTCCTCACAATTACGGGGCAAGCCGAGAAAGACGGGGCTAGCTACGCTGAGGTGTTGCAGACGGCCAAAGACGCAATAAGCCTGGAAGAAATTGGCGTGCCGCTTCCTCGTATCCGAGAAACTGCGACTGGCGCGCGTATTCTAGAGATCAGGGGTGAAAACGGTGGCGCTCAAGCTGATACACTCGCCAACAAATTGAAAGAGGTGCTAGGGCCGGGCGTACAGGTCTCCAGACCAGTTAAGACCGCAGAGCTTAGAGTCTCAGGTCTAGACGACTCCATCACGCAACAAGAGCTCGCGTGTGCAGTGGCTTCTCAAGGCAACTGCTCTGTTGAGAGCGTCCGCGTAGGCGCCATCAGGAGAAATCCCGGTCGGATGGGAGTGGTATGGCTACGATGTCCGGTGTCTGCAGCCAAAACATTGATCGCGGCTAAAAGGCTTTACGTCGGCTGGAGCTCGGCACTTGTAACAATGCTCGAGACCAGACCGATGCGATGTTACAGGTGTTTCATGGGAGGGCACACCAAACAGAAGTGCTCCTGCCCCACAGACAGAAGTCAGCTCTGCTACAGGTGTGGCGAAGCTGGACATAAATCCGCCGAATGCAAGTCGCAGACGCATTGCCCCATATGCGAGGAGGCGAAGCGCCCAGCGAATCACATGGTGGGTTCTAAGGGATGTACTCCTCTACAGCCAACTCGAGGCAAGGCGAGAAGACCAGCCGAGCGGACCCAGGCTGCGAAACCAACAACTGCAGAGTAATGGACCCAGTGCGACCAATCAAATTTCTGCAAGCGAATCTAAACCACTGCCTCGGGGCTCAGGACCTTTTTGTCCAGACCTCGAAGCAGTGGTCCATTGATGTAGGCATAGCTTCTGAGCCATATTTCGTTGTTCCGAACTCGCACTGGGTCTCGGACACAGATGGGACGGTGGCCGTCGTGGGTCTATCCGAGGTGGACTCCTACGAACTGGTCCTTCTCGATAGGGGACCCGGGTTTGCGTCCGCTTCCTGGAGCGATTTTGTCATCATTGGCGTTTACTTTTCGCCCAACAAATCGCTTCAGGCATTCGAAGACTTCCTCAGAGACGTACTGGTCGCTGTAAGGCGAGCGCAATCGCGCCCTATCATCTTTGCGGGGGATCTCAATGCTAAATCTACAGCATGGGGTTCCCCGCTGACGGATAGACGAGGGGAGCTAGTGGAGGAATGGGCCATCACGGCCGGTCTAACGCTGGTAAATCAAGGCTCCGAACTAACATGCGTTCGACAGCAGGGAGGGTCCATCGTGGACGTAACGTTCGCGTCCCCTGCTGTTGCAACTCTAATCAGAGTTGGCGAGTAGTAGTTGACGAGGAGACGCTCTCCGACCACCGGTATATCCGGTTCAGCGTCTCCTCAAATCACAACACAACAAATCGTGTCCAGCGGAACGGCGATACATCCACTTTCGTAAGATGGAGCCTAAGTGGTCTGAACAAGGACCTTGCGAACGAAGCGGCGATCATTGAGACGTGGGATCGCAGCCCAATAGCACAGAGTGTAGACGATGGGGCCATACGATTCAGGGAGTCCCTCACGCGCATCTGCGACTCCTCCATGCCCAGGGCGATCACTCGCCCACCTAGGAGGGAAGTTTATTGGTGGAGCCCTGAAATCGCAACCCTCCGCAGGGTCTGCATCGTCAAACGAAGGGCTCTCACCAACTACCGAAGGAGGAGGACAGGCAGGACACCTGAAGTTGAACAGCAACTTTCGGAGGCACTAAAAGTCGCTCGGAAGTCGCTCCAGACGGAAATTCGTCGCGCCAAATCTGCGGCAAGGGAACAGATGCTTACACAGCTTGACGACGACCCGTGGGGCCGTCCCTATCGCGCTATTCGCGCCAAGTTGTCCAAAGGGCCCCCGGTCACGGTGTCGCTACATCCGTCACTGCTGAGACAGATCGTTGCTCACCTATTCCCGGAAAGTGAAGAGTTTGAGCCACCGGTGATGTTCTTCGGGAGACAAAGTTCCGCAACGGAGAATACGACACCTCCTCCTCCTATCACAAATGGGGAATTCGAGGATGCCATAAGCCGAATGAAGGCCAGGAACACAGCACCAGGCCCGGATGGGGTCCCTGGTCGAATTTTGGTCATGTCCTTAAAACACCTGGGCGACCACCTGCGGGGGCTCTATGACGAGTGCTTGGCCACTGGCGTGTTCCCTAGTGCCTGGAAAGAGGGACGCCTCGTGCTGCTGAAAAAGCCGGACAAGCCGCCCAATACCCCATCCGCTTACCGCCCTATAGTCCTGCTGGACGAAGCTGGTAAGCTGATGGAACGGATCCTGGCGAAGAGAATCACGCGGCACTTGAGCGAGACAGGGCCAGATTTATCTGAGGATCAGTATGGCTTCCAGGAGGGCAGATCCACCATCGACGCCATCACTAGAGTGAGGGCCCTCTCGGAGGAGACTACAGGGCTGGGCAGGGTGTTGATTGCCGTATCTCTGGACATATCCAACGCTTTCAATACCCTTCCCTTTAACTGCATCGAGGAAGGACTCCGGTTCCACGAAGTCCCCATTTACATGAGACGACTTATCCATAACTACCTACGGAACCGGAGCATCCGCTGCATCGACAAGAACGGCCGATTGGTAGTACGAGAGGCGACATGCGGTGTTCCACAGGGATCGGTTCTCGGCCCGACCCTGTGGAACATCGGCTACAACTACGCCCTGCGCGGCGCTCGCCTTCCAGGAGTCAATGTCGTCTGCTACGCAGACGACACCCTCGTACTAGTTAGGGCCAGCACCTTTCGTAACGCGGTGCTACTAGCCAATGCTGGAGTCGGACGCGTAATCCGGAGGATTCAGAGCCTAGGGTTGCGCGTCGCTATTGAGAAAACAGAGGCGATGTACTTTAGTGGGCATCACACCAGACCTCCCAGAGATGCACACCTCACCATCAACGGTGTAAGCATAGCGGTGAAAGCGCAAATGCGCTATCTGGGGCTCACCCTGGACTCGCGGTGGAGCTTTACCGAGCATTTCAAGCGCTTGAGCCCGAAGCTTGTCGCGACTGCTGGTGCCTTGTCAAGGCTGCTTCCCAACCTGGGCGGACCGGAGTCGACCTGCCGACGCCTATATACAGGAGTTGTGCGGTCTATGGCGCTGTATGGCGCACCTGTGTGGGCGGAGACCCTGTCTACCGAAGCCAAAGCCCTCCTGCGGAAACCGCAAAGGGTGCTGGCAAACAGGGTCATACGCGCTTACCATACAGTGTCGCTCGAGGCTGCGTGCGTGCTTGCCGGAACCGCAACCTGGGACCTGGACGCCAAGGCGTTGACGCAGGTCTACAGGTTGTCGGCAGAGGTCCGTAGAGACGGCTTACGCCCTGCGCCCGATTTGATCCGGCGATGGCGTGAGAGGGCCCAGCAGGCCGTGATACGGGAGTGGATGCAGAGGCTACAAAGCCCCACTGCTGGCCACTGGACCATTGCGGGAATCCGGCCATCCCTAGTTGAGTGGGTGACCCGGCGACACGGATCGCTAACCTTCCGTCTTGTGCAGGTGATGACAGGCCATGGAGCCTTCGGCCACTACCTGCACAGGATCGGAAGAGAGCCCTGTGCCCGATGCCACGAGTGTGGATCGTGCGACGACACGGCACAGCACGCCTTAGAGGTGTGCCCGGCATTCGATGCCCAACGCCGTTTGTTAGTCGCCACTGTGGGACGGGACCTCGCGCTGCCGACACTGGTAAAAGACACGGTCGGCAGTGCGACGTCCTGGGAGGCGGTTGTCTCCTTCTGCGAGCAAATTATGCTGCAGAAAGAGGCCGCGGAAAGGGTCCGGGAGGAAGATCCCTCAGCAGCCCCTAACCGCAGGCGTAGGATAGGCAGACGGAGGCGCCAATATGCCGCGCTTCAACCGCCGAGTCGGGGCGGTGGATGTTAGATGGGGCTCTAACATCCACCACCACCAAGCCCTGGCGATGAGAGGAGGAGTACGCGTACTCTGTACTCATCCTCTTCCCCGTGGAGGCCCGAAAAGGCCTAGTACTACCCGCCGCGTGAAAGACTGCGCAAAGCGCTTGCTCGCACGGTGTGGCTAAGTACTGAAGAGTACAGTTGGTTTTAGCGGGTACCTGGCAGACAATCAGAAGTCCCGCATAACCCCATGGCAGCCCCCATTGCTATAGGGTATGCATAAAGCATTTCCAACTATAAAAAAAAAAAAAAAAAAAAGGTTGGGGTGGGGTATAAGAAGGGTCAGAGCGCGGCGGTCCCGCCGGCGGCAAATATACCGCTGGCGGACCCGATCCCTGCGCCGCCTCCCCGGGAAGCCTCCAAAGGAGACTCGTGGGCCGTAGTGGCGGGGCGAAAAACCGGAGCCACACCAAGGAGGACCGTGGCCCCAGCCCCAGCCCCACGCATAAGGGTGGTCGACCCCGGCCCACGGAGGGTCCCTAACCACCGGCCAGGGCTGCGGTGGTGGTAACGGTGCCTCCGGACGCCGCTGCGACGTACGCCGCGGTGATGGAGTCCGCCAAGTCCAAAATCAGACTGCTTTACTTTACTAACGGTAGCCAAAAATTTGGCTTTTGAGCAACCTAAAAATACTTCTTTGGAATCTATTCCAAGTAGTCATAGGTTAAATTTATGTACCAGTTCTGCTTTTATTGAGCAGAATAAGATTGACAGCGTTTCTTTAGAACGCCCAAATCAAGACTTACAAGAGTGTAGCTTGAAGTCTAAATCAAAGAATTTAAATTAAAAATAAAGACAACAGAGAAATTCTCTGGCAATCGTCTATCGGAAAAATACAAAAATTTTGAAATTATTCATCAGAATATTCAGGGCTTCCATGGTAAAGAATTAGAAATGTCATTAACTTTACATGAAAAGCAAATTCAAATATTATGCCTTACTGAGCACTGGCTAAAGAAGTACGAAATACCTAACTCTTTAGATGACTACATTTTTGCGAGCGCATTTACTAGAACATCTATGATTAGAGGAGGGTCGTTAATTCTAATAAAAAATAGTTTGAAATATAAGGAACGTAGGGACATAGTACTAAAGTCGATCGAAAGAATAATTGAAATATCTTGTATAGAAACCCTTGCAGAGTTTCTTGCCTGTATCTTCTCTTGACAGGGAGGCCTTGTGAAGAACAGGAAGAAAAAAAATGTAGAGGTAAACAAGTAGAAGTATTTTGTTTGTTAAGTTTAATTGTTTTTGACGCGTCATAAGTGTAACTACTTGTTGTTACCTAAATGATTAAATAAAGAATTTCATTTCATTTCATTTCATTGGGCCAGTGACAGGCCACACTGCAGTCCCCTCGCCCGGGGGCCGGGCTTTGTGGCCGTGGAATGGGGTTCCACGGCCGTCATTGGCTGTTACGTCTCCCCGAACTGCGGCCTCGCCGCATTCGAGGCATTCCTGGACGGGCTGGCGAACTGCGTTCGTGGTTGCGCCCCCCGTCCCGTCTTTGTCCTGGGTGACTTCAACGCCCACTCGCGAGAGTGGGGCGACACCCGGGACGACGTAAGAGGGGAGACACTCCTGGAGTGGGCGGCGGGACTGGACCTTCGGCTCTTAAACCGGTGTTCGGTCAGCACCTGTGTGCGGTGGCAGGGGGAGTCGATCGTGGACCTTTCATGGGCGACTCCCTCTGCGCACCGCATGGTGTCGGGTTGGAGGGTCGCGGAGGAGGTGGTCACGTTGTCCGACCACCGACACATCGTATTCGATGTGTCTCTCCGCCACCCTGCCCGAACGCTCCAGGAGGACAGCCGTCCGCGACGCTGGTCCATCAAGCGGCTGGACCGAGATATGGCCATCGCCGCAGCCCACGTCGCGGACTGGTCGGAGGAAGGGCACGTCATGCCCGATCTTGACGCGCAGGCGGCCTGGCTCCGGGACACATTGACGAGGATCTGCGATGCGTCAATGCCCCGAGTCAGGCCGCCCCGACGGAGCTCTTCGTACTGGTGGAATGAGGAGATAGCGCGGCTCAGGAGAGTTGTCATAGCCGCGCGCCGCCAGTACCTCAGAGCTCGAAGGAGACGGCAAGCCTCAGTCGAAGAGGTCCTGAGCGCCAGGCGCGCTTACGGGGCCGCAGCCAAGGCGATCAGCATAGCCATCGCTGACGCCAAGGCCAGGTCCTGGAACGAGCTCCTGGAGGGACTGGAGAGGGATCCATGGGGGCGCCCGTACAAAATGGTACTGGGCAAGCTCAGACCGTGGGTTCCTCCCCTGACGGAAACCCTGGACCCCGAATTCGTGTGAAGAGTGGTGGATACGCTCTTCCCAAGGGTCCAGAACAGTCCCTCCGAAGCCCCGTCGCCCGCGCCGTGGTCGGACGACCTAGGGGTGACGGAGAGCGAGCTCGCCGGGGCCGTGATGCGGCTCACAGCGCGCAACACCGCACCGGGCCCGGACGGGGTACCGGGCAAGGCGCTGGCGCTGGCGTTTAGGGCATTGGGGAACAGAGTGAGGCAGCTCTTTACAAGCTGCCTCAGAGAGGGGGTGTTCCCCGTCGACTGGAAGTCGGCCAGGCTGGTGCTCTTGAGGAAGGAGGGAAGGACCGAAGATGTTCCGTCGTCGTTCCGTCCGATCTGCTTGCTGAACGAGGTGGGGAGGCTCTTCGAGAGGATCATCTCCACCCGTATCGGCGAGCACCTGTCGCGCGTGGGTCCCGACTTGTCGGACTGCGGCCTTTTGGATTCCGGCGGGGGCGGTCGACGCTGGACGCTGTCCAGCGTGTTCGGTCTCTGTCGGAGTCCGCAGTCCGAGCGGGAGGGGTGGCTCTGGCGGTGTCGCTTGACATCGTCAACGCCTTCGGCACCCTTCCCTGGCAGGCCATCAGGGGGGCACTCGAGTACCACGAGTTGCCCCTTTACCTGCGGGCTGTGGTCGGGGACTATTTGCGCGACAGGAAGATCTGGATCGGGGGCAGGAACGGGACGGAATCGGAGAGGGGGGTCGAGTGCGGGGTTCCGCAGGGGTCGGTTCTGGGACCCCTTCTGTGGAACCTCGCATACGATGCGGTCCTTCGCACCAGCCTTCCTTGCGGCGTGAGTGTCGTCTGCTATGCCGACGACACTCTCGTCGTGACGACTGGAGCCGACTTTGGGCGGACGCTCAGGCTTGCCGAATTGGGGGTGGCATGTGTCGTGAGGGCAATCCGCCGGCTGGGTTTAGAAATAGCGCCTAACAAGACAGAGGCGCTATGGTTCCACGGCCTATCAAGGTGCCGGGAACCACCCAGCTGCCGGATTCGGGTAGGTGACGCGGAGGTCCAGGTGGGGCCCCATATCAAGTACCTTGGCCTCACCTTGGACAGCAGGTGGAGCTTCGAAGAGCATTTCGTGCGGTTGGTCCCCCGAGTTAGAAGGGTGGCGGGTTCTCTACACCGCCTGCTACCCAACTTGGGGGGACAAGGGGATGGTGTTCGCCGCCTGTATGCTGGCGTCGTACGGTCCGTGGCCTTGTACGGGGCTCCCGTGTGGTCGCGAGACTGCACGAGGTCCTCCTGCTGCAGAGCTCTACTCCGGAGCATGCAGCGGACAATGGCCATACGGATCGTGCGGGGCTACCGTACTATCTCGTACGAGGCGGCGACAGTTCTGGGGCGCTCCCCCCCCTTCGAAATCCTTGCCGGCATGTACGCGGCGATGTACAACGCGCCGCGGCGTGTCGGCGGGGGGGGAGAGGGGGGGAACCCCCCAGAACCAGCGCACGGAATGCACAGACGGGAGATGCTCCGACGGGCCGAGAGGGACTGGCGTGCACAGCTAGAGTTAATGGATTGTGCGCGCCAGCGCGCCGTCGGAGCGATTCTCCCGCACTTCGAAGCTTGGCTCCGCGGGAAGGGGGAGGTCACCTACCGCCTCACTCAGATACTCACCGGACATGGTGAGACATCGGTGAGTATCTGAGTCGTATAGGGAGGGAGGTAACGACACGTTGCCACCACTGCGCATTCGACCTCGACTCGGCCCAGCATACGCTGGCGGACTGCCCCGCTTGGGCCTCCGAACGCCGAGTCCTGGTCGACGAGATCGGGCATGATCTGTCCCCGCCAGCATTGATTGCGGCAATGCTGGCGGATGAGGGAGGTTGGAGGGCTGTGGCCTCCTTCTGTGAAGCCGTCATGCTCCAGAAGGAGGCTGCCGAGCGGGATCGGGAGATGGTGGGCACTACAAAGCTTGTGCCCATGGACGCGACCCGGGAGGGATGACACCCCCCGATATGGCTGGGGGGGTGTCGTCGAGGAATGGCCGACGCCGCAGCGGGCCGCACCGCCTTTTACACGGTGCGGCCCCCTCCGGTGTCACTAAGGAGGGCTCCCCTAGTAGTAACAGGGGAGCGAAGGCTGGGGGGTCCCCAGTAGCGATACTCGACCCTGGGGCCCCTTGTAATGCCTGATGGTGGCCATCGCTGGGGTTTTAGTGGATAGGCCTTCCCCTTCTGGGTAGGAGAGCCCCACATAACCACCGGATCTTACGCACCCGGTGGTATGCAATTCAAAGCATTTCCCCAGCGTAAACAAAAAAAAAAAAAAAGGTTGGGGTGGGGTGGGGTGCCTGGTCAGATGGCCTCCTCGTGGCGCACCCTGGGCAACCGCCGCTGACCACTGGATTGGATTTCCCCTAAATCAGTGGTCAGCGGAGGGCAAATGGTCTGACGTGGTTGAGGCGGCGGAGACCACACCCAGATGGTCCGCCGCCGGGCTTCAGTGCCCATCGATAGAGAGGGGCTTCAGTGCCCGGGTAAGATGAAACAAAACCAAAATGAACACGCGTAGCAAAACTACACGTCCCCGGGAGGGTCTCCGTGAGGAGGAATCCCTCACCGGCCCTGCGGGGGAGTCGGGGTCCAAGCGAAGCCGCTTGGCACCCGAATCTTCCGCTGAGTCGGTCTGCCCCTCGTATACGGGGGGGGGCAACTATGCGTGAGAAGGGAGGAGAGGCGGATGTTCCGGCAAAGGCCGATGATCCCGCAAAAAAACAGAGGGTGACTCCTGATAGGAGATGGATAGTCCCGTACCTTGGCAGGCTCCGAGACCTGTCCACCAAGTTGTGGATTAATCGGGAGGCCTTAGAAGAAGCCATCGACATGGGCAAAATTCTAAGGGATATGGAGGAGATGGCGAAATCGTACCACGACGCGGCAGATGAAGATTACAGAAAGGGCCTGCAACGAGAGCGAAAGCTCCTAGAGGAGATCGAGGCCCTCAAGGCCGCAATCACGGAGCTGGAGGAGGCTTCAGCCACTAAGGCCGACTTCACCCGTCTGGAGAGTCGAGTCGCGGACGAACTGGGCAGATTTGCCATGGAGCTCGGGAAGCAGCCGACCCAGCAACAGGCCCCAGTAACGGCGCCGCGCTCTTACGCGGAGGCGGCACGGAAGGAGAACGCTCCCAGCGCGACTTCCGCGCCGAAAGAACGGTCGAAGAGGAGGAGGGCCAAAAGGGCGAATTTGTGAAGAAAGGCAGTACGTCGGTCGAGGTAGGGACACAGACTATAGAAGAGACCACATGGAGCGATTTATACTTGGCCGGAATCTCCAGCTGCACAATGCTCCTGACCAACCACCGACTTTCAGCGGACCGAACGGTATGTCTAATGTGGACCTGACACTAGCGACGAGAGGGATAGATGTGCGTCGCTGGACAGTTCATGAGGGCGCCAGCCTCAGTGATCATCAGCTGATTACCTTTGACGTGCACTATGGAGGACGGTCATCACGACTGGAGAACAGAGAGGTCTGTTTGTTGCCGGCACCGTTTAGAGTGAGAGGGGTTGACTGGGCCAGATTCTGCTCGACACTTCACGCCAGACCGCAGTAGCAAATAACAGCCAAGACATCTTAGCGGTGGTAGCAGCGCTCGAACTCCGGCTCGCTGACGCGGAGCACCAGCTGAGTGCCACCAAACTGCAGGCAGCTAATGCTGAGCTAGAGTTCTCCAAGCGCATATTGGCGGCGGGTGCTCCTGTTTCTTCCTCCCCTCTAGGCTCCCTTACAGCTGGACCAGCAAGCTACGCAGGTGCGCTCAAGCTACCTAGGGGTAAGGCACCACTAGAGGTACAACCGCAGGGTCCCGCTGTTATATTTTACCCAGCCGACGAGTCCCTGAAGTCGTCTGAAGAAACGAAAAAGACGTTGCAGCAAGCCATCAAGCCCAGCACGGATGGCATCCAAATTCAAAGCGTGCGCATGGTAGGTAACGCAGGCGTGGTGGTGAGAACCGCCAATGCTCAAGCGGCCCAGAAGTTAAAAGCTGCGGCACCCCCAACGCTGAAGGTCTCCGAACCAAAGACTCGACAGCCACGCGTTGCGCTGCGATACATCAGGTCAGAAGTAAGCGAAAGCGAGCTCATTACCGACCTACACTCGGCAAACCTTAGTGACGACTCCGAGTGGCCACTGGAGAGGTTGAAGAAGGACTGCAAGCTTGCAGTCAAGAGAGCAGTGGGCCCAAAGTACCTGGTCGTCCTGGAGTGCTCAATGGCGCTGCGGGACAAGTTGGTGAGACTGGGCCGTGTCTACGTCGGCTGGGATGAAGCGGAGGTGAGCGACCATGTCCGGGCCACCTGCTGTAACAAATGTCAGCAATACGGCCACCCCGAGAAGTACTGCAAATCTCGGGAAACAATCTGCGGCAAGTGCGGTGACGCGGGCCATAGGGCCAATGAGTGCCAGTCCCAGACGCAGTGCTGTGCGACGTGCCGGCGCTTCAAGCGTAAAGACGCGCACTCTCACGCCACGGCCGCCGCCTCATGCCCAGCGAGGCTGCACGCAGAACAGCAGGCCGTAAATATGCTACACTATGGCTAACACGGGTGAGTATATAAGCGTCGGGCAACTGAACCTTAACGGGTCTTCATCCGCGACCAAGGAGCTACCGGTGATAGCTGTACAGCGCGGACTCGACTTTGTTTTGGTTCAGGAACAGTATGGAGCCCTTCCCGGTATCCTGCAGTGTGGCGAGAGCCCCAGAGCTGGCGTCCTCATCATCAACCGGAGCATGGTGTTCACCGTACTGTCACACCTGAGTACGGAGCACTGCATGGTAGTCCACGTTGCACATGGCGAGGTCAGTTTCCACATCGTCTCGGCATACTTTCAGTACAGTCATGACATCAGCCACCACATAAAACATCTGGAGTTCGTGCTTTCACAGCTGTCCGGAAAACCAGTTTTGATTGGAGTTGACAGCAACGCACATTCGCCAATGTGGTATTGTGAAGAAAGGCAGTACGTCGGTCGAGGTAGGGACACAGACTATAGAAGAGACCACATGGAGGGATTTATACTTGGCCGGAATCTCCAGCTGCACAATGCTCCTGACCAACCACCGACTTTCAGCGGACCGAACGGTATGTCTAATGTGGACCTGACACTAGCGACGAGAGGGATAGATGTGCGTCGCTGGACAGTTCATGAGGGCGCCAGCCTCAGTGATCATCAGCTGATTACCTTTGACGTGCACTATGGAGGACGGTCATCACGACTGGAGAACAGAGAGGTTTGTTTGTTGCCGGCACCGTTTAGAGTGAGAGGGGTTGACTGGGCCAGATTCTGCTCGACACTACACGCCAGAGTAGGAGCACTGCGCACCGGCCTTCCAGCCTCATTGTATAGCGAACGATTCACCGAGATCCTGCTGCGCACCGCACGTGAGGTTATTGGCCAGGTGGCACGCAAGGACGACGGAAGGTACGAATGGTGGACACCAGAACTAGACCAGATGCGTCGTAAAGTAAGTAGGGCTCGCCGTGAATGGCAGCGATCTCGACGTGTGGGAGGACCTAGAGAGGAGTATCTTCATGAGGCACTGCGCTTGATGCGCCTATCTTACAAGGAGACCATGAAGAAGGCTGAGTTGAATTTCTACCGAAAGATCGCCGAGTCAGGTAACGACGATCCTTGGGGAGCAGCATACCGAGCCGCGTGCGGTAGATTTCGACCGCCGCCGAACATACTGCATGGTATGAAACTGCTTGAGGGACACACGGCTGCATCTTGTGACACCATGACGACGCTGCTTGCTTCGCTATACCCAGATGACAGGCCAGAGACGGATTCCTCTTACCACCGGGACGTGCGAGTGGCTGCGGCGTTCCCCCCCTCGGGGAAGGACTCTGTGGAACCCAGTAAGTCGACACTTGACCTTATCATACGCGCCTTGCCGAACACCGCCGCCGGAGCAGACGGAATCACAGCGAAAATCGTCAAGTGGGCATGGAAGGCTGCGTCTGATGAGATGTGGCACATGTACAGATCCTGCATCGTCCAAGGAGTTTTCCCGCACCTGTGGAAGACTGGGAAACTACTTCTTCTGCCGAAGGGAAACGGTAAACCCTTATCCGATCCTAAGGCATACAGGCCTATTACGTTGTTGCCGATTTTAGGTAAGATTCTGGAACGGGTGATTGTCTCCGTCGCCCCCTGTTTGTACCGACATATCTCGGAAGCTCAGCACGGCTTCACACGTAGCCGATCTACGGTCACCGCGTTGCGTCAGATCAACACTATCGCGAATAGCAGTGCTGCCTCCTACGTACAGCTGATCTTTTTGGACATCTCTGGTGCGTTTGACAATGCTTGGTGGCCCATGATCCTTGTTAAGGCCAAGCAGGTAGGCATTCCGCCTAACCTCTACAGGATGCTGGTCAGCTACTTTTCCAACCGGCGAGTGGGTCTCTTCGCGGGGAGTCAATCGTCATGGAAGGTATGCACCATGGGGTGTCCACAGGGGTCAGTACTAGGCCCGACACTTTGGAACCTCCTCCTCAATGACCTCCTGCTGCTGCCGAGACCTGAGGGTGTACACGTGGTCGCTTACGCCGACGATGTGACGCTTGTCATCGAAGCCTCGTCGCGCGCCGACATAGAACGTAAGTCCGCCTCAATGTTGGGTGTCATAGCCGATTGGGGAACCCGAAACCGTCTTGGTTTTTCCCCGGGTAAGTGCCTAACGATGACATATCGCGGTAAGTTTAAACGGTCGCCGACCATCAAGTTCAACGGGTCTTCGATTACGAGCGTCACCCAAGCGAGAGTTTTAGGCGTCACCCTCGACGATGCTAGGTCCTACGCGCCGCATGCGAAGCTGATTGGCAGGAGCGCCTCCATGAGCTTCGGCAAGGTTTCGAGAGTTTCCGCGTCGAAGTGGGGGGTAAGGTTTCCAGCCCTACGGGTCCTGTTTGCAGGGACCTACGTGGCAATTTTAACCTACGCTGCAGCCGTATGGTACCGACGCTCGTCCTTTTTTGTGGTCAAGCGAGCGTTACTTAGTACGCAAAGACCGGCACTGATTCTATTAACGAAGGCTTACAGGACGTGCAGTACCGCGGCGCTTCCCGTGCTTGCCGGCGTTTTCCCTGCCGACCTGGAAGTTCTTCGTGCAGGAAGATTTGCGGAGGAAAGTGTCCAGCTGGCCCCCAGGGAGCGACGGAGCCTAAAACGGTCCATTATAGGGGATATCGTTTCCATTTGGCAGGAGCGATGGGACGCGAGTGAAGACGGTCGCGATTTATACAGCTTTTTCCCCGATATTGTACGGAGGCTATCTTACAACTGGGTGGAACCAGATTACGTCATTTCCCAGTTACTCACAGGACATGGTTGCTTCAGACAGCGCCTACACAAGTTTACGCTGTGCGAATCAGCACTGTGTCCCTGTGGAGAGGACGTTGACGAGAGCCGAGACCATGCACTCTGGGAGTGTTCGCTGTATGCGGACGCAAGAACGAAAATGTTGGATCTTGTGCAAACAGTGGAGTCTGGCCCCATATATCACCAGGACCTCATTTGCAGCCGCAACAATTGGAACGCGTTACGCGAGTTCGCGCACTCCTGGCACACCATTAGGCACGCTTTCGATTGATCGGGTATCAGCAGAAGAGCAGCCCGACGCGCAGTCCTGTGACTGTGTCGCTGTCACGCCCCAGAAGGGGGAGAGGTGGCAACAATAGGGATGGAAATAGAATTTGTAGGGAGCATAGAACAAGCGCGGTGTGGGAAAGAGCATTCGCAAGTACCCCGCGCTCTCCCGTGATTCGGTCTGTATGCCGTAAGGCAGGTAAGACCATGGGTTGGTGGTGGGAATTACTTCACGCCAGAGTAGGAACACTGCGCACCGGCCTTCCAGCCTCATAGTATAGCGAACGATTCACCGAGATCCTGCTGCGCACCGCACGTGAGGTTATTGGCCAGGTGGCACGCAAGGACGACGGAAGGTACGAATGGTGGACACCAGAACTAGACCAGATGCGCCGTAAAGTAAGTAGGGCTCGCCGTGAATGGCAGCGATCTCGACGTGTGGGAGGACCTAGAGAGGAGTATCTTCATGAGGCACTGCGCTTGATGCGCCTATCTTACAAGGAGACCATGAAGAAGGCTGAGTTGAATTTCTACCGAAAGATCGCCGAGTCAGGTAACGACGATCCTTGGGGAGCAGCATACCGAGCCGCGTGCGGTAGATTTAGACCGCCGCCGAACATACTGCATGGTATGAGACTGCTTGAGGGACACACGGCTGCATCTATTGACACCATGACGACGCTGCTTGCTTCGCTATACCCAGATGACAGTTCAGAGACGGATTCCTCTTACCACCGGGACGTGCGACTGGCTGCGGCGTTCCCTTCCTCGGAGAAGGACTCCGTGGAACCCAGTAAGTCGACACTTGACCTTATCATACGCGCCTTGCCGAACACCGCCGCCGGAGCAGACGGAATCACAGCGAAAATCGTCAAGTGGGCATGGAAGGCTGCGTCTGATGAGATGTGGCACATGTACAGATCCTGCATCGTCCAAGGAGTTTTCCCCCACCTGTGGAAGACTGGGAAACTACTTCTTCTGCCGAAGGGAAACGGTAAGCCCTTATCCGATCCTAAGGCATACAGGCCTATTACGTTGTTGCCGATTTTAGGTAAGATTCTGGAACGGGTGATTGTCTCCGTCGCCTCCTGTTTGTACCGACATATCTCGGAAGCTCAGCACGGCTTCACACGTGGCCGATCTATGGTCACCACGTTGCATCAGATCATCACTATCGCGAATAGCAGTGCTGCCTCCTACGTACAGCTGATCTTTTTGGACATCTCTGGTGCGTTTGACAATGCTTGGTGGCCCATGATCCTTGTTAAGGCCAAGCAGGTAGGCATTCCGCCTAACCTCTACAGGATGCTGGTCAGCTACTTTTCCAACCGGCGAGTGGGTCTCTTCGCGGGGAGTCAATCGTCGTGGAAGGTATGCACCATGGGGTGTCCACAGGGGTCAGTACTAGGCCCGACACTTTGGAACCTCCTCCTCAATGACCTCCTGCTGCTGCCGAGACCTGAGGGTGTACACGTGGTCGCTTACGCCGACGATGTGACGCTTGTCATCGAAGCCTCGTCGCGCGCCGACATAGAACGTAAGTCCGCCTCAATGTTGGGTGTCATAGCCGATTGGGGAACCCGAAGCCGTCTTGGTTTTTCCCCGGGTAAGTGCCTAACGATGACATATCGCGGTAAGTTTAAACGGTCGCCGACCATCAAGTTCAACGGGTCTTCGATTACGAGCGTCACCCAAGCGAGAGTTTTAGGCGTCACCCTCGACGATGCTAGGTCCTACGCGCCGCATGCGAAGCTGATTGGTAGGAGCGCCTCCATGAGCTTCGGCAAGGTTTCGAGAGTTTCCGCGTCGAAGTGGGGGGTTAGGTTAGGTTAGGTTTTTTTTTTTTAATAGAATGAGCTATTTTTGATACTGTTTTCAACGCGGTGCTATTGAATACACTTTGTTGAAAATGCTTGGTTTCTTTGGTATTATAGATGTTTTATATGGATTTCAATGTGAGTGATTGTAAAATAAAATTTTTGTGAAAATTAAATAATGAATTGGTTATAGGTTTGAATTTTGGTTTCGGTAATTTATAGAGGATTTATGTTTGATTTAAAGATTTTTGAGTAATGTAAAGTTGTATATAAATTTTTTATCATTATTTCATTCGATTCGTTAAAATTTAATCTTAAGTACCATTAAATTTTTTGAGGTTTGAAACTATATAATTAATATATGTACAGAACGAGTCGCTGATGGATTCAGAACTTATAATTTTATTGAGATCATAGGGGTCATCCAAATGTTGAGAGACAAATTCATATTCTCGTCTCTTCGCCGCAAATCTACTACAGTATTTTATTAAATGGTGAAGGGTCTGTGTAGATGTGTCATCGCAAGGACATAAGTCATTATTAGTAATTTTAAATCGATATAAGTATTCCTTATGATAACCGTGATTCGTGATAACCTGAGTGACTGCAAAAGAGGGAGGTATTCGTTTTAAAAAGCTATTTAGATGATCTATTGTAGGGAAAAGAGATTTAGTATAAGTTGTATTATCATATAGTTGTTTGGCTGTTTCTATTGTTAGTGTTTTGTTTTTCTGTTTTATGAAACTGATAGGAACACGGTCATATGCGGGTTTGTTTCTAAGATTAGCTGCGGTTTTGGCAGCACGATCAGCGGCTTCATTGCCGGGCAGTCCAATGTGCCCTTTGACCCAGATGAATTCAATGTTTATGCCTGATTGTTTTGTATTATTAATGTGCTCTAGTATTTTGACTGCTAGAGGGCAAGTGGTGTTACAGTTTGATATTTCTTGTAAGCTTGATTTGCTGTCTGAGAAAATAATGGTTTTTGGGAAGTTCTGATCTATAGCCCAAGAGCATGCTCGCTCAATAGCAAGCATCTCTGCTTGAAACACAGAACAAGACTGATGTAATTTGAGCTTTGTTATTTTGTGACGTCCTTGCGGCGGATAGACAACGAAAGCAGCTCCAACCGAGTTGTCGTGCTTGGAACCATCGGTAAAGATTCTGTGTACCGTATTTAATTTGCTGATTTGTTCATAATCTGTAATTGATGAGATTTCGAGAAATGAGAGTTTTGGTCTATTTACGGGGTGCAAGAGTTGTGATGGTGGAGTGGGGGATTCAATTACAGTGTTATTCGGGGTGCAGCGTGATTTACCTGTTAATTTAGCTATTTCAATGTCAGACACTTCAAGCACTTTTGCCGGTAAGGGTATAAGTTGGGCTATTGCTATTGCAGATGGTGTATTAATAGTGCGGAAGCCACGTATGATTTTAATTGCAAATATGCGCTGTGCAGACAGAAGTCGTCTGTTATTATACTCATAATTTAAAGCTTTTGACCATATACTTGCTGCATAACAGATAATGGGTTCTATTACCTGCAAGTATATGGTTTTTATATTTTCTGAGTGAATTCCCCAAGTGGGACGTGAAAAAATTACTAGTTTGTTCAACAGTTTATTAGCTTTGTCCAAAATATATTCTACATGTTGCTTAAATTTTAAATTTGAGTCTATGATAACACCTAAATATTTAAAGCTATTGACTGGTTGTAAAGTAGTTCCGCGGACTTGTATAGTACATTTAGTTGCATCATTTGTAAATGGAATAAGTTGAGTTTTATTGGGTCCAAATTCAAGTTTAACGCTTTCACCCCATCGAACAATTTGTTCCAAAGCTGAGTTGGTTATTAATTGAAGAGTGTCTATTTTCTTAGAGTGTGTAATAAGTAGTACATCGTCAGCATATGCTTGAAGTTCGCATCCGAGAGGTAAAGAAGTAGACAGAAGTTCATCTAAAATGAGATTCCATAACATCGGGCCACACACAGATCCCTGAATACAGCCTCTGGTCATCGTTTTAGATACGGTGCAGTTAGCAAAGTTCATAATTACTTCTCTGCGGGTAACGTAACTTTCGAGTAAGCGATATATGTTGTTGGGACATTTAACTTTTTTCAAACGTTGAAATATGGCCGGCCACCAAGCATGATCAAATGCAGCTCTTATGTCTAAAGAGGTTACAAGCACCTGCTCTCTACGTGACTTTGCATTTTTGATGATGTTAAGGGCATTATGTATTGCTGTTGTAGTGGACACTTGTTGTTTAAATCCATATTGGTGTTTGCACATATTGTTGGTGATGTACAGATGGTGAGTAAGTCGATTCGTGATCAGTCTTTCCAGAAGCTTGCCAAAAACATTAATGAGACCAATAGGTCGGAATGCTGTAGTTGATGTGTAATCGTCTTTACCAGGTTTGGGAATTATCTTAGCTATAGCTATTTTCCATGCGGATGGAAAGTAGCATAGTTGCAAACATTTGTTCATAAGGTTGGTTATGAAGTCCGGGAAATTGCGAGCAAAGTTATAGCAAATATCTGAAGTGAGGTGGTCTATTCCAGGTGCTCTTTTGTGGTTCATTTGCCTTAGAGTTTCTATAATTTCAGTGGTGTTAAAAGGAGGCTCATCATGGTAATTCGGCTGTTGATCGACATTTTTCCTGATGTTACAATGAAGGGTGGAGTCAGGGGTGTCGTCAGGGTAAAATTGGTTTAGAAGAGCATTTGCAGTTTCTAGGGCATCGGTGGTGTATGTTCCGTTCGGTAATTTTAATGTTGATGGAGGTTGCGAAATGGGTTTTGTTTTTAGTATTCTATTGGTGATGCTCCAGACGTCCTCTTTAGTTTGAAGGTTGCAAAATTCTCTAAAATGTTTTGTAGATTCAGCACAGATTGCGTTAGAGTATTCTTTTCTTAATTTGTCTCTTTCGGCGATAAGGTCATCAAGAGGCAGTTGTCGTCTTTTGTGCTTACTTAGTTTATGATGGTTTCGTAAAACCTTTTGTTTGATTTCCTCAAGTTCATCTGTCCACCAAGGGGCCTTTTTTGAGCGGCCAGTGGATTTCGGTAAAATGGCTTCACACGCTTTCTGTATAGCTACAGTAGTTTGCTGAATAAATTTGTCTATGCCAGTTTCGTCTAATGTGCTTATATCCTCCGTAGGAAGAGCTTTTTTAACGAGTTCAACAAATAAATGCGTCGCTAATTCCCAGTTGAAATTTGAAGTGTTGTATCTGAAAGTGGACAATTTACAATTACTATGGAAGACGGTATTAACGGAGGTTAGTTTAAATGTTATGGCATCGTGGTCAGAGACAGTTGATATGCTTTGATCAACCTGCCAGTTATTTATTTTAATATGAGAGTTACTGCTAATCATTGTAAGGTCAATTATTGATTCCCTGGGAATACCATGTGTTACAGTGTGGAACGTAGGTGTATTACCTATGTTACATACTATTAGATTATTGATAGTAATCAAGTCGAAGATAAGTTGACCGCGGCTGTTGTTAGAGATAGAGCCCCATTGAGTGTGCCATCCATTAAAGTCCCCGCAGATAATATGGGTGTCATGGGGATGACTATGCAAGAAAAATTCTAACTTTCCCATGATATTGTTGTCGTCAGTTCTGGGTTCTACGTAAGCGGATATTAAAAATATTTTATTTGAGTTGTGTGAATTTATTTGTACGATGCATAAATTAGGATGAGAAAATTGTGAAAGGTCTAGAGTTGAGAAGGTTTTATCTTTAATTGCTATTGCTGCTTTGACGGGGTTGGTTATGTCAGTGGAAATAGCGTGATGTAAAGTGAATCCAGGAATGCCAGGTAGAGTGCTATTATTAATGAGGTAAGGTTCAGTCATAAATACAATTTCTGTAGTTGATGTAGACAGGTATACATTTAGTTCATGTGAAGCGTTTCTGCTTCTTCCTATATTTAGTTGTACACAGTTAAAAGATTTATCAAAACTTGTTGATTTATTAGAATTATAATTAGTGTTGGTTGGGATATGATGATTATTTGTTTTACGTACCATAATTAATTCTATTTCTAATGTTGTTAATCATGAATTGAGTTCTAGGACATTTAATAGATGTTGCACTGTGATCCGACTTTGTATTTAGATTGAATTTTTTATTATGGTTGACACAATTATAACATATTTCTTCTCCTTTTTCTTTCTTGTGTGGACAATTATTATATAGATGGTCTGAGGATGCGCAATGAGAGCATGCAATCTTATCATTTTTGCAGTGCTTTCGGGTGTGCCCAAATTGTAGACATCCATAGCACTGCATTAGCGGTATGTAGTCGCCAACAGCGATTCTTTGGTGGTCTATATTGAGTCTGTCCATGGATGTGATGATTTTCCAAATTTCCGGTGTTGTCATTAGGACTGCATTATATAAATTTTTGTTTCGATTTCCTCTTTTGAATTTAAAAACTAGGTCTTTTTCTGTGTGAGTATGGAGTCTTTCATTTTGGTTAATTATTATTTTACTAAGATCCTCGGTATTAGTTGTGTTGGATATACCTTTGACTATAATCATTGGCTGTAGAAGTTTCGATTCTTCAGCATTTATTGGTGATGATTTTTTATTGTTGATTTTTATTAAGGTTTGTTGTCTGTGTTCTTCAGAGTCAAACTCTACTCGGATTTTATTGTTTGATACAAACTTTATATTCGATGGTGTGAATGTGGTATCTTTGAATGAGATGTTTTGTTTCCATATTTGGAGTGTTTCAGCAGAGCTTTTTGTTTCTTTTTTCGATGAAACTATAATTGCAGGTTTTGTTTTGAAAGAGGGTTGTGGAGCTTTTGGAGGAGTGTTAGCTATATCAGCGTATGATCGAGAGTAGTTAGGAATGATGTTAGTCGTAGGCTGTTTGAATGTATCTTTGATAGTGTTCTCAATAGCTCTGATAGTTTCTCTACTTAGTTGGATTGTTTTGGTGTCATTTATATCTTTATTTATTTCATCGCTGCAGTTTATTCCTTTTATGGTGAGTTTGGTGATATCATTAGTTAATTGTTTTATATCATCTATTGTGCATTTATTTACATTTGTGTCTCTGTGTAGTTTTTTATTTATGTTATTAGCTAATTGATTAATTTTTTCAAAAATGAATTTAATACTATTATCATTTAATGAACTTTCTTCTGAATCGAATGTATTGGCTTCAACGTATTCATCTTCTGATGTGATAGATGGATTTTCTATTTCTTTACTAGTTGATGCTTTATTTTTTGTTTTTGTAGGCGTATTTTTGCTGTCTTGTTGAGTGCCGTATGTTAATTTAAGCGCTCTAGTATTTGGTCTGTTTATGTTGGCCTTCTCGTTAGCTTTTTCGTCGTCCAGTGTGTTAGCCGTAGTCGTCGTAATATTTTCAGATCGGGTCAAAGGTTTTTTGTTTTTAAAATCAGTACTCATAATGAATCCCACGAGTAGGGCCGATGTGAAGAAACACTCCCGGGTGACGCCCATTCCAGTAGTGCTGGCTATATACTGACGGAGGTCGCCTGGTATCCGTAGGTTTTAAGCGGGGTTTCTCCCGGGTTTTAAAGACTTTTCCTTGTCGCGGGCCGGCCAGTTAAGGCAAGCCCTCCGCTCCATCCACGACCATCGACGTATCCCCATAGACGCCTTGAATGGGGGTCGTTGTCGATGGTAGGACGGGTTACGGGCAGAGGGACTGGCGTAAAGCCCCTCGAGGGAAACTCTCTCGAGTTACCGTCAAGTGTGGAGCTGTTAGTTGGAGGGAGGAAACGCCGATGATGCTGGCAACCGGATGTTGTTGGCAAATATTTGTATGGTCCTCCCTCGTAAGCCCCCCCACCGCGACAAGGTCGCCCCACCTCAGGGGGGGGGTTAGGTTAGGTTAGGTTGGGGTGCCTGGTCAGACAGCCTCCTCGTGGCGCACCCCGGGCAACTTACGCTGACCACTGGATTGGATTTCCCCCAAACCAGTGGTCAGCGGAAGGCTAATGGTCTGACGTGTTTGAGGCGGCGGAGACCACATCCGGATGGTCCGCTGCCGGGCTTCAGTGCCCGTCGATAGGGAACAGGCTTCAGTGCCAGGTTTGAGGGGCTACTCTCAACACGCTCCGTTCTGGCGGAGTGCATTTTGTTGAGATGTGGCCGCGCGGCGTGTCTTCCGAACTCCGGGGGCACGTCGGGCAACCCGTTACCCCACTGAGGGGCCGGGGACCGGCGGGGCATTTGCCCGGGTTGAGAGGAGACAACCTCAATAAAAATCTTGGAGGGGGCGTTTTCGCCCTGTGGCGCCTGCGCCTTTGGTGTGTGTGGCCCCTATTGGGGGGCCAGTGGACTTTTTGGTCGGTGGATGGCGGCCTTGGGCCGCGTGCTCGCCCCTGCAGACGAGCGTGGGAGAAAGGCGCGGCGGGACCCCGTATGACGAGGCCCCGTCGGGCAACCTGTTTCCCTCATTGAGAGGACCAGGGGACTGGGCCACTGAGGTTCAGTCCGAGAGGAGTAAACCTCAATAAAAATCCCCAAGCCCAAGTTCCGGAGTGCGGCGATGGGCTGAGTGGCCGGTGGGAGTCCGGTCCCTAGCACGGTGGTTAGGAGAGACACGGGAGCCGTTACCCGGTAAAAAACGAATAAAAAAAATGGATAAGCAGATTCCGGAACTTATACCCCAGGGTGGTACCGCTGATAGCGGAGAATCCACCTCGTCGGCTTCGGCCGGCGGCAGGCCCCGCGTATCTGGGGGGGGCCAGAACTGCTTCGCGCCAGTCGGCGCTTCCAGGCCATACGATCCCGTTGGCCACGGGCGCTCGCCGTCCCCTGCTGGGGCGGTCAGTGTGAAATGTACTACCAGCAGAACAGCGAGCCTGGAGGGGCCGCGTGTCAAGGAGGGAACGGAGTCCCGTCCTCCTGGGCAGAAGGTGGTGGAGGCTGGAGCCGTCGGTGTTTCCGACTCCGACTCGGCCGCAAAGAAGGAGGGTCTTTACCTGAAGTTCAGGCCAATCAGGCAGACCCGTTCGCAGTCGAACTCGACCTCGAGTTTGTGGAGGTCGGGCGACTTCTCAGCGGACGACTCGGTGCTTGGGTCGGGAGAAGACTCGGTGGTTGGCTCGCGGACGAGCGTGTGGTCTGCGACAGACTCCGTTGGGTCTCAGTTGGGCCCGAGCCAAGGGCGTAGAAAGCGCCTCCGGAGGGAGGAGTTTATGAAAAACCCTCCCATTCTGGCGCCCCCAAAGGTGCCGAAGTTGAAGGGAGGCAAGCGGGGAGGTAAAAGCGCTGGGGCCCCTAAACAGCACCAGGTGGCGGCCTCAATGGACGCTGACGATGGGGCGGATTCCGGCGATGAGGTCGTCGGCAGGAGTGCCTCAGCTGGAGAGTCCCCCGAAGAGGTGCTCAAGGCGGCTGAGCGAGAGCGTGCGGCTGTCCTCGACACAGTCAGGAAGTCGGGGAACCTCAAGGGGGGCTGTGCCAGAGACATCAAGGCCGGTACCGAAAGGCTTTTCGGCTTGGTGATGTCCCTGGCAAAAAAGGAGGAGGCAGAGGTGGTCCGGAAGCTGCGGGCCGACAACAAGCGGCTCCAGAGGCAGATGGCAAACCTGAGTGCCGAGGTCGAGGCCGTGAGGAGGGCCTTCTCGGAGTCCGGGGAGAGCCGCCGTAAGGCACCGTCGGCTCCGGTGGTGGTGGAGTCCCCCGTGAGTTCCGGCGGGGAAATTGTGGAGCTCCTGAGGGCCGAGGTGGCGGAGGCGAGGGCGGAGATGGTCGCTCAGTCTGCGCGATTCGCCAATATGCTCCGGGCCCAGATAGAGGGCCTGGAGGTGGACGGCCGCCTCGTTCCTGCGCCGGAGAGACCTCGGCGCCCTCCGTTGGCGGCCGATAGGAGAAAGGCGACCAGCCCACCCAGGGCAGCAACGGCCACCTTAACCCCCCCCGCGAATCCGCCCAAACAGCCCAAGGGCAAGGGCAAGGGCAAGGGAGTGGGGAAGGAAACGAAGGCTGGGTCTTCGTCTTCTGGGGCCGCGGGGGCTTCTTCCTCCTCTGCGAAGACCCCGGTGCAGCCTTCCCCTCCCTCGAGGGTGGAAGGGCAAGACGTGGCCGTGGCCTCTACGTCCAAGGGGCCAATGGACGAGGAGGGTGAGTGGGTGCAGGTGGCAAAGAAGCCGAAGAAGCCCAAGCCGAAACCCCAGGCCCCTACCCCCGCCAAGCCGAAGCAAGGGCCTAGCGGGGGAGAGAAGAAGAAGAGAAAGAAGAAGAAAAAGAGGGCGGCCAAGGGCCCCAATGGGGGGCCCAGGATACCGAAGCCACCGAAGACACTGGCGGTGGTGGTGTCCCTCAGTCCGGAGGCGGAGGCGGAGGGCGTCACATACAAGGACGTCCTCTCCAAGGCGAAGGGGGCAGTGGACTTGGCGGAGCTGGGGATAGGGCCCGCCAGGTACAGACCGGCGCAAACGGGGGCTCGCATTTTCGAGCTCCCGGCGGGGACTTCTGCAGCCCAGGCCGACTCCTTTGCGGCCAAGGTGGGCGAGGTCCTGGGCCAATCGGCCAGGGTCACTCGCCCCGTCAGAACTGCCGGGGTGAGGGTGTCCGGGCTGGACGACACCACGTCGCCTGAGGAGGTGCAGGACTCCTTGGCCCGGAAGGCTGGTTGCCCCCCCATAAATATCAAGGTGGGGGCCATAACATTCGGCCGAGGTAGAGGGGGCACAACGTTCGCCACACTCCCTCTGGAGGCGTTGGAGAAGGTGGTGGCTGGTGGCAAGCTCCATGTGGGCTGGTGTGCGGCGTCGGTCCGGCTGATGGAGCGGCGCCCAACGAGATGCCACCGGTGCCTGGCTCCCGGTCATCTGGGGGCCAGATGTCCCTCTGTCAAGGACCGCAGCGGACTTTGCTACCGCTGTGGAAAAGAGGGACACCTGGCAAGGGAATGTTCGGCCCCTCCGCACTGCGACATCTGTGCGGACGGGGGCCGTAAGTGTGGGCACCGCATGGCGGGGGATAAATGTAACCCCCCGCGGGTTAAGGGCCGCCTCCCTGGGGCAAGGCCACGAGAAGACCAAGGGGCCGCTGCCGGTGGTGCACGAGAGAGCACCACCGCCTCAGGGTCAGCAGCAACCCCGGCGACTACACCGATGGCGGTAAATAATGCCGCCTAGGTCGTCGGGGAATATAGTGCAGATCAATGTCAACCACTCCGCCGGGGCACAGGACCTCTTGTGTCAGGTGGCGGCGGAGTGGGACATTGGTCTGGCACTGGTCGCCGAGCCGTACCGGATTCCTCCGTCCGACAAGTGGATGGGGGCTTCGGACGGTTCGGCGGCCATTGTGGTGTTTGGCGCGGGTCTCTCCCCCATTTTCGTTGAGAGAGGGGAGGGATATGTCGCGGCCCGGTGGGGAGAGGTAGTCGTGGTGTCTACCTACTTCTCACCGAACCGCAGTCGGGTGGAGTTCGAGGTGTTCCTGGCTGCGGTGGAAGGGGTCGTGCACCGCGCGGCTCCCCGTCAGGTGCTGGTGGCAGGAGACTTCAACGCCAAATCCACGGCGTGGGGGTCTCCCAGCACTGACGCTCGGGGTGGTGATCTGGAGTCCTGGGTTCTGTCCCTGGGGCTCCAGATACTCAATCGAGGTACCACCCCGACCTGCGCCCGTTGGCAGGGCACGTCCATCGTGGACGTGTCCTTTGCCACCCCACTGCTCGCGTCCTGGGTCAGGGACTGGCGAGTGGTGGAGGATGTGGAGTCTCTATCGGACCATCGTTACGTCCGATACGAGATCTCCACGGCATCCCCTGGGGCCCATTCTTCTTCGGGCCCCCGTGTGGGCAACTCACCGTTCAAACGGTGGGTGCTCTCACGCCTCCGCCGGGATGTGGCGGAGGAGGCTGCGATGGTGCGGGCAATGTACGTTCCGCCCGACACCATTGCGGGGGATGCCGACGGCATGGCGGATCTTCTTGCGGACGACATCAACGTCGTCTGCAATGCCGCCATGCCGAGGGCGCGGGCCTGCCCACGGAGCAGGGGGCAGGTATACTGGTGGACGCAGGAGCTCTCGGACCTGCGGTCCGCCAGTATGGGAGCCAGGCGCGCCTACTTACGGTGTCGTAGGCGCGCCAGGAGGACGCCCGGTGAGGAGGAGAGTCTCCGCCGGGCGTACAATGAGGCCCACAAGGCCCTGCGAACTGCCATCTGCAGGGCCAAGAGCGCCGCCTGGGATCGATTTCTGGGGATCCTAGACGGCGACCCCTGGGGGAGGCCGTACAGGACGGTGAGGGGGAAACTCGCTTCGGCGGCCCCCTCAACGTCCCGTATGGAGCCGGGACTGCTGCGAAGGGTGGTGGGGGCACTTTTTCCCAACCCCGGTCCCTTCGCACCCCCTAGGTCTGCCTCCGGTTCCGTCCCGGAGGCGTGGGCCGCTGGTCCCTCCGTGTCGGATAGGGAGTTTGACATGGTGAGGGACCGGCTCCGGAGCCGTAACAAAGCTCCGGGGCCTGACGGGGCCCATGCCAAGGTGATGGCGATCGCCTTGGGCCCCCTGGAGGACCGATTTCGCGCGGTGCTGGATGTGTGCATCGCGACGGGTCGCTTCCCCAGGCGCTGGAGGAGTGGGCGGCTCTGCCTGCTCCGAAAAGAGGGCCGCCCGGCGGACTCCCCAGCGGGCTATCGGCCGGTGGTGCTGCTCGACGAGTCCGGGAAGGCGTTTGAGAAAATCATCGCCTCCCGGATCGTCGGGCACATTGAGGGCACGGGACCGGACTTGGCAGACTGCCAGTACGGTTTCCGCACCGGCCGGTCCACGATGGACGCGATCGGCCACCTCAAAAGGTGGACTGAGGAGGCCAATGCACGTGGGGAGGGGGTGGTCGCGGTGTCGCTAGACATCGCGAACGCCTTCAACACCATTCCCCACGAGTGCATTGAGGCGGCACTCACATTCCACCGAGTGCCCCTCTATCTCCGCACCTTGGTGGGGGACTACCTGCGTGACAGGTCAGTCCTCTACGAGGATGCGGAGGGTCGCGTCCAGGCGTGGACAGTGGCGGCGGGTGTGCCCCAGGGGTCCGTACTAGGCCCTCTATTATGGAACCTGGGGTACAACTGGGTCCTGCGTGGCTCGCTCTCGCCGCGGATGGAGGTCGTCTGCTATGCGGATGACACTCTGGTCGCGGCGGGGGCGAGGGAGTGGGAGGAGGCAGTCCACCTTGCGTCGGTCGGCACCTCCATGGTCGTCCGACGCATTCGCCTCCTGGGGCTGGAGGTGGCCCTCGACAAAACGAGGGCCATGGCGTTCCATGCCCCGAGACGCAGGACCCCACCGGGGCTCTGTGTCCGAGTCGAGGGGGTCCAGGTTCATGTCGAGAGACACATGAAGTATCTCGGCCTGACCCTGGATCCCCGTTGGAGTTTTGAGGAGCATTTTAGGCTCCTCGCTCCCCGGCTTTGCGCCGCCGCAGCCGGACTCGGACGGCTCCTCCCGAACGTGGGGGGGCCCGGAGCGAAGTGCCGTAGGCTTTATCACGGGGTGATAAGGTCTATGGCACTGTATGGAGCCCCGGTGTGGGCAGAGTGCCTCTCGCCCCGCACCCAGGCCCTCTTGAGAGGGCCACAGAGGATCATCGCGATCCGGGCCGTGCGGGCGTATCGCACGGTCAGCCACGGGGCTGCCTGCGTGTTGGCGGGTACGCTCCCGTGGCAGCTCGATGCCCTGGTTCTGTCCCAGGTGCATCGAAATCGGGTCGCGATGAGGGAGCGGGGCGAGCGACCCGCTCTGGAGGTGATAGAGCGGGTTCGCTCCCTGGCGCAGAGGGAGGCTCTGCGCACGTGGGAAGAGGCACTCGCCAACCCAGCCGCTGGCCACCGGACGATCGATGCGATCCGTCCGGTGTTGGAGGAGTGGGTAGGGAGCCAGCGGGGCACCCTCTCATACCGCCTGGTGCAGGTTTTGACCGGACATGGTTGTTTCGGTCACTACCTGCACCGCGTCGCCCGCCGGGAGGAGTCGCCGCGGTGTCACCGCTGCGACTCTCCCGACGACACGGCCGAGCACACGCTTGTCGAGTGCCCGGCCTGGCGACGGGAGCGCCGCACTCTTGTTGCGGTGCTCGGCGGTGGCGCCCTCTCAATGCCAAGCATGGTGCGAGCCATGGTTGGTAGTGGGAGGGCATGGAGGGCTGCCGCCTCCTTCTGCGAAAGCGTTATGGAGCAGAAGGAGGCAGCGGAGAGGGAGCGGGAGGAGGATCCTCTAGCCGCTCCCCTCCGGCGTAGACGTAGGGGCCGGCGAAGACGGGTGGCTTAGACCCCCGACCTTCCGGCTCCTGGGTGGTCTGAGGGTGCGGCCTAGCCAGCCGTGCGCCTCCTCGGTGCCGAGTCCGGCATAGACCACACCGACGTCTGGGGATTACCTAGTACCCTAGCGTAATCCCCCTTAAGTGGCGCGTCGCCCGGCCCCCTGTGGGGTTAGGGCCAGCTCGGGGTCACTCTGGAGTAGGGGTGCACTGCGGTGCGCCGAACCCAGAGCGGCCTCACAAGGGCTTAGGAGGGTACCGGTGGGTTTTAGCGGGTAGTCTGGCGCTGTTTCCCGCGCCGGGAATCCCGCACTGGTGGCGCCCCTTGGCGGGGGCGTGACGCGTCCATAAATGGATTCCCCATCGTCATCAAAAAAAAAAAAAAAAAAAAAAAAAAAAAAAGGTTAGGTTAGGTTTTTTTTTTTTGTTATCCCTTGTTCGTTATATTTAGTTTAATATTGTCTCTGGTGCTAGTTACTACTCCTAGAGATACAATACTGATTTTATGTTATATTTATTTTATTTTACACTTGTTATATTTATTGTTTTTCCTTACATTTGTATTATTTTACCGCTTGGGAGCGGCAAATTCGTGAGTCTTTATTTATTTATTTACATCTTTAACTTTGTTTACTATTTCTGTTATGTAATCATTGAATTTGTTGATGATTATTTCTTTTTTATAGTATTGACTGATTTCCATATAGTTTATTTTATTGACTGTGCAGAGGTATTCTAATTCTGTTCTTGTTCGTCCGAATAATGGGCATTCGTATATTAAGTGGTTCATGCTTTGTACTGCCTTGTGAGTCCGGTCACAGGGACAGTACGGATCTGTGACTAATTTGAAGCGGTAAAGATATTGTTTGTTGTGTCCGTGTCCTGTTATAAATTGTGTTGTTTCGTATTTATTGGGTGTGTTCATTAGATAGTTTTGTAGGTCTGTGTGAGTTTTAAAGTATAATTTGGTGTATCTGCAGTGTCCGACGGTGTCGTATATTTCTTTTGTTTTACTCTGAGTTTTATCTTTGTTTTGTTTTTTAATATATGCGGGTGGGATGAGGTTATATGTCAATGCATTTACTTCTGTGTTACTGGCTAATTTGGCATTAAAATCTGCTAACTCGTTACCGGTTATGTTATTGTGCGCTTTGGCCCAGATGAATATTATTTGTTGCTTAAGTTTGTGTTTTATATGGTGTATTAGGTGGTGTATCTCGTTAGTGTTTCTATTGTAAGTTCCTGTGTTTTGTAGATCTTGTAAGGTGGATTTGGAATCGGTGATGATTATTGCGGATGTTTTGTTTTTGTGTGTCCATTTAGTTGCCTCTAGTATTGCGATTTGTTCGGCTTGGTAGTTGTTGCATTTAGTGTCGAGTTTAATTAGTATCTTATGGATTTGGTTGTTTTCGTCTTGTATGATGGCGGCTGCACCTACCCCTGCTTCATTTTTGCTACCATCTGTATATATATGGTTATTTATTATGTGATTTCTTTGTAGTATTATTTTTAATTCTTCTTCGTTGTTGGCTTCTTCATAGGTTATTGGTTCGCGTTGTGATGGGTGCAGTTTGTGTTTTAGAGTTATTGGTTTTTCTAGTTTTATGTTTTCTGTCTGTTCTATTAGCTTCGGATTGATTCTGATTAGTTCGTTGTTGGCTATTTCTTTTAGTTGAGCGTCAATTGGTGGGGATCCCGAGAGTAGTATGGCGATTTGTGTGTTTATAGTTCGGTATGCTCTGCTGATCTGTATTCCGAAGTTTCTCTGTAGTGATTGTAGTATTTTAATGTTTTGTTTTAGGTCGAGTGCTTCCCTCCATATTGATGCTCCGTAAGATATTATAGGTATAACGACTTGTCTGTATATTGTTTGGATGTTTTCCGGATTGATGCCCCAAGTGGGACGTACATAGCTTTTAAGTTTGTTATATATTGCGTAGGTTTTATCTATAGCGTTTCTTATGTGTTGGTTGAATTTTAATTTATGATCTATGGTTATGCCTAGGTACTTTATTGTTTTAGTGTGTTTTATTTTGATGTTATTAATGTATATGTCGGTCTGTTTAGCTTTATTTGTGAGTGCCATGATTTGTGTTTTGTCCGGGCTAAATTGCAGTTTGTTTTCTTCTCCCCATTTCATTATTGTTTTTAGTGCTGTGTTTAATTTCTTTTCTAGGTTGTCTTTGCTGTAGTCGCTTGCTATAATTAGTATGTCGTCGGCGTAGGCTTGGATTTTGATATCTATTGGTAAGTATTTGTCTAGTAAGTCATCGAGTGCCAGATTCCACATCAGTGGCCCGCATACGGAGCCTTGTATGCAGCCTTTAGTTGCTATTTTTGTTGTGTTTATGTGTCCCAGAGTGATGTTTATTTTCCTGTTTTGGGTGTAGGTTTTCATAATGTTGTATAGATTTTTGGGGCAGTTGTATTTCTTTAGCTGTTTGAGAATGCTGGGCCACCAGGCATTGTCAAACGCTCCTTTTATGTCTAATGATAGTGCTATTATTTGTTTTTGTTTCTGTTTTTCATTTTTTATGTGTTCTATTGCTTCGTTTATTGCGTGCACTGTTGATATTTGTGGTTTAAATCCGAACTGTTTTTGGTTGTCGTAATTATTTTTGTATATGTAGTGGATTATTCTGTTGTTGATCAACTTTTCATATAGTTTTCCTAGTACAGGCAAGAGGCCGATTGGTCTGTAGGCGGATGGTGTATTGTATTTATCTTTGTTGATTTTGGGGATTATTTTGGCTATTGTTATTTTCCATATGTCGGGGAATGTTTCTAGTTCTAAAAGTCTGTTCATTAAGGTAAGTGTGAGTTGAGGGTTGATTTCTATGAATTTTTGAATTATGTCTGATGTTAGACCGTCGTAACCCGGTGCTTTCTTGTGATTCATGGATTTTATGTTAGCTATTATTTCGTGGATGGTGAATGGTGGTTCGTTGTGAGTATTTGGTGGTGTTTCAGTTTCTTTTTTGATTTTTTGTTGTGCCTTGTTGTTTGTTGTGTCGTCAGGGAAGAGTGCTTCTATTAGTTCTGTGCAGGTTTCTTCGGTGGTTTTGGTGTATGTTCCGTCTTGTTTTTTGAATGTTCCAGGTGGTTGGGTCAGTGGTTTGTTTTTAATGATTTTGTTGGTGATGGTCCACACGTCTTCTTTATTTTGGGTGCTACAGAATTCTCGGAAGGATTCGGAGGATGTTTTTTGAATCATGCTGTGATATTTTTTCCTAAGTTCGTTTCTTTCTGAAATGGTGTCTTGTAGTAACGTGGATAGATTGTTGTTTTGGTTTGGGTTGTTGTTTAGGTTTGTGTTAGTTGTTATGTTTCTGTTTTTCTTTGATAATTTAGCTATTTTGTGGTGCATATGTATTACTTGCTTTTTAAGGTCTTCTAGTTCTTCGGTCCACCAGTGCGGTTTTCCTTTTTTGGTTTTATATTTAGGTAATGTTTTTCTGCATACTAAAGTTAGTTTATTGGTTAGTGATTCTATGTATTTATTGATTTCTTCTGCGTCTAGGTTCTTAATGAGTTCTATTGTATTTTCGCTAGTATCGATATATTCTATGCATTTTTCTTTAAATTCCTTTATTTTTGTTTCGCTCCAGAAGTTAGGTCTGCTTGTGTCGAATTTCCATGTGTTGTTATTGAGATTTGTGTTTATCTGTTTTGGTCCTTTTCCTTGGAGTATTTGGAATGTGATGGCTACATGGTCTGAGGTGGTAATGAGGTTTTTATCTGTTCTCCAGTTTTCTATTGTAACTTGGTTGTGGTTGTCAGTGATGGCAGTGATATCTATATTTGATGTTCTGGTTTGTCCGTGTGTTGTTGTGAAGAATGTGTAGTCGTTGTTTGTGTCGTTAATTGTAGTGATGCCATTGCTTATAAATATATTATTGAGTTCTTCACCTCTTCGGTTAGTGGACGTGGAGCCCCAGGTTTTGCTCCATGCGTTGAAGTCGCCGGTTATTATGTGTGTGCTGTTGGGGTAATTCTTCAGAATGGATTCTAGTTTGCTTATTGTGTGATTTTGGTCTGTTTTAGGTTCTACATAGATTGATGTGATTAATATTTTGTGCCCTGATTTGTTGCTCAGTTGTATGAGTGTAATGTTTTGGTTTGTATATTCTTCAATTAATATGGTGCTGTACTTGTTCTTTTTCATTGCGATTGCAGTTTTATTTCTTTTATTGTAGTTGTTTTCTTTAGTGTCGTTCGTGTTGTGGTATTGATGGATGGTGTATCCTGGTATGGGTTTTGCGGAGTTAGTATTTCCAGTGTAAGGTTCAGTTAAAAGTATTATTCCTATATCTTCTGTTTCTGTGATTTTAGTTAGTTCCTGATGGGTGAGATAGTTTTTATTACAGTTTATTTGGAGGCATTTTATGTATTTTTCCTTATTATTTTGATTGTTGTGCATTAGTTGGATTGGTAGTTGGTTCTTTCGATGGTCCTGATTGTGTTAATCTCATAGGCAGGACATTTGTAGTTGGTTGCTGAGTGTTCCGTTGGTATATTTTTTGTATTTTTAGTGTTGAATTGATGGCAGTTGTAACATTTTATTTTGGTTTTGTCCTCCTTAACTTTGCAGTCTTTGTATGTGTGGTCGGTGCCTGCGCAATGCGAGCAGGCTTTTTGTTCGTTCCTGCAATTTTTATAGGTGTGTCCGTATTGCAGGCACGTGTAGCATTGTAGCACTGCAATATGGTTTTCGGTACATACCCTAGAGTGACCTAAGTTCACTCGTCCGTCTGTTGTCATTTTCTTATGGATTTCCGGTGTGGTTCTAATGATTGCATTGTAGAGATTGGGGTTCTTATTTTTTTTGGTGGTACATATTTTTAGTTGGTTTTCATTTTTAGGATCTAGGTGTTCGAGATAGGAGTTTTGGAAGATAAGGTTTTCTATTATATCTTCTTTTTTAACAGTTTTGTGTATTCCTTTCAGATTGATAGTAGGCTGTAGGTTGTTAATTATTTTGTATTTCATTCCCGAACTTGGTTTGATTTTTTGTATTGTGTTCTCTAGTTGTTTGTTTGTTTCAAATTCTATTTTAAGTTTGTTTAATCCTATGTTAGTTATTTTTGATGGAAGGTATTTTTCTCTCTTGTATGATACGTTTTTAGACCATGTTTCTCGTGTTGTTTCTTTACTGTTGCTGTTGTTAACGGTGATCATGATTGCCGGTTTGCTGGTGATATTTCTTTTGCTATTGTTTTGGTTTAGTAGTGGTGGTGATGGTTTTGGTGTTTTGGTTGCGTCTGCATATAATTTGCTGGCTTCCTGTGTTTTCGAGGCGCTAGTCATTGTTTTTTCCATTGTCTTTTCTATGGTCTTTTCTATTGTCTTCTCTAAGGTTTTTCCTATTGATTTTTCAATTGTCTTTTGCACTGTTTCTTCTATTGCTTGTTGTATTTGTTTGTTGATTTCTATTGGTATTTCTGTATTATTGGCATTGTGACCGGTTGTTTCTTGTACTGTATAACTGATGTTTGGGTTCGTCTTATTCTTCTCTATTTTTTTTGTGCAATTCTTTTGATTGCGTTTGCGTGTGCGATTGCAGATTCCCTGTTGGCCTTAGTGACGCTTTTGGAGGTTGCTATGCTGAGCACATCTAGGATTCCCAATGCATGTTTGATTATTTGGCTAGTTGGACTATTGTCCTCTTCGTGGAAGATTTCTTCTAAGTCTGAGGAATCAAAGTATGGAGGAGAGGGTGATCTGTAAGCTCTACTGGTGTTAGGAAGTGTGAATGTTTGAATGTCTGATTGTTCTAGTAGGGAGTCTCTGTGTGTTTGGGTTGTTGTTGGCAATTGGGAGATAGGATTTAAAAGTGTGTTTGTTTGGGTTAATAAGACGTAAGGTTGTGGTTGCTGTGAAGAGGTGCTAGGGTGTACTTCAGCTTGATGTGTGATAGTTTGACCGCATGTTTCTTGAGAAGATTGGGAGGAAGTGTTGATAGGAGTGACTGGTTTAGTGATTTTGCTTGTGCTAGATATTTTAGAGTTTGTGGTACTGCTGGTGAAGCGCCCATTGGCGTCTCTATTTGGGTTTCCTTTGTTATCTTTCTTTATATTTTGTTTTGTAGTTTGTTCCATTTTCGTTGCCGTTGTTGTCGTATGTCGCATCGGTCGGTAGTCCTTATTAGCTGTTGCCTGAGTCGTCGTTGTTTGAGAGTTCGAAGATGAGTTTGAGTTGTTTTTAATATTTTGATCCATTGTAGACCCACGAGTAGGGCCGATATACCTAAACACTTCCGGGTGACGCCCATTCCGGAAGTGCTGGCTACGTACTGACGGAGGTTGCCTGGTATCCGTAGGTTTTTAGCGGGGTTTCTCCCGGGTTTTAGAGACTTTTCCTTGTCGCGGGCCGGCCAATTAAGGCAAGCCCCCCGCTCCGTCCATAACCAACGGCATACCCCCATGGACGCCTCAAATGGGGGTCGTTGTCGAAGGTAGGACGGTTTACGGAAAGAGGGACTGGCGTGAGGTCACCTCGCAGCTCCCCTTTCGGGGGACTGGTTACCACCGGGCGGCTGCCTCACGATGGCCTGCCTCCGGGCAAATACCCCGCCGAGGACTTAGGTTGTGGAGCTATTAGTTTGGGGAGGAGTGTGTGTTGGCCGGGTGTTATTGGCGCAATAAAAAGTTTGGTCTCCTCCCCGTAAGCCCCCCCACCACGACAAGGTTTCTCCACCAAGGGGGGGGTTAGGTTAGGTTAGGTTAGGTTAGGTTAGGTTAGGTTGGGGTGCCTGGTCAGATAGCCTCCTCGTGGCGCACCCCGGGCAACCGCCGCTGACCACTGGATTGGATTTCCCCCAAATCAGTGGTGAGCGGAGGGCAAATGGTCTGACGTGGTTGAGGCGGCGGAGACCACACCCAGATGGTCCGCCGCCGGGCTTCAGTGCCCGTTGATAGAGAGGGGCTTCAGTGCCCGGGTAAGACAGACACAAAACAAAAATGGACGCGCCAAGCAAGATTACACGTCCCCGGGAGGGTCTCCGTCAGGAGGAATCCCTCACCGGCCCTGCGGGGGAGTCGGAGGCCAAGCGAATGCGCTTGGCACCCGAATCTTCCGCTGAGTCGGTCTGCCCCTTGTATACGGGGGGGGCAACTTTGCGCAACCAGGGTTGTGAAGCGGACGTTCCGGCTAAGGCCGAGGATCCCGTGGGAGAAAAACGGATTTTTACGCGAAACTGGATGGACAAGGAGGTAGAGGAGCTGAGGGACTTCGCCAACGACCTTAAGGGCTTGGCGGAAGAAATCCCCGACCACTCTCAGCGCATCCTGGATTTTGAGGACGACCTGCGCCACATCTACAGGGGAATCAACTCCAAGGCGAAGAAGTGGTTTGACGCCGTGACGAATGAGGTTGAGAGCCTCAAGGACCAATCGAAGGCGCGTGAGAGGGATCTCTTGGAGGAAATTGAGGCCCTCAAGGCATCAATCACGGAGCTAGAGGAGGCTTCAGCCACAAAGGCCGATTTCACCCGGTTGGAGAGCCGAGTCGCGGACGAACTGGGCCGCTTTGCAAAAGAGATCGGGAAGCAGCCGACCCAGCAGCAGGCCCCAGTAGCGGTGACGCGTTCTTACGCGGATGCGGCGAAGAAGCCTAAGACTCCCAGCGCGATTCCCGCGCCGAAGAAGCAGCCGATAAGGTCGAGGGCCAAGCAGGTGAAGGTCAGGGCGCCGGACACGGCTGCCCTGACCATTAATATTGTGCCGGAGGCGGCCGCGCGGGGCATCACAGTAGAGGAGGTGTTGGGGCGGGCCCAGGCGGGCTCCCAACTGAGCGCCGAGATGGCGGCCCAGTTAAAATGGACGAGGTCCGTGACTGGAGCCACCATGTGCCTCGTTTCGGGGCCTCAAAAAGAGGAGTGGGCGCAGGAGATCGCCCACAAAATAGAGGTAGCCGCCGAGGGTTCTGTCAGGATCGCTCGGCCTGAGAAGAAAACGGAGCTGGTTCTCTCTGGCTTGACTGGCGCGACGACGAGCGCAGACATTATTGCTGCGATGAGCTTAGCGGGCGGTTGCCCGCCGGAGAAGATTAGGGTGGGGAATATCCGTCCCACTAGCTCAGGGGGCTTTAGGGCCTGGACCAGCTGCCCCAGTGGTGCAGCCAAAAAGCTGGCGGAAGGTGGCCGACTCCAGATTGGGTGGGCGGCGGCGTTCGTGCGGGTTCTGCCCCCGCGCGACGTGCGCTGCTTCAAGTGCCTGGAGTCAGGCCACGTTAGGGCGACGTGCACCTCGGAAGTCGACCGCACCGAGGTGTGCTATCATTGCGGAGGAATCGGCCACAAGGCTGCAGAGTGCAGGGAGAAGGCCCACTGCCTTCTCTGCGCAGATGCGGGGCGAGAAGCCAGTCACCGACTCGGCGAGGTGAGGTGCGGCGCCCCACGGCGCCGCGTGAGAGCGGCCCCCATTGGCGGCCACAAATGCGATCCCCCCCAAGCTGAGCCCATGGACGCTCAATCGGGCGTCGGGGGGCCTGGCGGAGGGGGGGCGCAATGTGCCGCTAGTATTGCGCCTACGGGCGCAGGGACGGAGACGCCCAGGAGAACTGGTGCGTCGGCGGATGGCCGACGGGAGTCGGCGGCCCGGACATAGTGTGATCCGGGCACTTTAAACAGCCCTTTTTAGGGCTAGCGGACCCTCAGACGGGGGGTCGTGGGATGGCCGGCCTGCAAGGCCGGCGGGGGCGCTTATGCCCTGCAGGGTAGCGCCGTGCCCTAGTGCTCACTTCTCTTCGGAGAAGTGGTTGACTGAGGCTCGGCCTTGGTGGTGCTGCGGTCTTCTCCCGCAGTCTCGCCGAGTGGTGGGATGACACCCCCCCCATGGCCGGGGGTGTCGTCGTGGTGTGGCACGTCGCCGCGGGCCGCGCTGCTCTTTTCGCGGTGCCGCCCGCGGCGGCGTCCCACTAGTGGGCCGTATTGCCCGTGTTGGGCTCTCCATTGGGGAGCGAAGGCTGGGGGGTCCCCAGTTGCAAAACTTGACCCTGGGGCCCCTTGTATTGCCTGATGGTGGCCATCGCTGGAGTTTTAGTGGGTAGGCCTTCCCCTTCTGGGAAGGAGAGCCCCACATAACCACCGGGAACTCACGCGCCCGGTGGTATGCAATTTAATGCATTCCTCCAGCGTGAACAAAAAAAAAAAGGTTAGGTTAGGTTAGGTTAGGTTAGGTTAGGTTTTTTTTTTTTAAAGAATGCTTAGCTATAAAATATACTTATGCTTATTTTTAGCGCTATGTACTACACTAAAAATAGGCACGATATATACGATAATGAACGGAATATATTATGAGTTTATTGTATGGGATTAATTTGTATGAATTTTCGATTGTTTTGATAAATATCTGTTATAAATATATATGAACTATAATAATAATATTGAATTGTATCGTGACCTAGCCTTGCAGCCGTAAATCACGGATGTAGGGTTGAGATTTTAAAACAAAGTTTTGATAAAAGTGAGTATATGTTTGTTTGTAAAAGTTTTAAAGTTTGTATATTAGGAATAAATATAAAAATAAACAATAAATAAAAACGTCAATTTCATTGAGTGTAAGTTATGTTCCGTTAAATGTTTTTAGATCGTTGATTATCTTTTCTAGATGCCGCAGGAACGTTCCAAGCGTCTCCTCCTTTCCTGCGATTCCAGAATAGTTTTTATATTCGATATCATTAAATTGACATGCAATGGTCATTGCTTGCCGGGTATTTTGGAAACGGGGACATTCGTGAATTAGGTGATCCATAGTTTGTACAACGTTATCATCGCATGGACAATATGGATCACCAACGATGTGGAATCTATGCAGGTATGCCTTATGATATCCGTGCCCGGAAATGAACTGGGTGATTGCGAAATTAGGTGTGGCTTTATTTATGAATTTATGTAAGAATGAGTATTCGGGAAATGACTTCTTAGTATATTTGCAGTTATCCGGTATGTTGTAAAGTTTTTCAATTTCTTTTAAGAGTGTCTGTTGGTTGATCTGTTTTACGTATGATATTGGGAATTTGGAGTACATTGGAGTGGCGTCTGAACGAGCAGCAGCTTTCGCCGCTATATCCGCCAGTTCATTCCCGGGTATATCGTTATGTGCTTTGGCCCAAACAAATATGATCTTTTTGCCTGTAGATTCTATTTTATCGATGATGTTGAAGGTATTAACTGCATGGATGTTGAATGTATTGGCGTTGCTTAAATCCTGTAGGGTAGATAGTGAGTCAGTAACCACAAATGCGTTAACATCGCGGTCACCAACCCATCGACAGGCAGTTGTTATTGCCAACTGTTCAGCTTGATATGCTGAACAGGCGCCGTGCAACTTGAGCTGTGTATTGGTGATTTCACCTTGTGGATTTTGTATAACGACGGCAGCACCGACATTGTTGTCGACTTTGCTGCCGTCGGTATACAGGTAATAGTTTACGTCCGGGTACATTATAAATATGTCTTCTAATTCTTCTTTATTATTTGCAGTGTGGAAGGAGATTGGTCGACGGCGGGAAGGATGGAGTCTACACTTCTGGTGAGCTGGTGTTTCAAGATGGATGTTATCAGGTAAGTACTGTGATTTTTTATTCATTCTAGTCATTTCATTGTCTGCTATGGCTTTTATTTGTGCGGTGATGGGTGGTAGTTGGGATAGAACTATTGATAGAGGTGTGTTAATTGTATGGAAGCTTCTGATTATTTTTATGCAGAACATTCGCTGGTGCGATAGTAACATTTTACATATATATTTATTTTTAAGAGCATGTGCCCAAATCGACGCGCCATACGTGATTATGGGTATAATGACATGTTGATAGATGGTTTTAACATTTTCTGCATGTACGCCCCAGGTTGGGCGTATAAATATTTTTATTTTATTGTATATAGAGTTGGTTTTATCTATTGTTTGTTTAATATGCTGGCTAAATGTGAGCTTACTATCTATATTGATTCCTAAGTATTTTATATTTTTAGTAAATTCTAATAATGTATTGTTTAAGTGTATTTTTGCAGTTTTTGCTTTGTTGGTCATAGCCATAAGTTGGGTTTTGTTTGGACTAAATTTTAATTTATTATCATTTCCCCAATTGTTGATTGATTTTAAGGCGGAGTTTAAGTTGTTTTCTAAGTCTTTTATACTATATTCACTCGCTATTAATAGGATATCGTCTGCATAAGCTTGGATTCTGATTCCAGGGGGTAGATATATTTCCAAAAGTTCGTCCAATGCCAGATTCCACATTTGGGGGCCGCAGACTGATCCTTGTACGCAGCCTCTTGTTGCTAGCTTGGTTGTGTTTACGTGTCCTAGTGTAATTTGTATTTTCCTGTCTTGAATGTAGCTTGTCATAGTATTGTATATATTTTTGGGACATTGGTATTTTTTAAGCTGCTTTAGGATACTTGGCCACCAGACATTGTCAAAAGCGCCTTGTATATCAAGGGACACCATAACTACCTGTTTATTTTTAGATCTTTCTTTTTTAATGAATTCTATCGCGTCGTTTATTGCATTAATTGTTGAGGTTTGTGGTTTGAATCCGTATTGGAGGTTTTGGTCTAGGTGGTTTTTGTAAATGTGGTATGTGATTCTATTATTTATTAGTTTTTCATATAGTTTTCCGAAAACGGGTAGTAGGCCAATCGGTCTGAATGAGGATGCAGTGTTATATTTGTCTTTGTTTGGTTTTGGGATAATTTTGGCGACAGCAATTTTCCATGTGTCTGGGAAATATTGTAGTTGGAGTAGTCTATTTAGTAATATTAGTGTTAGATTTGGATGAATTTCGATGAATTTCTGAACTATATCTGCTGTTAAGCCGTCGTATCCAGGAGCTTTCTTGGGACTGATTTCTTTGATGTTCGCCATTATTTCATGTATAAGGAAAGGTGGATCGTCTTCAGTTGCTGGGGGAGTTTCTACGTATTTCTTAATTGTTTCTTGTCTCCTGTTGTTGTTTGTGTCATCCGGGAATAAGGTTTTTGCCAGAATTTCACATGTTTCTTCTATACTTTCAGTGTAGGTGCCGTCCTCTTTTTTAAAGGTTCCCGGGGTTTGCAATAGTGGATTGGTTTTAGTTAGTTTGTTAGTGACGGTCCAGACATCGTTTGGATTTTGCGTGTTGCAGAAGTCTCTAAAAGATTCTGATGAAGTTTGTTGTATAGCTTTGTGATATTTGCTTCTAGCTTCGTTTCTTTCATGAATTTTTTGTTCTAATGCGTTTTGTAAATTATTGTTTGGTGTGTTACTAGTGTTTCTTTTTAGTTTCTTAGCTATTTTTGACATTTGATGATGAATTCTTATTACTTCTTTTTTCATTTCTTCTAGTGTGTCATTCCACCAGTGTGGTTTCTCTGGTCTGCTTTTATATTTAGGTAGGGTTTCTTGGCATACTAGTATGATTTTATTTGTAAGTGATTCTATATATGTGTTTATTTCTGTTTTGTTTAAGGTTGCTATTAGAGTTAAAGTCTCTTCACTGTTGTCTATGTATTCTTTACATTTGTCTTCGAATTCTTTCGTTTTTTCTTTGTTCCAGAAGTTTAACTTTGTAGTGTCGTATTTCCAGGTGTTATTACTGATGTTCTTGTTTATCTGTTTGTTTCCTCTTCCTTGTTTAATCTGATAGGTGATTGCTAAATGGTCTGATGTTGTGATTAAATTCTTGTTTGTTTTCCAGTTAATGATATTTACTTGGTAATTGTGTTCGGTAATTGCTGTAATGTCTATATTTGACGTTCTAATTTGCCCGTGGGTGGTTGTTAGGAATGTGTAGTCATTATTTTCGTCATTAACGGTAATTATGCCGTGTCTGTTAAACATATTATTTATTTCTGTTCCTCTAGTGTTAGTTGTTGCCGAGCCCCATGTTCGGCTCCATGCGTTGAGGTCTCCAGTTATTATATTTGTGATGTTGCGGTTGTTGTTCAGAATTTCTTCGAGTTTGTTCAGCGTTCTATTCTTATCTGTTTTTGGTTCTATGTATATAGAGTATATATTTATCTTGTGTCCTGCTTTATTGCTAATCTGAATCGTTGTTATATTTTGGTTTGTTAGTTCATGAATTGGTATTACGCTGTATTTATTTCTTTTCATGGCTATTGCTGTTTTGTTTCTACTATTTTCTTCTGTATGTGTGTTGTGATGTTGATATATTGTGTATCCTGGTATCGGTTTGACTAAGTTGGTGTTGCCTGTGTATGGTTCAGTCAGTAATATAATATCAAATTTTTCTTCTTCTGTAATTTTAATAATTTCTTGGTGTGTGAGGTAATTTTTGTTACAGTTAATCTGTAAACATTTAAGGTCGTTACGATTGTTGTTATTATTCTGTTGGTTAGTAGATCTTAATGATGATGAATTATGGTTATGATGATTTGTAGACATTAATTTATTTCGTAGTTAATTCTTTCTATTGTCCTGAGGGCGTTTATTTCGTACGCCGGACATTTTTTGTTAGTGGCTGAGTGGTTTGTGGGTGTATTTTTCTAAAGGTTAGGTTAGGTTAGGTTTTTTTTTTTTTTTTTTTTTTTTTTTTTTTTTTTTTTTTTTTTTTTTTTTTTTTATACACTAGAAAGCACTGATGACTTTGCTGGGTCATCATCATTGAAACTTTTCTTTATTTTTCTTTTCGTTATCATTCGTTTTCTTTTTCATATTTTCTTTTCTTTACAATATTTCTTTACTTTATTTATCTTTCTTTCTTTGTTTTATTTTTCTTTTCTTTCGTGCTTTCTTACACAATTCACTAACTCTATCACATGCAATTTTCTATTTTCCTTGATCAAGGGGTCCAACCGGCCTCTTTGGATCCCTTGTTCTTACAGGATTTAGGGGACTTAAATAATCATGCATTAGCCACACAGAGGATTTTTTAATAATAAGACTAATTACAGTGCATAAGAATTAAATACAATTACATAAAGCGAGGAACAGTTGATTAGGTATAAACTTGTTTACAATTATCAAGTTGATTCTAGGATCGGATTGAACACATTCAAATAATATTTTTTTTTTTTTTTAGTAATGGGGCAATAGCCAATATAATTAATTAATTAAATTTCACTAGATAATTAAAATCATAATTTGCAAATGAAATAAAATAAAATCACATTCAAATACAATTTTGGCAATAATGAGGCAATAGCCAATAAGATTAGTTAAATTACATTATACAATTAAAACATATTTAGCAAATGAAATGAAGTTAAGTAAAATCACATTCAAATAAAATTTTTCGCAATAATGAGGCAATAGCCAATAAAATCAATTAAATTACTCTATACAATCAGATTATAATTAAGAAATAAAATAAAATAAAACCACAAACAATTATAGTAAATCAGATAAAAATTACACTAATAAATTAATGGGGCAATAGCCTAAAAATTCATCAACTAGATAAAATTAAAATCATAATTAAAAATAAAATAATACAATATCACAAAATCACAGTCAAATTGAGCAAATCAAGTAAAATCCAATGAGGCAATAGCCAATAAAAATAATTTATATAAAACAATGGAATAATCAAATGTAATTTTAATTTTCTATTAACTATCCTAGGCTTTTGGCTCCATTTGCCTTCGCCGCCCTGCGAACGACAGTCTCAGCGAAGGCAAGGAAATGGGCCCGGGTGTGGTTGTCGTCGATATGTTCGCACAGAGAATCCGCAGTCAGAGCCCGTCCAGCCCTGCGCTCGTAGTCCATTCTATAGTTTGAGTATCGAGGACAGTCCACCAGAATGTGTTGGACTGTCTCAGGTGTGGAGTCATCACAGACACAGAACTGGGCGGGCGCCAGCTTAAACCTGTACAGGTAGTCCCTGAAGCCCCCATGCCCCGTGAGTAGTTGGGCTCGCAGGTTTGTCATCCCCACGCCGCACAGAACCCGGTGGGCCGCGCGGACGCAGCCGAAGAATAGTTTGGTGGTAGCTCCTGTCTCCGATGACTCGTAGCGCTGCTGCCAGATTGCCAGAGTTTTCTGTCTGATGGTGCGTCTGGCGAAAGACAGAGGGAAACAGGAGTACCCAGGTGCGGTCTTCATTTTCAGGGCTGCAGCCTTAGCGAGTTCGTCCGCTCTCTCATTCCCCTCGATGCCGACATGTGCCTTAACCCAGTAGAAACAAACACTTTTTCCCCTTTCCCTAGCCCTACTCAGCATCTCTCTAATGAGAGAGGTGATAGGATTCAGAGAGTTTGGGTCGCAGAGGGCCTCAAGAGCAGATCTGGAGTCCGATATGATGCCGAAGTCCCCTCCGTATGCGGTTTGGTTCACCATCTCCACCGCCCTCCTAATCGCCACCATCTCGGCCTGGAAGACGGAGCAGTAGTCCGCAAGCTTAATTTTTGAAGATTTTAGCTCTTTGCCTTCTCTCCTACTAGTCACCGACGCTCCAACCTTTCCCTCAATTTTGCTGCCGTCGGTGTAGAGGCAAGTAGCTTGGTGCTCCACGTTTGTTGCCTCCTCCTCGGTGGTGATAAACCCAAAATGGATCCTATATCTCTCGGCCGGGTGCGGGAGTTCGGACGGATGCATCCTTCTCTGGATAGGTCTACCCGGCAACTCCTCCAGTGTTCCGCTTCTCTTGACCTTGTAGAGTGTTAGTTGTTCACTGATCCTCAGGTCCAACGGGATGATTCTGGCCAACAGGGCGGCCGACACCAGCGAGGTCGTGGAGTGCGCTTTAGAGATCATTATAGCAAAGACCCTTGTGAGCCTGTCCAGTCTAGCTCTAATGTATTTCTTCTGCACAGCCTCTGCCCATGCGCTCGCTGCGTACATTATTGTGGGCTCGACGACCGATATGTAGAGGGTCCTTACTATGCTGCTGTTGAGTCCCCACTGCGCGCGGGCCGCCCTGCTGGTCGCCCTGTAGATGTTGATGGCCTTGTTAGATGTTTCCTCGAGGTGCTGTTTAAAGGTCAATCGTCGGTCCAGCGTTAAGCCAAGGATGCGTACCGTGTCTCCCAGCTGCAGCCTTACGCCGGCGAGTTCTATACGGGGTGGATCGTATTTAAGCCTATTGGTGAGGATCATTGCTTGGGTTTTTGCGGGGGCAAATCTCATTTTGTTGCGGCAACCCCAATCCGCGACTGTCTCCAGGGTCTTATTCACCACGCGCTCCAAAGTTTCGGTATCTTTTGCCGATGCGAGGACCGCGATGTCGTCCGCGAATGCCTGGACTCTAACTCCCTCCTCTGTCGGGGTTCTGAGCAGCCTGTCCAGCTGTATATTCCACAGCAGTGGTCCCCCTATTGATCCCTGAACACAGCCTTTGTTTGTGTATCTTGTCACTTTTTCCCCCAGGTAGAGTAGCTCAACAGATCTATCCTGCAGGTAGCCGGTCAGAATTCTGATGGTTCGGGTGTCGACTCCCATTTCCATAATGTCGTGCAGAATAACCGGCCACCAAGCATTATCGAAGGCCCCCTCTATATCGAGGGAAACCAGAGCCACGATCTTCTTGTTCTTAATTTCCTCCCGTAGAGCACTGGTCAGATCGTAGACCGCGTCCTCGGTACTCTTCTGGGGGAGGAAACCGTATTGCATCTCGTGGAGCTTGCAACGCCGCATAAGGTTCCAAGTGAGCCTGGTGATGATGAGTTTTTCCAGGAGCTTTCCCAAAACGGGCAGCAGCCCGATAGGTCGGTAAGATTTTGGGGCTGTGTAGTCCGTTTTGCCAGGCTTGGGGATAATTTTAATCCTTGCTCGCTTCCAAATTTTTGGGAAGCAGCCCAGAGCCAGGCATTTGTTTAGGAGAGCGCGGAGGACCGGACCCGCCTCGTTCGCCGCGGCGCAGATATCTGATGTGAGCCCCTCGACACCCGGGGACTTCTTCGGACTCATAGCAGAGAGGGCCGTTCTGATTTCTTCCTCTGTGAAGGGGGGTGATGCGGACTCTTCATCCTCCGCAGGACCCCCCATTGCCTCCAATCTTTCCAGCACCCTCGCCCTCATGGCTTGCTGTTGGTCGGTCTCGGTGTCTTCGTCATCCGGTGGGTAGAAGGTATCCGCCAGGAGCTCCACCGACTCCAGTGGATCTAATGTGAGCCCAGTATGTGGGTCTTTCAGCAACCTCTCCTCTCCCATTCTGGGTTTTGACATAGATTTGATAATTCTGTAGGAGCACCGCCATAGGTCTTCGCCTTCCTGTCTCGTGCAAAACTGCTTCCAGCTGTCTGTAATGGCTGCCTGGATCGCTTCCTTGTAGGCCTTTCTGGCGTCCAGGTAGTTCTGGATGACTGTTGGTCGCCGTACAGCATTGGCTCTTTTAATTCGTCTGGATAGAGTGATGGCGGTGCTCTTCAGTTTGGCGAGGTCATCATTCCACCATGAGTTCTTCTTCGGGGGCAACCTTTTGGTAGAGATCGCTGGTATGGACGCTTCTGCGGCCTCTATGATGGTCTCCTGATAGGCGCTGATGTAGGACTCCAGGGTGTCGCTGTCCCGAATGCTGGTTACTGTGTTTTCGCTGAAATTCCTGGCTTCCAGCCTCTCATTAAGTGACTCCCTAAAGTTAGTCCAATTAGCTTTCGCTGTGTTGTATCGCCAGGTCGATGCTCCCGCAGCTTCCACTCCATCTCTCCTTTCTGTCCTCATCTCCAGCACAAATCGGATCGGGCGATGGTCAGAGAGTCCCGCCGTCTCGGTGTCAACTCTCCACTGCCTAACTTTTACCAGCAGGTTTGGTGAGCAAGCGGTAACGTCGTTAATCCCCTCATAAAGCCTTTGCCCCCTGTACACGTGGAAGGTGGGGGTACTACCCTCGTTTAATATGTGTAGATCTTTTTGGGCAGTAAAATTTGCGAACTCTGTTCCCCTCTCGTCCTCCGCCAAACAGCCCCACCAGGGACTGGCAGCGTTGATGTCGCCTCCCACTATGTAGCCGTCCGCCCTGATTGAGTCCAGTGCGACTGATAGAGCTGACAAATCCTGGGTAATGTCTGATGTTGGCTCAAAATAGATACTCACGAGACATAGCCTGTAATATCCTAGCTTAACCACTATTGCCACGATGTTATTTGTTAGGTATTTAGGGTCTACTATGACCAATACATTTGGATCGACGACAACCACAGCCGATTTCGCGGGAAAATTTTGGGTGGCGTTCGCATTTTGAAATGTTCGATAACCCGTCCCGGCCGATAGGCAGCCCGCAGAGCCAACGTAGGGTTCCTGCAAAAAGAGAAAGTCAACTCCAGTCGCGGCCGCGTCCGCCAGGCAGTCCTTGGTGGCGGCAAAGCCCCTACCTAAATTAGCCTGCACAAACTGTACGACCACCTTAGCAATAGTAATTGATCGACCGGCGAGCTATCCGGTCCCAACGGAGCCACAGTGGGCAAACCTGGCTATACGCGGCATGGTCATTGCTAAGTTTATCCTTCGTACAATTTGTGCACTTTGGAGGGCCCTCGCGGTGGGGGCACTGTCTCGTGTCATGGTGTCCGGCGCAGTGTCCGCAGGCAGGCTCCTCCCGGCAGTCCCTCGCGAGGTGGGCGAACCCCAGGCACCTGTAGCATTGTAGCAGGGGAGACTGGTCTACGGCTGTAACCATTTGGTATCCTACCTTGATTCTCCTGTCACACAGGGTCCCCCACGTCGCCGGGTCCACCTCCAGGATGACATTGGACAAAGGGGTAGTCCTACCTTTCGTTCTGCGGCGAACCGCGATGTAGACCTCGTCTCCGTTCCTAGACGCGAACAGTCCGGGGTTCTGACGGCTCACTGCCTCAACCAGCTTTGCGTCGTTTAGGTCGTTTGCCACGCCTATGAGCCGGATGAGGGGGTTACGGGGCCGCTTAACAGTAGCGCTTAGGTCGGATGCGGATTCTGCAATTGCCTGTTTAAGCGCCCGCTGGTTATGCTCCGAATCACAGGCCACCGCTACTCGCTGTTTGCTGATCTTTCTAATCCCGCTCACTCCAATACCCAGATCCACCACATCGACGCTGCCCTTCAGCTGGTTCAGCACGTCATCGCTCGTGGCTCTGGGGTCCCGGGATTCAACCAGCACCGGGTACCTCGGTGTCGCGGCTTTTTCAGCATATGTCGGCCCCGGCGTCTGGCGCCCGTCGTGCAGCGTTCCGGCGGAGATCGGGAACCCCTGCGCGCTAATCTCCTCCGCGCGTGACCTCCCTGACGGGGGCAAAGGAGCGTTCCGGCTAGTAGTCGAGGCGCCGCTCATAGGCCTGGCTTCGATCCTCTCAATGGATTCCCTTATGGGTCCCACCAGATCCGCGATATAAGCCTTAGTGTCCATTAGCGCGAGTTCCACTCCGAGGCCCGCGGGTGCACCCCCCGCGACAGTGGTCGACCTGTCCTGATCAGCTATCTCCCCCAGCTCCCTGCGAATGGTCTTAAGTTGATGGACTGCAGGTGAGATCGCCTCTCGCAGCTCAGCTACCAGGGTCGCGTGGGTGAGACACTGCTCGCCAGCCATCGCCCTCGACTCCAAAACGGTTTCGTGTACGGCCCTCACCTCCGCAGCCACCCTGCGGAGATCCCCGCCCGACAGGCCCGCGCCAGAAGGCGACCGATGGGGCTCCACCTCCGTCCGGACTGCATCTGCTCCACCACCCGACGTCCCCCCAGTCACCGCGGCTTCCACTCTCCATCGCTCAACGTCCAAGGCGATGTCACGCAGCTGAAGTTTCAGATCTGTTATTGCTGCTGTAAGCGTGTTCAGCTGCGTGGTAATGCTCTCCAGAGGCGCGTCGTCGATCCCCATAACATTTGAATGTTTGAGAGCGGGGGCTGCCGACGCCGACGAGGCAGTAATTTCGCACCGCAGCTTGCTGACTATGCCGTGTATTGGTTTGAGCTGGGCGATGGGTCCTGCGAGTTCGAAATTAAGCCAGCCCCTGATGCCCTCGATCGCCCTGGCGTGTGCGTCGGCACGGTCAGCGAGCTCCGTCGAACACTTCTCATAGCGCTGGAGAACCTCAGAGAGCCGCTTAGAGTGCATCTTTTCAACCCTGAGCATCTCCCTCCCAAACTTGCCGCGCTCCTCTTCGAGCCTGAGTCGATGCCGCGACCTAGAGTCCGATAGGGAGAGGCAGATCACGTACAATTCCTGTAGACTCTCCTGCACCTCGGTTTTAAGGTCTGCCTTCATATTTCGCGAGGTCTCGAGAGCCCGCAGTCCCGCCTGCAGGTGTTCATTGGCCCTAACCGTGACCTCATCCATGGCCACACCAGTCCTCCTACCCCTCGCCGGAAGCATGCTCTGCCTTCTGCTGACAGCAGTGTCATCGCTCGTACCCTCGCCTCCATCGTCCCGGACCGTCGGCGATCCCATCTCTATGCTCATCTCCGAAAGGAGGCCGTCCATGTCCTCTCCCTGCCGGTCAGATGCCAGGGGAGAGGGGCCAGGAATCAGTCGCGACAGCGATCGCCCCGAAAGCTCACCATCTTCTACAGCCACGTGCGACGAGCCGACAGGGGCGGATTCCCCGTGTCCCGGCTCCACTCCCCGCGGATCCCCGTCGGTGTCACCGCCGCCGCCCAAGTATCCCGGAGCACTCATCGACGGCGAGAGTCGTTCCCCTAGCTGTCTCAGCTCCGTGCGCGGTGAGGGGCAAACTCGCTCCGCTTCCGAAAGCAAGGCCTGCTTGCGGAGGCTTTTCTTGGGGTAAGGTTGCGGTGCCGGCTTCGCCGCAGGTTCCGGGGCCGACTTGGGCATCCTCAGGGCGACTAATGCTATGTATATATACAATAAAATATAAAATAAATCAAATTCAAATGAAATAAAATTAAAATGAAACCAATATAAAATCAAAATGACAAAATAAATTAAATTGCAAATAAAGACAAAATTAAAATCAATTTAAGAATTTTTATTCATTAAAATGCCAAAACTATGGAGAATCCGCGCCGTCCTAACAAACATACAAAAAATCCGGAACTTCAGCAGCAATGGGTCGGGTGTTATGAGCCGGGGGAGGTTTTCCGAGGATGGGGGGAAACGCGTGAGAGCTGCACCAATAATGAGGGGCTCACCCGATAGACCTCCGCAAGACCTTTCACCCGACACCAAGCACGTCTCTCTACGATACCTCGTTCAGGAGCTATGCGCTGGGCGGTTTCCAGCAGGAGTTGGGCGGGAGATTCTCACCAAAATCGCCCAGGCGATAACTCAGGCCTCAGGCCACCCAGAGAGGCGGGAAAAACGATGCCAGCCGTCCTCGGTGAAGCTCTATCCCGCAAGCGTGGTTGGGTCTGTTTTGGAAATGGGGGGGGGTAGGGGGGGGGCAAGGTCAAGGGCGGCGAAAGTCAGCAATGCAGCCCGGAAGCTCACACAACAGGCAGCACTATGTCGAAAACCGTAGCCCGATACGACATTTGGTTGCGAAACTACGGCCACCTGAATTTTTCCAAAATGGCCGCCGCTAATGTCAAAGTCGGTGTTTAAGGAAGGATATCTCGGGCCACAGAGGTCCGATCAACGCATGTGAGGGCTCCCCGAAAAGGGCGCAACCCCGCCTATTCGGCACACCCCTAAAACCACCGCCCTAAAATTACCACCCCCAATCGCGTATCCACCTTCCGGGGGATGATCCACTCGATCCACCCTTCCCGGAACTGAAATTCCCGTCTCAATCCGACTAGTGGTACAGGAGATACAGGTGATTTTGTAATTCAAAATGGCCGCCGCTAATGTCAAAGTGCGGCGGGAAAACGCTATATCTCCCGTTCCCGACGTCGGAGAGAGTTCGGGTTTTCTTCCTAAGGGAGCCCCGGACCAAAGGTATCTGGATCCGCCCCCTAAAGCGGTAAGAAACTTAACTAAGAGACAGAGAGAAAACAACGTTCTCTGCGTCTTCGCTCGCCCCAGCCAATCCCAGCGAAGAAAATCCCAACACTCCAGCCTCAAATGGGGCCGAGTTATTGCGTCTAGAAGAAATCCGCCCTAGAAAGGAAGTTTACAAATAAAACCGCCCTAGGCAGCCAGAGGTCCCAGAGCCCCGTGGTTTTCGGCTCAAGATGTGTGGGGGGTCATCCAGAACCCACTCCGCCACGCCCGAAGCGGTGCGACACCCCCTTACCCCCTATACTTATAACTAGCAGTTTTAAAGTTTTATAAAAAGAGTTTGGTAAAACATGCACACAAAATTTAAAATTATTAAAATACTACAATCAGCTCTGCGTTCGATATTAAAATTGCAGCTTCTCGGGAGCTCTCCTTCTATTTTTAAATGGAGGGGGTAGTTTTACCCCTACTTTCAGAATTCTGTAACTCCGCCGTTATTAGTGTGATTTAGTTGCGGTTTTCGATATCTTGTAGGGTTTTGGAATCCCTATGTGATCTAATTCATGACTATGGCAGGTTCTTTCAGAATTCTAAAAATAAAAAATATTGAAATATTTCAATTTTCAAAATTTAATAACTCACCCCCCGTTGGGCCGATTTAAGCGTATGAGGCGTCAAATGACTCGCCGCGGCGCCGTCCTGCTGACTGGATCAGTGTTGCTGCTCCTCCAGATCCGGATGCCTGACCTCGTGGTTTGAGGTTATCCGGAAAAATCCAAATAACCACGTGACCCGGCAAGATCCGGCCCCGTTTTGAGCGCCACTGGAAGGGGGGCACCAACACGCTCAATCTGACACCACTCACTCAAAACAACACCAAAAGATGCCACAGATATTTCAAACTAAATGCCAAAAAAACTAACAAACACGTGGCGGAAAAACACATTTTAATCGATAAAAAATCGAGCACTTTTCACACACTCGCGAAACCAGCTTCTGCGGATAGGCCCGATTTTTCCGCATCCGCCGATATGCCACACTTGGTAAAAAGTATCGGATTTACCACTTTTACAAAATTTAAAAAATTTTTCAAACACGGCACGCGAGGTTCCTGGGCCAGAAGAAGCTCCCGACTGGGTTAGGTTAGGTTAGGTTAGGTTAGGTTAGGTTAGGTTAGGTTAGGTTAGGTTAGGTTAGGTTAGGTTAGGTTAGGTTAGGTTAGGTTAATGGCCGACGCCGCAGCGGGCCGCACCGCCTTTTACACGGTGCTGCCCCCTCCGGTGTCACTAAGGAGGGCTCCCCTAGTAGCGACAGGGGAGCGAAGGCTGGGGGGTCCCCAGTAGCGATACTCGACCCTGGGGCCCCTTGTAATGCCTGATGGTGGCCATCGCTGGGGTTTTAGTGGGTAGGCCTTCCCCTTCTGGGTAGGAGAGCCCCACATAACCACCGGGATCTTACGCACCCGGTGGTATGCAATTCAATGCATTTCCCCAGCGTAAACAAAAAAAAAAAAAAAAAAAAAAAAAAAAAAAAAAAAAGGTTAGGTTAGGTTAGGTTAGGTTAGGTTAGGTTAGGTTAGGTTAGGAAGTTTCAGATCTGTTATTGCTGCTGTAAGCGTGTTCAGCTGCGTGGTAATGCTCTCCAGAGGCGCGTCGTCGATCCCCATAACATTTGAATGTTTGAGAGCGGGGGCTGCCGACGCCGACGAGGCAGTAATTTCGCACCGCAGCTTGCTGACTATGCCGTGTATTGGTTTGAGCTGGGCGATGGGTCCTGCGAGTTCGAAATTAAGCCAGCCCCTGATGCCCTCGATCGCCCTGGCGTGTGCGTCGGCACGGTCAGCGAGCTCCGTCGAACACTTCTCATAGCGCTGGAGAACCTCAGAGAGCCGCTTAGAGTGCATCTTTTCAACCCTGAGCATCTCCCTCCCAAACTTGCCGCGCTCCTCTTCGAGCCTGAGTCGATGCCGCGACCTAGAGTCCGATAGGGAGAGGCAGATCACGTACAATTCCTGTAGACTCTCCTGCACCTCGGTTTTAAGGTCTGCCTTCATATTTCGCGAGGTCTCGAGAGCCCGCAGTCCCGCCTGCAGGTGTTCATTGGCCCTAACCGTGACCTCATCCATGGCCACACCAGTCCTCCTACCCCTCGCCGGAAGCATGCTCTGCCTTCTGCTGACAGCAGTGTCATCGCTCGTACCCTCGCCTCCATCGTCCCGGACCGTCGGCGATCCCATCTCTATGCTCATCTCCGAAAGGAGGCCGTCCATGTCCTCTCCCTGCCGGTCAGATGCCAGGGGAGAGGGGCCAGGAATCAGTCGCGACAGCGATCGCCCCGAAAGCTCACCATCTTCTACAGCCACGTGCGACGAGCCGACAGGGGCGGATTCCCCGTGTCCCGGCTCCACTCCCCGCGGATCCCCGTCGGTGTCACCGCCGCCGCCCAAGTATCCCGGAGCACTCATCGACGGCGAGAGTCGTTCCCCTAGCTGTCTCAGCTCCGTGCGCGGTGAGGGGCAAACTCGCTCCGCTTCCGAAAGCAAGGCCTGCTTGCGGAGGCTTTTCTTGGGGTAAGGTTGCGGTGCCGGCTTCGCCGCAGGTTCCGGGGCCGACTTGGGCATCCTCAGGGCGACTAATGCTATGTATATATACAATAAAATATAAAATAAATCAAATTCAAATGAAATAAAATTAAAATGAAACCAATATAAAATCAAAATGACAAAATAAATTAAATTGCAAATAAAGACAAAATTAAAATCAATTTAAGAATTTTTATTCATTAAAATGCCAAAACTATGGAGAATCCGCGCCGTCCTAACAAACATACAAAAAATCCGGAACTTCAGCAGCAATGGGTCGGGTGTTATGAGCCGGGGGAGGTTTTCCGAGGATGGGGGGAAACGCGTGAGAGCTGCACCAATAATGAGGGGCTCACCCGATAGACCTCCGCAAGACCTTTCACCCGACACCAAGCACGTCTCTCTACGATACCTCGTTCAGGAGCTATGCGCTGGGCGGTTTCCAGCAGGAGTTGGGCGGGAGATTCTCACCAAAATCGCCCAGGCGATAACTCAGGCCTCAGGCCACCCAGAGAGGCGGGAAAAACGATGCCAGCCGTCCTCGGTGAAGCTCTATCCCGCAAGCGTGGTTGGGTCTGTTTTGGAAATGGGGGGGGGTAGGGGGGGGGGCAAGGTCAAGGGCGGCGAAAGTCAGCAATGCAGCCCGGAAGCTCACACAACAGGCAGCACTATGTCGAAAACCGTAGCCCGATACGACATTTGGTTGCGAAACTACGGCCACCTGAATTTTTCCAAAATGGCCGCCGCTAATGTCAAAGTCGGTGTTTAAGGAAGGATATCTCGGGCCACAGAGGTCCGATCAACGCATGTGAGGGCTCCCCGAAAAGGGCGCAACCCCGCCTATTCGGCACACCCCTAAAACCACCGCCCTAAAATTACCACCCCCAATCGCGTATCCACCTTCCGGGGGATGATCCACTCGATCCACCCTTCCCGGAACTGAAATTCCCGTCTCAATCCGACTAGTGGTACAGGAGATACAGGTGATTTTGTAATTCAAAATGGCCGCCGCTAATGTCAAAGTGCGGCGGGAAAACGCTATATCTCCCGTTCCCGACGTCGGAGAGAGTTCGGGTTTTCTTCCTAAGGGAGCCCCGGACCAAAGGTATCTGGATCCGCCCCCTAAAGCGGTAAGAAACTTAACTAAGAGACAGAGAGAAAACAACGTTCTCTGCGTCTTCGCTCGCCCCAGCCAATCCCAGCGAAGAAAATCCCAACACTCCAGCCTCAAATGGGGCCGAGTTATTGCGTCTAGAAGAAATCCGCCCTAGAAAGGAAGTTTACAAATAAAACCGCCCTAGGCAGCCAGAGGTCCCAGAGCCCCGTGGTTTTCGGCTCAAGATGTGTGGGGGGTCATCCAGAACCCACTCCGCCACGCCCGAAGCGGTGCGACACCCCCTTACCCCCTATACTTATAACTAGCAGTTTTAAAGTTTTATAAAAAGAGTTTGGTAAAACATGCACACAAAATTTAAAATTATTAAAATACTACAATCAGCTCTGCGTTCGATATTAAAATTGCAGCTTCTCGGGAGCTCTCCTTCTATTTTTAAATGGAGGGGGTAGTTTTACCCCTACTTTCAGAATTCTGTAACTCCGCCGTTATTAGTGTGATTTAGTTGCGGTTTTCGATATCTTGTAGGGTTTTGGAATCCCTATGTGATCTAATTCATGACTATGGCAGGTTCTTTCAGAATTCTAAAAATAAAAAATATTGAAATATTTCAATTTTCAAAATTTAATAACTCACCCCCCGTTGGGCCGATTTAAGCGTATGAGGCGTCAAATGACTCGCCGCGGCGCCGTCCTGCTGACTGGATCAGTGTTGCTGCTCCTCCAGATCCGGATGCCTGACCTCGTGGTTTGAGGTTATCCGGAAAAATCCAAATAACCACGTGACCCGGCAAGATCCGGCCCCGTTTTGAGCGCCACTGGAAGGGGGGCACCAACACGCTCAATCTGACACCACTCACTCAAAACAACACCAAAAGATGCCACAGATATTTCAAACTAAATGCCAAAAAAACTAACAAACACGTGGCGGAAAAACACATTTTAATCGATAAAAAATCGAGCACTTTTCACACACTCGCGAAACCAGCTTCTGCGGATAGGCCCGATTTTTCCGCATCCGCCGATATGCCACACTTGGTAAAAAGTATCGGATTTACCACTTTTACAAAATTTAAAAAATTTTTCAAACACGGCACGCGAGGTTCCTGGGCCAGAAGAAGCTCCCGACTGGGTTAGGTTAGGTTAGGTTAGGTTAGGTTAGGTTAGGTTAGGTTGGGGTGCGGGCTGGCAGACCTCCTCGTGGTGCACCCTGGGAGGGGAGTGGGAGTAGCCTCAGTTGCGGCTGCCCCCACTCCTCTGCGAACTGTCAGCGGAGAGTTACGGTTGAGTCCCTGTTTGTTGATTCCCGTGGAGATTTCTGAGTCTGGTTTTCGGTTGAGTCCATTGCTTTTTGATTCCCGTTGGGACTGGAAGATCTTGTGGTGTCTTGCGCCTAACTGGCGCTTGGTGGTGTGTCGCCCCTGGTCCGTTTGTTTATCTGGGCAGTGGCAGCGGCTTTATGTTCGAAGGGCCCTTCTCAGGGCCAGCGGAGCTTCGGCTCGTCGTGTGCTGGGCTTCAAGCCTGGCGTTCACCGCCTGTTCCGTTTGGGAATTGCGCGGCTGGGAGTCCTGTGTGACAGGCCCTAGTCGGGCAACTTGTTTCCCTCATTGAGAGGACCAAGGGCTCCGGTCACTGAGGTCGGAACCAAGAGGAGCACACCTCAATAAAAAGCCCTAAGCCTAAGTTTCTGAAACGTGACGAGAGGCTGAGTGGCCAGTAGGCTTCTGGTCCCTAGCGTTTTGCGAGAGTCTTAACTCGCCTTAAAAGGATTTAAACATGTCTGCGTTTCTAAAATACAAACAACCCCAGGCCGGTACCAGCAAGGCTGGAGAATCCGGCCCGGCAGCCACGGCTGTCGGCAGGCCCCACGTATCTGGGGGGGGCCAGAACCGCGGCGTGTCGGAATCCGGCACTAGGTCATGTGACCCCGTTGACCACGGGCGCTCGCCGCTACCTCGGGCGGCCAGTGTGAAGTATGCTACGAGTGAGGCAGGAAAAGAGCCGAGAAGGCTGTGGAAAAGTGAAAGTGACGAGGAGTCTGATGGGTCAGGGTACGAAACCCCCATTACGGAGCAGCGAGTTAGTGCTGCTTTCAAGAAAGACGTAAGAGGGTCTGACAAACCAGCCCGAAACACGCGCAGCCAAACCGCGCGGAAGACCTCAACAGAGGTGAGAAGAAACAGTCGCGGTCGCAGCCCGTCGCTATCCGGGCCGGAGTCTTCTGGCGACTCTATTGTATGTAGGCGATCGCCCCCATCAAATGGGAAGGCTGTCAAGAGATCAAGGGGTAGGCCTCCAACCACCGGTGCTTACATCGGCTACGGTAGGGCCCTAAAAGTCAAGGAGAAGGAGCGATTGGATATCGCAGAGGAGATCTCGGCTAGAGAGATTGTGGAGCTAGCTCGGGAATTTACTGGAGGTGACAAAGGGCGAAAGATCCCCGAAAAACTGGATGTGGATATAGACGACCCGTCGGCCCCTGGTCTTATTGGGTTCGGCCGGCAGGGCCTTAAGGTATTTGAGACAATGGTAGCCAAGTCCAGCCGAATAAAAGGGGACGTCAAGTCCGAAATGAAGAAGTCCTGCATCCTCTTCGGCGAGGTATTGGATCGTATTGGGACGTTAATTATCCCGGAGGACTCAAAACGCTTACACCGCGAGAACGATGAGTTGAAGAATGAGATGCGTAGGCTAAGAGAACGGTCGGAAAAGATGGAGAGAGACCTCGAGGAGTATCGATACAAAATGGTGAGATACGAAGCCATGATTGAGGGTCTGACGAAATCCACAACTCCTGCTCTAGAGTGGCATCCACATCCAACGAGTGATATTGATACTCCTGCTCCCGCTGTTGAATCCCGTCAGATCGATAGGGCTGAAAAACGGGCTCCACCCAGTTCAAAGGGAGGAAAGGTAACGGCTATGAGAAATGATGAGGAGAAGAGGAATGAGAAGGTCACCAGCAAAAGTAGAGAAAAGGGGGGGGAAAAGAAAGAACAACCTCGAAAGACGACTCAGGTTTGGAAGAGAAGTGCTCCACCAGATCAACCATCTATTCCCTCTGCTGCTCAGGAGGGAGCCGAAGAGGGATGGGAAGTGTCTAAGAGTAGGAAGAACAAACAAAAAGAGAGGAAAAAGGCACAGGCCACGCAAAAACAGTCGGCTGGAGCTAAGAAAGGCGTAAGGGCATCCACCAAGAAGCCCCGAAAGTTCAGACTCCGCGAGAGAAGGACTAATGCGGTGGTCATTGACATAACGAAGGAGGAGAAGGAGAAAGAGAATGGACTCACCTTCGCAGAGGTCATCAAGCGCGCCAAAGATAAGGTGGACCTGCAGAAACTGGGGATACCGATAGTCTCGTTTAGGGTGTCACAGGCGGGGGCCGTAATTCTCCAATTACCCAAGGAGACAGGCGTTACTGAGGCCCAGAAGCTACAGCAAAGTCTTAATGACGCGCTTCCTACTGGAGTTCGCATCACCCGCCCGGTAAAGAAGGCGGAGGTAAGGGTTTTCGGACTAGACTTTTCGGTCACCTGTGAAGATCTTGCAGCTGCAGCTTCCGAAGCGACAGGTGCTCCGACTGACGATTTCCTCGTGGGGGAACTGAGGCCGAACAGGAATGGCATGCTGTCGGCGCTGGTAAGGTGCCCTGTAGCAGCTGCCAAAAAGCTCGTTGGTCTGAAACGCCTATGTGTAGGGTGGAGTGCGGCCAAAGTTGTCGCCCTAGAACCTCGGCCGATGCGCTGCTTCGGTTGTATGCAGCTTGGCCATATAAGGCAGATGTGTCCTAACAATGTAGACCGTAGTGGACTATGCTTTAGGTGCGGAAAGGAGGGTCACATTGCGTCGGAGTGCAAGGAAAAACCCAGCTGCGCCGTTTGCATGGCTAACGGAGCTCCGGCGAATCACGCTATGGGCGGCAGAAATTGTAAACCACAGCCGAAGTCCAACAAGGAAGGACCTAAGAAAGCGCCCGGTTCTGTCCCGGAAACTGCCGCAAGAGCTGATAGGCCCTCTAACGAGGTGACAGCGGAGGAATCTATCAAAAACTAAAAACATGCACATCTTACAGGGCAACCTGAACCATGCACGACATGCTCAGGACATGTTGGTGCAAGTCATGGCTGAGGATAATATCGACCTGGCAGTCATGGCTGAGCCATACTCGGTACCAAACCAACCTCGCTGGGCTGGCGATCGGGATGGCTTAGTCATGATAGCTGCAGGACAAAATTCTTCGTCTACATCGATCCGGTTCAAGGGCCATGGATTTGTCGCCGTAAACTGGAATAGAATGGTGGTAATAGGAGCGTACTTCTCGCCAAATAGATCCTTTGCCGAATTCGAGGCTTTTCTCATCCAGCTTGGGCACTGCGTTAGCGCTGCACACCCTCATGAAGTCTTGCTAATGGGGGACTTAAATGCGAAAGCTGCCTCGTGGGGTTCTGCCTCCACTGATCAAAGAGGAGAGTGTCTTGAAGACTGGATAACACAATTAGGACTCGTTGTCTCTAACGTCGGAAGCGAATGGACTTGTGTGCGACAGCGGGGGGGATCGGTCGTTGACATCACTTTGGCCACCCCCGCTGCTGCTGAGCGGATTCGCAATTGGCGAGTGCTAGGTGCAGCGGAGACACTCTCGGACCATGCATACATCCGCTTCGAGATGTCCACCCTGACAAATATAGCTGGAAGTCAGTACAACATATCCAGAGTTGATCCCTTCCCGCGATGGTCACTAACGAAATTGAATAGGGAAAAAGCAGAGACTGCGACTCTTGTTGCATCATGGATTTTACCGTCACAAGAGGGGACTGGAGTTGATGATCGGGTAGGGCAACTGCGTGATGCGCTTACCTCCATCTCTAATGCGTCTATGCCACGTTCACGACGACCTCCGCCCAGGAAGGAAGTTTACTGGTGGTCTCAAGAGCTCGCGACTCTCCGCGCGGCGTGTTCTAGTGCCCGGAGAGTCTTCACTAGAAGCAGGAGAAGACAAAACCGAGACCTTGATAGAGAGGCGGTGCTATGGTCTACGTACAAAGAGGCAAAGGAAGCGCTCAAGAAGGCCATCTCCCAAGCAAAAGATAGTGCTTGGCAAGAGCTCTTAGACAGCATTGATTCAGATCCCTGGGGGCGACCATACCAACGGGCATGCGGCAAATTGCGAGCCCAAGGGCCTCCAGTGGTGGAGTCACTAGAGCCTGAAGTTCTGGAGAACGTTGTTTCGACCCTGTTTCCTGCTAGGGAGCCGCACTCTCCTCCATATATGGGGATAAGTCCAAATAGGCAACAAATAGAAGAAGAACCACCGCCGTCGGTGACAGAAGCAGAGATGGAAGCGACAATAGGGAAGATGGTCGCCCGTAAAACTGCACCTGGCCCCGACGGGATACATGGAAGAGTTCTCGGAATGGCTTTAAACCATCTTGGCGGCGACATGCGATCCCTATTTGACAAAGCGATCACCGAACGCAAGTTCCCCACTGCATGGAAACAAGGGAGACTGGTGTTGCTACACAAACACGGTAGGCCCATGGACTCACCTGGGGGATATAGGCCGATTGTTCTCTTAGACGAGGCGGCGAAGATTTTCGAGAGGATTCTGGCGGGGCGTCTTAATAAACATCTGTCGTCCTGCGCGTCCGGTCTCTCGGACTGCCAATATGGGTTTAGGGAGCATCGCTCAACTGTAGACGCCATTATCATGTTGAAGAGTTCTGTTCTGGAGTCCCGGCAAAGAGGAGAGTCGCTTGTAGCTGTCTCGCTTGACATCGCAAACGCCTTCAATACCCTCCCTTTTGCCACAATTGTGGAGGCGCTGCAATATTTTGGTGTACCTAGATATCTGAGGCAATTAGTTAAAGACTATCTGATGGCTCGAGAGATTCTCTATGCGGGTCGGAACGGTGCGCTGCAAAAAAGACGCATGATGTGCGGTGTTCCACAGGGGTCGGTTCTTGGCCCACTCCTGTGGAACATCGGATATGACTGGGCACTGAGGGGCTCGTGTCTGCCTGGGATGGGGTTGATCTGCTATGCTGATGACACCCTCATCACAGCCAGACACAAGGATCCTCAGCAGGCCGCAGCGCTGGCGACTGCAGCAACGAATTTGGTAGTGGGCCGCATTAAAAGGCTAGGTCTCAAGATAGCGGCTAGCAAAACTGAGGCTATTCTGTTCCGGCTTCCTCGGAAAAGGCGTGTTAGGGTGTCCATAGAGGTCGAAGGAACCAAGATCGAGGTCAAGCCTACTCTGAAATACCTTGGTTTGGTCTTAGACGATACATTCTCTTTCGAAGAACACTTTCGCACACTGAAGAAAAAGTTGGTCGGCACGGCGGGGTCTCTAGCAAGACTCCTGCCCAATATCGGAGGTCCAAGCGGAACATGCCGAAAACTGTACGCCGGTGTGCTTCGTTCAATGGCACTGTATGGTAGCCCCGTCTGGGCAGACGCCCTTTCGAACACCAATTGCGCCCAACTCCGCCAAGCGCAGAGAATAATTGCAAATAGGGCGATCAGGGGCTACTGTACAGTAGGTTTTGATGCTGCATGTGCTCTCGCGGCCACACCGCCGTGGGAGATGGAAGCGAAAGTGCTTGCCGAAGTATATTTTAGGAAGGTTCAAGCGTTGCGTACGCAAATTCCCGTCGACATCGAGAAGTTAAGACGGCAACGCAACAAACAGCTCCTCGTTGATTGGGTTGAACAACTGTCGGGTGCAACATACGGAAGTTGGACACTCGAAGCCCTCCGTCCTGTATTGGACAAATGGACGAATAGGAAACACGGCTCCCTCTCCTTCCATACGGTGCAGCTTCTCACGAACCATGGCTGCTTTGGTGGCTACCTGCACCGTATAGGAAGAGAAGTAAGCGCAGTGTGTGCCCAGTGCGGGCAGGATGACGATTGTGCCAAGCACACATTGGAGAGCTGCTCTTTCTTTGAGCAACAACGCGTGGATCTCAAACGCGTTATAGGGACAGACCTCTCGCTCCCCAGCGTGGTCAAAGCCATGGTTGGGAGCGAGAGGTGCTGGGACGCTGTGGCAACCTTTGCCGAGGCTGTCATCTCGGAAAAGGAGGCTTCGGAGCGAGCCAGAGAGGACGATCCCCTCTCTGACCCGCGACGACGCCGCCGCGGCGGGCGAAGGAGACGCCTGTATCAACGGCAGGTGTCTCCCTAGCCCTGAACCAGCAGGCACCGGGACGGGGGGTCCAGGTGTTTGCATTGCACGGTTCAGTCGGCTGCCGAGCCCGTTGCTCAGGCTTCGGCAGTCCCCTGTAGGGGAGGATGAAAAGAGGGCGGGCCCTTTACACCCCCCCTCCCAAAAGTGAGGAGTCCACATTGGACAACCGCGTTTGCTCGAGTGCGTACATCGAGATCCTAGAGCGAACCAAATGCGGTAGAGGAGAGCACCCTGGGTTTTAGTGGGTTCGAGTCCCACATAACCCCCACCCCCCCCGGGTGGAAGGTATGCGCGGGCATTTCCCAGGGATAAAAAAAAAAAAAAAAAAAAAAAAAAAAAAAAGGTTAGGTTAGGTTAGGTTAGGTTAGGTTAGGTTAGGTTAGGTTAGGTTAGGTTAGGTTGGGGGGTGGGGGTGCCTGGTCAGATAGCCTCCTCGTGGCGCACCCTGGGCAACCTTCGCTGACCACTGGATTGGATTTCCCCAAATCAGTGTTCAGCGGAGGGCAAATGGTCTGACGTGTTTGAGGTGGCGGAGACCACATCCAGATGGTCCGCTGCCGGGCTTCAGTGCCCGTCGATAGGGTAGGGGCTTCAGTGCCCGAGATGTTGAACCAAAAAACCAAAATGGCAACGCATAAGGAAACAATGATTCCCCGGGAGGGTCTCCGCAAGGAGGAATCCCTCACCGGCTCTGCGGCGGATTCGAGGGCCAAGCGTATGCGCTTGGAACCCGAGTCTTCCGCTGGGTCGGTCTGCCCCACGTATACGGGGGGGGCACCTGTGCGTCATGATGGGAGAGAGGCGGATGTTCCGGCCGTTAAGGCCGACGATCCCGTGAATAAGGAGGAAAAGGTGGTTGAGGTCGTTTTCCAGAGAACCTGGATAAACGGAGACACGCGAAAGCTCCGTGAGTTGGCTGTTGAGCTTTGCGCTCTGGAATCGTCGATCCCCGGGAAATATGCGGGAAATTTACGGGACATATGGAAGGAGTTGCGAGAGACCACTCGGGACATAGAAAGGCGGGCTACCGTCTTTTTTGACATAGCGAGCAGGGTCGAAGAGCGGTCGGATGCCCTACAGAAGGAAATCGAAGCCCTTAGGGCTTCAATAAGGGAAGAAGAAAGCTGCTCTGTCACAAGGGCGGATTTTGCTCGATTGGAGGAGCGGGTTACGGGCCAGCTGAATAAATTTGCAGAGGCTCTAGAGCAGCGCCCAGCCCAGCAACAGGCCCCTGAGACGAATCGCTCCTATGCGGCTGCGGTCAAGACGCGAACATCTCCAGGCGCGGTACCTGTGCGCAGTGAGAAAGCGAAGGAGAAGCCTAAGCAGAAACGGGTGAAGGTCAGGGCGCCAAACACGGCTGCACTGACCATCAACATTGAGCCGGCGGCGGCGAAACGTGGGGTGACGGCTAACGAAGTCCTGGGCCGGGCCGAGGCAATGTCAAAGCTGAGCAAAGAGATAGTGGCCCAGCTCAAGTGGACGAAGTCCGTCACTGGGGCCACTATGTGCCTCGTGTCGGGGCCAAATAAAGAGGAGTGGGCAGAGACCATCGCTCGTAACATTGAGGAGGTGGCCGAGGGGTCCGTAAGGATTACTCGGCCGGAAAAGAGGACCGAGTTGGTCATATCGGGGCTATCTGGCGCTACTACGAGCGCCGATGTTGCATGGGCGATAAGCCAAAAAGGCGAGTGTTTGGTCGAGAAGGTGAAAGTGGGCACAATTCGTCCCACCGGCTCGGGGGCCTACCGGGCCTGGACTAGCTGCCCAGCTACGGCAGCCAAGAAAATTGCGGAAGAGGGCCGACTCCACATCGGATGGGCGGCGGCGTACGTGCGGGTTCTGCCCCCGCGCGACGTGCGTTGTTACAGATGTCTGGAGTCGGGGCATACAAAGGCGACATGCACCTCGGAGGTTGATCGCTCCGAGGTTTGTTATAGGTGTGGGCGTACGGGTCACAAGGCCGCGGAATGTCGGGCAAAGGCCCACTGTCCGCTTTGTGCTGAAGCGGGCCGTGAAGCCAGCCACCGGCTAGGGGAGGCGAGGTGCAGTGCACCGCGGCAACGCGTAAGGAGGGCCCCCATAGGGGGGCATAAGTGCGACCCTCCGCAAGCTGAGCCCATGGACGCTCAATCGGGCGCCGAGGGGCCTGGCGGTGGGGGGGCGCAAAGCGCCGTCGGTGTTGCGCCTGCGGGCGAAGGGATGGTGACGCCCGGGATGCCTGGTGCGTCGGCGGATGGCCGACAGGAGTCGGCGGCCCGGACATAGTCGCGTCCGGGCACTTTAAACAGCCCTTTTCAGGGCTAGCGGACCCTCAGACGGGGGTCGTGGGATGGCTGGCCTGCAAGGCCGGCGGGGGCACTTATGCCCTTCAGGGTAGCGCTGGGCTTCAGTGCCCGCTTCTCCCACGGAGAAGCAGTTGGCTGAAGCTCGGCCTTGGCGGTGCTGCAGGTCCTGTTCCCGCAGTCCTGCCGAGTTGTGGTGGGATGACACTCCCGCATGGCTGGGGGGTGTCGTCGTGGTGTGGCACGTCGCCGCGGGCTGCGCTGCTCTTAACGCGGTGTCGCCCGCGGCGGCGTCCCACTCGTGGGTAGTATTGCCCGTGTTGGGCTCTCCGTTGGGGAGCGTAGGCTGGGGGGTCCCCAGTTGCAATATTTGACCCTGGGGCCCCTGTCATGCCTGATGGCGGCCATCGCTGGGGTTTTAGTGGGTAGGCCTTCCCCTTCTGGGAAGGAGAGCCCCACATAACCACCGGGAACTCACGCACCCGGTGGTATGCAATTTAATGCATTTCCCCGGCGTGAAAAAAAAAAAAAAAAAAAAAAAAAAAGGTTAGGTTGGGGTGCCTGGTCAGATAGCCTCCTCGTGGCGCACCCTGGGCAACCGTCGCTGACCACTGGATTGGATTTCCCCCAAATCAGTGTTCAGCGGAGGGCTAATGGTCTGACGTGGATGAGGCGGCGGAGACCACACCCAGATGGTCCGCCGCCGGGCTTCAGTGCCCGTTGATAGAGAGGGGCTTCAGTGCCCGGGTAAGATGAAACAAAAAAAAAATAATGAACACGCATAGCAAAAAGTCGATTCCCCGGGAGGGTCTCCGCAAGGAGGAATCCCTCACCGACCCGGCGGCGGAGTCGGGAGCCAAGCGAATTCGCTTGGCGCCCGAATCTTCCGTTGAGTCGGTCTGCCCCACGTATACGGGGGGGGCACCTGTGCGTCGTAGTGGGAGAGAGGCGGATGTTCCGGCTAAGGCCGATGATCCCGCACAGAAACCGAGGGTGATTGATCGGAGATGGATTGTCCCATTTATTGACAGGCTCGGAAGCCTATCCACTAAGTTGTGGATTAATCCGGAGGCATTGGAAGAAGCCACGGAAATGGCCCACATTCTTAGGGATCTCCAAGAGATGGCGAAATCATACCACGCCGCTGCAGATGAAGACTACAGAAAGGGCCTGCAACGAGAGCGAAAGCTCCTAGACGAGATCGAGGCCCTCAAGGCCGCAATCACGGAGCTGGAGGAGGCTTCAGCCACTAAGGCCGACTTCACCCGTCTGGAGAATCGAGTCGCGGACGAACTGGGCAGATTTGCCAAGGAGCTCGGGAAGCAGCCGACCCAGCAACAGGCCCCAGTAACGGCGCCGCGCTCTTACGCGGATGCGGCCAAAAAGCCGAGGACCCCAAGCGCGATTCCCGCGCTGAAGGAACGGCCAAAGAGGAGGAGGGTCAGGAAGGCGAAGGTCAGGGCGCCGGACACGGCTGCCCTAACCATCAATATTGTGCCGGAGGCGGCCGCGCGGGGCGTGACCGTGGAAGAGGTGATGGGGCGAGCGCAGGCGAACTCTCAGTTGAGACCAGAGATGGCGGCCCAGCTGAGATGGAAGAGGTCCGTCACTGGGGCCACCATGTGCCTCGTTTCGGGGCCTCAGAAGGAGGAATGGGCCAGCGAAATCGCCCAAAAAATTGAGGCAGCTGCCGAGGGTTCCGTCAGGATCGCCCGGCCAGAAAAGCGGACAGAGCTAGTGCTTTCGGGCCTGGCCAACGCGACGACTGGCGCCGACATCGCTGCTGCGATGAGCGCGGCGGGTGGATGCCCGCCAGAGAGCATAAAGGTGGGGAATATTCGTCCCACTGGCTCTGGGGGCCTTCGGGCCTGGACCAGCTGCCCTAGCGGTGCAGCCAAAAAACTGGCGGAGGATGGCCGACTCCAGATCGGTTGGGCGGCGGCGTTCGTGCGGGTTTTGCCCCCGCGCGACGTCCGCTGTTATAAGTGCCTGGAGTCGGGGCATGTAAGGGTGACGTGCACCTCGGTGGTCGACCGCACCGAGGTGTGCTATCGCTGCGGAGGCACCGGCCATAGGGCGGCGGAGTGCAGAGAGAAGGCCCACTGCCCTCTCTGCGCTGAAGCGGGGCGAGAGGCCAGCCATCGGCTGGGCGAGAGGAGGTGCGGCGCCCCACGGCGCCGGGTGAGGGCGGCCCCAATTGGCGGGCACAAGTGTGACCCTCCGCAGGCTGAGCCCATGGACGCCCAATCGGGCGCCGGGGGGCCTGGCGGTGGGGGGGCACAAGGCGCCGCTAGGGTTGCGCCTGTCGGCGCAGGGAAGGAGACGGCCAGGAGAGCTGGCGCGTCGGCGGATGGCCGACAGGAGTCGGCGGCCCGGACATAGTCACGTCCGGGCACTTTAAACAGCCAACACCGACTGGCCGAGCGAGTTGCTGTCGCTTCCGAGCCCCCACTCCCGTGGGTTCCCCTCTCGCTCACGTTCAGTCCGCGGTCCCCGTCCGCGTCCGCGCCTGCAGTTCGCGTCCGCGCCCCGATCCGCGCTCGGTCCGCGTCCGCGCCCCGATCCGCGCTCAGTCCGCGTCCGCGCCCCGATCCGCGCTCAGTCCGCGCCCGCGCCCCGATCCGCGCTCAGTCCGCGTCCGCGCCCCGATCCGCGCTCAGTCCGCGTCCGCGCCCTCTGGTCCGCGCTCAGTCCGCGTCCGCGCCTTCTGGTCCGCGTCCGCGCTAGTTATCCGCGTCCGCACCTTGATCCGCGTCCGCGCTCGTAGTCCGCGTCCGCACCGTGGTCCGCAGTGGATGCGTGCGCTCTCGATGGCGCCTCGACTGCGACTGGTTGGTTAGGTTAGGTTAGGTTAGGTTAGGTTAGGTTAGGTTAGGTTAGGTTAGGTTAGGTTAGGTTAGGTTAGGTTAGGTTAGGTTAGGTTAGGTTAGGTTAGGTTAGGTTAGGTTAGGTTAGGTTAGGTTAGGTTAGGTTAGGTTAGGTTAGGTTAGGTTAGGTTAGGTTAGGTTAGGTTAGGTTAGGTTAGGTTAGGTTAGGTTAGGTTAGGTTAGGTTAGGTTAGGTTAGGTTAGGTTAGGTTAGGTTAGGTTAGGTTAGGTTAGGTTAGGTTAGGTTAGGTTAGGTTAGGTTAGGTTAGGTTAGGTTAGGTTAGGTTAGGTTAGGTTAGGTTAGGTTAGGTTAGGTTAGGTTAGGTTAGGTTAGGTTAGGTTAGGTTAGGTTAGGTTAGGTTAGGTTAGGTTAGGTTAGGTTAGGTTAGGTTAGGTTAGGTTAGGTTAGGTTAGGTTAGGTTAGGTTAGGTTAGGTTAGGTTAGGTTAGGTTAGGTTAGGTTAGGTTAGGTTAGGTTAGGTTAGGTTAGGTTAGGTTAGGTTAGGTTAGGTTAGGTTAGGTTTTTTTTTTTTTTTTTTTTTTTTTTTTTTTTTTTTTTTTTTTTTTTTTTTTTTTTTTTTTTTTTTTTTTTTTTTTTTTTTTTTTTTTTTTTTGTTAGTTTGTTCACAAAGTTGTAATTGTTTCTTAAAGTCTATAGTGTTTCGCATAGAGGGTTCCCAGGAGTATGGTTCTGCTATGGGATACATCTTCCAAGTCCTGGGTTCCCTGTTTGGTTAAAGTGGTTTCAATAAGTTGGACGGAGGGGTCCAGAAGCCATGGGCTGCTATGGGATGCATCTCCCGGGCCCCTGGTCCCTCCGGGCGTGGCTCCGCTGTTGCCATCCCGGTTGGGGTGGGAGCAGCGGAGCCACGCTAGGTTATTACTATATATAATATATTATATATATCACATATATAATATATACATATAATATATTACAATATAATATAATACATGCAGTACAATATACATATAATATATATATACACATATACAAACACATACGCATACATACACATACATATATACAATACACACACATACACACACATATATACATACACATACATGCATATATACATATATATACACATATATATATGTATACATACAACACATACATAATACATATATACAATACATCATATATATAATATATAAATATAATATATTATGTTATCAACATAATATATAATATATTATGTTATCAACACAATACATAACACAATACATATATAATATATTATGTTATTAAAACTTAATTAGATTTGGTTAGGTGATACAATGTTATTTCTTATATTTAAACTGTTTCTATATGACATTTAATTAGATTGACAGAATTCAATCAGTGACGAGATCTTAATTAATTATTGAAAATTTGTTTGATAATTTGTTTCAATGTTAAGTTATAGTGTATGTTTGAAAGATATAATTAAGTTTAGTTAATTGGATTAGTTTTATAGTGTTATTTCTTCGATCAAATTTTCAATAATTGGTTGAAAATTAGTTACAATGTTAAGTTACAGTGTATGTTTGAAAGATATAATTAAGTTAATTAGATTAGTTTTACAGTGTTATTGCTTATAAACTGGTTCCATTCAATATATGGTTAAGTTATTACAATATTATATTATATACCATATATATCGTTATATAATACTGTATATGTAATACTACATACTACATACAATATTATACCACATACAATACTATATTATATATTATTAAAACTTAATTAAATTTGGTTAGGTGATACAATGTTATTTCTTATATTTAAACTGTTTCTATATGACATTTAATTAGATTGACAGAATTCAATCAGTGACGAGATCTTAATTAATTATTGAAAATTTGTTTGAAAGTTTGTTTAAATGTTAAGTTATAGTGTATGTTTGAAAGATATAATTAAGTTTAGTTAATTGGATTAGTTTTATAGTGTTATTTCTTCGATCAAATTTTCAATAATTGGTTGGAAAATTAGTTACAATGTTAAGTTACAGTGTATGTTTGAAAGATATAATTAAGTTAATTAGATTAGGTTTACAGTGTTATTGCTTATAAACAGGTTCCATTCAATATATGGTTAAGTTGGATTGAGAAAATTTAAATTAGTTCACATTAATAGTGAGATTTTAGTTAGTTATTGACAGCTAGTTGAGATTTAGTAATAGGTATGTTTTGAGTGATATAATTTAAAAGAGTTTAATCAAGCTAGGTTAGATTAGGTTTACAGTGTTGTTGCTTACGTGTTCAAAATGGTTTTATTTGCCAGTTGTAGTTAAGTAAGTATATTAAGTAAGCTAAATAACAGTTAGGTTAAGTTTACAATGTTGTAATTGCTTATAAACAAGTACCATTTGACATTTGCTTAAGTTGAGTTGACAAAATTCAATTGGTAATGAGATCTCAATCAATTATCACTACTTAGTGAGAAGTTATTGACAGTTCGTTAAGTTAGGTAAGGTTTACAATGTTATTGCTTATAGATTAGTGACATTTGATTAAGTTGGATTGGCAAAGTTCAGTTAAGGTTGATATTTTAATCAATTATTGACAAACTGTAAAGTTAGTTGGTAAGAATGATGATTGGTTATATTATATGTTTCAAAAATTTTAGTTAGGTTAATTGGGTTAGGTTTACAGTGTTGTTTCTTAAGTTCAAATGGTTTAACTGTTCATTACAATTAGAGTGGCAATGTTGTTGCTTAATCAAATTAGTTGGTTGTTAACCAAGCTGAACTGAACTGTGTTGAACTGTCAACAATCGATTAAATTAATTAATTAATTAAAAATAATTAATGATAATGAGTGGGAAACGACGAGAGCGCTTAATTGATTATTGACAATATTGACAATATTGTTAGTTAGTTAGTACAGTCAGTGACAGTGAAGTGAGATAAGTATGACTTTAGTAAAGTTTAATTCAGCTTAATGTTGTCCTTTAAAAATTTTAACTTAAATTCTAGCTTAAATCTAGTTTTGTAATCAAGTGCAACTAGGCCCGGCGATTTCCGTGTTTTTGTTTGTTTTTTGTTATTTATTTATGGGATTTACTTAGATCTAACTAGCTTAACTTAGTCTAATTTATGTCTTAATGTCTATTTATAGTGTAGTTAGTTCTATGTTTTTTGTTTGTTGTGGTCAATCAAACAATAAATCAATTAATTAGTCAGCTTTTAATTAATCAGCTTTAGTCAGCATTAGAGGCTTTGGTATTTCTGATTGTTAATGTTAATGATTTTATGTGATTGTTGTATTTTAAAATTATGATAAGTGAAGTGCTATGGTCCGCGCTCCAGTCCAGTCCGCGTCCGCGGTCCGCGCCTCCAGTCCGCGTCCGCGGTCCGCGCCTCCAGACCGCGTCCGCGGTCCGCGCCTCCAGTCCGCGTCCGCGGTCCGCGCCTCCAGTCCGCGTCCGCGGTCCGCGCCCCCAGTCCGCGTCCGCGGTCCGCGCCCCCAGTCCGCGTCCGCGGTCCGCGCCTCCAGTCCGCGTCCGCGGTCCGCGCCTCCAGTCCGCGTCCGCGGTCCGCGCCTCTGGTCCGCGTCCGCGCTAATGCTTGTCCGCGGATTGAGTCCGCGCTGATTGTTGTATTTTAAAATTATGATAAGTGAAGTGAGATTGGTTGATTGACCACTATGACTATCTTATGTAGTATGGGGGTTTATATTTAATTTAGTAATTATATAATTAATAGTTGTGTTGTATTGTTACCTATTGTATCAATCTTATTGTCTAATGGTTATGTACATAAAAATAATTAATATTAAACACAAATTGAATGAAATCAAGCAATTGAAATTAATTAATTAATTAAAAGTCTTAGTTACTAATATATTATTATTGTTAAATACAAGATGCAATTGTGCCCAGTATACATAGAGAGAGAGCGGATAAGCATCGGTGTCAGTGTATGGTTGGATATACGTTGTTTACGTTTGGTTTGGTCCCATCTGGTGAGGTGGGCTTTCTGGTGTATTGAATGTTTTTATTTGGTTGATGATGTGGTTGGTGAGTTTAGTGAAAGTGGTGCGGGTGGCTTCTTTGGTGGTGATTTGATTCAAGTTCCATGGTGAGAAGCCGAAACTGTCACTTGCTATTACATGCTCCCATCTGAGAGCGCTGAACCGAGGGCATTCTTGTAGGAGATGGGTCGCCGTTTGAATTTGTTGTTCATCGCAAGGGCATTTGTCGTCGGTGATTACTTTAAATCTGTGTAAGTACTGCTTGAATGCTCCGTGGCCGGAGAGCATTTGCGTCATTTGGAAAGTTTTTGGGAAGTGCGAGTTGAATTCGGCAATGTCAATTAATTTGGGGAAGAGATCGCGAGTGTGTGCGCCTTGTGCGCTGGTGGCGTAGCGTTCTTGCCACTTCTCGTTGCATTCGTTCCTAATTGTTCTCTTGACATATGCTATTGGAAAATCGCAATAATCCGGTGTTTGATGTGCGCTTGCAGCTTGCTTGGCGGCGGCGTCTGCGGCTTCGTTCCCTGCTGTGCCTGTGTGTGCTCTGGTCCAGCAGAATCTTACTTTGACCTCAGATGGGAGTTCCACGAGTATTTGGTGGATTTCAGCTACTATGGGGTGTGTGTTGTCTTTGAAGCAGATTGCGTCCAGGGCGGAGCGGGAATCGCTGATGATGATGTTGTCTTGATATTGTTGTTTGGCTTGAATGGTTTTACATGCATTGAGTATCGCTAATAGTTCTGCCTGGAATACTGTGCATACCGAGTGAAGTTTCGTCTTTTTGATGATGACGCTGGGTCTCTCCTCTGGACATATGTAGACGCTTGACGCTCCCACTTTGTCATCATCAAGCTTGCTTCCGTCGGTGAAGATTTGGGTGGAATTGACGTGGCATATTTTATCTATTTCCTCTTGATCACTTGTAATTGCATAGGTGATGGAGGTACGTTTGGCTGGGTGTGGTAACTGATGAGTAGGGACGTCTGTCTCTAGTCTGAGGTCATCTGGCAGTGCTTGAAAGGTTTTTGTAAGTTTGGTTTGTTCTATTCGATGGATTCCCAATACTTTTATGTCCAGTGGCATATATTGTGCCAACGCCAGAGCCGCGTTGGTGGAGATGGTTCTATATGCTCTGATAGATCTGATGGCGAATCCTCTCTGGAGCGAGAGCAGTATTTTACTGCACATGCCCCCAGATGCCAGCCGCGTATGTAATTATCGGAACTATGACTTGATTATAAATGCAATCGACGTTTTCCGGGTGGGCGCCCCAGGTGTTTCTTGTGAAGATGCATAATCTATTGAATATTCTCATCGCTTTGTCTGCTGCGTATTTGACGTGTTCGGTGAATTTAAGTCGATCATCTAATATGACACCTAGTAATTTAAATTGTTTTGAGAAAGGAATGATGTGGCCGTTCATGTTTACTGTGGCCTTGGCTGATGTGGGTGAGAAGGCTAAAGCACTGGTTTTGGCGGGTCCGAAAGTTAGTTTTACGCTCTTGCCCCAGTTGTATATAGTTTCTAATGCTTGGTTGGCTCGGTTCTGTAATTCGTTCACCTTTCGTGCAGTTGTAATCAGAAGGACGTCGTCTGCAAATGCTTGTATTCGGCAGCCTTTAGGTAGTTTAGTCTGTAGCAGCTCATCCAGGATGATGTTCCAGAGGATTGGCCCGCATGTGGATCCTTGTATGCATCCTTTTGTCATGCCTTTGTGTGCTCTGCTTCCGGCGTAGTCCAGCTCGAGGGTTCGGTCTTGTACGTAACTTCCAATCAGTTTAAGTATGTTACGAGGGCACTTCATCTTTGTTAGCTGATGGAATAAAGCTGGCCACCAGGCGTTGTCGAAGGCCGCTTTGATGTCTAGTGATACCGCTATGACTAGCTCGCCGCTGGCTCTGGCTGATCGGATGTGGTTAATCGCGTTGTTTAATGCCGGTACTGTGCCTGTCTGTTCAACGAAGCCGTATTGTTGATTGCTCATTAATTGGAGTTTTTGTGCTTTATAAGTGACCCTTTTTATGAATAACTTCTCCAATAGCTTCCCAAATACTGGTAGTAAACCTATTGGTCTGTGAGCGCTTAATTCTGTGTAGTCATCTTTGCCTGCTTTCGGTATGATTTTGACAATAGCCCTTTTCCATAGTTTAGGAAAGTATCCCAGAGATAGACATCTGTTAAGGATGTTGGTGAAGAGTTGTGGGTATGCTAGCACGGTTTGATAACAAATATCGGACGTCAGTCCATCCCATCCAGGGGCCTTTTTTGGATTCATGTTTTTAAGGTATCCTTTAATTTCTTCAGAGTTGAATGGGAGGTCGTCTTCCGCTGGATAATTTGTTAGCTCGGTGTCTATTTTAAACTGTTGGTATTCGTTCCTGAGTAGATGATGTCTATTGTCGGAGTCTTGTGTGTCGTCTGGATAGAAGTTCTCTAAGATCGAGTTGGCTGTGTCTTCGTCTGATGTTGTAAAGTTTCCATTGATCTTGAGTGTGCATGGTGGGCGTCTTGGTGCCGTTTGCTTGAGCAATCTGTTGGTTAGTGACCATACGTTCTCTTTAGTTTGGAGATCGCAGAATTTTTTGAAGTTTTTGCAAGATTCATTTTTGATTTCTTTTGAATAGCTCTTTTTTTAGGTTTAGGTATTCCATAATGAGTTGTGTTGTTTCTAAATTTAATCTCTTAGCTCTATGGATGCTGTGGTGTTTGTTTATAAGTTCCTTTTTCAGCTCATCGAGTCTTTGTGTCCACCACGGGGGCTTCGCTCTGCCTCCTCGGTGCCCTCGGCCAGTGAGGGGGAAGGAGTCCGCGCATGCCTCTTGTATAAGATCGGTGAGCTGGATAAGGTAGGTCTCGATCTGTTCTGGATTGAATTCGGTGAAGTCAGCTTGAGTGAAGTCAGATCCTGCTATCCTTGTGTCCAGAGAGTCCCTGAAGGCGGCCCAGTTGGCCTTCTTTGAATTATATTTGAAGGTAGAGGTGGATCTATTATTTTGTTGACCGTTAGAGTTGAATCTTATATCGAATTCGATGGTGTTGTGTTCGACTTCCTTGCAGATTTCTAAGTTCACCCGCCAGCCTGCTATGTGGTCAGAGATGTTGTTTGTAGCTATGGTTAAGTCTATTATTGATGTTCTCAGCGCCCCGTGTGTCGTTGATTCAAAGGTAGGTGTGTATCCCGTATTGCAGATTGTCATGGAGTGTGATTGAATCATGTCGTATATCCATCTACCCCTGGGGTTGGCTGCTACTCCTGGGCCCCCCCAGATGGGATGTCGACCGTTGAAGTCTCCGCAAACTATACATGGTAAATTGGAATAGTGGCTTAGCATGCTATCTAATAAGTCTAATGTGTGATGCTCGTCCTCCCTGGGTTCTATGTATACTGAGGCTAAAATAATTTTCTTATGGTTATAGGTAAGTTGGACAGTGCAAAGGTTAGGCGAAGAAAATTGTGATATACCAATGATATTGCCCATCCCGCGTTTGGCCAAGATGCAGGCTTTAACTCTTCTGTTTGTTAGTGGAAATTGAAAAATGTCAAGGCCTGTGATAGACTTGACTTCGTTTTTGGCGCCGACGTATGGTTCGGCGACCGCAGCTATAGAGTGTCGATTGGATATAAAGAACTCTAAAAATTCATGTAGACCGTTTCTGCTTTTATCTAAGTTGGATTGTAATAAGGAAATTTTGTTGTTAATTGGTGCCATAATCTATTTTATTAAATATTTTGTCTTTCATGGCTCGCAGTCTTGGGCAAACGTGGGATGTGTATAAGTGTTTGGTGTCAGTGTCGGTCTTGAAGCGGGCGTTGTGAGCGACGCAGTTCGTACAGGTAGGTGGTCCGTTGCTTTTCTTGATGTGGCACTCGTGGGCTGTGTGTCCTTTCTGAAGGCAGTAGGTGCAGAAGTCTTCTTTTTGTTCGCAGCGGTTTCGCGTGTGCCCAAATTGGCAACACTTGTGGCATTGTAGGAATGGTGAAAATTCCTCTGCGTGGACCATTTGGAAGTCCACACAGATCCTTTGTTTATTGATGATAGTGTGCCAAACTTTTGGTTCGGCGATGAAGACGGCGTTGTAAAGTCTATCGCTTCTATTATTTCTGATGAATCTTAATTGAAGTTGATTGGCGTTGAAGTTATTAAGTTCGTGGTTTTGTTCTAGTAAAATATCGACTAATTGTTCTTTGTCTGTGTTTTTGGAGATTCCCTTGAGTATGAACATGGGTCGCATTTTCTTTTCGGGCTCGGCCTTGATGCTAGCTTGCTTATTTTCGTTGATTTTGCGCATAGCATCCTCCATGTGTTGTGGTGAGTCGAATTCTATTCTTATTTTTCCCTTAGATAACTGCTGCACTTTGGCTGGTGCGTATTGTGCATCTCTGAAGTTGATTGTTTTTCTGAATTCTCTTATCGTGTCCTCTTTAGTGGTTTCTTGTTTGTTGTTAGATAATATCAGGGCCGGGCGTGCTGGTGCGCGGTTTGTGTCGCTGTTTGTATTCCTGGAGGTGTTGTTTGTGCTATGGGTTCTTGTGATTTCTGCGTAAGACCTAGATTTGGTGGGAAGTGAAGCAACGTTGTATTTTTAGTGAGTTTCTTGACCTCTGCTCTTATTTCTTGCCTTATTGTATCCTTTATTAGGTCGGTGAGCTCTCCTGAGTTGCCTGTGGAGGTAGTCTGTTCTGTGGCCTGGTGAGACGTTTGTGTGGCCTGGTGGCGTGAGTCGCTCTTTTGGTTACTTTCTGTTGGTGGGTCCTTGTAGGATGATGCGAGAGATCGAATCTCGTTGATGTATCCATCGATCCGTGTTCGGTTTTCTTTTGTTACACTTTTATTTTGATGTAGTTCTACGTATATCTCTTTGGTGTAATTGATTATTCTATTCAGAATGTCTGTTGCTGAACTGTTCTGCATGTTGGTTATTTCTTGTATCGGCG